>CM028135.1:12345000-13825000 GCA_016271365.2 Neoceratodus forsteri | reverse complement strand
GCGAAGAACATACGTCCAGACAAATGGCGTGCTAACACACATCGCCATCAAGTGCCCAGCAGTGCCCGCTCTCCCCGACTCCTTAGAACCATGTGCCCTACCACCTGTGCTTCCACCAGTGGTAGCACTACGGGTGCATATGCCATCTGGTATCGTATCCCACCCCACCCTGGAGGAAGAGGAGAGCATCTGTTGGGATGCTTAATCCTCCTCCCCCCAAGTCGACACCCGACGACCTGGGCCCATTCCCAAACCTGGGTTGCCAGCGTAGCGCGAGGTGTGGTATCCAGTTCCTCAACCCTCAGTGCCACTGGGCCACTCAGGTAGCAGCTCTTTTTGTTCCTTCCCCACATAACGGCAAATGTCACACAAAAAAGGCGCTTGAGGTAGTTGTTTTCAGTGAGTCCCAAATACAGTCTGTTTTAAATTAGCCTCCAAATAGCCAACTGCTTTCCAACACCTCCCACTCCCTCCCTCTTCATGCCTTCCCAACCCTTAGTTAATGGCTCTGCGGTCTCTTTAAAGGGACACTGTCAGTTCTTTTTGCATCACACTATTTCAAGTTGAAAACCTACATTTTATGATTACTTACCTGCTCTAAAACTCATTGGTGTTGCTGGGGGTTTAATCTGCCTCATTTTTTTAGTAGAACTGAAATGCACGGTAGTTATATAATTATACCCAACCTTGTTTTGTTTCAAATCCTTGATCTGCTCTTATTGCTCGCTTCCTGAACATTAGGAACACTCGCAAGCAGTGCAGTCACTCATGGTGCAATAGTCTCCTCTACTCCCACTGCATTTTGAGTGGCTTGACTGTGTTGGGGGTGTTCCCAAATCCAGGAAAGATGCAGTGGGAGCTGATTAAGAAATGTAAACAAATACATTTTGGTGTGGTAACACCAGTATGGTGGGCAGTCTGTTTTACACTTTTAAAAAGGAAAAAAAAGGAATCTGAATCAAACTTCCTGCCACATCAACATATTCTACAGAATGCGAACAATCTTAAAAAAAAATATTTTTTTAATCTAGGGACAGTTTGAGGCCTAAAGTGGTTGACCGTGTCCTACTGTTCCTCCTTCTGTGTGCTTTCTAACACTTGGATTCTGACCCGACATTCTCTTCAAAAACATCTCCTGTCACTCCCTCTGCATGCTTTTCTACCCCTACCCTTGCTTACTGGGCCTGCATTTGTCTACTCCCGCCCTTGGTCACTGGCCTCCAGTCTAGGGGCTGTTGGCAATGCAGAGCTGCCTGTCTCCAGCAGCCAGCAAACCGCCTCTGCCAAGCTGAGCCTGACCGGTACGAAGGTGGGTCAGATGGGCAGCTGCAGAGCCTAGAGGCTTGTGCTGGTTGGCTGAGCTACAGGGGAGGATCTGCAAGATGAATACAGACACTAGATGTGCCCAGCTAGCACTGGAGTGCGCCCCCCCCCCAGACTGCTCCTTCAGGCACAGTCAACACGGGCAGGAACAGCCACACAGACGGCAGCTCCAGGCTCTGTAACCATCCACCTAAACCACTGACCAGCAAACAGAGGCTTGCACAGGTGGCCAGCAGCGGTGCCAAATCTGAAACAGGCTCCAGTGACTGGGACCTACCCCCTCAGAGCAACCAGCAGCCTCGAACGCACTGTGCCTCAGCTTCTGAAGAGGATCCACTGAAGTGCCACTGCCATCCCAGTCAAGTGAGCCAGAGAGCAACCCATGAGGACAACAGCCAGCACTGAGGAGATTAATTAATAAATGGAGGTGTGGCTGAGCAAACCAGCAAGTCCTGGCAGTGGCAGTAGCTCCTCTCCATCATCCAGCCCAGTGTATCTGGCACTACCTGTATCCCGTTGTCTTCTTCCCCTTCGGCAGAAGATGGAACTCTGGCAGTTGAGTGCTAATTCAACCTGAGAAGCAGGCACTTTGAAGAGGTTGGCAATAATGAACCAGACCAGCACTAATGCATTTTATTACACTGTCCCCACTAACCACTTCATTTTAATTGTGAAGTCAAAAAAGATTTCATTGCAATCTACTTCTAATTATGGAAATATGCTGTGTGTGAAATAAACGTACAGGTATCGCAGTTCACCAAATACAGCCAGATGAGCTGTAGTTCTGTGTTAGCTGGGAAGGGGGGTGTCTTGTCTCTCACCATATCCATGGGTCATTAGAACAGGTAACAGTTAATTCAATAAAATTGTACCGACTGTCTAGTTCTTCAGACAAGGAGTAGGCAGTCAGTGAATATTAGCTGCAGTCTCTATTCAAGGGCAGCTCTAATTTCAAACTAGTTTTGGCATGCGGCTACTATTTGAAGGTGGCTTCTAACTGAACATATACATTACTTTGAAAACTCAAGGACACAATCTAAGAAAAGAACACTGTTATGTGTAAAACTGTTCATTTACCAGTAATGGTAATTTCACTAACACTTGTGTTATTAATTTGTAAATTTTATCCTCTGTGCTATCTATGCCCAACAACTACACAGCAAATACAAGCAAGCAAACATTTGGCATTGACAAATGTTTGTTACATATATAGTATGCGGCATACTTGCCCTTTGGCTGCGCACTCGTATGGTTTGTACAACCTTCCACATTTGCTGCAGTTTTTCATTGTGCCTGCTTCCTCATGGCCTGTCCGCTTGTGTGAATTTACTGCTTCATGCTTCAGTGGCTGCCTGAGTATATTCTGTAATTTATCAATTTTATGGACGGGCTTCCTTCTTAGCCATTGTTTTTAACTGAGTGTGCCATTTCAGGCATTCTAGTAAAGTCCACTGTCTTCTGCAGATTGAGATCAGCTTACTGATTTATTGTCTTTTCACAAAATTTGGGGAGTTTGTGCCCAAATACAGTTCTACCCCCCCCCCCAAATCATTTCATCCATGCCAGCCAACCCCAAATCATAGGCCAGTAGTTTTGACTCTGTGACAACCTGCTTCACCAGTTAACTTGGACTGTGCTTCATCAGTTCACTTGGGCTTTGCATATTGTTGGAAAATTTATAGTGTGCAAACACTGGATTAGGTTTGACAGTGACATACCCCTCAAATCAGATATAATTTCCTTTCAAACACTTTCATCTTCCTCATACATGTCTGACCACGTGTTGAGATTATTCCTAACTTTTTCGTGATCTGTATCTGTAAACAGCACTGCTTTTTCCTCCTTCCCTTTTGACTTGTAAGGGCCTCGGAAAACAGCTCGACCTTGACATGCTGTTTAAACGTCTTCCACCCCTCAGAAAGATTGATGCTTTTCTAGTTCGTCCTGGGTGCTGGACCCATGGCAACTTCCATGCTCTTATTCACTCAGCAGCCTAGGACATGTGACAACATGTGCTGTTTTGGCCTCGTGGAAGGGAAATAACTGAGACCAGAAGAGTTGGGGTGCACTTATAAGCTTTACTGGAAAACTACCTGCTTCATAGCAAATTGCACAGAATACCAACCTAATTTTAAAGTTAATGGATCCAGAAGCAAATGATTTGATACCTTTTAATGGACCAGCATAGATGTAACAACAAGAACAAAGTGCTCTAGCTTTCGGACCAACAAGTCCTTCATCACAAGCGTAAAGTTAATGGGGAACAGTCATCACAAAGGACACCACACTCAAATGTAGGGCTGATCCCAATGTGCACTGTGTGGGCAAAAACCGGTTTTAGTTTACTTACTATTTACTGTAGGTTCTATCAGACTACTTTTTCTTAGTTTTAGGCTGACATCTTCTTTTACTACAAATCCCAGAATCCCCTTCAGCTGACATCACAGCAGCAGGCAGCAGAGGGAGTTTCAATAGCCTGCAGTGCATGTTGAAGCTTTCCCAGTCTCCAGTCAGATGTTTTCCGGGACTACTTTTCTCCAGGGTATAAGTATAGTACTCTGTGACTGTACATCACCCATGGAAGACAGTGGGACCAGCAAACAAAAGATCAGAGCTTATGAAAAAAAAAAACCTAACATACATTGCAGGCTACTTAATCTTCTCACTGCTGCCTGCTGCTGTGATGTTAGCTGCAGGGGATTCTGGGATTTGTAGTAAAAGAAGTCAGCCTACAACTAAGGAAAATTAGTCAGATATAATCTAGTATACTACGGTAAACAGTAAGTAAACCAAAATGTTTTTGCCCAAAATATATGCTGATTTTGTATTCTGTATTCATATTGTATCCCCTTCCTTTTCCCCCCAGGACGCATCTGGAAACGAGCTGTTTGTAGTTCAGTCTGTTTTTCTTGGTGAAACTATTCAAAATAAATAATAATAGCTGGAGAGTGTCTCTCCCCCCCCCCCCAAAGGGAAACCTGGTTATAATTTGCCATTGTATCGAGTTGGTTGTAACAGAGAATGCATGCTGGATTTCCGTGCTCCACACATGCACCCATTGCGTTTTTTCCTTACTCGTGCATACACTCTGCTGGCTCCTTCAGCCTGACTTTAGTTACAGGTATGGAGATTGCAGTCCATTTATAATTGTTGTGGTGAAAATAAAAAACACACTCTACAGCAATTATATAAAACAACACATGGGGTAGTGTGTAAAAACTCAAATTTTACACACACGCCCTCGAGCCTCCCTCTCAGGGTTGATGTAGCATCCAACACCTCAAGTGTATGTGAAATTCTCATTATACACACTATCCTCAGTGCATACTGAACCAATCAGAGTGCAGGGCCTGCATCAGAATCAGAAAACATGAGGACAGATTAACGGAGCTCAATATGTATACCCTAGCGCAAAGGAGGGAAGGAAGGGATATGATCAAAACATTCAAACATCTTAAGGGCATTAACAAGATGAAAGAGTCTAACATGTTTCAATATAAGAAAAATAGCAGAACAAGAGGACACAGCATGAGATTAGAGGGAGGCCGATTAAGGGTAATGTGAGGAAGTTCTTTTTCACAGAAAGGGTGGTGGATACATGGAACGGCCTACCTCAGGAAAAGGTGGATATGAATACAGTGCAGGGCTTCAAACAGGCATGGGATAGGCATAAGGGAGCAACACAGATGAGTATGAATAGATAGGCCATTGACAGAGTACAGGCCTATGGCACATTCATAAGGTAGAAACAATGGGCAGACTTGGATGGGCTTTGCAGTCCTTAACTGCTGTCAAACGTCTATGTTTCTATGTTCTATCTTTAACAATGCTGATGACATCACAAGAACCACGTGCAACACTGAAGCAAGCAGTTGAAATCGAACAGAAATGGCTAGATCTTCATACAAAGAGCACTTTAAGGCTGCCCAAGAGATAATGAGTTAAAAGCTATAACTAGTAAAGTGATGGTGTATAAATTGAATATACAATGGTATGACTCAAAATGCACAGTTTATCATCACTCGTGTGGGGGCAGGACTTTCATAACTTGCTCATGGCTCTGCCACTTTGAGAGTTACGGTCTTGCTCCTCACACATGCAGATAAACTGCATATTTTGAGTTGGCCTGTTGTATATTCCCTATTTTTATATGTGTATATAGATATTAATGTTGTTTTTTTTTCCTCCTAACAGCTTTTGATGTAAGAAGAAGCAATCCAGAAGGATCCACTGGTTAAATGAAACAGCTATATCAACAGAAGTGTGACCCATTGCCCAATTCTTCAGGATCTTGACCCCATGCAATGAACTATTATGGTTTTGCCCTCCCACAATATTACCCAAGCATGTACCTTTCAGCCAATCGCTATTCGCCTTTTGGACCAACAGGACCTGGAGAGTCTCCATACTCCAGCCTCCTCCCTCCAATCCAGTTCCACAACTTCTCCAGCAGGCCATTAACCTGGGTGGTGGATAATGGGAATGTTTACCAGGAAGGTTCAGGGAGGCATGTGGAGTATCACCATTTCTATGGGGTTCCCCACTTCTCACCATCGCCAAATCCATTTTGGTATACCCCCCAAGCAGTCAACCCTACGCCTTATATGTATTACCCTTATGGAAATCATGTCAGTCCCTTTCCAGCTTATCAGTACCAGGCTAAAGAGGGGTGGCCAGAAGGTTTCACTATGAAAGGAGAGCTTCGCTGGGGCAAGCTAGAGCGAGTGTTCGGGTCTAAGAAGGAGCTTCCCGAGTTGGTGAAGGATGAACTTCGCCGGGTCTACGGGACCTATCCTAAGACTGATGTCAGCATCACCTACCAAAAGGGGGAGTATCTGATCAAAGCTGATCCCAAGGTGGGTGAACAAGAGTATACTGTGGAAAGGAAAGTGATTCGGAAGCCTGCAACCCCAATCTCTGAGGAAGAAGAAGATGGCATTAGTCAGGTTCAGGAAAAAAAGAAGAAAAAGAAATCCAGACGCTAACGTAAAAACTCTGTAACGCATCCATTCCTTTAGCCATATTGTAGCCTCCTAGGTCATGCCTGAAAATAGACAATGTTGTGTCTAGTGCACTAACCTCGCCACCAAAACTAAAACATGGCACAATAGACACTTTTAGTGCCACTTGCCATCTGTCTATACAAAGAAACAGACTGGTGGATAAGACCCAAGTTCATGTTTAAAGCAGGTTTTGTTCTCATTGAAAAGCTACTCAGTAAAGCAGAAACATAATATTTGTGCTTTTATAAATTATTCGTCATAATTTATTGTGATCATTGCTTTGTGATTTACCTGTAGCTCCCGACTGGGTGGGTATTTAGAACAGCCTCATGTGAAATGACTGTGGTGGTCTCGGTCCAGTTCCCAGTGGGCAGGTGCTCACATCACAAACCCCCCCCCCCAACACAATTGAACCCTTGTTGGCATTGTCATGTGAGAGGCCAAGGACCGAATGGACATGAAGTCTGAATTAGCGTCTCGCCTGTTGTCCGTGGCGGCCCCTCCGTGATGAGGCTGAGGAGCAATTTGTGGGGCACAGTGTTGAAGCTTGCACTGTGATCGCCCCTGGCTGTACCTGTCGTGTGGATAAACAGAGGGCTTCAGTTTCCAGTGGTGTCACTCCTACACTTTTCAGGAGTATCAAGGCTCACTAAAAATGTCAAAAATGAAAAAAAAAAAAAAAAAAAGGAATACTAGTATTAACTTGGCAGCTTTGACTTTACTCTTTGCCGGTTAAGTCAGTTGCCATCCAGGCAAGGTGATTGCTTGGGCTTTTGCCTGGGCTAGGGTTTCCTGACCTTGGGACTAACAGGAGCGACAATTATTATGGAGGTGAGGCACTCACTCCCTGGGGCGGGGCGGGGGTGCTGAGGCTGCCTAACACTCTGCCACCACCTATTGGCCATTCATGGAGTGCCTCTAATTTTCAGCTGCAAAGGTAACAGTAGTGACTTAGCCCACATTCTTGGCTGTCCCTCTCAGCTTTTTACCCTGGGATGTGGGATGCGGGCACTCAAAAGGTGGGACATGTCATCAAACCTGAGATACAGACTGTGACCATGGTGGGAACTAATGTTTATTTATGCAGACTTTAATTTTGTTTCATAGATTATTAGGAATTTCTGTTTTAAAGTCAGACTTTACCATGTGAACCCTTCTCTGTGTGAGACAGACGCTTCTCTGTGTGAGACAGACCCTTCTCTGTGTGAGACAGACGCTTCTCTGTGTGAGACAGACCCTTCTCTGTGTGAGACAGACCCTTCTCTTTGTGGTGCAGCACATCTCTCGTATGGGACATAATTCTGAGTGGCAAAATGTGAGATGTCCCTCCTTGTGTGGGGTACAGAGCTATGGTTCTGGCCTGAGGGAAGGTGCAGATGCAGTGACCCCCAAGAATGGGGAATGGGGGAGGGGGATAATCAACAAAAATAGCAATATGTATTTGCAGAAATCCCTAATGTGGGGGATGGGGTGAGGGGCAGGAAGACCGCAGGTGCAGAGGCATTATATCTCCTAATTTGTTAATAATGCTAAGAGGCAGCAGAGCTTTAACAAAGTCCACTCCTATTGTTATCATTGCTGATGGTACAATTAGCATGGAACACAAGATCTGATGTGTTGCTGGTTTAGCCTCTCCCTCCTATAGTAAATTGAATTTATGAATATTTTCGGGGGGGGGCAGACATCCATTTTTGTCCCCATCACCCTCTTCAATGCTCATGGAGGGCATCACACAGCACAGAACTTCAACCACGAGGAAGGCACAGGTGTGTGTGTGTGTGTGTGTGTGTGTGTGTGTGTTGTGGAGTCTAATGTGAGACATTGTAAAATCCCACTCAAAACTCTTCCAGAGGAGGCTCTGTATGGTAATTAAATCTAGCTGTCCCTCTCTATATTACAGGATAGCGAATGCATCACCTAATTGATGTGACCATTATCTGAAAGCTGAGTCAGCAAGAAACCTGAGATGGCTCTTGAACCTGGGTCTCCTGTGAGCTGGCACAACATGCTGCATCTCAGCCACAAATGCACCCCCATGGGCAGGATTTTCAAAAGGTGGTGCAGGGCTTGCATGCTGCTCTGCGCCACGGGATTTAGATTTCGGTGGTACACCGAACCCCTTTGCCGCAACTGCGCCTGGTTTTCCAATATCGGGTGCAGTTGCGACAGTTTCTGTGCTTTATGGCAGCTTGTGCCAAATATCTGGTGCAAGCCCCATTACTGAGTCCCCAGTTAGTGGTGCACATTAGACCACAAAATTGTTGTCTAAGGTGCAGTGCCACCAACCTTTGGATGCAACATTAAACCAAAGTCCCTTTTGCCCATCTCTGTTGGCTATCCAGGTGGAAGTTAAAGATCCTACGGCACTTAAAAGTAGGGGAATTTCATTACACATCAAATCATATCAAAATCAAAAAACAATCTGACAGTATATAATCAAGTAAAAAAAAAAAAAAATCAAACATTGATCAATCTGATTTTAAGGAACTAAAACAAGTTATACCAACTACAAGAAAATTCAAACACATGATCCATTCCTACTGATTAATTCATTAAACCCTATTACTAATGAAACGAATACTAGTATAGAAAAACCAATTCCTGTTGAAGAAAGCCATTTAATATTACTCCATGAGGTATGAAATTGAGTTTGAGTTAAAATTTGTTTCTCTGCTAACCTAAGCACCTGAATTTCTGTTTTTACCAACCTAACTTCTGATGTATATGAGGACTGTAATTGTTGCAACACACATTGACATCTTGGCTACCACAGGTAAAACTTTAAACAGTCAAAGATACCTGTCAGTCTGCTACTGTTGTAGTTCTTACAGTGAAGAGGTCAATCTCCAGACATTAACTTTCCATAAGTAGGTCTTTCTAACTGTGGTCAGTTCCATATGTTAGCAAAAAATGTCCAAAACCCTATCACAAATGGGCACGCCAAAAAAAAAAAATATTCCATGGTTTCTATGACAAAATGACATTCTGGTCTAGGGCACATTCTTTCTTCCACGCTTTTATGTTTGTGATTTCCTTTTACTCCTAACCTGCCATAACTGCATAGCTGGAGAATATCCTACACATGTCTTGGGACCCTCTTATCCATTATTTGTGTAAGAACCTTAGGAAGTATTATTATAGGACATAAATAAAATTCCGGCGATTGTAGATGGGTATGTTCCCTAATTTTTTTTTTTTATGTAACTGATGTTGACTAAGTGGTTGTAGTATCTGTTTTGTAATCTGACACTGAAATAACTTCCATAAAACAGGTATAAAATAGTCAATCACTTTAAATGTATTAATGTTACGCACTAAATGATGTGTCCATTCAGTGAAAAAGTTATTGAACCCCTCCAAAAAACAATTATGCTGAATTTAGTTCTTCCATAAAACCAAGGATGATTAATGATTTTAAGGATGAGTGAAAAAAATTGTCTAGAAAAAAACATTAGGATTTATTATGTTGTCCTCCATCTTTAACCACTAAATAAATAAAATCTCTTTTAATGGGGTTTGGTCTACTACCCCACAGCATCTGGGAAAAAAAACCTCAAACTTCTTGTGTCCGGTACCACTGGAGGGGGCTAGACATAACTCAAAAATGTTAATAGTGTTAATAAAAATGTCTTTATGATCATTACTTTCTTTTGCTTAGAAAATCTCCAACCTTTCTATTAGGCTACTTTAGTCAAACATTGATTAAGTTTTTCTGTTGAGTTTAATAGTGGTAGGTCTCCTGGGCCAAATTTTTTTGTTGCAGTTAATAGTTTTGTCTGCCTTGCCACAATGCAGGCATCGCCTTCCACCAACCCCTCCCCCCAAGCCCCATCACCCAGCATCCCAGGGACTTACCTCCATCCTGGTGTTTCCTCCTCAGATTGCTCCCCCCCCATAACTGATAGCTTTATTCCCACCATTTCTGTTATTGAAGAAGGGGAGGCTCCTATAAGAAAACCAGAACGTTTATTAAAATTTAGTTTTGCCACTGAAATTTTAGAAAATCCCACAAATACTGATATTGATCTTTCACCTGAGTATATATCTGACAACTACAAGCACACATCATCCACATAAACTGTTATCTTCAACTGACTAGGTGCCACAGGTGATGACAGACCATTTATAGTCCTTTCTGTTATTATTCTTTAATTATAGTTTCAGGAGAAAGTACATATAATAAGGGGTTAAAGGGCACCCCTGTCTTACCCCCACTGTGACTGGTATGATTTTACCCCAAAAACCATTCATGATAGGTATTAGTGAAGCGTTAGAGTACAATATCTGTATCCAGCGAATAAATATTTTGGGAATGCAATACAAACTCAATACATTAAACAAATATTTATCTGGCACTTTATCAAATGCATTTTCAAGATCTAATGATGAACAAATTCCATTAATTTCCCCTTTATTCCCTCTGGCAATAATATCTTTACATGTGCACTGATTTTTCTGTATTGCCCTTCCTGGAATGGAGTATGTTTGTCTGGGGTCAGTTAGATCTCTCGCTGCTAACTGTAGCCAATTTTACAGAAGTTTATTTAGAATTTTAAAATCTGAGGCTTATTGGTCTCCAATTATTTAAAGAAGAACCATCTCCTTTTTTAAACAGAAAATTTAAAATTGCTCTGCAAAAAGTAGCTGAAGAACTACAAGAATTCAGGATATATGTACATACCTTCTGTAAAAATAAACCAAAACATCTTCAAACACCTTGTAGAATTCATTGGGAATTCCATCTATCTCAGGGAAGGAACCCTTACTTAAATTATATATATTTGTCCTCATTTCATCTATAGTGGGTGATGCAAACAAATGTGGTATGTGTCTGATCAGAGACTGGTGAAATATGTTGTGGAAAGAAATCCTGCAAATTTAGATGTCCAGAAGATGATGTTCCAAAAATGTCTGAAATAAAGTCTTAAATAACTTTTAATATATTGTGAGGGGAATACACTAGTACCCCAGACATGGTTCTTAACTTGTTAAATATAATATGTGTTATTATATGTTCACATACTGAATAAGAATCCGCAATTGGGATATGTTTTGTTCCTAATTTTTGTTCCGTAAATAGTCAACTTTTTTATACTGGCATTTTTTGGTTTCATTTCTGATTTCACTTCCTTAATTTGCTCCTCATAAGAAATTCATTCAGTTTGTGTTTCTGATAACAAATTATGTAGTTTTTCTCTTAACTTTAAATAAGTCATATATTCTGTTCTAGCTTTCATGGCCCCATATTGTTAAAAACGTTTGCGAATTAATACTTCTGTATCTTCCCATCATGTTAGCTGATTATCAAGCTACAAAAACATGCTGCATTGCTCCTGATATCACATATGCAGAATGCTGAATATCAAGCTACAAAAACACGCTGCACTGCTCCTGATTATCAGATATGCAACATGCTGAATATCAAGCTACAAAAACACGCTGCACTGCTCCTGATTATCACATATGCAGAATACTGAATATCAAGCCACAAAAACACGCTGCACTGCTCCTGATTATCACATATGCAGAATACTGAATATCAAGCCACAAAAACATGCTGCACTGCTCCCTGGATGTCTTTTTATTCCCCAGATGGAAGTATTCATCTTCCATTGAGCACTGTCTTTCTTCACTGAAGGAAAAGTAGACAAAAACGAACCCATTAACATTTAAATGATGAGACATTCCTACTGTTAATACTTTAATAGATGCTGCTTTAACCAGTGCTGATGTAAACAAGACATCAATCCCGGTAGACAAAGTATTTTTAAAGAAAGTGCTCCCATAGAATAAATGGATCTATATGCATCTTGCAAAAACTTGCCTTAATAAGTTTATAATAATTGGGGAGGGTTTTCTCCCATAGGGAACCCAGGTTATAATTTGCAGTTTTAACCTGTGGGTTATAATGGTGACCATGCACCTGATTTCTCTTGTTCCACGTATGCGCCTACCACCGCTCTTCCTTTACTCAGAGCCGGATTCTCGGTCTCCACTTATCAGTTGGCAGTAAGTAAAAACAAACTTGTCTCTCAACAGTTGAGTTTTGAGTGCTTGATTAAACATTTAATCCTTGGTTAAACCGTTAAGAAAAACAATAACAAAAAAGAATGAAGAGATTTCAGAAGGCTGCAGCCACGGGCTGCACTTCATCCTGACCGGACCTCAGCTGTTTATTTTATATAATCGCTGTGGTGAGAAAATGCTCCCCAGCTATTATATAAAATAAAACATGGGGTGGTGTGTTTAACTTGAGGTTTTACACACACTCTTGGTGTTGGATGCTTGAATAAATCCCTCGAGCTTCGCTCTCCAGATTTATGTAGCATCCAACACCTCGGGCATGTGTAAAACCTCATTAAACACACCACCCATGTATTGTGCTATATGTTATATAGTGCATGCACATCACAATAATCATTTTTCTGTTACCCCTATAGTTAAGTCATCTAGTTGTGAGTTAAAATCACCACAGAGAATTGTGTTTCTCAGTAAACAACTACAAAGAGATTTCTGCTAACAATCCCACCCTCCCTGATTTATGCTGAGGTGTATAAATATTGATTAATCTAAATTGTTCTAAGCTATATGGTACATCTAATTTAAAAAAAAAAAAAAAAAAAAGCTGTTCCACCAATATTTGGACATGAAATTGAGTGTTTTTAAATAAACCCAACTTCGTCTGCAGTGTCCTCCCCAAGTGTAAAAAGAAGCACCCCACATCTAAGATTGTTTTGTTTGTGCCACATCCCATAAAGAAAAGAGTCTCGTTTCCTGTAAAAGACAAATATCAAAAGTAATGTGGTACAAGAAAGAAGGAACTGCTGCTCTCTTGGGTTTTTCATGCTACAAACGTTTAAAGATATGATTTTTAGGTAAGCCATGTTCGGGGTTTGCCATGTTGAAAAACTGCCATTATTCCAAAGTTCTCTTAAGTCACCCCCTTTTTGGCTGATATCACTTTTTTCTTAGTTTTTTTAGTAACCTGCGTATCTTCTTCATTCCCAGAAAAAGGGAACACCAGTGAAGATCAAGAGTTAGTGGATACAGAATATCAGAATCAATGTCCCCAGTATCTGAATCGCCCCAGTTTTTGTAGTACTAAGAACCTCAGATTGGTTACTTAACGAAACCATTACAGGTTTTGATTTCAGTGCTGATTCCCTGGTATATATTATGGTGACTACTTACACCCCCCTCTGGGGTGGAGTTGGGGGCATACATACAGGTCCATTTGTTGACTGTATACAACTGCCTGTTTGTGTGTTAAGGGTGTCCCCTTCCTGTGTCTGGATTCCTATTAGAGATTTTTCATGAACCAAGCCAGTTTCCACCAAGGCTGTAGTTGACATCTGACTTGGAGGGGGTCAGAGATTCAGCAGTGGGAAGAGTCTGCATATTATTTTGCACCTATATGAGAGGTAGTATTTCAGGAAGGCTCATGCTGTGCTTTTGTTATCCTGTCCATCCCCATCAAATCTATTTTTATTTGCCCGGGGCGGTTGTGAAAAATGTGTTCCTTCTCTTCACATACATTACAGCGAAACATATTCTTGCAGCCCATACTAATGTAGCCAAATTCACCACATAGGTCACATTTAAGCTTATCACAGGTACTACTAAAGTACATCTGTGAACCACATTTACAGCAGGCTCTAAGCTGCCCTCCATAGAAATATAGCCAGCAGTCTCTCTGCAAAAAGAAACTGTTAGGCAAATGTATCACTCCGAGATTATTTTGTCTTAACTCTACTTTAAATTTCCACCCACCAGTCCATATATTTTCTGTGTCAATTATGGGCTCAGGTGGACCCATCAGATCACATCTTTGTTTTAGCCAATACTGTACATCATTAATGTGCACTCCTTCGTTTCTAAATAATACAGTTCTGTTTTTTGTCAAAAGTTTCATAAGAGGGATTGCCATGAAGGGCATCCAAAGAGGGGAAAATGTAATTGTTGGTATTTGTTCCCAAATCTTTCCTGCATTTGAACTGCTCTGAAACTAATATCAAACACGTCCTCTTCAGAAACATGAATAAAGGCATTGGTTTCCGATGCAAAAAAGCCCATTGATTCTTTTAATAGTGTCCTTGCCACATAAACCCTAGTGGGGTATTTTTCCACCCCCCCTTTATATTTTAAATGGGTTGCATTCCATCTGTGTGCATGTTCGGGTCTATTTTTGAATAATGCAGTGAAGTTGGGACCTTGAATTTGGAATTCCCTGCAGAAGGGCCCGGTTCAGAATTGGAAGAGAGTCCAAATTCATTTTGTGCAATGTCTCTACCATTGGATTCTCCCTTCTTAGTACTCCTATTTGCAGTTCGTTCCTGTCCAGCCCCGTAATTAATTCTGTAGACTGATCAGTTATATTAGTAGCATCACTGTAATTTGTAATGTAAAAATTACTTGTCTGTCTAACAGTATCATTCAAATGTACCCCATTCAGTTTAGGTTGTGAATTATCTTCGGAAACACCAGCCACCTCCGCTCTTGGAGGAAAATTACTATCCTCCACCTTTTGCCCACCATCTGATTCCATCAAAATAATAGCCCTTAAAGACCGTGGTCTTGCAGTAATGGGCTGTTGGCTATTTATTAAATCCTCCTCTGCAGAACTAACATTGCTGACAGCAGTTGTACAAATGCCCACTCTGGAGACGGAATCCTCCAGTATATGGTGAGCTCATATAGTGCTTTGTTGAACTATAGGACTCTGCTGCACAATGAAGAGATCTTTTCCTGTGAGCTGTTTTAAACTGTCCATGACAGTACTCAATACTGCACCTGGGATTTTGTTGTCAGAAGCCACCTCTGTTTCTGTGGTCTACAGTATCTGTACCTCTGCTTGTAGACGTGACCCAGCAGCTTCCTCAGCTTCCCAGGCTGGATCAGGAATCCATTTTTAACTTGAGACCACCCTGCATTCCAGAGTGCGCTCTCTGGAGACCAAATTGGATCCTGTACTACAACCTCCCTTTGTGGAGATTTTATTGGGAGCCGTCCTTTTGCTGTCAGACTGCTCCTTTGGTCTTCCTGCACCAGCAGTGGCTCTGCATTGCTAGGCATTTCAAGCTGTGCAACATCGAGTAAGTTGGAATCAGGAGAACATGGTTCTTGTGAAACATTTGACTCTGATTGTATATTGTAAAGAAAATTGCTTTGTTCTGAAGAAGCTTCTCTTTTACCATCCCAGTCTTAATCTTCTGCCATCATTCTTAAAAGGTGTTATTTTCTTTCTTTCATTCTGCTTCTAGTTTAGTTTCAGTCAGGAATGTTTTATCCAGTTCTGTCTCTGCAACCATTGGAAATGTTACTGTTTCATTGCAAATTTCAGACTCTGATATATCGTCCTGTAAGGAAACGCAGGCTGCAACTGAGGACGGTGCTGCAGCCTGCTGCTACTCCATAGCCTCCTTCACCCCATGAGGGTCTGCCATTTTGGGAAATGGGCCAAAAGTGCCCCCTTCCAAGAGTAGGGGATTTCCCCGGGTGTCCTTGCCAACATCTCCCCTAACAATTAAACATGGTCCTGAAATTAACCCCCCAGAATGCACATGGAAATGAGCTGTCACAGCACGGCATGCCTTTCCTGGTCAAATTTTTACAAATATATATATATCTATCTATCTGTCTATCTATCTCTCTCTCTCTCTCTCTCTCTCTCTCTCTCTCTCTCTCTATATATATATATATCTATATCTATATCTATATCTATATCTATATCTATATCTATATCTATATCTATCATATGCATATGCCCTGGTTCTCTTTGCCTCCTTTCCCATGTCTGCAGAGTAAAGGATGTAAGAAATGAAGGGAAAAGAGATAGATAGATTGGCCCAGGAAGCCAATCCCCTTTGGCCAATTTGCATCATCATCATCTTCCTTTGCTTCCCCACCCCCCTTTACCCTTCTATACCATTTTTCAGGAGGCACAGCTGTAGCTCTCTCTTGAAACTGCATGCAAACAGTATCTGTTGCTTTGATGACCCTGTAAAAAAGTTGTGACTTCCCATCCTGGGGTCAGCAGAAGGCCATGCATTTCACAAAGGTGGAAGAGAGAGGGACAGCTCACCTGGTAATCATGCACCATGTGCTGACCAACCAATGAGTGGCATTGCTATTTACTGTGAAGGCAGCATTAGCTCATTCTTCTAGCCGGAGGAAGGGTGCCATCATGGCAGTCCTATTGATCATGGTGGGGGGGGGTGATGATAGGTTAAAATGAGAACAAAGGGCCTTATGTTCTAAAGAGGCCTGTTTACATGATTTGCATGTTGCCAGCTCTTGAAGCACCTCATACTGCTACCATGGAGTGTGCCTTGCATGCTGACAACATGCACTACCCCCTGCCTGACCCCCCCCCATGCTCAAAGGGAGTGGCACAAAGGGGTTGGATAGCCATGTAGGAAGAGTCATGGCTGTAACATGGCATCCAGTCACAGGGGCTCTACTGTGTGGCCAGATGTCCAGTTTGACTTCTCAGTCTGTCCTCTGCTCCGTACCCACAGAGGATCCTGGGACATACCAGCCCACGAAGGAGACCGCCATATCTCCTATAGGACAGGGATGTAATTTGTGCAAACAGTGACACCCACATGCACCCATGATTGGCCAGTGCCCCAGACCCCCATGGGGAAGGGGATGGTTTGGCATGGGACAGTGTCATCCCGATAGGGGCTGTCCGGCCCAGAGAGCTTATTCAGTGGGGATGCAGAGACACTTATAGCTGGTTCCTCACAGCATAAGTAATGCATCCCCTGCACCATTCTTAGTCACATGTAAGTGGCATTATAATGCGATGTTGTGTGGCCACTGCCATTCCACCTCCCACACTGGCCACATACATGGTTCACCCATATTTCAGCACAGCCAAAAGCTGTGCTGTCAAAAAACACTCTGTGCAGAGACCCCCAAAGTACGCAGTGAAAAACAGCATTAAAATGATATAAACTAATACCGAACCACACATGCTGTTTTGATTGTGCGGTTTTTGACCGCGCAGGTCTTTCTTTGTGATCTTGATTGGTTCCCATGCCCATTCACACGCATCTGTGTCCACTTGGGGAGGCATCATGCATTCCCTGGAAGTCTCTTTGGACACCCATTTTGCAGAAGAGGATCTTAGCACTGCTTATGCACTGCACATAGCAAAGCATAGCAGTAGTGTATAGAGCCGATAGAGAAAAATAATGTCTATACTTGGTGTCAGTATGGTCCCGGGACCTGTAAAGAGCAAACTGGATCTATTCATAGCTCCTTCTATTAATAAATAAGTACACACACCTACAGCTGATCCCTGACTTGGATGTCAGCCGTGGGAGGTTCTGGGATGCTCCCTATGAGGCGCTTGTTACAAAATGCTAGGTGGGAGGGATGGCAGAATCAACCAGCTAAAACTAAATTACAAGAACAGCAACTAAGGTAAGATTTAACTGTTTATGCAAAAAGTTTAATCGGGGGGGCTGCCCCACACTAAGGTGTGGGACAATACTTAATGGACATTTCCCCTTAATGATTTGAGTCGTTAAAGATGGCCACCAGTAGAAATTTGCAAAAATCCCCTTCCTTGAGGCTAGTTTGTCGTTCTCCCTGTTCATTAATGATTTGCCAAAGCACTGTGATGGTGCCAAGGCACCGCTCTATGCAGATGATACGGTGCCATACAGAAGCCACTCAGACTCTGACTCAACTTTGGACAGGTACTTAATTAAGTGGTATCAGCATGGTTATACAACAGACATCAAAGGGTGGTTGTACGAGGGCATAAATCCAACTGGAGTTTTGAGCAAAACCTGCAGAGCACCACACCAAAATATTTCATTTATTCATAGTGGGCATGGAGAATGGGGATATTTTAAATTCAAGACCCCACATCTCAGTTCAGGAGTGAAATACAATGAAATGAAAGAAATAGATGTATTGATGTTTTTACCAGAAATGCATTACAAATTCTGCTGTATATGATGTACGATTGCTGCTTTATGAAATGGCAGTGTGGTCCAGTGGTTAGAGCATTGAACTGTGAAATAGGCACATCACAGGTACCAATCCTAGCACAGTCATAGGCTCCCTGTATGACCCTGAGCAATCTCTTGACCTCCCTATGCTTCAGCTCCTCCCAACTGCAAAACTCTGGGAGGGGGAGTAGGATCCCTCTGAAATGAGATGTGTCTCAGAAGTGCTGTCTTGGGTAAACTATTTTTGAAAAAAAAAAAAGATGATTATTTCATTAAAACTACACAATTGTAACTAAATAATGGAGGAAGAATCTTGACCACTTAATGATTTTAGGGCTGGGTGAAACATATTTCCTGTGCATGAAGTCTGCCAAAATACCATTTTTCACAACCATGGAATTTCATGAAAATTGGCAAAAGAGTTCACAGAAATGTTTTAAGGCACTGGCATCTTTATGAAGGGTAACGATTGTTGTTGTGAGTTTTTATTATTTATTCGTGGAAAAAAATCTGCCAAAAAATTGAAACACAAAGTAATCATTGCACATATTTGTTCGTATCCTATCACTGTTGTTTTCCTCTTTTCAGGGATTATTCTTAGTTTGCATAGTAGTAAATTTTGCAAAATATGGATTTTTTTTTGCAATTATTTTCTCCACATTCTGTGGTCAGACAGATGCCAAAAATGTCAGTGTTCCCCAGCCTCAGATGACAGTACAACCACAGTCCTCTGTGCGTAAGATTCAGGAATGCAAAGAAATTATCGTATGTAATGTTAGTGTGATACGCTATCATACTGGTAATACAGGAATTAATTTTTTCCATGAGTGTGGCAGGGAGTAGATATGTCTTTTTCTATATTACAATGTTGTCCCTACAGTGCAGTATTATGATATTGTGCTGGCTGTTTTACAGTAATACTTACTACCAAATAAAGCAGTTCACGGAACCTTATTTATGCATTTAGCTGTAGTCTCAAGCAGCAGCAGCTGCAAAATGTCTCGCAATGGCACATGTCAGTAAGGTGTACACTAAGGGAAGAGAGGCAAATGAAAAAATGAGAGGTTAAACGAGAACTGTGCTGACTCTATAAGCCATTTTCCCAGCAAAGGCTGTTTTTAAATACTGGTTCAAATTCTGTTATTGCTCTAGCTATACAGTTTTTTTTAGTAATCCTAGCGGATGTTTCTGAATAACATGCTGCCATTAAGAACCACTTTAGAACTGTATGATGTACTTTATGTCCCTGCGCTACTCTTCTGTTGCTGGCACAATACATCCATGTTCTACTGTAGAACTCTGTGGCTGAGAGGGACATAGACTACATCATATAGTTCTAAAATGGTTCTCACCACCAGAAAAAAAAGCAGAAATACCCACTGAGGTTACTAAAATGCCCATATGGATGTAACAAGAACAGAAAGTTAACCAGTACTTAAAAACAGCTTCTACTGAGAAAAAATGACTTACAGATTCGGTGCAGTTCTCCTTTAAGAATGGCTTAGCACTGCTTGATTTGGTATCACTGGCTGTAATGTGGGTAAGCTTTCATTCAAGTTGTGGCAACAAATTTCTGTTACACTGGTCACCACTTGAAGGAACTGCATGATGACTGCAGGGCACAGGTAGTTCAGGGGCACACAAGAGGTAGAAAAATTTAGAACAGCAGGTGGGCAATGATGCATAACATAGAGGATTGTCTATGGGGAGGCATGCACAACAAGGGTATTCATGATCGAGAGGTATCCATGGCAACGTGTAACCTTGAGAGCGCAGCTCGAGAGGTTTCACGTTGACATGGATACCTCGAGAGTTTTTGAATACCCTTGTTGAGCAAGACTCCCCATAGAAAATCTTTTATACTGTATGGGGAGTCGATTAGATGGCAAGAGAATGAGCACACGAAAGCGGTATGATCTTGGCAAACATTTTTTTTACTGGAGCGAAAATGGAAGCACACAGCAGATGAAAACCCTTACTCCATTAAATAAAACTAAGCAGCTCGTTAACACATCTACTGATTCTAGAGTAGACAATGGCTTATCTGAGCAAAGATAATGTCCATATGTTTTTTCCATGTTGCTGGGTCCACACCATCCTACAGATTCATCGCATTGCTTACATCCGTCGTCGGGTATGCTACTTCGTTGGCCGAAGTCAGAAACTGTGATGCAGCTACATATTGAGGAGGGCGAGAGAGAAAAAATAAAAAAAAAATAAAACAGCGCTTTATTTATCCAATACTGCCAGACACATTATGTGATACTGATTTGGATGGGCGAACTAATGCCATTGCGCTTTTTTTTTTTTTTGTAATTATTTTTACTTCTGAGGGTTTTCACTTTCATGACAGAGTTGTGCGATATACCATTACTATGTATGGCGGTAAATTCACAGTTCATCTTAACGTCAGCTGTGTCGTGTGGTGTTGGCAGCGCAAGGAGCCGTTTGATTTTGTTATACAGCACAACAAGATCATGACATTCTCAGTGCAGGAGAACAAGAATATTCCAAGCATGGATTTCCATGCACAATAACATTCCACCATACACTATAAGGCTATGTTTCTGTCATACAGATCATAATAGAATACTGGAGCACTACCACTAGTAGCTTCATGTGTGAAACACACAGCTACCTAGGATTAAGGAACTGACAGAGAATTTCCATAGGTACATTTTCAGTTGCAGAGGGGCAAAATGTATCTAATGAGATTTTCTTACTTTGCCTTAATCTAATTATTTCATGGCAGTACTTATGTATCTCTTGTATCCCCCTTCTCGCCTCCAGGGTGCACATGGTGAGGAGTGCCAACTTCTCTGTATAGGATTTCCCTTGTTGTCCTTGAATGATTTAGTTACCCTCCCCTGTACCACCTCCACCCTGTCTCTGTTCTTCCTTAAGTGTGGGTTACAGAACTTCACACAGAACCTACCCACACAAAAATTCAAAAATACAACCCTAATTTGCCCCCTTCAAAGCCTCTCCTGCCTAATTTCTGCCATGGCAATATCTGGACGATGATATGTTATCCATCAAGAAGCACAGAACCTGGGCTGCTCAGTGGCCCAACAGTAATGTTTTACACTACCAAGAAGGTGTCCCAAGTAACCAGGGCTGGGAATAGTGATGCCAGTGGAAGAGTGTCCCAGCCTAGGGAGGGTGAAGGTCAAAGCCCATAATCATAGTGGCTCTGAATGGTAAGCTAAGGAGCTAGCTCTCTCATAAGGGGCAGGCTCTTGTGTTGTTGCTACTAGATTATGAGGTCTCCTTACAAGACTATTTAATGTGCTGGGGAGGAAAGGGGTTACCCAGATTGCACATGTAAACCCACATGCAATGACATTATACTGGGGTAATCCCACCCCCAAATACCATCTACATGATAACAGGGCACACTCTGGTCACATGCTACAACCCAGATTGCTTCCAAAATGTAGGCTATTGGATTGCCTGAGGATCTATGTGGGACTCACCGGCCCTGTTTTATGCTGGTTTGAGTTGTACAATACCGGGAACACATAGCGCATTGCTCTAGGTAGTTTCTTCTCTGGAGCAGCTGTGCTCACCTGCGGTGTTCCTCAAAGCTTGATCTTTGCCCCAGTGTTGTTTGCAAGTATATGTTGCTTTTGGATGAGTTTGTTAGACAGTATGGTGTTGAATTTCGCTGCTGTGCTGAAGATGCTCAACTCTATCTGTCCTGCACTCCTGATCGGAGAAATAGCACCCCTGTGCTAGAGATGTACTTTGGTGAGATCAATGACTGGATGGCCTCCAACAGGCTGTGCCTCAGCCCTGGTGAAACAGAAGCCCTGATTGTTGAACCAGTTTGGCGTGGGTCAATAATGATGGGTAGAATGGTGTGTTTACCTTCTTTGTAATTGTTAAGGCTCCATTTATATTTTTATTTATCTTGCTGTGACTATATGGTGCCCTGCCCTACGCCCTTGGGATAGGGAGTCTGATATTAGAGGAGTGGGAGACACCCTGCCTTGAAGATTCCTCTACAAGGAGCAAATCATGGAGAAATATTGAGCTTGTGAATAGTGGAGGAATACTACTCCTATAAAGCAATGTTGGGATTGGATGGTCATTCTGATGGAGTGATAGGTGTTGTGGACAAAAATAACTATATGTCAAAAAAATAGAAAGGCAGAACCTAATGAGATGTAGGACCTAACATGAAAATGAGATATTGCATATCAGCTTTTCTATGCTGTATAAATACATTAGAAAAATCTGATTGCTGTTTTGTGACTTATGCAAAAGGTGCTAGGCCTGGAGTGCTTCCATTATTTTTTATTTTGGAAAGCTTGGTTGTTCTTGGGTACTGCATTAGCAGTGAGAAGAAAATGAGTAGACATAGTGGCAGCATGTTCTTCCTGCTAATACATCACCCAGGAACAAAGAAGATTTCAAAAATCAGAAAATGGAGGTACCCAGGATATTTACAGGGGTCTACTGTGAAAAGTAAATGTAAACTAGATAAAAGTTTATATACCCAGCAGCTATAGAAATGGAGTTGTCTGGTGACAAGGAAACGGATAAAATTTACATGATGTCAGGGAGTCAGTCTTCTTTAACACCAAATGAGGGTTACAGTCAGTCTTTGTGGTCAGCATCAGGAAAACCCCAACAGTACTGGGGAGCAGCTATTCAGAGGTTCCCCAAGACACAGGACCATTTTTCAAAAGCATGGAGGCTGCCGCTGCCCCAGTGGTGTGAGCGTAGCTACCAGGGACAATGCAGTTGCATGTCCGCTTAGGTTTCTAAACTTAGAACCCATGAGACCAGGCGTCTTGTGAATGTGAGGTGCAAGGCAGCAAAGGAGGGAGGCAAATACCACACCTAAGGGAGGGAAAACACTACATTTGGGTAATCCTTAGTGGCTTTGATATATTTGATAAATATTTACTGCTACTGTATGTATGCAATAAGACACGGCAGGGTGTGAAATTATAGGTAAATAATTGCATGCTTCAAATGCATTGCTTGGCGAGGGGTGCTTACGCTGAGTACCTTTAAACACACAAGACGGAAGTGTGATTTGTTCCCATAATAATGCATTCCTGAAGTGTATTACTGAACTTATGACATAGTCTGTACTTAAAACTATTTGTTTTTCAAGTTATGATTTTTTTAATAAAAAAATATTTTCTGTATGAGATATGATAGGAAGGCAAAAACACTGCTATTGTATCCAGCATATCTCTCAAACTTTTGGCCCTGAAAGGGACACACACAGTCAAAATAAGGAACAATGAGGGACTCCGACCCCCTAATGAGGGACACATCCTCAAACCTGGAGACACATGCTCAGAACACTGTGGAAACCATTGTGTTTACTTGTACAAAGTTTGTGGGTTAGCATCTTAGGCCCTATCCAGACTGCAACATGGTAAGTTACAACATTTTATAAAAATGTTTTATCACTTACAACATTGCTGTGTCCAGATCGAGTTTAGCAGTGTTTTAGCATGGAGAATACATCCATGCTGGGGGGTTCACACTTGCTGCTCTGATTGTGCTCAGTGGGGCTTGCCAAACATGCTTTCTGGGGACTGAAGCAGAGATGGCACCATGCCTGCATTTCCAGACTTGCAGGTAATGTAGTTCTTTATTGTAATCTGTTTCAAGAACCATGTTAAAGCCTAGGTCCTATCAAGGCTTTAACATGGCTTTTGAACCTGTGTTTAAATCGGCTTGTAATGCGAATACAAGCTGTGTTAGATGGACGTAAAACAGTTTAAGCGATTTAAACAATTTTAAATTCGCTGGTCTGGATTGGGCCATAAATTGTTCTGAATTTCTGCTTTAAAGTCTGAATTTACAGCTCATTCTATGTGTTGGCAGCACCTTTTCCATAAGGAAAGGATGAGGGACAGAGCAATAATGAGGGGTAAAATGAGGGATGTCCCTTGTAATCCAGGACATTTGAGAGATATGGTATCCAGACCTGGTGTATAGACTAAACAAGTACAGGAATGTAATTATGGCCAGATGATTACATTCTTATACTATCAAGTGGCTATAATGTTCTCACCCATGTTATAACCTACCATATACTGCATACATTTTTGCACCCCTGTTGTATCTTTCTGTGTATTGTGTGCACTTCATTCAGCATTGTAACCACCTTCATTAACACTGATGTATTGACATCTGGGTTGCCCCTGTAAAAGGAACTAGGGTTCCAGCGAGCCTACCCAGTGAACAAATGAATGAACAAAAGAATGAATAAACTAGGAAAGAATGGGGCCCATTCTCAAAGGCATGGTGCAAGTCGCGCCATAGGCGACTTGAACAAAATGACAATATGCCGGGGACCCTACACCTGATTCTCTATCAGGCTGGGTCCCCATGGCTACATCCTGTGGCTTGTGGCAACCCAGGCAGTGCGCCAAACAGAGAGCACATCTGAAGAGGTTGCTGCAAGCCTGCGGTAATGCCCACTCAAAGGGCGCAAGTACCCAATACATATTCAATAGAAAGCCCTAGTGGGCTATCGGACCCCCCAGCCCCGATCCCCCAATGTTAATAAATAGCCCCCCAAGCCCCAATCTCTGCAAATGTCTTCAAGCAGACCCCTTCCCAGCCCCAATCCCCGATATAATTTATTTTCATTGTACAGTGTCATGTTTGTACTTTGTTCCAATGTAGCCTTGGTGGTCCAGTGGACTCCATCCCCCCACTCAGCAGTGCTCTACCACTCCACTCCCCTGACCTGTACCCAGCCAGCAACTAGCACAGACCACCTCTTGCCACTGCGGCCAGCTGCCGACCTGAGTTCTGCATGAGCACATACTGTAAATAGTACATGTTCAGTAAATGACAGCAGCTCTCATTGACAGAGCACATACTATTTACAGTACGCGCTAACGCAGAGCTCAGTTGGCTGCGGTGGTGAGAGGTGGGCTGTGCCAGTTGCCGGCTGGGTGTGGGTTGGGGGGGAGCAGGGTGGTAGGGCACTGCCATGTGGGGTCCACTAGACCACCAGGGCTACATTGGAGCAAAGTACAAGCATGACACTATACAATGAAAAGAAATTATATCGGGGCTCAGGGCTGGGAGTGAGGCTACTTCAGGATATTTGCGGGGATCATGGCTTGTAGGGACAGGAAGCGCATCCTCAGGATCACAAGAACACCTGCACAGGAGTCTGAGCTGGATGTCACTGTCCACCTAGGGACAAATGACTTGGCTCAACATGAGCTTAGAGCAGTGCAGAAGGACTTTGTAGAACTGGGAGAGAGGCCTAAGACAAGTAGCACACACAGTATCCCTTTCAGAGGTGCTGCCTGTAAATGGCATGAGTGAGGCAAGGGTACTTTACACCATGCAGTTTAATGAGTGGTTGAAAAAATGGTGTGGAGCACAGGGGTTTGGCTTCATTGGGGACTGGGGTTCCACCTGGAGGGACACCAGCCTATACTGGCAGGATGGTCTGCATCTGTCCAGGAAGGGAACAAGTCTTTTGAGCAATCGGTTTAAATGCTTCATTGGCAAGCTTTTAAACTAGTCAAGGGGGGAGGCACTGATAAGCAGCAGAAAAATCCCAGCCTCTCCCTACAAAACAGGGTACTAAATGGGAAAAAGACCAAGGTAGAAAGGTCAGTGGGGGATGCTGCAACAGAAAGTAAAGCCATCAAAAAATGGAGAGCAATGAGTACCAATGCCCATAGTCTGAGTAACAAGCTTCCTGAATTAGTGGCCTTGATGTAGGAGGAACATCTGGATATCGTGGCAGTCACAGAAACAGTCACAGAAACATGGTACATACAAAACCATGACTGGGATGTAAACATACCAGGATACACTATCTACAGGAGGGACAGGGAGGGTAAAAGAGGAGGAGGAGGAGTAGCTCTTTACATAAGGGAAGGAATCAAAGCAACAGAACAAAAGGGTAAACAGGGAGGAGAAGAAGCACTGTGGGTAAATTTGGAGACCGGCAATGGCACCACAATCCGCACAGGGGTTGTATACAGACCCCCTTCTCAGGGGGAGGAAATGGACAAGGAAATGATAGAAAGTATACTTAGTATGTCAGAAAAAGGGGAGATATTGCTGATGGGTGATCTGAATATGCCAGATGTTAACTGGAGTGCAGTTGCAGCAGCCACTTCTAAGAGTGGGGTTATTCTAGATGCCCTACAGGGGGCATGCCTTAGACAACTAGTATTGGAGCCCACTAGGAGGAACAATCTTAGACCTGGTCTCTCAAATGGAGATGAAGAGAGGATCACAGATGTAGAAGTGGGTAGCCATCTGGGAACTAGCGACCATCGAACAGTATGGTTCTACAATAAACACAGCAATAGAGTCAAGCCATACAAAGACAAAGGTACTGGATTTTAGGAGGGCTGACTTTGTCAAAATGGTGAGTGCCTAAGGAATGCACTAGCAAATGGGCAGGAAGGAGGTGGAAGAACAATGGGGAATAATAAAACTGCCATCACAGAGGTAACAAGCCTTTGTGTAAAGCAAATAAACAAAACAAAAGAGGTAAGAAACCACTATAGTTCTCAAAGGAAGTGGCAGTGAAGGTTCAAGAAAAAAGCATTCAGGAAGTACAAGGAATCACAGAAGAAACAGGACAGAGAACTGTATCAGTTAAAGCAAAGGAAGCTGGGAAGGCAGTCAGAACAGCAAAGGCCCAAACCGAGGAAAAGATAGCCAACTCAGTTAAGAAGGGGATAAAACCTTTTATAGGTACATCAGGCGAAGGAAGACCAAGAGAGGGATAGTGAGGCTTAATAAAGGGAGGAGGGTGGGCAGAGGGTGACTGTGAAAAGGCAGAGATACTAAACAAATATTTTTGCTCAGTATTTACAAAGGAAGAGGGGGAGGTACCTAAAACAAACAGTAGAAACACTCTGGATACAGAAGTTGATACCAGCCCATTTACAGAAGAAAGGGTTCTGAAAGAACTCTTAAAACTGAAGGTGGACAAAGCAATGGGGCCTGATGGGATTCATCCCAGAATTCTAAAAGAACTAAGGGTAGAACTAGTGACACCACTACTACCCTCTTTAACAAATCATGGGAGGATGGGGTGGTACCCAAGGACTGGAGGGCAGATGTGATTCCCCTTCACAAAAGTGGGAGCAAGGCAGAAGCAGGAAACTACAGACCTGTTAGTTTAACCTCAGTGGTAGGGAAAATGATGGAATCACTTCTGAAGGAAAGAATTGTTGAGTATCTAGAGGCCAGAGGGGCACAGGACCCAAGGCAGCATGGAATCACAGCGGGAAGGTCATGCCAGACAAATCTGATAGATTTCTTTGACTGGGTGACCAAAGTAGTTGATCAGGGAGGGGCTATGGACATGGCCTACCTAGACTTTAGCAAGGCATTTGACACAGTCCCACACAAAAGATTAATATACAAGTTAGCCAGCCTGGGAGTGGGTCCCAAGATGACAGCCTGGGTAAAGAATTGTGGAGAATAGGTCACAGAGGTAATAGTAAATGAAGTCCACTCTGAAAAAAGGGGTTAGTAGTGGGTACCGCAGAGTTCAGTATTAGGACGGTCCTCTTCAATGTCTTTATAAGCGACATTGCAGAGGACTGGAAGAAAAGTATGTCTCTTTGCAGATGACACAAAGATCTGCAACAGAGTTGATGCACAAGGTGGAGTGGAAAGGATGAGAAGGGACTTGGCAAGGTTAGAGGAATGGTCAAATGTATGGCAGCTTAGATTCGATGCTAAGAAGTGCAAGGTAATGCACCTGGGAAACAAAAACCCAGGGGAAGAGTACACAATGGGGGGTGAGCTACTAACAACAACAAAAATGGAAAGGGACCTGGGGGTAGTCGTATCAGATGACCTAAAGGTGGGCAAGCAATGTGAGAGGGCAGCAAGGAGGGCTGGGGGATTACTGGGATGCATAGGAAGAGGCATCACCAGTAGAAAACAGGAAGTTGTTATCCCTCTGTACAGACAGCTAGTGAGACCCCATCTGGAGTACTGCGTGCAGTTCTGGAGACCCAATCTCATAAAGACATAGACAGGATGGAAGCTGTCCAGAGGAGGGCAACTAAACTGGTGCAGGGTCTGCACCGGAAGACATATGAAGAGAGCTTAAGGAGCTTAATATGTATAGCCTCAAGGAAAGGAGGGAGGGGAGACATGATAGAAACTTTCAAGTACCTCAAGGGAATCAACAAAGTCCAAGAGGGTAGCATCTTTCAAAAAAGGGTGTGCAAGAACAAGGGGCACAATTTGAAGATAGAAGGGGCGGCTCAGAGGTAATTTAAGAAGTATTTTTCACAGAGAGGTATTGGATGTATGGAACGGCCTTCCAGAGGAGGTTGTGGAGTCAAAAACAGTGGTGGAATTCAAGCATGCATGGGACAGTCATAAGGCAATTCTAGGGGGTTGGGGTAGGAAGAAGTAGGCTGCTGGTTAACTAGGACTTGCAGCTTAACCATCAGGTAGGGAAATGGGCAGACTGGGTGGGCCAAGCGGTCCTTATCTGCCGTCAAATTCTATGTTTCTATGATCAGGGCTCGGGCTTCTATTTATTCACATTGTGGGGGATCAGGGCTGGGGGGATATTTATTAGCATTTTCAGGGCTTGGGGCTTGGGGGGGATCCGCTAGTCCACTGGGGCTATTACATTCTTTATTATGTGTGATCAGGTTTTGTGTGTGTGTGTGTGTGTGTGTGTGTGTGTGTGTGTGTGTGTGTGTGTGTGTATGTGTATGTGTTTTGTATATGTGTGTGTGTGTGTGTGTGTGTGTATGTATGTATGTATATATATATATATATATATATATATATATATATATATATAATTGTGTGTGTGTGTGTGTGTGTGTATGTATATGTGTGTGTGTGTGTGTGTGTGTATATATATATATATATATATATGATATATATATGTGTGTGTGTGTGTGTGTGTGTATATGTATTGATAGCGGGGTTTGGGGCTGGGAGGGGGTCTACATGTTCTCAAGGGATCAGATGGGCGCACATTGGCCCAACCCCTGGTGGATGGCAAAGTACACTTACACCAGCTATACAGAAACATAGACAATGATGGCAGAAAAAGACTTAAGGTCCATCCAGTCTGCCCGAGTTCCCTGTCTAACCCTAGGAGCTACTGTCCATCCAGGGTCATAGACCTCCCCTTCCTCCCCCAGTCTCCTTCCAGATTCTGTCATCCTGAGTAACCGCTATTCCTTTCATTCTGTCCCAGCCATGCTTGAAACCCTTAGCTGTTTTAGCACCTACCACTTTGGCTGGTAGACTTTTCCACGGCTCCACCTTCTTTTCTGTAAAATAGTTTCTCATGTCCCTCCAAAACCTCCCTCCTGTCAGTTTCCACTCATGTCCTCAAACTAGTATTCAAAACTAAATAGTTCCTCGCAGTTCACCTTGTTTATTCCTTTTAGGAAGTTGAAGGTCTCTATCATTTTCTGGTGTCCAGTGAGCACATGATTGGTGCCTTGAGGTGCTCCTCATAAGACCTGCCCTGTTGGTCCTGAATCATTTTTGTTACCCTGTACTGCACCATCTCCAGCCCACCCCTATCCATCCTGAGATGAGGGCTCCAGAATTGGGCACAGTACTCCAGGTGTGAACTCACTAAAGATCTATAAAGGGGTAGTATTACCTTCTTTTTCCTGCTATTAGTACCCCTCACGATTCACCCCAACATCCTACTTGCCTTACCATAGAACTTGTTGCACTGGCCCAATAGTTTTAAGGTGTCACTGATGATAACTCCAAGGTCCCGTTCCTCAGTCGTAGTGCTTAGTCTAACCCCATCCATCCAGTACTGTCTAGGGGCTTTTATTCCGTAGGTGCATTACAGTGCCTTTTCTGGCAATGAATTTCAACTGCCAAACCTCAGACCACCCCACTAGCTTTTGTAAGGCACTATGCATTTCCTGATTCCATCATCACTATCCACCCTCCCACAGAGCTTGGCGTCAACTGCGATGAGTCACAACCTGCCCTGGATACCTCCTCAATGTCACTGAACAACATATTGAAGATAATTGAGCCTAGACGGATCCCTGTGGCACCCCGCTCATGACCCACCTCTCTTCTGCTTTGACCCCATTGACCACAACCCTCTGCTGTCTACCCTGTAGCCAGTTACCTACCTAGTTTATTTATTTAACAGACTTTAGGATTACAACCTTTGAGTCAGGGACTCATTTACAAAGGCTCCACGTCAGAAAAATAAACATAAACACTTAATACATATACAGTAGACATAGAATGGCAGCTAAAGGTTAGTTTTTTTATTTATACTGTACAATATTGCAGAATCAAGATCAGCTGTACATTGCATTGAACGTGTTACAGAGAGCTGTATTTTACAGTTTTCAAGAGAATAAGTTTGCTGATAGAGGGAGGGAGTAGCAGGTTTGATATTTACAGCGAAGTAGAGAATTAGACAGATACCTTGTGAGTGCAGCCAAAGGAGGCATTGTTAATAGGTAATGTTTGGTAGCCCTATCGGTAGGAGCTCAGTGGTGGGGTGGTACTGTAAGATGATAGATAGATGACCCAGCACTAGCTGGTACATTGGCAGCGTCGTGAAGCAAGAATGTGCTCTTTGAGGGCTGACTTTAAAGGTCCTAATTTGGAGATGGAGGAGACGTTGGAGGGAAATTTGTTGTACCAGGCTGGGGCCCTGTGTGGAAATGACATTTGGGCTAAGGAAATTCTAACCCTCAGGATGGACCACACCTGTCGGTTGGCAGTGCAGGTGTTCACTGAGGTGTGGGAGGATAGGAGAGAGGCAGAAACCCCCAAGGGGGTAAGCCCCAGGTGTATTTTCTTTGTAAGGAGACATGTTTGATAAAATAGCCTTTCATCCAGGGTGAAGAGATTTGTCAAGGCATATAGGGTAGAGGTATGGGTACACTTGTCTGCCCTGGAGAGGAGTCTACATGCTTTATTTATGGCAAGGTGGATTTTGTTAAGGGCTGTGTGGTCAGCAGCTGAGTAGATGATGAGCCCATAATCGACTAGGCAGAGGACTGAGGAGGTGACAGCCAGATTAAGGGCTTCTGGAGGTAAGCAATCCTTGTGCCGATGTAATAGGCCTATACGGACATTTATGGCTGATAATAGAGTGTCAATGTGTGAATGGAAGGAGAGGCTGGAATCAAATGTAAGGCCCAAGTATTTATATGTATGGACCTGTTCTAGAGGAAGGAGAGAGTGGGAGATGATTGTTAGCTGTGCATTCTTGGCCTTATTCTGTTGGTGGGCAAAGAGCATGGTCTTTGTCTTTTTTACATTGACCACAAGTCTTTGGTCTATGAACCAGTTTTCAGTCTGGTTAAATGCGTGTTGGAGGGAGGACTGCAATACTGTGGGATCTGGGTGTGAGGCAAAAAGAACCGCGTCGTCTGCATAGAGTAGTAGGTTGCTGGAGCAGGAATTGGGCAAGGTGTTTAGGTAGATGCTGAATAATAGAGGGCCAAGGATGGAGCCCTGGGGAACCCCAGAGCAGACTGGCAGGGTGGCTGTAAGGGTGTTGTTTATTTTGACACACTGTGATCTAGCTGTGAGGTAACTGGTAAACCAGGAGACTGGTCCTGGGGACAGACCTATGTGGCGGAGTGTGCTTAAGAGTAAGGGGTGGGAGACTGTATCAAAGGCCTTTGACAGGTTGATGAAGACAGTTCCAGCTAGGTGTTTCCTGTCCAGGGCAGAGTGAATAAAATTAGAGAACTCAGTGAGCGCCGTAGTTGTACTGTGCCCAGATCTGAAGCCATGCTGCTCCCTGCAAAGAAGGTTATGAGCAAGCAGGTACTCAGTGAGTTGGGTGGCTATAATTTTTTTGAGGACTTTCGAGAGTGGTGGAAGAATGGATATGGAATGGTAGTTATTGGGGGGTGTGCTGTCACCACTCTTCAGTATTGGGGTGACCATGGCAGTGTGTGCTTCTCTGAGGAAAGGGACTATATCAGCTTAATTTACTAAGTCAGAGCAGAGGGTGAATCTAATTGGGGGTGTGTGGCTTAGCAGTTTAGGAGTACAAAAGCAGGTGTCTCCAATTGCAGCTTCCTGCTGTCTTTGACAGAGGAGAACTTTGGTTTCAGAGCAAGAAATAGCAGTCTAGAACTACAGATTTTTTACTGATAAATCACTTCTATCTCAGCAGGAGTCAGTACCTGTTTGGATTAAGCAAACAGATACTTTATTAGAAGAAGGATTAAAAAATAACTCTTTCTCCCCCCCCCCCGGCTGCTGGAGATCTGAATCCAAGCACGGAAGAAGGAGACTACTGAAGACGACAGGAAGTTCCTGTCCCAGAACAGGAACGGCAAGAGTTGTAAGGGCACATAGGCAGTAGGAAAGTAAGTGTAAAGATACATAGAGGGAGGAGACAGTAAGCATACAAAGCAACAGGAGGAGACACAAAATAAGTCAAGATGGGAGTGGTGCAGTGCAATGGCTGTGGGGCAGCAGAGTTCTGGGAGACATTCTGGAGGCTGCGATGGTGCCCTGTTTGCAGGCACCTCTCTGGTCTGAGGGAGGAGGTTGCCCATATCCAGGCTGACCTGGCTAGGATTCGTGAAACCTCCCCCCCCCACCCAGGGACCACCAGGGCCACCACTGTTACCTCAGAGGTTGCCAAGAAAGAGGAGCGGTTAAACCAAGGTGGGCTCAGGGAGGGAGAGGGTGGTGGAACAGAGGTGTATCCCTCCAGTTGTACCTCTCCACAGTTCATATGCTGTTCTGGCAAAGAGTGGTTCCTCTATGGAGGCACCTGAAGTGGAGACCAAGGAGGATGCTGGGAACCTCCACAAAGGAGACCCATAGGAGAAACAACTCCTGGTGGGGGACTCTATCATTAGTGGGGTAGAAGTGGGGGAGGAAGGGGATAGGGAGGTAAGGTGCCTGCCTGGTGCCATGGCTCTGAGGGGCAGGAAGCGAATCCTCAGGATCGCGGGAGCAGCTGCACGAGGGAGGGAACTGGATGTTATTGTCCACCTAGGGACAAATGACCTGGCTGTGAATGGCATCACAGCAGTGCAAGAGGAGTTTGTGGAGTTGGGGAGGGCCTTAGATAAGTAGCATGTACGGTAACCTTCTCAGAGGTGCTGCCTGTCTATGGCAAGGATGATGCTAGGGTATTCCGCACTATGGGATTCAATGAATGGTTGAAAAACTGGTTTGGAGCTCAGGGTTTTGACTTCACTGGGGACTGGGAGCCACCTGGAGGGATGCAGGCTTATACTGGCGTGGTCTGCATCTGTCTGGGGGGAACCAGGATCCTGGGTGACAGGTTTAAATGCTTCATTGTGAAGCATTTAGAACTAGCCAGGGGGGCACTGAAAGGAGCAGAAATCCAGCCTCCCCACAAAACACAGTAGCTAGAGAGTAAACAACAAGGTAGAGAAGTCGGTAGGGAGCAGGACAGGGTAAATGCAGAAAAAGGCAGTAAGGACAGGGATGGGGATAAAAGAGGCAAGGCCATAAAAAATAAATGGAAGGTGATAAGTACCAATGCCTGCAGTCTGTGCAACAAGCTCCCTGAACTAGTGGCCTTAATGAAAGAGGGATGCCTGGATATTGTGGCAGTCACTGAAACATGGTACACAGAGAACCATGACTGGGATGTCAACATACCAGGATATACAGTCTACAGAAGGGACAGGGTGGGTAAAAGGAGAGGAGGAGTAGCTCTCTGTATAAGGGACAGGATTAAAGCAACAGAACTAAAGAGTAAACACGAAGTTGATGAGTCACTGTTGGTCACCCTGGAGACAGGAAATGGCACCACAATCCGCATGGAAGTTGTGTACAGATCCCCATCTCAGGGGGAGGAAATGGACAAGGAAATGATAGAAGGCATCCTTAAAATGGCAGAAAAAGGGGAGATATTGTTGATGGGGAACCTGAATATACCAGATGTTAACTGGAGCACCTTTGCTGCAGGAACATCCAAGAGCAGGGTCATTCTTGATGCCCTACAGGGGGCATGTCTCAGACAGCTACTGTTGGAACCCAGTGGGGAGGGAGCAATCTTAGACCTGGTACACTCAAATGGGGAAGGAGAAAGGATCTCAGATTTAGAGGTAGGTAGCCATCTGGGAACAAGTTACCACCAAACTGTGTGGTTCACAATAAACACAGCCATAGAGTCAAGCCATACAAAAACAAGAGTATTGGACTTTAGGAATCCCGACTTTGGGAAAATGAGAGAGTGCCTCAGAAAAGCACTAGCAAATGGGCAAGAAGGAGGGGTGGAGGAACAATGGGGAAAAATCAAAACAGCCATCGCAGAGGCAACAAGCCTTTGTGTGAAGCAAATCAACAAAACACAACAAAGGAAAAAGACGCTATGGTTCTCAAAAGAGGTGGCAGTGATGGTTAAGGAGAAAAGGATTGCATTCAGGAAGTATAAGGAAACACAGAAGGAGCAGGATAGAGAACTTTATCAGTTAAAGCAGGAGGAGGCAGGGAAGGCAGTCAGAATAGCAAAGGCACAAACTGAGGAAAAGATAGCCAACTTAGTTAAGAAGGGGGATAAAACCTTTCATAGGTACATTAGGGAGTGAAGAAAGACCAAGGGAGGGATACAGAGACTTAATAAAGGGGAAGGAATGTGGGCAGAGGGTGACAATGAAAAAGCAGGGATACTGAACAAATATTTCTGCTCAGTATTCACAATGGAAGAGGAGGGGGAGGTACCTAAACCAAACAAGAGAGAAACTCTGAATAGGGGGGTCGATACCAGTCCATTCACAGAAGAAAGAGTTTTAAACAAACTCTTGAAACTGAAGGCGGACAAAGCAATGGGGCCTGATGGGATTCACCCAAGAATTCTAAAAGAACTAAGGGTAGAACTAGTAACTGACTACTCTCTTTAACAAATCATGGGTGGATGGGGTGGTACCTGAGGACTGGAGGAGGGCAAATGTGATTCCACTTCACAAAAGTGGGAGCAGGGCAGAGGCAGGAAACTACAGACCAGTTAGTTTGATTTCAGTGGTAGGGAAAATGATGGAATCACTTCTGAAGTAAAGAATTATTGAGTACCTAGAAGCCAGTGGGGCACAGGGCCCAAGGCAGCACGGTTTCACAGCAGAAAGGTCATGTCAGACGAACCTAATAGATTTCTTTGACTGGGTGACCAAGTAGTAGACCAGGAGGGGCTGTGGATATGGCCTACCTAGATTTTAGCAAGGCATTTGATACAGTCTCACACAAAAACTAATATACTAGTTAGCTAGCATGGTGGGTCCCAAGGTGGTAGCCTGGATAAAAAACTGGCTGGACAACAGGACGGAAAGGGTAATAGTAAACGGAGTCCACAGTGAAGAAAGGAGGGTAACTAGCGGGGTACCGCAGGGTTCGGTACTGGGACCGGTCCTCTTTAATATCTTTATAAGTGACATTGCAGAGCACCTGGAAGGAAAACGTGTCTCTTTGCAGATGACACAAAGATCTGCAACAGGGTTGATACACAAGGTGGGGTGGAAAGAATGAAAAGGGACTTGGCAAGGTTGGAGGAATGGTCAAATGTATGGCAGCTCAGATTCAATGCAAAGAAGTACAAGGTAATGTACAGTATCTGGCAAACAAAAACCCAGGGGAAGAGTACACAATGGGGGGTGAGTTACTAACAACAAAAATCGAAAGAGACCTAGGACTAATTATATCAGATGACCTAAAGGTGGGCAAGCAGTGAGAAAAGGCAGTAAGGAGGGCTGGAGGGATACTGGGATGCATAGGGAGAGGTATCAACAGTAGAAAACAGGAAGTTATTATCTCTCTGTGCAGACAGTTAGTGAGACCCCATCTGGAGTACTGCGTGCAATTCTGGAGACCCCATCTCCGCAAAGACATAGACAGAGTGGAGGCTGTTCAGAGGAGGGCAACCAAATGGTGCAAGGTCTGCACCAGAAGACATACGAAGTGAGACTAAAGCAGATTAATATGTATACCCTTGAGGAAAGGTGGGAGAGTGGGGACATGATAGAAACTTTCAAGTATCTCAAACAAAGTCCAAGAGGGTAGTATCTTTCAGAAGAAGAGATATGCAAGAACAAGGGGGCACAATTTGAAGATCGAGGGGGGACGGCTCAGAGGTAATGTTAGAAAGTATTTTTTCACAGAGAGGGGGTTGTGGATGCATGGAACAGCCTTCCTGAGAAGGTTATGGATTCAGGAACAGTGGGAGAATTCAAGAATGCATGGGACAGGCATAAGGCAATTCTAGTGGGGGGGTAGGAGGAAGTAGGCTGTTGGTTAACTAGAATCTGCAGCTTATCCATCAGGTAGGGAACTGGGCAGACTAGGTGGCCAAGCGGTCCTTATCTGCCATCAAATTCTATGTTTCTTTGTTTCCAGGCTGCGGGGAACTGCCCCAGACTTAGGGAGTGGTTAATGAAGTCAGTCAGTGGGAAGAGGATTGTATCTAGTACTAAATGTAGGATTCTCATATCAAAAGAATCTTTGCAATAGCAGGAGCCACTGAGAGCTTTAATGAGAAAAGGCCTTGCCTCATTCGTTGAGATCACCCTGAGATGGAAGGGGGGATGCTGGGTGTTAGGGGGTGGGGTTGCAGGAGTGGGGTTGAAGAAGTTATTTGGGAGTACTGCACTAAGGTCAGAGAATGATGAGTTGAGGCAGTTGGTGATGGCCAGTGGGTCGGTGGTAGAGACATTGTTGACAGTTAGTGGGGGAGGGAGCTGGGATTTGCCATTGAATTCCATGATATTGTCCCAAAACAACCGAGCATTCCCCCAGGAGGAGGTAAGAGTCATTTTGTAGTAGCCTGTTTAATGGCCCAAGTGCATCTGTTATGAGACGCTTAGTTTCCTGTGTGCTTAGCTGCACCCAGATCTTCCAACTTCTTCAGTAAGCATGTGTGGGGCACCAAGTCAAAAGCCTTGCTGAAGTCAAAATAGGGCAAAATATAAGGTATGGCCCCTATCCAATTCCCTTGTCACCCAATCAACAAATAACTATCAGATTAGTCTGACAAGACCGCCCTGCCACAAACCCGTGCTATTTACTATCCTGGAAAGCATTGCTTTCCAGGTAGTCTAAGAGGTCTTCTTTAACCAGTGACTCCATCAGCTTCCTGCAATAGAGGTCAGACCCACAGGTCTGTAGTATCCTGCTTGTTCCTTAACCCCCCCATGGAGTGGAATGATGCCTGCCACCCTTCAGTCCTTCAGAACCACCCCTGTTAGTAGTGAGCTGATGAATAGTCCTACCAGGGGCTCAGCCAGTTCTGCTGCCAGTTCCCCGAGTACCCTGGAAGGCATCCCATCCAGTCCTGAGGCCTTATTTATTTTTAGGGCCTCCATCCCTTTCTGGACCCTTTTGGTTGTAAATATTGGCTGCTTCATCTCCTGGACGCCCACTCTCAGGCAAGGGCCTACCTTCCTTCGTAGTGAAAACAGCAAAAATAATCATTAGGGAAGGCAGCCTTTTGCCTGTCTTCTGTAACCCTACCTCATTTGATGGTGTAATGATTCTTCCTCCTCCTCCTTTCTTTCTTTTTTCCCTAATATATCAGAAGAAATATTTTTCTCTGGCCTCAACCCCGTCTGCAGTACTCGTCTCTGTGTCTGCTTTTGCCTCCCTAACCACCTTCTTTGCCCCCTTATTTCTCAGTAAATATTCTCCCCCATTCTTCCTCCCCCTGCATTTCCTTGTACTTGCAAAAGGTGTTTTCTTGGCCCCCACTGCTTCCCGGACTTTTATCGAGAACCATAATAGTCTCTTGAACTTGTTCCTTTTAGTTACCTTTCTCATGCTTAATTTAGATGCCGCAGATGTGGCCCCCTTTATTACCCTCATCTCTCTTCCACCCCACCTAAGTTGTCTACCCTGACTAATTTTTCTCTGACCAGCTCTCTCAGCCTGCTGCAGTCCACCCTCCTAAAACCAGGGCTTCAGTTTTGTAATGACAGCTTAGAGTTGGGTTGTGAAGAATCAGTTCTATTGATGCACTTTGTGTTGACACTATTCTCTGTGTATTGATACTACTTTAAACTGTATTGATACTTTTTTGCATTGAGACAAAAACTGCATGACTTTTTTTTTTTTTACTTTTTCTGAAATTTGGTAATACAGTAATAAACATTATTTAATTAGAGACTGTGCAGTTTGCAACTTAATTGTAATTTGTCATATGCCCCTAATCACACTGTGAACGTTTCACTCCCCTTCCCACCCCGGCAAAATGTCTTCCTAGTTTTTTCAGGCTTTGCACGGCGAAGCACAGGAAGATAAATACATGAAACATGCCTCAGGCTGGGGATTATGACTTCAGATCTTGAATAAGCCTCAGATGCCAGCGAACTGTAAAGGACATTGCTCTAGTTCATGTGAACAGCCTTAGTAATAAAGTTGTAACTAGGTGGGTGTAGCATTGGTTTGCTGAGTTTTCATTAGCTGACTTGAGCCCCTCTCTGGAAAATGTTTGTTGCTAAGAGACAAGGATTTACCTGAAATATCAGCTGGATTGGTTCTGATTTTGCTGCATTTATCATTTGTCTTGGTTTACATGAGTATAGCAAGCCATTTGATGCACGTACTGCACTGTTGTACTGGTTGTTTTGATTCTAATCAGCAATTTGTCCAAGAAGTGGGTCTACAAAAGTCTTTAGTGTTGAACATCTCCTGCAATCGCTGGGCTGCTGTGAACGCTTCTTGAGTTGTTTTTTATCCTTTTCTGTACCATAGTTTTTGTTTTGTGTTTCCAATAAAATGCTTTCTGTAAACGTGTTTGTTGTAGTGTATTGTTTAGAGAGGTGCAGAAGATGACACGTAGAACAAACACAGTGAAAAAGTTAGGCAGACAGCTCAAACAGAGTTATGAATTGATGGGTTCATTTATACATAAAGCTGTTTACCTTCTGCCTTTAGGAAAGGCCTAGAAGAGAGAGCTGTTTGGTGGGGAAAAAAACATGAAGAAAGAGCCTTTGTGCAACAACTCTGATGAACATCCCGATAAAGCCTATAACTGCGTGCTGCTTCTGGGGATTGGGAAAAACAGAACTGATCCAGAACCAGAATGCACTGAAAACAGAATTTTTATTTTAATATATTTGGAGAGTACCGTTGAGCCCAGGTGCTCATTTGCAAAGTTTCCACATCAAAGCATAGTGTCAGTCAATCATGAAGGGGAAAGTACAAATTACTGCTAGACATCTGGATACACCCTCTCGATCTGAATGTTTGTGATAGACAATGGCAGTGACATGCGGAAGGTAATGGATGCTGGAGATGTTTAACACATGCACTAAATCTGGTGGTGAGTCGTGCGTGACAAACATTCATAATTACAAGAAACACTTGACAGGACATCACTAGATATTTCCATTGTGTCCCCCAAATGCACTGCGATTCTCTGCCAGTTCTACCAGAAGCACAATGTTCTGTAGCATTGCTTAATTAAAGACATGTCCAGAAGGCTCAACTCCACCTTTTAATAACATTGTTCCTTTTCCAAACCCTTCCCATCAATATTTGAAAAATATATTTGTTAACATAGAAAATAAGATTAGAACATTTGTGTGGGGACGTAAAACCCCACCCCCCAAATAAGCATGGACCAACTACATGGGGAACTGGGACACTGTATAGTCTAGAGCTACAGCATTAGGCAGTGAAACTGGAGACTTGTCTGATTTTAGGTTTGAATCCCTCAGCTTCCACTTGCATACTGTGCGACCCTGAATAAGTCACTTTAACCTCACTGTGCTCCTGGAATGCAACTGGAAATGAAAATAACCCCAATATATCACAAGGCACTAATACACTCTCAGGGCAGGATTCACAAAACATATGCACCAGGTGCAAATAAGATGCGCCGTCCCCAGTTAGTGCGATTCACAGAAGGATGCGCCACAGGATGCACTGTGCGCATCCCCACTGTGAATCGCACAGATGCGGCACGGTGCAACCTGAGATGCCCCAGTGCAACAGAGATGTGCAAAAGCAACCGGGGCAGCACAATAGTGAATATGCAGCAAGTAAACAAGGGACAAATGAGCAACAAGGGGAACTGCAGCGGCACAAAGGGATGCAGAGGAACACGCTGGCAGGGACTGGCCAGAGTGACAAAGGGTCTGAGAGTGGCCACAGCAGAAGAGGTGCACAGACAGAGCACACATGGAAACACCTGGAAGCACCAGATACACCCCATACAGAAGCCCAACAGGCACAGATGCCACGCCCAGGGGGTGCCTTTTAAGGTGTGCCACAGCTGCAGAGGGGTACCATGCAGCATGGCAGAGGTTGCTGTACACAGCTTGTTGCACAGGAACCCAGTGGTGTGGACAAGGGAGATGACACACAGGTGGACAGGCACAATAGCAGACAGGCCGAAGGCCACACCTCACACAGGTGTAACATGCCCCCAAGCAATGTGGACCACAAGTAGAGTGGTACAATAATAGGGCACCAGCACAACAGATGCAGCCGACATGCACCACACACAGAACAGGGTACTGAGAAAGGCAGCATGCCTCAATGCCCACCCACACGCCACAGGCAACAAGGAGGGTGCACAGTGAGGCTGGCACAATGGGGCAGGATGCATGTGTGCGCAGTACCACAGATGCATACGTGTGGATGGGAACAAAGAGACAGCGGACAGCAGCAAGCAAACAGAACACATGCACAAGGTGCACTGAATGACCACAGACACCGGTTGCAGTAGAAAAAGGTTTAGTAAAAATCCACATAACAACAGTAACTATTTATGAGAACAACCAGCAGTAGGAACAGGGAAGGTGAGGTGTGGGGATCTATACAGGAACAACAACAACAATGGTAAACAGGAGGGTGATGGTATGGGTGTGGTGGAACAGGGGACAGCAACAGACGATGTGGCCAGGCATGGATTGCAGGGTAGAACAACAAGGGGCTATTAACAAAAGTCCATGTCGCTAATGTGCAGGATGTGCCGCAGCACAGTGGCTCCGCCTATATTCCCTGGCACTCAGCACTCAGACCAGCATGGTCAGTGCCTGCAGGAGCTGTCCTTGGTGCCTGTAGAGTGGCTGTATTGTCCTCCTCATCACCCTCTGGAGCTGCATCCCTGCAAACTGCAGAACACCCTGATGCCTCCGTCGACTGTGCACACCTGGCCGTACTCCCCATGGACCTACAGTGGGGGACACAGACACCATGTTCCACACTGGCACCCCCCACCCACCACGTGAGTGTGTGGGAGCCATCCACCACAGTGATGGAGGACAGCCCACCAGGCACACTGCATACCAGCAACAGGCTGGCACACAGTGCCACACTGTGACCATGCAATGGTACTCAGACAGCACATGGCCCACATGCGCATGTAGAGGTAGACACAGAGGGGCATGCAGCCATGTCCCACACAGCAAGCGCAGATGCCAGCAGGCTGCACAGGTGTGCAGGCCCTATCTGAACACCACTGCAGCACCACAATGTGCTCGAGGTCCACATCAGATGTGCACAAGGTGGACGGACATACAGGGACCAAGTGCATTGTGGCCCAAGCACACGCCGTCATGCCCACACCCCATGTGTGTGCACAACCAGAAGCACAAGGGACCAGCAATGGCCTGCAGAGGGCACCACCTCCCTGAACACACAGAGGATGCACAAGACAGACACTCACCTGCACCAGCACGACCTTGTCCATGGGCTCCAACACCGGCCCTAGCGCGCCTGGCCTCCACCGCTGCCGCAGCCCTTCACCTGTCTGCTGGCCCTGTGAGAGGAACAATAGCATAGAGCACCATGAGGAGATGGAAGGTGTGTCACTCCCCCCCCCCGGCACCCAGCAACTACACCAGTACCAGCATGTAGTGATGGTATCACCCCCACAGTGCCCCAATGAAGGCACCCCTGACAGTGTGCAGCACCACACAGCACCCCAGCCATGCCCACCATGTGTGTGCAGCTGTACATCTGCCAAGCCAATGGCTCTACGAAACTTCACACGCCACAATGGCCATGCACCCCCCCCCACTCTTGCACCATGCTGCACGTGGCTACCCCCAGTGGTCATGCCAGCACACCACACGCTGAAGGTGCATCGCAGTCCACACGTGTGTGTGTGTGTGTGTGTGTGTGTGTGTGTGTGTGTGTGTGTGTGTGTGCGCGCGTGCAGTGTGGCAGCCCAGACACACACCCCAGCCTGCCTGTGTATCTGTAGTGTACTGTGACTTACCTGGGCACGGCACTGCACCCCTGTATGCACATTCCTGGAGGCTCTTGAGCCTGTCTGGGTCCCTGCACTGCAGATCACTGTAACTGTGCCTGCATTGCTCACCAGTGTGCGTAACCCCTGTCCAGCACACCAGCCACTCAGCAACCCTGGCCCACACCGTTGAGCGGGGCTCCGTGAGGTCATCTGACCCAAACAGCTGTCCCTCCACCTGCAGCACCAGTGCCACAAGGTTGAGCAGCTTAACTTTCCCCCAGTTCATGGCCCTGGGCCCTGTTCCCTGCTGTAATAGGGGCTGTGACCCCCCCTCCCCCCATTATCGTTAAGGCTCCTGGATACGTTTCGAATCAGGAGTTTACTTTTGATTGTCTTTGATTATGCTGAGGTCTGCTCTGAAACACATGTGGGCTGTAAATACCTTCTCTTAAAATAAAAAAAATCTGTTGCAACAGTAATTATGTCTATTCTCTCCTTTTATATCCTTTTCTTATTCTGTCTCTTCTTCGGCTTCTTTCATTTCCCCGACCCGTAGTATGGCCGCCTATGTGTAGTCAGCCTATCCCTAAATCTTCATTTCATGCTTCTTTCCAGTATTTTATGCCCCATGTTTGCAGAGTCCTCCGTATTCAAAAACGCTGCTGCTTTTGCGGTAATCCACATGACTGTGTGCAGGTTCGCACTGTGCGGCTGCGCGATTGTGCAAGTGTGCGAACACACTGAAATGTTTGCCATAGCGAGTGAACTCACTCTCCAGAAGAAAAATAAGTAGTTTCTGCTTCCTTGAGCTAGCGCTTGCTTTTCTTTGCCTTTTTTTTGTTTAAAAACTTTGCAATGCAAGAAAGGAAGCAGAAAATGAATATTTGGAGCAAACGCTGTCTCAAACTTCAGAGCGAGACAGCGGCCCGGATATTCAACAAGGTTGCGCATGCTCAAGTCCGAACTTGCTCCATTCTGCGATATTCAGCAGGAGGCAGTTGCACCTCTGAAAACAGGCTGAGCAACAGCGCAATGCAAATGAATGCATGCTGAACTGGAGGGGGAGGAACCATGCATAAACTGCACAGCCCGATATTCAGTCGGGCTGTGCAGAGTTGTGCAGGCGCAACCCCCAACCTGCGCCTGCACAACTTTGAGCCAAAAAAAAAGGCTTAAGTTGAGGGCCACCCACAGGTGAACTGCTGCATTGCAGGGTGCAACACAGCAGCTGCCACCTGTGGCTAGCCCCAACCCAGTCCGTGTGCCCCCAGCCCAATCGCGGGCATCAATGTAGCTCCCCCACTCCATTCACATCCCTGAGTGGTCCAGTGGACCAAAATGCCTTGATCAGCGGGCAGAAAGTACGAACCCCCACATCCCATGTGCCGATGCAGGCAGAAGAATACAGACCCCCACATCCCATGTCCCGATCGCGGACAGAAGTATACAGAACCCTCCCACATCCCATGTGCCCGATCGTGGGCAGAAAGTATACAAACCCCCCACATCCCATGTGCCCGATTGCGGCAGAGGCGGCAGGCGGGTGGGATGCTACCGCCTGCCAGCTGCGGGGGCGGGGGTGAGTGGGGCTTCGTGGGTGGGTGGGGTGGGGGCCACACTAGACACCAGGAGATGTTTTGAGGCCAATTTTACTGCCCCGCAGTCGGGCATGTCGGATGTGGGGGTCTATATTCTTTCTGCCCATGATCGGGCACATGGGATGTGGGGGTCTGTATTCTTTCTGCCAGCGATGGGGCACATGGGATGTGGGGGGTCTGTATTCTTTCTGCCCGCAATCGGGCACATGGGATGTGGGGGGTTCTGTATACTTTCTGCCCGCGATTGGGCATTTCGGTCCACTGGACCACCAGGGAGATGTACGGGAGGAGGTGGGGGAGCCACATTGCTGCCCGAGATCGGGCTGCAGGGTGCGTCGGTCCCCGACAGCTGCTGCCTGGCAGGGCGCCAGGCGCAAGTCCTCGGGGATCGGCGCACCTACATGCTAATGGAATGCAAATGGGGCTATAATGACATGCAAATGCCCCCTGCGCCTTGCATGTATTATGGCCCCATTTGCATGTCACCTTTTGAATATCATGATTTTGTGCATGGCGCAATGGTACTAGCGCCACAGGATATTTAACTGCTCCTCTGTCGCTTAACGCTTAGTTCCACTGTGCCATGCACAGTGGCTATAGCTGGGGGCCCGGTATTCAAAGGAGTTGCTCAATAGCGCAACTCCTTTGAATATCACATGGGACACACCCCTGCGCATCTATTTTGCGCAGCGCAAGGACTTGCGCCTTTGAATGGCGCAGTTTGAATATCCGGGCCAGAGTCTTTCTAGTTCTTGCACTACAGTTTTGTTCTTCTTCCCCGATAGGATTTTTCAATAAAAACACCTCTTCAAAAAAAACTCCATATAGTTTCTACACATTAAGGGTGTTGTAACAAGGGTTTAAAAAATGTAGTTTAGTATAAACTTATTGTTAAAAGAAAGCAAAGGGGTCCTGATATTGTTTGGTCCTGATAATAAAACAAGGATAGAATACTCACTTGTATCAGCAATTTCAACAGTACTACAACTGACCCTCCTCCCAGCACTGCCTTTGCTATAGTGCTGGCCGGCCCTTGCTCCACCTTTTTATGATGGAAGTTAAGGGAGGAGTTTGTTTTCTTATGAAAAAGGATAAAAAGGTTAAATACTAAGGAAATTCAGTTATAATATACAAAAAAGTAATAAAAATGATTAAAGAAGGACTAAAGTGCATTGTAAATCATATTTAAAGTTATTTTAAACTCTGAATGTTAAAATTTGCCATTTGGGGGAGGAGCTAACCTGAAACATGTGATCTATATTTTGTATATAAGGAAAGAAGAAATTGAGTTAAGACAGAGTGTGGTAGGAAGGCAAACCTACCAGTTGTCTAGCATGCTTCTAAACAGAGAGTCTCCAGTGATATTAACTGATGAGATGCTGTAAATACTTATTTTGGTCTTTATTTTCCACTGTTTAAGTTCGTTTTGTTTTTTATTACCTGCTTAAAGAATAAATTTCACATTGAATATTCTGCATCCTGACTGCGTACTGGACTCCGTTTGTTCCCACGTGCACACCTGCATACATGGTATGTTCCCTCTGGCCCAGATATTCAAACTGCGCCCAAAATGTGCGCAACAGCAGGAGCAAGCACAAATCAATTGCGCATATGCGCAACAGACGCGATATTCAAACATGGAGCAGAACAAATTGCGCAAGCAGCCAACGTCTGAATATCACACAAACTGTGCCATAGCGCAACCAGGAAGGGGAAGCTGAGCAGAAAGGTTGCGCTATAGCGCAACCAGGGCAGCCCAGTTGAGCAGTCCAGAGGTGCCATAGCTGCACATCCAGGGAGGCAGGCTGGGGCCCACCGCCAGCCATGCCACACATGGGCACAGGAACACACTGCAGAACCAACAAGACACCTGCACACCCCCAAGCACAGCATCACTGGGGGTGGGACGGATGATCTACTGGACCATGGGGACAAGCCAACAAAGCACAGCTGAGCCATGACGCCCCAGCACAACCACTGGCAGGCTTAGAGTGCCACACACAGGGGGTTGACAATCACAGTGCACATCAGCCCCCCCGTATGCACAGCACACCCTGCACTGTGACCCCGAGACACCACCCATGTGAAGTGACTGGCACTGCAGGAAACCATGCATCCCCCCCCCGGCACACGTCAACCCCGTGCAGCAGAGAAGCATACAAGCCAGACACACCCTGTGCACCCAGCAGTGGGTGGCAGCAGACGGCAAGACCAACAGAAAGTCACTGCCATGCTGGAGATACCTCCCCATGTGCACACACACACACACACACACACACACACACACACACACACACACAGGACCATACCACCCCAGATGGCATGCACACCACTGCAACTGAGCGACCATAGCCAGCTGCAAATCAGAGACCAACACAGTATTCATAACAAAATATAAATGTATTATCAAAATGTAAAGCACAAAACAATCAACCATAACTATTTACAAGGGGGTAGGGGTACAAGGTAGGGGTGTTCAAGGGGTAGGGATGAACAACTTGGAGAGGAAGGCAGGGTGGTAGGGATGGGTGAAGTGGGAAGGGTAATCTGGCCTAAGGCCCAGCAGGCTGGTCCTCCTCACCAGTGCCGCTGTTCCGGCGATGCCTCCTCCATGAGCCATGTCACTGGATATCCCTGAGGATGGCCTGGTTGTCCAGGGACACTTCAGGCCAGCCCATGTAGCTCCCACTGTATCCTCCTGAGAACAGTGAGGCCCAGGAAAATGGGAACACAGTCAATGGCTGTGACTGACCACAACCCTGAACACCACCCAACCTGCAAGCCATATAGCCCAATGTCCCGCACCTGTGATGGCATGCACCCACCCACAGTGAACATGCACATGGCCATCACAAACAGGAGGCACCAGCTATGTGCACCACTGCACACACACACACACTGCCCATGTCCATCACAGCACAAACAAGGCTGTCAAGTGATGTGGCAACGTGGTGCGATGCCAGTTACACAGCTATGTGCCCAGTGCATGCATGGACCACCAGTGATGCATACACAGACGTGCAGTGACACTGGACAGTGATGAATGTCGCCTGTGTTGTGCATGGTTGTGTTGTGCATGGCTGGTGGTCATGCCCCCCCCTCCAGCATGCAATAGCATCCATGAAGTAATGATACTCACACTCCTCAAGCAGCTGTGTCTGCTGCTGCTGCTGCTGCTGGGGTGCACCACCCACAGCACCACCGACCGGCACCGGGGCCCTGGCACGGCCCTCCTCACCCCGTGCCTGCATCCTCTCCGCCCGTCCTGTGGGAGACAAATGTTGAGAAAACATATCAGTGTGACTCCAAAGCAGACTGCCCCCTGCCCCAGTGAGAGTGCCTGCCCACACAGCCAGCCCCATGCATCTCACACCTGCACACACTGACACAGCCAACCATGTCAGAGCCATCACCTATGCACATCCACCAAAACACAGTCACACCCCTACAGAGAATACAGGTGCATAGACAGTACACCCACCTGGCCTAGGCACCACGCCCCTCCTGGCATGTGACCGTAGCTGCCCATGGAGCTCAGGATCCCTCCTGCGGAGGTCACTGTGCAGTGCGGCACTGCTCAGCTGACCGGCACTGCCAGTGACCCCACCAGGTCACTGGCCACTTGCACCAGACCTGGGTCCTAGCTATGGTGAGGGCACCTCACCATACAGTGCCCATAGTGGGGCTCCACCAGGAGCCACCAAGTTGGCCACTTCCACGGGGCTCCATTGCACTGCCCTCCTCGTGCCATGCTACCAACTTACAGCAGGCAATATGGGCCCGCTGCGCGTAACCCACATGGAGATGTTGCACAATAGACCACCATAGGTTCCAATCGCGCTGTTCGAACAGCGCCGTCCGGATCATAGCGCTGTCACCAGACAGCGCAATGAAGTCGCACATGGCAGCGAACAGCACCAGGGGCAAAGGTCGGACACCAGGTCATAGGCAATGACGCCAGGCCACGCACAGCGCCATCTGACGTATACGCATCCTGCACGACCAACCACCTGCGTACCAGTGCCACAGTGGACTATTGCACAGTAGTGCCACAGCGCCATATAGTGCCCAGTGCTGTAGCGCCACTGGCACAATGGTGGCCATGGCCTGAATTGCCGATCGCGCACAGCACGTCAGCAGCACGGCAGACGCCTGCGTAAGCTATCTGAGCATGCGCAATGCAGTGTACCACACAGTCACAGATCTGCGCCATTGGTTCAGCTGACTCAACCGTATTGCGCAAAGCGCAACTGCGCGATATTCAGCCGACACATGCAAATCATCTGATCAGCCATTCAAAGGTGCAGTGGCGCGATTTGCATCTCATTATAGTTGCTTCACTCCTAATTTGCATGCATTGCGCTATAAATGTGCGACATTGGGCTGCGCTGGCCAGATTTGGGTACTGCAGGTGAGAGGTGAGTTGCATGCTGTGTGATGTTCTGGACAATGGTCATGGGAAAATGCTGTAGACTGCACAGTGACAGGTGTCCACTTTCCCCATACAGATCACCATGACCGAGCAGAGACAAGGTGAGGGTGAGGATGGTGGGCGTAGGAGGAGGCCCAACTTTACCCCAGCAGAGACAGAAGCCCTCTTCCAGGCCTACCTGGAGGAGGAGCCACTACTGAATGGACGGCAGGGCACCCCTCAGTCCTGTGCAGCTGCATGGGAGCGGGTAACTCGGGCCGTGAACCTGCACGGAAGCCACCAGCGCTCCATGCAGGAATGCAAGAAGAAGATGGGGACAGACCGCAGGAGGTTGAAGGAGAAGGTGGCAGCCTTCAGGGTGGCAGGTGCTGGCACTGGCGGGGGCCAGCCAGCGGTGTTGGAGCTGACCCCGGCTGAGGAGAGACTGGCTGCATCAATGCAGCGGAGCGCTATTGAGGGCGTACCAGGAGGTGGATTCCAAACAGGTGGAAGCCCATCACTGCACGGTATGACATGGTAGTGGTGTTGGGGAGGGGGGAAGGTTGTTCACATGCACTCACATGTACTCTCTTTCTGTTACAGATCCTGTTCGTCTTCAGGAGACGGTGGTGGTGGGTCCAGGCAGTGATGATGACCTGCTGGACATGGAGGAGGGTCCATCCACCTCTGTCACCAGCCAGCATGCACGCTGGGCCGCCAACTCTGGTGTCAGTGATTCGGGTGTGTGGGGTGCACAGCCTGTGTCTCAGCAGTCTGGCATGCAAGCATGCCAGCACGCTGTGACTGTGGCTGTAGCACGTACCTGCACCATTGATGATGCAAGGACTGCAATGGCAGTGATATGTGTGTCCATGACGGACACACAGCAGGCCAGCACGTGCCCCTGGGCCTTTCTGGTTCCAACTTGTGTACCAGCATGTTGGCACAGTCCCAGGCTGTGCCTGTCGGCACCGGTGGGGCAGCACCGGTGGCTGTGCAGGTGTCTGGCACTGTTGTGGCCACAGCAGTGGAACGAGTGGACCCTGGGGCACAGCGGTTGGAGGGGCAGCAGCAGCAGTCACCCACCAGGTCTGGGGGTACAGTGTCAAGAGGTGGCACATGTCCGCCGCCCTTTGATCCGCCCATTCCTGGTCCTGGCGAACAGCACCCACCCTCAAGGGGTGTTGTGCATCAGGACCTTCCACACCCTGGGGGACAGGATGCCGTTGGGGCACAGTACCCCTTGGACGAGCACACCCGCCTGCTGCAGGAATCAGTACAGCAGCAGGCGGGTTGCAATGTCGTGGAGGCACTGTCTGTGGCTGTGAGGCGGCACAGCAGGGAGTGTGCTCTGGACCGTGCAGAGCTGGTTCGTATCTCGGACGGATGTGACCGCCCGCCATTGACAAGCTGACCAGGCAGTGGTCTGTGTCGTGGATGCATTGGGCACACAGTCAGGTGCCCCTGTACCGCACACCCCACACAGTTCACTCTCCACTCCCCGTTCCCGGCGTCGTGTGACACCAGGCCTGTCGACGCTGGGTTCTGCTGTGGGCATCCCGAGCACCCCTGGTGCAGGTTTGTTCGGCATGCTGCAGATCCCTGTGCGGGCAAGGTTGCGTTCGTGCAGTGGGACCCCTGGTGGTCCAACAGTGCCACCCCATGTGGCCCCTGCTCAGCCTGCCAGGGCTGTTGAGTCACAGTGAGGCTGCCCACGCATCCGCGGTGGCCGTGGGACAGTGCTACATGACTGACCTGTCTCCCAGTGCAGGTCCTGTCTGGTGCTGCCCTGTGTGCAATGTGTGTCATGGTGGGCAGTGCACTGCTGGGTGCTCTGCTCAACACGCCAACATACGGACCACCTGCACACCCTCCCAACTGCTGTCCACAGGTGCGTGTGCATGATGATGCCTGCATTGTACTGTACACCAAGGTGCAAGGGTGCCCAGCATCTGACACATGTACTTGGACAGTACAGGTGATGGGGTGGTCGGTGGTTCTGTGTTAGCAATGTCGGTTCTGCTGTGCTGTGCATCTGCCCATGCACGCTCTGTGCCTGTGTGTGTGTGTGTCCATATGAGTGTTCACCCTCCTGATGGTATGTTTGTATGCCTGGACCCTTCACTCCCTGGCCGTCATTGCACCCTGGTGTGTTACCCTGTGTGCCTGTGGTTTGCGCATGGCCAGTGTTGGTTGCACATGTCCCCTTGACTTACCTGTGTTGTGCATAGTGCTCCTCTGTGATGGTGTCCCAGTGCAGCTGGGCCTGCCGGATCAGTCGGGGGTCCCGCCGTCCTAGTGGGGGCTGCTCATCACCATCAACACTGGCGCCACTGGCGTCCCCATCGCTGTCCCCCTCTTCAACCTGTAAGGCTATCTCACAGTCTTTGGCCATGTTGTGCAGGATGCAACAGGCCAGGAATATCCCACAGGCCTTTTGGGGGCTGTACTGTAGGGCACCGCCGGAGGTGTCTAGGCATCGGAAGCGTGCCTTGAGCATCCCAAACACCCACTCTATGATGTTGCATGTGGAAGCATGTGCCTCATTATAAGCGTTGCTGCGATAGGGTCATAGGCGCCGGTATGGTGTGAGCAGCCAGGGCAGGTGGGTATCCGCTGTCACCTGTGTGGAGATAGTGGAGATCAGTATCATGTTCAGGTCCATATTGCCCATATCCCTGTGTGCCACTACCATGGCACCTGTGGCATTCTCACCCTTGCCCCGAGTTTGCATTCCATACATGCGTACTCACCCACTAGATGGCCTGTGGGGATGTCCCCACTCTCGAATCGATGGCACAGTGCGGACTGATGCCATATGAAGGCATCATGTGCTCCACCAGGGTGTGTGGCACAGACATTGATTATGCGCCCAGTGGCATCACACACCACCTGGCAGTTGACACTGGAGAAGCCCTTTCTGTTCCTATATGCAGCCCCATCGGGGCCAGGTGGCGTGCGAATGGCCACATGGGTGCAGTCTATGGCCCCTAACCGCCAGGCATATGTGCTACCCTGTGGAACTCCTGCATGTTTGCTGTACGCTCTGCTGCGGTGCTGGGAAATGGATGTACTCCGCGAGCATGTGGCAGCAGTCGCTGAGGTGGGTGAGGATGCATGATGTGGCCGACTGTGTGATGCCTGTGGTGTCCCCTGTCAGCCTCTGGAAGGTGCCCGTGGTGAGCAGACACATGCAGGCTGTCACCTTGGTCTCCACTGACAGGCGTGACTCCGTCATGAGGGTGCCTGCATCACATCACTGCACAGCTCACAGAGCCACCTCAGTATTGCCCTGTTCAGGCGGTACCGGCCCGATCTCTACATCTGTGTACAGCTCATAGCTGATGCGAACGGTACTGCCTGTTGGGGTACCTCGACGGGCCCTTCCACGGCCTCGCCCCTGCAGCTTGCATTCTCACCCCCTCATTACAGCTTCCATGTGGAAGCTGGCACTGTCCATCTCCTGGCTTCTGACCCCCTGGCTGGTGTTGCTGTGTTACCCCCGCTGTCCTCACTGCTACTTCCACTGCACCGGGCACCCCCCGCTGGCCTCTACAGCCTATGGCCCACGCTTGCCTTGCCTGCCCTAGCCTGTCACTATCTGTCTGTCTGTCTGTCTCTCCCTCTCTCTCTCTCTCTCTCTCTCTCTCTCTCTACCCACTTGGCATCCTTGTAGCGTTCTTGCGCCGCTTCCTTGAGCCTTTTTATTTTGGCTCATTTCCGCTAGTGTGCAATTTCTGGCTGTTCCGCTGTTGCGCATTGCACAAGTCTTTGAATATCGCATTGCGCTCTTTATGCATGGATCCACCCCCTTCGGTTGCGCATGCCTTCATTTGCAGTGCGCTGTTGCTCAGCATGTTTTCGGTGGCGGAACTGCCTCCTGCTGAATATCGCAAAATGGCGCACTTTTGGACTTGCGCATGCGCAACCCTGTTGTATATCCCACCCTCTGTGTCCCCTGGTCAGGTGTGCACAGATCAGGCTGCTGGTGTGCAATGGCACATGTGCGATTGGCCATCATGCACCGCACCGCGCAACACAGTACTGTAGCATGTCAATGTGCAATTGCCGCCAATAGCACATCACCGTGCATGCACACAGTGCGAGTGTGGGAACACAGGATCATGAGCGGGTTGCACATGTGCATTCCATGCAGATCCGCCATATTGTGAGTGGAAAGCAATGCCACACGCAGTGCACTGTTGCCATGCATACTGCTGGTATTGCACCATGAACTACAGGTGTGCACTGATGCACTGTCATGCCGCAGTGCAATACATACACACAATGAGACAGGCGGCAATTGTACAAGTGCATGTGGATGTGCACCCACATTTAATTGTGCAGTCAGGAACACCGGACCGGTTGCGCTACGCCTGTCATGCCACTAACCCAGCATCGCGCATGTGTGGAGATGTACCGTGATACTTGCGCTGCATTCAGGAAATGCCCCATGTCTGATGTGCATGTATGGGAAATGTATTGTAGGGGGAAGCGATCAATGCAGCAGTTGTGTATTGCTGATTGGGATGAGCCGGGGGCAATTATGCAATTCACAGACAATGCTCCCAAATCAGCTCGTTGCCAGATTCAGGGGCATCTTACCTGTTTAGCATCTCATTACAGATGCTCCCAATCTCATTTTTATGCCCTGAGCCATAAAAGTTCCTAAATGCACCTCCACAGAGCTCAGGTGACAGACAGGAACTGCATCCTTGAAGGTAAGTCTGTTTACATTCTCCCACAGTCAGTGTGTCAGCACAAATTGACAGTGTGCGGTTTAGAGCATATGTCCATAATCCTCAGCTGTTTCTATTCAACAGGCACATCCCTGAGAGTGCCCCACAGTGTCCCACTGTTCCAACTACGTTTGGGGGGGGGGTTGGTACAACAGAGTGCCAGATGTGTGTTGCAGGCCAGCCCACTATCTGGTGGTACATGGCAAACAATGCCAGGCACGTGTGCAGGACATGTTGGCTACCAGTACCATGAATACATATTTGTACCTGACATTGGCCAGCTGTCCCTGACTGTCCTATGTCCTGTTCTAGATATGCACTGCAGGCAGGTGACAGGTATGCAGACAGGGTGCTGTGACCCTGCAGCAGCCAGACACTGTGCCTGCACACATACATAGTTGCTTGTTGTGTGCTAATGCCTGCGTATTTTCACCCACAGAAATCACCATGTCCAGAAAGGACGCAACTGCGGGATGTAGGTGTCCCAATTTCACCACAGATGAGGACAGGACACTGATGGAGGTCTACCTCATCTGCAAGGACATCCTGGCTGGCAGGGGTGGCAGCCGCCAGCTGAGGGCTGGGAGGCTGTGGCAAGGCATGTCAACGCCATTGGAAAGTTCAACCGAACACCCCAGGAGTGCAGAAAGCACTTGAATGATAAGAAGAGACTGGCTAAGGAGAAGGTAGCACACATTGAGGCCTCCCTGCATGGGACAAGGGTGGGCCACAGACAGGTGTGTGCCTTGCACCCACAGAAGAGCTGCTGGTGGCCAGCATTGGCCAGGCAGCTGTGCAAGGTGTTCTGGGAAGGGGCTTTCAGACAGGCAGCAGTCCATCACAGCACTGTGAGTATACATGTCCTGGGAATTGTGCCTGTCCCTGTGTGTGTGCCATGGGTGCCCGGACAGCCCCACTGTGGGTCACTATTTGACCATGTGCCTGTGTGCACCAACCATGGGTCTGTACATCCCATCCATGTACCTTGTGGCACAATCACATGACAGGCCGGCCGTGTGCAGACTGGGGGGGGACACCCATGGTGTGTGGGTCCGCTGCACCTCGGTGATGTCATCCCTGTGGGTGGTGTCCAGTGTGTGTGCTGGTCACACACATGTCCAAGGGGGCATGTACAGGCACCGGTGCAGTCCTGCTGTTGCCAGTGCCTGGCCACATCAGCAGAACCATTGTCGACTGTCACCCACATGGCATGTCAGGTGCACCACTGGCACACGTGCATGACCACCTGTACATGCCTGTCTGATCACAACTGTAACATATGTCTATAACCATGTATCCCTTCTTTCTGTTACAGCACCATCACACCTCACAGGTGCTGCTGTGGCAGGCGCACTGCAGGATGGCCTTGCAGGGGATGTTTCTGGGCCATCACACTAGGCTGCAGCCGGGCTGTGGACGATGCCGTGCTGGGCCTTTCCAACACCACAGCAGCCCTGGACACAGTGCCAGAGGTAGCACGGCCATCCGACCCCTCGGCAACCAGTGCTATGGCTGGTGACCAGGACTGCTCATGACTGGTCAGCCTTCTGGGTATGACTGATGATGACCCAGAGGACAGGGTGGACATTACGGATGCTCTGCTGGTGCTGGCATCCAGCACAGAGGGCATACAGTGATGATGATGATGAGCCAGACGCTACTCAACTTTGGGGGGACATGGCCAGTAGAAGCAGAACGACCGACGCACAGGTGCATGCATGGGTGGCACCATCCAGCGATGGCGGTCCTGCTGTCCCTGGTATACCTGCAGGGCCTGCACCGTCACCCGTGGTGGCAGTTGCTGTGGGCTCTGTGCTTGGTGCTGCTGTGGTGCCGGGGACCCCTGGCACCGGTCAGCAGGGCGCTGTGGTGCCACAGCGGGTAGTGGTGTACCATGATGCAGCCATCCCTGGATGCACAGTAGTTGCCCAAGTACAATCCCCACCCATTCAGTGGCCTGATGAGGTGCATCCACCTATGGTGGATATGCCACAGCTGACCGGCACCACATATGCCCATCGGCGCCGTCCCTGTGAGCCATCACCTGCCGACAAGTTTGAGGGTTATGCATGCCTCCTGTAGGACACTGTGGTGGGGAAGACATCCCTACAGGTGGAGCTCAGAGGCATTCAGATGCTGTTGGCTATAGAACATGAGTCGTCAGCTGTGTGGCGTGCCCAGATGTTGGCAGAGGCTCATCTACTGTGGGTGGGCATGACCGCAGCTCTAGATTGGATTGCACACACTGCCAAGGTGGCATGTGCAAACAGTGTGCCCATGTGGCCATCGGGGCCTCCAGCCACACCCCCAGGAGTGCCTCATGCACTCCCAGGTCACAGTGTCAGGTGGACCCATTGCTGCTGATCCCATCACCATGCATCACCATCCCCATCAACCCTGTATCCAACATGGATGGTGGGGATGTCACACCAGTGAGCACTCATTCATGGTCTCGCTGCAGTACCCCTCTAGGGTTTGTGGCCAACTCCCCTGTGGCCAGTGGTGCTGACTTAGTGACCACCAGGTGTGGGTGTGGCCGCCCACATGTCCATGACAGATGTGGTGCCTCCCACTGACGTCTAGGTGACAGCTCACATGGCTCCTGTCATCTACATCCACTGCAGCCCACACACCAGGCTACCTGTGCCTGGGGTGGCGTGGGTGACATGTGCCTGCCCCAGTGTGTTGCCTGTGTGGGTCACCTGTGTGTTGCACCATGCATGTCCGGGGCGCTGTTGTTATGCTGTGTGGCATGGGCTTGATGAGTGCAGTCCTGTGTCTGCTGTGCACGTGTGCCAGCAGCTGTACACTGATCCATGCCATCCCCACCACATACACTGTGACCCCCTGGCCATGTGTGTCTTGCTGTGCATGTATGTGTGCAGCATTGTCAACCCTCACAGCTGCGTGTGTTACCATCGATTGCCCCATGGTGTGGTTGTGGGTGTTTGGGGGTGTGTGTGTGTGTGTGTGTGTGTGTGTGTGTGTGTGTGTTGGGGGAGCTGCCGGGTTTAACTCACCTGTGTTACGCACCTGTGGTCCCTGAAGTGCTCTTTGACAATGGTGTCCCTGTGCCACCAGGACCTGGTGACCAGGTGTGGAGCTCTGCGTGCCAGTGGCGGTCCGCCATGTTGCCCCTGGGCTGCTACATCCACATTCCCCTCCTCCCCCTTCCCAGAACTGTCACCCTCCTCAGCCTGGACAGCTATTCCATGGTCAATGGCCATGTTGTGCAGCATACAACAGGCCAGGAATATGCCACAGGCCTTCTCTGGGCTATGTTGTAGGGCACCACCCGACCTATCCAGGCACCTAAAGTGCATCTTTAGCATGCCGAAGACTTGCTCGATGATGGTGTGCATAGCGATGTGTGCCTCATCGTAGCACTCTTCCACCTCCGTGCCAGGTCAGCGGAAGGGTGTGAGGAGCCAGGGTTGGAGGGGGTACACTGCATCAGCTGCGGAGGGGCAGGAGCCATCTGTTACACCTCTGCGTACCTGTGCATTGTGCCCTACAGCACACCCTCCCCTATCCGCCATGACACAGTGCTGTGTCTGCCGACTGTCCACCCCTCTCCATGTGGCGACCCTCCCCGTGCATCTCCATCCCCCTCAAACCTGCAATGGCCTGCCCTGGCTGCACACATCTGCACTGTACCTGCCCGTGCACGCAGCCATGGCCGCCCACACCTGTTCCATTCAGCATTGCCTGCCCTCCATTGCTCAGCGATCACCCGTACATGGCTGCGTGTGGTGAGTTCTGCCCTGCCAATTGTGCCTGCTGTTGCACTTCAACCCACCTCCCATGCTGCGCTGTTCTGCTACACTGCCCCCCTTGTTGTGTACATAGTTCCCTCGCTGTGCCCACCTTCATTGTCCCACCTGCGCAACTCCCCCACGCAGTCCCTGCCATGGTCCATGCACACTACTCCCCCTCCCATCGTTTGTTGCACCATGCATGCCCCACCCACCTACTGTGTAACCGCTGGCTATTCTCCTGGTCTCAAACAGGCGGCACAGGGTGGACTGGTGCCATATGAAGGCATCATGTGTGCCCCCAGGGTGTGTGGCGCAGACATTGCTGATGCACCCTGTAGAACTGCACACCACCTGGCAGTTGACAGAGTGGTACCCCTTGTGGTTTACGTATGTCATGGCATCCTCACCGGGTGGTGCACAGATTGCCACATGGGTGCAGTCAATGGCCCCTATGATGCCTGGTATGCGTGCCACCCTGTGGAACTGCTGCATGGCTTCTGTCCACTCTGCCTGAGTGCTTGGGAAGTGAATGAATTCTGAAGCATGTAGGAGCAGTGCGATGAAGAACTGTGTGAGGATACGGGATGTGGATTGCTGGGATATGCCAGTGGTGTCTCTGGCTGGCCTCTGGAAGGTTCCCATGGCAAGCAGGCACATTGCCGTTGTCACCTTGGTCTCCACTGATATGGCATGACCCCTTTCAATGGGTGCCTGTATTTCATCATGGCACAGCTCACAGAGCTGCCTCACAACAGCACTGTTCAGGTGGTATTGGACAACTGTTTCAGTGTCTGTCAGGTGTTCTAACATCAGTCCGGCACGATATCACCACAGGGCTGGCCACCTACGGTGCTTTCTGCTGCCACATTGCTGATTCGCCCATCTCCTCATCCCCATTAAGATTCCCACCATCGGGAAAGGTGTTCCATCCCTAGTTCTGTTCAGCTGCTGCTGCTATCCTGTGGTCAGCCTGCTGGGGGCTTGCACTTAAGTCTACTTCTTTTATACTTCTCTCCTAAAGGCACATCTGCCCCTGCACTGTGAATGCTCCATATTTGTGCGTTCATTTTACTCTGTGAATGGCTCTGTGCTGTATATGCAGTTGCACTCCCCCTCCAGATGTACTGCATATCATTAATTTTGGTCTCCGGTGCATTCTGAGTGGTGCAGCGCATCTGGGTTGTGCCGGGGCATCTGTGATCTCTCTGAATGGTGCCATGGTGCATTTTCCTGTTGCGCTGGTGCATCTCATTTTTATCCACTGCATTTGCTTTGTGAATCCTGCCCTTATAGTTTGACTAAATTGTCACAGTTTCCACCAGTTCTTCAAAATAGTAACCTGCCCGACTTAGGGCAAAGTCAACGTTTTAAGCTGTGACACAATCAGGGCCTATTGGATTTGGAGGATTTTGTATCGATGGAATTTTTGCTAATCTTAATCCAAACAGAGAAAGCTTTACTCTCTCCCTGAGGGACACTTTCTGGCATATCTTCAGGTTAGGGATAACGCAGAAATAACTTGGTAGATGTAAATGTGATTCTGGCATCTCCATTAGAATCCCTCTTACTAAATGTTCATTCTGGGAAAATAGTTATAAGTTAAATATACATTTTGATTAAAGATGGTAAGCAATCAGATCTGTCAAATTAAAAGAATCGACAAAAGAACTAAACAGGTAGCCAGTGGGGGGACTTCAGTGAAATTAAACAGGAGAAAAGTGGACAAGGACTGTTCCTGTGTCAAATGTATTTATTTAGTTTTTTGTTTACCAGGCAGGTGCTCTAGACAATCAAATGCCTATTTTCAGGCACAACTGAAGACAACATTACAGTAGTCAACAACAGCATCAAGTACATACATCAATCATACGTAATGCCAGAAGTACAGAGTACAAATACAACAACAGATAATGGCCGAAGAAAAAAGTAATACAAAGCAAACAGCAAGCTGTGATAACAATTATCCAAAGTGACAAGTGCTAAGAAACAGAGGGAAGCGATTTTGATCATGTAAGTAGTCTCTCTCTCCTCAGTTGGCTCGAGGCAGATTAGCAGAGAGACTTGAAAGGACAAGCCAGACTCTGAGAGCTGTTCTCTTGTGGGGGGTGGGGGGAGCTGCCAGGAGATGCAGAGGCCAGATTTTCAGGTGAGACAACTGCAACCCCTGTGTGTGCTGAACATGTGGCGCACCTGGCTAGCAAGACTCTAACAGGATTTTCTATCCGGTGTGGAAACTGATGCACATTAGATCATCTTTTTGTGGTCTAACCTGTGCGATCTTGGGGATCGTTTTTACGGACCTTGCTCCCAAGATTTTTTTTTTTTGCTTCTATTTTTGTCCCCCCAGGGCCACTGATCTGCTTACTGCCATGTCCTGGCATCCCCCATGGTCTGTCACCACCGTCCTTGGACTACCCCGGCCACCTAATTAGGCCATGCGGCTACCCCGTGGCTTGCCCCCCGCGGCAGGGGGGTTGAGAGCACTTCCTCCGGAGCTCAATCCACCCATTCCGGATCCAGTATTGCTGCGCACCCAGGTACCGGGAGAGTCTGCGCAGGAGACGGCCATCATGCCGCCGCAACCAGTGCCCTCCTTTTCCACTTTTCTCCCGGAGCCGGCAGGCGTGCACTGACGCCAATGGCCATGAAGCGTGCGTGCATCCGCCCACGTTCTAGCCAAATGCCTCTGGCTGAGCTTGTGCTCCCAGCCGTGGAAGTACCCGGTCTCCACGGGGTCACTCCCGTCTGGGGCGCCCCTGGATCCCAGGGAGAGGAGAGCGCTGTCCCACGGACGCTCGATCCTACCCTTCCTCGCCGCACCCCCAGCACCCGGCTCATTCCCGAACTGGGGTCGCTGGCGTGACGCGAGGTGTGGCGCCCAGCGCCTCAACCCTCAGCGCCACCGGGCCGGCTTTGCTCCCAAGATTTGGCACAAGCTGCCATAAAGTGGGAAAACTGTTGCAACTGAGTCTGACCTTTGAAAATCAGGCACAGTTGCAGCAAACGGCATTGGCGTAGCATCAGTTTCCAAGTGTTGTGGCACAGGGCTTGATGGAAGCCCAGCCCCGCCCTTTGAAAACTCAGCCCCTGATGTCTGGATGTTCATGCTTGAGTGACCTGACTTAGCTAAGAGCGGGGATGCTGAGGCATGAATATGCATAGTTCCACTCTTCCTACAAACTTCTATCGGGGGGGGCATGTGGGCACTGGCCAGCCAGGGTTTGGAGGCTGGAAATAAGCAGTCCTGCCTTTCTGGCTGCAATTGGGCCTGGGGGGCCTGTGGCCCCAGAGATAGTGGCAGGGTCCCTGGGATTGGGTGGCACTGGTCTCCTCCAGGGGTGTAGCCAGCAAATTCAGTTTTGTACTCAGTACAACAAAAATGCTACCCCCCCTCGGCTTTCTTATTTGCTGCTTGTTCTCCTGACTCTACCCAGCAATGCACACTTAGTGGGACTGCTGTGCATTCAACTTCCCATCATGGAACCCAACCCTACTTGGCACATTACCAGAAGTATTTCTACAGTGGTATCATGCCCCGTAGATAACGTGAGTCTCTATTGTACGGACTCCCAACTTCACCTTCCAATTATTGCACATTGTATGCAATCTGCTTTTTATCTAAATAGAGGATTGGGTATGACGGGTATGAGCAGTCATACACAACAAGACTATTTTTCAGTCGAGAGGTTTCTGTGGTAACATGAGACCTTGAGAGCGCAGCTCGAGAGGTCTCGTTACCATGGAAATCTCAAGATTTTAAAATAGCCTAGTATATGTATGGTTGCTCATACACAAACTTTTATAGTGTATGGGCAACCATGAGTGCACTCCTTGGCCCCAAAATATGTCCCCGGTACAAAAAAAAAGTCTTACTTCAGAGCAGTTGCAGCAGTTCATTCCAGAGCCGCTCACTTCCTCACCGCTGCAGCCGCTCCATTGCGCATGCGCAACGACATTCGATGTTGTTCTGCTGCACTTTTGACGTACTCAGTGCAGCACAATAATATCAAGACATTGCTAGATCAACACAAGAACGCTGTACTAAGCAAGGATTTCCATGCAGAACAGCGTTCTACCATACACTATTATTACATAGTACATGGTTAGGGCTTATTGTGTATGGAAATCAGTGGCTACTCAAAAGTTGTTATACATGTTCTAAAGGTTATGTCAATTCTAAAAAGTTGGCATACATGTTCTAAAAGTTGTTGTGCATGTTCTATCATCAAGTGCACCTGTGTCCCTGCTGATGTTGACTCCCTCCTGCCAGCCCATTTTCAGTTTACTCCTGCCTGGCAGCCCACTTTCATTTTCACGGAGTGCTCTTTGTCTCTGTACCGGCATTCAGTGCCATTCGCAGCTTCTGCTCACCACTACCCCTACAGAACCATATACTATAAAAAATAAAATATGGGTGACCATACACAACTCGTCGTGTGTTTCCATCTCGGGGTTAAGACAACAGAATGGACCTCTCGAGCTTCTCTCTTGAGGTCCATATGCTGCTATCTCTGCCTCTCAAAGGAAACACAGGCTTGTTGTGTATGGTCACCTATACCTTATTTCTTATTTATTTATTTATTTGAGTTTTGGTAACCGGGTAATTCCACTGAGACAATTGCAGTCCCTTTTTCAGGGTCGACCCGGGGAAACAACAAACAGTACAACACAGTGCAATAAGATATAAAGTAAACATGATAAAAATTGACAATATAACAGCAGAAGACATAAAAATATTATACATAAATAAGGTAGAATATGTTGAGTGTATATACATTTCAATAGTGTCACATGTTTCAAGGCAAAACAACAAGTTGAGACTACAGCCCGAGGATCAAAGACCTCAGGATAAGGATTATTTGTCACAGAGAGAAAGAAAAATGGGGGTGGGGGTGGAGGCTAGTATAAGGCAATAAGCAGATGGAGCAAGAAGGTAGAGTCAGTGGGAGGGGGAAGGGGCTAGGTGCAGGGGATATGGCAAAGGAAGAGAGAGAAAAAGGGCAGAGTGTGAGGTAGAGGAGGTATCAGCGGAAGCAAGAGCAAGCAGCAAAGGCTGAGTGGGAGGCAAAGAGGGCAGATTGGAACTCTGAGAGAGAGGAGCATGACAAGACAATACTGCTGCTGTTTTATAAGATCCCATGTGCAAAAATGCATTCCTGTATGATGTAGTCTTAGTACTGTATTTTAATAGTCTCAAGACCCTTGTGGGTAAATGTACTTTTCCCTATAATATAACCTTCCTACCCTTCCCCCCCCACCAGGTCACAACTGGAAATGAGGCTTCTGGGCTGTTTGTTTACCTGGTACAATATGCTTAAATCAATAAATGTCATATGCTTGGGGCGCTGGGGAGGGGGGCTTGGCATGCTATTCAGAGCCTTGCCTTGCTAATTAAATATTTTCCTTGCCCTAACTCCTTAGCCTGTTGTGCTCTTTATTGTTTTATAACCTCCTCTCTCCTTCGCCCATTTTTTAAAGCCACACCACTGCAATGAGCTCATCTTTTTCTCCCGAGTCCTTATCTTTGGTGTCTACAGGGACACTGCTGTGTGCCCCCAGCACTGGAAACACTTCCTAATTTGGCAAGACTACCTCCACTAATTGGGCTAATCTCATCCTCCCAATCATAGATACTGGTGCCAAAGACTGAGGGCCCACTGAATCTGCCCATGGTAGAAGTGATGAAGAACTTCCCACATCTGTCCTGAATTTACCCCTAGACCACCAACCTCCAGTTATGCCCCCACTACTGCATCCCTATTTGTAATAAATAGGTCTTCACTATTCTCTCTATTTATACACAGATTGAACATTATAAGTCTCTTATCAGCCCCCCTTCCCCTTTCTGGCCTCCAGCAAGTACATGTTTAGGGCCCCAAGCTGTTCCTCGTCGGATCTGTCCTGCCGGCCCTGCATCATTTTGGTGGCCCTGTACTGCACTGACTCCAGCCTGTCTATGTCCCTTCTTGGATGAGAACTCAGTATTCCAAGTGAGGGCTCACTGGTGATCTAAATGTGGGCAGTATCACTTCTCTTCTCAGATTGTCAGCAGTTTCCCCCAGAAATCAATGGCCATCTACAGTATTGCTCACTCCCCCCAACACACGCACGCACACACACACACGATCAGCTTAGTGTTTGATTCTGGGTGACTTACTAGCACTTTTAAGGAAGTATAATACCAGCACTTTGATGGTGATGTTTGTATGTTTCAAGTTTTACTTGTGGCAGGACAGATCCCGTTTGGTGCTACAGCAATTAAGAATGTCTTACATTTCTATTGCAAAGTTATGGGAGTCTGCTTTATGGAAATGTATCATCATGACTGTACTTGTTTACAGGGACAGAACTTATGTGCATTATGGACAGGGGTAAAGTAGTTACACTTTTCAGCTACTTAGGAATGGAACAAGTATTTTGGGTGAGAAACCCCATTCAGTTATTTCAGGTTATTCCATGTGCAGTATCTTTGATTTGTTGTTCTTCCAGGATGACAGACACAACTTGCAAAATAATAAATAGCAGCAACAGTTTTGCAATAATCTCTTGTATTTGTATTTATTTATTTTACAAGGAGAAGGCTCCACTGAGCAAGCTCATTTGCAAGGTGGTCCTGAGTAGGACAGTATACAAGGTCAGATCAAAAGGTTGAATATGCAACAGGTAATACAGGTTATAAGATAGTGTAAGATATACAATGGCAGTAGAACTACAATAGCACAACAAGGAATACTAGAAAAACATTGGGGAGGAGGATTTACAAGAACAATAGGAAGCTAAACATACAGACAGAATAAAATAACTAGCAAATGGTTAGCCCCTATTGTGTGTGGATTTCCACATCTATAATTTTTTTTTTCTGGTGGCACAGTTCAAAGGCTATGAAAAGTTGTTGTGGTATCGTTCTGATGTTCTGATGTTCTGACTTCTAAATGCAAAAAAAACAAAAGCTATGTTCTTTACCTCAAAGAGTTGCTCTGCCACTACCCCACCATCCACCACCCTACAACTAACCACCTTACTTGGAGAGAAGCTGGAATTGTTGATAACTTCAAATACCTTGGAGTCTGGATTGATAACAAGCTTGACTATTCTGTCCATATTGAGGAGCTACTAAAGAAACTGAGACAAAGGCTTGGTTTATTTTTAGAATAAAGCACTACCTCAACAGAGACTCCAAAAAAGATTAATCCAGGCTTCATTCCTATCCTCATTGACTATGCTGACTTTCTGTATGGACATTGTTCCTCCCCTCTTAAATAAACTGGACACCCTATACCACAGGTCCATCAGTTCATTACTGACCTTCCTTCAGCACCCATCATTGCTCCTTTATAAGGCAGTTAACTGGACATCACTACAACACAGAAGAAATAGGAATGCTGCAATTTGGATATTCAAAGCCTTATCAGGCAAGCTACCTACCTATATCTCAGACTGTTTTACTCAAATTACTTCTAGGCCATATAACCTAAGGATCAACAAAATTATCATTCTTAAGGTCCCCAATGTCTGCACCCAGTTTGGGAGGCTGCTATCAGCTACTCACTAGCAATTGTTTGGAATTCACCAAAAACCATGAAGCTAAATAACCTCCTACCCTTAATACCCTTCAAAAGATTATTCACCACCCTATTCCCAGAACTCTGCAACTTGCTTCCACAAAGGCTAAACCCGGCCCTACCTACCCCCTTTTCTTTTTACGTGTTCCTATATGCTGATAAAACTCCCGTTTCCAGTCCCAAAATTCACCCTCAAAATGCCTGCTAGGTCCTATAATCTACATATTACTCCTGATGTGCCCATTGCCTTCTGTCTCACAGATTAAAAAGTTTTAATGTGCCGTGTACATATGTATATTGTTATATATTAGCACTTATGTCATTGTATTACTGTTTGTTACCCCTGTCATTGTATTACTGTTTATGATACCCTTGTCAATGTATTAACACTTGCACTCCTTGACCACTCAGGTCCATCTTGTAAATGAGCTATGCTCAATGATGTTCGCATGATTAAATAAAGATTTTGATTGATTGATTGATTGATTGATTGATTGATGTCACAGTGATACCATAACTTTTCAGCCTTGATGTCAGTGCTTGACCAGTATTTTGCTAAACATGCAGCTTTCTTAAAAAAGTTAAGCAAAAATTAGTGGTACCATTTACTGAGCAGGTGACCAAGGCACTTCTGATATGGGGAGCATTGGATGGCTACGTAGTCCTTGGATTTATTTGCTGCGGGTTATTTATTTATTTAAATGGACTGGCTCTGTTTCGTGGATATTGCACGCAGTCATTTTAACCATTCTGAAAAGGCATGGAAGCTGTTACAAAACATCCAGCAGCAGAACTACCTGTCCTTCTATCACCTGAAACAAGATGGATTTCCACCTATTACATGATGGAACAGCTGCTAGAGCAACAGATGGCTATCCACCAGTATGCCGCTGAGCACGGTACTGGCAAGGGAGAGGTAAACAACAGCACGAATCAATGGCACCCGGTGGAGACCCTCTGCACTGTGCTGAAGCCCTTGGAGGGGCCACAAAAGGTGGCAAATGCTGATGCAGCTGGTCTAAGCCAGGTACTCCCCCTCATTGCCCTCATTTACTTGCCACTTCTTCATATGACATCACAGTATGGGGAAAAAAGGATAGCATCGTTGTCAGTCTAGTAGAAAGGAAAAGATCACTTTTTTTTTTTTTAAACTTCAAATTTTATTAAACATTGGGCATATGACATGAGTTGATACCTTACAATCAGGTCTTTCAGTGTAAAAGATAACAGCATTAGGGTGGAGATTAGATTCACTCTAGCTAGTTAAAACTTCCACTAACACATGTATCTCTTCCCTTCTTAGTACCATTACAGTTGATAGGTTTCTATAACTTATTAACTTAAAAATTCACTTTATGAATTCTGTCCTTACAAGTGTACTCCAAGGTAGAATCCATTTAAAGTCACATAGCCCTCATCTAATAATATATGTAACATAAATAAGCAAAGGAACAATAAAATACTTTAGCAAGGCATTTGACACAGTACCACACAAAAGATTAATATACAAGTTGGCCAGCCTGGGAGTGGGTCCCAAGATGGTAGCCTGGGTAAAAAATTGGCTGGAGAACAGGACGCAGAGAGTAATAGTAAACGGAGTCCACTCTGAAGAAAGAGGGGTTACTAGTGGGGTACTGCAGGGTTCAGTACTAGGACCAGTCCTCTTTAATGTCTTTATAAGTGACACTGAAGAGTGACTGGAAGGAAAAGTATGTCTCTTTGCAGACGACACAAAGATCTGCAACTGAGTTGATACACAAGGTGAGGTGGAAAGGATGAGAAGGGACTTGGCAAATTTGGAGGAATGGTCAAACGTATGGCAGCTTAGATTCAATGCTAAGAAGTGCAAAGTAATGCACCTGGAAAACAGAAACCCAGGGGAAGAGTACACAATGGGGGGTGAGATACTAACAACAACAAAAATGGAAAGGGACCTGGGGGTAGTCATATCAGATGACCTAAAGGTGAGCAAGCAATGTGAGAGGGCAGTAAGTAGGGCTGGTGGGATACTGGGATGCACAGGGAGAGGCATCAATAGTAGAAAACAGGAAGTTGTTATCCTTCTGTACAGACAGCTGGTGAGACCCCATCTGGAGTACTGCGTGCAGTTCTGGAGACCCAATCTCCGCAAAGACATAGACAGGATGGAGGCCGTCCAGAGGAGGGCAACCAAAATAGTGCAGGGACTGCACCAGAAGACATATCAAGAGAGACATAAGGATCTTAATATGTATAGCCTCGAGGAAAGGAGGGAGAAGGGGGAACATGATAGAAACTTTCAAATACCTCAAGGGAATCAACAGAGTCCAAGAGGGTAACATCTTTCAGAAAAAGAGGTGAGCAAGAACAAGGGGGCACAATTTGAAGCTAGGGGGGATGGCTCAGAGGTACTGTGAGGAAGTATTTTTTCATGGAGAGGGTTGTGGATGCATGGAACAGCCTTCCTGAGGAGGTTGTGGAGTCAAAAACAGTGGTGGAATTCAAGAATGCATGGGACAGACATAAGGTAATTCTAGGGGGTGGAGATTGGAAGAAGCAGGCTGCTGGTTAGCTAGGATCTGCAGCTTAATCATCAGGTAGGGAAATGGGCAGACTGGGTGAGCCAAGTGGTCCTTATCCGCTGTCAAATTCTATGTTTCTATAAAAAAAAATGTTTAAATTTAAAAACCATGATTTATGGCTGATGTATTTTCTGTATTTTGTTTTATTTTCCTCCATCCTTTTGTCCACTACCATGGTTTGGCTGTTTAAGGGATATCGGGGGCACAAGGCCAACTGACTTGAAGGAGGCAGTAACCCCTAAGTAGAGGAGGGATAATGGAAGGAACCAGGTACAAGATCTTCTGGCCCTGTATTTGTTTACCATGGCCTCTTCTGTTTCGGAGGTCTTATCATTTCAATACCCTAGAGCCTACTGCTCTAGAACTGGGATCCCCTTTAATTCCTCCATCAAGCTCATTAAGGGTAATCAGATTTGGAGATATTTATCCAGCTGCAGACACAGTTCTGCCATAATTCTTTCTACCCTGGAGATATCCTGGATAATTGCAATCCACTCCTCCACTGTGGGTGCTGCTTGGGAAAGCCATTGTCTAGTTATGGCCTTGCCCGCTGCGGCTAACAATATGCCAATGAAAGACCTTTGGCTACCAGATCCTCCACCTTTAGGCAGGAGACCTAATACCAGGGTCTGAAAGGTAAGTATTTGGTCACAGGCCATTATTTTTCCCATATGTTCGCCCACTTTTGACCAAAAAGGCTGTATAATAGGGCACTCCCAGAAAATATGTAGGTAGGAACCCTTACCACCACAGTTTCTCCAGCATAAGTCAGAATTCCCTTTTTGATAATGCTTGGTTCTTGTGGGAGTATCAAAAAATCTAGAAACAATTTTCCATCTGAACTCCTTCCAGTTGTTAGAAGCTGAGGTACATTTAACACCTACCCAAATCTTCCTCCAGCTATCCTCATCTGATCAAGTCCCTAGTTCCAGCTCCCATTCTGTTTGACATATAGGTGGTGGCAATTCTTTAGAAGCTCTGTTGGCAGTCATTAATCTGGAAATGAATTTATTTTCCCCTATGTTTAAAATTGAGTCCCACATAATTTGTATCAACAGGTGGGGGCGTCTTTGTACATTTAGTAAGTTAGTTCCCGCTTTAAGAAAGGAAGCCACTTGAAGATATCTAAAAAAAAAATGTGTCTTGGGGAGGTGGAATTCCTGCTGTAATGTTTGAAAAGTTTCCAGTTGACCAGATTTAAGAAATTGACTAAAACATCTGAGACCCCTTTTCCTCCATAAGGAGAAGGCCTGGTCCATCCTAGGAGGGGAAAACTTGATACACTATCCAGTAATACCGAAATCACTCATTGTATCTCCCACCCCTAAGTCCCGGTTTATTTCCCCCCATATTCTATAAGTTTGTTTGATCCACAGAATTGATATTCCTTTTTTAATGAGATGAGAAGGGGAACCGTTGAAATCTAATTGTGGATTTAGTCCAGGTTCCCCCTGGATCTCTAATGTAACCCGTGTATTATTCGGGTTGTTCTTTACATAATTCACCCAGGGACGCAGCTGGGCCACTTGGTAGTATGTTCATAAGTTAGGAAGCCCCAGGCTGCCTTCCTCTCTTGCTCTCTGCAACATTTCCCAAGCAATTCTGGGCCTATGGCCTCCCCCTATATACCAGTGTAGAGCTTTGGTGATTTTTTTTCCATTCTGAACCTGGGACCCCAAGAGGGATCACAGTGAACAGAAATAAAAAACGGGGAAGAATATTCATCTTGATGGATTCAGTCCTTCCCATTAAAGTTAGGGGGAGGATGGACCATCTTTTTAAGTCTGTCATTACCTCTTGAATCAATTTGCCATAATTGGCATGATATAACTGATTCAGGTCTATTGGTATGTAAATACCCAAGTATCTAATCTTTGTCTGAACCCACTTGAATGGTATTAACTGTTCTAATTCTCTTGTACGTGCACCACGTACTAAAATCACCTCTGTTTTGTCATTATTTATTTTAAATCCAGAGACTTTGCCATATTCTGTCAATATCTGGAGCAAGATAGGATAAGTACCCACCGGATTGCGCAGATAAAGCATAGTGTCCTCTGCATAAAGGGAGATTCTATTTTCTTCCCCTCCTACAATAATCCCAGTTAGATTAGAATGTGACCTGATAAATTGGGCTAGGGGTTCCATGCTAAGAGCGTAAAGGATTGGGGAAAGGGGGGAACCCTGTCTAGTGCCCCTCCCGATTCTCAGTGGGGCAGATATTGGGCCGCTCACTTTAACTCAAGCTGTGGGGGCCCTATAAATCTCATCTATCCATTCCTTAAATTGTTCCCCAAACCCAAATTTAGCTAATACTTCTGACAGAACGTCCCAACGTAAGCGATCAAACGCCTTCTCTGCATCAATTGCTATGGCAATTTGTTGTTCCTTTGCACTCCCTCCTGTGTGTAGGATATTTAGGCGATGTCTGATGTTGTCCTTAAGGTGTCTATTCTGGACAAAACCAGCTTGGTCTGGATGAACCAGGTTAGGAAGGACTGCATTTACCCTGTTAACTAGAGTCCGCATTTAGAAGTGAAATAGGTCTGTAGGAACTGCATGACTGGGGATTTGCCCTCCTTGGGGATCACTGTTATGTATGCTTCCTTCCAAGACCCTGAGAGTCCGCCCTCTTCTTTTCCTTTATTGAAGACCTTAATTAGTATAGGAATCAAAATTTTGCTAAATCTCTGGAAGAATTCTGCATTAAACCCATCTGGACCTGGTGACTTACCACTCTTCAAATTATGGATTACCTGGGCTACCTCCTCTGAGGTTATTGGGGAGTTATAGTTGTGCTTTAATTTCATTGGTTAATTTCAGGAGGGTGACTTTATCCAAGAATGCCCGAATGGGGCCCTCAGGATCTGGTTCTATTGTTTCTAGATGGTAAAGGGTTGCATAGTATTCTTTAAATACATTGGCTATATCTATTGGAGTATAAAGCTGGATGGGAACTCCCTTTTTAATGGACTGTAGAGTCTTCACATATCTGTCTGCTTGAGCCTTTCTTAAATGTAAAGCTAATAGCTTACTGGCACTATTACCATATTCGTAGTATTTCTGGTTCCCATATCTTAACTTCCCCTCTATTTGTTGATCTAAAATATCTGGTAACTTCTTCCTAGTTTCCTTTACTTCCTTAAGTAACTCTGCCTTGTGTATTCCTCCCTGTTTCACTACACTCTCTAATTGCTGTAGTTTTTTTCCAAGGCTTTCTGTTGTTCTATACGTCTCCTTTTGAGATGTGAGGTGAATGAAATTATCTGCTCCCACACTACAGCTTTCATTCCATCCCAAAAATATTTAGAATCCGAACCTTCTCTGGGATTATGGGATTGGTAATCTTTAATAGTTTCTTGGATGCGGGCCTTGAAGTCCTCTCTGTCCAGCAGGGAGGCATTTATTCTCCACTGTGTGGTTCTTTGCCAGTTCCCCAGCTCTAAAGTCAGGGCCACTGTTGAATGATCGGACACCAGGCTGGGGAAGAATCTCACAACTGCGCACCTTGTGAAAATCTACAGTACTGCACATAAAGTAATCTATTCTGGAGAAGGTGTTGTTTGAGTGGGAGTAAAAAGAGTAGTCCCTCATGGATTTATTAAGATCCCTTCAAACGTCTAGCAAACCCATTTCCTGCATTCCACCCCTGACCGCTTTACTCATGTTTTTATTTGTACTTGGATTTTGAGATGAGTGATCACACTGAATTCAGGACACAATTGAAATCTCCCCCCCCCCCCACATTAAAATCATGCCCTCTCCCAATTGTGCTGTCTGTTTAAAAAGTTTTACAAAGAAAGCTGGGTCGTCTTTGTTGGGTGCATACAAATTAATAATATGAAGGACCTGAGTAAACAACTTCCCGGTTACTATAATCCCCTTCCTACTTCTAGAGTAATTTCTGAGGTAATTTCAAAGGGTAGGTCCCTATGGAAAAGAATGGCCACCCCTGCCTTTTTCCCAGATGGGTGTGAAGCATAACTTACCCTGCCCACCCAACTCCGCTTTAATTATTGGTGCTCTACATCTGATAATTTAGTTTTTTGGATGAGGCTAATGTCAGAGCCTAATGTGACTTTACAAGAACCATCCTCCTTCTGTCCGCCCTATACAGATGTTGTGAGAATTTTTGCGAAAGGGTGTGAACATGATGCAGAAGTCCTGTGTAAAAATGTTAATGTTTCCCCTTATATTAATTTATCCAGTGCTGAAAGAGAGGCCCTTAAGGATCTGCAGAGCAACCAACAAATAGTCATAAAACCTGCGGACAAGGGAGGGGCAATAGTGGCAATGGACACGGATAAATATATAACGGAAATCCGGAGACAACTGGGTGACCAGAATTTTTATCAATTATTACCAGGGGATCCGACTATTGAATTTAAAAGGGCCATTGATTCAATGCTTAATAATGCCCTATTGGAGGGGGTTATAGACAAGGAGTTTTCCTTCTTAACAGTACCTAACCCAATACGACCAACCATCTATGTACTTCCCAAAGTACATAAAAATCTAGAGGATCCTCCTGGTCGTCCCATAGTAGCCGGTATTGGTTCCAATACAGAACCATTATCACGCTTTGTGGATGCGCACATTGAACAGTATGTGCCCACACTGCGGTCCTATGTTAGGGATACCACTGATATCTTGGGGCTCCTACATGACATTCAATTGGACCCCGATTCCTTTCTGGTTTCAATGGACATTTGTTCCATATATACCAATATCCCCCACCAACAGGGAATACTGGCTATGAACTATTGGATGGATTTGGATTCTAGTCTCGATGAACATAGAGAACAATGCAATGTGCTGAAACTGTATTAACAAAAAATGCCTTTTTGTTCCAGGGAGACCATTATTTATAGGTCAAGGGGATGGCTATGGGTGCTACCTTTGCACCCAATTATGCCAACCTTTATTTGGTCTTCTGGGAGACAGCAGTGGTCTACGACACACAGGTCAATCCTTTTTACCATAGGATTGACCTGTGGCGTCGCTTTATTGATGATATTTTTATGATCTGGAAGGGCACGGAGGATGAATTGGGGGAATTCATTCAGTATCTGGAAGCTAGCAATCCGAACCTTAAATTTTGTATTATGAGTGACAAACAGCGGGTCACATTTTTAGATGTTGGGATTAAAAGAAATCTAAGGAATGGAATTCAAACAACATTATTTCGGAAGAATATAGACAGGAATTCCCTCCTATATGCACCAAGCTGCCATCCAAGACATATTATCAACAACATTCCCAGAGTATAATTACTTAGGGCACGAAGAAATTGCAGTCTAAATGAAGATTTTGTGCAACATGGAAATGACATGTGTATGCGATTTGTAGACCAAGGTTATTCTAGAGAGTTGGTAGAGAATGCAATGCATGAGGTCTCTAACATTAGTCATGCTGAAGTGATGACCCCAAGGGCGAAACAGATAGGGGAAACAGAGAATTCATTTTGTTACTACTTATTGTAAACAATCAAGTGCCCTGGGGGAGATCATTCGTAAACATTGGCCTCTTTTGCAATTGGAACCTCGCTTGAGAGAAGCAACAAAAAAATCCACCTCGTTTTGTGTACCGACGTGGAAAGAACATTGGTGATTTATTAACCAGTAGCTATCAGCCTAGTGTAAGTACAGGGAAAGTAAGAGCCACATGGCTACCACCTGGGCCCATTGGCACACATCATTGTGGAAACTGTAAGTACTGTTCAGCAGTACTGAAAAGTACAACGTTCTCGTCAGTTAACACTGACAGAGAGTTTACAATGAAGTCTTTCTGTAGCTGCATTACGGAAAATATGGTCTATCTGGCCACTTGTGACTGTGGTGCCTTTTATGTTGGCAAAACCACACGTCCATTGAAAATCAGGATAGGTGAACACATGAGAAGTATAGCAAAAGATGATGACAGGAATGCTCTTTCCACACATTGCAAGACACATATGAATGACAACAACAGACATGTGTTTAGATTTTGTGGCATTGAAGTGGTCAGATGGGGACCACGAGGTGGTAGTATAAATGACCTTCTATTAGACAGAGAAGTGTATTGGACATTTACTTTGGGAGGTTTGAAACCACCAGGACTAAATGATAAATCAGATGTGATGCCATCAATTAACAACAGGAGGAAGAATTAGATTATGAGAATCCACCTAGTTCTTTACCAGCATAAACATAAAAACCTGAAACTGTGTGGGATATAGTATTTTTGATATATTGATCTTTCTAATATATTGATCCTTTTGATTGTTTTGTTTATTTCACTATAAATGTGTGTTCAGGGGTTTATGATATAGTTTTCTCCTTTTTCTCTTTTTTCCACTAGATGGTGCTGTTACTCTGTAAGATCCCATTTCTATATAGCAGTAAATGGCAGTTCCAATGGACTATGGAATCCAGAATTACAAATAAAATAATAGTAATTTTATAGTTCATAGTCAGTTTGGATCCATGGTAAGATAAAGTAGTGGTTTAAGACCATTTAATAGTTCTTAGCGATTGCTTGCGTTAGTATTTATGGAAATATGCTGAACATAGATGACTGCCCGTTTTTTTACATTGAGGGTATGAAGTGCTTATGAATTCTCAAAATTCAGTGGGACTATCATTAACAATAGTCTAACCAAAAGTTAATATCTGAGAAATATATTCATTGCATTTTCTCTCCCTTTTTTTTTTGTAATTTTTCTAAATATGTGTATATTGAATGCTTGTATTATCATGCTTTTTTGGTGTATGGTCACTTTAAGTTGGGCATTATTTAAGAATGGTGGACATGTGATGTATTATCCTCCTGATGACGCACGTAGTGCAAAACCAGTAGAGGTTGTGTCCTTGTACTGCAGGGTGGCTGCGTTTACAAATGTAGTTTTGTGATTAATAAAACATTTTCACTTGTTACTTGCGGTGCCCGATTTTTGGCTTTTCTAATGTCAGATTTTACCTACTTTAAATAATGGAAGATCTTGGTCCATTTAATTAGAGAGTTCATACCCTGAACATTCAGGAAAATGACTTTAAGGGTACCCATTTGTAAAGTAAGTTATTCGTAACCTAATCAGACTTCCATCTCCTATGTCCATGTCTCACCAGTCCCCTCTGTTCCCTCCCACATATGTCCCACCCCAATCCCACACCCCACAGCCATTCACAACCCCAGCCACATTATCAGGAAAAAATACAACCCGAAGGGTGAACCAATTCCCATGCAAACATATTTCACAGCATTGTAACATAAACTGTACAAACATGAAACTGTAAACTTATTAACCTTAAACAGCTAAAGTACTTCCTGGGCTAATGATGGAACCCCGCCGCCGTGGGGGTGGAGATCCTAGGCTCGAGATACTACTGTAAGTAGGTCTGATTCTGTTGAATCAGAAGTAAAAGAAACATCACCGCTCAGTAGAGCTGCTTTGGTGTACTACTGTGCTTCTTATTCTAAGTGGCTAATGAAGGCAACCCCCGGAGCCATCTATACCTGTTAATTTAAATGAAAATCAGGGAAAGGGTGAGTATTATCCACCCTCATCCCTAGCCAGCTTCCTGTGGGAGTTTATTTGGAGAATTCCCCCTACCAAACCCCTGATTACTACCAGGACAGTGTGTTCGACCTCCTCAGATCCATTGTTAAGGTCTACTCGATATTTGACTATTCGCAATTCCTGGAAAAGCTGGTTGGATTAATATCCACATGTTTAAACCCCTGATTGTACATCTTATATCCCCCTCCCTCTCTCAAACCTTTCCCATTCATTTCTCCTTCCGTGTAGTTTAATGTAGTTCATGAAGTCAATCGTGTCTAATATTGGAGTATATGGTGGAAAAAGGTAAAATTATTGTACCCAATTAAAGTTCAGTGCAGTCAACACATTAATAGTCCATCCATGCAACATGGTAAACTAGTGGAGACAGGGGACGATCCTTCAATAATTTCTGAGGGAGCAACTAAGTGTAGGCCCTTGGTTTGGTAAAGTTCCAAAAAAGGGAGAAAAGTTCAACTGGCGTATGATGACAAACTATGGAAACATAACCAGCACCTTCTTGGGGACTCAGGGTGTTTTCTCCCTCAACAGTTGGCCTTGAGTTGCTTCGTTTGGCAGGGAAGCTTTATTGTCTCTTCCCAAGATTTTTTAGGTCCTGGCTAAGATGGGAGGGCAAGGTTATTGCAGATGGATGCATTCGCTTCGGTTTGCCTGCTCTCCACCACACCGAGCGAGAAATTGCATGTTCCAGATCGTCCTCGTGCAGCTCAGGACAACGTAAGCCCAGTTGTTTTAGTATAGGCAAGGCTTCTCTTAAGGTGTCAAATAAGTGTGGGCCTTTCTCCGTATGGACCCTACGTTTTGCTGGGTAGTATAGCTGAATACGGATATTCTTTTCTTTGGCCAGCTTAATAATTTCCCATACCTGCTTTCTTTTGTCATTGAGCATATCGGAAAAGTCCTGGTCGAAAAAACAGTCTCTGTGCATCTAATTTGATCTCTTTACTTTTCTATGCGGTTTGGAGAACCATCTGGCGGTCTTGATAATTAAGCATACGTGCTATGATCAAACATGGCCTTGCAGATTGGTCTTTCAGTTTGGAGGCTAATGACCGGTGTGCTCTTTCGATCAAAAGAGGAGTATCTTCTGGGATTTTTAAAACACCTCTCAGAATATGTAATACGAACTCCTCCATAGATGCAAAAGATTTCTCCATGTCCTCTGGCACACTGTAAATTCTGAAATTGTTTCTTCTAGCACAGTTTTCCTGATCGTCGATCTTGGATTGCAACTCCCGTTCTCTGGTGAGCAAATAAAGAATAGCTCGGTCATGTTGGCCCGATGAGTCGGTCAGGCCCCCCACACATTCTTCCACCGCTGTAGTCCTCTTGTTCATGGCTTTTGGGTCTGCTTTCAAGTCAGCGACATAGGATTCCACCCTGTGGATCACTTTTATGATGCCATCTAGTTTTGAAAGAATCATTCCCTGGTCTGTCGGCTCAAAATTGTCCTCCGGGTCGGCAATGCTGCTTACCGGGGAGGCCGAGTGCTCATCCTGGGGCTGGCTGGAATTCTTATCAAGCTCCATCAGCGTTTTGAGCTTGGCTGCTTGCGAATTTCGATGTCTCGATCTGTTGGAGGTCATTTCCCTTAAGTTTAGAACTGAAAATTACTTAATTCAAGCTTGATTTAGTGCTGGCTTAGTAACTTTTAATTAGAACGGCTGCGGAATATTTCAGTTAGGCAGCCATTGAAGCGGTGATATCACCAGAAGTCCTAAGATCACATTTTAGGAATGTCAAATGCATTTAAAAAAATGCATACAGGTGACCCATTACATTGTGGACATGCTCTTGGATCCTCGGTTCAAAGAAACATTTGAGACATTCTTTGATGCACAAGAATGTGATGAGGATCTGCAGTCATATAAAGCCTGGCTTAACCATCTGGCCTCTGTATGTATGGTACAACACAAGAACAGGAACACAAACAGAGCAGAAGAACAACACTCAGCGTCATCCCTTACAATTGTGCTGACAGGCCAGGTGGAGGAGGGGAAAGAAGGAGCATCCCAATGTGTGCCCACTGCTACTACTGACTGTGACACGTGGACAGCCAGTTCTGAGTACACTATGATTTTTTGTAATAAAAAAATGTGTTATGGACTGTCTCTCATGACAGATGCTGAGACAGCATGTGAAATCACACACACACACACACACACACACACACACACACACACACAGGTTTTAGATACAAGGTGTTACCTGGAAGGCCAGAAGCTAATTACAGACTAGAACAGGCCTTAATCAAGAATCTCCTGTTTTTCTAAGTTAAATATAGCTTTAACTGCTAAGAGGGAAATCAGTATCCATTTTACGACGTTTCGAGGAGGAAACCAGGTTCGGCACACTGGTGCGAAATCATAAATGCTTTGATGTCTGTGTGAGAGGGGATACTGCTCATAGATGAAAGCAAATGTACAGACTTGATTGGGGAAGTCACATGGGGAAAGAAGTTTCTGCTGATGTAACCTTAATTAACTTTCCTTCAAAAATGATAAAACTTCCTGAGTGTATGATTTTTAATAAACAGAGGAGGAGCTAGGTGACCTCACACAAAGGGGCTGGCAAATACAGTTTTTTAAAGAGTATTATTTTTTCTTTCAGGACACTTTTATCTACACTCTGAGAAAGAAACATCTTTGAGCACTTTAAGCAGGTATTATACAAAAGTGGGAACAAAGAGGAAGCAGGGAACTACAGACCAGTCAGCCTCACCTCGGTAGTGGGGAAGATCATGGAAGCACTACTGAAGGAGAGATTGGTGGAACATCTGGTTGTCAATGGACTACAGGACCCAAGGCAGCATGGTTTCACCAGGGGGAGGTCATGTCAGACCAACCTCATTGAATTTTTTGACTGGGTGACTAGGGAAGTGGATCAGGGAGGGCAGTGGACATGGCCTATCTGGATTTCAGCAAGGCCTTTGACACTGTGCCACATAGAGACTATTACACAAACTGGGGAATATGGGTGTGGGCAGGACAGTAGTGTGGTGGGTAGGTAACTGGCTGGGTGGCAGGACACAGAGGGTGGTGGTAAATGGCTGTCACTCCACAGAGGAAGAGTGACCAGTGGGGTACCACAGGGATCAGTGCTGGGACCAGTCCTATTCAACATCTTCATCAGTGACATGGCGCTAGGACCTAGAAGGCAGAATTTCACTGTTCACTGATGACACAAAGCTCTGTAACAGAGTAGACACACCAGAGGTGTAGACAGAATGAGAAGCGACCTGCAGAAACTTGAAGAATGGTCAGGGTTTGGCAGTTGAAATTCAATGCAAAGAAGTGCAAGATAATGCATATGGGCACAAAAACCCTGGCACAATATATCAGTTGGGGGTGAGGATATAGCATGCACCAAGCAGGAAAGGGATCTTGGGGTTATCATCTCTGATGACCTCAATGTGAGAAACAGTGTGACAAGGCAGCAGGTAAAGCAAATAGGATGCTGGGATGTATAGGCAGGGGCATTACCAGCAGGAAAAGGGAGGTCATAATTCCACTATACAAGACACTAGTGAGGCCCCACCTGGAGTACAGTGTACAGTTCTGGAGAAAATACCTACGTAAGGACATAGACAGGGTAGAGAAGGTTCAGAGGAGGGCAACAAAGATGGTGCATGGATTGCATCACAAGTCCTATGAAGACAGGTTGAAGGAACTGAACATGTACTCCCTGGAGGAGAGGAGGGAGAGGGATATGATAGAGACATACAAGTATCTTACAGGGAGGAACAGGGTGCAGGAAAACACTATTTTAAGCGAAAAGATGTTCCAGGACTAGAGGGCATGGGATGAAGTTGGAGGGAGGGCGATTCAGAGGAAACATGAGAAAGAATTTCTTCACAGAGCGGGTGGTGGACAAGTGGAACACCCTGCCAGAGGAAGTGGTGGGGGCTGAAACAATCACGGATTTAAGAATGCATGGGATAGACATAAAGGAATTCTGGAGGTCAGGGGTAGGTGCAACAGACTTCTAGGAAAACAAACTGAACTTACAAGCTCAAATGGGCAGACTGGGTGGGCCATAGGCCCTTATCTGACAACACTGTCTATGTATCTATGTATGTATTTATGTATTTAGAGCGAGAGAGAGAGACCAATCTAAGTACTGTAGTAGGAATTGCACTGTTAAACCCTTGTTCTTTTAAATGATTGTATGGTTCTTGTGATATATAGTTCTGTATTTTGTGTTTTACATATTTTTTATCTATTCTAGTTAAACTCTGTTTTTAGAGCCTTCTTGGTCTGTCTCTGAATTTCTTTTCTTTAACAAGTGAAGTATATGTGGTTAAAGCAGACACTGTGCATACACTTGAATGGTGATACCAAACTGGAAAAAGGTAAGAGTAATCTGAGGTCTTTATTAGAGTTTTTAAGGGTTCATTTTTGTACACCTGGTTAGGTACCCATAGGCAAATACATCTGGCCCCCTGAAGACAGAATTATCTGAGCCTGTGCATTGGGTACGCTAGCAAGAGGTTCACAGTTTGAATCCCTCCAGAACTGAGAACAAAGGTTGATTCAAACCCACAAAACAGACAGGAGGGTTACCCTGTTTGAGTTAACTGTTCACAAGACTGCACTCGGAGGTTGGCACTTTGGAAGTAGAGGGCTGACCTGCTGAGTGGGTTTGTGATACTGACCATCACAGGAGTCACTTATTTTTGTCTCCAAGTCAACCTGCTACTACTGCCCCCCAGAAACACAGCCACTGATGACAACCACTATGGGAACAACTGTTTATGGCTTGAAGAAAAAGTATGGCAAGTCACTTTCTGACACAGTGGTACCTGAGATGCGAGCAAAATGAAACGGTGCAGGATAATCTGGATGAGAACATGTCACCAGCAGGAGATGAGACTCTACTGTAATGGTACTAAAAAAAAAATTGGCTCTCTTTGACACACGTAGCTGTTGAACACCTCAGTTGCCCACCTGCAAGTACTTACTCAGAGACAAGTTTTAGTGCTGCAGGCAATATTGTCATCAGCAGGAGAACATGCCTTTTGACCCAAAATATAGAGAGGATCACTTTTTAAAAAAATGAACCTGCCCCTTTTCCCAAAGCCCTTTTTTGCCACAGTTTATGGATGATGAATCTCCTACACTTCCAGCCGGACTAAAGATAGAAGAGGATGAGGTGGTTGGGGAATGCTTTTATGTCCATTAGTATTTTTTTTAACATGTTATTAAGTGTGTCACTCTGACACCATAGATTCGATAGTTCTTTTGTGTCCTGAAAAACCTCCTATCTGGAAAACTGGACCACACTGGAAACTTGGGTTTCATGTACTGCAGGGCCCACACTTAGTTTTCCCTCCCTTCTCACACAGAAGTGGCTACTTCACTCATTAGCTAGGGCCCTTCACACAACATTAAATGGTTATTTTGCTTTCAGCTATCCCATTAACTGGCCAGACAGATTGTAATCACTCTCCAGAGCCATCTGACATGCAGATAACTTTATCACATGGTTTTTATCTCGGCTGAAATGCTTGCAAGAGGTCTAGCAGATAATGAAAATTAAATATAGAAGCATGAAAAAATAAACTACACAAAAGTTGTTATAGCTGCCCATGAAACCAGTGTGTAAAACACTTCTCCATCGTATAACGGGGAGCCTTGTTTAATGTCCATATGTGGCGCTGTCCCAATGGGCACACAATGTTTTGAACTAGTAGCCAGCGCTGCGGGATTCTGTACTGAATTTTATGGGCATCCATAGGACTTACAGTTACAACCATTGTATTTCAGCATTGTTAGCCATATGCTCTTGTTACTAATAGCATTGTCCATGTCTGGCACTGACTGAACAGACACAATTTTTGGAACCACTACACCTCAACATGGCCCGCTGCATCATCCTGCTGTTTGGGGTGCTTCATCAGCCCAGTGCATTGTTATTTCATTTTATTCCATTTCCTAATGCTTTTTAATGGTCAAACCAGTCTGAACTAGTTCACCGTTAAAAGAACTTTGGTGAACTTTACACAGTTCAATGATCAAAGTTCATACAGTCGAACTTTGGGAGGTTTGTATAGCCCTAAAACATTTTACTTATTCCCTGCAGCTTTCTGCTGCCCAAGATGACATCCATTTCATGACCCCACCCCCATTATAAGCCAGTATTTTTTCTTCTCCTTCTAACCTCTTAGAGTTGATTTAGTTAATATACTAGCCAGCCCTATGTATTTATCCTGTCACTTGCACCCTGCCAGGCTAAATGTGCTGCTTTGTGACTGTGTTAGTGGTTTCCTCCTGTGGAACCCAAGCCTGCCCTAGTGACCATAGCAGCAGTATGCTCTAGCCAAGGTCAGCATCTCTGCTTGGGACCTGCTCCTCACACAGTGAAGTAGTGCTCTTACCAAGAGCCACTTGGCTCACTCTCGCTTCCTCTCTTGTGCCCCGGCACTGTGCAGCTGACGCTCTGTAAATAAGAGTAATTGTTCTAATACATAAATTAATACTGTGGCTTCTATTAAAATCAGTTGGGTACACACATTATTAACTAATTAATGGCACATGGCCCCAATCACACCATGCTGATCCTAGGGCATGTCACCAGACCAAAAGGCACATGCTAACCAGGGCAATCTACTTACTAGCCCTTGGCTACGAATCATGTATATTACTATCTGCTGGTGCCAGACACCCTATCATTACTTGCAAATTCCATACAGTAATGTGTGTGTGTGGGGGGGAGCGCAGGCAATCACTCCCCACTCTTCGCTTACTCTGCATGGTTTGTATCTCCTCCTTCCTCCTGTCTCCTCTGCTTCCTGCTCTTTCCTCCTCCATCTTACTATGCATAATGTCCCCACTTCCTCTTCCCTCCCCATATATGAGGCGCTCAATGGGTATCCTAGTATTTATTTATATGTTGCCTCAGGGACACTCTGATAGTACTGCTTGCAGGCATTTGTATATATTGTAAACTACAAGTTACTTGTACGTATTGTTCTATGGACTTGTTTTGCCTTCTCAGACTATTGTTCTCTAGATTTCTCTGTTGTGTAAGTGTCATATCATTATGTATTCATCTTGTGTACCTATATTCTGTATGATGTACACTGTTTTGTTATTGCACCTTATACTTATCTTAACTTCCCAGGTCCACCTTGAAAATGAGTTCACCCAATGGTGTTTTGCCTGGTAAAATAAAGATTAATTGATGGTATTCTCTTGGGATGTTTTGCTTTCAATACTGTTTGACCTCCTACATGGCTAGATCCTGCCTATCTCTGCTGGACCTCTCAACAGGTGACCCACAACTCTGAGGTCAATTGGTTTCTCCTGGAACAGGCATTTTACGACTGTTAAAGTACTTTCCTGTATAACGTATCTACATATTCTTGCATATAGGTGGTTTCCACTGTAAGGCTATCTAGTGAATCCTGGCCCAATGTTTTCTTAAACTTTGTTGTGATAAAAATCACTTCCTTCTGTTTCTTAGCACTTGTCACTTTGGATAATTGTTTTCACAGCTTGCTGTTTGCTTTGTATTATTTTTTCTTTGGCCATTATCTGTTGTTGTATTTGTACTCTGTATATCTGACATTATGTATGATTGATGTATGTGCTTGATGCTGTTGTTGACTACTGTAATGTTGTCTTCAGTTGTACCTGAAAATAGGCATTTGATTGTCTAGAGCACCTACCTGGTAAATAAAAAATTAAATAAATACATTTTACACAGTGACAGTCCTTGCCCACTTTTCTTCTGCGTCTGAATCAGGCTTTTAATTTCTCCTGAGTTCCTCCAGCCCCCACCCCACCCTACTCACCCATCACCACTTCCACCACTGGCTGCCTTTTTAGTTCTCTTTTGCCAAGATTCTTTTAATTTTGATAGATCCATTTGCTTACCCTCTTAAATCAAAAGGTATATTTAACTTAGTAATATTTTTACCAAAATGAACATTTAGTAAGAGGGCTTCTAATGGAGAAGCCGGAATCAAATTTACATCTCACGTTGGTCTCTGTTCAGCAATGTACGTAGCAAGGTACGCACCACATAACTGCCCCATGGTGAATCATGCACGTGAATCACATGCACGTTTCTCCTAAGAAAGCACGTAGCCGAACACGCAGCATGCATAACAACAGCATGCACACACGCCGGGGAAGCTCTGCATAGGGGTGTGACAAACAGACACGCACTGCACACGTGGTGTGACAACGCACATGGACAATGCAGTTTACACCTAAAAAGGAATGTACACAGATCGTGGCACATGTACGCTAGGCAGATCTCTGCCAAAAACTTGAAGATACACCCCGCCAAACAAGGATAGTCCTGAACATGCAATGCAGGGGCAGTAGCAGCCTTTGTTTACTAATATAACTTATAAAATGCACTTATTTATTTACAGCATTTTGATAACTGGGTAAACCCACTAAGACCAGATGTCCCTTTTTCAGGGGCGACCTGGAATTTGTTACATACAGCTTTTATAATTCAGCAGGCACAATACATGTTAAAGCAGGTTATGATTATATGTATTACCCCTTAACATGACAAGTGCCTGTTATAAGTTACATTAGCATACAAAGGCCACCGCTGTCCCCGCTAGCATTACAATGCTATGTATAGCCCTGCAGCCCCTTCCCGACTTAGCATCCTCAAAATCCTGTTTCCTGGGCAGGGCTGTGGTGGGTGGTTGGCGACTTCAGTGCTACCAGGAAGCAGGATCACTCTTACTGTAAGTTAAAAAACTCATTACCCACTTAGAAAAAAATTCAAAATAGGGCTATTTTATGTCCTAGGGCAGACAGCTACTGGGCATGAGTTGCCTGCCCCAAGTAATAGAAGGTGTCAGCAGGTCTTTAAATAGAAGAAATGAAAGATTCCCCTGGCATCAGTTTATGAGGTGGTGAGTGCCCAATCTTTTAGTACAAAGTGATAGTGTTGTATTGTGAGCACCGATGTCCTTGTACGACTCTTTTTAATTGCTGTAATGCTGGATGGGAAAGTCCATCATAGCAGCAAAGTTCATGCTCCAGCTGCCTCAAATGTGGGATATTGATTTAAGAATTTTGTGCCAAGAAAGGGGCACTGGGCTGAAACTCATTTCCATTTGAGACCGGGGTGGGTGGGGAGGCAGTTTGTAGCACCAGAATGGCAAAAAGAAAATGTTATTCATTTTTAAAAGTAGATTATTGTTTCTTTTTGTTTCTGGAGTGGTTTTCTATTTATATTTGCTTGGTCACACTGGCGACCCATGTTCGGGAATGGACATAGGGCGCTTGAAGCTCAAGGAAAGATTAGTGTCCTCGGACTGCTCTCCTTCTCCTTCTACAGGGAGGGGGGTTCATAGTGGCGGTGATTGCCTGCCCCTAGTGGAGGCTGGGAGGTGGCATGTCAGCACTAAGCCTGTGGGGAGACACTGTGGCAGGCGCTTGGTGAGGGTGCGCATGGACACCTGCGCGCTACCACCGCTGGTGCCATTGCATGCCACAGCCTCTCGGGGAAGCAAAAGAAAACGTGAAAAGGGAGTCCTCTGTGTGAATGGTGATTGTCCCCTCCGCATCGGCCCGGGAAGGCACCTCCCCGAACACTATATCCAGTCTGGTGGGTCAAGTCGCTCCCCAACCCCGCCATGAAGGGTAAGTCATGGGGTTAAGGGGAGTGGGGACGTCAGATGTATAACAGAGGACTCTGGGGAGAGAAACGAATAACTGTGAAAAAAATATTTGCTTTGGTGTTTCACCCAGATTATATTTGGTGGGAAGTGAACAGCAGTCCTTTCTCTAGATGCTGACCTGTCTAGTTCTGTTACCCTTCGTGCCACATCAGCACTGTGACCTCACTCACTGTGAAATTTCGGGCAGTGTGCTAGCTTTTTAAACACAGGGAGGTTATGGGAGGTTAAGTGACTTGCTCAAGATCTCACAGTGTACAAGTCACAGTATTGGGGTAAGAAGTGAACCATTTTATAAGATATGGGAGGGACTAACTTGTGCTTCCCCACATAATCTCTAGCAATGTGCCATAAACTTAGTCAAACAGTTGCCTGTACATTGGGTATGATAAAAATGGATAACTGCTTTCCATGAAAGCTCTTTTCTCAACGGTGACAAGGTAACTTAATGGATAGTGTGGCAGATCTGTTCAGATTGCTTAGTGTCTAAATTCATTTTTGGAACATCGTAATGTCTTTTGGACCAGGAAAAACATGCTGAGTTGTGGTAGCTCATTTCCAGGTGTTTCCTGGCGGATGGGTTACATGGACGTGTTTTATTGATAGGATGATGTTTGCCATGACACTAGAGAAACTCCCCTACTCTTCTTCAGTAAGTGCCACGGGATCTTTAACTTTCACCTGGACAGTTTATTATATCGTTTAATTATTTGATTTACCAGGAAAGTGGACTGGATCAGCAACACCTGAGGAAGGGGGCAGGGTAACAATAAGTACACAATACACATTTACAATTACATTAACTAAAGTTAAAACAAATAAAATATACAATATATGTTTAGATACAACCTCAGAATTAAATTATACATGCATAAGTACAGTGGTAAGTAGGTGAGCGCTGTACAGATGTTATAAATTGATCAAGTATTATCATACCAGTAGCACACTGACAATGTATTTAGATAATTTTTCACACTGTTTTTGAACACTTGTTTCTTTGAGTAAATAATAATTGCCATTTCCGTTAAATCGTTCAGCGTCTTGGGACTGTAAAAAGTAAATGAACGTTCAGCAATCTTCATCTGAATCCTAGTTTCTTGATATTGTTTTGCGCAGTACTTTTTTTTTTTTTTACCCATATAAACTTATTGTTTAAAGAGTAGGTTTCTAGTAATAACAGTTCCCCCCCTAAGATATGTCATACCTGACCCTCCGGTTTACACATCCTTCTATAAATGAAGGATCTTTTTTCATCTGTATTTCACAAAATAAGACTTGTAAAACAGCTCCATGGTGCTGTTATTAAAAATGCTCGCATTCTCCAACCTGGAGCCGTGCCCCCACGCAGTCACGTTTTATGATGTCAGTACAAGAACGGCATGGCGGTGTGCTCCATAGACTGCAATGGGGGCAATTTTTAGAAGTAGTTTTTATATTTTTACATGCCAAATTAGAGAAAGGAAGGCCACTGCTCAACTAACAAAGTCCCTAGTTAACCTGGCTCCAAATGAACAAATTAGCCACCTAAGTACCAGGACAGTAGAGAAATAGGAAGCTACGTGGCCCCTTTCCTGAAATGGCTGATGAATGAGTAGAAAGGTACCCAATGTGCTATGAACAGTTGACCAGAGCTAGTATTGTGTGTACATAGAATCAGACTATCAATATAGTAACTCTTTGATACTCAGAGCAGGTGGAGTTTTAATTACATGTTTAATATGATAATCCTACTACTTTGGACACTTTAGACTGTGATATATATACAGTACATTGCATAAGTTATGTTTAAATGTTGTAGTAGTTGTACATATCCAAATTATTTCACCATTGCATGATCATTTCTGGAAAATAAAATTTGTTTGAAAAAAAAAAAAAACAGTTCCACAGTGCAATGCATACTTATGAAATTGCCCCTAAACAGTTCCACTGCCCTTTTTCTGGGCTGTTACCAAGTAGGGACCAGCACCTGCTGGGGTACAAGTCCTGGTGCTGTCTTGCTTGCAGCAATCGAATCCACATCTGCAAGATCATCCTTCTCCTGCTCGCCATTTCTGGAGATATCAAAAGCAATCCTGGCCCTGAAGCTGACATACCTCTAACGCCAGTAACAACGTCCGGCTAGGCCCGAGGGGCCTTCAGTTTATGCACCTTAGTGCATGTAGCTTAGTCCTCAAGGGGGCTGAGCTCAAGGCCTTGGTCCCAGAGCAAACACTGCCAGTGTTAGCAGTCTCAGAAACCTGATGAAGGCCTAGCATCAGCAGCCTGGAGTTTGCATTACCAAACTACGCCACCCGCTGCAAAGACAGAATAGGTAAAAAGGGTGGAGGTGTCCTGTTCTATGTCAAATCTGACCTGGATGCTGAGACCCTTTATCCCAGTTATATACCGTCGACAGAATGTGACTAGTTAGTACTACTACTTAATCTAGGTATAAAGAAACTGAACATATAGTGTGCATAACAGGCATTAAAAGTCTTATAGATAAAGCACTCATGGCATTTACCTTTTGTCATACTGAACTAATAGTGCTGGGCAATTTTAACCTGAATTGGCTATCCAGTGTGATGCGAGGTGCGGCGTCCAGCGTCTCAACCCTCAGCGCCACCGGGCCAGTTTAGGGTGGTATTATTAAGCAGCATAATTGGATTAAACATATCTATGGCTTAACTCCAGTCGCTCCCAACCTACCAGGATTGATATGGAAAATTCAGCTATCCCATTTGGGGGATCTGAAAATGTATTTTACGTCAGCATAACATACTAATAAAAAGTACAAGAAAATGCTGCACATTTACTAAAACTGCTGCAAGGGTATGGCAAGGGACTAATACACTCTTGTGGTTTAAGACTAAATTCTCACAGTTTCCACCAATTCTTCAAAATAATAACCTGCCCACCTTAGGGCAAAGTCAATGTTTTATGGTGTGACACAATCAGGGCCTATTGGATTTGGGGGATTATATATCGATGGAACCTTTGCTAATCTTAATCCAAATAGAGAAACCTTTAGTCTCTTCCTGGGGGACACTTTCTGGCATATCTTCTGGTTAGGGATAACACGAGAAATAACTTAGTAGATGTAAATGTGATTCTGGCATCTCCCTTAGAATCTCTCTTACTAAATGTTCATTCTGGGAAAATAGTTATAAGTTAAATGTACCTTTAGATTAAAGATGGGAAGCAATCAGATCTATCAAAATTAAAAGAATCTCAGCAAAATAACTAAACAGGTAGCCAGTGGTGGGAAGGGGGGGGGAGACCTGGGGGAACTCAAGTGAAATTAAGCAGGAGAAAAGTGGGCAAGGACTGTTCCTGTGTCAAATGTATTTATTTAGGTAGGTGCTCTAGGCAATCAAATACCAATTTTCAGGCACGACCTGGGAGGTTACAACTGGAGACAATATTGCAGTAGTCAACAACAGCATCAAGCACATACATCAATCATACGTAATGTCAGATATACAGAGTACAAATACAACAACAGATAATGGCCGAAGAAAAAATAATACAGAGCAAACAGCAAGCTGTGAAAACAATTATCCAAAGTAACAAGTGCTAAGAAACAGAGGGAAGCGATTTTGATCATGTAAGCAGCCTCTCTCCTTAGTTGGCTCAAGGCAGATTCGCAGGGAGCACTCAGAAGCATAAACCAGACTCTGAGAGCGGTCCTCTGGGGGGGGGGGAGCTGCCAGGAGATGGGGGCCAGTTTTTCAGATGAGACTGCTACAAGCCCTGGGTGTGCCGAAGATATGGTGCACCTGGCTTGCGAGAATCGAACGGGATTTTCTATCCGGTGTGGAAACTGCTGCACATTAGATCATCTTTCTGTGTTCTAACCTGTGTGATCTCGGGGATCGTTTTTACGGACCTTGCACCCAAGATTTGGCACAAGCTGCCGTAAAGTGGGAAAACTGTCGCAACTGAGACCGACCTTTGAAAATCGGGCACAACTGCAGCAAATGGCATTGGTGTAGCAGCAGTTTCCAAGTATTGTGGCACAAGATTTGATGTAAGCCCTGCCCCGCCCTTTGACAACTCGGTCCCCGAAGTCTGGATGTTCAAGCTTGAGTGGCCTGACTTAGCTAAGAGCGGGGAAGCTGAGGCATGAATATGAATAGTTCCACTCTTCCTACAAAATTCTATCAAGGGGGGCCACGTAAGCACTGGCCAGCCAGGGTTTGGAGGCTGGAAAGAAGCAGTCCAGCCTCTCTGGCTGCAATTGAGCCTGGGAGGCCTGCAGCTCCAGGGATAGTGGCAGGGTCCCTGGCATCGGGTGGCACTGGTCCCCCTCCAGGGGTGTAGCCAACAAATTCAGTTTTGTACTCAGTACCACAAAAATGCTGCCCCCCCCCCCAGCTTTCTTATCTGCTGCTTGTTCTCCTGACTCTACCCAGCAAAGCACACTTAGTGGGACTGCTTTGCATTCAACTTCCCATTTTGGAACCCAACCCTACTTGGCACATTGCCAGAAGTATTGCTACAGTGGTATCATGCCCCATAGATAACGTGAGTCTCTACTGTATGGACTCCAACTGCACCTGCCAATTATTGCACATTGCATGCAATCTGCTTTGTATCTAAATAGAGGATTGGGTATGAGCAGTCATACACAACAAAGCTATTTTTCAGTCGAGAGGCTTCGGTGGTAACAGAAGACCTTGAGAGCACAGCTCGAGAGGTCTCATTACCACGGAAATCTCGAGATTTTAAAATAGCCTAGTATATGTATGGTTGCTCATACACAAACTTTTATAGTGTGTGGGCAACCGTAAGTGCACTCCTTGGCCCCAAAATAGGTCCCCGGTACAAAAAAAAAGTCTTACTTTGGAGCAGCTGCAGCAGTTCATTCCAGCGCCGCTCAATTCCTCACTGCTATTACTGCTCCATCACACATGTGTTATGACGTCCAATGTTGTTCTGCTGCACTAGTGACGTACTCAGTGCAGCACAACAACAACATTGTGACGTCGCTAGTGCAGCAGAACAACGCTGTTCTAAGCATGGATTTCCATGCAGAATAGCGTCCTACCATACATTATTATTACATAGTATATGGTTAGGGTTTATTGCATATGGAAATCAGTGGCTACTCAAAAGTTGTTATGCAATTTTAAAATTTGTTATACGGTAAAAGTAATTGTGTGTAAGGCTCCTTGTAATCTTAGTGCTTCTTTTTTCTTCTCTCCCTTTCTATTTCATGTGTTCTTCAGTAAACATCAGTAGCTGCAATCTGTAATTGTATCCCTTCTGTTACATTTTTGATGTTTGTATTTGTAATTGAAAAACTCAATAAAAAATGTATAATGGAAAAAAAGTTGTTATACATGTTCTAATAGTTATGTCCATTCTAAAAGTTGGCATGCAGGTTCTAAAAGTTGTGCATGTTCTATCATCAAGTGCACCTGTGTCCCTGCTCATGTTGACTCCCGCCTGCCAGCCCGTTTTCAGTTTACTCCTGCCTGGCAGCCCACTTTCATTTTCACAGAGTGCTCTTTGCCTCTCTGTACCAGCACTCAGCACCATTCTTGGCTCTTGCTCACTAATTCCCTCCACAGAACCATGTACAGTACTATAAAAAATAAAATACAGGTGACCATACGCAACTCGTCTTGCATTTCCAACTTGGGGTTAAGATAACAGAATGGACCTCTTGAGCCTCTCTCTCGAGGTCCATATGCTGTTATCGCTGCCTCTCGAAGGAAACACAGGCTTGTTGTGTATGGTCACCCATACCTTATTCCTTAAGTACTGCTGCTGTTTTATAAGATCCCATGTGCAAAAATGCATTCCTGTATGATGTAGTCTTAGTACTGTATTTTAATAGACTCAAGATCCTTGTGTGTAAATGTACTTTTCCCTATAATATAACCTTCCTGCCCCTTCCCCAGGTCACAACTGGAAACGAGGCTTCTGGGCTGTTTGTTTACCTGGTACAATATGCTTAAATCACTACATGTCATATGCTTGGGGAGCTGGGGGGCTTGGCATGCTATTCAGAGCCTTGCCTTGCTAACTAAATATTTACCTTGCCCTAACTCCTTTGCCTGTTGTGCTCTTTATTATTTTATAACCTCCTCTCTCCTTCCCCCTTTTTTAAAGTCACACCACTACAATGAGCTCATCTTTTTCTCCTGAGTCCTTACCTTTGGTGTCTACAGGGACACTGCAGTGTACCCCCAGCACTGGAAACACTTCCTAATTTGACGAGACTACCTCCACTAGATGGGTTAATCTCATCCTCCCAAACATAGCAACATAGACACTGGTGCCAAAGACTGAGGGCCCACTGAATCTGCCCATGGTAGAAGTGATGAAGAACTTCCCACATCTGTCCTGAATTTACCCCTCCACCACCAACCTCCATTTATGCCCCCATGACTGCATTCCTATTTGTAATAAATAGGTCTTCACTATTCTCTCTATTTATACACAGATTGAACATTATAAGTCTCTTATCACCCACCACCTTTCTGGCCTCCAGCAAGTACATGTTCAGGGCCCCAAGCTGTTCCTCGTAGGATCTGCCCTGCCGGCCCTGCATCATTTTGGTGGCCCTGTACTGCACTGACTCCAGCCTGTCTATGTCCCTTCTTGGATGAGGACTCAGTATTCCAAGTGAGGTCTCACTGGCGATCTAAATGTGGGCAGTATCACTTCTCTTCTCAGATTGTTAACAGTTTGCACACCCCAAGAAATCAATGGCCATCTACAGTATTGCACACTCCCCAACACACACACACACACACACACACACACACACACACACACACACGCGACGCACGATCAGCTTAGTGTTTGGTTCTGGGTGACGTACTAGCACTTTTAAGGAAGTATAATACCAGCACTTTGATGGTGATGGCTGTATATTCCAAGTTTTACTTGTGGCAAGCCAGATCCCGTTTGGTGCTACAGCAATTAAGAATGTCTCACATTTCTATTGCAAAGTTATGGGAGTCTGCTTTTATGGAAATGTATCATCATGACTGTACTTGTTTACAGGGACAGAACTTATGTGCATTATAGACAGGGGTAAAGTAGTTACACTTTTCAGCTACTTAGGAATGGAACAAGTATTTTGGGTGAGAAACCCCCATTCAGTTATTTCAGGTTATTCCATGTGCAATATCTTTGATTTGGTGTTCTTCCAGGATGACAGACACAACTTGCAAAATAATAAATAGCAGCAACAGTTTTGCAATTATCTCTTGTATTTGTACTTATTTATTTTTACAAGGAGAAGGCTCCACTGAGCAAGCTCATTTGCAAGGTGGTCCTGGGTTGGACGGTATACAAGGTCAAATCAAAAGGTAGATTATGCAACAGGTAATACAGGTTACAAGATAGTGTAAGAGATACAATGGCAGTAGAACTACAATAGCACAACAAGGAACAGTATAAAAACATTAGGGAGGAGGATTTACAAAGACAATAGGAGGCTAAAAATACAGAGAGACTAAAATAACTAGCAAATGGTTAGCCCCTATTGTGTGTGGATTTCCATACCTGTGTGTGTGTGTGTGTGTGTGTGTGTGTGTGTGTGTGTATATATAAAAAAAAATTTACATTTTTTTTTTGCGGTGGCACAGTTCAAATTTAATGAAAAGTTGTTGTGGTATCGTTCTGATGTCACAGCGATACCATAACTTTTCAGCCTTGATGTCAGTGCTTGACCAGTATTTGGCTAAACATGCAGCTTTCTTAAAAAAAGTTAAGCAAAAATGGGGGTGCCATTTAGTGAGCAGGTGACCAAGGCACTTCTGATATGGGGAGCAATGGATGGCTACGTAGTCCTTAGATTTATTCGCTGTGGGTTATTTATTGGGAAGGCTGTAAGCCTGAGGTACGATTGGGCGGAGCAGCTACGTCACTCCCCCATCAGACTTTATAAGGTAACTTATGCTGGGCCTTCCCAGGATTCATTTCTCTTTGTGACCGGAGGCACCGCATCTCCCTTACTCGTTTCCCTATTTCTCTCACTTCTCTGTGTTTGCTCGGTTCCACGGTGCCTCCAGTCGCTGGCGCTATGCCTACTCATTCGTCTCTGTTTTGCAGCTCATTGCACTAGGTTTTGTACTCTTTTCTGCCTCAGTTGTTTCTGATGCCTTGTCTCTCCCCTCGCCTCCCGCTGTCTTTTACCCACTCCTGCTGCCGTTTGTCGGCTTTGTACCTGTTCTGTCTGCCCTTCCCAGTGGTTCCTAGTCCTCCTTCCTCTGCTGGGTTTGGCCATGCAGTCCCTGGCTTGCTTTCTTCTTTCAGTCGCTTTGTGACTCATCCTGGGTTATGCCCATCTCTGTTTCCCTTCCTCCCCATGCAATCGGCGTGGCGCGGCTGCCTGCTCCTCCTCGCTGTTACTTTTCTCCATTGCTAGGCTGCTCCTTGCTCATCTCCTGAGCTGCGCTGTTGGTGTGCGTGCTCCCTACCTCCCGCTTGGTAAGGCTCACAGCCTGCTTTCCTGCCAGTCACCACACGCCATGTCAGCCATTTCTGGTTGCTGCACCGCTCTAGTACCAGTTTCCCACATTGGTCTTTCAATTTCCGTCTGCCATTCTCAAGTCCATCATTGCATTCTTCCTTATTCACCTTCTTGTGGGCCCCTGTTCTCTCTGGAACTCATCTCATTCATCAGCAGCCCAACTCCCCTTGCAGTGCCATGCTGATGTTTCTTTCCATGAGGGCTCCCTTTATCACTCTCCTGCCTCTCGTTTTTTGCCTGCTTCTGATTTTTCCTTCCTCTGCACCATCTTCTGAGTTCTGGGTTTGTGCTGCCTACGTCAACACCCGATATCGCACTGCTGCATGGCAAGTGTTTCTCCATCTGTCACGGCGTAGCTCCTGGTCACCTCTGGAATCAACTGCCACCAGTACCTCAGGGCACATTTCCGCTCTATTTCCCCAGCACTCCCTCTCTGCTTGGCTATCAGTGCATCCATTCAACTACAGTGGCATGACGTCTCAGATTGTTCTACCGGCTCTTGCCATCATACCCAGCTCATTCAGGAATGCCAGCTCCCTGTCATGCCAGGTTGATTACAGGTACATTAAAGCCTTCTGATGGGGTTGCCCCTGCTCTGCTCTTTGCAGCCTGACTTCTACATTGCATTTCCGGTGGTGTGCCTTGCTCAGAGATTGCGCTGTGGGTTGGTGGCTCTGGTGGTGTTTGGACCTGGGGTCTCTGGGTTCTCGGGTCTCTGTAGTTGTTATCTGACTCTTCCTTCCCTTTTTCTGTGGTGTTACAGTGGGTACCTGAGGACTTGGCCCCTCTCCTGCAGCATTTGACTGGTAGATCTCATGTTATTCTGCCCTGCTTTATTACCTATCTTCATTACTGTATTTCCTTATACCTGTTACAAACCATACCAGTCTTCTAGGCTTCATTTCCTGATCATACATGGTACATTTCGTACCACACCTTACCTGTTCCAGCCTTCAAAGCTTCCCTCCATCATCGTCTTATCCCATTGATCGCCTCGTCTTGCTCATCTATTTCAATCGCTCACTCTGTATGCCTCAGCTTTCTTTTTGGGAATTTTCCTATCCTATCATCATCTTACCATCTCATATTCTTCTCTTTAGCGACATACATCCTTAAATCAAACATCATCAGCCTGGAGGGAAGGCAACCTAGGCCTTGAATCCCCAGAGATTTCCTCCTCAAAGGGTTTTTTCCTCTCCTCCGTGCCAGTGGTTATAATATTAGTTAGGGTTAGTGCTTTCTTAGGTTATTTAGTTAGGTTCCACTGTTGGACGGAGGTGGATGGTGGCCCCAGCTTTCCCCTCTCTCTTAGGAAGTCCGCCCTTAATCATGTTCTCAGAATTCATTCATTCATCATCCTCACCTCTTCGATGCTCGACATCTTATTATGTATCCTTTTTGGGCTTCTTCCTAAGCTACCTTTTGCTGACAGAATCGTTTCCATGGCACCTATGGGGGGGGGACCCTCCTCTAGGTTTTCTTGCATCATACCCCAATAGGGTGGTATATCCCACGAATAAAGACGCGGAAAGCCATAACGTATATCAAGTCGCACAAGCATCATCTCATCCAGTTGCGTAAGCACAATCAAATGAGAAGGCTATAAGCCTGAGGTTCGATTGGGTGGAGCAACTACATCACTCCTCCATCAGGCTTTATAAGGTAACTCACCCTGGGGCTTCCCAGGATTCATTTCTCTTTGCCCCACCATCCACCCCTCCTCCTCCAGCGGCACATCTGTCTTACCTGTGGGCTTCTTCCTAAGCTACCTTTAGCTGACGGAATCATTCCCACGGCATCTATGGGGGGAACCCTCCTTTAGGGTTCCTTGCATCGTTTCCCTAATAGGGTGGTATATCCCATGGATACAGAGGCGGAAAGCCACAACGTATATAAAATTCACAATGTAAATTAAGTCACACAAGCATCATCTCATCCAGTTGCGTAAGCACAATCAAATTATTTTTTTAAATGGTCTGGCTCTACTTTGTGGATATTGAGTGTAGTAATTTTAACCATTCTGTAAAGGCATGGATGCTGTTATGAAACATTCAGTAGCAGAACCACCTGTCCTTCTACCACCTGAAACAAGATGTGGCAACAAGATTGATCTCCACCTATTACATAATGGAACCGTTGCTAGAGGAACAGAAGGCTATCCACCAGTATGCCGCTGAGCACGGTACTGGCAAGGGAGAGGTAAACATCAGCACGAATCAATGGCACCCGGTGGAGACCCTCTACACTGTGCTGAAACCCTTGGAGGGGCCACAAAAGGTGGCAAATGCTGATACAGCTGGTCTAAGCCAGGTACTCCCCCTCCTTGCCCTCATTAACTTGCCACTTCTTCATATGACATCGCAGTATGGGGAAAAATAGGACAGCATTGCTCTCAGTCTGGTAGAAAGGATAAGATCACATTTTAGGAATGTCACATGCATTTCAAAAAATGCATACAGGTGACCCATTACATTGTGGACACACTCTTGGACCCTCGGTTCAAAGAAACATTTGAGACATTCTTTGATGTGCAGTAATGTGATACAGATCTGCAGTCTGGCCTCTGTATGTATGGTACAAAACAAGTGCAGGAACACAAACAGAGCAGAAGAACAACACTCACCATCATCCCTTGCAATCAATCGCACTGACAGGCCAGGTGGTGGAGAGGAAAGAAGGAGGATCCCAAAGTGTGTCCAGCGCTACTAGTGAACATCACAGGAGTCAATCATTTTTGTCCCCAAGCCAAACTGCTACTACTGCTGCTACTCCCAAAGAAACACAGCCACTGTTGACAAATCACTATGGGAACTGTTTATGGCTTGAAGAAAAAGTATGGCAAGTAACTTTCTGACACAGTGGTACCTGAGATGCAAGCAAAATGAAACGGTGCAGGATAATCAGGATGAGAACATGCCACCAGCAGGAGATGAGACTCTACTGTAATGGTACCAAAAAAAAAAAATCATCCCTCTTTGACAGAGGTAGCTGCATAACACCTCAGTTGGCCACCTGCAATTACTTACTTACTCAGAGAGAAGGTTTAGTGCTGCAGGCATTATTGTCATCAACAGGAGAACATGCCTTTCGACCCAAAATATAGAGAGGATCACTTTTTGAAAAATGAACCTGCCCCTTTTTCCAAAGTCCTTTTTGCCACAGTGTATGGATGATGAATCTCCTACACTTCCAGCCGGACTAAAGATAGAAGAGGATGAGGTGGTTGGGGAATGCTTTTATGTCCATTAGTATTTTTTTTAACGTCATCAAGTGAGTCACTCTGACACCTAGATTCGATACTTCATTTGTGTCCTGAAAAACCTCCTATCTGGAAAACTGGACCACGCTGGAAACTTGGGTTTCCTGTATTGCAGGGCCCACACTTAGTTCCCTCTCCTCTCACACAGAAGTGGCTACTTCACTCATTAGCTAGGGCCCTTCACACAACATTAAAGGGTTATTCTGCTTTCCGCTATCTCATGAACTGGCCAAATAGATTGTAATCACTCTCCAGAGTCATCTGACATGCAGATAACTTTATCACATGGTTTTTATCTCAGCTGAAATGCTTACAAGAGGTCTAGCTGATATTAAAAATTAAATACAGAAATATGAAAAAATAAACTACGCAAAAGTTGTAATAGCTGCCCATGAAACCAGTGTGTAAAATACTTCTCTGGTATAACGGGGAGCCTTGTTCAATGTCCATATATGGCGCTGTCCCAATGGGCACACAGTGTTTTGAACTAGTAGCCTGCGCTGTGGGATTCTGTACTGATATTTTATGGGCATCCATAGGACTTACAGTTACAACCGTTGTATTTCAGCATTGTTAGCCATATGCTCTTGTTACTAATAGCATTGTCCATGTTTGGCACTGACTGAACGGACACAACTTTTGGAACCACTACCCCTCAATGTGGTCCACTGTATCATCCTGCTGTTTTAGGGTGCTTCATCAGCCCAGGTCATTGTTATTTCATTTTATCCCATTTCCTAATGCTTTTTAATGGTCAAACCAGTCCGAACTAGTTCACAATTAAAAGAACTTTGGTGAACTTTACACAGTTCAATGATCAAAGTTCATACAGTCGAACTTTGGGAAGTTTGTACAGCCCGAGTACATTTTTACTTATTCCTTGCAGCTTTCTGCTGCCCAAGATGACATCCATTTCATGACCCCACCCCCATTATAAGCCAGTCTTTTTTCTTCTCCTGCAAACCCCCTCACGGTTGATTTAGTTAATATAGTAGCCAGTCCCTACGTATTTACCCTGTCACTTGCTGCCTGCCAGACTAAATGTGCTGCTTTGTGACTGTGTTAGTGGTTTTCTCCTGCGGAACCCAAGCCTGCCCTAGTGACCATAGCAGCAGTACGCTCTAGCCAAAGTCAGCATCTCTGCTTGGGACCCACTCCTCACACAGTGAAGTAATGCTCTTACCAAGAGCCGCTTGGCTAACTCTCGCTTCCTCTCTCGTGCCGGCACTGTGCAGCTGCCGCTCTGTAAATATATAAGAGCAATTGCTCTAATACATAAATTAATACTGTGGCTTCTATTAAAATCAGTTGGGTACACACATTATTAACTAATTAATGGCACATGGTCCCAGCCACACCCACACTGGTCCTAGGGCATGTCACCAGACCAAAAGGCACATGCTAACCAGGGCAATCTACTTACTAGCCCTTGGCTACAAATCATGTATATTACTATCTGCTGGTGCCAGGCGCCCTATCAATACTTGCAAATTACATACAGTAATGTGGTGGGGGGCGGCAGGCAATCACTCCCTGCTCTTGGTTTACTCTGCATGGTACTGATCTATTCTCTTGGGATGTTTTGCTTTCAATACTGTTTGACCTCCTACATGGCAAGGTCCTGCCTGTCTCTGCTGAACCTCTCAACAGGTGACCCACAACTCTGAGGTCAATTGGTTTCTCCTGGAACAGGCATTTTACAACTGTTAAAGTACGTCCCTGTATAATGTATCTACATATTCTTGCATATAGGTGGCTTCCACTGTAAGGCTATCTAGTGTCTCCTGGCCCAATGTTGTCTCAAACTTTGTTGTGATAAAAATTGCTTTCTTCTGTTTCTTAGCACTTGTCACTTTGGATAATTGTTATCACAGCTTGCTGTTTGCTCTGTATTGTTTTTTCTTCACCCATTATCTGTTGTTGTATTTGTACTCTGTATATCTGACATTACGTATGATTGATGTATGTACTTGATGCTGTTGTTGACTGCTGTAATGTTGTCTTCAGTTGTAATCTCTCAGGTCGTGCCTGAAAATAGGCATTTGATTGTCTACAGTGCCTACCTGGTAAATAAAAAATTAAATAAATACATTTTACATAGTGACAGTCCTTGCCTACTTTTCTTCTGCGTCTGAATCAGGCTTTTAATTTCTCTTGAGTTCCTCCAGCCTCCCCACCACCACCACTTCCAACAGTTCTCTTTTGCCAAGATTCTTTTAATTTTGATAGATCTATTTGCTTACCATCGTAAAGCAAAAGGTATATTTAACTGATTAATATTTTTACCAGAATGAACATTTAGTAAGAGGGCTTCTAATGGAGAAGTCGGAATCAAATTTACATCTCACATTAGTCTCCATTCAGCAATGTACATTGCATGCTATGCACCACATCACTGCCCCGTGGAGGATCATACACGTGAATCACATGCACGTTCCTCCTAAGTGTAACCTCCCCCACGCACAAATTTGAGGTTTACCTAATGTCTTCCTGGGCTCCTTATTGCCCACTGTCAGGCTGGTGTCCCATCTTAGAGTAATTCTGTTAAGTTGTGTGAGAGTGACATAATGCATTTTCATTGCTATGCCGATGATACCCAGCTGTATCTTTCTTTTGCCCCGGGAACTTCTACTGCAGTGGAAGTACTAAACCGCTGCCTCACGGAGATAAATGACTGGATGTCCTCCAGCTGGTTGTGACTGAACCCCGACAAGACGGACATACTGGTGCTGAAGTCGCACAGAAGACGGGACAGACTGTCCTCTAGCACTGAAACCAGTTTGTTCCTGGGATCTGTGCCATTGAGGACTTCTTTTAGGGTGTGAAACCTTGGTGTGACCTTTGACAGCAGATTGTCATTTGATTTTCAGGTGTCATCCATTGTCCGGACAAGCTTTTACCATCTTAGGAATATCGCCAGGGTTAAGCCCCTAGTTACGTCTATGAACCTCCCCACCTTGGTACATGCCTTTGTGACATCCAGACTTGATTACTGTAATGTGCTGTACCTTGGAGTCTCTGGAGGGAATCTTCGCCAGCTGCAGCTAGTGCAGAAAGCGGCCACTAGGCTGCTATCTGGGCAGCTGAAATTTTGCCATATTACTCCGGTCTTGTGTGAATTGCACTGGCTGCCAGTTAAGTGGAGTATTCTCTTCAAGGTGGGCTTGCTCTCCTTCGAGGCCCTATGCAGGCTGGGTCCTGGTTACCTGTCAGACCTTCTCACACCTGCCATCCTGGTCTGCTCCCTCCGGTCCTCATCTAGGGGCCTCCTGGCAATTCCCAGGATGAGGCTTAAAACTGCTGGCAACAGAGTGTTTAGCGTCGCCGGCCCCATCCTGTGGAATCCGCTGCCTCCATCAATTCAGGAGGCCCCTTCGGCTGAGGATTTCATGGCCTGCCTCAAGGCCTTCCTGTTTAATCAGGGCCTTCCTGGACCTTAGGCGTTAGTACACTCTGGGCACCCGGCTTATTTGTTTAAGCATCAGGTTTTAAAAATATATTTACCAATTATATTTATCTATACTGATATTTTATTGTTTTTATATTAATTTGTATTGTTGTATTGATAGTTTGTTCCTTTTGTTTGGTGCCCAGAGCCTCCAGGATTGGGAGCCAGAAAAAATAAAATTTGCCTTGCCTTACCTTACCTTGAGCCTTTGCGCCTGTCCCTTTAAGAGACCAGCTAGTCTATGTTAAGTAAATGATCTGTGCAGGGGCCAAGCGATTTAGGGCTTGCAACCGGCCAGACAGTGCTCTGTTTTGCTCCACTCTGCAGTCGCTATTTGCACAGGGGGAGCCTGTGTAGGATCTGTGCTCATTTACTGTTTGAACATTACTATCTTGGAAATAGAGAAGTTTGACTAACCTGGTTTATTTGCAGCTCACTTATTCGGATGGGAGCCACCATGTTAGGTCTGGGATTTCCAGTAACTGGACCAATAGAACCACTGGGAAGTTGAAATGATCCATACCCCAGTGTTCTGTGAGAAGGAAAATCTGTAGTTTTGTAGTTTTTCAGTTGGCACCAAATTGACCTGAATGGGGAGCCCTAACTGTAACTGGCAGCTCCTTCAGCCCGCTGAACTCCCTGATTTACAAGGGAAATCCCCAGTGTGACAAGAGACAGTGGATCAGTTGGAGGTTGAAGTGTGAACAGCTTGAGCTTTTGAGCAGCTGCTCTCAGAAGGAGCATGGGGGAATCGGCGGGAAGAGGTCCAACTTGCCTCCCTGCCACCTTTCTCCAGTACTGAACTGCCTGATTCCAGAAGTTGGACTTGTTCGATTCCAGCCTGGAGCTGTGGCAGAAAGAGAAGAAGAAGTTTATCAGTGCTACTTGCGATTTGGACTGAAGACTTGCTCCTGAAGTGATCGGCCCAGCTTGAGCGAGACATGCTCGGATAGAGAGGTTTGCTCAGTAAAGCTGCTGACTTGCAACTGGACTATATCCGAACTGTTCCAAGAGAAAGCTGTGTATTTTGAATGTGCTGAATGTGTTATGTGGGCTGAGACCTGCTTGCTCACCGCCAAACCTGTTACGCCAGCTGGAGACTTCACCGGCAGAGAACCACAAACTTTGCCAGACTGCTCATCCTGCCTAGACCTTGCCAATTTGGCCCAGACCACAACTCCTGCACCAAAGACTGCTTTGGTGAGGGACCGGCTTCAGGGATCCAGCCTCTGCACAACAACAACACGCATGTTGTGGCCACCTAGAGGAAAAGCCGTGAAGAGGAGGTGCATCGTGTCGGCTCTGCTTACCCATGCTCATCGGTCTTCACCACAAGGTCTCCATATCACCTGCCTGCAGCAGAATCCCGGTAGCATGAGTACAATCAGGGGAGCTCCCTGCAACGAGAGTTTAAATCACCTGTGGTACCGTCTAATCATTTCAATTTCTTGGGTTTACAAGGGACTGAGCCAACTGGCTCGGATTACAAATAATTTGGGTGTTTTGCACATTAACTGCCTTTCTTTTCACCACGGGCCCCAACATCAGCTGCAACGCCAGCCACCCCCAGACAATGCCTCTGGTTAGCCAGATTTACCATCCTTGGTACCTAGTGTTGTGTGACTGTCAGTTTGGGACAAAAAGTGCACCCAATCACTGAACAAAGTCAGATTTCTAGTTGTTTGACTAGATTCACACCCCTTCCTTGTTCACTGTCCCTAAATAAACCTGATTGTCTTTTTTCATGTTTAACCTGGCTAATGTACATATTATTAGTTGGGTTACAGTATTAAGAATGTGCAGCTGTATTAATAGCCTTACTTTGCAGGGGGGTCTCCAGGGAAGTTGCTGCAAGTCCAATACTGGTGGTAAGTGTGAAGGGTGTGTGCATATCATTATTGTTTCATACTGACTGTGAATTCACTACTGTGTCAGGTACTAGGCCACTAGGAGGGTTGGTGGGTGATTATAGCTACCCAGAGGGCTATAGCAGAATAGACAAACATCCCTAATACCACTACTCTGGGTGGAGACACCTTGTTAGAGAACCAAGGCCCCTCAACCTGTGCATAGCCATACAGGCAGGGTAGTAGCCCTTGGAATAGCGCCGCCTAGGGGTTACATAAGCAAAGCACACAGCCGGGACACGCAGCATGCATAACAATAGCATGCGCACACTCTGGGGAAGCTCTGTGCAGGGGTGTGTCAAACAGACATACACTGTACATGTGGTGTAACGTACATGTACAATGCAATTTACTGCCGCCAACGTCCGTGTGGGTCCTCTCTACAGACATAGGGACTGCCTGACGCCAGAAGCACTCCACCTGGCTGTCACCTCCTCCGTCTTATCCTTGGCAGACTACAGCCTTACAATCTATGCCGCTGCTAACCCTACAGTGCTGCATCATATCCAAATCATTATCAGCAAGACCTGCCAGCTCCTTTCCGGTGCTGACCGCAGTACGCACACCTGCACTCTCTACGCACTCACAAATGTTCCCTCACTCAGAGAGAGACAACTATACCAGACCTGCCTCCTCACCAAGAAAATCCACCTGGGCCTAACCCCCATTGGAGTCATGGCTTCCCTTCAGGCAGCCACCCACTCTGCGTCTACGCATGCAGCCTCTAAAGTAATATGGAAGAGCCCCAGAGTCAGGACCACCCTAGCTCAGCGATCCTTCCCATTTAGAGCCCCATCTTGGTACAATGTCCTCCCCCCGACATCACAACCATCACCACTTTAGGCGCATTTAAAACGGCCTAAAAGCCCATATTCTATCCTCTCGTAACTGCCAGTGTCACCGCTAACCTTTAGTCTCTCCTGTTAACCCCTGACTCTCACTATTTTTACTCCGACTCTCAGTATACTATTCTCCAGACAAAGCCCCTGTGGGCTGCTCACTGCAAGATAGATTTCCTCTGTGTGTTGGTGCCTCTTTTCATTAATCATATAGGTCAATTCCTAATGGCTACCCACTGTTAACCTATTAGCTACCAATTGTATAGGTTTGATCGCTGTTCTTTTTTTTTTTTTTTTTTTACAATATGCCTGTTCACTGACTGTATCATTTTCCACTGCTTGGCTACTGCTTGTGTAGGCCTCACTTCATCACCTGAAGCTCACAGCCTCTTTACCTGCTTGCACTCTTGTATTCTGATTGGTTATTATTGTCTATATTTATCTGACGTGGAGCCTTTGGAAACGAGTCTACGACTCAAAGAGTTGTAATTATGATTTTCTCAAATAAATAAATTTACATCTAAAAATGAATGTACACAGACCACAGCACATGTACACTAGGCAGATCTCTGCCGTAAACCTGAAGACGCACCCTGCCACACAAGGATAGTTCAGAATGTGCAGTGCAGGGGCAGTGGCAGCCTTTGTATGCTAATGTAACTTATAAAAGGCACTTATACATGTTAAAGGGGGTTACAATCACATGTACTACCCCCCAACATGTACATGTGCCTGTTATAGGTTACATTAACATAGAAAGGCCACCACTGCCTACGCTTGCATTACAATGCTATCTATAGCCCTACAGCCCCTTCCCTACTTAGCATCATCAAAACACTGTTTTCTGAGCAGGGCTGCGGTGGGCGGTTGGCGACCTCAGTGCTACCAGAAAGTAGGATCGCTCCTGCTGTGAGTTAAAAAACTCATTAACCACTTAGAGAAAAAATTCAAAATAGGGCTATTTTAGGTCCTAGGGCAGGCAGCTACTGGGCATGAGTTGCCAGCCCCAAGAAATAGAAGGTGTCAGCAGCTCTTTAAATACAAGAAATGAAGGATTCCCCTGGCATCAGTTTATGAGGTGGTGAGTGCCCAATCTTTTAGTACAAAGTGATAGTGTTATATTGTGAGCACCGATGTCCTTGTGCGACTCTTTTTAGTTGCTGTAATGCTGGATGGGAAAGTCCATCATAGCAGCAAAGTTCATGCTCCAGCTGCCTCAAATGTGGGTTATTGATTTAACTAAGAATTTTGTGCCAAGAAAGGGGCACTGGACCGAAGGTCATTTCCATTTCAGATGGGGGGGGGGGACAGCTTGCAGCACTAGAATGGCAAAAAGAAAATGTCCTTAATTTTTAAAAATAGATTATTGTTAATTTTTTTGTTCGTTTCTGAAGTTGTCTATTTATATTTGCTTTGGTGTTTCACCCAGATTGTATTTGGTGTGAAGTGAAGAGCAGTCCTTTCTCTGGAGGCTGACCTGTCTAGTTCTAGTACCCTTCGTGACACAACAGCATTGTGACCTCACTCGCTGTGAAATTTCGGGCAGTGTGCTAGCTCTTTAAACACAGGGAGGTTATGGGAGGTTAAGTGACTTGCTAAAGATCTCACAGTGTACAAGTGGCGGTATGGGGTAAGGCATGAGCCATCTTATAAGATGTGGGAGGGACTAACTTGTGCTTCCCCACATAATCTCTAGCAATGTGCCATAAACTTAGTCAAACATTTGCCTGTACATTGGGTATGATATCTTCAGTAAGTGCCACGGGATCTTTAACTTTCACCTGGACAGTTTATTGTATTATTTATTTATTTATTTACCAGGCAAGATCAAAGACCCGTTTTCAGCCTGGGGGTTAACAATAGGTACACAATTTACAATTACATAAACTAAAGTTAAAACAAATAAAATGTACAATATATGTGTAGATACAACCTCAGAATTAAATTATACATGCATATGTACAGTAGTAAATAGGTGAGCACTGTACAGATGTTATAAATTGATCAAATACTGTATTATCATAAAGCAGCACACTGACAATGTATTTAGATAATTTTTCACACTATTTTTGAACATTTGTTTCTTTGAGTAAATAACAATTACCATTTTTGTTAAATCGTTCAACATCTTGGAACCATGAAAAGATAATAAACATTCAGCAATCTTTGACTTAGTCCTAGTTTCTTAATATTGTTTTGCTGATGATGTACGCAGTTTTTTTTTTACCCATATAAACTTATCGTTTAACACTTTTGGAACTTCTAAATTCACAGCTCTGTACAGGAACATCAATGTTGTATTTAAAATTCTTGGTTTAGGTGGCATTATTCCAAAACTCACTGACACCTCCATCACCCCCATCTTATCACCCTCCTCCCTGCCTTTGCCCCTCTCCCCCTATCCCTTCCCTTTCTAAGACTCTTTCCTCCCCCTAGCATAGTTGCAACTTGACAAGGCTGCCTGGCTGCTCCTCTCCCTCTCCCTCTTGGTTCTTCCTCCCCCCCTCTACTTTTCTTCCCTCTGCCTCTGATCAGGTTTTGCTTAATGTGTATATAACTGAAGCTTAACTGTCCTATACTACAATGTAAACACATGTACCTCTGTTCTGAAATATTCTGTATGACTTGTCTGTTTCCCTGCAACTGTTTGTAACCCTCGCTATTGACGTGGAACCTTTGTAAATGAGCTGCTGGCACTCAAAGGTATTTGTAATCCTAGAACAAATAAATAAATTAATAAAACAAATTACAATGATGTTCCTGTTTTATCGAGTTAGTAGCAAACCTAATGATGTTACTAAATGTAACAGCATATCTCCAAAACAGCAAATTTGGTAAATTTAACAACAATATGGAGCTGTATTCCAAAACTGGCAATCTGGTATGGTATGGTATGGTAACATTTTATTTATACAGTGATACAGCCATTAGGGTTCCAAAAATTCATGTTCACAAGGCTTACCTGTTTACATTATGCAAAATTATTACAACTATACATTTATAACAATACAAGTTACAGAAAAGTATAAAACAATACATCAGAGTTTTACAAACTCATCGATAACAGGCATGTTAGCATTTTTAGATTTACATTAATTTCACCTATTACAACAACAACGAAAACTAAGTTCGTGATTCAGGCCATTTTTTAAAACATGATCAGTAGTTGTTAGTTCACGTAAAAAAGGAGGAAGACAATTCCAGCTTTTAGCTACTTGATATTGAAGGGTCATTTCACTAAATCGATTTTTTAACTTTGGTATTATTAAATCTCTAGCACCAGTTTTTCTTACATTTAAACCATGTTTTGGTTTTTGTAATTTGTTTTTTAAGTTATCTAAAGATTGATTTTTAAATATATTATGAACCTGATTTAGCCAGATTCCCCTAGCCCGTAAGTCTAATGGAATCCAACCCAAATCCATATACGTAGTGCAATGATGAGTTTTAAAATCACACCTTAACACAAATTTTGTAAGCTTATTGTAAAGTGTATCCAAGTTATTTAAATGTTTTCTTGCTGTATGTCTGTAAATATGACTTCCATAGTCAATCTGAGCACAGATGGGCAGAAAGGACCTTGGTTTAATGTCTCATCTGAAGGATGGTACCTCAACTGTGCAGCACCCCTTCCCCCATATTGCACTACAGTGTCAGTTATGGGTATTACTCCAGGTACCAGGTCTGACTAGAACTCATGATGTCCTGATCTTATAGCCCCAGAGATGAGCGTGCTACCCGAGCCACTAACACTGATTGTTATTCAGTTTTGCTTGCAATTTACTAGACACAGATGCAATAGAATGAGGTGTCCCTCTGGTAATAATTGGTAGAATAGAATATTGAAATATGTCTTGTAATTATCTCCATACTGCCTGTTGTGCTATAGTGTCCCATGGGAATACTGGTTCTTCACCTGTTTCATCAAAAAATCTCATAGCTGAAGGAGACAGTAAAAATCTGAAACCATAAGACCACATTTTTTCATTAAATCTGTAAAGAGTAAAATGATTCTCCCTTGGAAAAGTTAAAAGGGATAGGTCAACCCCAATTTGTTCTATACTGTAAATTTATGATCCACACCCTGGGGAGGGAAGTTGGCATTGAATGCAAAAGGGGCATAAATAGGATAGAACTATACCCTGCTTCAGGAGTGTATGTATTTCTTCCAGGGGGATAGGCCACGTTTTTTAACATCACTGTGTGGGGTAATTTTATTCATTTTGAAATCACCCCAAAAAGGTAAAACCACTATAAGTCTGAGGGTAACAATTTGAATTTCCAGTTGCTTGCAATGAGAAAGGTGAATAGGTAAAAGCCAATGTAAAAGGAAGCGTAATTGCACTGCTTTATAATAAAGATAATGGTTACGAAGGCCCCACCCACTCCTTTTGTGCAACTTTTAACCTAGGAGGGTCCTTTACTGGCTCAAATGAACCTGAAAGTAAAGCACTGAATTGATGATAGGCAAAGTCTGAAATAAATATAATCAGTCAATCAATCAATCAATCAATCAAACAGTTTTATTATATGCTGGAGAGTATGTGAGCAAAAATGCCCGTTGTCACAAACGTCCAGTTGTACAGATGTTTTTATAAAAAAATTGGACAAAAAAGTAGAGAACGAATAAGTTGAAACACCAAAGAGTGAGGTGAGGAATGATATAAAATCTGTGGGTGGTGCGTTTATCTTTATGTTTCTATATGGGAGTGAAACGATAATAGGAGCAGGTTCAGTTCCACCTAAAAAGATCAGTTGTCAATGGAGTAATAAATTATACAAAGTTTTTTTCTCATAAAATCTTTAGGATACTTAGTTAAATAGCCCCAAAGTATTTAAGAATCATGAGGCCCCATTTAAATGGATGATTTCTTGAAAGTGGGTAAATGGTTAAAGTAAAAAAGAGAGTTTCTGTATTTTGGAATAAATGTTATACATAGATACATAGACAGTGTTGACAGATAAGGGCCTATGGCCCACCCAGTCTGCCCATTTGAGCTTGTAAGTTCAGTTTGTTTTCCTAGAAGTCTGTTGCCCCTTACCCCTGACCTCCAGAATTCCTTTATGTCTATCCCATGCATTCTTAAATCCCCTGATTGTTTCAGCCCCCACCACTTCCTCTGGCAGGGTTTTCCACTTGTCCACCACCCGTTCTGTGAAGAAATTCTTTCTCATGTTTCCTCTGAATCGTCCTCCCTCCAACTTCATCCCATGCTCTCTAGTCCTGGAGCATCTTTTTTAAAAATAGTGTTTTCCTGCACCCTGTTCCTCCCTGTGAGATACTTGTATGTCTCTATCATATCCCTCTCCCTCCTCTCCTCCAGGGAGTACATGTTCAGTTCCTTCAACCTGTCTTCATAGGACTTGTGATGCAATCCATGCACCATCTCTGTTGCCCTCCTCTGAACCTTCTCTACCCTATGTCCTTGCGTAGGTATGGTCTCCAGAACTGTACACTGTACTCCAGGTGGGGCCTCACTAGTGTCTTGTATAGCGGAATTATGACCTCCCTTTTCCTGCTGATGATGCCCCTGCCTATACATCCCAGCATCCTATTTGCTTTACCTGCTGCCTTGTCACACTGTTTCCCTACCTTGAGGTCATCAGAGATGACAACCCCAAGATACCTTTCCTGCTTGGTGCATGCTATATCCTCAACCCCAACTGATATATTGTGCCAGGGTTTTGTGCCCCATATGCATTATCTTGCACTTCTTTGCATTGAATTTCAACTGCCAAACCCTGACCATTCTTCAAGTTTCTGCAGGTCGCTTCTCATTCTGTCTACACCCTCTGGTGTGTCTACTCTGTTACAGAGCTTTGTGTCATCAGCGAACAGTGAAATTCTGCCTTCTAGGTCCTCAGCAATGTCACTGATGAAGATGTTGAATAGGACCGGTCCCAGCACTGATCCCTGTGGTACCCCACTGGTCACTCTTCCCTCTGTGGAGTGACAGCCATTTACCACCACCCTCTGTGTCCTGCCACCCAGCCAGTTACCCACCCACCACACTACTGTCCTGCCAACACCCATATTCCCCAGTTTGTGTAATAGTCTTCTATGTGGCACAGTGTCAAAGGCCTTGCTGAAGTCCAGATAGGCCATGTCCACTGCCCTCCCCTGATCCACCTCCCTAGTCACCCAGTCAAAAAATTCAACGAGGTTGGTCTGACATGACCTCCCCCTGGTGAAACCATGCTGCCTTGGGTCCTGTAGTCCATTGACAACCAGATGTTCCACCAATCTCTCCTTCAGTAGTGCTTCCATGATCTTCCCCACTACCGAGGTGAGGCTGACTGGTCTGTGTTCCCTGCTTCCTCTTTGTTCCCACTTTTGTATAAGGGGACTACATCTGCTGTCCTCCAGTCTTTGGGTACCTCCCTGTTTCCAGTGATCAGCTAAACAGGATAGCCAGAGGTTCAGCCACCACCTCTCTTAGTTCTTTAAGGACCCTGGGGTGCACCCCATCTGGCCTCATTGCTTTTATCAACTCTTATTACTTCCAGTTCTTCAGGACCCTTTCTCGTGTAAAGGGACTTGTGTTCATTTCTGCACCATTGTCACCCCTTGTACTCCCTTCAGACCCATTACCCTCCTCTTTCTCAGTAAAGACTGAGCAGAAATACCTGTTCAATATATCAGCTTTACTGCTGTCATCCTCCACGCAGCCTCCATCCTCCCCCTTCAGTCTCACTATCCCTCCCTTTGTCTTTCTTTTTCACTTATGTACCTGTAAAAGGTTTTGTCCCCTCTACCCACTGATTTTGCAATGTGTTCTTCTGTCTGAGCTTTGCTTCCCTTACTGACCTCCCTGCCTCCCTTGCTTCTCCTGGTACTTCTCCCTATCCCTTCTGCCTGTGTCTTTTGTATTGCCTGAATGCAATCTTTTGGCTTTCACTTTCTTTGCTACCTCTTTGGAAAACCATAATGGTCTCCTCTTCCTTTCCTCTTGCTAACCTGCTTAATGCATAATTCTGTTGTTCTTGTAATCCCCATTTTAAATACTGCCCACTGTTCCTCAACCCGTGATTCCTGTCCCGTTCCCCTTAATGCCTCTTTCAAGTATCTCCCCATTTTCCCAAAGTCTGCCCCCCTAAAATCCAGGATACATGTTTTTGTGTGGTTTGGTTCTGCTCTTTCTGTGATTTCAAACCACAATGACTGGTGGTCATTGTTTCCCAGGTGCTCCCCACTGTTACACCCATCACACTGTCCCTGTTTGTGAGCACAAGGTCCAGTATTGCCTTCTGCGAGTTGGTTCCATGACCAGTTGCTTGAGGAAGGCACCCTGAAGGAGTCCAGGATAAATCTGCTCCTAGTTGATGCTGCTGCTGGGATGCTCTAGTCCACATCTGGAATATTGAGTCTCCAACCAGTACTACCTCACCCTTGTCTGCCATCCCTTTGGATGGCTAGCATCAACTCCCCTATCTGTTTCTTCCTCCTGGGCTGGTGGTCTATAGACCACACCTGTGCGGATGGCTGTCCCCATTTTCCTTTCCAGCTTAACCCACAGTATCTCTCCCCCATTTTGTTCCTCCTGGATCTCTGTGGCCCTTATGTCATTTTCCATACAGTGCACTCCTCCTCCTTCCTGCCTGCTCTGTCTCTTCTGAATATGTTGTAGTTAGGTATGGCCATCTCCCAGTCATCGTGCTATCATTACACTAGGTTTCAGTGATGGCCACAATGTCCAGGTCTGACTGTACCATGACAGCCTCCAGATCTTCCATCTTGTTGCTAAGGCTCTGGCATTTGCACACATGGCTTTCATGATTTGTTATACCTTGAGAGAGGGAGGGAGAGAGAGGGGGGAGAGAGAGACAAAAATCTAAAGCGGTTTCATTAAGGAGGGTGGGAGTGATTATTCTGTTTTTGTCTGCATATAATGTAATATGGTACTCTTCCTCAACCAGCTGAACCCCTTGAACTCTGGCCAACTGATAAATCTCCTGTGCCAGAGGTTCTATTAACCTCAGCCTGGGAGCACATATGTGAGTCTTCTATGTTTAACCTTATCCAAAATGGCTGCCACGAGCTGAATGAGAAGGGGGACAGGGGCTAAAACCTGCCTCTTCCTTCAATGCCATTCAAATGGCAAGGAAATAGTCCCTTTTACTTTGACCAAAGACATGCCATTATTATGCAGGGCTGTGATTAATTGAATAACAGTTGGGGGAGGCCAAAACACTCCAGTGTTAGTCGAAGAAAAGGCAACCCCACCCAATCAAATGCTTTTTCTACACCTGCACTAATGATCTAGGAAGGATAATGATTTTGAACATCTGCCTCTATTAAATGCAAAGTTCATCATGCCCCAGCTGTCTCAATGCCCTCCCCCAGGACATCCTGACCAAACCAAAGATCGGCCATTTCAAACAAAATTTATGCCAACACATCACAGCACTTTGGGCTGCAATTGCCTTCCCTAGCAGGAATCATTGAATAAATTCCTCCTACCCATTACTGCACTTAGCATCCGCCCTCCTTTATTAAATACACCTCCCCAGTGATCCCTGCCCCCGAGGCCTCTTACTAGTCAATTACAGCAACTTCTTAAAAGGGCTCTCCTCTCCTGCAACTTCTTAAAGGGGTGATCCTCTCTCGTGCTCAAATTTAGCTGCAAAAATGCTGTTTCATCCATTCAGCATAGGATTTATACTTATTAGTGTAACCGTCACATATCGTGGGTCTCTAAACCCACAAAACGTTCAACACCCAGGCATATTCACAGGCTACCTAAATCTTGTACACAAATTTCTAAATGTTTCCCTTTCACTGCCACTTACCCGACCTGGCCTCTATACTACCATACACTGCTGTACTCACGTCGGGGACCAACTGCCTCTCTCTCATGGGGTTGCTCTTACAATTAAAGCTATTCTGTATGCTTACTATCACCCCTTGCCTCGCTGTTTGGCCTTGGAGAAGAGTTTGAGAAACTGCCCATGCCTCAGGGCAAAATTCGGCCATTCGGACTATTTCTTAGTGCTATAAAAAAGATGCTCCTGCTGCTACTCATCTGTGCTGGTAACATCAAATGAAACCCTGCCCCCTTCATTCCTGCCCCATCTGACCTACCTTTACTAAAAGGGTTATCATTTTTGCATTTGAATGTCTGCAGCCTTCTGAAAAAGCTTGATGCTATCAAAACTTGGACCCTCCACTGCTCTCCTGATGTTCTTGTAATCTCTGAAACTTGGCTAAGACCAGTCACCCTGGACTATGAGGTTAACATTCCTTCATACAACTTGTTTCACACTGATAGGAAATCTCGGGGAGGGGGAGTAGCCATCTATGTCCGGGACAACATTACCGCAACTATGGTGGACACGACTACAGTCCCTAAGGAATTTGAGTGCCTCACGCTAAGAATTCAACCAGCCAAATCAACCACTAACTACATTAATGGGTGCTATAGGCCCCCCTCAGCTGGCATCTCTCTGCTCAAACACCTAACTGACATACTAGCTACCACCTCATCAGAAGTATCAATAATTGCTGACCTTAACCTTGAATGGCTTCCTCCAGTCTCCTTACCATTGAAAGAATTCTGTGATGCCCATGGACTTACCCAGATCATTAATGAAGCTGCCCACCCAAACACCAAAAACCCAGAGCATAGCTCCCTTCTTGACCTAATCCTTGTAAGCAAGCCTCACCTCTTCTCCCACTCAGGTGTATTCTTTAACAACATCAGTGACCACTGTGCCATTGCATGCGTAAGATCAGTGCAACTCCAAACCTCTTCTTCCTCTAAATACATCCATAAGACATGTAAATGGAATGTCTGCTCAGATGCTTTTCTCTACGACCTCCAGTATGCTAACTGGCAGAAATTTTACCTCGCATCTTCTGTGGAAGAGGCACATGAGGTACTTCATGAAATACTCACGGGAACCCTAGACCTCCATGCCCCAGTTACCAAAAGCAGAACCAAAAGAAAATCCTGTCCCTGGTTCACAGATGACCTAAGAGACATCCTTATGGCATAGGGATGCTCTTTGGTAAAGGACCAGAAAGTCTAAATTGGCCACAGACTGGTCTGCTTTCTGAACCACAAGGAATTTCTGCACGAAAACTATCAGAGCTGTGAAGTCTAGTTATTTCCGTTCTGAGCTTAACGCATCCACTAACTCTGCTACTAAGTTTTGGAAAACCTTAAGGGAGGTAGAAGGCCATAACAGTGCTGGCATGCTTCCCCACAAAATTTCGACTGGTGGTACCCACACTACAGATAAAAATGAGATCCTTGACCTCCTTAACAATCACTTTGCCACAGCAGGGATAGCTTTTGATACCTCCCCAGCAAAAGCCATCAGGGCACAGTTCCTTAGTCAATCATCGGATTGCCATGATCTGTAATCTATTGACCCATACCACTCTTTCTCCTTCTGTCCGGTCACTGTCAAACAGGTTGAGGATCACCTTCAACTTGATACTAAGAAAAGTGCGGGCGTGGATATGATTGAGCCTTTCTTCCTAAGGTTGGCCTACCATATTTTGGCTCCCCCTATTACCCACCTTTTCAATTTATCTCTCAATCAGAGCTCCCTCCCCAAGGTCCAGAAGGCAGCCCATGTCATCCCTTTATTCAAATCAGGGGACCCCTGTGACCTAAATAATTACTGCCCAACCTCCTTGCTCTCAGCCTTGTCAAAACTATTGGAGAAGGTAGTAAATGAACAGTTCATATCTCATCTGGAAAGTTTTAGTCTACTAAACCCGATTCAATCCGGTTTCCATCCCATGCTTAGTACCTCCACTGCCCTTGCTAAGGTTATAAATGACTGTCAGTCTGCACTTGATAGCAAACAAAACATATGCGCCCTTGTTTCTGGACCTTAGCAAGGCTTTTGACATGGTGGACCATGATTTACTCCTGGTGAACCTGAAGAAAGCTGGGGTGGACAACCTGGCCCTAAGTTGGTTTGCAAACTATCTTGTGGACAGAGAGCAGCAGGTCAAGGCTGAAGGAGACCGATCGCCAAAAAAATACCCCTTAGAGGTGTCCCCCAAGGATCCATACTTAGTCCACTTCTCTTTGCCATTTATATTAATCAAATTGACACTGGCCTAAAGTCATCTAGTATCCATCTCTTCGCTGATGACACAGTGCTATACATTGACAGATCAACTCCAGATCAAGCTATTTTGGACCTCCAGAACGATTTCGACATCCTTCCAAAAATCTACTCAACTTCAAACTCCTGCTCAATGCCAAAAAAACTAAGGCCATGATTTTCTCTCCACTGGCCCCTCATCTCAAAAAAAACAAACAAAAAAACACCCAGATAAGGTTTCTCACGTAAGCACCCTTTTGGGAGAAGCCCTGGAGTTCGTGGTAAAATTCAAATACCTGGGTGTCTGGACTGACTACAAATTGTCCTTCATTGATCACATTGATGAACTCACTATGAAACTGCATCAATGACTCAATATTTTCTTCAGGATCAAGCACTCACTAACCTAGGAGGCTAGAAAACTCCTAGTCCATGCTACCTTCTTGCCTCTCCTAGACTATGCGGACTTTCTATATGGCCATAGTACTAGCACAGCTCTCTCCAAGCTTAATACCCTATACCACAGAGCCCTTAGGTTCATTTTGGATGCCCCTTATGACATGCACCACTGCATCCTCTATTCTTCTGTAGGATAGACCTCCCTTACATTCAGGAAGCAAAAAAATGCTATTCTATGGACATATAAGGCAGCCACTCATAAATTACCTCAGGACTTCACAAGCTGCCTAACTCCCTGCATCCCTAGTGCCTATTCTCTCAGAAATCTTACCATCTTATCTCTGGCTATCCCTAAAGTTAAAACACACTTTGGTAGAGCCTCAATAAGCTTCGCTCTTCCTACGCTCTGGAATAAGATGCAGAAAACCTTAAGGCTCGCTACCCCTGTCACGTTGTCCCTCTTCAAATCCTTGTTCCTGTGGACCTTCTCCAAGGTCTGTCATTGTTTCAAGTCAAGGTCATAACATCATGATTTGTTACTGCTTTAAATTCTAGACATAAACCTCAACCATTGCCTGAGGCATCATTTGAGTCCTCCCTTCTGTTATTGTCCAAATCAAGGTCCCAACATCACGATCTGTCTTTGCTTCAAATATTGGACTTAAACCCCAACCATCGCCTGTGGCATCTGTCGTGTTCTCCCTTCAAACAGTCCTTCCTCCCTAGGCTATCATGTCCAACCCGCTCCTATCTCAGCTGACCTTCCCTCCCTACTCCCTAACCCCCCCTCCGCTTCCCACCCCACTTGCCAGGCCACGCCTACAGTACTTATCAAAGGACTCTTACATCTCAATCTTCTTCGCACTTTGACGCTAGAGGAACTGCCACTCCTGCTCACTATGACCTCTCCAATGATGTTTATTGTATAAACTTTAGCTCATTACCTTGCGTCCATATATCTGTATCCATGCAATTGTATTTAAATGGCACTCCCTCCTATTGAACCTATTATGTTCTGGTGCAAGTATCTTGTCACATGTGATGGGTATACGTTATTATGTTGTTATTATAAGTATGTAATTGTTATGTACGTTGGCAATTGTTTTGCTTCAGGTCCATCTTGTAAATGAGCTTGTCTCAATGATGTTTTGCCTGGCAAAATAAATAAATTGATTGATTGACTGATAGCAGCATTACCTGCCTGCCATAGTTATTCTCTCCCCTTACCTTTCCATCGACCTTGCCTCACTGTCCCCTCCTTCTCACTCCACCCTCCTCCCCCAGCCCCATCCTGTCCCCCTGTGCCCTTCTATCCCCCCCTCACCCACCCTATCAATGGACAAAGCCTCTTGGCTGATTCTCTTTGTGTAAATCTTCCTTACACAGGTTGAACACCCTTTTTAACTCCTTCTGTCGCTTCACTCTCAACTCACCCTCCTCTACCCATCACTGTAATCTCTACCACTTGCTTGCCTTCCCCTCATTAGAAAATCGCCATCTCCTCCACTGTGCCAAATCTGTATCAAAATTTTGGTCTGGAACCCTACCCTCTTACCTTACCTCCCTTCTTTCCTCCTTCCCTAGCCCATTACTGTAGATCTTATGACCATCGTTTAATGGTTGTACCACATTGTACTACAACTACAGGCCAGTCAGCCTTCTCTCATCACCTCCCTAAACTTTGGGATGCCCTTCCCCCATAAATTTGCCTCTCTTCTTCCCCCTGCTCTATTACCCTGGCCCTCCAAGACTTCTTTGCTGCAAATTGCAACTGCAATTAAGCTCCTCCCTCCCTCCCATCCTTACCCCCCCAGTATGCTCTCCTTCTTATCAACCTCCTTATGGATATAGTTCTATTCAAATGTGCACTTATTGCTTCTGCAAGTTGGAATTCACTGAATATCATGACAGCACTATCCTGCACTGGTTAAGTCTTAGTACCATGTTTGTGTGCATTTGTTCTCCTCTAATTTTGTACTGTGCTGTAATGTTCTATTCATTGTTTTATATACTGGGTGCTCCCTGTACCCTCTCCCCAGGACACACCGTGAGATGAGCAACTTGTTCAGTGTGCCCTTCCTATGAAACATTTCAATAAATAAATAACCAGCACCTGTAAAGTGTCAGTGTCAGGCAATTAATGTACTCGGAAGTAGCATTCTAGAGAGGCTGAATAGAAAAAGAATAGGATGTAGGATCCATAAAAAATACAAGGAGAGAACAAACTTCCAAATTTTTTTTGTTTTGGTATATCTCCCCAAACTCTCACAACTGCTCTAAAACCTCAAATGCAGCGCTAAGCATCATGGGTACACAAATCCTTGTATATGTGTGTGGGGGGTGGCTGATAAGGCTAAAACAATGAATATCACCCTCTATACAGATTTTTACATCTGTTTCAGCTTGAAGGCCAAAAGCAACAAACTGCAGACATGTGTTTCATCTTGCTGGGACTCCTCAGTGTTGTATTCCAAATGAATACAAGGTCAACCAAGCCAGAGCATTTCAGGCAAGGAGTTCCCATGGTAGTAGCATACTGGAGAGTCAGAGTGGGAAAAGAGCATGATGTGGGACCCATAAAGGATATGAGGGAAAAACAACATTCCAAAGTCTTTGTCTTCTGTATATCTCTCCAGACCACACACATATATTTATTTAGGAGTTTCACCAGGAAGGCATACTGAACGGAGTACCGCTCGATTTCAGATGCATCCTGGGGAAAGGGGGGAGAGGACACAGACAGCAATTAAGACACAAAAATTACAGTACAGATAGTTTACAGTGCAGAACAAACAGGATTATACAATACCACAACAGAGCTAGTAGCTACAGTGTCTAAGGCAATGGCTAGCAGAGTATCTAACTACTAACAATTCCAGTGAACCCACAGACCAGCTAAGCAATTTGAGCCAAATAAGGAGCGCTTGAAGGATATTTGCGAATTACGGCAGGTGCTACAGGCTGGATTTTCTTCAGGCTCTGGGACATGGCAGGTGGCGAGGTGCCAAAAGTGGGAGGATTAGATGTGGGAGGGGGGAATATATATCTACACTCAGAAGTCTCAAATCCAGCACAACCATAATGAGTATAGAAATCCTTCTGTAGGGGTAGGCTGATACAGGGGTATGTAAATCCTTCTGTAGGGGTAAGCTGATACAGGGGTATATAAATCCTTCTGCCGGGGTAGGCTGATACAGGGGTATATAAATCCTTCTGTAGGGGTAAGCTGATACAGGGGTATATAAAACCTTTTATAGGGGGTAGGCTGATACAGGGGTAAACAAATCCTTTTGTGGGGGTAGGCTGATACAGGGGTACATAAATCCTTTTGTAGGGGGTAAACAAATCCTTTTGTAGGGGGTAGGCTGACACAGGGGTATATAAATCCTTTTGTAGGGGGTAGGCTGATACAGGGGTCAACAAATCATTTTGTAGGGGGTAGGCTGATACAGGGGTATATAAATCCTTCTGTAGGGGTAAGCTGATACAGGGGTAAACAAATCCTTTTGTAGGAGGTAGGATGATAACAGGGGTATACAAATCCTTCTGTAGGGGTAGGCTGATACAGGGGTATATAAATCCTTTCATGGGGGTAAGCTGATACAGGGGTATACAAATCCTTCTGCAGGGGGTAGGCTGATATGGGGGTATGCAGATCCTTTTGTAGGGGGTAGGCTGATATGGGGATATGCAGATCCTTTTGTAGGGGGTAGGCTGATATGGGGGTATGCAGATCCTTTTGTAGGGGGTAGGCTGATATGGCTTTTACCGAAACTCAGTCTGTAACTGTGAGGCTGTAGGAAGATCGAGGGAATGCATAAAGTTCTGTACATGGGTAAAATCAGGGAGGGTCCACTGGGCATGCAAAGTTGCAAATTAAGAAACACATGCCTCTGTTATCTATGAGGTTTTGGCTACTATTTTCCCAGAATCTGGATGTCAGAAGCCGAGTACACTTGCCTTAGTGCGAAACCCCAAGATGGCATGCTAAGAGTTTAGAAACCTTAGTTCCCCTTTATTGTATTTTTATGTAAGGTAGCAGATATATTTTTTATATATAAATTCTGTTTATTAGCTTTTGTCATAGTGGAAAACTACAGACCTGATCCACAATGTACATAGAATAAAAATGTTTTATTATACAGAAACATTACCATAGCAGATTATGTATAAAGATCCAGTGAGTCATGGCAGTAAGGGTTCATCATTTGGAAATACTAATTTAGTACCACATCATTTTTAAGTAATAAACCAGAATGCCTGGACTCTTGCAAGCATAATGTATGCATATGATTGTTTCTTAATCCCTATGTCTCTCAGAGTGGGCCTAATCATGACCGACATGGGATTGTGCTGTGGCCTATCTTACTATGTATTATTCCTCGACCAACTATCCACTGTGCTGGTTGTATGCCCTGAATGCAGTCAGCAGTTCCACAGTGCAATGCATACTTACGAAATTGCCCCTAAACAGTTCTACTGCCCTTTTTCTGGGCTGTTACCAAGTAGGGGCCTGCACCTGCTGGGGTACAAATCCCGGTGCTGTCTTGCTTGCAGCAATCGAATCCACATCTGCAAGACCATCCTTCTCCTGCTCGCCATTTCTGGAGATACCAAAAGCAACCCTTGCCCTGAAGCTGACATACCTTTAACACCAGTAACAACGTCCAGCTAGGCCCGAGGGGCCTTCAGTATATGCACCTTAGTGCATGTAGCTTAGTCCCCAAGGCAGCTGAGCTCAAGGCCTTGGTCCCAGAGCAAATACTGCCAGTGTTAGCAGTCTCAAAAACCTGATGAAGGCCTAGCATCAGCAGTTTGGAGTTTGCATTACCAAACTACACCACCAGCTGCAAAGACAGAATAGGTAAAAAGGGTGGAGATGTCCTGTTCTATGTCAAATCTGACCTGGATGCTGAGACCCTTTATCCCAATTATGTACCCTCGACAGAATGTGAATGGTTAGTATGACTACTACTTAATCTAGGTATAAAGAAACTGAACATATATTGTGCATACAATGCACCAAAAACACGCATCAAAAGTCTTAAAGATAAAGCACTCATGGCACCTACCCTTCATCATACTGCACTAATAGTACTGGGAGATTTTAACCTGAATTGGCTATCCAGTGCTATAGCATATAGAGATGTACTGATAGATCATATGCTCAAACAGGTCCTTACTGCCCCCCACTTAGACTGAATAATAAAATAGGGAATCACTCCCTCATTGACTGGGTTCTTGTCAGCAATCCATCCAGGGTCAGAACGTCCAGCCATCTGCCAGACTCTGTCAGTGACCATTCTATCATCTGCTGCTTTTGGCTCAACAGTGCTGTGCATAGCCCAGTCCCTAAGGAAGTTTTCTACTGCAGCTGCAAAGGTTTTAACCCTCAGGCATTCCAAGCTGACCTTGCATCAATGGCCTCGTCCTTCATGGATGCAATCTCTGATGTCAACTGTGCCCTAGACTTCTGCATTGTCAGATTCACAAAGCTGCTCAACAAACATGACCCCCTGACCAGGCATGAAGTAAAAAAAAAAATCTAAATTCAAATTGGCTAAACTGTGACCTTTTCAAATTAACAAAGGATAGAGAGTTGGCTTAGGAAGTATATAAAAAAATCACTCCCAATCCAATTGGGAAATTTACAGATATTGAAGAAAAAAATGCATGTGAGAACACAATCTCACCAAGAATTCATATTTTAAAATGCAGCAAGGAGCCAGCCTAAGAGACTCCCCCCAAAAAATTCTGGTCCTGTATAAACAGCATATTAAACCCTAGAACCACTGAGGCCCCTGTCCATCAAAGTTAAAAGCACTAAATACACCAAACCGAAGACAGTGGCCGATTTGTTTAACAATCATTTCTACAGTCTAGAAAAGTTTAATAATCCTACCACTAGCAGCGAGCCCAACAATGTTTCTTACAAACCAGGCTCAGAAGAGTCTTCTCCTTGGTGCTACCTAAAAAAGGATCGCAGCCAAGGAAGTCCAGAAACTACTGGCCCACTTAAAAACCAAAAACTCTGCTGGCAGCAAGGGACTGTCTCCCAAATTCCTTAAATTAGCTGCACTGCTAGTCGCCCAACAAATCACCAGAATTTCTAACCTCTCTTTCAAGACAAAAACAGTCCCCAACATTTGGAAGTCAGACACAGTAGCACCCCTTTTCAAAAAGGGCAAAAGCACAGCCCTGGACATCTGGAGGCCCATCTCCATTCTCTTGGTCCTAAGCTAAGGTACGAGAGAGAGAATCATTCCAGCTCACCTCATACTTTGACCAGTGCAAACTCCTCTGCAAAGAGCAGCATGGTTTCAAAAAAGGCCATGGCGCCTGCACTGCACTGGTCAGCTTCATGGATTCTGTGCACTGATGTATGGACAAAAGGTTAATGGCGGGTGCATTTGTTCATGGACCTTAAAGCTTTCAAGGACCACAGCTCGCTGTTACAAAGACTTAGCATCCTGGGAGTGGGGCCAGAAGCAATGCAGTGGTTTTCAAGCTACCTGCAAAATAGATCCCAAGTGGTTAAGCTTGGCAAAGTACTCTTGAGAGCCAACACCAGCATCCATGGTGTTCCATAGGGTTCTATACTTAGACCCCTCCTTTTGACACTCTTCATAAGCAACCTGCTTAGGACTTGCTCAGCTGCTAAATCCCTGCATTATGCAGATGATGCCATTGTCTACGTACACAGGAGAAATGTAAACAAGATCAGCAAACCCCGTGAGCTGAAATTCCACTCTCTTCAATCCTGGTTCCTTAAAGAAAAGTTGGTCCTGAATGCACTGAAGAGTAACAGTACACTCCTTAGCTCTGCCCACAAAATTAAATACCACTCCCCATGATCTCAACATCTCTACCCTCAACAGTGCCAAGCTCAAATTGGTAGCTCATTTCAAGTAGCTGGGTATATTCCTCATTACACCATGGACATAAGTGAACAGCCAATGAAATGGTCAGACTGGCAGTTTACCACCGGTGTAAATCCTCTGATAACCACTGGCTGTTGAGCAAATAAGGGTAATAAAAATCCTAATCATCTGCAGCACAGGAATAAATACTGTACAATAAAAATAAAAAACAAAACAACCTCTTTAAAAGTTGTATTTTATTATAGAAAACAAATGAACCTTGTTATAATCACAATAAGCCACTCGAGGGATATAGGTTATCAGGAGATTTACCCCAGCTAGTGAGGATTTACCCACCTGGCTGCACCGTGATAAATCCCCTGATAACCCACACACCCTCATGGCTTATTGTTTAAATCACTGCTTTTCTTTTAACAGTCACTTGAGCAACACTGTAAAGACTGAGCACCAAACATTAGGGAAACTTTATTGCATTCAAAGGCTCCTCACAGCAGTCACCAAAGTAAGGATTGCACAAAGCAACTGTCTCCCATAATTAGACTATGGAGCCATCGTAACAGACACCACGCCAAAAACACAAGGTGGCCAGATTTGCCACCTCCCACAGCCCCAGATTCCACCAATGCAGCAACCTTGAGCAGCTCGGATGGCTGCAACCAGAGCACAGGGACCAACTTACGCTGGCCAACTTCCTATACGAGACACTTTGTGGCAACATGCCCAAGTGTCTCAAAGAGCTGCTCACACCTGTCAACCTACTTAAGTACTGTTTCACAGCCAATAATTCACTTATGACCACACTTATGTGAGCAGGGATGTGGCAGAAATCCTTCAGCTACTGAGCTGTCTCCCTCGGGAATGCCACACCTGCTCCCATTAGACAGTTCCCATCTCCCAAAGTTTTCACTCACAAGATGAAGGATCATCTGCTAAACCTCAGTACTGGGCTCCTGTTTGCTGTAGGTATGCTACCTGTGTTAAGTTATAGATATTTCAGTCTCTACGTATAACTTGTTGCACAACCCACTGTGCACAACATTTGTCATTTATATTCCCCATGTTTTAATCTTGAGCTTTGTAAAAATGTAAACATTGTATTACTGTGTCATTTTACTGTACCATACATTGTATCCTTTCTCCCATTATCTCAAGCCATGTACTGTGAACTGTGACATTATTCTGCTGTTGTATTTAATGTATTTGTAGTACCCTGCTCGTGCCTGACAAAGATGCCTGGAGTGCATCTACAGGTTATCAAAGTACAAATAAATAAAATAAATAAATATGATAATAGGTAAGCCTCTAATATGCATATTAAGATCCAGAAGTAGCAATAGAGTGCATCAAGGAGATTCTGATGTTCTTTGCACCTACACACCCATAGACCAAAATTGACCAGAGCTCTATAAAAGGACATCATGGCACCCCCTTCCCATAAACAAGAATATAGAAGATGACGTATGGGTCATTATGCACAACAAGGCTATGTTGCCTTCGGGAGGTTGTCATGACAACCTCAAGAAGGCAACTCAGCATTGTCTTTAACAGCATATAGGTCACCTCGTACAACGTTCTCCCCACAGCACATTTTCTGACTAGAGATCGTTATTTGGAACTCGCCACCCTAAATCACAAAAAGTTCTGTACAATGCTTTTTTTTGTAATTCATAATTTTATTGAATTTTACTTTAACATTACAAAACTATGCCTGAAACCATAAAGGCAAATATTTATTAAAAATACTTGTCAAGACATGTTAACTTACAGTATAATTGATTATGAGGAACATTGATACAATAGCATGACTAGGCTAATTAAGGAATAAAAGTAAAAAAGGAAAAGGGAACAAGGAGGAAAGAAAATAGGACAACAACAGCAGCTAAAGAATAAACTAGGAGAAAGTACATCTTAAAAACTTGGATTACTTAAAAAAGGTTCCCATATGGATAGAAATTTGTCTAAACGATTCATGTTTACATATGCTACTCTTTCATAACTGGCTCTGCTGTAAAGATCTTGGAGCCATTCCTTCACTGTTGGTGTCTCTGTACTCGTCCAGTGCCTTAAAATAATGTTTTTTGCTGTGATGAATGCTGCATGTAGCCATAATTTTTGAGAACATGAGTGTTGTGATAACTCTGAGCAGATCCCTAAGATTGCAAATTTAGCTGAACATACAGTCTTGCCGTTTGTTACCATAGCACATATTACAAGTACCTCTTTCCAAAAAGGGGATAGTGTTGGACATGACCAGAGAATGTGAGATAGTGTTCCCCTATCCATAAGACACTTCCAGCATGTCTCCTCTGTTGACACGCTGAATTGTACCATCTTGCACAGAGTGTAATACCACCTATGTATTATCTTGTACTGAATCAACCTCCCCTTAACTTCCCTGCATGCCCTTAGTGACATGTTCCAGATTTCTTCCCATTCCTGTACAGATATTTGAATTTGCAGTTCTTGTTGCCACGTATGGCACAATGTTGCAATAGGGTCTGGAGTAAAATCTAAAATAATTTTATGTATTTTTTTGTGTCCGTTATTTGTAGTACATATTTTATCTAAAATATGGCCAGGAGAAAATGTGACCTCATTGTTAGTTTGGGTTCTAAGGGCATCACAAAGCTGTAGAAAGTTATGAAATTCAGTTCTTGGTAAATAATATTTTGCAGAAAGCTGACAGAAGGACATTAGGGTGGCTGTGGTTGGGTCTACGATATCATCAAGGAAAACAATACCCTTTGATTCCCAAAGTGGCCAGTTCAAACATTTGTTATTTATCTTTAGGGTGTGATTGCCCCAAAGTGGGCAATGGGGGTAGGACTTAGGATCCCATTCTAATGCTGCGGCCATGGTTTTTCAGGATTTGTTTGTCTGATTTAGTATAGGGTTCGAGTTAAATGGTCTAATTGAGTTAGAAAATAAGACAAATCTGGGATGATTTCACTTTAGTAAAGCTTTTTCCTACCTGAACCCATCCTGGAGTATCCTCTTCTTTGTTTAGCCATAGTGATTTGACACACTGTGCTGTAATAAATGCATCATGTCCGAGTTTAAATTGGGTAGATGAAACCCACCTTTCTGTCTTGTCTGCTGTAATTTGGCCAGGGAAATTCTTGGTGGTTTACCATCCGATAAGAATTTCTTGCATAGACTATAAATCTTGTCAAAGAAGTATGTTGGGATGTGAACGGATAGATGTTGCAGCAAATAGTATATTCGTGGTGCTATCATCATGTTGATTGCTTGAGTTTTCCCCCCAAAAGATAACAGCATTTTGTTCCATCTTGTAAAATCTGCATCTGTCTTCTCTAATAGTGTAGTAAAGTTACTAGATATGATTTGTGAAATGTTCAAGGTTATTACAATACCTAGGAACATAATACCCGGAGTAGCTATTTTACTGTTTTTGAGAAATACTGACTTGTCCACCCCATTGTTTAAAAGAAGAGCTTCTGATTTATCCAGGTTAACTTTGAACCCTGAGATTTGTGAGAAATTCTCTTATTTCCATTAAGATAGTTGGGACCGATATTTGAGGGTTCGTTATGTATTGAACTAGATCATCTACATAGACTGATATTTTTTGTTCCTTCCCTATTTTAATTCCAGTTATCCTTGTGGGTGCCCTCAAGCTTATAAGGAGAGGTTCCAAGGCCAGCAAGAATAGGAGGGGAGATAAGGGGCAACCTTGCCTGGTGCCCCTATATATTGGGAACCTATCCGAGGAAAACCCATTCATTTTTACTTTTGCATATACTTCAGTGTATAAGACTTGTACCCAATTGCAGAAGTAACTCCCTAAATTCTATTTGTCCAGGATTTTGTTTGGATAGTCCCACTCTATCCCATCAAATGCCTTATTGACATCCAAGGATAATAAGGCAGGTTGTATATCATTAGTTTTAGCAGTATGAATAACATGGATAACTTTACGCAGTAAATCTGAACTATGATGCCCTGTCACAAAACCTACTTGATCAGGGTGTATAAATTTCTGAATAACTGTATTTAGCCTATTGGTCATGGTTTTTGCTAGTATTTTATAATCTACATTAATTAAAGAAATATGCCTGTAGTTCTCACACAGCAATGGGTCTATATCTTTCTTTGGCAGAACAATTATTGTGGCATCTCACATGGTTGGAGGTAGAGACCCAATAATGGCCGCATTACTAAAAACCTTGAGAAGGATAGGGGCAAGCTGTTGCTTAATGGCTTTGTAAAATTTCCCTGAAAGACCATCCGGACCAGGTGCTTTAGCTGTTGGAAGAGAATTAATGGACTTCAGTATTTCTCCTTGAGAGACAGGTCTATTTAGTATTTCCTTCTCCTGTGTAGATATAGAGGGAATATTGAGGTCTTGCAAAAACTGATCTAGGTCATCCTGGCTAACCCGGCCTTCCAATTTATCTAACGATGAATAAAAGTCTCTGAACTCATTTATGATTTGTTTATTAGTGAAGACCTATTATTCTGTTTATCCTTCACAGATGCAATCTTGGTTGCCTCCGCCAATTTTTTGAGTTTATGTGCCAAAAGTTTTCCCTGTGCCTCCCCTGCCTCACAATATACTTGTTTTAGATGAAATAGAGCAAATTCTGCTTTTTGATTAAGTAGTATTGATTTCATATTTAAGGTTAACAATATCTCTGTACAAGTTAGAGTTCTTTGGCCCTGTAGATTTGAACTGTTCCTCTTTTGTTTTCAGGTTCTGTTTCAGTTTTTTTAGTTCAGCCTCCTTAAGTTTCTTTTTATGGAATGAGAATGACATTATGCGACCCCTGACATAAGCTTTAAATGCATCCCACAAAATTGGTTCTGTAACTTCTTTGTTGTCATTTAAATCAAAGAAATTTTTAATTTCTTCTGCTAGCCAGCCTGGGAAATCATTATATTTTAGTAAGCTGCTGTTAAATTTCCAGTGTCTTTCTGAGGGTGAGGTTTGACTTAGTGAGATACCCATGGAGACTGGAGCGTGATTTGATACGACTATGCTACTTATCTGGCTGGAAGTCAAACCTGGTAGAAGTGATTTAGCTAGAAATACATAATTCAACCTAGTGTAAGCGCCATATCTATTTGAGTGAAATGTGTAGTCCCTGCCTTTTGGATGCATGATCCTCTACGCATCAGTAAGACCGAATTCTTTACAAAATGTGCCAAAATTTTTAGAAGAACCCGAGTGGTCTACTGAATTAGCAGAAGTGCTATCCATGAATGTCAGCAACTGTGTTCATGTTTCCTGCTAGAATTAACTCACCATGAACACTGTTGCTAATTGCGTCTGCCATAGAAGTGAAAAATTCAGACTGATTTTTTTTTTTTATTCAATATATTTTATTACTTCAGAGTGATTTTTATTTGGTGCATAAATGTTGACCAGAGAAATCTTTTTATCTTCTAATCTGATGTTGGCTATAATAAATCTACCAGCTGTGTCAGTAATGCTTGAGTCCACCACAACATTCAATTTTTTGTGGAATAAGATACATACCCCCTCTGCTCTTTGAGTTAAATCCCTTGCCATCAATGCCAATACAGAAACAATAATCCTTGGGGACTTCAATCTGGATTGGCTGTCCCCTAAATCGCTTGACTTGAAATCCCTTTGCGATAAACTTGGCCTTACCCGGTTAATTAGCGAACCCACTAGGATCAATACTTCAAAAATTGCAAATAGCTCACTCTTAGATGTGATATTAACCACTCATTCCCACAAAATTTTACATGCAGCGGTTTTCCACAATGACATGAGTGACCATAGTATCGTAGTCTGTAGGAGATCACAAGCTAAAGCTCACCACCAGCCCAAATTCATTGCTAAATGGTCCTTTCATAAGTTCAATGCCTTAAACTACTTGACTGACCTAAGCAAGATCAGATGGCAAGATCTCTTTCTTGCAAAATCAGTTGACAAGGCTGTTACTGTCCTCAATGACAACCTTACTACCCTGGCTAATAGACATGCACCTTTTATCAAGCTTCAGAGGTGCAAAATCTCTCACCCTTGGTTCACTCCGGAACTTAAGGTCGCATTGGTAAACCATGATAAACTCTGGGCCCAGGCTAGGCAAACCAAGAGCCCTGTAGATTGGTAGGCTTTAGAGCAGCCAGGAATGCCTGTGTTAAACATATTCACTCCACCAAAGCAAACTTCTTCATTTCCACCCTAAAACAGGCTAAAGGGAACGCCCACAAAATTTGGGGGACCCTAAAGTCCACTGAAGGTTGGTTGACTGCTCCCTCCATTCCATCTAAGATCCACAGCAAAGGTACGGTCATGGAAAGTAATCACCAGATACTTGAAAATTTTAATTACCACTCCGTCACTGCCGGCCTAGCCTTCGACTCTTCACCGTATGCTGCTCTTGTTAAGAATCAAGACAGTTCAGACACAACGCTGCCCATCTCAGCCTGTTCGTTTCAGTTGTTCCCCTTTAATTTCAAAGAAGTTGAAGACTTGCTTATTAACCTAGACACCAAAAAAAGCGACGGAGAAGATGGGCTTGAACCACTCTTCCTAAAACTTGGTTACACCTTCCTTACTGCCCCTATCCTCCATATACTTAACCTCTCTGTTTCCACTGCCACAGTTCCTTCTTGCTGGAAATCTGCTCACATAATTCTCCTATTTAAATAGGGTGACTCATGTGACCTAAATAACTATAGGCCCATTTCACTTCTGCCCATCCTCTCAAAAGTTTTTGAAAAATTGATCTATACACAACTAAAAAACCATATCGAAACCCATTCTCTTCTAAACCCAGCACAATCTGGCTTTTGCCCTAATCATAGCACCATCACAGCTTTGGCCAAAGTTACTAATGATTGGGTCTCTGCAATGGATTCGAAGAAAATAACGGGAGCAGTATTCTTAGATCTCAGTAAAGCTTTCGACACCGTAGATCAAAACTTATTAGTGAATAACCTTATTAAAATAGGTTCCACCCCTTCCACCACTCAGTGGTTCAATAGTTATTTATTCGGAAGGACTCAGAAAGTTAAAGCAGGAGGCTTGTTCTCATCCTCTCAGCCTATTACCAGGGGAGTTCCGCAAGGCTCCATCCTAGGTCCCATTCTTTTCTCCTTATATATCAACAATCTCAACCATCAGATAACCAAGTCAAACCTGCATTTCTTTGCGACGATACAGTTCTATACACCTCTGGCCCTACACTGTCTGGAGTCAGGGACTTTCTCCAAGCTGACTTCACTCAGTTAGAAACCAATCTAATCAATGTGAAGCTACTCCTAAATGCCAAGAAAACCAAAGCCATAATTTTCTCCCCATACACCTCCTCCACTACTATTCTTGACTCACCTAAAGACTTTATTGTCACCTCCTTAGGAGAACCGCTGGAAATTATCTCAAAATTCAAATATCTTGGCATCTGGCTTGACAACAAGCTCTCCTTTAACGATCACCTCGATAACCTGTCCAAGAGATTAAGAGTCAGGCTAGGTTTTGTCTTCTGCAATAGGTTTTTCTTTCCATTGGAGATCAAAATCAGGCTTGCCCAGGCCACATTCCTCCCCCTACTTGATTACAGTGACATAATTTACAACTCTTTAGCAATTACCAACCTCAATAAATTAGACACCCTCTACCACCATGCCCTGCAATTTATCACTAACTCCCCGTACTGAACTCACCACTGTGATCTATACGCAACTGTTGGCTGGACCTCACTTACCATTAGACGTACGCTCCATGTTGGAATCTGGACCCTAAACCTTCTTCTGAATAAACTCCCGAGCTACCCAACTTTTCTTGTCCGCACCTCCCACAGTGTTTACTCACTCAGAAAGTCAGACTTTATCCTCCTTGATGTACCCAGGACTCGTACCTCCTTTGGTAAATGCGCAATCTCATGTTCCCTTCCAACCATTTGGAATCGGTTACAATCCTCGCTGAAATTATCCAGTATTGTCCCTGTTAACTTCTTCAAAAGGATAGCTATTGATAAACTAAAAGATACTTGTAGCTGTTTTTAAACTCCTTCTCCTTCTTAGTATTCCTCACTTCACCACCACCCAATCCTCCCCCCTTTTACCTGTACTGTACTCCTTACTCCTCCTGTTCCTTATGCCTCTCCATAGGCTCACGCTCTTTATACCGACACTGTTACTTTTTATTCCTAGCATTATGTACCACATGGAATTTTTATTGTATATTAAGTACTGTTATGTTATTCTCTATATGTATTGTGTACTTCTCTGTATATCTGTTTCAGGACCTCCCTGTGAATGAGCTTGCTCAATGGAGTTTTCCTGCAATAAACTTGAACTTGAAATGCACTACCATGTACTAACCCCACCCATGATTTTTGCAGTTTAGCTGTTTCTTCAGTAGTTAGGTGGGTTTCCTGAAGAAAGGCTACATCTGCATTTATAGACTTGAGGTATGCCAGGACTTTTGTTCTTCTCACTGGGTTATTACACCCTTGAATGTTCCATGAAACCACATTAATAGTCTGGTGATTTGAGGACATACTTGACAATGAAGATAATAGCTAGTAATAATGCAACAAAATTAAAAATGAATCTCTTATGTTAGGAACTCCTTAAAAACATGATATCCTAAATATACTACTAATATGAAAATCATAAAAGAGTAATACTGTATACTACAGCTTTATCTATAACCACAAAACACTATTTTAAATACTTTGTATTATAACTATGTTTAAATAGTTAACTGTACTTTATGTAGGAACAGCTGTGCAGTAAAACAAGATGAACTAGTTCACTAACTTCTAGAACTTGAACACAACTGGCTACCTGCTATGGAGAAAAGCAGCCCTCTGCTACACCTATAAATAAAATAAGTCAGCAATGTACCTTATAAATAGAAGCCTTGTTAAATCGAAAAGCCAACATAAAAAGGAGAGATATGGCACTGTGAGAATACCAGACTGTTACTAATATAGGAGTAGTTTATATTTTATAATGACTAACTGCAGACACATAGTGCACTAAATGTTTCAAGGAGACAGTGCATTACGATACTTGGACAGCCTGTCCCACAAAATAAATACGCAGATCAGATTACCAGAGCATAAAGAAGAGTATGGAAACTATAATTTAATATTGCCCCACACTTTGCTTGTTATGGCAACAAATTGTATGAATGATGTTATGTACTACGTGGACTCTTGCTACTGAGTCTAGATGCAGAGATGGAATTAGAGAATAATTTTTCTGCTGTAGAACTACTAGAGCCCTGATGATAGCCATCCAACTTGTGGAGAACCAATTAAACAGCCACATACGTGAGCAAGGCATTTTGAGCAGATATGGGAACATAGCCACTATTAGTGACTCTAGTGAATAGCTGCTGTATGGCCCCTATATAAATTCTGGACTCTGCTACATACTCAACCTTTATGTCATAATGCAAATAGTATGAATGCAGTAAAAAAAACGGTATGATACTGTCCATAAAACTGAGCCCTGCAGCAAGAGCAAGCACTCCACTACTCACTTATGGACCAACAAGTTGACATTTGCGACCCATGTACAGGTTAGTCAGCGCATATGGCAATAAAGATGTTATCTAGTTATTGTATTAACAAAATAAACCTGGTGTCCATGCAGTGCACATCTCTCTCAATCATGCATGGCTAAATAGCACGAAATATAACCCAAATATCGAAATATTTAGAAGAAAGATAAACAAACTTGTTCATTCTTACTAAAAAGGCTCTAAGCATTAAGCATTTCCATTTTGATACAGTGCCTAGGATTTGGGACTGAGAGAGAGAAGACTGCAATTTACGTTAACAGATAATTGCAACATCCCATAGAGCAACTTATTCTCTTTAACAGGCCTCCAATGTACGCACCGTACCTCATGTGCATCCTCTTGATGCACCTAAAAAACTAGTGTAAATTTTTACTTTTTTAACAGAGCATTTTAAAACAAAACAAACACGTTTAAAGTGATTAGCTAAAAGTAGCATTACAGGGTTTTACTTAACTCCAAAAATGATTATTATTATTTAGCTTTTGTTAACCATGTAAGTACACTAGACAAACACATGCCTATTTTCAGGTACGACCCAAGAGAGTATAGGGAATCAAAGAACATGAAGCAATTGGTTAGCGTTTTGCTCATGAAAGTGCTAAAACATTGTGAAAATGCATAGCACTTGCCTCACTGTGTTTAACAAACATAACACTTCTAGAAAACCTATATAAATACTTTATGTATAGTTAGCATTGTCCCAAGAAAAAAAACTGCTAATCAATTATTTAAAACCCTGCATTGATTGATAGGTGCTCCCTGTTGTCATGATAAACTGATGCATGGACTGAGCAGGAAGTGAATCTGCTTTGACCTCTTTACAAGAGCTTCCTGGTAAATGGAATAGTTATTCAATGGCACTCGTCTTGATCTTTTGGGCTGTATTAGGAGTGTCCTCTGCTACCACATCAGAATCCGGACCACTATGACAGCTTTGGCTAAGATGGGGTAAGATGTTATTAAAATCCAGCTGATCCTTCAGTCGGTAGCGGTAGTTTTTCTTTGCTGTTGCAGCCGAAAAGTAGCTCGAGTGGCTCTGACTGTAAGTGCAAAAGGATTTGTTAAGCTGTTTGCACTTTCTAGACAAGCTGGTGAGAGCTGCAGACTTCGGGGTGTGTTTGATGTTTTTTTACCACTGCAGCATATGGTAGGGGAGTGCAAACCTTAACAGCAGTATCTTTAGTAGGCTTGTTGTAGTTCTGCACGAATTGCTGTGGTCTGGCTCGTGGTGGAGAGAGCATGGTGTGCTCAGATGGGCGGGCGCTGAAAGCTCGAGGCTCCTGAGTGTGAGCTGGAGAGTTTGAATTTATGCTGGCAGTTTATTTAGAAGGCCTTGTGGAGGCACTGTTAATTAAATCCCTCACTTGTTCTGGTGAATCACATAACTTGACATTGTTACCAGCGACAGACACCATTAAACTAGCTGGGAATTTAAAATAGTAAAGCCACCTGAGTTTCTGTATTTGTTTCTTGGCTTCAAAAAAGGATTTTCTTTTCTCTATAATTACAGAGGAAAAATCCTGAAACAGAAATATTCGCTCACCATGCCAATTGAAATGCTGGTGTTCTCTAGCCACCCTAAGCACCTCCTCCTTTATAGAGTAGCTCAAAAAGTGAGCTATTATAGATCTAGGTCTTTCAATGGATTGATTTTTATTCACAAAGGTTATGTGGGCTCTTTCAATTTCAAGTGGCCAAGGCCGCTTATAATTCAGCATTTCAGGCAACATTTTCTGGAGGAATGATATCATTGACTCACCCTCTGACCCCCTCTGGCACCCCCACTATACCCATGTTGTTTCATCTTCCCCTGTTCTCTAAATCATCCACTTTGTTTAACAGATACTGTATTTGTTTTGACTGTCTCTCCGGTTTGTCTTCTAGAAAAGCCACAGCCTCATGTAAAATGTTTATTCTGTTCCCCGCTTCAGTGATATTGCTGGCATTTTTTTTATATCCTTATTTAGATTTCCCATACTTTGTTTCATTTCTGCAATTTCTAAACTGATGTCTGTAAACATATCTTTTACTGTGTCCATGTCAGATTTTCTGCCTGGCTCAGTGTGATTTGAAGAACTTAACATCATTGCTAAATGGGACTCCGTGGCTGTCAAACTCTCTCTCACGGCGGCGGACTTAGAAGCGCGAAGTGACAGGTAGTAATTTGAGAGGGTGAAAAAACAATGAATAAAGCTTTGAAACTGTCTGAAATTTTATATATTGTTAAAGTACACCTTCCGCTGATGAATTAGCTTGGGGAAAAAAATGGCCCAAAATACTTTAGCTTAACGAATTTAAATTAAAGCTGGTAGGTCAGCAGAAGCTACTAAATTAAGCAGCCATCTCTATTGCAGTGTTGTACGATGCTGTTTCCATTTTAAAATTACTTTGCCATTTTGACAATGGCATGAAATTGAATGCTGAAATATATATATTTTTTTTTTAATATAAATCATAGAACTGGAACAGTCCTACTTTTCAAAAGATCATTCTTCTTGGCAACTAAGCAGCCTTCAAAAACAGACAAGCCGTGTGGCTGTTGTCTGAAGGTGATTTGAATCACGGAGTGTTTAAACCTGCCAACGTGCAGCGAGGGTATTCTGTGTCATGTACCATAGTAGTGACATACTCACTAGGGTGCAACAGCATTTCAACATCACTACTGTGGCACGAGAGCTCTGGGATTGTTGCCGATTTTCATTCATAGCAACACTCTCCCACATACTGTATAACAAACAGACCATATGCAGCGAAACACTTCTTGCACAGTACATTATAACAGCTCCAAGTAAACATGTTAAAACATTAACATTTAATGGTTTGCTAACTTGTGACCTACGAGGAGAACAGCAGCAGTCACACATACACCCCAAAACTATTTCTGTTTTAACCTAAACGATTTCCTCTAATTCAGCTTTACCTCTTTCTAGTCACCCCTTTACCTCCTTAGTCCCCTTTCTGTGTAATGCTTGCAATTTTAGTTTACATTTTTGTGGTCTGCCTCTAGAAAACTAAGAGTTTTATTTCACTGTTTTCAGACCCAGTAGTCCATAAGGAAGAAGCAAAGGCTGTTAATGAGTCTTCGCAGATCTTAGATGCGATTCTGTGACTGGCGCAGGGAATAACCATTTTGCTGGAGTGTTCTGCTTACCAAGCTAAAGAACTGAATCTATAGACGGCGCCACCTACTTAAACAGTCTATGGAATTCAGTTCTCAAAGCTTAGTACCAGCTTCATCCTCACTGACACACGCTGCTGTTCTTCACCTGGAAGAAACACACACACAAAAAAGCGTTAGTACCTCAGTGCAATGCGTCCCACCTCTGACAATTACACTTTCAAAGGCAGGTTGGTTAAGCTCTGCACAGAACATAAAAATATAGGTTATTAGAACTGATCAAACTCAGAGGGTGTCATTTTTATAAACAAAGGCCTTGATTCACAAAGCCTACGTGCCTGTTTATATGGTGCATAGGCTTCCTTATGACGATTTAACGCACAATGGAGGTGGTGCGGAAACCCTGCACTTGTACGATGGGGGTTCTGTACCACATCCACACCCTCAGCCAGCAGCAGGCGTTGGCTACATGTGTGGCCTGGTAGGGAGGGTGATTGAGGGCATGCCACAGCTACACGGCATGCCTAAAACGAACATCCCACATCCAGGGCATCCAGAGAGGGGGCTCTGGCTATGCTAGCTTGGACTCTCTAGTAGCCATTTATGTGCTCCCACATGCCAGCCATATGAGCCCCCCCCAACCTACTACCCGCAGCCCTCAGAGCATAGCAGGAGGGCCTGGGGTACATCTCTGCCGGGTGGAGTAGGGGTGGGGGTGCTATTGCAAATAATGAACGGTATTCAGAGGCAGAATCTGTATTCTGATTCCAACTCTGGCACCTTAAGTGGAAGCAGAGTGGAATCTGGGTTGAAATCAGAAATTCCAACAGATGGAAACAATTTGAATTCTAGACAATCCAAGCAACCCAAACGAGGAGTGACCGAACAGTCTAAACATGTGAAGACTGGAAGCCAGAAGTGAGACGGGATATGTGCTGAAACATTTACATTGTTAAGGGGGATCAGTTAGTTGGATTGCCAAGACATGTTCCAGTGGTGGTCTCTGTTTCTAAGTTTTACTTAACCTCCCTGTGTTCAATTTCTCTCTCTCTCTCTCTCTCTCTCTCTCTCACATGCCTTCTTTCTCTCACACACCTTCCTTTTCTCTTTCTCACTCTTTCCTTTCTCTGTAGTGCATGTTACAGTGAAAACTGTGACCTATACTTTTTTTAAATTACATTTTAGATTTCCCCTTAAATCCTGTCTTGTATGATGCTCTTCTTTCCAGATTTTGAATCTGCTTTATCACTTTTATTTGAAATATTAAAACAGCTCTCCTTCTGATATGGCTCATACCCAGTTTTCATCAGTGTTCTCAGCGGTTTTTGTACATCCATTGTCCCATCCAGTCAGAAAGCAGTGTCTGCTGCATGCCAGTCCATTTTAGTCACAAGAAAACTGATGTTAAACATTATAAAATGGGTAGGGGGAAATTCTGCATTCTGACTTGCTAAAACTTGTTTGCACCCATTGGATTGGGAAACCACAACCAACTGGTATGAACAAGTCCCAGAACTAGCCTAGCTCAGTACCAAAAATATCAATGTGTGCTCCAAGAATCTTTCCAAAAAGCTCCTGCCCATCAGCTATTCTTGCAATGCCCTCTACTGGTAGCTTGCTAATACTGCCACATTTAACACGCTGCAGAGGAATTATTGTACCAGTTTTTACACCACTCCAGGGGTTAGTTGTGGTGTCATAACCGCACTTCCGGGGCTGAAGGCACAAGACCATATGCCTCTGGGTGTGCAGCTGTGACATCACAACTAACACGCTATTGTGTATTATTGCTTACACAGATGTTCAAAAACCACTGATGAAAATGACAATGAAAACGCAGACCAAGCCATATTAAATGAAGTGCTCTTGTGATTATTTCAAATGTAGAAAAAAGTGCTAAAACAGTAGGGGTGTGCGAATACTTTTATTAAGAATATTTGGGTCCCCATATATTCGGGTATTCATTATTCAACTGGTTTACCTGTACACTAGAAAAAAAAATGTTTCCTCTTCCCCAGGTGGCAAAGTTTAAGCTCCTGGCCACCTGTTCTGCTCATTTAAAGTCATTCAAGATCTGCCACCCACCTCCCACTTATCCCGGTTCCCAAAGCTAATAAAAATACACATTAACATATTGCAATCAGCTGCTGCCGCACCGTCAGGAGCTGGCACCATCTTTGCATAACAAGCAAAACTTCCCGCACATAAATCTGACATACCAGTCCCCTCGGTTCCTCCTCGGTTTCTGTTGTACCCTCAATCCCTCAACTTTTCCTGTTAAGCCTTGGTACCTTTCCTTCCCCAATTTGTCTGTATTCAACTGCCTGAGACTGTTTTAGCATCCTATGCTCTGCATTGTTTATTCAAATTTCTGTCCTGTACCTACCTCCCCACAAATGTATGTATTCAACTGCTTGAATTGCCTATTTCAATTTGTGTTCATGTTTGTACTGTTTCCCCAATTGACGTGGAACCTTTGTAAAAGAGCCTTGGCTCAAAGGTACTTGTAATTTAAGAATAAATAAATAAATAACAATAAATACCCAAACACCATTGATATTCTGTCATACACCCATTTGTATTTCAAGGGGGGGGCTAACAAAACTAAAACTTGCTAACCAGTCAGACCCCCCCAGTGCACAGCACGACCTTCCCTATCCCTACCCACTTGAATGAAAGCAGATTATACAGTGAATATAATGGTGTGAGTAATAGTAGGAGCCGAAGGGAAGCACGCTCACAAGGGAAGGGTAAGGCAGGAAGGGTGTCTTTAGTGATGCTAGGCAGCTTGATTGACTCAGGTTGCCTAGCATCACTAATGATGCTTCTCTTGCCCCGGCCCCTCCCTCGTGATCGTGCCTCTGTCCTACTACTACTGCTCATGCCGTTATTCACTATGCAACCTGACTGCATTTAAGTGGGTAGGATCAGTGAAGGGCGTGCACTGTAGCAGGAGGGGAGTCCAACTTGCAAGCCAGTTTTAGTTTTTCTAGACCCCCTCCCCCGAAATCAAGGTTTGGGACAAGGAGGGCAGAATATGGATGGTGTTTGAATATATGTATCCCTGCCTTCCAAGCTGTGGCTGAATTTCTACCTCAACTTACTGTACCTCTGCACTATTGCAGACTAGAGGAGACCGCAAAAACCCTGTACAGACTGACTTAAATGTGCCTCTGTCCAACTGAGCTGTAAACTGAATTTGTGCCTGGTATTTATGGCATTTCTGTGTGCACTGCAATCTCGGAGTTTAGGGCGCTGTTTCTGATTTAATTGTATGCTCCTAGCCTGTTTTTCTGTGAGAGACACTGAAGTCAAATTTTCTCTCTCCCCCCCCACCCCCACGTCTTATTAAATGCTTGTTCCTTGGGGGCGGATATTCTTTTTTCCCTTAGTGATTGGACCATTTCTTCTGGGGTGAGGATCTCAAGGCAGCTAGCTTGTGAATTTCATTGTTGGACTGCCCCAGGAACCTGGTGAATATCTCCACACTTAGCAAAAGCCTTTATAAGGTTTCTAGTCGCAGCTCTATATCTCTGCCTGCTGGATAGTTTCATCCTTGGGCTTAGTTACTATCTCACTCCTGCAGTCAACTGCACATTTGCTTCAGTCCCACCTCCAGTCCTGAATTCGCTGCTTTCTCTCTTTTTCCCTAGTTCTTAGTTCCCTTCTTTTCCTTACCAGTGTACACTATGGGGGTGATCTCACTTCACTGCAGCTTTGTAGGAGTATTTTCCCTTCTGCTAGTCCTCCAAATCTCTGTAGATCTTCTCTGCCAGCCATCTACTGACTCTGGCTACTCAAATAAAGCTGAGGACTGGAGCTATTTTTTCTCAAACCTAATTATCAGAGGTAATACCTCTATCCCTGAAACCTGGCTCCTAAAGCTTATCCTATTTGCTAGTATAGCCAACTACCTAAGCCATTCCCCTTTTTATATGCCACTTGAGGGCAAACTCCAAACCTCTCTCCTTGAGACCTGGGTACCCTTAAGTCATCTTTCTCTCTCCAGTGATATTGAACCTAACCCAGGCTTTCTGATGGCATCGCTCGCAAGAACCCATCTTATTGGTTCACAGAAAAGGGGCTTAAGCTTGCACATATGAACATTAGAAGTCTGTCAGCTAATTTTGCACAGCTTGAAGCCTAGATTGCTCACAACTCCCCTGATGTCTTAGGTCTGAGACTTGGTTAAAACCCCGTATACCAGATTCATTATGTAGGATCAATGGATATAAACTTCACAGATGTGATCGCCCAAATGCTAAAAAGGGTGGTGGTGTTTTGTTTTATACCAGCCAGGACCTTGACATTACGGTCCTCCCAGTCAACACTACCTGTCTATGTGAAACTATTCATATAGTTATTACCTTAGGTCTCACTAAGAAACTGAATGTAGTCTGCATCTATAACCCTCCTAAAAATGGACTAACAGGCCTGACTAAGGTAATTGACCATCTTTCCTCGCTAAAGGGTAGACAAGAGCTCATTGTTATGGGGGACCTCAACCTGGATTGGCTAGGGAAAAACTCTAATCTACACCTGTCTCAACTGGTCACTATCCTGACCAGACAGGCTAGTAACAGCAGTCTCCAGTCTCTTCTAGACTGGGTTGTCTCCAACAGGCCTGAGAGGATCAGTGCTGTTGGAGTTTTACCAGACTCAGTCAGTGGCCACTCCCCAGTTTACTGTGTTTGGAAGGCTAGGGCCCCTAAACCACCCCCCCAGAGAAATTATTTTCAGGGATTTTTCAAAAATGGATAAGAGAGCCCTAATCGTGGAGCTACAGAACATGGACTGGGCACCTCTATATAATACTTGTAATACGGAACGTGCTGCTCAACACCTCCTTACCACTCTTTTGAACCTTCAAGACAAATATATTCCAGTAAAAAGGTGCCGCATCCAGGGATCTGCTACCCGCTGGCTAAATTCTTCACTCCTGACCTCTCTCAAAAAAAGGGATAAAGCCTGGAACAAAGCTAAGCTAACCCAGCCCCTATCGGGCTGGGCGGAGTACAGAAGACTCTGAAACCTATGTAAGGTTTCCATCAGATCTGCTAAGGGCAGTTACCACTGTCAGCTCCTTAGTACCTCTGTCAGTGACTCGTGGTTTTTGGAGTTATGTTAACACCATCATAGGCAAAAACAAGTGCAATAACATCTGATATGGTTACAATTGCAATAACCTGCTCACTATCGCTGAGGCGGTTAACTCCAGATTCACTGACTTCTCCTCCTATACTGCACCTCCTGGGCCTTTACTTGTCACTCCGCAGGATAACTTTAAACCTTCCAACCCATCTTTCACTCTTTGCCCAGTCTCCGAGAGTGAAATCTTACGCTTACTTAATTCCATCTCTCCTGCTGGATCGGCAGGGGCAGATGGACTCTTACCAAAATTCCTAAGAACCGTTGCACCATCTATAGTCTCTCCAGTGACTAAACTTTTCAACCTGTCTCTTCTTACAGGACATGTCCCTTCCCTCTGGAAGACTGCTTGAGTTGTACCGGTCTACAAAAAGGGGGACACCACTAACCTGGATAACTACCGCCCTATTGCCATCCTCTCCACCCAATCTAAAATACTGGAGAAAATTGTTGCTACCCAGGTCTCGTATCACTTGTACTTCTTCAAACTCCTCACCCCTGACCAACATGGTTTTCGACGTGGGCACAGTACATCCACTGCTCTCATACAGTTTACAAATGATGTCAGACTCGCTATGGACAAAGTCTCTCTCACTGGGGCTACTTTTGTTGATCTTACAAAAGTGTTTAATTTAGTTGACCACCCACTGCTCTTATCAAAGTTGTGATCCATAGGCTTCTCTACCTCTGTCACCGCCTGGTTCTAAAATGATCTTTTGAAGCATCAACAATTTGTCCAGATTGGAGATACTAAGTGCCCTCTTGCTCCTACTTGGATCGAAGTGCCCCAAGGTTCGATTCATGGTCCTCTCCTGTTTACAGTCTTCATAAATGACATCCCACTGCTCACTGGTGCTTGCTCAGGTCTGCTATACGCCGACGATCTTGTTCTTTACTCATCCTCCTCAAACCTCTCAGACATCAACCTGAATCTCGATAGTAATGTCAATACCTTTCAGAGCTGGCTATTGCAAAACAAGCTTGTCTTAAATAAAAATAAAACAGTGACTATGCTCTTCAGTTCAGGTTCAAAAATTCGGTCCTGCACCCAACCATTAAGTATCCAAGCACTTGATGGCTCTCCCCTTAACACAGTTACCTCTTTTAAATACCTAGGAGTAACCCTTGACCCTGCCTTGGATTTTGACTTGCACCTAGCCTCAGTTATTAAATCTGTCAATATTCAACTTGGGCTGGCATATAAGGTGAGACATAGCCTAACATCCACGGCGAGGACGGCCATTGCACAGGGGATCCTGACACCCAAATTGGCGTATGGGTTAATAGCCTTTCCGGCAACTATTGGAGGGCTCCTCTAAAAGTGGGATGTCTACTACAACAGCATTTGCCATTTTACTTTGTCTTTGCCCAAACTTACTGATGCACACTATACTCCAGTCTGGGATGGCTTACCCCCTCAGCCTTCTGACAGTTTACTTCCTACTATTTTATAAAGAATATAATCTCTTCCCAGATACCTGACAAACTGGCCCTACTGCTCAAACCTGTGACCTCTGCCTACCCACTGAGATCAGCTGACAAATTCCTTCTTGTCTATCCGAGATGTAAAACCAAAATGGCGGAGAATTCTCTAGCTGGGCCTCTAAACTATGGAACTCCCTTCCACTGAGTCCAAGACTCTCCCCTTCTCCATGCAGCTTCAAACAGGAGCTTCGTATGACTCTTCTAAGCTCTGAACCCTGCTCCTGTTCTTTATCCACCCACTCCTGTACTGGTTCCTTCTAGTTGCCTACTGGCTCCAACCTCTACTACTCTCAAACCTGCCTGGAAATCTTGTCATTTCCTCTCTTCTAGCACTTACTCACTAGTTGTATGACTTATGACTGTTAGTTATTTGCACTTATATTTCTGTTTTGTTACTACATATAGATTCCTGCAAATGCACTGTAATTTGCTGAAAATTTTGTATAAGTGTACTATGTCTGACTTCTACTTGTTCCCATGATGTTTTCTTGTATCTACTATTGTCTACATACCCTTTGTTGTAATCTCCCGGGTTGTACCTGAAAATAGGCAGCTATGCTGTGTAGTGTACCTACCCGGTTAACTATAACTAACTAAATAAATAAAATGTAGAGAGGGACTAACATGTCAGACTTACATGCAGGAAGCTTTGCTCGGTGGGCAGAAACCATGTCAGCTCCTTCTGGTGTAACAGTTGCTGTCAGTAATACTGTATGTTAATATTTTTTTTTTTTTTTGTCTCTGGAACACAGGATAAGGGTGAGGAGGGTGGGAAACATTGAAAAACTTAAAACAGGGAAGTTGGGTGACCAGGAGACTAACCCTTGTCACCTGGGTTGGGGGGGAAAGTTTTTTTTTTTTTTTTTTTTTTTTTTTTATTAATGCAACACTTTCCCAAATACAAATACCTCACTAACAGTAGACTATTCAGAATTCACTCCTGACTATTCGGAAAATCCATTATTCGTGGTATGCAGGAAATACTGTTCATTACTTGCACACCCCTTAAAAGCAGACTCAAACTGTGGGGGAAAGGGTATCATACAAGACGGGAGATGGCGGGCAATTTATAATAGAATAAAAAAAGTACAGGTCAAAAATGTTACTGCTAGCATGCGCTACCTCTTTAACCTGCCTTTCGCTAACCAGCCTGTGTTGACCTGAAGGTTGATGCAGCTGGTCATGGCCTGCACTTTGGGACACAGTGTGCATGAAAGGCACTATATAAAAAGAAACGTCCTTCCTTACACCCTTCCGATTATCAAAGTGCGTATAAGCCAGAATGGCTCACTACTGCCACTCAGTGGAGAATGTCAGACATGGCACAGTCAACGAAGCAGAAAACCCATCTTCGGTGAGGTTCCTTCTTATCAAAGTGGCACTGTACTTAACTTCCCATGGACCATTGTGGCCATTGGTAACTAAAACTGAGACAGGAGGAGTAGCATTTTAAACATACAATCTAAGTCTGTGTTTGAGATTTTGAGGCAGCAGTGCACCAAAACATGTTTTTTCCAAAAAGCCAGTTTCAGCTACAAATAATAAAAATATAAAAGCATACCTGTCAAATCTATTTTTCTAGGTACCTATTATGCTGCTCACTATTTGGGAGGCAGTATAGTGCAGTGGTTTAAGGCTCTGAGCTGTAAATCTGAAGACTTGGGTTTGAATCCCACAGCCCCCACTTGTATACTGTGTGACCCTGAACAATTCACTTAACTTCCATGTGCTCCCAGATTGCACCTGTAAACAAGCTTCAGCTTAGTGTGTCTCACCTAGTTAAACAATAAAAAAAAAGGGGGGGTTCTCTCTTTTTTTTAGGTCTTAACCCTTGCCCGGTCTACAATGCTATTTTGAAGGGCTTCAAACAGGCATGGGATAGGCATGTATAGTGCAGTGGTTTAAAGCTCTGAGCTGCAGACCTGGAGACCTGGGTTTGAATCCCACAGACCCCACTTGCATAATGTGTGACCCTGAGCAAGTCACTTAACTTCCTTGTGCTCCCAGGTTACACCTTTAAACAAGCTTTCAGCTTAGTGTGTCTCTCCTGGTAAAATAAATAAATTAAATAAGGGAGCAACACAGATGAGTATGAATAGACAGGCCATTGACAGAGCAAAGGCCGATGGCACATTCATAAGGTAGAAAAAGAAATGGGCAGACTGGATGGGCCTTGTGATCTTTATCTGCCGTCAACTTCTATGTTTCTATAAGCCAAATGGGATGGAAATCCTTTTTCTGGAGGAAAAAAACTAAATAAAAACCTTTATAAAACATTCAGTTTTTGGTGGAATTAGAAAATGTTACCACCAGTACATGCATCCTGTTGTCACTATAGGCCCTATGCCTACACACCACAGACACGCGGCACATAATCTGCCCTCAGTTGGAATGCCGCACATAGGGTGTTCTGTCGGACCCTGGTGGCATGCACAAAAGCAGTGCAATCTACTTCTGGGCTGGATCCCCTGGTCATGCATAGCACTGCATGTGGGGATAGTCAAGAGGGAGTGACCTGGGGTCAAGGCATGGCTAAATGCCATACACTACCCCAGCCCCGTGGTGCAGAGTGCCGGTGGTATGCACAGGCTACATATGCAGGGACCCTGCCAAAGCTGCTAGGCACCCCCTTCTACCAGCAACAGGCAGCTATAGCAGGGCATGCATCCCCACCTATCTCACCACCCCCAAACAGGCAGTGAGGGCTGACGGCTACCATATGGCCATTCCCATTTTGCACGGTTCCCTTAAGGAAGCACAGTATGGAGATTCCCAAAAATCCTCTGCTCTACACGGAGCAGGGGATCCAGGCTACTGGGAGTATGGGCATTCAGTTAGATGCCCACTGGTGCTCACTCACCACCCTAACCATGGCAGTACTCCCCCTGCCCATCCGTGCTACTATGCGCATGTGGGGAGGGGCCATGGACAGGCGGTGTGATAGAACACCATGTGGTGCATGCCTTTTCAGAGGTGTGGGCCAACATGGCCCGAGTACATGCCTTTAGCACATAACCAGGCCGCCTTCATACACAGGTCCGTATATCTGTTATTGCTTTATCACTCCCTCTTGTAACTCCTCCCTGGGTTACACCTGGAAACAAGCTTCTCTGGCTCTTCGTGTCTATCTTGGTCACCAAATTATAAAATCAGTAACTAAATACAACTTTTTTGTAAAAATGAAATGTGGCCTACTGGTATTAGGTATAAAACTCAGGCTCTTTGAATGCTGTCCAGCTAGTGGAGCACTGGGACAGTATTCTGTGGGCAGTAGCCCAGTTCTCAGTTGGATAAAATTATCCCTTTCTTCCCAAAGTTTACTGTATGCTAGAATACAAAAAAACATGGCAGACATCAGAGATGGAAGTGCATTGCCACAGCTAGGGCCATTCTTAATGTATGGCCCCCTTGTGTACCCAATGTACATGCTACTGTCAACTAACATTTTAATGCGCTGTACTGTCAGTCACGTCAAAACATTCACCTATGGTAGTGTGCACAGGCATGTGCTGAGACAGCCTGTTCCTAAGTGCATCCTGGGGGATGGGTTGCATGGATCTGTTTGTCTTTTTTTTTGTGCCGATGTCCCCAGTGACTCCACCCTGACCTCTCCGGACCCATCCACCCACCGAGACAGCCATGACCACTGACCGCCCTGGGTTGCCCCCTCAAGGCAGGACCGCCAAGATGACCCCCCCATAGAAATGCATCACCGCTGCTGGTAGGGCTCCCCAGGCTTAACCCCCCCCCCAAGTGGGGCCCCTGAGGGTGGGTCACTGTCCCGGTCAAGGCTGGGAGTTTCCACAAATGCAAAAGGAACCAAAAGGTGGGCATCATAGAGGGAATCATCAGCAGTGTTTGCGTGCTAACTCCACGGGAGGTGGGATGTGCAATGACGTCCATGGGATGAACCCGACATTGGTTCCACATCCCCAAAGCAGGCGCCGGTCATGGCAGAACTCCCAGCCTCTGTCAGGGGTCTGTAGTGTGCCAGACACACAAACCCCCCTCTCCCTGAGGAGAGCCATCCCTGGGGTGCTCAATCCTCCCCCGCGGCCGTCCCTCCAATTCCTGAGTCCATCCCCAAACTCAGGATGTCGGCGTCGCAGGCAGACGCCCTGTCACTGTGCTGATGGGCAGGCTGGACCTGTGTGTCTTGATGGGGGAATGTTGGCCATGATACTGGAGAAACTTATGAACACGCGACCTAGCCAGCACAAAAAGGCCATTTGGGCTATCCAGGCTACTCAACTGCACAGCTCCCGAGCCAAAGATCACACTGGCTCCATACTCTCATTAATAAGTGCCACAGGATCTCTCAATCCCATCTGGGCAGTGACCACAGATAAGCAGAAGGGACCTCGGTTTAACATCTCATCAGAAAGATGGCACCTTAACAGTGCAGCACCCGCCTCATACTGCAGTACAGTGTCAGTTATAGTACGTACAACAATTCAAACACTCACCACCTATTACAAACGGACACCACAGTACTGTGATATTAGGCTCCATTGTGTGTATTATAAAATGACAATCAGTAAAAAAACATCTACTGCCCACCTAGTTTGTTTAATGCAGTCTTCATATTCATTCCTTCAGTTTTTCTTTAATACTACCTACATTTTTGGAATTCTGCTGCTTCAGTTTTTAATTTCAACATATCTTCCACTAGGTAGTCTCATTATTTTTTGGTGATAATCTATTATCACCTCTATTAAGGCATACATAAAGTCCACACTTGCCCCTTCTCACCGGCACCCCTGCTGCCGCCACTCGCAGTGCCACCAAGACTATATGGCAGGTCCCCAGGGTCAAGACTACACTCTTCCAAAGATCCTTCCCCTTCAGAGCCCCTTCCTGGTACAATGCCCCCCCCACCCACTGCCATCTCCTTTCTTACCAAAAGAGGTCCTTTCAAGGGAACACTCAAGAATCACATTCTGTCCACCCGTAGCTGTGAGTGCACTCTTTAGACACAATCCTAGGCCGCTGATGTCTCGATAGGGGCCAGAACCTAGCTTGTCATGACAATGTCTCTCCTGAGGCAGCACACTCTGCATCTCATCAGAATGTACTGTGCTTGAGCGTTAACAATTCATTAGCTGCTATTTGTATAGGACTGTGTTTCCTTTTGCACGATGTCCAATGTACTGTCTGTCCATTAATTGTTCCTGCCACATCTGTATATGTTATGTTTTTTACACTCTGTTCATGAGGTGGAGCCTTTGGAAATGAGTCTTTGACTCAAAGGGTTGTAATTCCTATGTGATCATAAATAAATAAATAAATTATGTATCCCATTCCATTTACTGGTTAACTTTTTGGAACTGATTCCAGATTTGGTTCTATATTAATTCTTAGACCTCTCTGTATTTTGTTAGGCTCCAAATACTGTCCGAGTGTCAGCCCGTGCCATTCTAGGCGTCAATTTTTAAATTTCTAATTTTCAATCTTATATGCCAATTGCTTTGCATTATCCCCCATCTGATTGGCCAAATCCCTCCCCCCCAACATAGTGTCAAATAACTTTTTCCTTTCATCTTCCGAGAATGTAGTGTGTTCTGCACACTGTCTCCTATATCCAAGCGAGAATGTAGTGGAATGTAGTGTGTTCTGCACACTGTCTCCTATATCCAAGCGAGAATGTAGTGGAATGTAGTGTGTTCTGCACACTGTCTCCTATATCCAAGCGAGAATGTAGTGGAATGTAGTGTGTTCTGCACACTGTCTCCTATATCCAAGCGAGAATGTAGTGGAATGTAGTGTGTTCTGCACCCTGTCTTCTATATCCAAGCGTGGGCACTCAGCAGCATCTTCAAACAGTGCAGAGGGAAGGAGGACGCCATTACAAGCCTTGCAGTCATTAAAATACAGAATCTGTAAGGTAACTTGTAACTTTTAAGGATTCGGAGACCATTGTAGGAAAGTGAAAAAGATGCTATAACAAAAAGCAAAAAAGATTAACATAATCTGGGGGATTTAAGTAAACATATTGTTCGTTACAGACTTCATTGAACTAGAGCAAACAGCATTAACACACAGTGGTGACTTTAAAGTATGTTGCAAACAGAAAAATGGAAGTATACTCAGTCTAGGTTACTTGGGGCTAAAGGCGGAGCTGGCATATGGAATCAGTATTGCACTAGTGGGGAAATGGTGGCACCGTGGTGACTGGGCTTTAATCAATAACAGACCAGAAAGTTAATGAATTTTTAAATGTTTATAATTGGGTTATGAAAAGTGTAGATTAAGTGAAAAAGAATAATATATGTATGAAAATAATACAGCGACCATAGGTAATTTATTGAAGTTTATTAATATATGAAAAAAGATAATATATCAAGCGATCATTCAGAAAGTAAAATTTATTACAATTAAATGCATGTATTTTATGTTTTCAAAAACAGTGACCAGACCCCTGAAAAAGCTAATTGGAATGAAATGTTGGGGCAAATAAAAACGTGAAAATTGTATGAAAGGAGTGTGGAATCCATGTTTTGATATTTATCCCAGCATCCCCTAATGGAAAGTATTGTGGAACTAGGTCTTAATAACTCCCTGGTCATTCATCTGTTACAACTGTTCTTCAAACTCTCCCGATAATGGAGCAGGATCTTTTAAAGTCCTTGCTTGCTTGGACAGGTGTCTTTAGTGTCAATCCGCTGCTTGGTTAGTACAGTGCATTCCAGGTCATGATCCCCCGTATTGAATACATTGGCACATTCCCACATCACAGCCTGGGCTGCTCGCATCTGCTCTGGTGGCAGTTTTCATTCTTTGAGTTGAACTTTTTTAAGAGAGAGTTTGTTCTGTTCAAACCGGTGCTTTTCTTTTGAGGTTCTTCGGGGTCTGGTTTGTAAGCCTTGAACTGTGGTTGAGTCTTTAGGCAATTTTATCACCTCAGAGTGAAAGGTGCTGATCACCATCCCTTGGTAGATGATCTGCGGCTCTGTTGGCAACCCACACTGGCACTCTTCCCCATTTTATTCTACTCACTGACCGAGCTACAAGAAAATCATGACTTTTTTTGCTGGGGTTCCACAAGCCCTTCTTAGCCTTCAGCCTCACCCCATCCGACAATGCCAGGGATAAGCACTTCACTTCTTGGTGGAACAGTTAGATAGCTGCTGGCCACACTCTTGCAGATCTCCGTCCCTTCACGGTCGAACGTCAGGGGAAACATTTTTCCCCATACAGTACAGGCACCTTCAGCAAAGTTCAGTGTTGCTCTGTTTTTCCACAGCCATTCAGCCCCGAGTAGTGCACTTTGGGTTGCATCTTCAGCCACTAAGGATTCACAGGCTAATCGCAGTTCCTATAAGCTGATCACTGTTTGCCATATACCTAACACTTTGAGGGCAGTTCCATTTGCTGGGTGGATTGTTCCTTCATAAGGCCATAAACTCTGCAAGGATCTTTTATTTGCCCCCCACACCCACACCCACATCCAGGCATTCACAAGCGACATCTGTGCACCAGAATCCACCAAAAACTTGCAGGAGACACCTTCAATTTTCCCAAGAAGATAGTAGTCCAGTCTGATTATAGTACAGATCACAATTTGCTGAGGGGGATCTCTTTGTCCTTTGTCAGGCATCTCATCATTAACCATAGTAAGCACGGCTCCAGGAACCAACAAACCTCTCTGCTCGGGATACTGTTTTTCATAGTGGCCCAGGCCTCCACACCTCCAACACGCCCTATCATCTGGCTTTCTATTCTAAAAATCCTCCGACTTAGGGGGATGTGGGTTTCTCAAAAGTTTCTTTTGCCCAGTCAGTACCTTTGATTGTGGAGTCCTAGGGGCCTTGAGCTTCACTTTCAATTTTTTTGAGTTCAGTGTACAGTCGTGAGAGCCCCTACCATTTCCTCTCATACCTCTATGATGGCTCCCATCAGTTTTGTAAGAATTACAATCCCTGGGGCCCCTTCGTAGGCCTGAACCTGGGGACTTGGGAGTCTCAGGAAAATGCAAATTTCACAAAACCTCCAATTCAGTGGCATACTAGATTGTCTATTCTAGCCCTGAGGGGTTCTGTAAGTGTAGTTGGAAATGGATCTCCCAACTCTCCACATGATGAACAATGAAATGGTCTTGGGCCAGCAGGTCTTGGGTGGCTGAACCAGTGTCTGGAAAGGCCTAGACTACCAGGTGCCGCAGGGCTCTTTCAAAGTCTCAAGCAGATTCCCCTTTTCTCTCATGCGATTGAAGAAAAAAAAAAAAAGTTCTTTCTAGATCAGCGTATTTGGCAGGCTCAAGGGACTGTTTCATGGCCACTAGCAGAACAGTATAATTTTGTCTGCGTTCAGACTCAGGCCCGGATACACTTCATGGGCTTTTCCCCGAAACAAAAGTCACATACATTTTTGCTTAGCTCCTGCATCCCATTTCTTCAGCTCAGCTGCAAGATCAGATTGCTTCAACCTATCAATGAACTCTTGGTTCTTTCTATCAGAGGAATCGGAGATAAAAGCAGGTCATCTCACACCTCCCTCGATACCTGTGGGCTAGCAGCTCCTCCTTGGTGGGACATATCTAACTGGTTGCAAACCAAAACAACAAAATTGGTCACAAAATAACGGTTTCTCTTTTAACCAGAAAACTTGTTTGCAGTGAATCCCACCGCTACCATGAGTCTGTAATGGACACCGCGGCAAGGCACACCCGGGCTGGACATGTGATGCTGCCATTCCCACTGGTAAATCGGTGCAGTCTGGTAAAATGTGGTTCGGGGTGAGTGCTGGAGACACTCCAATCAATCAAGCCACAAGGGCCTCAGCTCTTGGTGGGCTCAGTAATGGAACCACTAATGGCCCTACCACACTGGGAGTCAATAGCTAGCAGAGATTTAATGGGATAACACAGGTTTATTAACAGCTGCCATTCAGGAGTCCTCTGAGGGTTTTCCACCATCTGGGAAACCAGCATTAAAGTGTGAAAAGCTGTTGCTGTGATTCCAAACCTGAACTTTGGAGATCCTGAGAGACTGATACCTGTCCTCAACCCTGGGAGGTGATCCAGATCTGTGTAAAGAGGCGAATCAAGCCTAGTAACCTGCAAAGACTGAAAGACAGTATTACTGTGAACTTCTGCGCCACAGGTGCCAGCCTGCAGTGTAGCTGAAAGTATTGAAGTTGCGTTCCTGAGATCCAGGAGGTTTCTGCTTTTGGACAGTTGGGGAATCAGCCGGGTGGTGCCACAGCCAAGCACTGCCTCTCACCTCACCCAGAGGGCTGGATGCCTGGATGGGTGGGTGAGGTGTGTGGCCCTTGTCCCTAGACTGGTGCCATCCAGAGAGCTGCAAAAGTTCCCGAGAGCTGCAAGAGTCCCAGAGAGCTGCAAGAGTCCCAGAAGATTATTACCACCTGGATCTGTTTCAAGTACCCCAGAGCCATGGTGTGAAAAATCTTCAGCCTGCAGAACTCAGAGACTGGTATTCCGGAACCGTGAGTAACTTGGGGCTTGCCCTGCACCTGGGAATTTGTACACGGTTTGTTAAAGTTACAGTTCAGTGCCAGCCAACTAGCCGCACTTCTTCAGGCCTGCACCCATTCCATGCTCTGGGTACCAGAAAGAACGTTTGGAGCCCCTAGTCAGGAGGCTGGTACCAGCGGGGAGGTGGGCCATATTGTTGTGTATGCAGCTGGGCGTGGGCATTGTTTGTTATTGCTGTTATGCTATTCCCAGCCAAACCAAATATTGCTGGACAGTTATTTATCTCTGCATCATTTTTCCCCCACCCTGGCTAATAAACTATCTATTGTTATTGTTAATCTGTCTCGTGAGCATAACTCGCATGAGCATATTATTAGCTTCAGTCAATAACTGCATGCACACTGAAACATTGCACTGTTTGTTACTGTTCTCTGTGTGGGGGTGACTGTGAGGGGAGGTGGAGAGGTACAGCATCCCAGGGGGTTGTACCAGGCAGACGTCTGGTCCACTTATTGTTATCTCTGGGTGGAGGCACCGCACTAATTAACTTTTTGTTGGAAACAAACCCCCCCTATCTGGTAAAAAAGGATCCCAGGCTCCTCAACCTTGCTTGATCCCACAAGGGAGGGGTAGTAACCACTGTATACACAGCGAACCGGTTGCAGACATGTACCACATTTGGCATAGAAATAGCATTAAATAGCAGTGTCGATCTGGTAAAGCAGAGGATAGAGGAAAAAAAACCAAAAAAAAAACATGGTGCACAACACAGGTAGTATTTAGAGAAGTAGATCTGACAGCTATACTGTGCTAATATTTTTACTAATTATAGCTGAAACTAGTTTTCAGAAAAACACTTTATGTTGCACTGCTGCTTTAACTTTGGAAGCATTGTATAAGTGTCCTCCCCCCCCCCACACACACACGTGTGGGGCTTACTGTTTTCTGCCTCTCGGCCACCAGCTGCCACCAGTCCTGGTCCGTTGGTGCTCTCCTCCTTGTTCCCATTATTATCCTGGGTAGGGGGACTGGAGGGGCAGTGGTGAAAAAGTGATCAGCCAGCTCAGCGGTGTGGTGAAATGCTGTTTAGCACTATGTGTGCACATCTGAGCTGCCTGCTCGAATGTGCGAGCTGGCTGCGGCCAGCACGAGTGTTTACCAGCTCTACAGCGCTCAATGTTTAAAGCCGCTCTTGTGGCTTTGGCTGTGCTTCACCTTTGTGGGCTCTGACCCCCCGGGGACACCAGCAGCAGCATTACAGGTTCAGAGGTACACTTTCAGGGATACAATTAAAACTTTAAAGCAGCTCCCAAAGTGCTATTACTTTACAGGGGGAACATGTTACTTTAAGAAGCTGCCATGGCTGCTGTATGTGAATGAGCCCTGCCTGCCACCTTGGGGGACAGCGCTATGGTGCTAGCAACAGGCAGAAGGAGCCCCTGCAAAGTCCCACTCTGCTATCGGACACCAGGGCAGAGGGGCAGCTAACCACCACTGGGGCAGTTATTTGTTAAAACAATTCAGAAGCCCTACAAGATGGGCTCAAAGTTGGGGCTCTGGACAGTTGTTTGTGTAGCAGCCATATTTGCAACCTTTGACCTGCTAAGCAGCCCCAATCAAGGAGCCCTAAAGGACTGCAGCTGTGTCTTCTGGGTAGGGGGTATGGACAAAGTCTTGGTGCCTAAACTTCCAACAAATCAGGCACTGAGGGACATATTAATTCTGCAGAAGGACAGCTGTGCTCATCCATTGAGAAGCTGACATTTTCTCTTCAGCCCTCAGGAATAGTTTCGGGTCGGGACAGTCCACCTGAGGCTCTCCATGAGTGTGGAGGGCATATAGCAGAGCCCAAGAAAAAGTTTGGAAGTTGGCCTGAGGTTTACGCAGCCAAATTGCAGGAGACTTGGCTAAACCTTTCTACCAGCTGGAAAGTCAGAGTGTGTGTTTGAAGAGGTGTTTGCATCTAAACCTCTGCAACATCTAAGTGAAGCCACTCTACCTGTTAAGAGGGTTGGCCTGTGTTCCAAAATATGGCTGAAGTGTCACCTGGGTTAAGTAGCCAGATCCCAGAGACTCTACAGGAAATTCCCATTGTCTGAGAATGCTAGTTTGAAGTGAGAAGCTGTTTGTGGCTTGAACCTGCAGTTTGGAGAATGCTTGAAGGACCGTTTGCCCCTCCAGCCTTGTGGGATGAGCTGGTTGTTTCCAGAGGCCTTAAAGTCTGCTGCCTGCAGAGAGAAAATGAGAGAGTGAACCCTGCTCTCCAAGAAGAGAGACTGCCAGCGATGATGGTCTGGGGAATCAGCCAGGTAGTGCTACAGTCGGGCATTACCCATCATCTTCCCCTAGAACTAGATGCCTGGACATGTGGGGTAGGCATGTGGCCCTGGTCCCCACTACTGGCCTGTTCCAGCATCTGATCCAGCCTGCAAGAAGATGCCAAGTTGCCAGAGCCTGCAACAGCCCTGAAGGTGACAAGTTGCAAGACCCTGCCAAGGCCAAGACAGCTGCCACCCTGTTTGTACAGCTCAGGGCCCCAGGATGACTGATGACACCTGCCATCCTTGTCAGACCTTGAGAGACTGTCTCCAGAATCATGAGTAAACACAGGGCCTGCCCTAGCCTGGGGAGTATTTCAAATTATTCAGAGCTTAGTTCCCAAATTAAAGATTCAAGAAAAGTGCACCAACGCCGGCCAACCAGCTGCAATGTACAGGCCTGCAACATTCCTACCTGGGTACCCAGACAGACTTTAGGAGGCACGGTATCAGTGGGGAGGTGGGCCAGTTTGAATGGTGGTTGCTGACTGGGGGGTAGTTACAGTGGTTGTTCTGATTATCATTTATGGTTTAACCAGTTTATCAAATATTGCCAACAGTTCTATTGTATTCCTAATCCCCCCTTTGCCCCGTTTAATAAACATTTTACTGCTGTTAGTTAATATTGTCTGTGAGCATATTATTAGCTATAGTCTCTGCTTGCATGTGCTTTACAAGTATTACAGTTTACAGTGGTATTCCATGTATGGGGTGACTGAGGGGAGGTGGGTAGATACGGCACCCCCAGGAGGTTACACCATGCAGACATCTGGCACACTATATATTATTCTGGATGGAGGCACCATACTATTTTTTAACATACTTGGGAAAGAACCCCTCTTTACCAACAAAGCAAGAACCCAGGCCCCTCAACCTTGTTGAGCCAGCAAGGCAGGGGTAGTAAATGTAAGTTACACAGCGACCCGGTTACATAACGACTTACAGTATTGTGCTAAAGGAAGGCTGCTTCGTGATCTGGCCTACAGTGGTAGAAAGTGCCCCTGGTTTTCATTTGCTCTGGGTTGTTTGCTTCAGGTGAGCACCAGTTCACTTCTTTAGCCTCTTGTTGCCTCTTTTGCTTCATGTGCCTCCAAATTGTACCAGTGAATGAAGTTGTGTGGGGCTCTACATAACCACGGGAAAAAAAAACAGAACACTGCTCCTTTAAGATGGCAGGTACTACTGAGCTCACTGAAGTCAGAATATGATTTGATATTTATACAGTGATGACTAACGATTACTAGGAAGCCCCTCAGGGTTTGTGGCTATTCCTAGTTCCCTCTCCCGCCCATATGAAGGTAAATGTATTCATCTCTTACCAGAAACCCTGAAGTTCTGAGCCAAGCCTAAGTACTTCCTACTTAGAGAAGCTCACAACTTTTATACTTCCTAGATGATCTACAACGAGTCACTCTGGAGGCGGCAGTTCAAGGAACGCCCCCCCCCCCACCACACACACACACACACTGTAATGCAGAAGCTCTGACTAATTTGTGCTTTGTTTAGCAACGGCAGCAGGATTAGTTAGCAAAAAAATAGTAACTTCCTTTCTTTTGGGTAGAATCCTTAGACTGGTTGTCGTGGAGTCATTTTTAATTCAGTTAAAATATTTCTTCCCCCAACTATTTTTCCCTCTGGTCACTGGAGATACGGCCTCTCTTAGGCATCATCCTGGTTGTCTCCTGCCCAACCTGAAACCCTTCCCCAACTTTGGGTCCCCTCCCAGGGCTCCGCTCATGCCTACCTTCACCTGGCGAGAGACCTCCTTGGTTGCCACTCCTACTGGCACCCAAGACATCTAGTATTATCCAGGCAGAGGAGGCACACAGAGGATTGGGACCCAGGTGGGCGGGGTTCGGCAGTGGGCATGGGGCCGAGGCACGCCGTCACCTACCACAACTCCAGGGTGTTTACTTTGCTCTTGGTGGTTCCAGTCCCCTTCCCTTGGCATGCATGAACATGCAACGATGCCTGGAGGGGGGGAATGCGCTCGCTCCCGAGCACACTCCTGCCGACGTCTGCCATGCGCCACCTCCCCACTTGTGTGCAGGCTGCAGCGCATTGCCTCCCCTCCAGGAGGCACTTAAGTGACGAGCCCTGAAACCCTCCCTCCCCAGGAGAAAGCGAGCTGTCAGTGGACACTCAAGCCTTCTCCTCCCTGGGCGGCCCGTGCTCATTCCCAAACACGGGTCGCCAGCATGGAGCGAGGTGTGGCGTCCAGCACCTCAACCCTCAGTGCCACCAGGCCGGTTCTTAAAATATTTTTTGAAGGGAGATTCATACTTTATTTTTCACCATACTCACTCCCTCCACTGTACGTGGTTTGCAGCTTCAATGGAGAGGAGCTTTGAGTGGCCAGACCATGGACATTTCTAAGAGACTGATGGTGGGGACGTCTGCTCTGAGATGTCCGAGGGAAGAGTTGCCTACTCAAGTCCTGGATCTGGATGGGAGGTGTGTATGGAGCCCTGAGTGTGCAAGGGTTCCCTTTCCATCCTCTCACACATTCGAGAGGGAACCTGGAGCTGCCATTGAGGAGTGAGTGAGCTAGAGTGTGGAAATGCCACCAACAGTTGTATAAGGGATCACCCGGATCCTTAGTTCTGCTGCTGCTCCAAGGCTCATGTGGCCATTTGGTTCAGGGATTGGTTTTAAAAGGGTGGAGGGTCTTCACAACCACCACCGATGCACTGCTTGTGAACTCCGCTGTGTGCTCCTGGGCGTGTAGTAATCAGTTTTGGAAATATGTTGGAGATTGCCCATGTTTCTGATTAAATGGGATCCCATTTCAGCAAGATTTTCAGTGTGGACATTCCCTTATTTGAAATGTTGTTGCTGATTAACTCTTTGAGTCCCAGACAGTCTAGCACCTGTGGTATTGCACCCCCGGCAGAGAAAGACCAGTTTCTGGTGAAGCACAGCCTATGGTAAGAACAGTACTTTAAGGACCTGGCATGTGTTTCTGCTGTCATGACCGTTCCCCCACTCCTCAGAGTACCATCAGGAATACCCCAGACATGGAGATTGGGGGGGGGGGGGTTACAGTTAAAGAAAAACTTTTATAGATCATTTTGTAATTGTTGACCACATAATTAAAGATGGCCAAAACTGGCAATTTTTAACAAACTCTTCCACTGAGGTTTCCTGTTGAATGCAGATGCTAGATTCATACTGTAGATGTATTAGGATGGTGCTACCACATGTTTCTGATGGTAAATACCACAGCACTGTACCAAGTGAAAAAAGGAACAAGAAGGATGGGGCTATTAGGCTTAAGAAAGGGGAGGAGTGGGTGGAAGATAACAGAGGAAAAGCAGAGATACTAAATGAATACTTCTGTTCCATCTTCACCATGGAGAAGGACAGACCAATGCCTTCAGGAGGGAGAAGAGGAGCAAGGGGGAGAGGAAAACAGATGTAGTGATAGAGGAGGATAGAGTGAGGAAGGGGGTGCTGTCATTAATGGTGGATAAATCACCAGGCCCGGACAGGGTACATCCAAGGATACTAAGGGAACTGCCTGAGGAGCTGGCAGGGCCTCTAGCAGTCCTATCTAATAGTTCACTTGAGTCAGGCGAGGTACCACAGGACTGGAGAACAGCACATGTGGTGTTGCTCCACAAAAGCGGTCCCAAGGATGACCCAGGAAATTACAGACTAGTCAGTCTGACTTCAATTGTGTGCAGGCTCATGGAGACCATACTTAAGGAGAGGTTAGTAGACTATCTACAGGAGCATGGTCTCCAGGATGCCAGGCAGCATGGGTTCATGGGGGGGAGGGATTGTGTCAAATGAATCTGACTTCTTTGACTAGGTCACTAAGATATTAAACAGAGACCAGGCAGTAGACATCCTCTCTCTGGATTTCAGCAAGGCCTTTGACTCTGTGCCTCACAACAGGTTGATCAGGAAGTTGGAAGATCTTGGGGTTGGGGAGAAGATGACCAAATGGGTGGAAAACTGGCTGAGAGACAGAACCCAGAGGGTGGTTATTGGGGAAGAGTTATCTGGCACCAAAGAGGTCACCAGTGGGGTCCCGCAGGGCTCAGTGATGGGGCCGTTGTTGTTCAATGTCTTCATCAATGACACTGGAGATGGTATTAAAGCCAAAATGTGCCTATTCACAGATGACACCAAGCTCTGGGGGAGAGTAAACACAGCTGAAGGGATACAGGACCTACAAGATGATCTGGAAAAGCTGGAGAGGTAGCATGGGATCTGACAGCTTGGCATTAATGCCAAGAAATGCAAAGTTATGCACATCAGAGCCAAGAATCCTAAGACAGAGTACTACCTGGGTGAAGTCCAGGTATCTGTATCAGGGAGGGGAAGGATCTAGGAGCGATGATCACTAATGACCTGAAGCACTCCACACAGTGCAAGAAAGCAGCAGCATGGGCAACTAAGATGCTGGGATGCACAGCTTGGGGATCAGTAGTAGGAGAGAGGAGGTTATGCTGCCCTTGTAGAGGTCACTGGTGAGGCCACATCTAGAGTATGGAGTTCAGTACTGGTGCCCACACCTCAAAAAGGACATTAACCTGCTAGAGATGGTCCAGAGGAGGCCTGGGCTACAAAAATAATAGTGGGTCAGCAGGGTAAGGCATATGAGGAAAGGTTGAAGGCACTGAACATGTACTGCCTGGAGGACAGGAGAGAGAGAGAGAGAGAGAAAGAGAGAGAGGGGGGACATGATTAGGACCTTCAAGTACTTGAAAGGGATAAATAAGGTGGATAAGGTGGGTCTCTTGAAGCCGAGTTGCAACCATAACACAAGGGGACACAGTCATAAACTGGGGGGGTAGGAGGGAGGGAGGTCAGGAAGCACTTCCTCACAGAAAGGGTGGTGGACACTTGGAATGCGCTGCTGGAAGAGGTGGTCTTGTTGAAGACGCTGGGCAGCTTCAAGAGAGGCTGGGACAGGCATGGGGAAGGTAAGGGTCATGAGGAGGGAGGATGGGAAAGATGGGAGGCAGTCAGTAGCTCAAGCTGTGGACCCTGCAATACGAGCAGACTAAATAGACCAAATGGCCTTCTTCTGCTGGCTTCTTTGTATGCAAGATATTTTTTTTTCATGGTAGGCATGACACAAGAGTGGGAACTTTTAAAAAACTTTAAAATTCCGTATATTGGTTCAGGAATGAAAGAAAATGAAAACAAAATGTGCATCTTGATATTTTTGCCAGATGAACATTACTGCTGAAAAACTATGTGGTTATGAACAGATACTGCTGCTTTATTAAATACAGATATACAGGCAATACATGCAGAGTTCATGGCAATAAACTGGATACAGCAGTTATACCCAGTTAAAAACATGTACAATTATAAACATCAACTAGGTGGTTACAATAACCATTACAAAAGCCTGCAGTCATACCGAAAAGACAGATGACTCATGAGATGAATTCCATAGCCTAGGGGCAAAGTTTGAAGAGACTATGTTTGCCAGGTTCATTTTAATTTTTGAATGGGCAGGAGTCCCTGGTCAGCAGACCTCAGGACGCAATCAGTATGGGTAGACAGAAATAAGAAAGCAAGTGACATCAGCAGCGGATTTTGAATAATGCTGTATGTGATTTATGATGATGATATGAACTTTGGGAGATACGTAGAAAAAGCTGTGAGTAAGGTGAATACATTTCCTTGTTTGTGGTATTACATGTGTTACACTGCAATAATACCACATTAACAAACCACATTATAAGCAATGTTTGGTAGGTGCTTTTGTTCCAAGTAGAGCAACTTCTGTATATTTTGTAGGTGAAGACCTCCACCTGAAGAAGCCTGATGGGTGAAATGCTGGGCCAGGAAAAGGCAGCAAAATGAGAACATTAAAAATGACAGTTTTATAGAATCGTCTGGTTTGCAGTATTGGACTTTCTTTGCTCCAAACTCTAACTAACCTTAACATTTCAGGCTTGAACTCACAGCTGGCTTTGTGCTATTAGGGGGCTGTGCACTACTGCTGGTCAGGTACACATGATTTGTGCGTACCCGGCCTGCATAGCTACGCACCTGGGGACAGGTACAGGGTACATGGTATACACAACCATAAACCTCTGCAGGGTGCCTGTGTGGCCCCAACCCACCCCCGGTGTGCAGTTGCATGGGGAGGGGGCAGATCGAGGGACACCAGTGGGCATCTAGTTTGGGTCCTGAAGTGGATCCCCTGTTCCGTGCAAGCAGGGGATTATGTGAAGGTGAAAGATCCAACAAATTTTAAATATGTGCGAGAGCCCGAATGGCTGTCCCCAGCCCTCCCTGTCAGCCCAATGGACTGGGACAGCACAATGGGGGGATTCCCTGTCCCATCGCAGCCAGCGGGTGTCACTGGGGTGTGTGCAAAAAATACAGCAGGGTCCCCACTGCCATACATCAGTGCTTCCGAAATTCCTTGTGGGGTGTCCTGAAACTTGCCTCTGTGTGTGACTGCACAAGGCCCCCCTAGAACATTGGCTTCCGACTACTGGACCCTAATTTGCTCTCGCAGGTGCCATCTGCCAAACCTAGCCTGTCCCCCAGACCAAACTGTGTACACGGTGCACCTGACTGCGTCTTATTTAATATTTAATACTTCCACGACCATCCATCCTAGGTGTGCTATAACGCATTCTGTGCTAAGATGTATTTCTGTTTTACTTGTTTCACTTGTATGTGACCTGTTTTTCTCTTCCCACTGTACTCTCATATGATGTTGTGCTGTAATTTCTTGAATCTCACTGTACCTCATTGTTGTAATCTCCCGAGTCATTCCTGAAAATAGGCATATTATTTGTCTAGTGTACTTACCCGGTCATCAAAAGCTAAATAAATATCCTGCTCCCCCCAACCTGGCACTCCACACCTTAGTGTATGGTGCATAGTGCAGGCACACCCTATGACATGCCCCCCAAACTACCCACTGCACATAGCTGCATGATTGGCTGGGAGATCAGGTGTGAAAGGGGCATGCACCCCTTCCATAAATGCTACTGGGGGTCCGCTGGACCCCTGATTTGTTGCATTTCTACAGAGGGTTACCTATGTGCCGCAGATCAGTGGCAGGTAGGCAATCAACCCCTTACTGCATAGGGGCCATTGTGAGCAAACAAGGCTTAAAAATATATTTGTTGACATTTTCAACCTTCAAAAACTTTGAAGTGCTAAATCAATTATTACCTAATTTTCGTAATCCAGTGATCCTGGTCCCAAAAACGAGCATATTAAATGTCAAGTTATTCCGTCTAGGCACAGCCGAGTATTAAGGTGCAAAAAAATTGAGGTTTAACAAAGAACAACAATTGTAACCAGAACTGTAAGGGGGGTGGCCCAGTGGTGCTAAGGGTTGAGGCACTGAATACCACACCTCGCTCCATGCCGATGACCCAGGGCCAGGAGTGACCTCGGGTGTTGGAGAGTCGGCCGGGGGGAGGAGGATTAAGCCTCCCATGGACTGCTCTCCCCCCTCTGGGGAGGGTGCAGAGGTACAACCGCAGTCATGCTGGCTCCTGGTGGTGGCTGGAGGTTGGTGCAAGTTGCAGTTAGATAGGTTAGATGAGGGGTCGACACAGGCTGATGTCGGATGTGCAGTCTGCGGAAGCATGCACGGCAGCATCATTGACATCCTTGCATGCCCGCATCATGGGGGGACCAGTAAAAATAGCCCCAATCCTCCGGTGCTCCTGATGGTCAGCCCTGTGTCACTGCACCGGACGCTCCCAGGGTGCTCCCTCTGACCCTCACTCCCCAAAGGTCTTCCATGATATGGGGCGAGTGATGTGGCCTGAAAGGGTGAGAGGGCAAGGAGGTGAGCTTGGGCATGGTGCCCGTGCAGGCCCACTGGGACTGACCGGAAGGGAACCACAGGACCACCCCTGCTGAGGTGAGGCAGAAAAATAAGCAAAAAAAAAAAAAAAAAGAGAACTGTAAGGGGGTTACTGCAAGAAAATGCAAATTTATAGGTTTCCAAATCCACAATAGCAGGGAATGCGGGGTTAGGGGTGTTTTCAAACCCAAACACCCACCACCCCATCCCCGAGCCCCTAGCTTCATGACCCAAAGCCAAGAAAGCTATGACTGATTCTGTTGGCCATGTGTGGCCAGTCATACTTATCTCCCTCCAAAGAGTATATACCTAGGAGGCACTGCCTTGGAGCTATAACCTGTGCTTCCAACAGGAGGCTACGGACTGGGTGGACCTAGGAGGCACCACCTTGGAACTGTAACTTGTGCTTCAGACAGGAGGCTATGGACTATGTGGAGTGGGTGTGCAAGAGGATTAACAACCCCAAGGAATATCACACTACTGATTTGTCAAGACTCCTGAGACTCAAAACCCTAATGTCTATTTCCTTACTTTGTGCGATTTACATTCTTCAACCCTAATGTCTGCATTAATGTATAGTTTTTGGCAATGAAAAATATATATTGTAACAGATAATCTACTACAGGATGTGCGGTTGTGCTCTGATATATGCACACTTTGGTTTGTGTTGTGAGGCACAAGGCCATAGGCTGAGTGCATTAAACCACCCAAAGTGTGTGTATATATCAGAGTATGACTGCACACCCTGTAGTGGATTATCTGTCTTAGAAAATGGTCAAAATTGTTTTTTTTTGGGTGGAGGGTGAAAGAGAGAAATGCAGACATGTGGCTGCTGTGAAATAATGCACAGTCATGTGGTGTGTTTCATCCAATCAGGAGATAGATAGATAGCATTTTTTTTCTATCTATCTATCTATCTCTAGCAGTGATAAATGGTACATCATTTATTTACTTAGAAGTCTGTGACCAGGAAAGGCACAATTAGCCAAGACCTCTTTCCAGGGTGACCCCGGGGGGGGGGGGGTGTTACAGAATAGAGGCTGCTGTAAGAGATAACAAAACATATTATAAAATGAGTCTGCAAAATGAAGCAAGTGGATTAGTATGTGAGTGTCCAGAACTATAATTATGCCGGCCCAATCCACAGGAGGTGACTCATTTTGCCCCTCCCCAAGGCAACTCACATTTCAGAGGTCAATACATGAAATTTGTGCTAACAAATCGAATCTTTGTCCACAGTTTGGTTTTCTTACAGTTAAAAAAAAAAAATCAACCCTCATTTTTGAAGTTAAAAAAAAGAAAGACAATGTGTGACTTACTTGTCAATTTTGACAGAATTTGTAAGACCTGGATGTTGAAAATTACATATGAGATGAAAAATACCTGTAAAGAAAACCAAGAAAAGAAATGAAAGCAACACGAGTAGGCATGTTGAATTCAGTGACAGAACATTAGACTGTATGGAGGACATCATGAAAAACCCATCTGAAAAGATGATGATTCAAGGAGCATCTTTCTTGGATGGAAATACATAATTTATCACAGACCCTTACCCTGCCCCAGAGTCCAAGGATGCAGAACATTTTTTTTTTTATTACAGCATTTTAGGAAGGGAAGGGATCGCATTTAGGATCCGTGGAGCTGACAGCCCAGTCCCTTCCACTTCTCTATACTGAGCCACATCCCGCATACTTCGTAATGTGAGAGTGGGGCTGACAGTATAGCCTAAAGGGTAGAGTAATGAACTGTGAATGAACTTGGTACATCTAGCACACCTGGGTTTTATTCCCATACCTCTGCCTGCACACTCCCCAGTGCTCCTGCACATCCCTGAAAAAAGGCAGTTGTGCCTAGCGGGCTTTACCCAGTTACCAAAGAAGTCTGGAGAGTGCAGGGGTATGCTTCATGGGTTTCTATGGGGTCTTTTTTAACTACAGTTTTTGTTTTAGAGGGCCAATTTGCACAGAAAAAGGCCACAAGGCCCTTGTTGAGCACTGGCCTTGATTTGTTCAAACCTGCCCTTTAAAGCATTAAATTGCAGTAAGAAAATAGCCCCAATAGAAACTTACAGACTTACGGAGCGTGCCCCCACACCCTCCAGACTCTTACATTCATTGAAATGTGCCAGCGTGGGTGTGTGGCTCATTATAGTAAGTGGAGGGGATCAAGTCCTCAGCTCCACAAAACCTAAATATGACCCCTTCCCTCCCTAAAACCCTGCAATAAAAAAATTGTGTTACCTGCATGCTTGGATTGCTGGGCAGGTAAGGGTCCATTGCGTCTTGGGGGGGGGGGTTGTAACGAGGCACAAAAGGTGCTCGTTAATAATGATGTATCATAAATTATCATTATCAATTATGTTCAAAGAGCATGCTTAAGCTTCAAAAACCATCACTGCAATCATGTCTGACAATGATTAAACATGAGCATTAAATGGCCACCAATCAAAAATCACAATGTTATGGAAATGGTGATTGTGATTTAATGATAATCTCATATCATCATGATTTTTCATGGCTGCCCATGGTCAAGAATGCTGTAATAAATTTAAATAAATTTGATGTATCTTTTTTCTGTACTTTTGAAATTTATCTTGTCTTCTATTTAGACATCTTTATTTCAGTTGTCAGTTATGAATGATATGTCTTCCATTCAAACACACTGCTTTCAATGATACTTACTCTGACACCTCAGTTTTTACTAGAGTAATAAAGGCTCACATTGGTTTATATAGCTTGTGACAGGATAGCGAACCCGGCAGCTTCTGGGGAACACTCTCAAAAAGAATGCTCCAAATACCAGTTTAAATGATATGAAATCTGCTTTATTTTCAGAAACAGAATAAAACAAACAGGATTCAGTTCAGTCTCTCTCCGTCTCCACTTGCATCTCACTGGACAGCAACCTCTAGCTCCCTTTATTGGGCCCAGGTGATGGTTGTTAACACCCAGAACAAGTGGTGCACTGAGGTTTTAAAGGGACAGCTTGAAAGCAACAGAGGTTTGGTACAAATCCTACCACAGCCCCAGTCAAAATCTACATTGTTTATGTTGCAGAGTTGTAGCGATTTATGTGTAAAACGACTGTGACGAACATACACTCTTGTCACATAGCTTGCTTTCAATGAAGTGTGGCAATAAGAGTACTGGATTCTAACTACTTTGGTGGTCTGCCTCCAAGCTTTGATTTTCCAGATCTTCTAGTTTACTGGGAGTGAGTAAGCACCCTCCTTTTATTCAATTAGAACACGCAGACTTGTTTTATCTTGGTGCAGTAATACCTTTTATTCAGTTACTATGTTCAGTGCATAGGATTTTGAGTCTTCCATCACCAGAGGAAGGGTCTTGTGTAGACCCAAAAACATGCATGCTAAAATTTATATGCTGGTTCTGTACAAGCCATCACCACCCAGGGGTTCGACTGATTTCTTTTTGATAGGAATCAAAAACTTCCATTGGTTCAAATTTGGAAGCCATTATCCTTTATAATATCGATGCCCTACTTTGTTCTGCAGGAGGTACAACTACAGCAGGCAAAATCAACCTTCCCTGCTGTATCCTGGGCACAGCCTAAGGTGTTGTATTCAGGTCACAACATGATCCCAGCTCACAGAGAGCAACTGCACTCCACTTGTGCCACTGCGCTGAGTAGAAGGCAGTATTCTAAAAAGAGACCACATCTTGTTCATTAATACAAAATATTACTAGTAGACTACCCTTTCATCTCAAACATTGATCTTTCTTCGTTTGTGCATTCAGCACTACAAGTCACAGGGTTTTCTTATTTCCCCTTTTGGAAGTGAAATACATCTTCCCCCTGTATTTTAAAAGTTTTGACCCTTATTTCTGGAAATCAAATACTTCCAACATAGACTCAACTGAAGCCTGTCACCACCTACTTTGTCTGTCTGTACAAGTTCCAATATGATTGCAAACAAACCTATGAAAACAAAAGGACATTGATTTACAAACTATCAACACACTAAACTGATTCTCCAGTTTCCTGCAAAAAATTGCAGTTGTAATCGACCAGATTCAAATCTCAAAATATTCCCAAGAAATATGAATTTCAGGACATTCCATTATTTAAGACATTTACCTCTTTACTCTTTAGATTTCCATCTGTCCCTCCTTTGAAATAATTGACCAGTGGAGGCTGGCCCACTGGCACAGTGGTAGCGCTACCACTCGTGATGCCGGCAACCCAAGTTCAGTAGTGAGCTCGGGCTGGAGGGCTGGCTGGGGGGAAGGGGAGGATCGAGCATCAAGAGGACTGCCCTTCTCCTCCAGGGGGAGGGATTGCAGAGCCCAGTGTATGTCTGACCCCTAGCAGCAGCAAGGGGAAAGGCACCCAGGGCCTGCTGCAGAGTTTGGGGGTGAGGGGGGTGAGCAGATGGCACACAGCATGTGGGTGCATGGGTCGTGCATCATGGTGTCATTGCACGCCATGTTCCTCGGGGGAGAAAATAGGAAACAGGGAACCTGAGCAGCAGGATGATGCAAGGACCCTTGCAGGCCCCACACCTGACTAGCTGTGCTCACTGGACCACCTACTGGATACAGTCTATGGTGGCGGACTGGGGGACCCTGCGGATCCCGCCAGGGGGGCAAGCCCTGGGGTGCTGGCCGGCGGTAAATCCTGGTGGATGTCAGAGTGATGGGGCTGGGGTGTACTGCAGATGGTGGCTGTTCAAGACAAAGGAGGAAAAATGTAAATAAAAAAAAGAAGAAACTATTGCCACATATTGAAGTCTTTGAGTGCCAGAAACAAGGTCTTGCGCTGTGCACGGCGAAGTTTGAGTAGGTGAGAACTGCACGTCCCATGTTGGAAGCCTCACTAAGTGTGGAATAAAATTGCTTGTACAGGAGTGTAAATGCACCACAGATGCACAAGTAAATGAAAAGGAATCTTAATGATATGTATGCACTGGGATAATGGAAGCCTTGTTTCCCCCCCAGTTGTTTAACCAGGTGAGACACACTAAGCTGAAAGCTTGTTTACAGGTGCAACCTGGGAGCACAGGAAAGTCAAGTGACTTGCTCAGGATCACACAGTATGCAAGTGGGGGCTGTGGGATTCAAACCCAGGTCTCCAGATTTGCCGCTCAGAGCCTTAAACCACTGCGCTATATGCTTATAGCCTGCCTGAGTAGCGCTAATTAATGTGGGCAAAAATCACGTTTTAATGGGGTGAAAAGCAACAGCCCCCCTCACACGTTCACCACATCCAGTAAGAGTGATAGGTGCTTTACTCTCCTTTAACCCTTCCCATCGCCACTGCCAGTACAGGCACATGCAAACAGTACTACCTCTGACATCTAGTGGTCCCCCATCTCCTGATCCCTGTAGGGATCTGAATCAACATCGCTGATGTCCCGTGATCACCCCTTCCTCACCCACGCACCATTAGCATGATCCCTGGTGTCCAATGGTTCCAACCAATCCAATCCCTGTTAGAAGTAAGTCCCCGGTGTCCGGTGGTTCCCCTCTCCCAGTAGCCTCCATACACCCAATGCCAACCCCCTTCCCCTGCAGTCCCGGAATAGTGGCCAGCACTTATGCTCCATTGACCTCCCTAGCTGGCCGCCATGTGCTGCACACAAGTCCTGCATCATTATAGCACTACAGAACTTGTGGTAGGAAAAAGCCACGTCCGCTTAAAGCTCTACCTCGCATGCGCGCATACTTAGTTTTTGATTTATGAATCTCCTGCTGTTTCCTAATTCAGTACATATATATATATATATATATATATAATTATTTTTTTTTTTTAATTTGAAATGTTGTTAACTGGGTAGAAAGCATTGGGCCACTTGGCCCTTTTACAGGCTTGACCCGGATTGGTATACAATAGTTACACACAACAGAATACAAAATACATTAATAACAAAGCAGAAAGTATACAAATGTCAGTTACGTAAACACAATATAAAAATAAAGTAAAATATTAAAATGTACTTAGTGTGTTATAAGGTCTTAAATGTGATTCTCACACTGCAATCTTTTCTGCGTACATTCTAATTTAAGTAGTTTGACTTAGCAGAAATGGCTAAATCTTCGATCAAGAGTTCTTTTAAAAAGTTGACACTTTAAAATGATGTGTAAACTGCACACATAATTGGTTGTAGTGTGACAGACACACTTGTCATGTTATGTATGGCACTGGCATGTTACCAGTATATAGATGAAATACTGATAACCGTGGCCTGCAACCATACCACCTTGGAGCCCCATCCTGTCAGATTCCAGAAGCTAAGGAGGCTTGGGCCTGGTCTGCAGTCAGATGGGAGACCTCCAGTGAACACCATATGCTGCAGGAAGTGGTGTTAGCAGCTCTGCAGGGGGCACGCTCCCCTTGGTTATAAGTAACCAAGGGGAGAGTTATAAGTAATTATACAATGGGGTATGAAAATACTGTACTCTCATTGGTCAAAACACATCATCAGCCCGGTGGCGCTGAGGGTTGAGGCACTGGATGCCACACCTTGTGCTGCGCCAGCCACCTGGGTTTGGGAATGAGCCTGGGTCATCGGGGGGTTAGTGGGGAGGTTGAAGGATCAAGCGTCCGCCGGATTGCTCTCCTTCCCCGGGGAGGGGGGGATTTGCTGCCACCAGTGCACTGGTGGTCTCTAGCGAAGGCTGGAGGCAATGCAGTAGCACAGGCAGTCAAGGGGAGGCGAGCTGGGGCTGACACCGGGAAGGTGTGCAGGTGGTAGCGTACGCATGCCTGTCCCTTGGCGTCATTGCACACCTCACATGCCATGGGGAACCAGAAAATGGGAAAAAGTGGCACCAGTTATGGCGGCATGATGGCCATCTCTAAGGGGAGCATACGGCTTCGAGGGTATGCAGCGTAACACTGGATCCAGTCTTGGCGGACGGCTTGGGAGGGATCACATCCACCCCGCCTCAGGGGGGGAAGCCGCGTGGGTACTAGCTGTGGGACCCAAATGGGAGCCGGGGTCCCTGGAGATGGCAGCTGGAAGACCTGAGGGGTGCCAGGATTTAGACAGAGGCAGGCTGAAGTTTAGGGAAAATTACCAACGAAAAAAAAAAACATCACATGACCATGGTATATCCTGCAATAACCCATGGCTGAGAAATGGCATTTATAAAAAACATACTTAAAACACATCTAAAATGTATTTTACACATGGGTCCATTGTATAATCACAATAAGCCACTAGGAGGATGTGGGTTATTGGGGGATTTACCACAGCTGGTGAGGATTTACCCACTCAGCTGTGCCTCGTAGGCAAACCACTCCAGCCGTAGTAAATCCCCTGATAACCCACACCCCCTCGTGGCTTATTGCTTAACCATACCAAAGCCCCAGCATGTTGTTTGGGGAACACTATACTTTTGTGAGGTGCTATCCAGTGGTAACTCCAGGAATTAAGAACTGGGGCACAGGGAGGATAAAGAGGGATTACTACTGTAGGTGGATTTCAATCCAGGCTATGTCCTCAGCTATGTATTATTGCTGGGACTCAGCAGCTCACCAGGGTTCTATTTTGTCCCCCCGTTGTTCTCCCTGTACATGCTGCCGCTTGGAGAGATCATTAGGCGGTACAATCCGGGGTTTCATTGCTATGCGGATGACAGCCAGTTGTACCTGTCCTGTGCCCCAGGTGACCTTTCCACCTCAGGTACACTGAGACAGTGTTTGGCTGAGATTAATGACTAGATGTCTGCAAACTGGCTATGTCTCAACCCAGGCAAACAGAGGTTATAGTGATAGAGCCTGGTTACGGAGGTGCTTCTACTGATGGGAGGTTGCTCGCCCCAGCAGTTGGTGGGCAGCCCATGTCGGTGATAAGAGCAGTTAAAGATCTTGGCATTTTGTAAAAATAATGCTTGACATGGAAAATATGGAGATTTTTAAATCTCGGTGCATAAGGGCAATTGACCGGAAGGGGCAAAACTGAGTCAGCATATCGCGATTTTTGATTTTTCCAGGGGGCTGGACACACTGTTAGAAAATGCCAGCTCCACCACCTAATGTATTGAATTTAATGAGCAGAAAGGTATTTTAACGACTGTATATATATATATATATATATCGGGACTACGGGACGGATCAGATTGCTTGAGCCACAGTCTATGCTACAGTGGCTCGAGTACGTTTGCCAATATATTTCCTTTAACAGATAGGTGGCAGAAGGTTGTGGTTAATGGCACTTACTCCAATGATGGGAGAGTGACCAGCAGGGTACCTCAGAGCTCAGGTCAGGGGCCAGTCCTCTTCAATGTCTTCATAAGTGACATAGCAGAAGAACTGGAAGAGAAGGCATGCCTTTTTGTGGAGGACATCAAAATCTGCAATAGAATGAACACTCAGGAGGGGATAGAGAGAATGTGCAGGGATGCTGGGAAATTTCAGGAGTGAACAAGGGCATGACAGTTGGGGTTCAATGCCAAAAAATGCTAAATCATCTACCTAGGCCATAGGAACCCAGAAGAGGAGCATAGGATGTGGGGGAGGTATTGACAGTCAGGAAAGGGTCTTGGGATTATCATAACTGACAATCTCATGGTGGCATGTCAGTGTGTCAAAGCAGTGGGTAGGGCTAGTGGGATGCTGGGAGAGCACAGGGAGGGGTATCTCCAGCAGGAGGAGCGAGGTGCCACTGTAACACTCACTGGTAAGACCTTACCTGGGTACTGTGTCCAGCTTTGGAGGTCGCACCTCAGAAAGGGCATAGACAGAATGGAAGCAGTCCACAGGGGGACAGCTAAAATGGTGCAGAGATTGCATGAGAAGCCCTAGGAAGAGAGACAGAGGGATCGCAACATGTACACCCTGGAAGAGAGGAGAATGAGAGGGGACATGATAGAGACCTACAAGTGCCTCACAGGGATGGACAGGATGTAGGGGTGAAATCTCTTTCAAATGAGAAAGAGCTCCAAGACCAGGGGACATGCAATGAAGCTGGGGGGGGGGGTGAAGTTTAAGAGGGATGCGAGGAAGTACTACTTCACTGAAAGGATGGCACATGCCTGGAACAGAGTGCCAACAGAAGTGGTGGAGGTGAAAACAGTGAGGGACATCAAGTATGCATGGGATAGGCATAGGAGAATATTAATAAATAGGCAGGGAGGAGGAGGAGGCAGGGTCACTGGAGACCAGGGAACATCTGGGCAGACTTGGTGGGCCAACTGGTCCATTTCTGCTGACAAAGTCTGTGTTTGTTTCTACAGAATAGATGCACTGAGCTATCTGTATTATTGCCATCGGCACCCTCAGGACCTGCTCTGTGTGGATCCCCACCAGCTGTGATGGTGGGCGAGCAGCTGATGGGGCTGAAGGATCACTGGATGCACAGCAGTAAGCCCTGAATGGCATGAGTTGGTGGTGGCTTGGGGACCAAAAACCGATAGTGAACAAGGGAAAAAGAAACACACAAAAACACAGAAAACAAGCATTTGTCAATGCCAAATGTTTGCTTGCATGTTGTGTCAGGTAGGTTTTGTTTGTGTTGTAGAGAATGATGAAGGCAGAGTAATATTATAGTAAGAGAATGTTTGCGCTTGAGTCAGTGAGTAGTAATGTTTGTCTTATGTATTTTCATTTCTGAAGAAAGATACAGGATTGTGAAGGCTTTAAAAGTTCCAGAGGAGTAACACCGCCACAGCTCAACATTTCCAGGTAGTGGGGCGCCGTGCCATAATTGCATGCTCTCAGTCCTGTCCATCCTACTTGCAATTTTGATATATATATATATATATATATATATATATATATATATATATAAATAGTGTAATTGAAAAATACATTGTTCTTGCAGCACCATTCAAGATCACCCTGGAATAATGCCCTCCTACACACAGGATCCTCCTGAAAACGAGATTAATCCCACTGTATGATGAGTGGCATGGTGCTCCTCTCACCTCCTCACCCGGCCTCAGTCTGACAAATGCAAACCAGCGGTTTCTATTTCTCAGCTGGTGGCCGGCCGAGGAGATGAGAGTAGGGCTGTGCCAGTTGCTTTGCCATCAGCGCGGGTAATATGTCAGTTACTGGGGAATCTAGAGTGGGGGTAGAGGGGTACCACTGGTCACCAAGGAATAAAGCCAAATTAGGATACTTTCCATTCATGATCCACATGTTGAAAGGAATAAAATAGTTTTTACACGATGTATACGGCGGCCGGTGAGAATGTGAGAGGACAACTGTTCCGGCCACTGTATGAGATTGAGGGGGATTTGTCAGTTGGCTTGTGACACTGGAGTATGATGGTGGGTGCACCACTGGATACCAGGTAATAAAACAAAATTAGGATAGTTTGCATTGGCTAGAAATGATCCTGTCAGAAAAAAAGCAATTTCCATATTAAATACTCTGCACATCAACTGACGGAGGCAGTAGGTGGTGGAGGGGTTGTTGCTCGATGAAGGGTGAAGGGAATTATGAGTGGGAGGTTGCCATCCATTGAATGACGGTAGGAGTACCACACCTAATACTGCCAGAGGAAAATAACTTTTATGCCCTACTGAAAGAAATTGTATGATTTTCATTCAGAAAATAGCAGGGGTTTTTTTCTGACTGAAAAAATACAATTGTGGAGAAAGGTCTTACAGATAAAAGCCTCTGTATGTAACAGGCAAAAATGAGATACTTTTAGTTAACTATGGAACTAAAATGATCACATTTTTGTCATTCCAATACAGAGACTTTTTTTGACACGGCCGTTGTTCAACTCTTTTCAGCATGAAATACTATTCCGTTAACTGACACACTCAAAATCACACCTTGTCTAACTGGAAACTTTTCTTTTTTCTGTTATTTATTTTGTATTCTTTTTGGTAACCAGGTAAAGCCCACTAGGCAAAAATGCTTATTTTCAGGGGCGACCCAGGAGCACTGCGGTGGTTAAGTGACTTGCTCAGAGTCATACAGTGCACAAGTGGAGTTTGTGGGAATCAAACCCAGGTCTGCTGGATGCACCAAGCTCATTCACAGCTCATTACTCTAAGCTCTAGGCTATACTGCCAGTTTGCTGTAAGATGCATTGAATTTGAGTCCTTTCCTCTTGTCACAGATGATTCTTAAGTTACGGACCCTGAGATCTGACATTGAAGACTTACTGGCTTCAATTAATGTTCGCTTCCACCTGCAAGCACTATTCCCCCCCCCCCAAGTATGCAGAACAGCTGACAGGCAGATGTGCTACATCACATGTAAGACTATCAGTGGACCAAGCGGACTGGAGCACTGTTGCTAGCCAGCCAATCAGCTGTATCATTTAGTGTGATGCATGGCGAACAGTCAAATAAGGAAAAAAAAGTGTCAAATAAAAAGTGTGTGTGTGTGTGTGTGGGGGGGAGAGGGGGATGTGCTGCCATGCCCACATGTAAAATTCACCACTGCAAGCCTCATCTAGGCACCACCAGCGTGCCGTGCTAGCCCAGACCCAAGTCCACCAGCACCCCTGCTAGTGCTACTGCCTCGGAGTGAAGACATATGATGTCTACTATGTGAAGCAAGAGAAAGGGTCTGGAGGACGGGGTTAGTGAATTTCACCAGTTGGAGGAGGTGGAGTAGCAGCGAGCCAGTGTGCCAGCGATTGGATAGTCCATTCAGGACTTTGAAGATTCAGCACTCTGGGCCAATGAGCAGGGGCAGACAAAGAAGTCCAAGCACGAGAGGGAGTGAGAGCAAGACTCAGCACTGCATGGCACATCAGTAAAAGCTGAGCGTGAAGACGAAAATAAGTGTACCATTTGCTCTGCTCTCTGAAATTGGGACTTTTGGCATCCCATAGTATGGTAACACAGGTGTTGGGATGGGGGGGTCAAAAATGGGACTGTCCTGCAGAAAAGGGGACTCATTGTAAGCCCAGCAAGGGACAGACTGATTAATGGGACTGATTCACTCATTAAATGCTAAAGCCATCTGGGATAAATGTAGTGATGCAAGACAATCTGTCTATAACCAGGTCAGTTTACTCTGCTGGTGGGTGGGCGAGCAGCTGAGTTGGCTTGGTGAGGGGGGTTGGCGTTCTCTTCTTGCACGGTGGGCATCATGCAGATGAAAGGATCGAGCTGATGTCTGACAGGAGTGGCACACTCACTTTCAGCTACAAGAAGTTTCTGCCCCACAAGCACCGAACAGTGTCATGATCAGCATGCTGATCATTGGGATGTCACTGTCGAGCCTCCTGCAGCCTGAGCCTCATTGGACCCAACAGTGACACACTCATGAAACCTCCGTTCCTGTAACAAGATGTTTGCTGCTCATGCACAAGCAAATATAAAAAGAAGTGCAAACAAAGCAGTGTGACATGTTTGCCAAAAGAAATTATAGTGTGAATTGTAATAAATCATTAAAGTACTGAAACAGTGTGCAGTGTGTGTGTGTATGTATGTATGTGTGTGTGGTGGTGGTGGGGGGTGCAGTGGTGGCCAGGGAAGGTAATGCTTAAGCCAAAACCAGCGTGAGTGGCTAGCTGTAGGAGCACTGCAGGGAGAAATAACCGAAAGCAAACCAAAAGGACAATGCGGACAAGATATAAATAGGGAGAAGGAGATATTCCAGACAGTAGCAAAGCGAGAAGAAAAAGACGAATGACAAGTGGAGGTTTTACAGCTAGGGATAGGCAAAGAGCTCGCATTTGACGAGCAGAGGGAATGTGATGACAGGATGGATGGGACACGTATAAAAAACAACAGACACAGTTACTATATGAGTCAGCACACATGTCTCAGATTCTGAGAACTTGAAACAGTTTCATTTCTGAGTCATCCTTCATGGGGAAATACTTCTGAGTTATGCAATGCTGTGCTGAAACTGATGTTTCTGGCTGTTAGTGTTCTCTGCTAATCCTGACGTGCCTACAACTGAGTTAGTTTTAGAGTGAGTCACGCTGGTTTATGAGTTACGGGGACCTGCTGAGTCTGTTCCAGTCAGTTCTGACTGAGGCACCAGTTTACCAGAGCTGGGCGATGTGGCACATACTGCTTCAGCAGAACCTACACGCAGCCTAGATCTCACAACAGAATAAACTTGACAACATCCCTGGTTCTTTTTACTGCTGACAGTCGAGCCTTCCTGGAAGCCACACTTCTCAGCCTTTCCTCACCCAGATGCGGGACACTGTCCCTTGTAATGTTTGAGGAAGAGGCACAGTATGGAACACGCCATTAACTCTTTCAGACAAGCTCAGAACTCTGTGGAAATGTGAGCTTTCATGTTCAGGGTTCCAGCCACCATTAAGAAAAAAAATCACAAAAATGTTACAGCTGGTATCAGCGGCAACCACTTGGTTATCAGCAGAACTGCAATTACCCACTGCCCCCCCCCACTGCATTTTGAGCATGTCTTCCACTTTTCCGTCAGCCCATTCTCCCTCTCCGCTGTATTGCTTCCCTTCCATGCCCTCTGCTCTAGTCTCTTCTCCTTTCTCCATCCCTCCCTCCCTCCTTTTTCCATTATAACTCCTACCTGAGTAATAATTGCAACTCAGTTTAATAAGAAATGTTATGTAATTTATTTAGAATGTAAATACAAATGAAACAACTCCCTCGTTATAGTACGGAGGGGGCTTGTTTCCATATGTGGCCAGCAGGGGATTTGTGCCCTGTCATCATCTTCTCTAGGTGAAGCTGGTGGAGAAGGAGAGTTCTTAGGGTTAGGAGTTGTTGTTCTTGAGAGTGAGAAGCAGCTAGGTGCCAGGAAGCTGGCAGAGAGTGTCGACACTTCAGATGCCCTCTCCGGCAGGTACCCCAGGTGTGAAGGTGAGGGGCAATCTGGTTGGGTTCCAGCCAGGAAGAGCTGCTGGCACTGTTAGCAGGGTGCAGTGGTGTCAGAGGTACTCCTGCATACTTAGTAGGAGTGTGCACACATTGTGCACACCAAGTGGCTGGTAAATGGACTTGAGCCAGGGGCACAGGAAGACCCCCAAGTAAGCTCCAGCTAGAAGCGTGGGTGCCAGTCACTCAGAGATCTTAGCTAACTCACCACAGCGAGGGTGTCAATGAAACATTTGGGGACTGCCAGGGAGGTGGTGGAACTCTCTTATAGGCAATATGGTGGCGGACTGTGAGCTGCCTGTGTGAGCTGCTGCGAACTGTATTTGAATTTGAGCTCTGTAGGGGCTAAGTTTTATTTATTTTCTGTATGTATTGTGTTTTGCGTTTATTTTGTTTTGCGACTGTTTTTATTTAGGCTAAGTGTTAAATCTCTAAGACGTGGAGCTACAGATGGAACGCCGATTTGGATTGTGGTTCAACGGACTGAAACGCTGAACTACTAACACGCTGGAACTGCTAATACACTGAAATCTTTCCTAATCACCACTAACATAGTGAAATTATTGAAGGACTGAATGGGATTTGGACAGTGGGAATTTTGGGCATTCTGCATCCGTCTTTTCGGATGGCAAACAAATGCAAGTGCACCTGAATAAAGTTCTATTTTATACTTTTTGCAAGATTTTGGTTGCACCGGGATTATGGGAGTTCGTTCTCCCTTTGAAGGATAGTTTTTTCCAGTCGATAGTGTCACAAACTCACTCAGCAGGTCAGGCCCTCTACTCCCAAAGTGCCAACCTCTGAGCGCAGTCTTGTGAACAGTGTAACAGACAAGGTAACCCTCTTGACTGTTTTTGTGAGTTCAGATCAACCTTTGGTCTCAGTTCTGGAGGGGTTCAAACTGTAACCTCTTGCTAGCATACTCAATGCACAGGCTCAGATATATCTGTCTTCGGGGGGCCAGGTATCTTTGCCTACGGGCACCCAACCAGGTATTCAGAGATGAACCCTTAAAACTTAATAAAGACCTCAGATTTAAAATGCTTCTGTTTCCAGTTTGGTACCGCCATACAAGCTTATGTCTGCTGAACCATAAATATTTCTTAGCAAAAGAAAGCAATTCAAAGACAGAGCAGGTTTGCTCTAAAATTAGAGTTTTTACTAAAATATATAATAATACGTCAAACATACAATACAGAACTCGTGTATCACAAGACATACATATCTTTAAACAAAACAAGGTTTAAAACAGTGCAATTCCTACAACTATATTTAGATTTTGTCTAGCTTTCTAAATACCTGTTTTCAGCGCTCAGATGTTTCCTTAATCAGTGTCGGATAAAAAGTATATATGTCTAGTGAAAGAGAATAATCTTTTCAAGCAGTATTGGCCAACCCCTTTTGGATGAAGTCATCCAGCCCCTCCTCTGGTCAAATATCTAACAAATAAATATTTTCATACAACCACAGGATGTATTAATTCTGCAACCTTATCATAACTCAAGTTTCAATGACACCTCTTTTGATCTCATGCTGTACCCTCTTCACACAGGCTTCATAGGGTCATTTACAACCTTACACCTCTATGTAACATCTTAGCTTCCCTTATTTTAACATCATAAACCTAGTTTATGATTTCTCTTTTAACAAAATTAACTTAACAGCTCTGTAATTAGCTCAGAGAAACAGGATTCCTAATAAAAGTCTTCCAGTAACACATTGTCTCTAAAAAGACTGTGTGTGTGATACAGTGCTGTCAGCAGTTCTCTTGGCCTGCATCTGTCAGCTAAAATCGGAGGGGGGGGGGGAATGACAGAGGTCATTCCTAGAGCATTTGAGTTTTCAGCAGAGACATTAACACATTTTATATTAAAAAAAATATAACACAGCACTCAGAACTGACTGTCTACGTCACAGATAGTACTGACGGGACTGCCTGATGAACTGGTAAATGGTGAATTACTGATTTAGTGAGAGTGATTCTACAGCATTACGATTATTCCCCCTTTTCGTGTTGCGTTTGTTAGGAACTTTAAAGGGGAACTGTGTGGTGATTTGTGTAGGGGATCTATGGGAATATTTGGACCTTTCCGAGCTGGATTGTTTTGAAAAGACTGGCTGTAAGAAGCATCTTGCCATAAGGGACGTTGGAGGTGGAAAAACTGCTGGTGTGGAGAGAGTGCATCCAGCGGATGCTTGTGGGTTCCCTAATACAAAACAGTATCTGATGAGGTGTGTCGGGGGGGGTCTCCTATAATATCTTTGCGACAGGGTGGGGAGCTGGTCTCCCACAGCCTGACGGGAGTTACTCAGTGGCGCTGAGGGGAGCCTGGGGGTGTGCTGGGTGCTCTTAAACTCCCGGTGGATCGTGCCATGGGACCTGTCCTTCTGGGGGGTTGTAGTTGTGGGCCATGGGGATGGTTTCCAGGACCTAAAATTGTCTCCTTGGGAGGGGGAGACCCCTTAGGTCCCTGTTTAACACACCTCTTGTGTGCTGTGTTATTGGGGATTGCCTACATTTTCCTAGACTACCAAAACTGCCAAGACTATCAGACAATTATGGCCCTGGATAAGATCTATTCCTGAGATACTATTGTTGTACTCACTGATAAATTAGTTCTGGTGAGAGCGGAACTAAGGACTGAGCAATCTAATTGGACATCTGTAGAGACTGTGTTATGTTTATTTGTTATATACTCTTCTATGATTCTGGTGAAAGCAGAATCAAGGTGTGAGCAATTTCTCATTGGATAGATTTGAAGTTTTGATATTATGTTCTTTTCCTTTTATTATTTGATATTTTGTTTTAGGTTCTTTTTGTTGTTTTGCTATTTAATTCCTATGGCCTAGTGAAAGCAGAGCTAGGGATTTATGTAGCATTGGTATTGCTCAGGGGAGGTGAGAGCTTTCCTGGGCTATTTAAGTTAATTTGTTTGTTTTTTTTATGATTAGAGTTTTGATTGTTAATTTTTTCTAAAAGTTTGTTTGAATTAGATTTATGATTTTTTGAGCTCTGTAGTAATTGAGTACCTGTTTGTCTGTGTAGGATGTGCTGTTTGTCTGCCTCCACAGTTGTGCACTACTCACCCTCTGCTCTTCGTGCCCTCCGTCCTTTTTTCTTCCCCCTTTGGAATCTGGTGTTTACCAGCGCTGTAGAGCATTTGGTATAGCACGAAGGAGGGGGAGGAGGATGGGGGGTGGTGAACAGTGGAGGATGAGTGAGCGGGGTCATCGAATCGGGGTCATGGGAGTCAAGAGACGCCCTGGGGCGAAATGGAAATCAGAATGTGGTCCACCATGTTTGGTTCCCATACCCAAGGGCACGACTGAATTGAGTCGGCAGGTGGTTCGGGAGGCACGAGGCGTTCGTCCAACTCAGGCGGTGTTATGCAATGCCAGGTCGGTCAAAAACAAGACAGCAATTATTGTTGATCTTGTGGAAATGGTTGACCTGGCTTGCATTACCGAGACCTGGCTGGATGAGAATTCTGGCCCCATTTTGGAGGCTTTAGTTCTGGCCGGGTATCGGTAATACACCATCCGAGATTGGACCGCGGGGAGGGGGAGGTGGCGGTCTGTTTTAAGACCAGACTCAACCTCACTAGTGTATTGGTTGGGGAGACTGAGTCATTCGAGTGTGCCATTGCAACGGGTGTAGGTTGTCAGAATGTTCTTGACTATCGTCCACCTGGTGACGGGAAACGTTTCCTTCAGGAAGTGGCGGACTTCATCGTTGACATGGCATTGGAGTCACCAAGACTGATGGTTCTTGGCAACTTCAGTGCCTGGGTCAACTATGAACTCTCGCAATTTGGACAACACTTCCTCCAGTTGATGTCTTCTCTAGACCTGACACAGATGGTTACCTCCGCTACTCATAGACACGGCCACTCCCTTGACTTAGTCTTCCTCCTAGGGATCGAAGCTTTTGATTTGGAGGTGGATCCAGTTGGGTGGTCCAATCACTGCACTGTGGGGTTTAGTTTTTATACCCCCCTGGTAGGCCTACCCCTATGGAGATGGTCAGGTACCACCCTTTACGAGATGTAAGTACTCAGAGCCTAATGGTGGTTCTTGACCTATCGTCCTCCTCGTTTGCCAACAATGATTCTGAGAATCTCGTGACGGCCTATAATTTGGCCGTCTCGACAGCTTTGGATTCTATTGCCCCTGTCCGTGTTCAGCCTCTCTCCCTTCGCCCTCGATCTCCCTGGTTTGATGGGACTTTGAGGAAGTTGTGGAGACTAGCTCAAAGGTTGGAGCGTTGCTGGCGGAAGTCCACCCTTGATGCCGACAGACTTAGATTGTTGGAACATTATCAAGTCTACCAATCTGCAATCTCCCATAAGAAGGCAGAATTCCTGTCTAGGGGAGATTGCAGTTGCTCAGAATTGACCAGCTCAGCTTTTCCATGCAGTGGACAGACTGTGCAACCCAGCCTGTCTTCAAGTGTGGAGAGCTTTTTCGCAATTAGAGTGCGACAAAATTGCTCGATTCTTTGTGAATAAGGTGGCTGACATCAGTGCAGAACTCCAGCTGGCACACTCTATGGGCGTTGCTATTGATCAGTGTGAGGTTACTACACCTCGGTGGTCTTGGAGTACCTTTGGCCATCTGGAGTTCATGGATGTCATGCAGATCATCCAGAGTGTGTGAGCCACGTGCTGTAGATTGGATCCTGGACCTACTTTCCTAATTTTGGGAGGTATTGAGGTTATCGGTCCGGTCCTGGCATGGATTGTCTGGTGCTCCTTGGAGTCTGGAGAGTTTCCTAGCTCTCTGAAAGAGGCGGTGGTGACACCTCTCTTGAAGAAAGCTTCCTTGGACCCAGATTGCCTTGCCAATTACAGACATGTCTCTAACCTTCCTTTTATAGGGGAAGGTTATTGAGAAAGTTGTGGCTGCGCAACTGGAAGACCATTTGACCATCCATGACATCTATGAACCACTCCAGTCTGGTTTTCGTAAGAGACATAGTACCGAAACAGCACCGGTTCAGGTGCTCAATGATCTCCTGATGGCTAGAGATCAGAAGAACCGTTCCATATTGGTCCTTCTAGATCTCTCTTCAGCTTTTGACACCGTGGACCATGAGGTGTTGTTGGGTCATCTGAGGTTCATCTGTGGACTGCTGGGAACAGTCCTCAGGTGGTTTTCATCTTTCTTCATGGGTAGAACTCAGAGAGTGGTGTCGGGGGTTTATTCCTCTGACCCTACTTCTCTGTCATGTGGAGTCCCTGAGGGTTCAGTCCTCTCACCCATGTTGTTCGCGGTGTATATGCTGCCCCTCAGAGACATTGTAAGAAGGTATGGGCTGAGGTTTCACTGCTATGCTGATAATACCCAGCTCTACCTATCTTTTGCACCCAACCAGAATGGAGCTGTATTGGTCTTTAACAACTGTCTGAAAGAAATCCAAGACTGGATGGATTCCAGTTGGCTAAAGTTGAACCCAGACAAAACTGAGGTGTTGGTTGTGGATCCAGGTCGTCAGATAGGGGGGTTGGGGGAGGGTGCGCCCTCGGGTATTTTTCCGGGTGGCACCTGAATCCCGACCTCTGAACGGGTGCGTAACCTGGGGGTAATTTTTGACGAAGGGCTGACCTTGCATTTGCAGGTGTCGGCAGTCATCAAAACTTCCTTTTATCATCTTAGGAATATCGCCAGGATTAGGCACCTTGTTCCGTCCGATGACCTTCCGACATTGATCCACACCTTTGTTTCCTCTCGCTTAGATTATTGCAATTCCCTTTACCTAGGGCTTCCTGGGGTAGAAATCTGCCGCTTGCAGCTGGTGCAGAATGCTGCAACCCGGCTTTTGACGGGGTCTTTGCGATCTGTCATATTCACACCAGTGCTGCACGAACTGCACTGGCTGCTAGTTCAGTGGCGGATCACCTATAAAGTTGGCTTGCTGACTTTTAAAGCCCTACGCGGACTAGGCCCGGACTACCTGAGAGAGCTCCTGACTCTCTACCAGCCCAGTCAATCACTCTGCTCATCTGACGAGGGGTTGCTAGAGGTTCCAAGGGTATGTTTAAAATCTTCTGCCGCAAGAGTGTTTGAGTTTGTTGCGCCTACCCTTTGGAATTCTCTACCCCGTCGGATTCGGGAGTGCGCAACTGTGGAGTCATTCAAGCAGGCTTTAAAGACCTATCTGTGGCTTCAGGCTTTTAATAATTGAGTTTGCTGTCTATTTTATGATATGTCTATAATTTTATGGTATATGTTATGTTTTTAATATGATTGGTGTTTTAAAATGTGAGGCGCCTTGGTTTTGGATAAGGCGCCATATAAATAAATTTTATTATTATTATTATTCAGGCTCCTTGGATGTGTCCCATGCCACTGGGACCATCAGGTGAGGATCTGTAGATTGACCCATAGTGTGGGAGTTTAGAGGGGCCACCAGGAGGGGCCCAGGGTGTGACCCATTAAGGGACATCTCTCAATGGCTTTCAGGCCTGAGGTTGGTCCCCCAAAGTTCATTGTGTGCATCCTAATGGAGGGGTAACCCTTGAGACCTACAGGAGCTGTAATAAGTGTGGGAGGGGTTAGCCTCAAAACAGTATTTGGGACACCCACAGCCTGTGCCGCCAGAATAATATCCCACTAGGGCAGGCAGAAGGGTGCACTATGTGCACACTGAGACAGTGGTGTGTGCAATGCCCAGCAAGGCATGCTGGCTGAAAATGTGAAGGAGCACCAGAGACATGGAGAGGAAAGTGCCAGCCTTACTGGTTCCTTATGTTGAGTGATGGCCCTTGTATTATTGGGTGCCTTGCTAGTGTGCTGTGATCTGAACAAAGTAATGGGTCATGGTGTGGGCAGCACCAGTAGACAAAAGGGCAGAGAAGCCAGGATTTAGCCCAGGAGGTGGACAGGGAACCCCTGAGCTCCGAGGTGCTCAAGAAGTATGGCGAGGCTGACTGTAAGTACCTTGCATAATGAAATGAGAACAATAAGAAGTGTCAGGGACTTTGCTCTGACAGAGAACTGCTGGGAGCAAGGAATTGATAGAACATGCAACAGCAGGCAGCTGCTGTGTGACTAGCGTGCCATATAGTCTGAAACAGGGAAGGAAATGGCTAGCCATGGAAAACCACATTCTTACTATAATGAATCGTGTATTAGTTGAAGAACTGGGGTCTTTGGGCCCGTGACCACTTATTGTGCAAATTAACTCTGATGCAAACCCTCCAGTAAAGTCAAGTGCTTCAGGTCAAGTGTGCCAGTGCACTTTGTGCCGCTGTCTAAGGTGCCCACATCTGCCAGCTCCAGCAGGCAGTCAAGCAACCAGTATTGTGGGGCTGCTGGCTAGCAGTCACATGCTCTAACCCTAGACACAGGAGTTACCTGGCTATGCTTGCCCTCATCTAGGGCAGTAATGCAGGTCAGTTGCTATGCTGCCCAAAAAGAGGGGGGGGTTGCATTGTTAGAATCAGTAGAATACTAACCTTGCATTTCTGCTCCTGAATTCATCCTCAGGTTGTTCTAATCCCCTGAGAATGTCAAGTTGCATCTCTGCCCTCTTGGGCATGTCACTGAGTCACACGTGCCGGGGCAAAACAAAAAAGGGTTGTGTTTCGGCCCTCTCAGTAGTAACAGGATAAGCAACGCTGCCCACCTGACCTTAAGTTTAAAAAATACATTCCCTATATAACAGCTGCTACCCAGTCACAATGAATGGGAAGTGGTAATCTTCCTCGTTCTTTACCGTGACATCATAATTCACTGGTGGCCCCAGACTCCACTGTAAGGGAACTGCAAAGGGCAACCAAAAAAGATCTGGGGCTGTTCAGTCCTCCTGGGAGTAAGTCCCACTCCACAGTGGCCAGTGCAAACTGAAATCTCTGCACCTGTAGATGTCCGTATATTCAGTCCGTGCTGCTACAGGAGATGGCACACCTGGTTTCGCTAGGCGTACCATTTCAGCGTAGCCGCAGCAAAAAATTGGACACAAGCTCCCGTAAATCAGGGTGCCAGTTGTAAACCAGCTCCCACTTTGAAAATACAGTGCCTGTGGGGAAAACTGCAGCTCCACAAGTGAAGTCTCACTTGCAGTGTTTTTTCCCTGCAGCTGCGCTGATTTCAGATGGGCTGAAAATCCAACCCCCACTGTTCACACCGAACTTTGTGTACTATGTAAACTTTAGTCCATTATATACACTTGGTAACAGTCTACTGAGTTCGTAAACATGCACTATATACTAGCTTTGTATATTACTGTTTTAATGTTTTGTAATTGTTACGTTTCCGAGAGGTTGTACCTGAAAACATTCACCTTGTGTACTTACCTGGTTAACAAAAATTAAATCAAAAAATAAATTCCTTGATAATCAAGACAAAAATAGCTCCAAAAGTTATGTGAGTTATAAATTATGACAAAGTTTTGAAACTAGTAATTAACCCTAATCTACAGTTTCTGCTCCACTGCCCACTTAAATTCTTCCTCTGTGTTGTCAGAGGTTTGGGGTCATTAGTCACTGCATTGCATTAGAAGCCATAGGCAGGGAACAGTGTCAGCTTTCGAAGAACAGCAGTCTCAGTTTTACTGAGCAAGTGCAATAAAATGTTCATCATGAATGGAAGAACAAGCTCTTGTAATCAGCCCCAGGTAGCATGTGTAGCTACAGGATATGACAAACATTGGGAGAATGATACCAGACATGAGGAAAATTAACAGACAAAGGTTTCAAGCAGTAGACAGTCAACTTTGTTTTGTGAGTCAAACACCCTTTATTTTCTGCCCCACAGATCCCTCCACTCTGATCACTGAGGTCACTGCAGGATTCCCTTTACCTCTAGACCAGCGAGTGATGTCAATACCGCATTGTGATAGCAGGGTGTATAAGAATGCTGGGGGCCCACAGTACCCACTCCCTCAGTCCTCGAGAATTCAATACCTCAGCTACTCAGTGCACCTGTCATCTAGACCTCTGGTCAGCCTGTGGCTTGCTGGGGGGGAAGTCTTACTATTTCCCTGTGCCCCCTCCCATTAGCTGGATGTGGCTCTCCTTAGGCCTGTCCATTATCCCGCTAGGTGTGGATCAGTTGCCTCTGGCATTCAGCTACCCACCACCAACTTCCCTCTGTGTCCCAGACTCACTCCTGTGGGCAGAGCTGACTGGCCGAGAGCTTCATCCAAATGAGGGGGGGGAGGTAGGGCAAGGGACTAAGATGTCTGAGCACAATAACTCAGTGGTGAAAGCACAGTAACATCAGCTGGCTGAGTGCCACCATTTTTTCCTAGAGGGGTTATTCCAAAGTTCCATCTCTACTTTCAGGGCACGGCCTGAAATGGGAGACCTGCAGGCCAATCAGAACAAGCCTGGGTCATCGAGAGCAAGCCAGGGGAGGAGGATCAAATCTCCCAGCAAGCACTCTCCTGGGAGGGAGGAACACTGACCTCATTGCAACACTGTCACCTGGGTGACCACAGCAAGTGGTGCAGCAAGGCGCCAATAGGGACAGGGAAGATACTACATAGGGGCCCATGCTATGCAGGCCTTGTGTGTGCAATCGCAACTGGTCCCCCTTGCATGCCGGCATCTTCCAGTGGAATTAGGTGAGAAAAATAGAAAATGGCCTTCATGTTGGCTTCCTGGGGACCCCAATATATCTAGGCCAGACCCTGCCTCCTGATTGCACCTTCTTACACTGTGAACATTTGGGGTTATACCTCTCCATCCTGTACCTCACCTGGGGGGGGGGCAAGGTTCTGTGGAGGATGGTGAGCTGAGGTAGGTAGATGGGTGCTAGGGGGAGGTGCTGGAAGGATCCAGGTGGAGCTAGCACTGAAGACAGAGGGGGTATCAAACATAAAATTGCAAAAAAAAAAAAGAAGTGGACTAGGATGAAATCCCCCCAGTACACCCTTGCCAGCTAGGATCCCACTGATTCAAATATCACATCCTGTCATGTCTTGCCAGCTAGGATCCCGCTGATTCATATATCACATCATGTCATGCTTTGCCAGCATAGGATCCCGCTGATTCATATATCGCATCCTGTCACGCCTTGCCAGCCAGGATTCCACTGATTCATATATCACATCCTGTCACGCTTTGCCAGCAGATGGTTTTTCCCCCTCCCTACCTAGAGTTGGATATTCCTTCCTGCACAAGTCTCTCCCCTGGGCCAACAGAGAGACCATCGTGACTGGGCCGTCAAGTAGCCGTGGTCAACCTTAGCTTATATATTTTATATTTTCTCTGCATTTATTTGAATAGTAACATGGAAACCAGGTCAATGATGGTTTGCCCCATAAACTTAATCTGCTCTGGCATCTTGTCTGTACCCGACATGCCAGTCCCCTGCTTGTGACATCACAGTCTGTTGCTGTAGAAATGATTATAACGTCACAAGCAGAGGCTGATGATGTCAGGGATAGATGAGCAGCCTGAGTAGATGAAGTCTAGGGGTAGTGATCCTATTTTCATATTAATGAAAAGCAGTCATTATTTGTAGGTCCACCCCACCCCCACAAAGCTTTACCCCAATTAGGCTTTTCGCACAGGAAAAAAAATTGACCCATTTTTACTTACTTCATTTTACTTGTGTAAAGTCTGGGATTGCCAAACATGGTGGACGCTGCACAATTCCATCTCATCTGAAAGTGCGGCACTGCACCGCTCGCTTCAGTACAACACTGGGCAGCCCACCCTTCGTGCTGTCAAGCATGACACCAACACTGGGGTGCCCAATCCCCAGTGCCGGTACCTGAAATAAAGAAAACCGTCCCTTCTAGTCTTTTTTTTTATTTTTATACACCATGTACAAGAGAAAACCATCTATTGATGTCTGTTGCCGCCATTACCCTCCCTCCACCCAACCATCCCACTCAGCACCCCCCCACACACACAACTTATTTTAATTTTCTGACACCAGCGTGCCCAATCCCATGCTGGCTAGTACCCTCCACCATGCCCGGTTTCACTGTGCAACACTTGGGATCCCAACCCTGGTGCCACTAAACATAACATCAACACTGGGGTGCCCAATCCCCAGTGTTGGTACCTGAAATAAAGGAAGCCATCCTTGTAATCTTGTTTTGTTTTTATATACCCTGTAGAAAAGAGAACCATCCATTGATGTCTGTTGCCACGGCCACTGTTACCTTCCCCCCACCTGACCCTTCGCCTCAGCACCCGCCATCCCACATCCCACACCCCTTACTTATCTAACAGGTGTCCAGTGCTGTAATCCTCTCTGGACCAGAGACACCTCTTCATTCTTCAATGCTGTACCAGGAACAGGAAATCAGATACATGGTTCAATGTATTTCAATAGGTTTTGAACTTGTCCTCAGTCATTTTTGAATATTTTTTCCCCAACTTTTCAACATGACCTTTTTGGGACCCCACCTCATGAACAAGGGTGGTGAAATAGCGCAAATCCATCCCAAAAGGTGATTTTCCTGTCACTGTGTGAAATCACCTTTTGAGCAGCATTTGAAAATGTTTTCTACCCCTTGTTCATGAGGTGGGGTCATAGGAAGGCTATGTTGAAACTTTGGGGTAAAAATATTAAAACACAACAAAGTTATGAGTGTACATTAAAAATGTTCAACGCACATTCATAACTTTGGTAATTTTTGCTGTTTTGACTCCACATTTTCAACACAGCTATTTGTTTCACATCACCTCATGAATGTGACAGCTGTCATTTTTCAGATCATGGCTAAAATGTGTTTTCGCACTTGTGGCACAAAATCACCTTTGGGCTGGATTTGAACATTTTTTCTGCCCTTATTCATGAGGTGGGTTCATAAGAAGGCTTTGTTGAAAATTTGGGGTAAAAATACAAAAAAAAATAAAGTTATGAGCATACATGGAAATATTTCAACACGCTTGTAACTCTGATAATTTCAATATTTTGTCCTCAGATTTTCAACATAGCCATTTTTTCACACCACCTCATGAACATGACAGCTGTCAGTTTTTCAAATCCTGGCCAAAATGGCGAGCACGGCGTGATCGGGGATGGCAGCTTAATTGAACAGCTCCTGCTCACCCATGATGATTGGCTTCAAATCCAGATTTTTTAACTAAATTCACCAGCTGTTTTACTTATAGTTTGATTAAGTAAAGGTTCCAAATTAACTCTAGTGATTTACAAATGTTCCAGCTCAGTTTCATGCTAGTTTTCGGGTTTAGTAAATTACACTGTCAAGTCGCGCTTTGAAGTCGGCCGCTAGGAAGTGTTCAATGACGGAGGCTAAAACCACAATTATGTCAAGCTCCACAAACCACCAGGAACCGCGAGGTAAATCCGATATGGACACTGTGAAAGATCTATTTGCCAACATCAGTAATGACATCAGAGATATGAAAAAAAAGCATGGGGTCTTTAAATAAGGACATTGTTAAAAACACAAATAATATTACTGAATTGGAGAATAGAATCGATATTCTCCATGACACTGTTGCCTTCTTAGAAGACAAACTTGAACGTCAGGCAGAACAAATCCATTTCTTACTAAACAAAGTGGATGATTTAGAGAACAGGGGTAGGAGAAATAATATTCATATTGTGGGTGTTCCAGAAGGGTTGGAGGGTAAGCCGATGATACCATTTCTCCAGCAAATGATACCGAGATGCTGAATTACGAGTGGCCACAGCCACTTGAAATTGAAAGAGCCCACAGACCCCTTGTGCCCAAAAACCAATCGACTGGCAGGCCAGAAGTCATCATTGCCTATTTTTTAAGATTCTCTGTAAAGGAAGAAATTCTTAGGGTGGCTAGAGAAGTTAAACAGCTATATTGGCAGGGTGAGCGCATTTTCATGATTCAAGACTTTTCATCAGCCATAGTGGAAAAAAGAAAATCTTTTCATGAGGTTAAGAAACAGCTTCAGAAACTTGGCTGGTTATATTACTTCAAATACCCAGCTGGTCTAATGGTTGCAGTGCTGGGTAACAGTGCCAAGCTATGTGATTCGCCCGACCAAGTTTGGGCTTTGATCAACAGTCCTATCACTAGGTCATTACATTTAACCATCAACCAGAGTTCAATTCCCCTGACTCGCGCACAGGAGGCTCGAAGTAACAGCACATGTACCTCTGAACCTCCTCCTGCTTCCTCACCACGAGGCAAACCCCACCTTGCAAACCAGCAAACTACCACCACAAAACCTACATCAGTTAAGATTTGCACCCCACTCAGCGGTTCTGAAAAATAATAAGCATTCCTTGAAATCTGCAGGTATTGCTGGTCTGCTCAGGAAAAACAAGCCACTGAACAAAGTATTCCGCTCATACAACACAAATCACTCCAGTTTCTTCTCGACTACAGCTGCAAAAAAAACCCTATACTCCCGGTCTAGGGACCGCATGGATTTAATTAACCTCTTACCGCAAAGTTGCCACACAGTTGTGAAATCTGCAGGTCCTGCAGAGAAAAACTCTAGCCTGGTCCAGTCAGTCGAGATGAGTCCTGAGGAATGACTTCCCCTTCTCATACAAGGTTTATCTAAAGAAAGTTACTGCGCATGTCTGTCACCTCCTGGTGTTACCATGTGAATAGGGTCATAGGTCAAAATTGATCTACTGCCTGCATTTCTTATACACCAAGACTGCTCTCAATTTTAATTGTATTTTTACCATCTATTTATTTGGTTATGCTTTTGCTTTCTCCACGTATTGCAGGAGCATCTAGATGCACACGCTAGGCTGCAGAATTCGATTACTAGGTCCCCACCACGGTGTGGTAAGCTGACTTTGCATCATTAATATTCAGGTCAACCGGTGAACATCCTTCCTGTTTTTAATGTTAGGTTACTATTTAAGCACCTTTCCATTGCAAAACTGTGTTCTTATTGCAGCAGTTAATGGTTTTCCTTCTTTTTTTTTTCTATATTGTATACTATTAATGCACAAGTACAGTGTGTAACATACTGTGGATTCAGTGCTACTTATTCATCAGTTATATTTTTTTGACTTCCAACCCACTCTTTTGTTATATTACTCAGTGTTTGGTCTGCAAATGTCTCAATTAAATGTTTACATTTATGTGAATATATTCTGGTCACAGGATCCCTAACACTGTTTGAATTTCATCAGCTTATTTGTTACCACTTTTTTTTTCTTTCTTTCCCTCTTTCTCTCTCTCGCCTCTCTCTTCCTTATTTATTTCTCTATCTCTTCTTCTCTATTAATGGTGCAAACCCTTTGGGTGGAATGTATAAAGTTTAGAGTGTTAGAGTTCATATAGCTAACATTGTTTGGGTCAGGAATGGTGATGGTGGCAGGATGCTTCGTATGCTACCTTATTCATCTACCTTTCCATTTAAATGAGCCATGATATGTGACTTGGCTGTTATGAGAGCTTTTATGGCTCTGCAGCAAGAAATATGATATATTGACACAATAGTGAATCTGTCAAATTGGAACCTAGCAGGGTGGACTGCCATAACAGGCATAGTCTTGGGGCAATCAACAAATCACTAAAAATAATTAGTCAGTTTGCCAGCCCTATGGGGCAGGTTGCCATATTAAGCGAAGTTGTGGGGCTTCAAGTAATATAGAATAAATAAATATAATCCAATGTCATTTGTTGGCCCTACAGGCAGAATGCCTAATCAAAGAGCAGGCTTAAGGCAACACATTAAAGTATAGGTGCTACGCTCCTTCAGGAACCATTTTCTAATCCTGCTTTATACTATCTGGTGCACTTTAAGCTGATCAACTCCAGTTCATACTTGGACGTTTATTCCACTATTGATACTTTTGGTGGGTCAATTTACTGTAAGTGGCATAACAATATTAGTGGCTTGGATGTTACTGGTAATGCCATTCCATGTTATCTAACTCTCTCTCTATTTTCTTAAAACAGGGGGTTTATTAATGTTATCAACCATTACTGTATTTAGTACTTTTGGGTGCAGCAGTGGCTTTCTTTCTATTTTCTGCTAGATACTAACAGTGTGGTACCTTCAGTGTGGCACAAATTAGTGCACTGTGCTCGTTAGCTTAATGGATATTGTTTGTATAGTAGCCGATAATTTAACAGTTCTACTTCTTATACACACTGATTATATTGATAAAGTTTTTTCTAACAAAGCTCATAGTGTTATTTTTCTGAGCTTTATTAATAATTAAAGTGAATACATCATTTAGCTCTCAAAGCTTTTGAGTATTAGTTTGCTTAACTCACTTCACATCTACTAGATATCTCTTTCACTGTCCGGGATGTCTTCAGATAACCAGATTATTAAAATTGTATCTTGGAATATTCAAGGGTGTAACAATCCAGTAAAAAGGTCAAAGGTTCTGTAATACCTTAAATCTTTAAATGCTGATATAGCCTTTCTTCAGGAGACATATTTAACCTCCAAAGAAACAGCTAAGCTGAAAAAGTCATGGGTGGGTTTAGTTCATGGTAGCTCATTCAATTCAAAGAGCAGAGGGGTATGTATTCTTTTTCACAAAAAAATAAATGTTTCTGTTGAATCAAGTATCACAGATACAAATGGTAGATTTATTATTGCTAACATCAGATTAGAGAACAAACAAATCTCATTAGTCAATACTTATACGCCGAATAGCAATCTTTCTGAGTTTTTTGCAGACATGGCAGATAAAATTAGCAATGGAGCCCATAGTGATATTATTCTTGTAGGGGACATGAACACTGTTGCCAACGTAGTTACTGATAGTACATGTGCCAATCCCATTGACCATTCAGGATCCTCTAAAAATCTAGTCAATTTCTGTAGAGAATTTGGGCTTGTAGATGTCTGGAGGCTTATGCACCCAAAAGGCAGAGACTACACCTTTCGTTCAAATAGGCATGGCTCGTATAGCAGGTTAGATTACATTTTTCTTTCCAAATCACTTTTACCGGGCCTATCTTCCAGCCAAATTGGCACCATAATAATATCAGATCATGCCCCAGTATCCATGGAGATTTCATTTGGACGCACCTTGCCCTCCGAAAGACATTGGAAATTTAACTGTAGCCTGTTGAGGTATGATGACTTCCTAGGTTGGTTAACAGAAGAAATCAAAACTTTCTTTATAATAACCGACAACAATGAGGTCACTGTGTCAATCTTGTGGGACTCATTTAAAGCTTATATAAGAGGTCGATTAATTGCATTTTCATCACATAAAAAAACCTCAGGGAGGCTGATCTCAAAAACTTAGAGCAGGTTCTGAAAGTAAAAGAGGACTTATTTAAGTCCACCAGTGTAAATAATTCTACCCTATATAGAGATATAGTTAACCTCAAATATGAAATTAACAAAGTACTCAATCAAAAGGCAGAGTTCACATTATTTCACTTGAAACAAGCATATTGGGAGGCAGAAGAGGCACAAGGCAAACTTTTGGCCTACAAACTTAAGAAATTAGCAGAAGTCACCAAGATTGCCTCCATTAAAGACAAACAGAATCGTCAGGTATTCAACACCAAGCAAACTGTGAAGGAGTTCAGTAAATATTACTCATCTTTATATAAGTCAGATGGTCAAACCAGTAGTGATGATTTGGACTCATTCTTGAAGGGCCTAAATGTTCCCACTCTCTCTATTAAAGACAAGGAAGTTCTTAATAAACCCATATTACGGGGGATCTTGAAGGCCATTCATGGTTTGTCATTGGCCAAGGCTCCTGGACCTGATGGTCTCTCTGGGGAATTTTTTAAAGCTACTAACCAACAACTCGCACCTTTCCTTTTAAGAGTTTTTAGTAATGCAGCCAGTACAGGATCTCCACCTTTAACTATGCAGGAGGCTACTATAATTGTTTTACCCCAAAAAGACAAAGATCTTTCACAATGTGAAAATTACAGACCCATCTCACTCATTAACGTAGACTGTAAAATTCTAGCGAAAATTATGGCCAATAGGTTAAACTCATGCATTCAGAAACTGATTCACCCAGATCAAGCTGGCTTCGTGCCTGGGCGGCGTAGTTCAGATTTATTGCGCAAAATCATACATATTCTACACACAGCCAAATCCAATACTTCTCACCCAGTCCTAGTATCCCTGGATGCCAACAAGGTATTTGACAGAATAGAATGGAGTTATCTGATTCAAATCCTGGACAGATACAACTTAGGTAGTTATTTCAGTAACTGGGTGCTAATCTTATATTCTGAGGTATATGCCAAAGTGAAAATAAAAGGGTTTTCTTCTGAAAGGTTTCAAATATTTAGAGGCACAAGACAAGGCTGCCCACTGTCTCCCCTCCTATTTTATTAGCTCTGGAACCTCTTCTCATCAGTCTGAGAACCTCTACAAAGATAAATGGGATTAAAATCGGTAAGGAACAAAACACATCAGCCTATGCAGATGATATTGTACTATCCATAACAAACCCCCACATTTCAATACCTAATATTCTAACAACAATACAACATTTTTTCACAAATTTCTGGGTTCAAAGTTAAATCTGAAAAGTCAGAGGCTCTGTTCTTAGTCCAGAGGACAGACAAGGCTGTCTTTATTAAAAGCAATATAAAGATTGCTACGGAGGGGATAAAGTTTTTAGGTATTAGAATAACATCGAGTATCTCTCAGATCATATCCATGAACTTTTCTTCCCTTTTTGAAAAAACTGAATTGTTTTTTTCTAGATAGAATAAGATGATTTTGTCTTTTTGGGGTAAAATTCAGGCATTTAACATGATGATTGCCCCTCGTATCTATTACCTACTGCAACACCTGCCCATTCATATTCAAGCATTTCTTTTTTGATAAGATTTATAACTTATGCAGAAAATTCATATGTGGTAACAAATCTATGAGAATCTCTTTGGCCAAATTACAACAATCAAGAGAGAAAGGCAGGTTTGGTCTCCCCAATTTTAAACTTAGGCATGACGCCTTTATTACAGGTCAATGTGTTAGATCCTTGTGGCTAACTAAGGACCAGGACACACCAGCAAGGGTTCAAGTGGAACAATCTTTGCTGAAAGGGAATCATCCTAGAACTATTCTGTTTGCAGATTCAGTTAGATCATTTAATTCAAACCCAGTTCTTAGCCAAGTAAATAAATCATGGAAATCAACTGCCACTGCTTTAGTTTGGGACCCTAACTCCTCACCGCATTGCCCACTTTGGGACAATCAGTTACTAAAAAATAATAATAAATGTATAAAATGGCCATTATGGGAATCAAAGGGCATTGTTTTGCTTGATGATTTCATAGACCCTTCCACAGCTACTTTATTATCTTTTTCACAGCTGTCCCTTAAATACAGTCTGCCCAGAACTGAATTTCATAACTTCCTACAACTTAGAAATGTCCTCAAGACTCAAATCAATAATGAAGTCTCTTTCCCCCCGTTCATATTTTGGACAAACTATGTACAACTAACAATGGTTATAAATCTTTATACAAAATGATTTTAGACTCCAAGTCAGACCCGGTTTCAGCATTGCGCAACACATGGGAACAAGAGCTACAGATTCAGTTATGTAAGCAGGAATGGGAAGAAATTTGGGACATGACCCTAAAAGCATGCAGAGAAGTGAAGGGTAGACTTATTCAATATAAAATAGTACACAGATGGCACTATACTCCTTGTAAACTAGTCAAACTAGGTCTGTCAACGGATGAAACGTGTTGGAGATGTTCAAGAGGCAAAGGTACATTATCACACATGCTTTGGTCCTGTCCAGTGTTACTGTCCTTCTGGAACAGCATACTATCAATCTGTGAAAAGACAACTAAACATGAAATTTTATGCTCAGCTAAGTTTGCGATTCTGGGGATTTGCTTAGAACTCTCACAACATTCTTACCAACAAAAATGATGGCTGCATGCAGCATTCATTACAGCAAAAAATATCATTCTGAGACATTGGAAAAACACTGAGACACCAACAGTGAAGGAATGGCTACAAGATCTTTACAGTAGAGCTAGCTATGAAAGGGTAGCCTACATCAATATGAACAGACTAGATAAGTCCTTATCCATTTGGGAACCATTTTTAAGCAATTCAAATCTTTACGTTGTATGATCTGTTTTATTGTTAATAAACACATGGTTTGTAACACTCCAAATGCTGTTTATTTCTCATTCCTGGCTTATGTTAGTTTTGCAGTAGCGTTTAATAGTATTTAGTTTATATACATTTCAGCTAGATAGAATTAGAATTAGGTTTCACAGTTTTGTATTATGTTCTTCTTTATTAGAATTAAGTGCTATTGTGTTACTGGTTTAAAATGCTTTGAATTGTACACATCTTTATACGTATTGTTTTATTGTTCTGTTATATATTTTATTCTTAACTGAAAAACTCAATAAAATTATGAATTACAAAAAAAAAAAATCCTGGCCAAAATGTGTTTACACACTTGTGTTGCAAAATCATATTTTGGGGAGGATTTGAACATTTTCTCCACCTTTGTTCATGGAATGGGGTCATTTATTTATTTATTCATTTGTTAACTGGGAAGGTGCACTGATCCCAAGGACCGTTTTCAGGCACGACCCGGGCCATAAAGATGGCGCAGTACAATGAAACAGAAAAATACAAGGCAATAGGTATTTAGAGTGAACAGTACAATTAAGCAGTACAACAAGGCAAAAAAACTTAAGCAGGCTACAGATACAAGGGTCCAGTAATACATACAGTGCGTCAAAAGTGCTGTTTCAATTGGATGTAGTACAACAGTAGCGCAAAACGACGTTTAGGCCACTATTATATAAATGATAACTGTCATGCTCAGAAGGAGTGGTCATACAAAGACTATGTTGAAAATCTGGGATCAAAATGTGAAAAAAAAAAACCTAACTTATGAAGAAACACTGAATTTTTTCCAACATTTACTCATAACTTTATTTTTGCAGATTTTGGCCCCTAATGTTCAACACATCCCATGTGTTACCCCACCTGAGGTGTCATTTTTCAAATCCCCTCTGAAACTTGTTTCCACAGTCGCACTGAGAAATCACCTTTTGGATGAGATTTAAAAAATTCCATCCGTCTTGATCATAACGTCAGGTCATAAAAAGAGTATTGGAAATTTGGGGTCAAGATGAGGGAGCCCACTGAAAATGAGATATTGCCTCTGAGCTGGCCTATCCTGGGTAAATACAATCTAAAAATGTGCAAAAGCAGGACACCACTGAAAATGAGATATTGGATCTCAGCTGGTCTATTCTGGGTAAATATATAGGCCCGGATATTGAGACTACACCGGGCAGTGGTGCAAACCTGGGCGCAGCGCAACTGGGCTGCGCCAGGGCATGGTCCGGGTGATATTCGATGGTGCTGCACCGTGGCTCAGCACCATTGAATATGGCACAGAGGGCGCACACACTGCGCATGGCGCAGTGGCACTGTGCCAGCATAAGACAAAGAACAGGAGCATGGGGATGCGCCAGTACAAGTGCAGTTGTGCTAGGTGCATCACCTGTGATATTCAGCAGGGGGCATGCAAATGAGGCCATTATGCATGCAAGGCACAAATGGGGCCATTTTCATGTCATTATGGTCTCATTTGCATGTGATGCGCCGTTACCCGGCAACTTGCGCCTGGCATCCTGCCCGGCTGCAGCCATCGGGGATCAGCACCCTGCTGTGCCATTGAAGTGCCCCCACTTCTGAACACCCAATCGTGGGCATATGTATATATCAGATCCCTGGTGGTCCAGTGGTAATCCTCCCATCGCCTGATCATGGGCATTTGTAAATATCTGATCCCTGGTGGTCCAGTGGTAAGCACTTATCTCTTGGTCATGGGCATTTGTAAATATCTGATCCCTGGTGGTCCAGTGGGAAGCCCCTACCACCTGATTGTGGGTATATGTATATATCAGATCCCTGGTGGTCCAGTGATAATCCCCCCATTGCCCAATTGTAGGCATTTGTAAATATCTGATTCCTGGTGGTCCAGTGGTAAGCCCTCATTGCCCGATCATGGGCATATGTATAGCTCAGATCCCTGGTGGTCTAGTGGTATGCCCTTTTTGCCCGATAGCGGGCACATGTAAACGTACGATCTCTGGTGGTCCAATGGTAACCTCTTCCCCACCCACAGAGGTCCCCCCCACCACCCAGCACCCCCCCATCATTGGCAGGTGGCAGCACCCCGCCTGCATGCCGCCCGCTGAATGATAGCGTATAGTACTGCATGGACCAATGGGCATGCAGATCATACTGTACTACACAGGCCCAATATGTGAATGAATGCACAACTGCACCAAAACTGAGATGCATTTCATCACATGTGTTCAAACGGCCTTTGGAAATTCAGCCTTCAGATTTCTCCCCCATGGTTTCACAGGCTAATGTCGTAGATGGTGCCCAGCCAAAGTAGAGGGAGGGTTGTTCCAGTTACCTGGTACAGGGCATCACACAGCTGTTTTATTGGAGGGTGCATGAGAGTGAAGGAAGGTGACTGGTGCCAAAGGGTGGCTGGGTGGGAGTGTATAAGTAGTGGGGGGAAGGAAGGAAACTATGGGGCAGCAGCGATGATAGAAGTGGTGCTGGAGATGCGCCTCTAATAGCTGGTACTTAAAATAAATCGTCAAACCTGCACCTTTTGGGTGGGTGGGAGGGAGAGGCCAACACCAGCAACAGTACACTGGTGTTGGAAATGGGCTCCTGAATACCGACCATGTGACTGCAGCAATAGTGGCCTCACAATTAGCCACAGTGCGCAGATACAGGCAATTTACATGCCTCTCACAGTTCTGCTAATGTCGGAGGCAGTGGCACGTGCACTGCCCTTGTTTTTGACAAAACTAGTATCGTTAATGTTCTTTGCTCCTCTCTAGCCCCCCCCCCCAAAAAAACACTGAACTAAAGTCCACCACCTTTGCACCATCAGGAGATTCTGGGCCACAGATAATGCTTTTGAAGATTTTGTGAAAATCACAATTTACCATTAAAGGAAAACTCCATGTTAAAATCAGAAAAAGATATGTAGTATTCTTTTTTCTGTCTTATAACCACTTCCCAGTGTTTTTTTGACTCTGGCTGTGAGAGTTGATTTTTTTAGCTTTCCTTGTCTGTTTTATTGCCCTTGGAGGTTGCCATTCTGGTTTCTTTTATGGCCTCTTGTCCCAGAAAGTCTTCCCAGAGTGCCCTTTGGTGTGATGTCTAATCGCCCCTGCAGGAGACCAGTGTCTTGTTACAGGGTCTGTCCCAGCTCATCCACAGAGAGAATACTTCTTCCAGAGAAGTCACACTGCTAGATTTTGGGTGAGTGTAATCATTATTTTTTGACATTGGTACCTTGTCCTGCTGTGTGCGTGTTTTAATCATGTCACTGTTTGCAGTGGTTGTGTCTGAACTCATCTGGCTATTCCTCTCAGTCCCTTTCAGTTTTTGCACCGGTGCTAAGCAGCAAAAATTGAACATCACCTTATGGGTTGTAACATAGCAGGACAAAGTACCAATATCAAAAAATAATAATGATTACACTCACCCAAAATCTAGCAGTGTGACTTCTCTGGAAGAAGTATTCTCTCTGTGGCTGAGCTGTGACAGACCCTGTAACAAGACACTGGTCTCCTGCAGGGGCGATTAGACATCACACCAAAGGGCACTAATAACTTTCCGCTTGTTTATGCTCAGCTTTAAAGCCATTACATATCATTTAACAAAGTATAAAATAAGTGCAGTTACGTTAAACATTTTTCATGATAAAAATCAACAGTCATCGTTTAGTTATTCTCGTTTTTTAAATCAAATGCACAGCGATTATGTAAGTAATAATGCACAACAGGGCATGCAATTATTGGGTACTTACTGCATGCATACACACACACACACACACACACACACACACACACACACTGTCTCTGGATTGAAGGCACGAGGCATTAGCTGAGTGCTCTTCAACCACAGAGAGTGTGTGTGGGGGGGTGGTAATTACTGAATAACCGCAAGCCCTGAAGTGTGTTATTGCTTTTATAAAACAGCGCCAATATAATAAGAAACACAAGACTAAATAAATATTTAAAATAAGACTAAATAAATCTTCTTCATTGCTAAATTGATTCTCACACCAAGCAGCTGGATTTGCCCCATCAAATAAGTCAAACTGGCCGGCAAGTAAGTCTCTGACGTAGTTAGTTGTTGAACCTTTGTTTTGTTTTTCCCCCAACTGTCACAGTTACTGAGAATTTCAAAGCAGTACGATTCTAAGACTTGCAAGGCACTTTCTAGACATGTACAGTTATTGGTCAGTTACCGCACGGGTCTGGAAAGCTATTGACAATCAGATCATTAGATTTTTCCTGACCATTTTCTAATCTTCGTTAACAGACATACTCCCCACGATACACAAATATCCAATGTACTTTGCTACAGTATATGGTGCTTTATCTTATAGGGACTAATGCTTGACATTAAAAATAGGGCAGGTTTTTTTGGCAAATTCCGAAAATTTAAAAAAATTATGTACAAGGACAAGCAGAGTCTACTCTACTAGGTCATGCCTAAGAATCGGTGTATTTATACCTAGTGTATTTTACCTCGTTATCAAAAACAACTAAATATAGTTACAATACTGTTTCAGTTAATATTGTTATCAAAAACAACTAAATATAGTTACAATATTGTTACAGTTAATACTTATCAAAAACAACTAAATATAGTTACAATATTGTTATAGTTAATATTATCAAAAACAACTAAATATAGTTACAATATTGTTACAGCTAGTATTATTATAAAAAACAAATATAGTTACAATATTGTTACAGTTAGTAAGAAAGGTATGCAAAATAATCTCAGCAAACTCAGATACATCCCGAGTGTAAACAGTTTTAACCTAAACTGGGTGGTTCAGGTCTGGTTACCTACCTCCCTTCCCAAATCCAAGCTTCCCCATAATCATCTCAGACTGATAATCATGAGGTCTTTCAAGGTTAATTTGCATATGCACCTTTACAGAGACACTGTAAAGCAGCAGTTCAATGAAACTGGACCCAAATTTGACCAACCTTTTTTCTTTTTCTTTTTTTTTTGTTGCTGTATTATTTCTTCCGGGCTCTCAGCTTCTACCATCAGTTGTCCCCCAGCGCGCCCTCCCCCTAAGGTTAGACCCCCCTCCCTTGTGCACCCCACGACTTACCCTTCATGGCAGGGTGGTGGGGAGTGACTCAACCCACCCCAAAATGGATCCATGCCAGGAAGGTGCCTTCTCGGAGGTGGCATGCTCGGGGACCATGTCATCCAGCTGGAGCTTTTTCCGCTTTTCTCCCCTTGTGCAGAGGCCAGGCGTGCAATGACGCCTGCAGTGAGAGCACGCATGCTACCGCACGCACTCTCACCAAGCGTCTGCCTGTCTCCTCCCCTTCAGCTGTAGCGTCGTTGCGCTGCCCCCCAGCAGCTGCTAGGGGCCAGTGGAGCGCCGACAACTAGTGTCCCCCCACCTCAGAGAAGGAGAGCAGTCCAACGGATGCGCGATCCTTCTCCTCCCCGCCAACCCCCGATGACCCGTGCTCGTTCCCGAACATGGGTCACCAGTGTGGCTTGAGGTAAGGCATCCAGCACCTCAGCCCTCACTGCCACCAGCCGGCCGACCTACCTTTTTTCAACACAAAAGATTCCAGGCATCTTCCAGTTTTATTTGGTGGTAAACTTTTCTAGTTCCACACAATCGGAGTATTTTATGAAGGCTTGAATTTAGGCTTTTTATCAAGAAAAAAAGATGGCCACCACACTTGGCTTAGAAATCCCACTGCAGACCTGGCAAGGGTTAGGATCAAGAAAATAATAATAATAAAAAAAAATCATAGTACACAGCATAGGAGATACTGTATCTAGTAAAGTGTATCTGACATGTATGCTAATATTTTTATTAACTGTAATTGAAACTAGTTTTTTGTAAAAAACTTTTTTCATTGCGCTGCTGCTATAAATGGCTTCAAGCCACAGTGGGATAAAGTCAAAGGGATAATGTGGAAAGGGAAGGTAAATATAGCAGGTAGGATATGGGGGTGTAAGCATAGCTAGCAATGAACAATGCGAGGTAGTGTTCAGAACAGACCTGATGGACTTAAAGAGCACCTTTTCTGGTGTTCTCAACAAAAAAAACAGGAAGGACCCTTTCATCCCCCCCACTTCCATTAGTGCCAGAGTTATAATTTATTTATGCCCCGATTTTTGAAGGGAAGGGATCATATTTTGGCTCCGTGGAGCTGAGCCACCGATCCCTTCTACTTTCTGATGGTGGGAGCTGCACCCATGCTAGCATGTTTTCTGATGTCATTACATGGAGGGAACAGGGCGGCGCGCTCCACAGACATTAATGGGACTGTTTTTTTAAAGTCCATTTTTTGTATTTTAGATGGCTGTTCAGAACAAAGCAAGGCCACTTAGGGCTGCCACTTTTGGAATGCAAAAGAAAAACTGCCACCTGTCCCCCTCCATCCCCTGCCCCCCTCCACCCCTCTGCACCCCCGCTCCTCTTGCTAAAATCTATACTTACATAATGTGTATATAAGTTCTGAGTGTCTTCGGTTGCACACTCCTCTGGTCAATCTCTTCCAGCATCTGCTGAGTGCTCCAGTTGCTATGGGACAGGAGATAGTATATAGCGTGGTGGCAGTCTGTGTAGACACACGCAACCCCACTGCGTGAAAGCATGGAACTCGAATAAACACTAGCTGATGGAAACACCTCTCAGCGGTGCCTAGTGGGAACGTTCTACGAGTAATAAAAACTAACTTTTTTATGGTCAGACTCATCCTGCATGTATTTTGTAGATACAAGTAATTGGAACATTCATTACTAGGGCAAGTTTGCAATCCCGGGAGCACAGGTCAGGCGCAGAAACAGTACATGTCACTGACTGTCACAAAAAAAAAAAAGGCAGATTAAAATGTTTCACTGGCAACCCTGTAGAAAAAAAATGGCCATGCTGATTGAAAACCAGTCAGGTGGCAACCCTAAGACCACCGCTTAAAGCAGCAGTGCAACGAAAATGAGTTAAAATTTGACCCCACCTTTATTTCTTCCTAATTGATGCCAAATGGCTTCCACCTTATTGTGGTGGTAAAAATTTCAGTTTTCATTATCATTTAATCATTTTATTAAAGTTTTAAAGCAATTATTTCTCAAGAAAAAAAGATGGCTGCCTCATTTTTGCATAGAAATAATATTGAGGACTCGAGGAGGGTAAGAAACCAGACAAAAATGCAGATGTACGGTACACAGCATAGGAAGCATCCAGAAAACCCAAATCAACAGTTCTGGTAATATTTTTCATAACTGTAGCAGAAAATTAGCTTTTTGGAATAACTTTTTTCGTTGCACTGCTATTTTAACTAAAAAGGTCCTTGTTAGTTGAGCAGTGGCCTTGATTTGTTCCGAAGGGCCATATAAAATACAAAAAATGGACTTAAAAACAGCCCCGTTAATGTCTGTGGAGTGCACCTCTATGTTCACCATATAATGACATTACAAAACATCCCAGTGTGGGGGCAGCCGTCACTATTAGGAAGTAGAAGTGACTGGCAGCTCAGCTCTGCAGAGCTAAAATACAATCCCTTCCCTTCAAAGACTGAGGCATATATACTGTGTATATATATATATATATATATATATATATATATACACACACATTATAATATAACTCTTACAGCAGTGGTACTGGGGGCAGGTAATGGTCTTTTCTGTTTTGTTTTTGTTGGGTGATTGTGAAAAGAGCAGGAAATGTGCTCTTTAAAGAACAAGTGCTTAGTAAGGATGTATTTTATTTGTTTTTAGTTATCTTTTCATCATTTTATTTGTATTTGCCACTACTAGTAAAAAAGAATCCAACGGAATTCTTGTATTATGATATCAGAAAAGTTTTCCTAGCAAGGCAGTGCATTTCAGTGGGAAACTACAAAGCTGTTGTCAGATTTCTATAGAGAAACAACACTTTCTACCACTAAATAGTATAGACTTAATAGAAATATGTGATTTTTGAAAACCTCTGATATTTTGTTATAATTTAACAGGTGACATTTTCTTCATAACAAGATTTTACATGGAAAGAAGAAAAGACAAGCTAGTTACTGTTTTAAAAATTGTAAAATCATACAGACGTCCCACAATTGTGCAAACATAAAAAGGCAAAGTTTGCTGCTGAAAGAAGTATCTATTTCTTTTGAAAAAGACAGAAAAATATTTTTAATTTCTCATTGAAATGCACTGGCTTCCTAAGTAGCTAGCAGTTTCTGACATCACAATACCACAATTCTATTGAATTCTTTTTTTACTAGCAGTGTGAAAAGCAAATGTAAAAATCCACTTTTTTACTGCACAAACAAATATTTTATTATAAAAGTAGAAAGTAATTACTAACACATCAAAATACAATAAATAAAATAGTTAGTTGTCTATTTATTAGAAGACTCTTTAAAAAGTTATTTTCTATGGCCGGCCGGGTGGCACTGAGGGCTGAGGCACTGGACACCTTACTTCGCACTACCCCGATGACCTGTGTTCAGGAATGAGCATGGGCTGCTGGGGGCCGGCAGGGGAGGAGAAGGACTGAGCATCCAATGGACTGCTCTCCTTCTCTGGGAGAGGTCCTCAGTGGTCAGCGCTCGCCTGCTTCCTAGTGGAAGCTAGGAGACAAGGCACCATACTGCAGAAGGGGGAGGAGCTGGGGGGCAGATGCTTGGAGGGAGTGCATGCAGACACGTGCGCACTCCTTTCTGTGGGCATCATTGCACACCCCAGCTCCTGGGGAGAAACCAGGGAAAGTAGAAGCTGCAGCACAATGGTGGAGGGCACCTTGCAGGTTCCGCTCCCAGCCAGCCACGGTGCTGGCCCACTGAATCCGGTCTCCAGTGGGGGTTGGGGAACCCTGCCAGCCCTGCTGGGTGGGCAAGCCCTGGGAGCTTGGGTCAGCACTGGATGGTGGATGCTGGGGGACGGGGCTGGGGACACCCTCTAGGAGACAGCCGTCTCAAAGGAGGAAAAAAGGAATAACCGTAGAAAAAAGTTATTTTCTGTTCTTACTTTGTCTGTTTCTATTAAATGTATGCTGAAAATAGAAAATAAAGTTAGACTCGACATTTCAACCATGGGGCTTCTTCAGAAATTATGAATAAAGAGAAAAGTAAGCATAGTTAGTGAAAAAGTAGGGAGAAAGCAGGGGTATATAGCATGCATGTGGGGAAAGGAGTTATAATATGTGTGTGTGTGGGGGGGGTCATAAAGAAGACCCATGGTCAAAAAGTTGATTTTCACATTATTTTCTGGTTTCTACAAGCATTTAATGTAACCCCTTTGTTTCACTGTAATATCTATGTACACTATCTTTGTTGGTCCAAGAAAGGTATCACAATCCTTGGGTTTGTCAGTATAGCTTAGAAGTTAGAGTAATGAGCTGTGAATGAGCTTGGTACATCCAGCAGACCTGGGTTTGATTTCCACACCCTCCACTTGCATACTGTGTGACTTTGAACAAGTCACTTCACCTCACCAGTGCTCCCGGGTTGCCCATGAAAACAGGCATTTCAGCCTACTGGGCCTTATCTGGTTACCAAAGACTAAAAATAAAACAATCCTCAAATTCATCCAGTCTTCCATAACTAACACAACTGCAAACATGCTCTTTTTCATTTCCTCATCAGAAATGGATCACCCGGAAAATACAGCAGCCTCTCAACCTCCTGACTCATAAACCAGCGGCATATCTTAAAAATCAGGGATAAATGACCACAATGAGAAACACCACTTGCTAACATCAGCTCGAAAAGCTGTTACAACATCAGGTTTAGCGTGAAAACCAGTATATGACAGTCTCAGAGACCCATAGTGTAACAGTAACATCAGGTGACATTTCATGTTTCAAATTCCTGCTCTTCAGTGACTGAATGCTAAATTTGGGAGGGACTGAGTATATGTCTGAGACACAATCACAGACAAGGGGCTAGCAGTAGTCCAGAGGTTACAGTAATGAGCTGTGAATGATCTTGGTACATCCAGCAGTCCTGGGTTTGATTTCCACAACCTCCAGTTGCATACCGTGTGACCCTGAGCAAGTCACTTAACCTCCCCAATGCTCCCGGGTCACCCCTGAAAACAGGCACTTGTGCCTTGTGGACCTTATCCAGTTACCAAAGAATAATAAATAAGCAGGAACCTATGTGAAGTTCAGCCAGTCGATAGGAATGAGCTACCGTATAAAGGCCTTAGTCAGAACTGACAGAATGGCCTCGGTAACTTGTCAGTAAATGGTTAATCTAAAAAAAGGGAGAGAAGTTCCTGTGGGAAAGGGGGCTTCAAGTGACGCAGTTGTACTTCCCCAGAACAATCCTTCTCAGCTGTGGAACAAAGAGGCGGTTACACAACCGCTCCTTAAACTATCGGCCCACTACTACAAGTTTTTTTTTCTCACTACAATGAATAAAACATCTCCAACTACTTGATTAAATGTTTTCAATGCCAAATAAATGGCGTACTTTACAGTTGCTGCCATACACTTGCCACGTCAGCTTGGAAGGGGGTTCAATAAATGATGCTAAGCTGGGATGGGGGACTGTCTGACCGTGTTATTAAGAATTTCATTTAAAGAGGACAGGGAATTATTTCTAATTGGCAGCTGCTCATAATGCTACATTTTTTAGAAAGTAACCCACATGGTCCCTGTTTAATGGTACCTGAAAACTGTATTCTGTGTTCTTTTATTGTTATGGGCAACATTCTGAATTGTTCTCTTCATGGAATCACTAATTTGAAGTTTTGACTAGGTCATGGTGTGTGTACAAAACTCTGAGCACTCTTCCAATATGTCAACACCTCATGCTTGGCATTCGGGAACACAAACTGTAACACAACCAAAACTCCAAATTACTGGTTCCACGAAAAGAATTGTGTAGAATATTGTCCCTATAAGGAAAAATTTCAAAGCACAGTTTGTCACGTCACTGTTTATTCGGGTACAGTTAAATGTGGATTGTCTGGATGTACGAATACCATTTCTGTAAACAGGAACATTTCAAACACCTGCCAGTTCACACACAGTTCCTGTCCCCATTGAACATGCAGCTCTCCACACCAGCACATACATTCATAATGATAATGTTTCAGCTATTACACTTTACTAGACAACACCTTTTTATCAATTTTCTATTTCCTTTCCAGGGTTTATAACACATTATGGTAGCCTTGCCAAGAGGTCTGTATCAAAAGCATGCAGGCTGGCCCCAGCTGACCTCATAGTGCCTGTGATTAGGGCATCAAAAACTTACTATAACACAGAGCAGACTGGTTGGGCAACCATGCACAACCAGTCTGTGCTGTCACAGAGGGGTTCTGATTACATCAGGCCTCAACAGCAAAGTTCAAGAGGTCAGATGTAATCAGAAGCCTAAGGTGGCAGCACTGGCCGGCTGAGCATGTGACTGCTCAGTCAGTATTTTTCATAGTGCATAGCTTGTTTTTGTTTTTTGTTTTTTTAGTTTTTCTTTTTTTGAAAATGGCTGCAGCCAATGTGCCAGCAGTTGCAGTTCAGAACTTGAACTGATTACTGTGCACATGACAGCGCTGCATAAAACACCAGTTGCCAGGAGGATTTCCAATCAGCTGGAACACTGTTGTACCACACAAGGATACAACAGCATTCCGTGACCTTTAAACAGTAGCACAACAACATTTGTTCTGGCCTGGAAATCCATACAGAACAAACCCCAACTATGCACAATAACACTATCAGGTAACATAACAGCAAAGACAGCAAAGGTGAGATCCGTTGAGGTTCTGTCAGGTGAGTTTTGGAGGACAGTGAAAACAAGGTACAGTATCCTCATCCGAAATATTTAGCTTACAAATTACAGGAGGAAGCAAAACGTACAAAAATGCTGAAGTTAAACACCATTGAAAATAGAGCCCTTTCACCACCTGCTCTTTAAGCTTGTAACGAAGGTTGATCTGAGCAAAAAAGAAACTAGAATTTTTCAATATGAGCTAAACAGGTTCCTATTTATTTACAGTATTATTTTAATTTACAAGCTGTATCCAAGGCATATTACTTAAATAAGACAAAATAATATTTTTAAAGGTCACTGTCTTCTCAGATAATTTATTATTAATTAATTATTAATAAGATAAGTCAGAATGATACACACCTAAATGATCCACTGAAGTATACAGCAGCTCTCCGGGTTAACTCAGCAGCAGCAGCCTAAAACTCCTTCTTGTCATCAGTGAGACGAGGGGGACAGTGAAAGGGAGAGCAGACTTCCGAGTTCAGCTCAGGAGTTTAACTTCTGAGGGGTCCCGTCGTGGCGTGAATGGAGAGTATTTATGCAGCGTGTGGGGGAGAAGGAGGGAGGGACGGAGGGTGAGTGTAAGTGTGTCTCCGGGTAGTGTCTCCTCCTTGTCTTCTTGGTTTCTAGGCATTTCTGAGCAAGGAGGAAGGTGTGGGAGGGTGAGGTCACCCCGCCGCCGGGGAACAATACCAGGATGGAGTTCCGACGAAGTGCCTCTGACGGGGCCCCCACTTCCCAGCACAGGGAGCGCGCTTTCTTGGAACAAGGCAGGTCCCCAGCCCATGGTTCATCTCAGGACTGCGAGGAGTTTCGGCCCACCCGCCAGCCTTACAATTAACTCCCAGCTGCTTATTTTTAAACAGCAAGAGATTACTTGATCTGTGTTTCTGTGATGTCAGTTTTTTTTTTCAACTTGTGGTATCTATTTCTGGAAGTGAAGGAGTGCCGTTCCGCTTCATTGCCTTACTTTGAACTGGGTGACAAAAAAAGAAGGATTATTTTTAATTATATGACAACACGAGCATACCGTATTTTTATAATATTCTCGTTTGTTTTTGCCCTTTTGTCCAGATTTATCGCCGCTCAGGTTTTGTCCAACTGGGTAAATTACCCTGCACATATTTTGCAAACATATATTTTACAATGTTGATATTGTATTTAACCACTGGGTTAATTAGTTAGTTAGGTGGTTAGGCACCCTGGACAGCTTCCTGTATCTGCTACAGTGTGTCATTTACAGCATTTGTTGGGTACAGGACGCGTTAGAGTTTAAAAATGTACATATAGATACCTACTAAACAATTAGCTACCCTACACAGCACGTTTTGCAAAAGTAACAAGATCGTCTGTATAATTTACACAATCATTTACATCACAGAGCTATATAGGATATCCTATAATACATAAGTGTGTGTAACCAGATTTTTATGCACCCCGAGATGTGGGATACTCAATAAACCACAAGAGTGATGCTAAACTGGTTTATCAGGGCAGCTGACATGGAGCTGGTGCTTAAAAGATGAGTTACAACACCTTCCCATGATTTTTTTTTAATATCTGGCAAAAACTATGTTTTCAAGAAGGTAGTTGAGATGGATATGTTGAAGTGGGCTGAGAATGGTTTGAACCATGAACCAACCAGTCACTCTAGAAACCAACTACGCCAAGTGAAGTGTGGCAAAATTTCCAAGTCGCCTGAGATTTGCCAACCTGTCAGGTCTCTGGTTAAGGTGTGCTGTTTTGGTCAGTTCATGGATAAGGCAGTTCTTTCACTGTTTTGCTACATGATGGAAGTTTCAGAAAAATGGAGATGAAGGAGACACAACTCACAAAAAGGGACCAGTTTATCGAACAACTGAATCACAGGAATTAGAATAAGAAAAAGGGGTGCGAACAAGAAAATTTCTTCTCTCAAACCACAATTCTAATATTATTACTGTATTTCTAAAATCACTTATTTTTTATTTATTGAAATGTTTCACCAGGAAGGCACACTGAGCGACAAGTCGCTCGTCTCCCGGTGTGACCTGGTGGGAAGGGGTACAATAAGAGTGAAACATTAAACATTCAAGTTACAAGATCAACATTAACATACAGTTCTAAGGCAGGTGTTACAGCAGTGGTACAACAGTGTTGTGCATAATAGGTAGAAAGAGTGGACAATAATAAGTGCGGGTTAATAAGTAAACAAGTGCTTATGTGAAAGAAAAGGGGGGCGGTGAGAGGGAGAAAGGAGAGGGAGGGGTAAAGTGGGGGGAGGGGGAAGAGTCATGTTCAAGTTACAAGATCAACATCAACATACAGTTGTAAGGCAGGTGTTACAAACAGTGTTACAACAGTGTTGTGCATAACATGTAGAAAGAGTGGACAATACTAAGTGCCGGGTTACTATGTAAACAAGTGCTTCCATGAAAGAAAAGGGGGAAAGGGGAAGGAGAGGTGAGGTGGGGGAGGAGGAAGAGTCATGCCCCTGGAGACCCCTTCAGGATGCGAGGAACCCAAAGGGGACTAGTGGGCCAGAAAGAAGGGGATAAGGCAGTGTCCCAGAGAGAACCCTTTAAGATGGTGGGGGACTGGAGTAGATGAAAGATACAAACCCCTTGGGGGGCAGAAGAGGGACCCATGGAAAGCATCCAGGGTCCTTTACATTCTGTGAGAGATCAAGAGAGGCCAGTAAGGGGAGCAATTGGGGGAAGGGGAGAAGGGCTAGAGGGGGTGGGTGTGCACAGGGTAAAATGAAGGTGAGGGTAGGGTTTGTATAGGGCTTAGAGGAGGGAATTAGGGAGGGACGCGGCAGGAGCAGCTAGGTGCAAGTTCATTATTGAGGGCAGAGCTGATGGAGTAGGCAGAGGATGAGTGCTGGATCTGGGGGTGGGGGATTCCACATTTTTGGAAGGCAGTAAGAGTAACTTGATTGGCCGAGTTGGGTGGATCTGTGGGGGACAACCAGAGTACGGGAGTCAGTTGATCTAAGGAAATGGGAGGGTGGGGGGTGTTATAAAAGAGTAGGTGAGGTAGGAAGGGAGCTCACCCAACCAGTGCTTGGAGGTGAATTTAGCACAGTGGGAGAGTCACCTATTTGTAAGAGAGGGGAAGGATAGGGCATGATAAAGATCGCAATGATGGGTGCGAAGGGGGGGGGCATCCAGGGCAAAGCAGCAGGAGGAATTGAAGAGGGTGTCCAGTCTGGCCAGGGAGGACTTAGGGGCAGCACCATAGACTACATCACAGTAATCAAAAATGGGTAGTATCACCTTTTGAACAAGTTCATGCCTTGCCTTAGGAGGGATGCAACTACGGTTCCTAAACAGGGCACCAAGCTTGGGGTGCAGTTTTTTCTGGATGGCGTCAATATGTCCAGAGAAGTTTAGGTGTTGGTCCAGCCAAACACCTAAATACCTGAAGGAGGATGTGTCCTCAAGCAAAGTCCCCTCAAGGGTGTGAAAAGTGACTAGGGAGGGAAGCCTAGAGAGTCTCTGCCTTTTGCCAAAGGTCATGGAGACAGTCTTTTTGGCATTGAGGAAAAGTTTATGGTTAGCAAACCAGAGCTGAACCTTTTTGAAGTCTTGCTGTAAGCTATGAACATTTGAATGTGCCAGCAGAAACAGACCACCCGGTCTATCTAAGTGTGCTTGAGTGAGCAGCTAGCACCCCTAGTTTGCTTTCCCCCAACCCCTCCCCTTTGTCATCCCACTGCCACCCCCACCTTCCCCACCCTCACTCTCCCCTGTTCCCTGTTCCCTGTCCCATGTCCTTTTGAAGCTGTTCACAGATTTACATGATACCACCCTTTCTGGTAGTGCGTTCCATTTTGCTACCACCCTCTCTGTGAAATAGTGTCTCCTCATTTCCCTCCTAAATCTTCCCCCCTCTATTCTTAGCCCATGCCCCCTGGTGTCCCTTCCCCTCTTTAGCTTAAAGACCCAATCTACCCCATCCTTATTAATTCCCGTCGGATACTTGAATGTCTCTATCATGTCCCCCTGTCCCTTCTATCCTCCAGAGTGTACATATTCAGGTCTCTCAGCCTGCTGTCATAGTATCTCCCTTCCATTCCACATATCATCTTTGTTGCCCTCCTCTGCACCCCATCCAGCAGCCTGATATCACGCTTTAGGTATGGCCTCCAAAACTGCATGCAATACTCTAAGTGTGGCCTTACCAGTGACCTGTAGAGGGGTAAGATCACCTCTCTTCACCTGGATGAAAACCCCCTTGCTATGCACCCCAGCATTTTGTTTGCTTTTGTAGCCGCTCTCCTGCACTGGGCAGTGTTGTTCATGGTCCCTGTTATCATTACCCCTAGGTCCTTCTCCTCCTCAGTGATCCCCAGCTAAACCCCTCCCCCAGCCAGTATGCTCTCCTTGGGTTCTTCACTCCAAAGTGCATAATCTTACACTTCTTTGCATTGAACCCCAGGTACCACCTCTCTGACCACTCCTCCAGCTTGCTTAGGTCCCCCCTGCAGCTGCTTCCATCCCTCCACTCCATCCACCACTGCTCTGAGTTTGGTGTCATCAGCAAACAGACTTACCTTGCTCACCACCCCTTGTGCAATGTCTGATGTGAAGACCCCAAATAATACTGGCCCCAGCACAGAGCCCTGTGGCACCCCACTCATCACCGGCCTTGGAGTTGAGAGCTCCCCTCTCACTACCACCCATTGCAGCCTTCCACTCAGCCAGCTTGTAATCCAGTTCATCATTTTTGCCCCTACCTCTACACCAGTTAGCTTCCCCCCAAGCTGCCCATGAGGCACAGAATCAAAGGCCTTGCTGAAGTCCAAGTAATGAACATCCACCGCATGGCCCTTATCCAGCTCACCTGTTACCCAGTCACAATATTGTATCAAATTGGTTTGACAGGACTTCCCTGAAACAAACCCATGCTGCCTCATATCCTGGAGGCCATTGTCCTTCAGGTATGACACCAGTCTTTCCTTTAGTATTGGTTCCATGAGTTTGCACACTATGGAGGTGAGACTTACTGGACAATAATTATCTGGTTCATCCCTTGGCCCACTTTTGTGTAATGGTACTACATGTGCCATCCTCCAGTCCAGTGGCACATATCCCAACTCTAGTGAGGTGCTGTACAGATCCGCCAGTGGCTCCACCAACACCTCCGCCATCTCCCTCAGCACCCTGGGGTGGATACCATCTGGCCCTGGTGCCTTGTCCACCTTCAGTGCCCTCTGTCCCTCTAGGACTCTACTTGCCTAAATTCTTCCATCTGTCACCTCCTCTCCCCCTGTCCCCACCCTCCCAGCCCATAGTGGTAGCAGTCCCCACCCTTCTTCTGTGAACACTGAGCAAAAGTATTCATTCAGTGCTTATGCCTGCTCCTCACCCTTTTCTGTCCACTCCCCACCCCTTTTTATCCTCACTATTGTTTCCTTGCACTTCCCTTTCTCCCTGATGTATCTGAAAAAGTCTCTCCCCTCCCGTTAATTCCCTGCGCTAATCTCAGCTCCCTCTGGGCCTTGGCTTTTCTCACTTTTCTGGCCACCTCCCTGGACCATCTTGCATATTCCTCCCTGTCCACTTCCTTTCCTGTCCTCCTATACCTCTGGTGTGCCTCTCATTGCTGGTTGTAACCTCAACAGGACAGGAGCCAGATGCATACAGGACTGTATCATCTGCATACATATGTAAAGCGGAGGATGGGGAGCAAACAGAGGGAAGGTCATTTAAGAAGATGAAGAATAGGAGGGGCCCTAATACTGAACCCTGGGGGACTTCAGTGCTATTGGGGAGGGGTGGGGAAGTGGCGTCCAAGATCTTAACTGATTGGGTTCTGCCAATAAGGTAGGCCTTGAACCAGTTTGTGGCAGAGGGAGATAGGCCAGCTGCTGGGAGTGAGTTGAAGAGAAGGGAATGAGAGATGGTGTCAAAGGCCTTGGCCAGATTGACAAAAATGGCAGAGGTAATTTGCCCATTGTCCATCCTGGTTAGGATGGAGTCTGTGAACTGTAGGAGAGAGGTGGTGACTGAGTGTTTTTTCCTGAAACCAGATTGGACAGGGGTGAAAAAGGAGGTGTCAGATGGAAAAGAGGTGAGTTGGGAGAGGACAATGTGTTCTTGAAGCTCAGCAAGGGTAGGGAGGAGAGAAATGGGGCGATAGTTGCCAGTGGAAGAGGGGTCACCCCCTCTGGGTAGAGGGAGGACCACAGCATGTTTCCAAGAAGAGGGGACAGAGGCAGTAAAGGGTGAAAGATTTAGGATTATTGAGAGGGGGTAGGCAATGGCCGTAGCAGAGAGGGAGAGGAGTTTTAAGTCAAGACCATCAGGGGAGGCACCCTTTGAGGGGTTGATGGTGAGGAGGGCAGTTAGGGCACCATTTGGGGTTACAGTAGTGAAAGAGAAGGGAAGGTGGTGGAGGGGGCACACTGGTAGAGGATGGGGAGGAGGATGGGTAGGGAAGGAGGAATTTCAGTAGCTCAGTGGTGCAGGAGGTATAGTAGGAGTTAAATTCTGAAGCTACAGCTGGTGGGTCAGACACTAGTGAGCAATTTACTTTAAGTACTGAGGCAGTGGGTGAGATGAGGGGGTAAATAAGGTGTGCACCACCTTTCAGAACTTTGAAGGGGAATTTATGTTAGTGATGAAGACAGATTTGAAATATTCGGACTTGGCTAACCTTGTAGCCCTGGTGCCAGTGTATCTGAGCATGCAGAAGTTCGTGAGGTCACTAGGATGCTGGGTAGCTTTATGACGCTTCCAGGCTCGATCTGTAGCTCCGAGACAGGCCAGAAGTTCAGGGGTTAACCAAGGTAAGTGGTTACCCCTGACACTGGTTTGTTTGAGTGGGGTAAAGGCATTCCAGGTGTTCCAAAATTGTTAGGGTGCAGTTGGATGGAACTGTCTCCGGATCATGCAGGAGAAATGGTTGGCATGTGATGGGCAGAAATGAAGCTGGGTCTTCAAGCGTACTGTCTCTTTACTTAGGGGTTGCTGGTTTCAGCAGTCTTTGGCTCAAGCAACCATTACAGGGCAATTAGAAAACATGCAGGGCAGTTCAAGAACATGCAGGGCAAATCATTTTTGGAGCATGTGCAAGCAGTTTTGAAAGGGTTCACAGCATGCAAGGGTAGTATCTCAGTCTTGTAGAATGCAGTGAACACAGAGGGCAACTGAGCACAATTTAACCAAGTCTCAGAGCAAAACACGGCAATTTAAGGGCAAATAGGGCAAATATAATGCATGCATGGCAGTTTCACAGTCTTGCAGCAAGCATTTACTTTGAGCACAGTCCAAGTAAATCAGCAGTCCTGGAACAACATTCTTCCCTTCAAATCTGTTCACAGACAATTCAGCACTGTCACTTTAAATGGACTGACAATTTCACTTTAAAGTGTTCATTCAAGATTAAACACAGACACTTTGAGCAACACTTGCACTTTAAGATGTTCATTCTGTAACCAGGGGTATTATACCAGGGCAAACACTGTGTAAGGGGAAACCCAGATTAAATTGCTGAGATATACCTAGCTCTGCGTGGACTGCAGGTTATGCCTTCCCTCACACAAGCATACACTTAAAGAGCAGCTGACGCCTTCAAGGGATCTTTAACAAAACATAATATTTAGACACAGTTTGGCTTGTATTTCACATTAGTTCTGTATTCCTCCTCTCCATTATTTATTACTGGTGTAATTTGCATGACAACAGGATCTTTGCTCCTGAAGAGTTCATCTATTCCTGTTGCTTTCTCCCTACCTGAGGTCATAATGCACTCCTTGTGACATTACAGTTTCTCCCATGGCAACAGATTGTGATGTCACAATACAGGAGTATGACTTGAAGTAGGGAGTAAGCTATAGAGGTAGATGAACTCTAAGGTATAAAGATCATGTATTGATGCAAATTTCCTCGGTATTAATAATGGGGAGGAGAAATCTATAAGCAAAGCAACTTTATTTATAAAATAGCGTTATTCACCCAAGGACCACAGCGCTAGCACAATAAATGATAAAATCGCAGCTAAAAAGTCCATCAATCATTATTAAATATCAACATCAAAATTACACATCAGAAAAAGCAAGGTTGAACAGGTATGTTTTTAAAGCAGATTTAAAACTCTCCACTGTCAGGCACTCTCTTATCTGATGAGGTAGAGAATTCCACAGGGTAAGGGCCACAAATTCAAATGCTCGGGTGCCAGAGGTCTTCAAACGAACCCTGGGAATCTCTAGCAATCCCTCTTCGGGTGGAGCAGAGTAGGTGGAGGGGACAGTAGAGGTGAAGAAGCTCTTGCAAATAGCTCAGATCCTGTCCGTGTAGGGCCTTATAGGTCAGCAAACCGACCATGAAGGTGATCCGCCATTGAATAGGCAGCCAGTGCAGGTCATGCAGCACAGGCGTGACATGGCAAACTCGAGGTAGTCCAGTCAACAGCCTAGCTGCCACGTTCTGCACCAGCTGCAAGCAGCGGATATCAATCCCCGGTAGCTCTAGGTAGAGAGAATTACAGTAATCAAGGTGAGAGGTCACAAAGGTGTGAACCAAAGTTGGGAAGGTCATCGGGTGGAACTAGGTGCTTGATCCAAGCGATGTTCCTCAGACAGTAAAAGGCAGTCTTGACAATGGATGACACCTGGGATTTAAGCGTCAGTCCTTCATCAAGAATCACGCCCAGATCTCGCACCCATTCAAAGGTCATCAGTTGGCAGCCACCAAGCCAGAGCCCAGATGGTCATCCTGTCGATGATCCCTCTATCCAGTGACCTGGGTCCACCACCAGGACCTCGGTCTTGTCCGGGTTCAACCTCAGCCAGTTAGCACTCATCCAGTCTTGAATCTCAGAAAGGCAGTTGTTAAAGCTTGAGATAGCTCACACCTGATCAGGTACAAAGGACAAGTAGAGCTGAGTGTCATCTGCATAGCAGTGGAAACTCAGCCCATACTGCATTACAATGTCTCCCGACGGCGGCATATACACCACGCACAACATGGGTGATAGCACCAAGCCCTGTGGCACCCCACATGACAGGGAGAACTTGTCAGAGGAATACACGCCTGAAACAACTCTCTGAAACCTGCCAGTGAGGAAAGATTGAAACCATCTCTGGACCATACCTGATAATCCACAGATCAGCCGCAGGTGCTGTACCAACACAGCATGGTACATGGTGTCAAAATGTCACAGAGAGATCGAGAAGAACCAAGATGGAATGGCTCTTCCAATCTCTCGCTATCAGGAGATCACTGAGGACCCAAACAAGGGCTGTCTCAGTGCTGTGCCTTTTCCGAAATCCGGACCAGAGAGGATCGTAGATGTCATGGATGGTCAAGTGATGCTCCAGCTGCAGCGCAACCACCTTCTCGATAACCTTACCCACAAAAGGAAGATTAGAGATGGGTCTGTAGTTAGCAAGACAGTCTGGGTCAAGAGAGGATTTCTTAAGGAGAGGTGTCAACAGCACTTCCTTCAGGGTGTCTGGAAACACACCTGATTCTAATGAACACCAGATGATCTCAGCTAGGACCGGGCCGATGACCTCAACGCACCCCACAAGGAGGCGCGTTGGCCCCGGGTCCAAACTACAGCAGGTCAGCCACATGCTCTGGATAATTCTCACAACATCCTCGATCACCGGCCAACTGAAGTCAGACCAGACAAACCGAGGCACTGCAACCTCCCACCGACCACCGCTGTCCAACATTGGAGCAAGCTGCACAGATCTGGGACCTGATGTCGGCAACCTAATCTCAAAGAATCAAGCAAACTCATCACATTTCTCTTGTGACAATGCTCTCTGAGTCTGTAGACAGGCTGGACTACACAGTCTGTCCACAGTCTGAAAGAGCTGAGCTGGTCGATTCTGTGCAGTGGCAATCTCCCTGGACAGGAACTCTGCCTTCTTACGGGAGATAGCCAATTGATAGTCCTTATAATGGGCCATCAATCTAAGTCTGTCAGCATCAAGGCCCAATTTCCACCAGCAACGCTCCTTCCTTTGTCCCACTCTCCTCAGCTCCCTCAAAGTCCCATCAAACCGAGGGTGCTGGTTGAGGGGGCGAACCCAGACAGGACTGATTAAATCCAGAGCTTCAGACACAGTGCTGTTATAGACCTGTACCAGAGTATCTGGATCACCGTTAGCCCGCGGTAGACTCAATAGGTCCAGTACCGCAACCAGGCCATCTAGAGTCAAACCCCTTTAAAGGGCGATATCGGACCATCTCGGTAGGGGCAGACCTATAGGGGGCCTGAAAATTGAACCTTATGGTGTGATGGTCAGATCAACCGACTGGCTCCATCACTGGGTAGGAAGTCTCCATACCAAGAAGGAAGACCAGATCCAGTGAATGACCGTGATTATGAGTCGCAGAGGTAATCATCTGTGTGAAGCACAATGAATTCATCAATTGGAGGAAGTCCTGACCAAACTGCAAGAATATATATGAAATGCAAGCTGAATTGTACCTTAATATCATGTTTTTCAAAGTTTTCTTTGAGCCATCAGCAGCTCTTTAAGGTTTTACTGTAAAACAGCAGTCCTGCCCTCTTGTCTGAGGGCTGATTAATTAGGACTGTCTGCTAGGGGTCCCACACTAACAGTCTGTTCCTTGCTAGGGGTTCTGGGATTCACTTAAATATTTTTACAACACTTTATTACCAAGCCATTGGCTAGGGCTGTAGCAGCTTTGCCGCTTGCTAGGGGGTCTGGGATCAGTTAGGCATCTTTCAAACTGTTTGCTAGCCCTTGGCTAGGATAATGGCAGCTAAGCTGCTGGGTGGCTAACTGGGGGCCTGTGCTGGCTTAACAAGAGAATAAGTAATCGGAAATCAAAATAAAATTCAAGAATGAATGAGGCATTCTGGTTCTTGATGGGGGGGGGGGCCCTGAGCAGGGGGTCCACGTCAACCACAGGGATCGCTGATGCCTAAAATTAGCTATGATCATAAGTTCATAAGTGAACAGTCAGAGCTGCTCCCACAACACAGAATTGTGCCATCCAGTCCCCCGTTTTGCTGCCTAGGTTGATAGCGTGCTTCATTCAGTTTTCTTCCTCTGTCTTTGGAGGTTACAGAATGAACACACACACAGATACACACACACACACACACACTCACTTATACATAGCTGCTTCACATAGAATCCCCAACCAGTATCAGCAAGGGTTTGTATGTGACATGAATAATGCTCTTCTGGGGCACATAAACTGTTAACCTTTTAGGACATTTGTATAACCGAGAGAACTTTCTTTTTCCTGGAACATAAGAGGAACGAAAAACCTCAGTTCACTGTTCTGTACTTCCACTTCAGCTACTGCTGGTAACAGTGAAACTGTGACAGCATCCCCTAGAAAGCTTATGAGTTTCAGTCCCAATTTAATACAGACAAGCTGATGTTGCAGAAATTGGGCAACTGTGGTGACAGCAAACTTCTAGATACAGCACTGTGTTTCTGCTTTTTGAAATGCTGTCTTCAGGAATTGGAGGCTCCTGTATATGTGCTGTTTAATATGATAGGAAACCATGTTCGATGCCTTGAAATGCTCACTTTCTTGTTCTCTTTGTTCTTTACTTTGCTCCTCTTGGCCCCCAGCTTTCCCACTTCTTCCGCTAACTCAGTGGCTTGCACTGCCCATCGGTTTCCCCTCCCAGTACTGTGGTCACCATCTCCAGGCTTCCCAGATATTCACTTGTCCCAACTACTCCAAAGTGTTCCTTATGGGGGAACCCTTCCCTGCTTCCATGAAGGGAGGAAGGCACTATCTGAAGTGAGGTTGAAGGCGAGGGGGTAATCTCAGCATGCTGAAGGGTCAAGTTGCATGGGGAAGGGTGCAGAGCTAATCATTGAACATGCTGCAGTGGCCACCTATCTTGTTTACTCCCTCCCACCACCCTCATTGGTGTGTGCACCACACCATCCTGGGGAAGGGCATGTGGCAGCATGGGTTCAACCACACTGCCATGTGCACCCCACCACGCTGCCACCAAGGAGCTGTTGCTTGAGCAGTACATCACCCACCCAATGCCATGGAGGAGAGTGATCTGTCAATAGTTCCTTCACCCTCACTGTCAGCCTCTGCTCCTATCGTTCTGAGCTCAGGGTATGAGTCAGGGTCACCAGCATACCCAAGTAGTCCCCACTACTTGGCACCATGGAGTACGAGTTCCACTTCTTTACTTCCTATTTTCCTGCCTTACCTGGTGGGCCAAGCTCACACTCAATCGGTCCCCAAGCTCTGGATTACAAACTTACTGAAGGGAGTGCCACTGGTCTCCAGATACCCACTGCTTGTATCCTCGTCTACTGTCCGAGACTTGCAGCTCATGGAGGGGTCAGCTAGGAGCTACACTGTTCAGAACTGTCCTGCCACTGTGTGTGTGTGTGTGTGTGTGTGTGTGTGTGTGTGTGTGTGTGTGTGAGGGGATAGAGGACTCAGGAGTCCTGGCACCAAATTAGATAAAGGACAGCATGGTGGCATCATCTACCTGTATGCACACCTGCAACCCCCACTTTAGCCCACCAATCAGTTCTCTGTAAGCTCTGACGGGGGACTGCATGGCCCAGAATGGTTCCCCTGTCTAGGGGTATAAGGACAGTACAGCTCCCCAGGAGCCCCACCCATTTCAAACAGTTATGGCACAGGCTTCCACAATTATCCTCTGTAGTTTTGCTGAGACAGAACACAGTGTAGAAGGGGTTACATAATCACATAAAACCTGGTGTGGCAGTTCATATGTGGTCTTTACTGGAGTGACACTCAACTATGCCTCCTGCCTGTTCCCATGTCACCTGACTGCTCTTAAGCTTTGCCACTTCTAGGTGTTATAGGCTTCCCTATCTGTACTTATTCGCTGCTGTGGATGGTTTCCTCCTTAATTACTGGCTCTGCTTTGTATCCCGCATGACTTAAATATTCTACACTGTCTTGAATACTTGGCAACAATCACAACAATCTTTCCTCACTTGTGATCCTACACACGGGTTATTTTCTGCATTTGTACTGTCCTGCTTTAAATTGTAATCGCTGCTGTATAAATTTAAGAAATGTGTATATGCTTGCTGTTTTACTTCATTGTAGTTGCTACTGTAATAAGAAAATTGTCTATGCTTGCTGTCTTCTTGTAACCCTTCCCCCAGATTTTCCTAGGTCACACCTGGAAACGAGCCTTGGCTCAGTGTGTCTTTACCGGTTACCAAACGTTTAAATAAAAAATTAAAAAGTTCATTTCGGTGCACGTTCACTAAAGTTCACATGAAGTTACAGGAACTCAACATTTCATTCAGTTGAGGAAGGATACATTATGGTAATTCATGAAGTGTACAACCTTACAGCCACCTTGGGGTCCCTACCCCTTAGTGTCCGCCCCCTGTTCATCTGCTTGGCCTCCTCCATTACTCCTTTCAGTCTCTCCTTTATGACGTCACAACTCACTCCTGCAACTGCTTCTGACCCCAGCTCTTAAACTGTCCCCGTCACCCTCCAGCACAGCCCACTCAAGCCTGCTATTGCAATGTGATTTCCTCCCTGCCCTCTCTCTCTCCCTGATTTAAGCTTTTGTTGATCACTGGCAATTTTGCTTTTCCCACAGGCACCGTTTGTACAGTTTACAATGCACCTCACATTGTTTGTTGGCAACTGTTCAGTAATATTCTCCACCAAGTGTTTGTTATTTGTTTGCTTGTTGAAGTTTGTTGACCCGGTAAGCCCACTGGGCCTAGAAGTCCCTTTTTCAGGGGTGACCGGGGTGGGGAAGGGGGAATACAGATAGTAAGCAACTGAAATTGAACCAGATTAAGCTGTTGGTGGTATTTTTAGTGAATGAGAGAAATTTGGCCAGGACACCGGGGAAATTCCCCTACTCTTTAGAGGGGGCGATGGTGGAATATGGCTTCATCTGCAGGACCTGTTCAGTCTGCTGGTGTACCTGTTGGAGAACAGAGCTTCGCTCCTGCAGTTCCAGCTTTGGAGCCCATTTCCTCGCAATTGTCTGCGAGTTCAGACGTGATGACTGCTACTTCCAGTTTACCTGATATATCTTCTCATGCTTCGTCCGGGTTTCTACCAGCTGATGAGTTGTGGCTGAAGTCTCTCCTCGCTAATCATAAGAGTGAAGTCCTGGCTATAATAGATGCTGCAGCTCCTGCCACATCTTCCCCTCAGAATTTACACATTACAGTGCCTGTCCTGGAACCTGTTACTGAGTCTACTGCTTTGCCTTCTGCTGAGGTACCTTTGGAAGCTCCATTACTGCAGAGTCGGCTCACTGTCCCTGATGCACTTATTGCGCCTGTGTTGCAAAGCGTTGGGTTGGCGGTTATGCTTTCTACTACGCAAGCTATGACTGCTGTATCGATGTTGCCTGTTTTGGAGAACGTCTCATCGGTTCTGCCGTTGAGTACTGTGCCTTTTGCTTCTCCTGTGCCCGTGATTGACCCGCTCCTTATAAAGCATTCCACGCCATTGCGGGAGACTGTCTCTCTTGCTAATGCACCCATATTGAGTCCCCTACCTAGCTCCTTGGAGGCTTCTCTGTGGAATTCAGGATAGAAACCTGGTGATTCGGGGCATTGAGTGCCTGACCCTAATCACAGCCCCATACCTGGACATGGCGTGCAGACATCCCTTTTGGGTAATGTAGTCCCTGTCTTGCCGGCTCCCCTGCTTCCTTCCCTTCCTGATACCATGGACACTGATTTACCTGCTAATGATGTCCTGCATGCTGTTCATGATATGACTCAGCTTGAGAAAGTCCCACTATTATCAGACTCATCCTTGGCTGGGGAGGGCCCTAGTACTCGGGGGGCTGCTTGGGGAGATCATATGGATATGGATGTTCCGATACAGGACCCTCCTCCTGATCATGGAGCACAGGCGAAATCTACTTGGGAAGGATTTTGAAAGCGTGATGCCTTTCGCAATGCCCCTCCTCCCTTGCAATGCAGAAATGCAGTCCGTCTACTATATGTTGGAGGCCTGGGCATTATCCCTGATCGAATTTATTTTGGTAAAACCCTGACTAAGGGCTCTCTGGGTTTCCTCACTAATGAGATTTTTGCTCTTATTCATGTGTCAGGGACTTATTCCCCTCACTAGACCAGCCATTAAGACTGTTATAATTTTATTTTGTAATGAGGCTGTAGCAGTACATGATATCTCCCATTGGTTGAAACAGCTCTGTAAGGTTTTGGGGGTCACCTCAACCTATCTTTGATTCAGAGCACTTTTGGACTGGTGGTTGGAAATTTAAAGTTTGTCTTCGACATACTAATGTGGGTCTAGTTCAGTTGCCTAACAGTTTATTTTTGGGTAGGAAAGGGTCATTGTTTTTATGTCGGTCAACCACGTACTTGCTTTAAATGTGGTTCCACTTCCCATCTTAGTGCAGCTTGTGATAGGTTGAGGTGCTCTCTTTGCCTTTCCATTGGACATGCCAGTATGGACTGTACTGCAGAACTTAAGTGTAATTTGTGTGAAGAGGTAGGTCATGGCTTTTGGACCTGTCCTTGGACCACTCATAACCGTGAGGATTGTCCTGATCATATTGAAGCACAAAAGAAGGACATTGTCTCCTTAAAGCCTCTGTTCCCTAATCCTGAGTTGTCTGCCCCCCCTACTGGATCAGGACATTATTGCTCCTGAACCTCAGGGCTCTACCCAGCCTTCCTTACCTTCTGGTGAGTCTCCTGTGTGGGTCATACCTCAAGCCTCTGTACTAGTAACCCCCCCCCCAATCCTGGAAGTTGAGGAGTCCTCCCTCACTCCAGTACGGATCGAAGATGCTTTGGTCATGCCTCCTCCTGAACCTTATGTGCAGGCGAAGAAGAGGGCTCAGAAACAAACCAAGTCTAGGACTAAACTGGCTAAAGCGTTCTTCCCTGGTGGGATTGTTTCATTACACAATAAATTTGAAGTTCTGTCGAGGCAATCTCAGTCTTCGGATTTAAGAGCTGATTCTGATGCTTCTTCCCAACCCATAGTATCCTCAGATTCGGAAAATGACAAATCTAAGGATATGGCCTCCATCAGCAGGCCTCAGAGTCTTGGCGTTCATCCCCGTAGGAGTACCAGAACGGGGAAGATCACCTGAGTATTCTATTTTTTTTTCTTTCTCCTCCCTATATTTTACTATGCAATGGACTCAGCATTTAAACTTACTGTTGCCACCTTGAATGTTAATAATGTTAAAAATGCTCGACGGCGTCTTCTTATTTTCCACTTTCGGCAAGAGTTAAACTGTGATAGTTAACTTATTCAAGATACCTGATTGAATGCCCTTTCTTTGGTTTCTGTGGCTAGGAAGCTTTGGCAATGGGGACCTTCCTTTTTTTCCTTTGGGTTGGACAGTTGTGATGGAGTTGGAGTCTTATTCTGGGGTGATGGTTTTCATGTTACGAAGTTGGTTGAAATAGTTCTGGGCCGTGCTTTGTTACTGGACTTCGTTTATTTAGATGCTAGGTGGCGGTTGATTGTGGTGTATGCGCCAACTACTGAAAAAGGGAGGGTAAATTTTTTTAACACAATAAAACCTTATCTGTTCACAACTCGGTTCCTTATCTGGGGAGGTGATTTTAATTGTGTGGTGCATTGACTGACAAGAATTTTTGTGACACCAATTGTCTTAAACGTATTGTTACACAGGGATGTCTTCTGGGTGCTTATAGAGTTTGTCATTCCACGGGTGGGCGTACTTTTTTTAAAGGTGCTTTATCCTCCCAGATAGATTTTCTTTTTACTACTAATGCAGTAAATGTTTTCTCTGCTTGTACTATTCTGGTGGAAACTTTGGATCAAGTAGTCATGTCAGCTACTCTGTGTGTTGGACTTCAGGCTACAGTAGATAGAGGTTACTGGAAACTGAATATCCTCTGTTTGGCTGAAGCTAGTTTTCTGCAGCAGGTGCATGACCTGTTGAAAGCCCGCATGTCCTTGGCTGGCCTTACGGAGGATTTGTTGTGTTGGTGGTTGGAAACTAAATCAGAACTGACTTCTTTAGCTACGCGTTTTTCTAAATATATTACATGGACTAAATATAAAGGATATCTGTCATTAAGATCCCAGTTGAGGACACTGTACTCTGTGATAAACACCCAACGTTTAAATTTGACGTCACAAGTGCAGGCTGTGAAAAAAGAGATGGTAGCCCTCCAATATTCAAGGGCTGCATCTCTTTTGCATGAGCATAAGGTTTGTACTACCAAGAAAGCAGGTTTGGGAGATGCTTTGGACTATGGTCATAAGCGCTTCTCGGATCGCTTATTAACGGAAGAGGTATGCTTGGATGGTACAAAGTGGTACTAGGAAACAAGTCATATGGGGTGGAGACATGAATTGTGGTCTAGATGTTAAATTTAAGGATTCAGTTCAGGCTGAAGTATATTGTGATTCCCATGCTCTATTGAAAGTTTTACAGACTGCTTCTCTTACGGATGCATATCGTGTACTCCATAAAGATGAAGGAGCTACTTATAAACAAAGTGCTTTTCACACCAGGATTAATTTTTTCCTTTTATCCAAGTTTTTATTTCCTCATACTTTTTTCCTTCGCTTATGTGAATTTTTGGACCATATGGTTTTGCTTTGCACATTAAGTATGTCCCAGTTTCCTCCCAGATTTCCGGGGGTACCGACTCAGTGGAAACTTAATTCTTCAGTGTTGCAAGATCAAGAAATGCAGGTTAAAATGTGGTCCCTTTTTGTAGCTCGGAACTCAGTTCGGATTTTATATGATTCTCTGGTACATTGGTGGGCTGACACTAAATGGGATTTTAAAGATTTATTTATGTTTCGAGGGAAGTGTTCACAAAACCAAAAATATATACAGTACCTGGATTTTCGACAGCAGTTTTATCGGTTTACCTCTTCACCCAATGTTGCAGATGTTAGGGTTAAACTACAGATTGATATTATTAAACAACAAATGAGGAATTACCAATATGATCGTGTGGTGTCTCTACGAGCAGAAATGCAGTCTGGTACTGTTAAGTCACCTTCTGCTGACCCTTTTGTTGCTTGCAAAACTAGATTGGACAATACTTTGATGGAAAGACTTATGAATTCTGATGGGGTGGTAGTCAATTCTATGGTTGGAATGTTTCAGGTAGTCGGGCAGTCTCTCTGCAATCTTCAAGGGACTAGTTATTTTGCAGGGGTTTGGTGGGATGACATTTTTTTCTTGTGTACTGCCAAACCTTTCTGATGTAGATATCGCGGCATTGGAAAAAACAATTTCAATAGAGGAAATTCAGCAGGAGATTTCCAATTTGACTTTAGGTGTTTCCCCAGGGGTGGATGGCTTTACAAATGAATTTTATAAGTATTTTTTGGATGACCTCTGTGAAGTTTTACATGTCGTTTATAATGAAATTCTGGATACAGGGGCCATGCCTCAGGATTTTTCAGCTGCAATACTACTGTATTTATTTAAAACGGGTGATAAGACTGATATCGGAAATTGGAGGCCTATTAGTTTACCTTAATACTGATTACAAAATGTTATCTGCTATTCTCTGTCATAGATTACAAATGGTGGCATCCCATTTGATCCATCCTGCACAGACCTGTTCAATTCCGGGGAGGAATATTCAGCAAAATTTGATGTTTTTGCACGATGTTTTTGCACAATGTTTATGAACTCGGGTGACAATGGCACCTCTTGGGTTATCTTTTAGCTTTAGATCAAACCAAAGTGTTTGACAGGATGTCCCATTGGTTTCTCTGGGAAGTGCTTGACTGATATGGGCTTCCTTGTCACTTTCGGACTTGGATTAGTCTGTTACAAAGGGGCTAATATTTTCCCTACAGTAAATGACGAATTGGGTGAAGCTTTCATTTTACACAGAGGAGTTAGACAGGGATGTCCCCTAAGCCCTCTTTTATATACATTTGTCCTGGATCCTGTAATCTGGGAGATTTTCAATGATGTTACTCTTCGGGGGTTTCCTCACCCTCTCCTATCTTAGAACCTCAGAAATTGGCTGTTTATGCTGATGATATAGTAGTTACTGTCCCTGATTCAGGATCGGGTGAGGCAGCCTTACGAGTTTTAGGTAGATATGCCACTATTGCAGGAGCAGCTGTTAACTATTCCAAGAGTAAAGAGGTATATGTGGGGGGATGGGGTTCCCACTTCAAGGATTGGGCAAATTTCTATTATTAGGGAGCCAATTAAAATTATTGGGTGTTATTTTGGTCCAGGGGCTATTGCTTCTCTGAATTGGGAGGACAGAATTAAAATTGGAGAATTTAACGTGCAACTCTGGAAAACATGGGCTTTATCAAAAACGAAGAGGGTATTAATTGTTAAAAAATTAATTCTCCCTTTATTTCTGTATGTGTGTACTTCCTTCCCTCTTCCAATCTCCTTAGACACGAGATTATACAGTGTTTTTTCCAGATGATTTGGGGGAGTCGCCTTAATCCGTTTAAATGGGAATTTACTTATTTGCCAATTAAAAAAAGGGGTCTCGGAATGATACATCCTTTGTTTGTTTTTTTTTCATTTTTTCCCCTGCCATGCTTCCCAAAACAGGGGGTAACAGACACCAGTGGGATGGTTGGACAGATTTGCTTTTTAGGCAGTTTGTATTACGGTGGGGAGACACCGTCCCTAGACTCTGTGCCACTTTAGAAGTTCCGGAATTTGCTATTCCTGCTATATGGAAACTTAATCAATAGGGAATTAAGAAGGAGCATGTCATGACTCTGTCTCGTAAATGCTTGTATGTCGATATCATGTGGAGAAATTCTGCTTGTCAGGTAGATTTCCCCAGATGTTTCCCTACGAGGTTGACTAACGTCTTGCGTACTTTGGTGGACAAGTGGGTTCCGGTTCACATGTGGGATATACAATGGCTTTGCTGTCATGGTAGACTTGGGGTTAAGGGTAATTTAAAACATAAGCCTTTATTGGAGAGGCAATGCATTCGTTTGGAATGTGCTGGTATTGCAGAAACCATGGAACTTTTTTTCTTTACCTGTTCTTATGCTCAACAATTTTGGCAAGATTTGGCTTCTAAGTGGCATTGGGGTTTAGCATCATTGGTCAATTATGAAATTTTGATTTTGGGGGATTACACTGGGTTTTTCTCAAAATACCACCCCAGTACTTTGAATTTATTGTTTGTTTGTATTAAATATTTTCTCTAGCAGGCTCGCTGTCAATTTTCTTTGCAGCATTTGAATGTCCCAACTTTAACTGTTATTTCACAAATTGATTTTCTTTTATTTTGTGATTGTTTGTTTTGTTTGAGCAGAGGATTTCTTATATTATAACCTCTTTTTTTCGTTGTTATTTACTTTATGATTTCTGTTATGTTTTGATTCTGTTCTGTTTTATTAATATTTCCAGTGTTTTGTTGTGATGCATTGTTTTTTCAATAAAAAATTCCCCTACGCGTTTTGATAAGTGCCATGGGATCTTTAACATCCACCTGAACTACCACCAATCCAGGCAGATGGGACCTCGGTTTAACGTCTCATCCGAAAGACAGCACCTCAGAAGTGCAGCACCCCTCTCATGCTGCACTACAGTGTCAGTATTGGGATATTAACCCAAGTGCCAGATGTGGGAACTGGACCCACAGCCCTCTGATCTCCCAGCCTCAAAGACAACTATTAAGTCATTGTACTTTGCACCTTATTGTATTGTGTACTCACTCTCTCCCCCCAGGATGCATCTGGAAATGAGCTGTTACAAGCTTAGTATGTTTTCCTGGTAAAACTTTTAAAATAGCAAATAGTGGTTCTGACATCCTGCTCAAACTTTTGTGGATTTTCCTGTCTGGTATACAGGGTGCTGCAATAGTTTTTCTCGAATACTGTGTGGGGGTATACAACTACGGGGGCAACAAACAAGATTCATGCCCCAGCTGGTGCACAGATTTTATTTTTCTAGGTGTAACCTTATATACTGACCTTAGATAACTTGAGCTTTAGCAGATTAGTCACTTGGACTGAGGCAGGGAGCAGACATGGAATCAAACAATCTTTTTTTGAAGGTGTGACTATGACCTCTATAAAGATTTTCTGAACAGCTGTGCCAATCTCCTTCTGTCTGTCTGTGTGCTTTTAGTTACAGTATGAAACTACAGTAGAACATTACCTACAGTCAAAAAATGAAGGAAATATGCTTCCCTTAACTGTTCCTTTTTGAAGTGATTTTGTATATAATGGCAAGAAAAAAATCTAGAAACTTTATTGGCTGACAGACTTCATCTGACCTCACATTAAATTCCTAGCACCACACGGTCAGATGCTAGTTCTCATTGCCTAGTGGAAAAAAAAGCCTCATTACTAGGGATGTAAGTTTGTCATGGATGACTCATTGTTTGTTCATGAAATCATTAGTAAACAGTACTAAATGTTGCGGCACTGTCATCATTGCTACATTCTGATGACACTAGTGAAAGTCATGGAAGTCCTGACTAAAGATCAAACGTCATGGAATCAATGACGTGTATGGCTGCCATGACAAACTTACATCCCTACACATTACCTACACAATCAGTGACTACTTCATGTACATATGTTGCTATTTACACGTTTTAACAAATGATTCAGTAAAACTAAAAAAATTACAAATGTTTCAGTTTACATATAAAGCAAAAGAGCAGCGAGCCATTTTATAAACACAGTAAGACACACCAGGGTGTGTACTAAAGGATCTGATCACACTTTACAGAGGTATAAGGACACTCTGCCTTCATTCTGCCTTGTGCCTCACTCCCTGGGTCATGTGTTAAAGCCAGTTTTATGCACACTCCGTCATTGCTAATTGCTTGCATATAGTTGGATATATATATTCATGGAAATCCATTGAACGGTTCCAAAGTTATTAAGGTTCAAAAATTCAGGTTTAACATAGAAGTTACCTTTCACGCTAATATACTGGTGCTACTGTGCCAGTATAAAAAAATATATATATATATAAAATACAAAATCACACATGCCCCCATAATGCAAAGCATCATGGGCTGCATATGCAAATCACCACAGAATATATATATATATAGCCATGGTCACAGCCCTATAGTTAGGGTTGAATGGTCACTTCTATGTTAAAGTCGAAATTTTGCACTTCAATAACTTCGAATCCATTCGCATGAAACTTTCCATGCCCAGTCAGGGATCCGGGATCTCTTGATGTGACACATTTTGTTCCGGTTGAATACACGAGAGTGGAGATATGCAGTGTTAAAAAGTGTATAATTTACCATTTTCTTCCCTTTTCTTTGTTGCTCTGCAGTGCAAAAATGGTTTGGAATTTTGGTCTGAAATTTTCAGGGTAAAAAGAGCTTGCCTCACAGATGTGCCTTTTGCTTGTTTTATGAAAAAATATTAATCTGTTCCAAAGTTATTTACATTTTAAAGTTCCCATTATTTTCAATGGGAATTTCACTCTCCAGGTAGATGCCCCACTTGAAAAAGGATCCTTTGTTGCAAATGGGTACTCCTTTTTCACAAACGAGTGACTCTGTGTCACAAATGGGATATCTTTTTTCGTGCCATCGTCATTTTGTTTTTCAGTTAGCGAATTTCAAAAGTCACAAAAATAACTTCCAGGAGAGTCTAACATACCTAGCTGGCTCATCAGATCCGTGAGAGAGACGCTTCACTTAAATGTTGAGAAAGTGATCCCCAAATGTGTTTTTTGTTACATTTTACATCCTTTTTCGTGATCGAATTATATGAAAAATAATCTTTTTTCATATCACGAATCACGATAAAAATATTCTTTTTCATGAAGAGAAAATCATTCTCCCTTTGCCGTATCTTATTCCCTGGCACCCTCCACCCTCTGATCACCTTGCCCATTAATTAAGCAATAACGACCTAATTGGCGGTCATTTCCTGGGGATTAATGACTGAGTGGGGGGTTGTGTGGCTTGCAGCATTGATCACAGTCTATTAGAAAACAAAAACAAGTTTCCAGATGCCAAAACCATGCAGAAATGGAGACTTGGACTCTGCATTACCTTCACGCTCCCTAATCCACCTCCTTGACTATAGCCGATATCCATACCAGTAAGTTACTGCTAGTACAGTAAATGCTGCTTCTACAGTAAGCACCAAATGCTGCTCCAAATTCTCCAGCCTGCAGCTTATTAATTTAAGCTGACCCCCATTTAGTAGCCACCTCCAATTAGAAGTGGCTCTCAAAATAGAAAATGCAATAGAAGCCACAGTTTCTAAATGGTGACACAAGGTGTTCAAGGAATTTGTGGCTCCAACCAGGATCCAATGGATCTAACCATGGGATCCAGATATCCAGTCAGTGGGTCCAACTGTCTTAGGTCAGATCTGATGAATTCGAATTCAGATCTGGATCCAACCTCAGATTCACAACTATCTGACTCAGGATCCAGAATCCAAATTTAGATACTAGCACTGTCCCATGGAGGGTAGTCTGATTCACAAAAGCACTATCCAAGCACCACTATCACAGCACTACCAGAGCACCACTATCACAAACACTATCCAAACACCAGTATCACAGCACTATCTGAGCACCATTATCACGAACACTATCATCATCATCATCATCATCAATTTTTTTTTGTAAAAGGTGCCCTTCCAGAGCTCAGGGAGCCCGAACAATTAATACATCATAAAACATAGCAGTCAGCATTAAACTAAACATAAAACATAAATTTAAATAGTTACACATTTACTATAAAAATCCTTCCACAGTCCCATTCAGGCCCCATGAAAGGCCTGAAGAAAGAGGTGTGTTTTGAGGGCAGACTTGAAACCCTCGATGGTCAGGCTATCTCATATCTGATGAGGTAGAGAATTCCACAGGGTAGAAGCCATAAAGGCAAAAGATCTTGCTCCAGATGTCTTTAAACATACCCTGGAAATCTCTAGCAATCCCTCGTCGGAGGATCGGAGTGGGTGGGAGGGGCAGTAGGGGTGCAGAAGATCTTCAGAAACATAGAAGACTATCCAAGCACCACTATCACAGCACTATCCAGGCACCACTATCACAAGTACTATCCAAACACCACTATCACAGCACTATCGGGGCACCACTGTAACAGCACTATCCGAGCACCACTATCACAGCACTATCCAAGCACCACTATCACGAGTACTATCCAAATACCACTATCAGCACTATCGGGGCACCACTGTAACAGCACTATCTGAGCACCACTATCACAGCACTATCTAAGCACCACTATCATGAGTACTATCCAAACACCACTATCACAGCACTATCAGGGCACCACTGTAACAGCACAATCCGAGCACCACTATCACAGCACTATCTAGGCACCACTATCACAGCACTATCCAAGCACCACTATCACGAGTACTATCCAAACACCACTATCACAAATTCTATCCAAGCAACACTATCACAGCTGGCTGGGTGGCAGGACACAGGGGGTGGTGGTAAATGGCTGTCACACCACAGAGGAAAGCGTGACCAGTGGGGTACCACAGGGATCAGTGCTGGGACCGGTTCTATTCAACATCTTCATCAGTGACATTGTGCAGGACCTAGAAGACAGAATTTCCCTGTTCGCTGATGATACAAAGCTCTGTAACAGAGTAGACACACCAGAGGGTGCAGACACTTGAAGAATGGTCAGGGGTTTGGCAGCTGAAATTCAATGCAAAGAAGTGCAAGATAATGCATATGGGGCACAAAAACCCTGGCACAATATATCAGTTGGGGGGTGAGGATATAGCATGCACCAAGCAGGAAAAGGATCTGGGGGTTATCATCTCTGATGACCTCAAGGTAGGGAAACAGTGCGACAAGGCAGCAGGTAAAGCAAATAGGATGCTGGGATGCATAGGCAGGGGCATCACCAGCAGGAAAAGGGAGGTCATAATTCCACTATACAAGACACTAGTGAGGCCCCACCTGGAGTACAGTGTACAGTGTACAGTTCTGGAGACCTTACCTATGTAAGGACATAGATGGGGTAGAGAAGGTTCAGAGGAGGGCAACAAAGATGGTACATGGATTGCATCGCAAGTCCTATGAGGACAGGTTGAAGGACTTGAATATGTACTCCCTGGAGGAGAGGAGGGAGACAGGGGATATGATAGAGACATACAAGTATCTTACAGGGAGGAATGGTGTGCAGGAATACACTATTTTTAAGCCAAAAAGATGTTCCAGGACTAGAGGGCATGAGATGAAGTTGGAAGGAGGACGATTCAGAGGAAACATGAGGAAGAATTTCTTCACAGAACGGGTGGTAGACAAGTGGAACACCCTGCCAGAGGAAGTGGTGGGGGCTGAAACAATTACAGGATTTAAGAATGCATGGGACAGACATAAAGGAATTCTGGAGGTCAGGGGTAAGGGGCAACAGACTTCTAGGAAAACGTAAAGTGAACTTACAAGCTCAAATGGGCAGACTGGGTGGGCCATAGGCCCTTATCTGCCGACACTGTCTATGTATCTATGTATTGGGGCACCACTGTAACAGCACTATCCCAGCACCACTATCACAAGCACTATCCAATACCACAGTCACAAACACTATCTGAACGCCACTATCACAAACACTATCTGAGCACCCGCAATCACAGCACTATCCGAGCACCACTATCACAAACACTATCCAAACACCAGTATCACAGCACTATCTGAACACCATTATCACTAACACTAGCTAAGTGCCACTATCACAGAAATATCCAAGCACCGCTATCACAAACACTATCCAAACACCACTATCCAAGTGTCACTATCACAAATACTATCCAAGCACCATTATTACAGCTTTATCAGGGCACCGCTATCCCAGCACTATCTGAGCACCACTATCACAAACATTATCCAATACCAGTCAAAAACACTATCTGAACACCATTATCACAAACACTATCCAATCACCACTATCATAAATACTATCCAAGCACCACTATCACAAACACTATCCAGTACCACAGTCACAAACATTATCTGAACACCACTATCACAAACACTATCCAACCACCACTATCACAAATACTATCTAGGCACCATTATCACAGCACTATCTGAGCACCACTATCACATCACTATCTGAGCACCACTATCACAAACACTATTCAGACACCAATATCACAGCACTATCCAGGCATCACTAGCACAGCACTATCCAAACACCACTATCACAAATACTATCCAATACCACAGTCACAAACACTATCTGAACACCACTATCATTGCACTATCCAAGCACCACTATCACAAACACTATCTAGGCACCACTATCACAGCACCATCTAAGAACCACTATCACAAACTCCATCCAAGTGCCACTATCATAAACACTATCTGAGCACCACTATCACAACACTATTGAGCCACCACTATCACAGCACTATCCATGCACCACTTTCACAACACCACTCGAGCACCACCATCACAACACTATCCGAGCACCGCTATCACAAACTCCATCCAAGTGCCACTATCATAAACACTATCAGGGCACCACTATCACAGCACTGCCCGTGCATCATTTTCACAACACTACCTGAGCACCACCATCACAAACATTATCTGAGTTCCATTATCACAAACTGCATCCGAGCACCACTATCACAGCACTGTCTGAGCTCCATTATCACAGCACTGTTCAAGCACCACTATCACAAACACTATCTGAGCCCCACTATCAGAAATGGTATCTGAGAACCCCTATCACAAACGCTATCCAAGCACCACTCTCACAAACACTATCCGAGAACCACAATCACAGCACTATCCAAGCACCAGTGTCACAAACACTGTCCAAGTACCACTATCATAGCATTATCCAAGTACCGCTTTTAGAGCACTATCTGAGCACCACTGTCACAGCACTATCCAAGCAACACTATCACAGTACTATTCCAGAGCCACTGTCACAAACACTATCTGAGCACCACTATCACAAACAGGCTCATTGTCCACTAATCTGCCACTGCTGTATTCCCCCACATGGCAGGGGGGATCTGAGAGAGGGCCATCCTTCCCCCCAGCCCAAATCCAGTAGCAGGCAATGAGCTACGGGGCATGGATCCCAAGTCAGACTGCTGCCATCATCCTTGGTGGGGACTGGGATTATTCTCCCTTCCTCCCCTTGGTGGGGACTGGGATTATTCTCCCTTTCTCCCCTTGGTGGGGACTGGGATTATTCTCCCCTCCTTCCCTTGGTAGGGACTGGGATTATTCTCCCCTCCTTCCCTTGGTGTGGATGCAGCCTATACCAGATTTGCACATATACAGCATGCCCCTTAAGACACCAAGATCCCTGACCCAGCAGCTATGGTCACTGTGATGCTGGAGCTCCACCACCGGCCATCCCCGACTGAGGTGCACTGACATGCAGAGCTGCTTCAGCCTGGCCTGCTTTCCGACGTGGCATCTCGAGTCTGCTCCTGAACCCAGGTCACCTGCATGGCAGTGCTGTTCACTGTGGCTGGGCCATTAGGATGGGTCTGCTCATGATTTTATACTGACATGCTATCTTTTCACTGCATTACTAAGCTACATGTTTCAATTCTGCTACTGTTGTTCTCAGCTTGCTTGTAACCTGTATTCTTGGACAAGATCATGGTGTAACTCTCTACTGTCCCTGTTTGTTCTCCCTGTATTTATTTATTTGTTAACCAGGTCGGGTGCTCTGATTTGAAGGACCATTTTCAGGCACGATCTGGGCCATGAAGATGGCACAGTAACATGGGACCAAGGAATTGGTACAAATGGGTAACGTGAATACAAGTAGTTACTGTGCACAGATGAACACGTTAGGTAATACTAAACAATGAAGCAGTCTTGTGCAAAAATGGTGCATAAAGTGAACACAGTACAAACAACTCAAGTGCACAGACACAGGACACAGAATAAGTGGTTTCATCCATTCAAAGCATTTTTCTAGAGAAATAAAATAAAAATGATTCCAGCAAAGTGTCAAGATAGCCAGAGCAGGCTGAGAGACACCAGTTTGGCAGGAGTACAAATTTCTCACAAGTCATAGTGCTTGGGATCATCAAAGGAATGGGTACTTGTGTGTTTATGTACCAGAAACCTTACCACTTGGACGGCAACATTTGTCGGGACACTGTACAGCAGACAGGCACTGGCTGTGCTTCCCAATTAAACTGCTGCTGCCTGCCTCCAGCCTGATCTGTTGTTTTTTTTTAGGAAAGAAGGAAAGAAAGAAAGAAAGTAAGAGAGAAAGAAAGAACCCCTAGATTTTTGACCAGTACACCAAGTGTCTATTATGGGAAGCCAGTACCCTACATTTTGGGGAATACCTTGAGCCCTGAGGCTGGATTTTCAAACTGAGCATCAAGGACACATCCCAGTTAAGGCTCTGGGCTAGCCTCTGTCCAGGCTGCTCCATCTCACACTTAGACACCAAGCCAGCATACCTGCCACAGACACAGCACTCCCACAACCACAACCACTCCTGCAGGTTCACCTCTGCAGCAGATCTCAGCAAGCATCGACTATGCTCAGCAGCTCACTACCACCTGCACCACCCTGTCACAGGTCTCAGTGCCAACTGACCCTGGTAAAAGCAATTCTACAGGTGTGAAACAGAATGAAAGTAACGTTGTGTGGCAGGGATGCACACCATGTCACTGGCAATTAAAAGAGCAAGACAGGGCTAGGGAGAGGAGATCCAATGGACACCAGGGAGTCTAATAATTCTCCAGAAGGAGAATAGCACTGAGGGTTACAAAGCCTAAGCAGGATAATGTTTCGGTGGTTATTTTATTTCAAAAGTTTCACCAGGAAAGACATACTGATAACAGTTCGCATTTATGCTAGGATGTGTGTCAATGCTCAAACTGGGAGTCATTCTCATCCAGCCAGATGGGTGGATAAACTAGACACCAATTCCTTTTCACCACCACAATACCATATCACTAGATTACTGTGCATAATACCAGGGCACAATATCAGTTCAGATGTTCTACAGCCAAGTTTCAGATTTCACCACTGTTCACATGAGCCTCATTTGTTTGTTTTAGGTGTGGGTTGGAATTTTGTGGCACTTCTTCAAGATAAGAACTGTGATCAGGTTTGCAAATGTTCCTTAAGTAGACCCCCCACCCACTCAGCTGCAGCATTACTCAGCAATTCCAGTTCATTTCCTTGCCCTGCTATGCAAACAAACAATATACAAATAAATTGGTCTGACTGTCTAGGTCAGTCTCACCCCCTGACCTTTTAATAGAAAGCAGAGTTTCCCAGGTTTTGTAACCTCTCCGGCTCCCTGTATACTCTGGGCGATCTGCCAATTAGGAACATGTCTTGCAAAACCACAGAGAATGAAAGAACAACTGACTATTCTAGGAAAACTTTAAAATGCATAATAATTAAACACGCTATAACTTATAATTCATATATTTTCAGTATTCTTCTTCTTCTTGTTCTTTATTATTGAGGATATTGCCATGAAAACTGGGTTCTTGTTCTTTAGAGTTCCTCTGCTTTGGCTGTTCGTTCCCTACTTGAGGTCAAAATCTTCTCTTTGTGACATCACAACCCGCTGCCAGGGAAGTGACTGTTATGTCTCAAACAGAAGATTATTACTTCAGGTGGGGAATGAGCAGTCCAAGCAGCTTTATTAGAGGGTATAGTGCATCTTGATACATTTCAACAAGTACATCTGCAGTCTCAGCATGTTTGTACACTGCCCTGTTTAGAACAATGGTTGCTTCTAACATGTCCCTCTCCGATTATACAATACATATATTTTAAGCCTCTTAGAATAATGTTATTAAGTTATAATCTATAGTGCTGATAAACAGTATAACTGCAAGGCAACTCAGCTGGCAAAGAGAGTAACTATCCTTCCTATCTTGATATAGATTTCTGCTATGTGTTTCAGGGCACAGGGTGAAGAGGAAGGACAAGGAAGTCTACTGGCAGACGGATGAATTATAAGGCACAAAAGTCCTGTTTACATGCAAATATGCTTAGTAAGAAAGAACAAAGGAAAGAGAACAAGAGAAAATACATGAAGCAAAAACAGAGTTGTGTCTAAACTCAATTTTATCAAATGATTTTCCAGAGGTGTCAACAGCTCTTTAAGGGGAAAGGAAGAACTGTAACCTTCCCAATAAATATTTGCTTATTCCCTACTTTCTTTCAGTAACTGTCTTTCTCTTTTCATTCTAGCTCACCAGTCTTTCACACCCATTCTGCATGTAGCTCCCAATTACACCATATTACGTATTATTTCAAAATTAATTAATTTATTCATTCATTCAAATGTTTTATCATGAATGGCCTGCTAAGATAAGGCAGCTCATTTCCAGAGGCATTCTGGGGAAAGGATATATGGGAACAGAGTATAAAACAGTATAACAATACAATAATACCTGGGGAGCGTTTTCTCCCATAGGGAAACACAGTTATAATTCACCGTTATTACCAGTTGGTTATAACAGTGAACACATGCCGGGTTTCCCTGCTCTACACATGCCCACACTGCCTCCCTTGCACACACTATGCTTCAGCTGGTAGTCCATGACCATAGCAACCGAGATTGAGTGCCTAGAAAAACAGTGACTTAATCTCAGCAACTGTGATCACGGCTACCTAGGGAGGAGGGCAGTCGGATACTGGGATTAAGACTACGGCGACAGGAACTCGCGGGTATATGTATACACCTCGCTGGGGATGGGATGGGAGGGCTGCAGTGAGCAGCTGCTGAGCCAAATCGCTGATGTTGTAGGGAGGGTGGTTGGCTGGGAGGCATGGGGTACCGGGTTCCCATCTGGCTTGGTGCATTTTGTTTTTTGCCACCTGGTAGCATGTATAGCCCCAAGTGTTTGCCTCCCTGACATGCACCCCCTGGAGTTGAGAATCCATAAGGGGGAGTGCAGGTGGCACAGCCCACATTAAAAAACAAGACCTATAGGTGTCGGGTGTCTTTTAGCACGCTGAGGTGCATATTGACAAAATTATTTTTCGGCGATGTGCACTCGCCATAATAGTGATTGCTTTTCCTTGATCACTAGTATGACATGGAACCCTTCAGCCTGACTGCATTATTGAACTAGCACTAACGGAACCACTGGCCATGCTGTTTTCTATAATTGCTGGGTAGTGTTTTCTAGGTCAGAAAACACTACCCAGCAATTACGAACATACGAAATTTGCCAGCAGATAAAGGCCTAGAAGTCTATCAAGTCTGCTCGAATGTGCAGCTAGCACCCCTTATTCTGCAGCTGCCCCTCCCTTCCACCCTTCCTCTTCATTGACTCTCCCCCTTGTCCTGTCCCATCCCCTTTTGAAGCAGTCCACTGTTCTACTGGATACCACTTCTGCAGGTAACACATTCTACCCAGCCACCACCCTCTCTGTAAAAAAGGGTCTCCTCATCTCCCTCCTGAACCTTCCTCCCTCCAGTCTCATATCAAGGCCCCTGGTGTCCCTCCCCTCCCTTACTTTGAACAGCCCCCCTGTACCTATCTTGTTTATTCCTTTCATGTGCTTAAAGGTTTCAATCATGTTATATAAAACAAAACATGGGCAGGTGTGTAGAACTTGAATTTTGTACATCCTCAGTGTGGGACACTTTTGTAAACCCCTTGAGCTTCGCTCTCAGGGTTTACATAGTGTCCCACACCTCAGGTGTGTGTAAAATTCTCATTATACACACCTCCCCATGTATTATTCTATATATAATACTCTACATGGATGGGACTTGAGTCCCCTTGAAAAGCCCATCATTTATTTCCCTGTATATCACACCAATTGAAGTCATATACCACAGCCACCAATTAAAGTCATATATCACGGCCCTCTGTGGTCAGAAAGGGAGGATTCAGGACTGGGAATGGGCTCCCAGTGCCACACTTATGGTTCTTGGGGATGGAAGGAGAGGTTTCAGGACTGAATATGGGCTCCCAGTGCCAGACTTACAGTTTAAAGGTTGGAAGAGGCAGCTGAGGCATAGAATGGGCTCCCAGTGCCACACTTATAGTTAGAAGGATTGGAAGAGGATGTTTTGGGACTGAGATGGGCTTTAATGACAGACTTATAGTTTAAGGTGGTTGAAAGATGGTGTTTCAGAACTGAGAATGGGTTCCCAGTGACACATTTATAGGTCGAAGAGTTGGAAGGAGGGGTTTATGGCTGGAAATGGATTCTCAGGGCCATACATATGCTGGCAGTATAGCCTAAAGGTTAGAGTAATGAGTGTGAATGAGCTTGGTACATCCAGAAGACCTGGGTTTGATTCCCACAACCTCCACTTGTATACTGTGTGACTCTGAGCAAGTCACTTAACCACTCAGTGCTCCTAGGTCACCCCTGAAAACAGGCACTTGTACCTGGTGGGCCTTACCCCGTTACCAAAAGAATAAAATAAATAAAAGAAATACTTACAGCTTCAGGGGATAAAAGGGGATGTTCCAAGAGTGAGGAAGGGCTCCTCATGCGACATTTAGAGTTCAGTGGGTTGGAAGGGGATGCTTCATGACTGGGGAAGGGCTCCTGGTGCCAGACGTTGTTTGAGGGTTTGGAATCAGTGTTTTTGGAGAAGCAATGGGCACCCTGGGTTGGACTAATAGTTTGAAGGATTAGAAGGAGGATTTTATGGGACTAGGGATGGACTCCCAGTGCCACAGTTATAGTCCAAGGGGTTGGCAGGAGGTGTTTCAGAAACTGGATGGGCTACTGATCCCAGACTTATAGTTTGAAGGAGTTGGAGGGGGAGGGGCATTTTGGGATCAGTGATAGGTTCCTAGTGCCATTTATAGATCAAGAGGTTGAAGGGGTGTAGTGTTGTGAAAAAAATTAGTTAGTAAATTATCAGTTCTAGATACTTAGAAAGGAGACGAACAGAGACGAGGCTGATGGCGGAAGAATTTAATGATTATAACAATAATCACAGCGAGAGATTACAAGTGGTACATTCTTCAAAATAACAGTGTGTGCTGGCTTGCTTATATAATGGAAGACAGCATCATCATTTCCTATGGTTTTCTATGATTGGTTTAAAACAAGCACAAGCATCAACTTATAAGGTAATACTTTTTCTTTGGTATATGTATGAGCTCATCCTTGGTCAGCACAAGTATAGATAGTGTACATTCTATTATCATATGTGACTAGCAACAGCTATCACTACCAGTTATCAAAGTCCAGGAGGAAGAAATAGGTTTTGGACTTAGGAATGTGCATACAAGCATTTTGGCCTGTCCTGATAAGGACAAACACTACAGACTAGTTAAAAGGGTAATTTGGACACTATCCTGTGTTCCTGCTTGCAGTTACGTAGGCCAAATGTTTGCTATTACTTATATGGTCAGCACAAATGTCAAAAGGCACTTTAATATTGCAACTTGTGGCTTAGTTTGTCTTGTGGCTTCACAAGCTTTATATGATCTAATTATATAGGCCAACATTAGTTACACAGACACATGATATTTCAGACCAAAATGAGGTTAGGCTGAAATATAGGGACAAACTTCTTTATCCCTTGTTACAAGGGGGGTGTTTAAGGGCCAGGGATGGGCTCCCAGTACCACACAAATAGTTCACTGGTTCAGCAAGCAGCGAGGTATGGAGTAACTACTGCAGCTGGTTAATTGCTTGATTAATTACTGTAGCGCATGCTTGCATACCATAGACAAGTACTTGGGCAGCTGAGCTGGATAAGGCTGCTGAGTACTGTTGTTAGCTCAGTACTGTTGTTAAGGTAACTGTTGGCAGAAGCTGGAAGACTGAAGTAGACAGTACGATGTGTTGCCTATATGGGGCATTGTATGCTCTGTTCCCCAAGACAACTACCACTCCTGCCATGTACCAGTAGCACAGGAATCCACTTGAAGAGGTTTCTACCCCTAGAGGTGCTGCAGGACCTCAGGTCCCTTGGCTAAAGGTACCTTAGAGAAAAAAAACAGATGAGAGGTAAGCCATCTGAAGAGGAGAGGAGGGGAGGATGGTAAGAGCAAAGAAACAAGCAAAAGGACACTTAGGGCATATATACTTATGTACCGCTCAGTGGGGTGGCATGGTGAGTGTTGCCTGCTGCTCCACCAGACCCCAGCAGTAGCCTCATAATTCACTGGTTTAGCTGGCAACTAAGAATGAAGTAACCACTGCAGTCAGTTGCTTGGCCAGTTACTGTAGCGGAGGTTTGTGCAACTTATTATAGTGCTTGTGCAACTAGCCTGGATAAGGTTGCTGAGTACTGTCGGTAGCCACAGGACCACAGATCCCTTGTTTAAAGTTACCTTAGGGAAGAAGCCCAAAAGTCAGAGCCGTAGGTTGGAATAGAAATGTCAGAACATCACTGAACAACATAGTGAGGAAATGGAGGGAATACCACCATTAGGCCATGTCTTGGATCTGGTTTTCCCATTTGGGCTCAACATATCTAATATCAGGGTTGAGCCGAATGCATGGTCAGATCATCATGCTAAGCGTTTTCTCATGAAGGCCTCGCTATAAAAAAAGAATACCCCCACCACCACCGTGGAGTTAGTTCATTACCAAACTTTACCTAATCTGGAGCCTTCTGAGTTCTTGTTAGTAATGAGCTGCTCAAGCCTGCTGCAGGTGTGCACTGAGGTAGTTCAGGCTGCAGCGGAAGCTTATAATGCAGGCATCATGTAGGCACTTAACATTCTCATATTAGTTCATGTACACCTGAGAGTCTCCCATCAGAGTCCCCTCATTTAGTGAGGAACTTAGATGATTGAAGGTCAAAGGGTGGAGGCAGGAGTATTCTTGGTGGAGGTGGATAGACAGATAGACAGGCAGACAGATAAAACTTTATTTTTTATACAGGTAGCATGTCATTAGGGAAAATATCATATTTATAAGACAATCCTGTGTATTAAACATTTCAGTTACTATCAAACCAAAAATACAAGATACAAAATATAAATCACAGATTGTGGGTAGGTCCCAATCAGTCAGGACTGGTGACTCCATCTCCCCCCCCCCCCCCAATCAACACCGGTGTCCCTTAGGGTTCGGTGCTTGGACTGTTTCTTTTCTCCATTTTTCTGAATAACTTACCTGCTGCCTGCTCAACAACTGATAATCACATGTAGGTGGATGATACTGTCTTGTAAACCTCTGGTTGCTCCACCTCCCCTTCTTTGGTGACCAGTCTCCAGTTGGCTTTCAATAATGTCCAGAGCTGGCTCCACACAAATCAACTGTTCCTCGTTGCCAAAAAGACATTCTCCATGACTTTTGGCACCAGGCAGAGGCTAGCCAGGTTTACAGCCCTCCCTACCTTTCACACCCTTGAGGGCTCCCCTTTGCAGGATGTCTCCAGTTTTAAATATCTCGGGCTCTGGCTAGACTGGAACCTGGATTTTGCTGGACATGTGGATGCTATCCACAAAATAACTACATCCCAAACTTGGTGCTCTCTACAGACATCATGGCTGCATCCCCCTTCAAGCCTGCCATGAGATCGTCCAGAAGATGATCCTCCCAATCTCTGACTTTGGAGACGTAGTTTACAGTGTTGCTCCTAGGTCCAGCCTCACCAGACTAGTCACCCTTTTCAACTCCTTCTGTCGCTTTGCCCTAAACTGTCCCCCAAGTACACATCACTGTGACCTTTACTCTGCCCTCTCCTTCCCTCCTCTTGGGGGTAGACAACTTGCTTAGCCAGTTCTACTTTTATAGGCACTGGATTTGACTGACAACAGGAATTTCCTGTTTGGCAGTAGGAAGGGAAGGATCACTGAGACACATAGGTTTCATCATCCTTGAAGGAAAAGAGTAGCTTTCCCTCCGCCCCTAGCTGCTGGAGGTCTGACTCTGAGCAAGGAAGAAGGAGACTACTGAAGAATATGGGAAGTTCCTGTCCCAGATAAGACGTTTTTACTTCAGTTACCTTAAGAGTTTGCCTTTACTGTAAAGTCGCTTTTCTGCTGTTACCTTGATGAGCTTGCCTTATAAAGTAAACTTTGTGGTCCTCATTTGAATGAAAAGACGGTTTTCCTCAGTAGTTTCCTAAATGAGGTTGCCCTTGAATGTAACAGTCGCTTTCCCTACTGTTTCCCAATGAGCCTGCCTTTATTGTAAAGCACTATTTTTGGCAAGATTTCAAAAAAGGATCTCGCTATTTACAGTTTCCATAAGAGCTTACCCTAATATTGTAAAAGGTAATGTTAGCCTCATGTTACTAATGCGCTGTGTTGTAGATCGCTGTATTAAACCCTACATTCTCTGTACTGCATAGCCACATAGCCATTTTGAAATCTGTACTTAACCCTGTATTTCTCTGTACTAGCCAGCCCCATAGCCATTTTCATAGCGTGACGCCATTTCTCTGTGCCCCACGTTGTTACCTAATTTTCAGGCCCCGATTAACTCACCTTTATTAATCCTTTTTTCTTCTCCTTTCCTGCAGCAGGATCCTTTCTGGCTCCCCTCGTGGGTGTCTGTGGTGGTGAGGGAATCAAACTCCCTCCCTGGAGACTGGAAGGGACGCCGTTTTCAATGCCTTTGAGCGCGTTTGAGCAGCAGGTACAGTGGGGAGACTCTGCAAAGCTACACTGTGCTGTAGGACTATCCCCGCTGATGCTGTGCGTCAGCTGCCCCGCCGCCCCCACCACCACCCTTGGTCGTGCTCTCCCTATATACTGCCGGAGAGCCTTTTTCTAATGGTGAGGTGAAATAACCTATCAGGCAGTTTCTCCATTAGCAGGTTATCTGGACCTGCCACTAGAGCTGCCACTGACTTCCACTGTGGAGCTTTTTCTTCACACTGGCCCAATTAGGTAGCTGATCTCTCTCTCTTTCAGCTCTCTTTGCTAAACTCACTCTCAGCTCTCTTTTTTTCCACTGCAAGTCCTTTCCGTGTGAGCCCGGCAATTTAAATTAACACAAAAAAAAAAAAATCTCTGTATTACTACAACCCGCTTGAAAACTGCATTAAGTTATATTTAACCCCCCCCAAGTATGTCTAAAACAATCCCTATATCATCCTTATCAGTCCACATTGCTGTATCCTGGATTACACTCCTCATTCTAGCCTTCCCTTACAAGCCACTACCCTACTGCCCTCTTCATGCTAATCCTAATACCCCTCCCTCTGCCCCAATCATAACACCCTCGTCTATCACTATGTCCCATATCCCTTTCCTTCCTCTCTTCCCATGCCTCCCCACCTCTGACACCTTATTTTATGCGCAGGAAATGCTACGTTTTCTGTGCACCCATATTTCTAATAAACCCCTTCACCATATGGTCTCATCTCGATGCACCCCCAAGAAGGACCACAAAACTATCCTAACCAGGACAGTTATCATCCTTCTGCTATTAGTGGGCAACATTCACCCAAATCCTGGTCCCTCTCTCCACACCCCACGGCAACCAGCTAGGCAAAAGGGGCTGCGGCTGGCCACCATTAATGTTTGTAGTCTTCAAAAAAAAAAAATTTGCCTCATTCCAAGCCTGGGCCTGCCTCCACCTCCCTGATGTCATAGCTGTTACTGAAACTTGGCTGTCCCAGCATATCCCTGACTCGGCTGTTAGCATACCTGGCTACACATTACACAGGTCAGATAGGCAAAAACGACGGGGTGGGGGATGTGCTCTATATCTCCGAGATCACCTGCATGGAATATACACTACAACCATAAGCCCTTTGGATGGTGCACAGTCTCTCACTGTCAGGGTTGATCTTGGGAAATCGAAAAAGTCACTTTACATAATGTCTGTGTACATACCCCCTCGTCATCAAAGGGATGCCTTCGCAACCATCCTAAACATAATCAGCCAACTCCCTAAACATTCCGAAGTCATAGCCCTTGGAGATTTTAACTCTAACTGGCTTGCCCCCATGACATCCCCCCTCAGGGATGCAGCTGCTGCCCAAAATTTGTCCCAGATGGTCCTCACCCCAACTGGAGTGAACAAAAAATACGAACCGTGGCTCCCTCCTTGACCTCATATTCACCAACCACCCTGAACACATTCAGGATGTTCAGGTGCAATCAGACTCAGTCAGTGATCACTCCCCGGTAACATGTCTCTGGTCAAATTGCTGCAAACCACCCCCACCTAGGATCACCATATGTCGCCAGCTCAAGAAGGGGACTCTAAAACATCTTCAAAACCTACTTTGAAATACTGACTGGTCCCCTCTTGATCACCTGATGTCAGTTGATGCTGCTCTGTCCTTCTTCGTTAGTTCTTTCCAATCCGCCTGTGACATTTTCGACCCCCATGTCAAACAGTTTGAAAGGTCTAAATCATCCCCCTGGGTCACACGGACGTTGCTTGATCAAATGAAGGCCCGTGATGACCTGTGGTGCAGAGCTCTTCAGTCAGGTCAACCAGCTGACCGACAACGCTATCGTGCCACCAGAAATGCCTGCACCTGGGCTATTCGACTAGCGAAGGCTGCTTACTACCAAACAAAACTCACTATCACCTGGGGTGATGGAAAGAGGTTCTGGGAACATATTAAGGAACTCAGTGGAAAGTCTCCTCCTCCTACCATTCTTATCCTGGATGGTACTCCTACCCAAGAACCTTATAAAATAGCTGATGCCTTCAATATATCATTCTCAGATCTAAGCTCGATCCTCCCGATTTTTTCAGTGCTGCAGCGAGATCTTTTCCCCCAACCCCACTGGGCCTCCCTTCCAGCTAAAAACTATCTCCACTGGTGATGCCCGTGCTTACATTGCCAGGTTCCTTGGAAAGTCCAGACATAGTGGTGACTCACTAGATGCTAAACTATTGTCCTTAACCCTTGATGCCGTTCTAGTACCACTCACTAAAATCTTCAACATGTCCCTCTGCCTGGGACAATTCCCAGCTCTGTGGAAAAAGCCTAGGATCACACCAGTACACAAAGGTGGTACACGTACTTCCACTAGTAATTACCGGCCCATATCCATACTCCCCCCACTCTCTAAAGCTTTGGAGAAAATTGTGGCTGATCAACTTTCCAGCTATCTAGATGCTCGACACATAATCTGCCAACAACAACACAGTTTTAGGAAAGGTCACAGTACCACCACTGCCCTACTAGAACTCACCTCCTTTGTACATGATGCTCTGGACCAGGGTGACCTGGCTGGCTCAGTCTTCATAGATCTCTCAAAGGCATTCGATACCATCAATCACATCATGCTCATTAACTCCCTCCTCTCTGGCGTCTCCTATGAAACTACTAGCTGGTTCTCTAGTTATCTCTCTGGCTGCACGCCAGGTCATGATAAGAAACACCCTCTGCAAACCTTCCAGTTCGATCGGTGTCCCACAAGGCTCTCATCCTCGGTCCACTCCTCTTCTCACTTTTCCTGAACTCATATCCTCTGGCCTCCTCTGGGCTGCTTCTCCTCTATGCAGATGACGCTGTGATTTTCAGTCATCACCCTGACCCCATGATGCTAAAAAATCCTTGCAGGGCTCCTTCTCTCATATTGAAGCATGGTTTTCCGCTCACAAGCTCGTTCTCAACACAAAAAAGATGAAAGTCATGTTATTCGCCCATCCTCAGCATAAGCACAGCACTACAAAATTATCCATACTTAATGTGACAGGCACCATGCTGGAATCGGTTTCCAACTTCAAATATCTTGAGGTTACACTAGACTCTGCCCTTACCTTTCGTGAACACATTGCGTCAACTAGCACTGAAGTCAACAAAAGAATCGGTCTCCTCTACAGACTTGGGGCATGTCTACCTCCGGAGGCTCTACGCTTAGCTATCTCCAGCTCCATCCTTTCTCTGGTAGATTACGGCATAGTCATTTATGGGGCCACCTCCGACACAGCACTGTCCAGTATTAAAAGTTCCCTAAACAAAGCCTGCTGACTGGCCATTGGTGGTGATCGTCTGACGCATACCTGTGACCTCTATCTCGCTTATCCTGGCTCAATTTTCAGAGGCGGCTAGTTTACCGAGACCTGTCTACTGGCAAAAAAAATCCAGTTGGGCCTAGCCCCCCCCTGGCTGTCAAAAACTCCTCCGAAGGAACCTTCCTGCTCGTCCCACTAGACACTCTGACACTGCCACATTCCGTATCCCTTTCGCAAAAACCGGTGCTGGCCAAAGGTCTTTTTGTTTCCGGGCCCCTCTCTGGATGAATACAATCCTTGACTGCATTTTATCAATTCCCAAGCTTGTTCCCTTCAAACTTGAATTACGAAACCACATTATGTCTAACTCCCACTGTGACTGCAGATGAGTCCCATTAAATCTCCGTTGCATTAGTATTTCTCAAACTGCTGTTGTACCATGACTGTACATTTTATACTTATTTTTTTCCCTGCGCATCTCTGTTTGTAACTGTCTTTCTTTGTTTCACAAAGTTGATGTCTCAATTGTAAATCACATATTGTACTTTGTTCTAATCTATTTTTGTATGACGTGGAGCCTTTGCAAATGAGTCCCTGACTCAAAGGGTTGTAATTCCTAGACCTTAAACAAATAAACAAAAATAAACAGAACAGGAAGAGCGAGAGCTGTAAGGGCACATAGGTAGTAGGAGAAAAAAAAAAAGGAAAATAAGGAGGCAAGAGTAAGCATACAAAGCAACAGGAGTGGGGCCACAAAATAAGACATGATGGGAGTGGTGCAGTGCAATGGCTGTGGGGCACCAGTCTTCAGGGAGACATTCTGGATGGAGGCTGCGATGCTGCCCTATTTGTAGGCACCCCTCTGGTCTGAGGGAGGAGGTTGCTCATTTCTAGACTGACTTGGCTAGGATTTGTGAAACCTCCTCCCCCACCCAGGGGCCACCATGGCCACCACCACTACATCAGAGGTTGCCAAGAAAAAGGAGCAGTTGGACAAAGGTGGGCCCAGGGAGGGAGAGGGTGGTGGAACAGAGGTGCATTCCTCCAGCTGTACCTCTCCACAATTCATACATGCTTCTGGTGGAGAGTGGTTCCTCTATGGAGGCACCTGCAGTGGAGATCAAGGAGGATGCTGGGAACCTTCACAAAGTAGACCCACAGAAGGGTGGCATGGGACCCGACAGGGGAAGAAAACAACTCCTGGTGGGGGACTCAATCATTGGGGGGGGTAGAACTGGGGAGGAAGGGGAGAAGGAGGTAAGGTGCCTGCCTGGCAGCACAGCTTGGAGGGACAGGGAGCGAATCCTCAGGATCGCGGGAGCAGCTGCATGAGGGAGGGAGCTGGATGTCATTGTCCACCTAGGGACAAATGACCTGGCTAGGAATGGGATCAGAGCAGTGCAGCAGGAGTTTGTGGAGTTGGGGAGGGGCCTTAGACAAGTAGCACATATGGTAACCTTCTTGGAGGTGCTGCCTGTCTATGGTAAGGGTGATGCTAGGGTACTCTGCACCATGTGATTCAATGAATGGTTGAAAAACTGGTGCAGAGCTCAGGGTTTTGGCTTCACTGGGGACTGGGGGTCCACCTGGAGGGATACAGACCTATACTGGTGTGATGGCCTGCACCTGTCTGGAAGGGGAACTAGGATCCTAGGTGATAGATTTAAATGTTTCATTGGCAAGCATTTAAACTAGCCAAGGGGGGAGGCACTGAAAAGGAGCAGGGAAAACCCAGCCTCCCCCCACAAAACACAGTAGCTAGAGAGGTAAACACCAAGGTAGAGAAGTCAGTAGGGAGCAGGACAGGAGTAAATGCAGAAAAAGGCAGTAAGGACAGGGGTGGGGCTAAAAGGGGTAAGGCCACCAAAAAATGGAGGGTGATGAGTACCAATGCCCGTAGTCTGTGTAACAAGCTCTCCGAACTAGTGGCCTTGATGGAAAAGGGACACCTGGATATAGTGGCAGTCACAGAAACATGGTACACTGAGAACCATGACTGGGATGTCAGCATGTCAGGGTACACAAGCTACAGGAGGGACAGGGAGGGTAAAAAAGGAGGAGGAGTAGATCTCTATATAAGGGAAGGGATCAAAGCAACAGAACTAAAGGATAAATAGGGAGTAGAGGAGGCACTGTGGGTCACCCTGCAGACAGGATATGGCACCGCAGTCCATATGGGGGTTGTATACAGACCCCCATCTTGGGGGAGGCAATGGACAAGAAAATAATAGAAGGCATCCTTAGAATGGCAGAAAAAGGGGAGATATTATTGATAGGGGACCTGAATATGCCAGATGTAACTGGAGCACCTTTGCTGCAGCCACATCCAAGAGTAGGGTTATTCTCGATGCCCTACAGGGGGCATGCCTCAGACAGCTAGTGGTGGAACCCACTTGGGAGGGAGCAATCTTAGACCTGGTACTGTCAAATGGGGACAGAGAACGAATCTCAGATTTAGAAGTGGGTAGCCATTTGGGAACAAGTGACCACCAAATAGTGTAGTTCACGATAAACACAGCCATAGAGTCAAGCCATCCAAAAGCAAGAGTATTGGACTTTAGGAGGACTGACTTTGGGAAAATGGGAGAGTGTCTCAGAAAAGCACTAGCAAACGGGCAAGAAGGAGGGGTGGAGGAACAATGGGGAAAAATCAAAACAGCTATCACAGAGGCAACAAGGCTTTGTGTGAAGCAAATCAACAAAGCAAAATGAAGGAAAAAAACACTATGGTTCTCAAAAGAGGTGGCGGGGAAAGTTAAGGAGAAAAAGGTAGCATTCAGGAAGTATAAGGAAACACAAAAGGATCAGGACAGAGAACTGTACCAGTTAAAGCAGAAGGAAGTGGGGAAGGCAGTCAGAATAGCAAAGGCCCAAACTGAGGAAAAGATAGCCAACTCAATTAAGAAGGGGGATAAAACCTTTTATAGATACATTAGGGAGCGAAGAAAGACTAAGGGAGGAATAGTGAGGCTTAATAAAGGGAAGGGAGGCTGGGCAGAGGGTGACAGTGAAAAAGCAGGGATACTGAACAAATACTTCTGCACAATATTCACAAAAGAAGAGGAGGGAGAGATACCTAAATCAAAGAATAGAAGCACTCTGGATAGGGAGGTTGATACCAGTCCATTCACAGAAGAAAGGGTTCTGAAAGAACTCTTAAAACTGAAGGTGGACAAAGCAATAGGGCCTGATGGGATTCACCCAAGAATTCTAAAAGAACTAAGGGTAGAACTAGTGACACCACTGACTACCCTTTTTAACAAATCATGGGAGGCTGGTGTAGTACCTGAGGATTGGAGGAGGGTGGATGTGATTCCCCTTCACAAAAGTGGGAGCAAGACAGAGGCAGGAAATTACAGACCTGTTAGTTTGACCTCAGTGGTAGGGAAAATGATGGAATCACTTCTAAAGGAAAGAATTGTTGAGTTCCTAGAGGCCATTGGGGCACAGGACCCAAGGCAGCATGGGTTCATAGCGGGAAGGTCATGTCAGACAAATCTAATAGATTTTTTTGACTGGGTGACCAAAGTAGTAGACCAGGGAGGGGCTGTGGACGTGGCCTACCTAGACTATAGCAAGGCATTTGACACAGTCCCACACAAAAGATTAATAAACAAATTAGCCAGCCTTGAAGTAGGTCCCAAAGTGGTAGCCTGGGTAAGAAACTGGCTGAACAACAGGACGCAGAGGGTAATGGTAAAGGGAGTTCACTCTGAAGAAAGGGGGGTTACTAGTGGGGTAATGCAGGGTTCAGTACTGGGACCGGTCCCCTTTAATGTCTTTATAAGTGACATTGCAGAGGGACTGGAAGGAAAGGTATGTCTCTTTGCAGACAACACAAAGATCTGCAAGAGGGTTGATACAGAAGGTGGGGTGGAAGGGATGCAAAGGGACTTGGCAAGATTGGAGGAATGGTCAAATGTATGGCAGCTTAGAGTCAATGCAAAGAAATGCACCTGGGAAACAAAACACCAGTGGAAGAGTACACAATTGGGGTGGTGGTGAGGTACTAACAATAAAAATGGAAAGGGACCTGGGGGTAGTCATATCAGATGACCTTAAGCAATGTGAGAAGGCAGTAAGATGGAATACTGGGATGCATAGGGAGAGGCATCACCAGTAGAAAACAAGAAGTTATTCCTCTGTACAGACAGTTGGTGAGACCCCATCTGGAGTACTGTGTGCAGTTCTGGAGACCCCATCTCCGCAAGGACATAGACAGGATGGAGGCTGTCCAGAGGCGGGCAACTAAAGTGGTGCAGGGCTGCACCAGAAGACATACGAAGAGAGACTAAAGGAGCTTAATATGTATACCCTCGAGGAGAGGAGGGAGAGGGGGGACATGATAGAAACGTTCAAGTACCTCAAGGGAATCAACAAAGTCCAAGTGAGTGGCATCTTTCAGAAAAAGAGATGTACAAGAACAAGGGGGCACAATTTGAAGATAGAGGGGAGGACGGCTCAGAGGTAATGTGAGGAAGTATTTTTTCACAGAGAGCATTGTGGATACATGGAACAGCCTTTCTGAGGAGGTAGTGGAGTCAAAAACAGTGGGGGAATTCAAGTATACATGGGACAGACATAAGGCAATCCTAGTGGGGGTAGGAGGAAGTAGGCTGTTGGTTAACTAGGATCTGCAGCTTATCCATTAGGTAGGGAAATGGACAGACTAGGTGGGCCAAGTGGTCCTTATCTGCTGTCAAATTCTATGTTTCTATGTTATGTACGATTTTCATGTTTATTTTAGCTCTTTGTTTATCATACTTCACATTCTGAATGTATCCCATTTTGTCCATTCCCCCAGGACACATCTGGAAAGGAGGTATTGCAGCTCTATATGTCTTTCCTGGTGAAATGTTTTCAAATAAATAAATTTAAAAAAATGAAAAGAATTACAAGCATTTTGAGAAGCAGCTTTCCAGTTCTTTTATAAAAGACAGTACAGATAACAAACTGCAAACAGAATAAGATAATTTGTTCAGATGTAAAGCAGCCTGAAAACTTAGTATCTTTTCACCAAATCTGCTATTGCACATGGTAAAACCAGTTTTATTAATGTGCACCAATCTAGTCAATTTATAAACTTGATCCTCCTTTTTTTTTACAAAATACAGTATGAGTAGGCTTATCAGGATTAGATTTAAATCGGTAAATGTCGATAAATGTCGATTTCACTACACACACACAAATCAATGAAAAAATATTTCCATCAATAATAATAATAATCTAAATTTACAGATGGACAAAACAAGTTAGATTGCTATTTTGACACGTGATCATGACAATTTGTGTTTTTATTAGTTTGTAAATCCTCAGCGTTTACTATCATTAACAGCAACGATGAAAAATAAATCTATATAAATCGAAATAAATGCTTGAAAACCCGTATTTTCCTGCAACTGTGAAAATCTGAATAGATAAAGCTCAGGAAAAGGTTGAAAAATAAAAATTGATATATTCCATCAAAATTATGTAAGCAATAATACCCTCCAGGGTAGGCATTATTGAAATGCGGACCATACAGAGGCGTGTGGGGCCCGGCGCCCACGGGCGGGCCTTCTCTTCTGGAAGGTCAGTCCCTCCTGGAAAATAATGTAACAGAAAAATGGGCAAGTGTATTTTTTTATGTTTTAGAAAATATACTTTTATGCTTACATGTTAAAACTTACTTTTTGTGGTAAAATAGTTCCTCCACCTACATTAGAGCTGGTTGTCATGGTTGCCCTGCCTTACAGGTAGAGATTGTTAGTCAGAGTTGCTTTGATTGTTTACTGCCCCTCCCCCCAACACATACACACACACACACGTGTAGGTTCAGACTTACAGAATGTGTATTGGGTGGCAGATTTTTGTTGGGAGTTAAATACGAGTGAGTGGCGGCGTGGGGCCACATGCTAACAATCACAGCAGACTGCCATTAGGAGAAAGGCACACGAGAGAACCGCCATTTAAACTGAGCGACAGACGGACGGAAATGTATCTGTCCCAAAGCGTAAAATAATAAAGGGAGTTTTTTTTGTTTGATTTCAAATGTGAGCACCGATTGTTTAGTTTTTCTTTGGGCTCCCACTAGTATTTGGAGGAGTGCGAGAGCGCAGTTGGGAGAGTGATGCCATTGTGAATGAATATGGCTATGAGAAAATCGATTTTTCTCTTCCCGACCGCAAAATAACTGCAGTGTGTTCTTTTTCCTCTTTTTTTAAAGCAGACAGCTGCCAGTTAAATAAGGGGTGTTGGGATAGGACTAGTAGCTCTCGGTAAGCGAGCTAAAATCATGGCGGCTATTTCAAATTGTATCAGGTGCTTTCGGCCAATTAGAAAGCAAGCTGGGCACCACTGTAGAAGCGTACGTGGTTTAGTGGGGCTTGGACTGGTGCTTATTTTTTACTGGGCACTATTAAAAAATAATTGCCCAAGTTTGCTGCCATGTCAGCCAATCAGATTTGTGTGTTTACTTATGCCATTTTCTAAAAAAAAAAATTAAAATTGAATTCAGGCAACCCTAAGTATAAGTAATGTAATAATTTGGTTGAAACAACTAGTTCTTGTGCAACAGTTTCAGTCAGATTTTAGTACATCTTGTGCCCAAGGACTGCCAGTTCAGCTTTTCAAACACTGTTTTTTTTTTCCTTAATCCTTTTTACCTGTATGGCTCTCTGGTCTGCTGTTCACGTCCCGGCATCCGTCCACCTCTGGCCGCCGTCTGGCCCTGCCCCGGCCCCCAATGAAGCTCCCATCACCATCTACCCCCGCGGCTTGCCCTCTGTGGTGGGGCGGCAGGGAGTCCCCCTCACTCCCCACCGACACAGGATTCAGTATTGGACAATGGTGCCCCAGCAGCCAGGCAATTCACTCAGACGGCCATCAAGCCGCCACAACCGAGCACCATGTTTTCCGCTTTTCTGGCTTGGTGTGGGCTGGGGCATGCAGTGACGCCAATGGAGGGAGCGTGAATGCGTCCGCACATGCTCCCTCCAGGCACCATGCCTCAAGCTCACCCCCTTCCATGCAGTGCCAGCACGCCACCCCCCAGCCTCCACCAGAGGCCACTAGTGCACTGACAACTGTTGGCCCCTCTCCCCCAGAGAAGGAGAGCAGTCCATGGATGCTCAATCCCTCTCCGCCCCTGCCGACCCCATGTGACCCGAGTCCGTTCCTGAACTTGGGTCGCCAGCATGGAGCAAGGTGTGGCTTCCAGCGCCTCAACCCTCAGCACCACCGGGCCGGCTGATCATGTGTCTTTTAAGATGCACAGTAATACGTCTTAATGTGTCTAGCTTTTTGTTGGTATTATTAACAACTGAGGTTATATGTCCAGAAAATGATAGCTTAGAATAAAAAAAGACACCTAAATATCTATATTCACCAACCTGAGAAATCTGTTCACCATCACGTGTCAAAATATGCGACTGAGGTTTGTTTTTTGATCTAAAGTAAACCAGTTTAATTTTTATGGCATTCATTATAAGCCTCGACCTGGAGGACCACCCCTGTACACTGAGAAAATCCACCTGGAGTTTTTCCTTAAGGTCTAACAAATCACTAACCCTGGCAATCATGGCAGTGTCGTTTGCATACAGTCTCACTGAGGACAACTGAACAGCCTGAGGAAGCTCATTGTTAAAAAGCAAAAACAAGAGGGGCCCCAAGACAGAACCCTGGGGTACCCCTCATACCACATCTTTCCTTGGTGAGAGAATCTGAGAGACTGACACCCTCTGGGAACGATTCTCCAGGTAGGACTTAATCCATTGCCAGGGACCACCTCTTATCCCCAGGGCTGCTATCTTATCCAGTAACAGGGGGTGGTCCACCAGTCGAAGGCCTTAGATAAATCTATAAAAATGACTGCCGATTGGAATTGTGTGATGATAGACTAACCCTGGGAGTCTATTATGAGAAGTATCAGGGGACAATCACTCTGAGGAAGGCAGAGATCCTATCATAGGTGACTGTTGTGGGGAGAAATAGACATGCTTAGCTCTTGTAAACTGTGGACAAGCTGTTTCATCCAGCTTGTCTACAGTCCAGGGGAAAGCTGACATTTGAGGGATGTGAGGAGTTTTGTTATGTTTTCCTTGGTAGGGCATCCTCCATTTGATCAGTGATCTCTCCAATTGGGCTGTTATATGGCCTAGCATGGCCCAGTCTATGACTAGCAAAGGCCTTCTGTCAACCTGGAGAGAGTTTCAGTCAATGACGACTGGAGAGGATCTCCGTCTGATCTCAAAGCTGCATCCAACTTTCTGTTCACTGGGCCCGGGACCAACCCACCAGTTGTTGGACTGCTGAGAGTCCCTGGTCTGGTGAGTGTGGAGATATTATGGTGTTCCCTTAGGAAGGGTATCTTCCCTGCAACTCTGAAATGAGCTGTGGGGAAGCCCCTCCTTAAGAAACCATTTCTGGACCCAGACATCTTATTCAACTACTGACCTGTCTTAAAACATCCCTTTCTAGGCAAGGTGATTGAGAAGTTAGTGGTGACGGTTCCATGTCAAAACAGTGCAAATAAAACCATGAAAACAAAAACAGCGACTCAGCAATAGTGCATTCACAAATAGCAACTGCAAATAACAGCGATCACTCTAAACTGCGAAAACAGTACCGCAGTGACTTTCTGCGGGGAGGGAGGGGCTCTTCCCACCACAACCCCCTTTGCAGGGGGCTTTACCCACTGTACCCCCTTACATTAAATAACCATCACTGGGGGGGATGCAACTCAGGGACAGGAAGAAAGTCGGGAAGGGGGGACATTCTCCAGTGGGATGCAACTTGGGAGGGGGAGAAAGTCAGGATGGGGACAGATAAATGATTCCCACTCTGGGGGGGGATGCAACTCGGGGATGGGGACACAGTCGAGGGGCAGATTAAATATTATTACCCTGAGGGGATGCAACTCGGAGAGGGGTGCAATGGCAACCCCCCCAAAAAAAACATGCCACACTGAGACTCAAACCCGGGTCAGCTACACATACCAATGCCATTTAGACACTGTCACTCTAACCTGCAGAGCACACTGCAGGACAATGAAACAGCGCACATTCGTGAACTTACAGTGCTCGGCTTCACTGAAGACTACTACCTAAATCGCTCACATAACCATTCACTGTGATTACTTCGGCAATATCACATTTGCTGGTTTTCACTTGTTGTAATTCACTCGCTCTTATTGATTCATTCTTTTGATGGGTTACCAGTGGGTACTCATCTGGAGGCTTTTCTTTCCATCAGCCATTCCAGTCAGGATTCAGGGGGTTCACAGCACAGATACAATACTCATCACGGTACATAATGATCTCCTCTGGGTTAGAGATGGAAGGAAATGTTCCATTCTGTTTTTTCTCAACCTCTCATCAGCGTTCAGCACCATAGACCATGGAATTTCAATAACTCGGCTAAGGGACTTGGCAGGACTCAAGGGCACTGTGTTGAGGAGGTTTGAGTCCTTCCTTTCTAGCAGGATGCAGCACGTTGCATGGGGAAATGGGATATGCTATGTTTGGCTGAAATGCATTGGCCCATGTTCTGCAATCCTGACCCCAGGCACCCGAAACATAGTTGCCCGACATTGGGATTTCACATTCAACAAGTGTTTGAGGGCTTTCCTACTACACCGTCCAATGTGGGGGGCTCTGCCCCCCAACACCCTATGAGGATCCTAACTCCGGGGGTGAAATCCTGATGTCGGCAACTGGTTTGGGCACCCAGGGTCGGGATTGCAGAACTCAGGCTGATGCATTTCGGCTGAACAAATGGATCCCGGGAAATGTTTCCCTGTGCCCAGCTGCCCTGGCCTGTGGGGTCCTTCAAGGTTTGAACTTGTCCCCCATGTTCTGCTTCCTTAAAAATCAACTGCAGATATATTATAAATGTTATTCCTTTTCCTGAACATAAAGACAACCAGGCCTTATATATTACATATGAAATAAAGAAATTGCCATTTGTCATGTAGAGGTACTATTTTAATGCTCTCCTATTTGATGGTTTCACAGAGAATCCTTCAGATAGTTTTAGATCAGCTGGCGGAATCCTGGTTGAGTGTTTATTCCATTTAAGCAATAGTGACATAATTTTCCTCAAGGTCCTGGCAGTTCAGTAGAGACACACACACACACACACACACACCAGATTATAAAATGGCAACAACTCATGTTTACTTCCAATATTCGGAAGGACCTTTGCCTGTTGAATTTCATCAATGCAACATTTCAGATAAATATTTAGTTACTTTCACAGATTATTCAGTAATGTTTAGCGAACAGTACTTTGAAATAAGAAGAAAGCTGTTGGGCTTCATTCAGGGCAGGAAGGGAACAAAGGAAACAAAAATGTTCATGTTAAGAGTCTGTCATGTTGATTTTTCTTTGGGGGGAGGGAGGGAGGGATGATACTAAGCACCAAGTGTTGCTCAGTTTAGGGAAATTGACAGATATCTGCTCATCGTGCTTTACTGGAACACTTTGATTAATACAGGCCAACACCAGAAAACTGACTCACCCAAGGTTCCGCCAACTGGTCTGAAAATATCCAAGAGATTTTCTGTGAAACTTTCAAAAAAGATAGGTAGTAAAATAGCATCTGAACCTCCCCCTCCCCGCTTTCCCTACCCTTTCCCACCTAGTCCCTAACTGCTCTCCCTTCTTCACTACTTGGATGTACTTACAACTGATCCAATGCTTATCTGATTCTTGGAAATACTTGCCTGGTTCTTGCAAACTATCCAATGCTTTGTTTGGTTAAAACTTCAGACTCTCGATGCTCGTCTAACTCTTGATGATGGGCCTGCACTGTCCTAAGACATTGCTTTCCACGAACTGTATGACTAATTCTGATTGTATTTTTACGGCTAAATCCCTATGTATTCTGTTTTGTTTCTACTATGTAATCCCCCAATGTATCTATAATGTGGAACCTTTGCAAAGGCATCTATGACTCAAAGGTGTATTTCCGATAATTGTAATAAAAAATTTAAAATAAATAAATGACTATTTCTGCACATGACTTGCAATATATACAGAGTGGTTGTTCTCATGGTGAGCAAATAAAATATGTTAAAAGCATTTTAAACACACTACAATTGATCTTTAAGACTCATCCTCATCGTTGCATGTACTGCACTGTACTTGTGTCTCCTCGACACCCTCTGGATTGCATTCTTTTCCTTATCCTTGCGTAAATTGCTCAAATTGCAAAATCTGCTTATTGTTTGTAGCTTAGGATATGATGTCTAGTTTTTTACCTGCCGTGTAACTATTGTTCTGATTGTTTTACATTGTCCTTCTCTCCCCTTCCACCCACCCTCGACATACATCTGAAACAAGCTGCTAGCAGCTCAGTATGTCTTCTTTATCTGAAACTTTTGATAAATTTATATATATATATATATATATATATATATATATATATATATATAAATGTTTGTGGTGGATGTGCTGCCACTGTGAGATGTTATTTGATGATATAGTCTGCAGTTTCATGGCTACGCTGATGATACTCTGCTACATCTGTCTTTTGCATCTAGGAAGAGAAACGCTATTTGATACCAATGACTGGAAGAAGATTACTCCCCCACTCAGCCTACTACCACTACACCCACTCCTATTTGCCCTCCCTTCTACTTCAAAACCGTTAAAATGCACGAAGCTCAGAAATACATTGCAAATGCAATCACTAAAACAAGACATAGTAGGGATAATGTTGACCTAAAGCTGCTGTCCCTCACTCTTGATGAAAAGATTAGCCCTCTTACCAGGATCTTCAACCTCTCCCTCAGCCTCAGCCAGTTCCAAGACAAATGGAGATCTGCCACCATTACTCCGGTCCATAAATCAGGTGACTGGACCAACCCTGGTAACTACCGACCAATCTCCATACTGCCACCACTTTCCAAGGCCATCAAACACATAGTTGCTGACCAGCTCACTGATTACCTGGACAAACACAACATCCTAAGCTCACAACAACATGGCTTCAGGAAAGGTCACAGCACTACAACGGCACTCCTAGAATTCACCGGAGCCATCCACAGCTCTCTGAATAATGGGCATCTAACCAGGTCAGTCTTTATAGACTTAACTAAGGCCTTTGATACCATTCACCACCGTCTACTTCTAGAATAACTCACAAACCCAGGGCTCTCCCCTGACCCCTCAGCCTGGTTTAAAAGTTACCTTGAGAACAGATCACAAAGGGTGAAAATTGCAGGTGTCCTCTCTGAAGCATGACCTGTCCACTCTGGAGTCCCCCAGGGATCCATTCTGGGGCCCCTTCTTTTTTAGTCTACTTCTAAATAACCTCCCCCAGTCATGCCCGGAACATCTCATCCTCTATGTTGATGATGCCGTTATCCATGCCACCCATAGGACCCACTATCCCTACAGAACAAACTCCAGCTCAGCTTCACCTCCATAGAGAACTGGTTCAGCAAACAGACTCTTCCTTAACTATAAAAAAAACAAATCCATGCTCTTCTGTAAGTCGCACAACAAGAGCAGGCAACATCCACTAACCATTACAAACCACCTTGGAGTAACCATTGAAGAGGTACACTCATTTAAATATCTTGGGATCACTCTGGACAATAACCTGGCCTTTGGAACCCACGCTGACAACATAGCTAAGGAGGCTAACTTGTGACTGGGCCTCCTCTACAGGCATAGGGCGCACCTTACCCCTGAAGCACTAAAGGTCACTGTCCAAAGCTCTGTAGTCTCCGTTATCGATTATGGCCTCATAATACATGGCTCCGCCACCTCAACAGCCCTCAGGCACATCTCAACTGCCCTAAACAAAGCCTGTCATCTTCTAACTGGTGCCCACTGCCTAACCCATACCTGTGACCTCTACGCCCAAACTGGCTGGCTACAACTATCAAACCATCTAAAATACCAAACCTGCATCATGGCCAAGAGGATAACCTTGGGTCTTGCTCCTCCTGGTGTCCTAGCCCTCCTCAGTCCAAATAGAAATCCCTGCCATACAAGGGGATCTAATTATCAACTCTTGCTGACCCCCCGATGCAGAACATCAATGGGTCAATACTCATTTGCCTACAGAGCACCAAGCTGGTTAAATAATCTCAACAGTGAAATCTCCTCCATCACCAAGCTTGGCCCTTTCAAATCTAAGCTCCACCTCTCGCTCTCTGCCTCCAGTACCTGCAACTGCCGCATCTAGCCAGCAACCCTAGCTACCCTCTCATTGCTGCCTCAACACCCAGGCTAGTGCTTAACTACCCCTTGCCCTTGACCTCCACCTCCCCACATCCCCCTCACCACCCCACCACCCCCTCTAACCCCCCCTGCACTTCTCCATGTTCTGCGACAATGCCCCTGGCAGCTCATATCCCTCCCCTGTCCTACTCTTGTCTTGTTATGCTGTAGCAAACCCCCATTTTGTCCTTGACCTGTGTTACCAATATTGTTTGCCTCTTCCCTGGCAATTGTTTGTAACTGACTTTATCCTGTTTATACTGCCTTTTAATTGCTATATATTGCTGTAATATCTTGCATTGCTTCGTGTTGTTGTACTGTCTTCAAACTGATGTGGAACCTTCGTAAAAGAGCCTTGGCTCAAAGGTATTTGTAATCCTAGATATAAATAAATAAATAAATAATCTGTCTTTTGCCTCTAGGAAACACTGTTTGATACCAATGACTGGACGGCTGCCAGCTGGCTCACGCTGAATCCGGAAAAGACGGACGTGATACCGGTGGATGCAGGTGCTGGATAGTTGTGGCAGGTATGGGAGTGGTGGTTTCAGGATTGCAGATGGGCACCATTCCTCTCACTGCCAGGGATAAGGTGAAAAATCTGGGTGTCATCATGGACCATAAGCTGACACTAGAAGATCTGCTGGTGGTGGTCTGTGGTGGATTTTTCTGTCTAAGAAATATCACCAGGACTGAGCCCTATCTGAATCCCGAGGACCTGAAGACACTGCTACAAACTTTCATAATATCTGGACTGGACTATTGTAATGCTCTTTACCTCAGGCTATCTGGAGGTTTGATGCGACACTTGCAGCTGATGCAGAACATCACACCTAGATTGGTTGCTGGAGTTTCTCACTCTGAACATATCACTCCAGTACTGTCGATGTTTCACTGGCTGCCTGTTTGGTGGCACATCTCCTTCAAGACAGGTTTGCTGGCATACAAAGCCCTACATAATCTGGGCCCTGGCTACTTGAAAGAGCTCCTCTGTCCCTATGCCCCTGACTGCCATTTCCATTCCTCTGAGTTGGGCCACCTGAGGGTCCCCAAGTCCTGTCTAAAGCTATCTGTGGACCAGGCGTTTGCCATAGTAGCACCTATTTTGTGGGACTAGCTGTCTCATGGTCTCAAGGAAGGCCCCTCTGTTGAGGTATTCAGAAGGGGACTGACGTATCATCTTTTCTCACTGGCATTTTCATACCAGTGAATTCGCTGATACTGTACCAACTACCTTATTTGTTACTATTGTAATTATAATTGATTTATCATTTGTTTATATGTCTGTGCTGTTGTTCATATTGCTTTAGTAAGGGGCCCAGAGTCTGTGGGATTGGGCACCAAATAAATAAAAAAGTACAGTTACGTAAGAACTTACTGTAACAGTAGATCTTCAAAAAGAGCTCCTGCAGCAGGCTACACTGTAAGGACTATGCCAACAGGCACTAGGATTCCATGGAAAACTTCTAGCCAGCAGTACCCAGCTGGGGCCTGCCCCCTACATTGGTCTGCCCACCGACGTCATCAGCTTTATAAAGGCCCCGTCTCAATTCATCCGTGGGAGACCCGAAGGTTACTTAACAGGAGAGCTCTGAGGTAGGTGCTGAAGCAGATCCCAAGGGGAGAAACATAATAGGAGTATGGAGGGAGGGAAAATAGCACCTGCTGCAGGAGCTCTTCTCGAAGATCTACTGTTACAGTAAGTTCTTACTTAACTTACTATCTTACTTTGAGTACGAGCACCTGCAGCAGGCTACACCATAAGGACTGAGTCCCAAGCAGTGTCCCCAAAGGGAAGAAAAGGGAAGCAGGGATATAAACCCCTGAAATAATGGATTTTAGTTATTCATGAGATTAGGCCGTGGAGCACAGTGATGCTGAATCCTGCTCTCTTTCTGGAAGCAATATCCAGGGTGTAGTGCTTAATGAATGTATACCCAGAATTCCATGTTGCAGCAGCACATGTCTGCCATTGAAACATTTTTCATGGCTGCAAAGGATGTAGCCACCCCCCTCGTGGAATGTCCCTTAACTGGTCCCGGTAAGGGTTTTTCGTACTTGTTGTAGATGAACGTAATGCAACTGGTTAACCATTTGGACATGGTTTGCCTCACAGCTGGTTTCCCCAGAACCCTGGAAGCAAATGACACAAACAACTGATCTGATTGCCAGGTCAGTTTTGTATGGTTCAAATAATACCAAAGGATCTTATGTACATCTAGAGTGTGAGGAAGGGCCTCCCCCTTATTCAAATACTCAGGATAGTAAACTGGAAGGGAAATGTCTTGATTCAAGGTTAATTCAGACACTACCTTCGGAAAAAACTTACGATTAGTACGCAGAGACACCCTGTCCCTGTGAAAAATTAAATAAGGTTCTTTACACATCAGGGCTTGCAGTTTGGGAACCCTCCAAGCTGAAGTGATGGCAACTAAAAATAACATTTTCCAAGAAAGAAATGTAGGCCGCAGTCCACGGCCAGTTTAAAGGGAGGCAATGTCAATTTCTCTAGGACAAAAAGTAGGTCCCATGGGGGAATAGGATCCCTAATGGGAGGCTTCATATGAAGTATGCCCCAAAGGAATGTACGGGCAAGGTCCAGTTGGGCAATATTTCTACCCTCCACAGGTGTGTAATAAGCAGAAATGGCACAGAGATGCACCTTTATGGAGGAGTATCTCAGCCCCGCATCTGAAAGCGATAGGAGATATTCCAGGACTGATTTCACTGAGCAAAACAGTGGGTTCAGGGAACGTGCAGTTGCCCAGATACAGAAACATTTCCATTTCATGGCATATGTTACTCTTGTAGATGGTTTTCTCACTTCTACTATGACCTCTGCCACCCTTTGTGACACCCCATGCCAGGAAATGGCCAAGTCTGTAGAAGCCATGCAGGGAGGTGTGGGGACCGAAGGTCCAGGTGGACCAATGTTCCCATATCTTGAGAAAGCAAACTGGGTAAAATTAGTAGCTGAAAAGGAGGTTCCACTGCTAATTGTTGCAAAAGAGGGAACCATATCTGACACGGCCAGAAAGGAGCTACCAGGATTATTGTGGCACAATCCGTCTGTAGTTTGAGTAACACCCTCTGTAGAAGGGGAAAGGGAAGGAAGGTGTACAGAAACCTCCCTGTCCAGCAAAGGGACAATGCGTCTCACCAGAAAACACCATGCGCAGGATCTAGCAAGCAGAAATTGAGCAGTTTTGCATTGCACAGGGACGAGAAGAGGCCCAGCTCTGGACGTCCCCATCTTTTCAATAGGTTGTCCACCTTTTCCTGAAGCAGCTCCCTCTCATGGTTTCTGGATCACGAGTGGCTGAGCTTGTCTGCCAGGACACTTTGGACTCCTGGAACATGAACCACTGTTAATGTGAGTCCATGTTCTAGTGCCCAATACCACACTCTCGTGACTTATCTGCACAGAGGGTAGGAGTGCGTCCCTCCCTGATTGTTGACATAAAATACCACCAACATATTGTTGGTCTGGATAAGCAGGGGACCCTGGGAAAGGTGAGTATGAAAGGCCTGCATGGCATACAGAATTGTCCTCATCTCTAAGATGCTGATGTGCAGGGATATTTCTGTGTCTGACCATGTGCCCGGAGTACGGTGATTCTGAAAATGAGCTCCTCATCCTAGACCCGATGCAGCCGTGGTGAGGATCTGGCTCAGTGAGTCTGTCTGGAATGGATCTCCTGAATTCAGATTGGGTGAAGTCAGCCAGCAAGACAGCGTTTGTTGGACAGCTCTTGATACCCTTATCGGGTGCTCAAGATTATCGGACGTCTAGTCCCATTGCACCCTTAAGTACCATTGAGGAACTCTCATATGCAAGTGTGCTAATGGTACCGTAGATATGGCCACCTCCATATGTCCTAGGAGCTGCAACATGGTTCTTGCTGTGATTGTGTTGGCTGCAGCTACTCTGGAGGTCTGGTCTCTCAGTTGAGTGGTCCTGTTGGGTGGGAGAAAAACTCTTTCCTGTTGGGTATCCAGGATTGCCTCTATGTACTGTAGATGCTGGCAGGGCCAAGGATAGGACTTTGGGAGGCTGATAGTTATCCCCATCTGTTGGAACACTTGAAAAGTGTCTGAGAGGGTGTGGATTAACTGTGACCTGGTGGGGGCAGTTAGAAGCTGATTGTCTAGATAAGGGTAGATGAAATGACCCTGTCTGTGAAGAGCAGCTGCCACTACTGATAAGCATTTGGTGAACACCCTCAGGGCAGAGAAGAGATCAAAAGGCAAAACCTGGAATTGGTAATGGTTCCCTTGAAAGGTGAACTGAAGATAGGGAAGGAAACATATTCATTTCAGTGCTTTACAGTAACTGTTCATTGCTATTTTTGTTTTAAACTTTGATTGTGGGCTTTTAGTGACACTGTAATTTCTTTGCTGTCTTTACTTAGAATTGTTTTTGAGCTGTTGAAAATGTAAAACCTAGTTTGGTGTACCTGTAGTGGTGGTGTATTCCTTTGCTGTCTTTAATTGCTGCAAATTTTCGCCCCCTCCCTCCCCTGCCCCAACTCTTAATTATATGCCCTGTTAAATCTGATTGACAGGAGCTAAGCACTGGGGATAGTAGGGGTTGTGGAGTAGGAGGGGCATAAGGGGGAAGAAGCCCACCCTGAGCACAAGTGTTTTGACTCATTTTTTATTTATTTTTTCTTTTTTTAAAGAAAAGTATCTGAGGATCAGTGGCAGGAATTTTAGGACAGTAAATTAATAAAAAGGGAACTAGGAGAGCTTCAGTAGCAGACAAGTAGTGGAATTGCAGTATAATGTGGGGGAGTGGTGCAATGCAGTGGCTGCAGGGCAGCCATATTCAGGCAGACCTTCTGGATGCTGAGGTGCTGCCCTATCTGCATACATCTCTCTGGACTGTGGGATGAGGTAGCCAGACTCAGAGCAGAAGTAAACTGGGTCAGGAGTACCATCACCCCTATCCAGAGACCAACCAGTCCAATGCCGCTGCCTCAAAGGATGCCGAGAATGAGGAGCACTTGTATGACAGTGGGCTCAGGGAGTGTTAGAACAGTCAGGCAGAGGCACATCTCAGATCCTATTCCACTCAAGAACTCATATGCCACACTGGCAAATAGGGACAACCAAATTTATTTATTTAGTTTTTGTTAACCGGGTAGGTGCACTAGCCATAAAATGACTATTTTCAGGCACGACCCAGGAGAGTACAACAAAATAGAGGTACCTAGAGAAGTGGAGGGAAAGGATGTGGAGGTTAGCCAAGGAGATGACCTCAGCGGGGAGAGCAGTGGACCCCAGAGGAGGAGGAGGAGGTGAATCCAGGTGGGGGACTCCATCATAAGAGGGATCCATCTAGGAACACAGGAGGTTGAGGACTGGGAGATAAGGTGCCTACCAGGTGCCATGGCATGGAGGGATGGAAGGAAGATCCTGGGGATCGCTGGGAAGGCAAGACGGGAGGGTGAGCTGGATGTCATTATCCACCTAGGTACTAATGACCTGGCAAATGGGGAGCCAAAGGAAGTTCTGGAAGAGTTTAGGAAATTGGGGAGGGGTCTCAAGCAAGTAGCTACTCTGTCACCTTCAGAAGTACTACTTGCAGAGGCAGGGAGAGCGATAGGTGCATGCACCAGGAACTTAACTTATGGTTGAAGAACTGGTGCTGTGAGGAAGGGTTTGGATTCATTGGTGATTGGGGACCCACCTGGAGGGATGGAGGCTTGTTCAAGCCTGACTGTCTGCATCCATCCTGGAAGGGAATCCAAGCACTCAATGATAAGTTTAAGTGCTACATTGACAAGCATTTAAACTAGCCAGGGGGGTGGCAGGCCAGCATGGAGGGTACCTAATTGCCCACCCCCCACAGCTAGCAGTGGAACCAGTGAACTGGAGGAGTGGATATCTCTACAAAGCAGTGTGCAAAAGATGGAGATGAGTGCCCAAGAGGTGGATAGGCAGAAAAGGGGCAAAATTCAACAGAAGGGCAGACAGCAAGGAGAATCAGGGATAAAGGACAACCAAGGAAGGGGCTGGAGTAGAACAGCGAAACAGTCTAGGGAGGTCAAATCATGGAAAGCCATGTGTGCCAATGCCAGGAGCCTTAGCAACAAGATGGAAGATCTGGAGGCTGTCATGGTGCAGTCAGATATGGACATTGTGGCCATCACAGATACCTGGTGTATTGATAACCACAACTGGGAGATGGCCATACCTGGCTACAACATATTCAGAAGAGACAGGGCAGATAGGAAGGGAGGAGGAGTGGCACTGTATGTGAAAAGTGACATAAGGGCCACAGAGATCCAGGAGGAACAAAATGGGGGAGAGATACTGTGGGTTAAGCTGGAAAGGAAAATGGGGCTGGCCATCCGCACAGGTGTGTCTATAGACCACCAGCCCAGGAGGAAGAAACAGATAAGGAGCTGATGCTAGCCATCCAAAGGACGGCAGACAAGGGTGAGGTAGTGCTGGTTGGAGACCTCAATATTCCAGATGTGGACTGGAGCATCCCAGCAGCAGCATCAACTAGGAACAGATTTATTCTGGACTTCCTTCAGGGTGCCCTCCTCAAGCATCTGGTCATGGAACCAACTCAGCAGAAGGCAATACTGGACCTTGTGCTCACAAACAGGGACAGTGTGATGGGGGTAACAGTGGGAGAGCACCTGGGGAAACAGTGACCACCAGTCATTGTGGTTTGAAATCACAGAAGGAGCAGAACCAAGCCACACAAAAACATGTATCCTGGATTTTAGGGGGGCAGACTTTGGAAAAATGGGGAGATGCTTGAAAGAGGCATTAAGGGGAATGGGACAGGAATCAGGGGTTGAGGAACAGTGGGCAGTATTTAAAATGGGGATTACAAGAGCAACAGAATTATGGATTAAGCAGGTTAGCAAGAGGAAAAGGAAGAGGAGGCCATTATGGTTTTCCAAAGAGGTAGCAGAGAAAGTGAAAGCCAAAAAGATTGCATTCAGGCAGTACAAAAAGACACAGGCAGAAGGGGATAGGGAGAAGTACCAGGAGAAGCAAAGGGAGGCAGGGAGGTCAGTAAAGGAAGCCAAAGCTCAGACAGAAGACCACATTGCAAAATCAGTGGGTAGAGGGGACAAAACATTTCACAAGTACATAAGTGAAAAAAGAAAGGCAAAGGTAGGGATAGTGAGACTGAAGGGAGAGGATGGGAGCCGTGTGAAGGATGACAACAGTAAAGCTGATATATTGAACAGGTATTTCTGCTCAGTCTTTACTGAGGAAGAGGAGGGTAATGGGTCTGAAGGGAGTACAAGGGGTGGGAATGGTGCAGAAATGGACACAAGTCCCTTTACATGAGAAAGGGTCCTGAAGGAACTGGAAGTAATAAGAGTTGATAAAGCAATGGGGTCAGATGGGGTGCACCCCAGGGTCCTTAAAGAACTAAGAGAGGTGGTGGCTGAACCTCTGGTAATCCTGTTTAGCTGATCACTGGAAACAGGTGAGGTGCTCAAAGACTGGAGGACAGCAGATGTAGTCCCCTTATACAAAAGTGGGAACAAAGAGGAAACAGGAAAACTACAGACCAGTCAGCCTCACCTTGGTAGTCGGGAAGATCATGGAAGCACTACTGAAGGAGAAATTGGTGGAACGTCTGGTTGTCAATGTACTACAGGACCCAAGACAGCATGGTTTCACCAGGGGGAGGTCATGTCAGACCAACCTCATTGAATTTTTCAACTGGGTGACTAGGGAGGTGGATCAGGGGAGGGCAGTGGACATGGCTTATCTGGACTTCAGCAAGGCCTTTGACACTGTATCACATAGAAGAATATTACACAAACTGGGGAATATAGGTGTGGGCAGGACAGTAGTGTGGTAGGTAGATAACTGGCTGGGCGGCAGGACACAGAGGGTGGTGGTAAATGGCTGTCACTCCACAGAGGGAAGAGTGACCAGTGGGGTACCACAGGGATCAGTGCTGGGACCGGTCCTATTCAACATCTTCATCAGTTACATTGCGCAGGACCTAGATGGCAGAATTTCCCTGTTCACTGATGACATAAAGCTCTGTAACAGAGTAGACACACCAGAGGGTGTAGACAGAATGAGAAGGGACCTGCAGAAACTTGAAGAATGGTCAGGAGCTTGGCAGTTGAAATTCAATGCAAAGAAGTGCAAGATAATGCATATGGGGCACAAAAACCCTGGCACAATATATTAGTTGGGGGCTGAGGATATAGCATGCACCAAGCAGGAAAGAGATCTGGGGGTTATCATCTCTGATGACCTCAAGGTAGGGAAACAGTGTGACAAGGAAGCAGGTAAAGCAAATCGGATGCTGGGATGTATAGGAAGGGCATCACCAGCAGGAAAAAGGGAGGTCACAATCCACCATACAAGACACTAGTGAGGCCCCACCTGGAGTACAGTGTCTAGTTCTGGAGACCCTACCTACGTGGGACATAGACAGGGTAGAGAAGTTTCAGAGGAGGGCAACAAAGATGGTACATGGATTGCATCACAAGTCCTATGAGGACAGGTTGAAGGAACTGAATATGTGCTCCCTGGAGTAGAGGAGGGAGAGAGGGGACGTGATGGACATACAAGTATCTTACAGGGAGGAACAGGGTGCAGGAATACACTATTTTTAAGTGAAAAAGATGTTCCAGGACTAGAGGGCATGGGATGAAGTTGGAGGGAGGATGATTCAGGGGAAACGTGAGGAAGAATTTCTTCACAGAATGGGTGCTGGACAAGTGGAACACCCTGCCAGAGGAAGTGGTGGGGGCTGAAACAATCATGGGATTTAAGAATGCATGGGATAGACATAAAGGAATTCTGGAGGTCAGGGGTAAGGGGCAACAGACTTCTAGGAAAACATAAAGTGAACTTACAAGCTCAAATGGGCAAACTGGGTGGGCCATAGGCCCTTATCTGCTGACACTGTCTCTGTATCTATGTAACACCAGTACATGCAAGTATGTGTCTTGCATGTCCAGAAAGCATAGCCAGTCCCCTTGGTGCAGCATAGGTATCAGTCCTGGTAGGGTTACCATTCTGAACCTTTTGTATTCGATATACTGGTTCAGGTGACTCAGGTCCAATATGGGTCTTAAGTCCTCTGTCTTCTTGGGGACCAAGAAGAAGTGGGAGTAACACCCAGTTCCCAGTTGGGAGTGGGGAAAAGGCCCTATCTCTCTTTTTGAGAGCAAGGTCTGTATTTCTTCTTTAATGAGGGCTATGTGGGTGGGAGAGTATCAAAAGGAAGCTGGAGGTTTGTCCAGAGGAAATTCGGTAAACTCCAGTGTATAACCCTTCTTGATAATGTCCTTCACCCATAAATCTGTTGTTATTTTGGTCCACCTGTCTAGGTAAAGGGAGAACCGACACCCTACTGCTTCCCCCATCAACTCTGCCGGAGGAGGGGGGGGCTGGCAGGAAGTCATGCATGTTCACCTGGGGTGGGGAGGGAAGGCTGGGAGGATTTAGGATTCCTGGGTCCACCGTTCCCTGACAGTTGTGAGGGAGCCTTATGTTTGAAAGGACCTCAGGACTGTTGGTTTTTCTGTTGGTTGGCACCTTGGCACCGAAATGACTTGCACCTAGGTTGCTGAGGGTCTGCCTGGTGTCACAAATGCACTCAGCAGGTCAGGCCCTCTGCTCCCACAGTGCCAACCTCCAAGTACAGTATTGTGAACAGGTAACAGAACAGGGTAACCCTCCTGTCTGCTTGTGGGTCCGAATCACCTTTAGTCTCAAGTTCTGGGGGGATTCAAACTGTGAACCTTATGCTAGCATACCCAAATGGACAGGCTCAGATAATCTGCTCTTTGGGGGGATGCCAGATATCTTTTTCCTAAGGGCATCTAACCAGGAATCCAAAATGAACCCTTAAAACTCTATAAAGGACCTTAGGTATATTCTTACCTTTTCCAGTTCAGTAACACCATTAAGCTTATGAACAGTTGTCAGATTTAACCATCTATACATCACATGCAAAAAGGAACTTCAAAGACACACCCAGGCAGTCTTTTTAAATGAAAGGTTTACTTAAAAATTGATACAAATATGTAAAATGTAAACACAGAACACTATATCACAAAGCATACAATCACTTAAAAGAAAACAAGGAAAAGTACAAACATAAACTCCTACAACAATACAATTAGACTTTTTTCTATCTAATGTATTACCTTCTTACAGTGCTTAAGTTAGTTCTTGTTTCTTAAGAGTCCAACAAGAAATGTGTCAGTTGAAACACAGAATACAATTTAAAAACTCCATCTTTCCACTCCTTCTATGATGCCATCTAGCTCCTCCTTTTAGAATATTAAAAATATACAAATAATGATCTTCCTGTCAGGAGATATTTTAAATACTGTGATTTCAGCAAAAATGAAATACCCAATATGACTCCTTAATTAACATCCCCTCTTTGATCTAGAGCAGTTCCTGTTTTCCCAAGGATCAAAGGATTTTATAACTTTTCAGCACCATAGTGATATAACATGTTTTTTCCCTCTAAGACATCATAAATGTTTACGAGCCCTATATCCTGGTGGCTGGGTCAGCTCTAATTAAGTCAGGGAAACAGGAGACCCTTAAGTATGTCTCTGTAGTCTTTAATTACATCCTGGTTTCAGGTTAACATATCCTGTTGCTTCTCTGAAACCTGGGGGGGGGGGGATTCATGGAAGCACTGACAGTCACACACTATATTCTATATTACAAAAATCATAGAACAATCCTAACCAGCTGGCCAACGGCACACCTGGTACATGTGGTGAACTGATTGAACTGCTTTGCCTGAGTTTTACAGTTCCGTTATAATTTTTTGTACCTTTTCTTCAAAGAGGACAGACCCGTGAAGAGGGGCATTTAGGATAGAATCCTGGAGATCTTGCCAAAAACCAGATACTCTCAGCCAGGAGTGGTGACGGAGACACACCCCTGTGGCTGCTGCTCTGGCTGCTGTGTCTGCCAAGTCGCAGGATACTCTTAAAGGAAAGCTGTCCAAAATGTGGGCTCCCACTCCCAGACATCTTACCCTCTGGTTTAGATTTGAGTGGCATTTTTCTGCACTGCAACTTGCTGTATTTTAATTTTCAAAACTCTGGGACCCAGAAGTATGGAAGAGGCAGGGGATGCTCCATTTGCTGAAAAGGTGCAGCAATGCACCACTCGCTTCAAGTGAGAGGGAAGGAAGGCATAAAGAAACCTCCCTGCCCAACAAAGGGACAATGCGTCTGACCAGAAAATACCAGGTGTGTGGTCTCGTGAGCAGAAAATTAACAGTTTGGCAGTGCGTGGAGACACAAAGAGGTCCAACTCTGGATGACCCAAAGTGTCGAAGAGCCAGTCTGCTATTGATTGGAGTAGCTCCCACTCATGCGCCTTGGACTGACACCTGCTTAAGCTGTCCACCAAGGCATTTTGGGCACCTGGAACATGAACAGCGGACAGAGAGATTTGATGTTCCAGCACCCAATACCAGGCTCTCATCGCCTCTCTACACAGAGGGTAGGAGTGAGTTCCCCCTTGCTTGTTGATGTAAAGGACAACTGCCGTGTTGTCCATCTAAATGAGAAGAGAGCCTGGTGCCAGGTCCTCCTGAAATACCCTTAGAGCACTAAGGACTGCCTGCATTTCCAAAACATTGATGTGGAGGTTGCACACCTCTGGGGATCAAACGCCCTGAGTTAGGTGGTCCCCAAGGTGCACCCCTCAGTCTAAATTGGAGGTGTCTGTTGTCAGAGTCCAACTTGGTGGCTCCTGTCAAAATGGGACCCCTTTTTCTAAATTTAGGGTGTCCAATCATCAAAGCAGGGTCCTCCTGACTGCCTCCGAGATTCTGACCAGATAGTCCAGACTGTCGGAGCTTTGGTCCAACTGAGCCCTGAGCATCAACTGTGGAACCCTCATAAGAAGGTAGGCCAAGGGAGTTACACGGATGGCCGCTGCTATGTCCCACAGAAGTCTGAGAAAGGTCCTGGCTTGGATCTGAGGGGTTACAAGGACCATTCTGGCCACTTCTCTTAGGTGATCTCCCTGCTTCTGGGGGAGAAAGGTCATGCCCTTGACTGAATCCAGGACCACACCTTTAAAGACAAGTCTTTGGCTGGGCTCGGGGGATGATTTTGGGCAGGTTCAGGGTGATCAACACCTCTCAGAATAAGAGTATAAGTGTCTCCGAGTGCTTGCATGAGGCTCATCCTTGAACGGGCCTCTAATAGCCAATCATCAAGATAAGGAAAGACATAATGCCCTTTGTGCCTTAGAGCTGCAGCTACCACTGCCAGGCATTTGGTGAAGACTCAAGGAGTGGAGGAGAGGCCGAATGGCAGAGTCTGGAACTGGTAATGCTCCCTCTGGAAGTGGAACCTCAAGTACCTCCTGTGAGGGGGAAAGACCCCGATATGCATATACGCATCTTGCATATCTAGGGAACAGAGCCAGTCTCCCTGGTGCAGCAGAGGAATGAGACCTGGAAGGGTTACCATCCTGAACCTTATGTATGTGATATAATCCATTAAAGAGCTGAAGTCCAGGATGGGCCAAAGATCCTGTGTTTTCTTTGGAACCAGGAAGAAATGGGAGTAATATCCTTTTCTCCACTGCTGCAGGGGAACTAGCTCTATTGCCCTTTTTTGCAAGAGGGCCTGGATCTCTCCTTCTATAAGAGGAATGTGAGAAGGAGGATATATTGAAGACCTTGGTGGAGTTTCTGGAGGGATCTGAGTGAACTCCAGCGTATGTCCCCTCCTTACTACATCTAGGACCCACTGGTCCACCGTGATTTTGCTCTATCCCTCCAGGTGGAGGGAGAAGCAACCCCCTACTGCCTCCCCTGGTGCCTCCTCTGGAGGAGGGGGTGCTCAACAGAGAGTCATTAGGCAGAGCCAGGAGTGGGGTGAGAGGCTTGGGAGGACTTTGGGCCTCAAAAAGGAGCGCCTCCAGGCTGCTGATTACCAGCCTTCTTTTTAAAGCTGCCTCTCTGACCCTGTTAATTTCCACAGGCAGACTGGCCTGAGGACTTATGAAAAGGCCATTTTCCAAAACACTTCTGGTCCCCCTTATACATTTGTCGGATGGACCAGATGGATTTGCCCAACTCTTGGAGACGAGAGATAAGACCCTCGGTCTCTGCCTCAAAAAGAACGGAACCGTGGAATGGGAGGTCCCTGATTCCAGACTGCAGATCCTGTTGGAATCCTGAGACTCTGAGCCAGGCATGGCATCTTAGGCAGACACCTGATGCTGCCACCCTAGCTGCCGTATCTGCAGTGCCGTACAAGGCACGCAGAACATGGGTGACAACGTTTGAGCCCAATTTTAAGATGTCCAGGAGCTCCGTCTTCTGCGTGGAGTCTGGCAAGGCATTGGCTAACTCTTGCCCTTTCTCCCAAAGTGCATTCTGGTACTGGACCATATGCATGAAGAAATTCTGGGAGCGTATGGAGCCAGTGGATGCAGAGTACTTTCTTGCCCACCTGGTCCAAATAGTGGGACTCCTGATCGGGAAGCTGAGAGTTTAAATGTTTGGGCTACTGAGATTTGTCATGAGCAGCCGTTATAACAGTAGAGTCAGTCTGAGGGGTTTCTGCCAGAAAGGGATCATCCCTTGGTGCTCTGTACAGCCTGTCTGACTTTTTAGGAACTGCCGGGACTATGGCCGGATGCTTCCAAGTTATCCTGGTAAGGTCTTGGAAAGTGTCGACCAGAGGAGGCACCACTAAGGGTTTAGGCTCCTTCTGCCTCACATAGCATGCTAGCTTCCGGCATTCCAGATCCAGGTCCTCCGTCTCCCATTCATTAGAAGCCTGGATGTGCCTCATGACGTCGATAAAAGTGGGATCGTCAGGAGATGAACTGGGTAGATCCTTATGCCCAGGAGAACCCCCAACTCCTGAGAAAGAAAAGGAAGAGGAGGAGGAAGACCAGCTCCTGGACCATGAAGAGTCCAAGCTGTGTCTGTAAGGACTACCCTCTTTTGAATGTCGGTTACTCCCAGACCAACGTCGGTCCTAGGATCGACGTCGGCTCCTGGACCAACGATGGAGTGGTGACTGACGCCTGTCCGGGGACCTGTGCTGGCTAGTAGAGAGAGCCTGCCTAGAGTCAGATCTATGGCAGTTGCGGGGCTTGTTCTTGGGCCTGGACCGAGGACGGCTATCAGGCCAAGAACATCGCCGTTGACGGTCCCTGAACCGAGACCAGGAATGCACCACTGAGGGGGGCAGGCTCTAGAAGGTTTACACTGCTCCTCGGGGATTTTGACCGGCGACTCAGCAGGCATACTCTCGGTGTCCTGGTTGTCTGGTCGGTTGGGAACCGATGTTGGTCCGGCTTCGATATAGCCTCGACTTTTTTAACATGGCTCCACCAGAAGGAGAAGAGTTCCTGCAACTCCTCCTTGTTAAATATGGATGCCACGGTCCCCTGCAGGGAGATATGAAAAGCCGGAAGTTCTGGCAGGACTTTCAGAGAAGGACCCAGGGATGGACCCTCTGGAGCAGAGGACTTCCGGGCTGGCGACAGCACCTTGACCAGCTCAGGCTCACTGGTAGTCCCATCAGCCTTAAGCACTTTAGCTGGGGCCATTTCCGACTTGGTTGGTTTGGACAGGCAGGACCCCATAGAGGCCTTAGCTTGGGAGTCCCAGTCCTTGCCAGATGGCTTAGCCGACCCTGGTAAGGCCGTAACCAAGGCCTTCTTCAGCGGGGCTGAGGCATGTGCCGAAGTGGAGGCCTTGGTTGACTCCACCGGAGTGGAGGAAACATGCAATGGCATGACCTTCACCTTCGACGGCTTGACGGATGGAGCTCCCACTGGGACCAATGTCAGTGTCTTGGAGGGAGCCTCTGGCCTTGACTTCTCCTTATGTCTGGAATGCTTTGAGCAGTCAGATCTGCCCGAGCCAGAGGAGGAGGCCTTTTTGTGGGGAGAGCATGACCTGGACCAATGGTGGGACCGGCTATGGTCCTTGACACAGGACTTCTGAGATTTGTCCTGGAGCTTGCCCTTTTCCCCTGGAGAAGTTTGCAGGACATCCATTTTCTGCTCTAACAGGTGGGCTTTCAAGGCCTTCAGGCGTCTGTTGAGGGTCCTGCTGGTGAAGCCCTTGCAGATATTGCAAGAGTGTAGGTTGTGGTCTGGCCCCAAGCAGAAGATGCATGCTTCGTGGCCATACTTGGATGGGATTTGGTGGCTACAGGCACACTTTGTCTTCTTGGGAATGGAGGAGGAAACCAACGATGGTGAAGACATGCAATAGTACGATAAACAGAGAAGGGGAAGAAAACGAACTGGAGAATGAGAATGCGGAGAAAAAGGTTGAAATCCAAAAATTTGCTGGAACTGCTGAATATCATGCTAAGGCTTTCCCAATGAGAGCGGGTCTGCGGCAGGAAAAGAACTGAGGTGGAACCAGGGTCCGCCCCCTTATATAACATGACTGACATAGGGATGGAGCCAATGTCAGGGGCAGTCACCGCTGGGTACCACTATCTAAGTTTTTTCTGGTGGGCCCTAAGGCCTGCAGCATTAGTCCTAATGGTTATAGCCTGCTGCAAGAACTCCCCCTCGAAGTAAGACCAAGTGGGCACAATTTGAAGAGAGAAGGGGACAACTCAGAGGTAATGTGAGGAAGTATTTTTTCACGGAGAGGGTTGTGGATGCATGGAACAGGCTTCCTGAGGAGGTTGTGGAGTCAAAAACAGTGGGGGAATTCAAGAATGCATGGGACAGACATAAGGCAATTCTAGTGGGGGGGTAGGAGGAAGTAGGCTGTTGGTTAACTAGGATCTGCAGCTTATCCATTAGGTAGGGAAATGGGCACACTAGGTGGGCCAAAGCAGTCCTTATCTGCCATCAAATTCTATGTTTCTATGTAAGGCAGACTGCACCATCCCTAGAGCTTCACCATCACAGAGAGACCTAGCACCTGGGTCTATTAGTGGATAGGAAAGCCTGGTGCTGTCATTTCAGATGAACAGAAGCAGTTCATGCCAGAACACCAGACTTTGGTAAGGCATAGAACATCAGTAATATATTCAGGGAGTGGGTGGAGATTTCCCAAAAAGTGAACATTTTCAAATGCTGTGAAAGAATTACTGGAAAAAGGATAGATGAGAGAGCTACCACTTAATAAATCAAACTGCAAACAGATGGAAAGGCAGAACTGAAAATGTCAGTTTGGATGATGATAACTGTTCATCTTCTTGTTGGTGGCTGTTTCTGCGTCAGTTATAAGTGGATGTTTATGTGAAAGGCAGGGTGGTTTAGTGGTTACAGCAATAAATTACAAACCACTATACCCTGGCTCAAGTCTAATCATGCCACCTACCATGCACACTCCTTCCAAATGCCAGGCAGTCACTCTTATTCTACCTCAATATAGCTCAAACACAATCCATTTCCACTAGGGCACATGCCCCAAAATGGCTATTGCCTCCTGACTGCAGGCCTTTAGTATGCTGCTCCGCTCTCAGTCACACCCATCAGCATGCACAGGTGACTACACAGTTATCTCCTCAAGGCTCAGCTTTAACAAAGTCTACTCATACAGGGCTACACCTTCTCTTAAAGAGCAGCTCCTGCGTTTCATAGATGCCGCTTCCTCCAACATACAGTATATGATAAGTTACCTGGCTCAGAGTTGACATCTCTAAATAATTCCCTCTATTTCTGCCTTATTTTAAAAGTTCTGTCCCTCATAATTTTGCCCCTGCACAACATAGACAAATCTGAGCCACTTCCCTAAACTGCAGCCACGCCCCCACTCCGGCACATGCAGCCCTGTTTTGTGATGTCAGAAAATGAAGGCTACACGTGCATACTCCATGAATTGTATGGGGGCAATATTTCTATACATTTTAGTACCATTTACAGTTGCAATTTTAATAAATCAACAACCGCTCCACTAACAGGGACTCTGTTAGTCGAGCGGTTGTTTTGATTTGGTGAGGGTGGAAAGCCTTCCCAAGACAGAAAACAACAAGATTATGAAGCAGTGTACATGAGATCTGGAATCTTGGAGCTCACAACGTAATTTCATTCCTAAATGATTTCCACCTTGAGGGATGATGACCTAAGGCCTTGGATCTCAGGAGGTTTCCTCCACAAGGTTTTTTCCCCCTTTCCTCTGTACCAAAGGTTTTAAATAGTTAAAGAGCAGGTGTTTACTTCTACTAAATAGACAATTGGCCAGTTTATTTATTGTATTTTGATGTGTTAGTAACTACTTTTTACTTTTATAATATACAGAATAATAAATAGATAGATGCTTTATTTATAAAGCTCCCCTTTTCCGGGGACTCTGAACGCTGTACATTAAAAACAATAACACACAATGAAATAATAGTACATAATAGAATTATAAAAGTCAGCAAGAAACCAGTAATATTTAAAACACATCTATCTATCTAATAATATATGGTTGGGTGTGTGTAACCAGAATTTTACACACACCCGAAGTGTGGATGCTACATGCCCTTGGGGTTTATAAAAGCACCCCACACTGAAGGTGTGTGTAAAATTCTGGTTTTTACACCCACCCACCCATGTATTATTTTATTTAATTAATGGTGATAATTTATTTCCCCTTTCCACACAGTTCAGTTAGTGCAGCACTTCTGTCAGAAATACACAACAGCCCAATGGTTTTTCCCATAGGTTTCCTCCACAAGGTGTGGATGTGCAATGACACACACACATACACACACACACACACACACTGCCTGCCCCTCACTTTTGTGTTGTTGTTTTTTTCTTACAATACAGTGGGAACAGCATTCCGGAAAGTCGCGGTCTGTTGGCATAGCTGTAAGGCATGCTCGAAGGGTATGAGCAGCAGGATCAACCAGACTGATTTTTTTTTCGTTTTCATGGCAGATCAAGTAGATAGATATTTAAAAATCTTTAAAATCTTACTTAGCTTCACAGTGTGAGGCAAAGCTTGAGTGCCACATTGGGCAAGATGTTTATCCCACCCACACAGAAACGATGTGCCAATTAGCTTTCTGTGGCGGCGCTTAATTGACAGGTGCCGATTACAATCTCCCGGTTCTAACCAAAAATATCAACCAGGAGGCTGTAACTGGAGACAAAAGTGCAATTATCCATATGTAAAAAATGATCGCAATTACTTAAAAAAATATTGATTAGTGCAGTAAAACAAGTGAGGTTTCACCTTTTTTTTTTGCTTACTTTTAGCTACTTCTGTCCTGGCATCCTCTTCTTCCAGCTGCCGTCCGTCCCACACCCATCTCCAGTTCAGGCCACCATCTTGCTATCCTCATGGCTTATCCCCCCCCGGTGGTGGGAAGCCCCCTAACTCACCCAGCAGGACCAGACCCAACACAGGTGGCACCCTTGCAAGGATGGTGCGTTGTGTCAGATGCCCATCAAGCCGCTTGACCTGGGCTGCCCTTTTCTGTGTTCTTTGTTTTGTGGCGGCAGAGCGTGCAGTGCCAACAATGGGCATGCCACATGCATGTCCACACGTAGTGCACCCACTGGCTGCTCCACCTCTGTGCCCCACTGTACTGGGCCAGGTGTGCCAACACCCATCCTCTGCTAGGTGTCAGGCAATCGCCAGGAGAGAAGAGCTGTCCTCTGGACGCTTGATCTTTCCACACCCTGGCTGGCCCCCAATGACCCACTTGCACCACGAACACAGGTCACCAGCATGGCAGGAGGTAAGACATCGCTGTTTCAGCCCTCCACGCAACCGGGCTGGCCTGGGGTTTCACCTTTGCTTTGCATGGTGCTAGTAAAAAGAATTCAGTAGAATTCTTGTACTGTGATGTCAGATTTCAGTGAGAAACTAAATATATTTTCCTATCTTTTTCAAAAAAGATAGATACCTCTTTCAACAACAGACTTTGCCTTTTATATGTTTGCTGTATTGTGGTTCCTCTATATGATTTTACAATGTTTAAAACATTAATTGGTTTCTCATTTCTTCTTTCCAAGTAAAATCTGGTTATGAAGAAAATCCTATCAGCTAAATTATAACAAAAAATAACAAGTTATCTAAAATCACATATTTCTATTAAATATAAAATATTTTGGTGGTAGAAAGTGTTATTTCTCTATAAAATCTGAAAACAGGTTTGTAGTTTCCAGCTGAAATGCATTGCATACCTTGTCAGTGAAACTTTTATGACATCATAATACAAGAATTCCATTGGATTATTTTTGTTTTACTAGTAGTTGTCAAAATACAATTATACAATGGACTTCACAAACTACACAAATCCCTCTATTCTGATTGGTTGGCTGGCACCTTTTGAGTGTGATAAATCCTCCAATACACCCACTGGAAAAGGTACCAGCAACCAGTCAGCGCATCAGGAACCTCGCCAAATCCCTCCGATCATGGCAAACACACCACCGGCAGGTCAAGCACTGCCTTGAGATTACGTAGTCACTAACCCGAACTGTAAACTCGAAGAATAACAAAATCCTGTCCAAAGCTACCGAATGCGCTTTAAATATGTACCTCATCTCCATATTATCTCCTCAGCCTCCGCTCGTAATCCAGCCTGCAACTTGGCAAACCGCAATAGTTAAAAACTCTTTCACTAGCCATTTCGACACTTGTAACTAAAATCACACTTCACCGCTATGTGGGCTCTTAGAAGGACAACTGGTTCAGCCTATCAAATCACAAGATCGACCCCAGCAACTCCAATCAGCGATTTCAAAGGGGACAGGACTACAGCGCTGTTTGGTTGCGCGGTGAACTACTACACAGTTCGTTGCGGGCACGGAGCGGAGTCAGAGAAAAAAATGATAAATTATGCATCTTTTATGCAGTACAACTTCTTCGCTAGTTTTCCTGCTCTGCAGCACCCACGATGTCTCCCACAGTCATTTAAACCGGTAAGCTAACAAGAGTCTCCCTATCAGCAAAGGACTATTTTTTTCTGACGGAGTAACAATTTAAAGCAAACACTTTAAAATACAAAAAAAAACACTTTTTTTTTTATTTTCTCCCAAAAAAAAAAAAAACTGAGACATTGTATAATAGCAATATACCACTCCAGGGAGTGGGTACATGGGTGGATTTACCACTTCTGGTATGGTTAAGTCACTCGGCTGCGCCTCGTGACCAAACCACCCAGGCGTGGTAAATCCACCCTCTCTCCCTGTCATCGGCTATTGCTTAAATAAATCATGAACAGGTAATTAAAGAAACAGCCCACTTGCCCGCACAGTGGTAGCACTGCCACCTGCGGCACTGACTGTTCAGGAATGAGCGCGGTGCATCAGAGGGTCAGCCATGGGGGGGCAGTGGAGTAGGATGAGTGTCCCATGGACAGCTCTCCTCCCGGTGGGGGGAGGGTTGTGGCTTCCCAGCATACCAGTGACACCCAATGGAGACTGGGTATGCAACAGCCGGGACAACCATTCATTGGGCGGCGGTGACAGCAGATATCTGTGGGTCAGGTGCGGGAACGCACACGGCCCCTGCTGACAATCATTGCACATCCACGCCTTGTGAAGGAAACCTATGGGAAAAACCATTGGGCTGGCCGCATAATGAAGCCCTTGGACCCCCACCCAAAATGACACTCCAGGAATAAGCCTCAGGTGGATCTTGGCCTCTTTCCTCGGGAAACCCTGCTGCAGGTAGCAAGCTGTGGACCTCCCAGTCTGGGCAGCCTAGGAGGATGCCAGGTGGCAGGGTCCATGGGCTAATGAAGAGGTACATCCCTCATCCATAGCCCAAGAGATAAAGAGAACTGAAAAAAAAATAAACAAAATGATTACAGAGACATCTTAAGGTCCCAGACCTTCATTCTTTAAGATATATGTCCTTACTAAGCGCTTCCACTGAGGGCTGGGTTTGGATGTTGTGCTGCAAACTCTGGACAGTTCTTCCTTTTCCAAACCTGTAGGTTGTGTCTCTTCTCTTCTTACAAAAAGTAGTCCATCTATAAGCTCTATTTAATTGCTCTTTTGGAATTCCTTCCTTTAGGAACCTTTGGTCTAAGGGGACTTTGTCCCCATGACACCTTTAGGGGCAGAACCCGCCTCCAGAGGATTCCTCTCTCTTTATGGCACCTTTTGGGGTGGAACCCTCCTCCAGAAGGTTCCTCTCTATTCATGGCACCTCAAAAGGGCGGTAGTCGCGTAACAGTTACAGAGAGAGCGTAGGCCACATCTCTGCTGCACTAGCACACAACATCTATTCTATCACAGTTCACAAATTGTCTCCTACCTTGTACAAACATGAATTATTACTGTATTTTCTCCACCTTCTGCAGAGCTGGCAGGTGGCTCCGTCCCTCCCTAGAAGGGCTCATCTTCTGAGCCCGGCCACCCCACCCCAGTAGCTCCCCCACAGATTACCCCCTGTGGTGGGGCAGGCGAATGGAGCATCTACGACCCCCCCCCCAGCACAATCCAGAATCCAGTGAGGGCTGGTGCAGGGCATGTCCGGGCCATTATTGAGTCTGCCAGCTCCAATCTTTACATTTTCTCCCTCCTCCTCCTTCGTTGCTGGCATGCAGGTGTGAATGTGGAGGCCCACACATGCTGTTGCCCGCAGCACCCACCCTTCGTGTCACTCCCCCGTCCTGCACTGCTCCTCAGGCCTCCACCGGGGGGGCAGTCATTCAGTGGAGAGTGGCAACCCTCCCACCCAGGTGAAAAGAGGAGTCCCTCGGATACTCAATCCATCACCCCCGTCTGACCTCTGGCAACCTGCGTTCACTCCCGAACACAGGTCACCAGCGTGGAGCGAGTACAAGAGCTGATAGCATTGAAAAATAGCAGACAGAACATTTTAGTAATTATTCATTTCCTTATTACTTTTTATTTCTGATTTGTTTTCTTTTAATATTGCCTCATTAGATGATTTTCTACCTAATAGTATTGGGTGTGATGTAAAAAAGCAGTACTTTACATGGAATCAGACCTATCTAGTTCTATTCCTCCCACTATGTCATCAGCACGTGACCTCATTCATTGTTATATCACAAGCCCTGCTGCCCAATTGGTAACATGTGTCACAGGTTACCTATCAAGCAGGAGAGATTGACTCTTCTTAGTTACTAGTGATGTTACAGTCAGTGAGGTCGCAATGCTGATGATGCAGAACGAGGAATAAAACTGAATATGTCAGCCTCCAGGTAGAGTGTTGTTCCATACATCACAGCTAATACGGTCAGGTAGACAATCTTCTAATTAATAAAACAGAAAAGGAAAAAAAAAAACACTTCAAATCCAAGAAGACATAGCTGAGTGCTTCTGAAAGTTATCATTAATTCCAGGCAGTGCACTAGCTCTTTAAGTCTTAACGTCAATTATTCACCACACCAATCATTCCTTCAATGATGCCTGTGTATTCCTTAAAAGTTGCCTGAAGAACCGGTGAAATGAAAGTGTTCTAAGCTGGCCCAGAGGGTTGAGGTGTTCTGCCTTACCTCGTGTCATGTCAGGTTTGGAAATGACCTTGGATCGTTGGGAAGCTGGCATGGGGGGGGCAGGATTGAGCAGCCTAATGGCAGCTCTCCTCTCCCAGGGAGATTGTCACCCCCCCCCATAGTTCTGCTGCCACTGGGTGTAGGTCTAGTGGAGGCATAGGCAGGAGAGGGCTGCACGTAGGGCGGGTATCTCGAAGCATGGCATGCACGTGCCTCCACATGTGCATGCCCGAGATGGGGGCCGGTGAAAAATTGGGGTTAAAAAAAAAAAGAAATGAAAGAGTTCTGTACTTCAGTAGGGCAGCAGGTGTCATCACCATGCCCCCCAACAAGAGCCACTTAAATCATACAGACTCCACCATCTTTTGAATGCACTTTTTGTTGTTCCACTTATCCTCCTCTTCTCCACCAGCAGCTCCTCTCTCCTTAGAATCGGGCTTTCTTCCTTTAGGTACTTTCTATTTCAGGGAACCTTGTCCCTGTGACAAGCCTAGGAGTGGAACCCTCCTCAAGAGGGTTCCTGTGTCCTTATGACACCACGAAAAAGGCCAGTTTAGGGAAGGGGAAATTGTTTAACCAGGAAAGGCACACTAAGCTGAAGCTTGTTTCCAGGTGTGACCTGGGAGCACAAGAAAGTTAAGTGACTTGCTCAGGGTCACACAGTATGCAAGTGGGGGCCTGTGGGATTCAAACCCAGGTCTCCACGTTTGCAGCGAAGAGCCTTAAACCACTGCATTATACTGCCTCCCAAGCAGGGACAGAGTTCCTACACTGCATCTGCATTGCAGAAACGCAACATCTATTCTAACCTACAACTGACACATTGTCTCCTACCCAGTACAAGCATATTTAAGTCCAAACATCAATAATTCATCATACCAACCAGGTCTTTTTGTTGCCAAGCATTTCTCATAAATCGCTTGACACACCAGTGAATCTATGGATATTTTTCATTGGATTGGGTGAGAACCAGAATGGATCCAGGGCATGAATGGTTCCAGAATGCCAGAACCCAACCCGAACGACCTTGAATGCAAACAGAATATAAAACAGGACCTATTGATAGCTTTGATTTTGTATTCTAGCTACATTCCTTGTGTTTCAGAGACCCAGAACAACTGAACTGCCCAGAACCTAATCTGAAGCACCTTAAACTGACCCAGAACACCAGGATCACTAAGAACCTAACACAGAACCATCGGGAACATAAACCTGAACGACCCAGAATGCAGCCACAATATGGAACCTGAGCCATCAGTGGCTCCCATTTTGTATTCTGGCTGCATTCCAGGTGGTTCATGTTGTGTTCCATTGACTGCATTCCAAGTGGTCCAGGTTGAAATCCATCATTCTACAACATTCCAGTTCCGAATTGATTTTGATTTTTACCAGATTCCAAGGGCACAGTGTGTTATTCTGTGCAGGGGTCTCACCTTGAAAGGGAGGGGTACTTCGGGACAAGAGCGGAGGCACCCATATCATCATACTACTACATTTTGAACACTGGCTTTGTGTTTGCATGTTGAATTAGCTTGCAGAGGACAGGAAAAAAAACAAACAAACAACAACTACATTTAATTAGAATAACAGATGCTACATGAAAGGATAATCACTAATTGCAAGGTGGGGAACGGTCCAACTGAGGGATGGGGGCTGCCTGGAGATTTCCAGGTATCGAGATGAGTCTGTCCAACCCTGATTGCACATACAGAAATGATATCCAAGTTATGGAGAAGCAGGACCCACATGTGGCACATGTAGTTTTTTGTACATCCAGAGAGTGCAAGACTCAGATGTCATCACTTGAATGCCTGGCCACATAAAAGAGAAGGAACCGCAGTGCAAAATTATTACTACTGATACATGCTGGGAGTGGGAGCAGACACGATGGTTTGTGGTTTCCCAAACAGTGCAGTTCTGAACAGTAAATATCTCTGAAGTTCTGAAAGATAAAATTAGGGTGATCATGTAATGGGCTGAACCATAGGCTGCTGGTAAGACTACTGTCAGTCCTACTTGCCGGAAACCATTCCAGTAACATTATTCACTGTAATTTGACATCATACTATTTCCAGATGTGAGCAACATATAGCTGTCTTTACTTTATCAATAAGATTTTATTGAAGAAAGAGTAACGTATATAAATAGCCATACAACTTCATTTTTACAATAGGTAAATAAAATCATATAAGCATTGAACCATAAAAAGAAACTACACTCTATGAATCGAACTTAAAATTGAGAAAAGAAGAAATGTAAAATTTAAGGTAACATTTCAATCACGCAATTCCAATGTGTCTAAATGTTATGAATTACTTAAAACATGAAACAAAAGGAGATATGTGACGTGATAGCTGCCTTTATGGCTGTTAACGATGTGGTGTGCAGCATTAAGCTTCACAATAACAAGAACATATTTTCTGTTGCCAACTATATGAAATAGGTGGGCACTTCGTGTTATGTCGTTTTGCCCCTGGTTTTGTGCCTTGAATGTTCTGATGAGTGACTGGTTCAAAGCTGACCTCTCTCGGCTGTGTCACATGTTCATGGTTACTAACTGGCCTTGTTGCAGCCAGATCTGTTTCGTACCTGACTTTATTGTTCCACTGCAGCAGTGCCCTTGCTCTGTAAGTTGCATGTCTGGCTAAGTTACGGCATGTGTGATCTGTTCAAATGAAACTGTCTTTTTATTTAATAAACAGGCATGTACAGGAATATGGATTTTCCATGCAGACGATGTAAAGAGTATAAAGAGCTATTTTCATATTTTTATTTATTTTATTTTATTAACCAGCTAAAAGCACTGGCATCAAGTTAAGTGACTTAAGTGCCTTTTACAGGCATGACCTGGGCATTAAACAGCACAATACAACAGACAAAAACTTAGCAAATGTTAACAATTCATGCAGTAAAAATACCCTTACTGGCTGGCCCAGTGGTGCTGAGGGTTGAGGTGCTGGATGCCACACCTTGTGCCACGCCGGCGACCGGGATTTGGGAATAAGCCTGGCCAGCCGGGGGTCAGCAGGGGAGAGGGGGAGAGAGGGAGAGAGAGAGAGAGAGTGAATCATGTGTCTGGAGGACTGCTCTCCTCTCTCGGGGGGGATCCAGGCATCTGCCTGGTACCGCAGCGGCCCCCAGTAGTGACCGGAGGCACTGCAATGCTCAGGGCACAACTAAGAGGGACGCAGAGCCGTGGCAGACGTGCTTGGCATCACTGCATGTCATGGGCTCTGCCGTGGGGAAGGAGGAGGGGGACGTAACTAAGAAAAATCCCGGCTCCCGGGGATAGGTAACAGCACCACCCTCTCAGCCACACTCTACTGGCCAGACTCACTCAACTCCTGGACTGAGCCCAGCCTGGCCCGAATTCTAGATAGACTGCCCGGGCAGAGAGAGTGGGCCCAGCTAGGGGGGCTCAGAGCTGAGAGGCTAGCCGGGCTGGTGCCAGGAGAAGAGACGTTTCAGGCCCAGAGGTAGAGCTGAAGGTAAGTGGATGCCTGAGAGAGTTCCCCAGGAACAAAGCGGAGCCAGAAAAAGAGTGGTAAAATGAAGAAAATATCCTTACTGGTAAGGAAAATAGTGTGTGCAAGTAGTTATAAAAAGCAAGAACTGACATTTAAATTCTGCAAGTAGTCTTTCAGTTTTGGTGAAAAACCTTAAAGGCTAAGGAAGATCTGACCAAAAACAGATGGTATTCCACAGTAAAGCTGCTTGATAACCAAAAGAACCCTGTCCCATGCTTGTATGCATGACAGGAATCTTTAAGAGAGCATTAGATGTTGAACTGGAAAATTAGTTATTTACAAATGTTAACTGTTTGAATAAACAGTAAGGAACTTACTGAAACCTTGTAAACAGAACTGGGCAAAGACAAATTTAGCTCTAAGCTGAGGTTATAATTATTTCAGTGCCTCAGAATTATTGCAATGATGGGACCTAGCCCCTCGCAAAGTCACAAATTTGGCCACTTTGTAGTACACTACTCTTCCTTTTTTTTGGACAAACAGGTTTAGAGGCTATGGTCATTATAAAAGAACCATATTCTTTTACTGCCCTAAGTAAATTATTTTGGGCACTTTAACTAGATATGCTCAATATCTGAAAACCTGCTCTGACTTGGGATAGTCAAATATTAGGATACTCCAAATCCATTTCCAATCTGACCATCGAATAGCATTGGATAGTGTTGGATTATCCTAAAATCCAATTTAGCATATTCAGATTTAGGATTTTAGAATATCCTAAAATCTGAGTTAATTTTCTAGGTTTTTAGGATATTGGATTTTGAGACCAATTTCCTAAATTCCTAATATCCTAAAAAAATACCTATTATCCTAAGTATCCATTTAAAAAAAATTAATATCCAGCTGGCCCAGTGACACGGAGGGCAATGTGACCTTTTAACTTCACCTGCCACCATGCTGGAGACCTGGGTTCCATGACGGACTGTGGTTGCCGGGGGCTGGCTAGGAAAAGGAGGACTGAGTGTCCAGTGGGTAGCTCTCCTCCTCTGGGGTGGGAGGGTTGTGAATCCCAGCACCTGTCTGGCCTCTAGTGGGGGCTGGGGGATCAACAGTCAATGCTGGTATACTGGGGTTTGGAGCACTGGCTGTCATCAACGTCCCACACACGGTAGTGTGCATGGTGCATCTGGGTGACACTGGACATCTGCCCCTCCATTAGTATATGTGCAAAATTGGTTGGTCACAGTCTGGATGATGCCGACCCTCCACAGGCCCTGTGCTGGACTGCAGGACCCCTCCTCTGCACTGAATTCATAAATGTTGGTGAGTGATCTCCTGTCATTGTTAGTTCCTACCACGGGGAACAAGTCATGGGGACGTGCTCTGGATCCATTTCACCATTGGTGGTGGGGAGCCCTGTCAACACCCTGCCATGGGGGGGTAAGCCATGAAGAAATACTGGGGCGAGATGAGTATCTGGATGCTGGTGGCGGGGCTGGGGGGTCGGTGGAGGGCTAGGGCTGTGCCGGACCCCATAAACAGATTATCTGCAAAAAAAAAAGATTATCTGAGCATACTTAATTTTAACTCTGGATTCAGCTGTTAGGTGCTTTTGTATACAATATAGTGGCCCCAGTTTTTGATGGGGCAAGATACACAAAACAATTTACACTTGCAAATTCATTGCTCCAGCAAATTTTAATATACATTTTATGACAGAAAAACCAAAACATAGAATATTAACAGCAGAAAAAAGCCAATGGCCCACCAAGCCTTCCCTGTACCGCTCGGTATCGGCATGCAACTTAATTCGGGACCAGAACTAGCCTGCCAATGGCCTTGAAATTCAATGAAATGGACATGGCAGGAAAAACAACGCCAGTTCTGAGTATAAAGGGTCATTCCCAGAATTTATTGGTATTGTAAATGCATTCAAAACACCGAGTTTCCAATCAAATAAAGACAGTTGGCACCACCAGCAAGACTCAAATATCATGACATTCCAAAAAATATTGAAATTCAGAACACTCCACTATTAAAGACATTTGTATCAAAAAAGGCTCTTTCTCCCCCGAATGTCATCTGCTGTTGATGCTGAAGTCATAATCCTCTAATTGTGATGGAATAATATCCCACAGCAGTAGGTTGTGATGTCATAAACAGAGGACTGTAACTTACAGTAGCAATACATTACATGAACAGATCAAGTCTAAGGCATATAAATCCTGTTTAATTAAAACGTATTGACAGTCCAAAAAATGAGGGAGAAGGGTTCTGTGTAATAGAGTTCTGCTGTTACCAACTGTAAGTTTTTTGTTGGAAACTGGAAAATCTCTTTACATTACATATGCTAAAGGACCATCAGCTCTCACCTTGGATGGATAAGCTAATCTTATAAAATGGGTAAGAGACCAATCCCCTCAGACCTCACCCCAGCTGTTATAGGACACCATTAAAGTGGTCCCAAGGGACCACATCATCACATACGCCTCGCATAAGAAAAAAGCAGCAGGAATCCCAGCTTAAGCTTTTACAAGAAAAACTAAGATTCGTACAAGAGGCACACATGCAGGGAGATGATGAGGTTCTCCCCATTCTACAACAAACACAGGATACAATACAAAAAAATCCTCACAACTAAAACTGAACAAGCCTTGATGTGGCTTCGACAGAGATATTATGAGGGATGGGCAAGAGCCTCAAAAATCCTTGCCTCCATAGACAAACCCAACTACAAAGCATCTCTAAAATAAAAGACCTAGTACGGGACAAACCTATTACACCACAGATCATATTCTGAAGGCCTTCTGATCCTACTATTCAAAATTATACTCCTCTCCAAAAGAGATAAACCCTAACCTGATTAGCAACTTCTTGTCCCGGATTAGGCTGCCCACTCTCTCTCTCTCTCCCTCCCAGCAAACTAAGATCATTTCTCCAATTACAGCAGATGAACTTCAAACAACAATAAATAAACCTTAAAAATGGGAAAAGGCCCGGGTCAGACGGTTATGGCCCAGAATTCTATAAAAAAACTGGAATCTCATTCATGAACCATTACTAGCTGCTCTACAAGCCTCCCAAAAGTCCGCAAATTGCCCGATTTCTTGGAGACAGGCCACAATATCTGCAATATTGAAACCTCAAAAACCTCCCCAAATATGCGATTCCATATCGCCCCATTTCAGTTTTAAACCAAGATTATTAAATCTACACAAGCATTCTGGCCCATAGACTAGACAATGTACTTCCTACATTGATACACACAGACCAGTATGGCTTTATTAAAACAAGAAAGACCGCAGACAACATTAAACGCACCCTATACTTAATAGACCATGCAGTCTCCACCAAATCTCCATTGACACTATTAAGCTTAGACGCCCAAAAAACTTTTGACATGGTGAATTGGAACTTTCTACTAGCTGCCAAATTCACATTCCCAAACTCCTTTTTAGATAGAATTAAAGGAATATATACATCTCCAGAGGCAACAGTTAAAATAAATGGCTCTCATTCCTCTCGTTTCAGACTGTTCCGGGGTACTAGGCAGGGATGCCCCCTCTCACCCTATCTTTTTGCTATATTCGTTACGCCTATTGCACAACTTCTCCAACAAACAGTGCAGATACAGGGCTATACATTAGGATCCACAGAACACAAAGTTGCGTATTATGCCGACGATTTACTATTGTACTTATCACACCCCGAAGACTCCTTGAGGGCCCTGTCTGATCTCCTATCGGAAATAGAAATAGTCGCTGGATATACCATAAATACAGGTAAATCAGAAGTTCTTATTATAGATGGCTCCCCTTCCCCTCAGATATTAAAGGAATACAATTACAAATGGAATAAACCAGCAATTACTTATTTAGGTATTCAAATACCACCCCGCAGTGAGGATTTATGCAAAATAAATTATAACTCCCTAACCAGACAAATTCAGTCAGACCTAGACAGATGACTTCCTCTGCCACTACCACTCATCAACAGCGTACAAGCAATACAAATGAACACCCTACCTAAGGTATTATATATTATGCAAAATATTCCACTACCTCCACCCTCCCCCGAAAGAGTTTAACAATTGGAACTGACATATTAAGAAGTATATATGGGCAGATGGGAGACCCAGGGTGGCTCTCCCTAAGCTTCAACTTCCAAAGGAACTCTGGGGGCTGGCTCTCCCTAATTTACATCATTATTGGATAGCCACATTAATATCTCATATAGCAGGGTGGCTTATACCAAGCTTGTCAGCCCCGGTGTGGGAATCAATAGAAAGAGTTATGACATCCACCCCTCTTGATTCACAATTGATTTCTCAATCCTCCCAATTACATCAAGGGGATCACTTTCTTTATTCACCAGAGCCTTGCTGGGAAGCTGGAAAGCATTCCTGAGATCCACAGAACAATCTTTCTTGGCAAACTGGATCGGAATTCCCACACAAAATCCAGACCTCATGCCAGCACAGACTGACGCTACATTCACCAGATGGTACAACCAGGGTTTAATACACACGTATCAGTTTTATGAAGCAGGGATATTTAAAACTTTTCTACAACTTCAGGACACATGTGACCTCCCCGAAAAGATTTTTATAGATAGTTACAGATTAGACACTTCCTAGGCAAAAGAATGGACCTAGACATATCCCAAACTGTGCCCCCCCCATATGCCCTGTTAACAAACCTAACAGAACTACAAGGATAAGGGCACCTGATCTCCCGAGCTTATGTGGCACTTCAGGGCTCAACTCCACAACACATGGTGCTGGTTCAGTTCCACTGGGAGGCAGAGCTGGGGCTAGGACTTTCCCCTAAAGACTGGCTACAAATCTGGCGGAGACAGCACAGAACCACCAGTTCATATTCCTGGAGAGAATTTTCTTGAAAGGTAGTAGCTAGATTTTTCCTCACCCCATAAATTACGGCAAACTATTCAGAAACAGAAGATTCTACCTGCTGGAGATTCTGTGGATGTGAGGTTTCCATTCACTCCCATGTATTCTGGTACTGTCCAGTGATAGAGGCATTCTGGCAGGGAGCAGACCACACTATCCAGGAATTATTTCCTAATTTAGGATATCTCACTCCAGAAATCACTCTCCTTCTACATTACCCCAGATAAATAAAGCACAAACAACATAGATACTTATTGGACATTTTCCTGACTGCCGCTTAAAAAGTGCATTGCTAGATTATGGCTTAAGCCAGATCCCCCCTCTGTCTCCTCATGGGAGAACACTATTTATGATATATACAGAATGGAGAGTCTCGCTGCCAGATTACAGGATAAAACTCAGGAGGTACTGTCATACAGGAACTTCTGGTTCTTGCACATTGCACAAATGAGAGCTGAACTTGTGCCTTAGAAGGTTTGCTGATGTTTTTGATTAATAACACCGTTGGCATAACATATAGTATAGGAACCAACTGTGATGCTTGGCCAGCTGGTTATGATTATTGTATGATATTTGTAATATAAAAATTTAGTATGTGATTGTCTCACATAAAATAGCCTGTGCTTCCATGGGTGCCCCCCACAGGTTTCAGTGAAGCTACAGGATATGTAAGACCAGAGAGACCTGATTAAAGGTCTCTTGTTTTTTGACTTAATTAGAACTGATCCAGCTGCCAGGATATAGGGCTCATAAAGTTTTATGCTTCCTATAGGAAGAACATCGATACCACCATGGTGCTAAAAGTTGTAAAACCCTTTGATCTGCCTTGGGAACAGGACCCACACAAGATCAAAGAGAAAGTGTCTAATTAAGGAGTCATATTTAGGAAGTGCTTTTCCTTCTGATGTGGCATTATTTAACATACCCCCTGATAGGACATCATGTTTGTATTTTTTTGATTCTAAAAGGAGGAGCTAGATGACTCACAGAAGGGGTGTGGAGACACAGTTTAAACTAATACTTGTGTCTGAACTGTTTGTCATGTTATTTTGGGACTCTGTGAGAGAGACGCAGCTCTCTGATTGAACTTTAAAGGCACTTACAGAGGTAATACATTGAATAGAAATGGTCTATATGTATTGTAGTAGGAGTTTTTGTTTTGTATTTTTCCCTTGTTCTTTTATGTGATTGTTAGCTCTTTGATATATTGTTCTGTGTTTACAGTTTTCATATTTTTATCATCTTTTGGTAAAGAATATTTTATTAAAGACTGCCTGGGTGTCTGCCAGTTCTTTTTGCATGTGACGTATAGATGGTTAAGTCTGACAACTGTTCAACAGCTTGATGGTGTTACTGAGCTTGAGTAAAAAGGTAAGAATATACGTAAGGTCTCTTACAGAGTTAAAAGGGTTCATTTTGGAAGCCTGGCTGGGTTCCTCTGGTGAAAGATTGTACTGCAATCCCCAAAGAGGGTACATATCTGAGCCTGTACTTTGGGCACGCTAGCATAAGGTTCACAGTTACAAGCCCCCCAGAACTTGAGACTAAAGGTGATTTGGACCCAAAAGGAGACAGGAGGGTTACCCTGTCTGTTACCTGTTCACACTATTGCGCTCTGAGGTTGGCACTGTGGGAGCAGAGGGCCTGACCTTCTGAGTGCATTTGTGACATCAACCAGGTCCAGATCTATCTGAGTTTTCCTCCCATCTGTCCCTCCTCTCCCCCTTTTATGTAATATATGTGATTTAATATGAACTATGAGAGGAAAATGTTGTAAGGGTATTAGACAGTCGAGATCTCACCTATTGATACTATAACAGTAATCAAACTTCATACTACAATGTTAATAAGTCTGTATGTCAAAACATTATTGAGCTGTATTCCTGCTGAGCTGAAAGAAACAAGTTAAAAAATAAAAAGTTTAAAAACAAATGGGTAAGAGAAATCTTTCACTGTGATTGGTGGTCTCATAGTCCATAAGGTTATTTATTACAATATAACCACACAGATCAGTTAAAATGACTTTTCTTAAATTGTTAAACATAATTTCAGCCCAACACTCCCACCTTGAATTCCAATTGGCAATAACCATGGATGCTGAAAAAGCGTTTGATAGGGTTAATTGGAGATTTCTAAAACAGTCCATGGAGAATATGAATTTCGGCCCCAAATTCTTACAAGCTGTTTCCAGAGCCTTGGTGTGGGTTAATGGCATTAGCTCTGGTCCCTTCCCGATTTCTAGGGGCACACAGCAGGGATGCCCCTGTCTCCCTTGCTCTTTGCTTTGAGCCTAGAACATCTGGCCACAAAGGTCAGACAGGACCCCAGGATGCAAGGTGTCACAATGGTGGGGGGGGGGCCTGGAGTATAAACTCTTGCTCTATGCTGACGATTCTGTCTTTTACCTGTCTGACCCGGAGAGATCCTTGCCTCACCTGGTGAACACCCTGCGATCCTTTGGAGAAATATCGGGTTATAAAATAAATTCTCTCAAATCAGAAGCAATTGTCCTGAGTGGGCTTCCCTCTGAAGAATTTAGAGACATGTTCCCTTTTGCATGGGCCCCAAATAACCAAATTAAATATTTGGGTATCCAGGTTATGACAGACCTAAGTTATTCTCGGGAAATTACAAGAAGCTCTGGTGGGAGGTGGAACAGGACATGGCTAGGTGGAGACTGCTACCCCTTTCTTTGGCAGACAGGGTGGAGGTCATTAAAATGAATATATTGCTGCACCTGCTCTTTTTGTTCCAATGCCCCCCCCCCCGTATTCCAAACAGATTCTGGACTAAGATCAACACAGATGTTTCCAGGTTTGTTTGGAATCTTAAAAAACCCCGAATAGCTAGAGTCATCCTTCAACAGCCAAAGGAGGAGGGGGCGGGCTAGGCCTTCCCAATTTTTATTCTTATTATTTGGCAGCCCAGGCGGCGGGTCTAATGACTTGGGCCAAACAAAGAGTAACATCTCAATGGTATGCTATAGAAGACGCTACATTGAAAGATATGCCTCTGTTCTCATTGGTTCTGGCTGGTATCTCACCTGACTATAGGAAGCAAGTTAAGAACAGATGGGTATCCCATGGGTTGGATATATTTAGTAAGATCAGGAAGATGCTTAACACCCCGACGGGGCTGGGCCCCCTCTCATTGATTCGCTTTGAACCTGAGTTTTTCCCACCATTCTTGGACTTGGGATATGCCAGATGGGCCACCATAGGGGTCACTAGGTTCTCCCAATTTATAGAAGGAGGCCATTGTATCTCCTTCCACAGAGCGAAGGAGAAATTCAGATGGCCAAACTCAGAATTTTTACGTTATATGCAAGGATCATATCTTGAGATTGTCTCGCCCTTACTCCAGTTGGGAAAATTTTTTATATGGAATGGTCACAGTGACTGGCCACACTAGATATATCTCTTGCATTTATCAGATGTTCTCATATCAAGGGGGGAAGACTATCTAGGAAAAATCAGGACAACTTGGGAGAAGGAGGCAGGTGTCATCATCTTGGAGTCAGATTGGAAACACAGATTGAAATGGAGACGGACAGCCACATCAGCTCCAGTATGGAGAGAGTTTTTTTTGAAGGTTCTAGTGCATTTCTTCCACACCCCTACTGTGACTAAGCATTATAAAACTTCTAGGGACGACAAATGTTAGCAACTGTGTGGTGGGATAGGTAATCATTGGCACATTTTTTGGAGCTGCCCAGTACTCACCCCTTTTTGGCAAGAGATTCAGGAAGTAGTATATAACATAACTAGAGTGCGTGTCCCATTGACTCTGGAGGATTGGGTGTTGGGCCTGCCCACCATGACACATCAAGCTGCAGAGACCAGAAAGGTGTTATTGACCACGGCAGTTGTGGTCTTGAAGTGTATTACTGGGAAATGGCTGTCACCAGACCCTCCAAGTTTGGGGGAATGGGTTCATAGGATGAAAGAGGTGGTCCCAATGGAATCATCTAGTGCAAAACTTTGTTTAAACTGGGACAAACGTAGACAGATGGAGTGGTTGTGAGGATTGGCTGATTAGTGGGGTAGGCAGTTAGCAGGGTTAATTAACAGAACTCTTCTTTGTGGGGATGGGGCAGACTGCAATTCTAAGACTGTGGCAGAGGAGGGTTTTTGACTATTTAGAGCTTTCAGGGTGGATCCTGGGAGGGGGATAACACAGCACAGCCGGGGGCCATGTTGGTAAGGCCCAGGCTTGGGGACCTAGAAATGTGGGTCCCCAGCCTTTTTAAAGCTTCCTAGTTTTCTTTCTCTTCGGGAGAACTCGGCTTTTAACAGGGGAGTTAAAGGGGATCAAAGCTTCTTGGGACAAAAAAGAAATGAAGTGTTGCATGCAGGCTGGATCACTAGCATTATGTTGTTGTAGTGGCTCTTCTTTTTAACAATAGTGGCTTTGCCCTGCCAGAAGGAAATGAAGTCTGAAACATTAATTAATGTACAGTGACATGATAACACCTCTTACTGTCATGGATTAATTCAGAGATCCTATGTATTGTTGCCGATCTGATATGATTGTAATAAAATAGTCTAATAAAGCTGAGTTAAAATAAAATGACTTTTGAGTTTTCATGGCTTTTTTCATCATTTATTTTTTTTTGTAAATCTTTTTTTTTTCCCCTGACCAGACGGCTCTGATCTGTCAGACATCCCAGCCCCAGCACATAGATGTCCCCGCCGTACTTACCTGCTACCCTGTCTTTCCCCAGGGCTTGCCCCCCCCAAGTGGGGTTGACAGGGTTACCCAACCCCTGTTGGGAACAGGATCTGGTTCTCAGCTGGTGGCTCAGCTTGTCGAGTGTGGGGCCTGAAGGTGCTCAACACCATCCTACCACCAATATTTTCCCCTACCCCGAGAGGTATGACATGCCATGCCACCATGATGTGTGTCACATGCTCCCATGCACTGCACATTGGTGTCTGCCATGCCCCCCCCACTGCCCTTCTTGGCAGTCTCCATGTGCCTTCCCCCCCAGATTCTGCTAGAGGCCAGGCAACCACTGAGCTCTACAACCCCCCACCAGAAAAGGAGAGCAGTTCTACAGATGCTTAGTGCTCCCCCGGCTGGCCCTCCAACGCTCTGAGTTTAGTTCTGAACCCGGTCGTCAGTGTCCACAAGCGGTAGTGCTACCATTGCACTGGCGTACTAGCTTTTTTCACAATTTTATAAAAGCAATAATGCACTCCAGGGTGAGTAGTTATGTTGCAATAACCACCCTTCCTGGAGGGCTGAAGGCATTCAGCTGTGCACAGTGCCTCATAACTCAGCTGGATGTGCAATCATTAAGCAGTGATACACAACTGGATGGGATATACCTGCACCTCAGCTAAAAAGCCTTCAACTACCCAAGAAGTGACTATGTCCCAAGAAATACAACATACTCCAAGTCTATTATTGCCCTTATAAAATGGGTTTGTTCGTGTTGAGAAAAAAAGTGAAAGTTGAAAAGAAAATTGGAAGGAGTTCCCAAGAAAGTAAGTAACTTGATTTGCACATTGCAACTGCAGCCTAAGGGAGCCCCTACCCATGTTTTAAGCAAGCAATAACACATGACGAGGTGTGGTTTATCGCCTGATAAGAGCATGCCCGGGGTGTACTAAGGCACGAGGCACTTGCACCGAGTGCCTTATGCCCCTGGGCGTGCTCTTATCAGGCGATAAACCACACTTTGGAGTGTGTTATTGCGCTTATAAAATGGGCATTCCTCTCCTATAAAGCCACTAATAAAAAAATTTAAAAACAAAATTCAAAAAAGTTGCTTAAAAGTGTTTAGTATGCAGATGGTAGAAAAAATAGTCCTTCTGTACTGTAAACTTGCAGGCCATATATAATTCAGTTACTACAGGACATTCGTGTGTATCTCTCCTGTAAAAAACAGATCGTTGTCTTTTTTAATTTACTTTACTTTTGGTGACGCTTTATTTTACACTTATTTCTAGCGACTGGCCAGCTTGACTGTGAGCCACCATCTCATAGGGTACTGTATAGAGTGGTTTCTGTGTGGTGGCTGTTAGTGCAAGCAAAGCTCAGTGCAGAGAGTGCACCGGGTCACATTTTGCATTTCTACTGGTTGTCAGCCACTCCTCCCAATTCTGTTTGTCCCCCAACACTTTGTTTTTAAAAAAAAATTACTTTGTTAAGACTTGTTTTTTTAACTGGAGCCACGTGGTCACTTGATTGTTACCGAGCGTGTCCTATAACAGCCGCCGTACTGAGCGGTTTCAGCTGCTGGTTTTAATAAAATATAAAAGAAAACAAATAACTTCTGCTGTATGGTGCTTTTAATTCTGCCCTGTCATGGATGTGGAGTGGTGGCAGGAGGAAGGAGAGTCAGGTTGCTGGAAAGTGAAAACGGACCGCTGCAATTTTTTTAACTGTTACCCGGTCCCTCTGCGCGCTTTGAAATGTTGGGAGATACTGTCCAGGGCAGATGGGCCACGAAAAAAAGAAATGAACAGGTAGCAAGTCTGAATCCTTGTTTTGTCCTGGAGGAAATCAGAGATGGGGGTGTACTTATGATAGTGGCATCGTGTGTCTGTGGGGTGTGCGAGTAGACTTTCTGTTGTGTGATATGAAGAAGGCTGGGGTGGGTAGACTGGAGCTCGGTGACAAGGATGTCGCACTGTGAGCTGTACCAGCTTCTGTTTCGGTTTTTGTCTGGCACAGCTCACTGATTCCGTGATGTTGTGGGGCTCGGGACTGGAGGGTAGTGCCGGTTGGCTACTATATCATCTGATAAGGACACTGCTCAGATGGTGTAGTAGCCAATCAGGATGCTGTTTTTTTTTTACATAGATACATAGATACATAGACAGTGTCGGCAGATAAGGGCCTATGGCCCACCCAGTCTGCCCATTTGAGCTTGTAAGTTCAGTTTGTTTTCCTAGAAGTCTGTTGCCTCTTACCCCTGACCTCCAGAATTCCTTTATGTCTATCCCATGCATTCTTAAATCCCGTGATTGTTTCAGCCCCCACCACTTCCTCTGGCAGGGTGTTCCATTTGTCCACCACCCGTTCTGTGAAGAAATTCTTTCTCATGTTTCCTCTGAATCGCCCTCCCTCCAACTTCATCCATGCCCTCTAGTCCTGGAACATCTTTTTGCTTAAAATAGTGTTTCCTCACACCCTGTTCCTCCCTGTAAGATACTTGTATGTCTCTATCATATCCCTCTCCTCCTCTCTCCTCCAGGGAGTACATGTTCAGTTCCTTCAACCTGTCTTCATAGGACTTGTGATGCAATCCATGCACCATCTTTGTTACCTCCTCTGAACCTTCTCTACTCTGTCTATGTCCTTACGTAGGTATGGTCTCCAGAATTGTACACTGTACTCCAAGTGGGGCCTCACTAGTGTCTTGTATAGCGGGAATTATGACCTCCTTTTCCTGCTGGTGATGCCCCTGCCTATACATCCCAGCATCCTATTTGCTTTACCTGCTGCCTTGTCACACTGTTTCCCTACCTTGAGGTCATCAGAGATAACAACCCCAAGATCCCTTTCCTGCTTGGTGCATGCTATATCCTCACCCCCCAACTGATATATTGTTCCAGGGTTTTTGTGCCCCATATGCATTATCTTGCACTTCTTTGCATTGAATTTCAACTGCCAAACCCCTGACCATTCTTCAAGTTTCTGCAGGTCCCTTCTCATTCTGTCTACACCCTCTGGTGTGTCTACTCTGTTACAGAGCTTTGTGTCATCAGCCGAACAGTGAAATTCTGCCTTCTAGGTCCTCACGCAATGTCACTGATGAAGATGTTGAATAGGACGGTCCCAGCACTGATCCCTGTGGTACCCCACTGGTCACTTTCTCTCTGTGGAGTGACAGCCATTTACCACCACCCTCTGTGTCCTGCCATCCAGCCAGTTACCTACCCACCACACTACTGTCCTGCCCACCCATATTCCCCAGTTTGTGTAATAGTCTTCTATGTGGCACAGTGTCAAAGGCCTTGCTGAAGTCCAGATAGGCCATGTCCACTGCCTCCCAATCCACCTCCCTAGTCACCCAGTCAAAAAATTCAATGAGGCTGGTCTACATGACCTCCCTGGTGAAACCATGCCTTGGGTCCTGTAGTCCATTGACAAACCAGATGTTCCACCAATATCTCCTTCAGTAGTGCTTCCATGATCTTCCCCACTACCGAGGTGAGGCTGACTGGTCTGTAGTTCCCTGCTTCCTCTTGTTCCCACTTTTGTATAAGGGACTACATCTGCTGTCCTCCAGTCTTTGGGTACCTCCCTGTTTCCAGTGATCGGCTAAACAGGATAGCCAGAGGTTCAGCCACCACCTCTTAGTTCTTTAAGGACCCTGGGGTGCACCCATCTGGCCCCATTGCTTTATCAACTCTTATTACTTCCAGTTCCTTCAGGACCCTTTCTCGTGTAAAGGGACTTGTGTCCATTTCTGCACCATTCTCACCCCTTGTACTCCCTTCAGACCCATTACCCTCCTCTTCCTCAGTAAAGACTGAGCAGAAATACCTGTTCAAAATGTCAGCTTTACTGTTGTCATCCTCCACGCGGCCCCCATCCTCCCCCTTCAGTCTCACAATCCCTCCCTTTATCTTTCTTTTTTCACTTATGTACCTGTAAAAGGTTTTGTCCCCTCTACCCACTGATTTTGCAATGTGTTCTTCTGTCTGAGCTTTGGCTTCCCTTACTGACCTCCCTGCCTCCCTTTGCTTCTCCTGGTACTTCTCCCTATCCCCTTCTGCCTGTGTCTTTTTGTATTGCCTGAATGCAATCTTTTTGGCTTTCACTTTCTTTGCTACCTCTTTGGAAACCCATAATGGTCTCTCTTCCTAACCTGCTTAATGCATAATTCTGTTGTTCTTGTTATCCCCATTTTAAATACTGCCCACTGTTCCTCAACCCCTGATTCCTGTCCCATTCCCTTAATGCCTCTTTCAAGTATCTCCCCATTTTCCCAAAGTCTGCCCCCCTAAAATCCAGGATACGTGTTTTTGTGTGATTTGGTTCTGCTCTTTCTGTGATTTCAAACCACAATGACTGGTGATCACTATTTCCCAGGTGCTCCCCCACTGTTACCCCCATCACACTGTCCCTGTTTGTGAGCACAAGGTCCAGTATTGCCTTCTGCCGAGTTGGTTCCATGACCAGTTGCTTGAGGAAGGCACCCTGAAGGGAGTCCAGGATAAATCTGCTCCTAGTTGATGCTGCTGCTGGGATGGGATTTAGCCCATTTTATAAGTACATTTAATCATGTGACATTTACATAAATACAGCCAATGTCCTGGTTATAAAAGTCATCCTTTCTTATACGTTCCAATAAAGTATACCCTCCATATTCAAAGGATCTATGCCTGGCACAACCAGTTTGTGATATATTCAGCCGTTTGCACTGTTCCAGTCAGACTGAGAGCTAAGGTAATGTACTCAGCACAGAAAAAGGAGGCGGTGATGTGAATATTTGGTGCAGCATGATATTCAGTGGTTAAGCAGTACAGTAGCAGCACTTAGCATGACTTAGCGCAGTGCAAATTACAGCTTATAAAAAAAGGCAGGTCTTAGCCCGAGACAAATCCCAGAGGTGGGGAGAGCCACTGCATCACACAGCAGCAAACAAAGAAGGGATCACCAATCCACTTGTTCAAACCCAAGCGGAGTTTGTAGTTGTAATGCATGGGTTATCAAATGGCACACCTCCTGCCAAAAATGATTAAGCTAGAGGCACCCCCAAAAGATATGAAAATTAGTGCCTTTTCGATCACAGTTCCGCCAGCAGCGGTTGGTTGGGCTAGAACCTATACAATTAGTTCTGTCTGGAGTAAGAAAATACCAAGCAACCACTTTCCACTTGAATTCCCTCCAACCTGTTGAACTTGTAGTCCTATGTACCTACTGCCAAATTACAGCCAAAGACCCTTTAACTGGGGTAATCGTACTGCCTTGCCAGCCAGGGAAGGGGTTTTTCCACTTGTGGGTATTTTTTTTTGTTAACAAATGGAGAAAAAGCACCGCAGCCTGGGATTCTGCAGATATTTCTGCTGGTTAGCACCTTCCCATTCTTGCTCAATAACCTGGCCACAGCTGGCCCGCTGGTACTGAGGGTTGAGGCGCTGGATACCTCACCTTGTGCCATGCTAGCGACCACTGTTCAGGAACAAGAACAGGTTGCTGGGGGTCGGCAGGGGATCGAGCATCCCACAGACTGTTCTCCTCTCCCGGGGAAGGGGGATCGGCTGTCTCACTCCTTGGCTGCCTCCTGGTGGAGGCTGGGTGGCAGCGCTGGAGTCCAGGCAGCAAGCAGGGGCTGTGGCTACGTAGGTGCATGCATGACTCCATGTGCATGTGCTTACAGTACTGTAGCATCAGGGAGAAAAGTAGAGGGAAAATGGCAACCATGGGCTACATGAAGCCCCGCCTGCCTACCCTTGTCCTGCTCCGTCACTGGCTCATCGATGCCACAATCTGGATTGTCATTTCCTGGGTAGGGGAGGATGGCGCTCCCCTTCTTGGTCCTGCCACAGGGGGAAATCCATGGGGGAATGGGACTCGGCAGAGTCAGAGAAACGGTAGACGGACCCGAGAGGCAGGAACGGGGCAGGAACGTAGCTGATTTCAGCCACCCAAAGTGAGCCCAGGCGGAAACAACCTATATGAAAAAAAAAAAAACAATAACCTGGCTACAATGAATAAAAGTGGAAAACAGTTGGGAGTGGAGGAGGACACAGATGGGATAGGATTCACATCTAAGGCCTCCATGGATTACACCTCCTTCCGCTGTAATGTCATGCAAACCTCAGTAATCAGATAGGACAAAGATTTGGTATCAAACAGAGGAGGGATAGGAGACTCCCACTTTGGCTCCATTCACTCCCCTTCCTCCTCCTCCTAGGACTCATCCTTCCCATCACCAAGTAACTCCTTTAGGTCAGGACTTTCCCCAAGATCCCAGACATCCTCCTCTTGACCATCTGTCTGGTCAAGTTCAGGGACTGCCTACAGATCCATAATAGTAGACTTGACCTGCTCTGGTGCACTAGGATGTCCTATGTGGACCCCCCTCCTAACTTAAGGGGCCCGGCTTGGAGCTGGGTGTGTCGAAAGGGATGTTCTGCAGAACACTAGGGCTCAAAAGCTCACCCAAGAGCACAATAAGATTCATGCAATTCTGCTATGCCACTGCCAGACAGTATACCATATGCACCCCTACCCCACTCGGGCTCCAACTGGGAGAACTGTAAGAGACGTATTAACTTGAGGAACACAATGGATCATTCAGTGCCACTGTCCCATCTGCTGGTAGAATGGTCTTCTTACTTAGTGTCGCTATGTGTGGGTCCACCACGGGTGCCATACACCATAGAGCCACAGCCGTGGTTCTCTGACGAACCCGACCTGCCAGACTGCCATCTGCAGTCCAGGTCCGAAGCCACCAGCCCCTCACAGAAGCTCAGGTAGTCTGAGAGCCACAGCCATGGTTCTCTGACAAACCCAACTTGCCAAACTGCCATCCGCAGTCCAGGTCTGAAGCCACCAGCCCCTCACAGAAGCTCAGGTACGGACTTGCCCTCAGGGACTGATTACCTCCAGGAAGGGAGCCCTAGCTGCCTGATTTTTCTTTCTTTCATGAGGTCAGTTGTCTCTGGGTTTAAATCCAGAGACTGTTACCCACTGTCTGCAGTCAGCCCCAGAAGCCCTCTGATTGGCTCCATATAGCTCTGCACTGTTAATGCTTTAATTATATTGTACAAGATTATGATTTTTGTTAAAACTGTCTTGCTAGCATTTTATAGTTGAAGTTTGCTGATTTAATTTAAATGCCTGTAGTGTGTTCCCTCATAAGACCCAGTGTCACAGATTCACTCAGCAGGTCAGGCCCTCTGCTCCCAAAGTGCCAACCACTGAGCGCAGTCTTGTGAACAGTGAACATAACAAGGTAACCCTCTTGTCTGCTTTGTGAGTTTGGATCAACCTTTGGTCTCAAGTTCTGGAGAGAGTCAAACTGTTAACCTTGGCTTGGCTAGCATACCCAATGCACAGGCTCAGATATATCTGTCTTCGGAGGGCCAGATATCTTTGCCGACAGGCACCTAACCAGGTATTCAGAGATTAACCCTTTTTAATCTTTAATAAAGACTTCAAATTTAAAACGCTTCTCTTTCCAGTTTGATACCACCATACAAGCTTATGTCTGTTGTCTGCTATAACCATAAATATTTATTAGCAGAAAAAAGCAATTCAAAGACAGACCAGGTATGCTCTAAAAATAGAGTTTTTACTAAAATATATAATAATATGTCAAACATACAATACAGAACTCTTATATCACAAGACATACATATCTTTAAACAAAACAAGGTTTAAAACAGTGAAATTCCTACAACAATATTTAGATTTTGTCTAGCTTTCTAAATACCTGTTTTCAGTGCTCAGATGTTTTCTTGGTCAGATAAAAGTGTGTCTGTAGTGAAACAGAATAATCTTTAAAAGCTGGTTTTGCCCACCTCTTTTGCATGAGGTCATCTAACTCCTCCCTGTCAAAATATCTAAAAAAAATATATTTCTATACAACCACAGGATGTAATTTCAAAGTATTAATTCTGCAACCTTAGCATAACTCAATTTCAGTGACACCTCTTTTGATTCATACTGCATCCTCCTCACACAGGCTTCATATGCGCATTTTCAACCTCTCACCTCTGTGTAATAACCTGTGTTTTCTCTTCAACATCATAAACCTTTTTTATGATTTCCCTCTTAACAAAGTTAACTTAAACAACTCTGTAATTAACTCAGAGAAACAGGATCCTTGATTAAAGTCTTCCAGGTAATACATTGTCTCTAAAAACTGAGTGTGTGTGATACATGCTGTCAGCATTTCTCTTGGCCTGCATCTGTCAGCTGAAATCTGGGGGAAGGGTGGGGATGAGTGAGGTCATTCCTACAGCATTTGATTTTTCAGCAGAGACATTCATTAATACATTTTATATAAAAAATTATGATACAGCACTCAGAACTGGCTCTCTACGTCACACTCCTCCCCATCTAGACTGAATTTGGGGGGGATCTATCCCCAACATGGGATGAGCTTCCCAAATCAGTTCACTCCTCACAGACCCTAGACAGTCCATTTGAGTTCTTGTTCTTCGCTCCAGCCCTATATACAATTTTTAGATCATACCCTTGTAAAGCAAGACTCCATCTTAGTAGTCTTCCAATTTTTTTTCCATCTGCATCAGCCAAACCAGGGGGTTGTGGTCAGTCTGCACCACAAAATGCTGCCCATACAAGTATGGCTCTAATTTCTTTAGGGCCCACACTATGGCAAGACACTCCTTTTCCACCGTGGAGTAAGCTTGCTCCCTGGGAAGCAGCTCTCTGTTCAGGTACACTACTGGGTGATCTGTCCCTTGGCTAGATGTCTGGCTCAGTACTGCCCCAATACCCATGTCTGAGGTGTCCGTCTGAACTATGAAGGTTTTGCTATAGTCCGGACTTGTCAAAACAGGAGCACTGTCCAGTGCCTCCTTCAGTCTGGTAAAGGCTTCTTCACAGGCTGGACCTCAGGTAATTTTCTTTCACATCTTTTTCTTTGTCAGGTCTGATAGGGGAGCAGCCAGGGCACTGTAATTGGGTACACATTTCCTGTAGTACCCTGCTGTCCCTAGAAAGCTCCTGACCTGCTTCTGGGTTTCTGGTCTGGGCCACGCCTGGATCACCTCTATCTTTATTTGCTTAGGATGGAGCTGTCCCCAGCCTACCACACGCCCGAGGTATGCCACTTCTCCCATGGCCACCTGGCACTTCTCGGCTTTGACAGTGAGCCCGGCCCTCTGTATCCTGCCCAGCACTTCCCTAAGGTGGGAAAGGTGTTCCTCCCAGCTGGTAATAAAGATGGCAATGTCATCCAGGTATGTCATGGTGTACTTCTCAGCACCATTTAACACCTGGTTCACCAACCTTTGGAAAGTGGCCGGGGAGTTCTTCATTCCAAAAGGCATTACTTTAAACTCAAATAAGCCTATCAGAGTGATGAAGGCTGACCTCTTCCTAGCTCTGTCTGTCAATTCTACCTGCCAATACCCCTTGGTCAGGTCAACAGTCATAAGGTAGGTCGTCCCTCCCAACTTATCCAGGAGTTCGTCCTTCCAGGGCATCGGGTGGGTGTCGGACTTTGTGACTGCATTCAGTCCATGACAGTCCACACAGAAACGAGTTGAGCCATCTGGCTTGGGCACAAGGACTACAGGTGAGGTCCAGGGGCTGTGGGATCTCTGGATTACCCCTAAATCCAGCATCTCTTCCACTTCCCTCCTAATGTCCTTTTGGACAGCTTCTGACACCTGATATGCTGTCTGCCGTATGGGCGTCTGTGTCCCTGTCTCCACATCATGTGTCACTAAGGGGGTTCATCCAGGCTTGGTGCTAAACAAGGGGGCAAAGTCTGCTAAAACCTCCCTTACTTTCTGGACCTGGTCCGGGGCCAGCTGGGGAGACAATTTTACTGTCTCCACAGAGGACTCCCGCTTACTTTCTTTCAGCAGATCCAGAAGGGGGGTCTCCTTCGTCCGTCCCCTTCCCATAACTACACACTGCAAACACCATGTCAGCCCTATTTGCATATGGCTTCATCACGTTGACATGATACATCCTTTCAGTCTGTCTTGTCAGGTAACTCCACAATGTAGTTTACGTCATTTACCTTCCTAACCACTTCGTACGGTCCTGCCCACTCAGCTTGCAGCTTGTCTTTCCAGACTGAAATAAGGACCATGACTTCCTGACCCACCATGTACGAGCGAGCTCTGGCTCTGCAGTCTTACCACACCTTTTGTTTCTGTTGGGCAGCTGCCAGGTTGCTCTGGGCAGTCCCCATAAGCTCCTTCAGCCTTTCCCTAAACCTAAGGACATAATCCACTATGGGAGTTCCCTGGGTGGCGTGCTTGCCTTCCCAGTCCTCCCGGATCAAGTCTAGGGGCCCATGTACCCGGCATCCATATAAGAGTTCGAAGGGGAAAATCCTGGACTCTTGGGCACCTCCCTGTATGCAAACAACAGGTGGGAAGGTATTTCTCAAGTCCCTCCCATGCTGTTCAGCAAACACCGGAGCATTGACTTTAGGGCACCATTGAATCTTTCCACAAGTCCACTGGCTTGTGGGTGATACAGTGTCATGCATCTCTGCACCACCCCACACTTCTCCCATAAACATTTCATCAGGTCCGACATGAAGGAACCCCCTCGATCAGTGAATACCTCCTGCGGAAACCCAACACGGGAGAAAATCCCAAGTAAGGCATCTGCCACTTTGTCTGTCCTCAGAGAGGATAGGGCGACTGCCTCTGGGTACCGGGTGGCATAATCCACCACAATCAGGATGAATCTCTTCCCTGAGGAGCTGGGGGTATTTAAAGGCCCCACGATATCCATTCCCACCCTCTGGAATGGCTCCTCCACTATGGGCAAGGGGATCAGGACTGCTTGGGGTTTCTTGCCCGCCTTCCCTATTTCTTGGCACCGGTCACAAGACCTACAATACTCCTTCACCTGCTGGGTTAAGTTGGGCCAGTAGAAACTCTGGGCTAACCACTGCATAGTTTGTGCAATTCCCAGATGACCAGATAAAGGAATATCATGGGCAACCTTGAGCAACTGCTCATGATATCCCTGGGGAACGACAAGCTGCCTGCCTAGCATCCTTCCCTCTGTCTGTACTGCCTGTGTATACATAAGTCCATTTTCCCAATAAACTTTATGTCTGCCATCACCTCCCTGTGTTCCCTCTGAGTCTGCCCAAGCCCTCAGCTTTTCTAAACTAGAGTCACTCCTCTGAGCAGCTGCAAACCCCTCACACAGTCCCAAGGCATGAGACAGGTCTGCTTCAGTCACTAAACTAGGGTCCCTAGCACTAGCGTCAGGGCCCTCAGGATCACTGTCAATCCCAACCCTCTGACAAGAGGTCACCCCTTCCTCTTTGGAGTAACCCTCTGTAGCTGTGTGGTTACTTGCTACTGGGGAAATTTTTACCCCTTTTTATCAGTCTCCCCATCTGGAGACACAGGCTGGGGAACCAGCCTCTCAGCGATTTTCACACTGGTTTCTGTGGGGTTCAGGGAACTATTATTTTCCCTTGCCACTTGGCTATGGGTAACTGCACATACTACCCCCTGCCGGAGATTGTTACCCAGGATCACATTCACTGCTAATGTGTTGGCTATAGCCATCTGTTGCACAGTTCCCCCTGTTTCACCCCAGTGCAGGAGAACACTAGTGAGTGGCAATGTTTTCTCTTCACCAGTAAACCCTTGTACAGTTACGTAGTTATTAGGTATAAGCTGACCAGGCTGTACCAGATCCCCCTTTACCAATGTCAGGGATGCCCCTGTGTCCCTTAACCCCTGCGTCTGTATGCCATTTACCATGACTGGGTGCATGTGTTCCCTCATGTTCATTGGCATGCTTCCAGGGACACACAGACAACCCACTTCCTTTCTGGTACTACTTTGCATATTATTGCTTGCTCTTCTTGGACACTGTCTGGCAATGTGCCCAGTTTCTTTACATAATCAACAAGCATTTCTTACTTCAGGGAAATCTTTTCTTGGAAACCTGCGGCTAACTGGTTTCGGTGGAGGGAGTGAGGGTTTTAGCTGCCCGAAGGTGCGCTTTTCCCTTTCTGCGCTGCCATGCCCGCCCCATTCACTCTCAGAGCAGGTCTGCTCTTGGCATATCGGTCCGAGAGTTCAGCAGCCTCTTGCACTGTTTTTGGATCTCGGTCCTCTAGCCACGTTTTTAGCTCTGCTGGGCATGCCCAATAAAACTGTTCTAATACAATCACATTTTCAATGTTATCAATAGAATTTGCCTCAATTCCTTCCCACCAATGTTTTAAAAACTGACTTTGTTTCATGGCTAGCTCCTCGTAGCTCATACCAGGGCTTCTCCTGAGCTTACGGAATTTAGCTCTGCATGATTCAGCAGTTAATTCAAACTTTTTTAACAGTGCAGCTTTTAGCTTGCTGTAATCATTGCTGTCTTCATTGTCCATTTGACCCAATGCATCTCGAGCTTTCCTGGTAAGTAGTGGGGATAGCTGGAAGCTCCAGGACTCTCTAGGAATTTTATCCTGAATACAAACTTTTCCAAAGAATTTAAAAAGCTGTCCATGTCATCCCCTCACTTAAACTCAGCTATTACTTTGGAGTTCAATTTGTAACCCAGTTCTGCAGTCCAAGTTAAACCCAAGCCGCTTCCTGCTCTGGTGCCATTGGTCAGAATCGTAGCTTCTCCAGTTTGTGTTGCCACTGGCACTCCTCTCTCCTCTCCTCTGCCTCTCTGCATTCTTGCTGTCTCTTCTCCTCTGCCTCTCTGCGTTCTTGCTCTCTCTTCTCCTCTGCAGCTCACTGGCGCTCACGGTCTGCTTCCCTCTGTTGTCGCTCTGCCTCCAGTTCCATCCTGCGCAACTCAATTTGCAGTTTGAGTACCTCTGGATTCAGGATACTGGTGACCATCCCCTGCTGCTGTGGCTCTTCAGTGACAGTGGCCCTGCTGTCCTTTTCAGTCACAGTCGGTGACTCGCTGCTCTGGGTATCTGCTACCAACAGGGCCTCTATGGGGTTATGCTTTTTTGGCTGTCACCTCGAACGGGCCTCCCCATCCCCGCACAACTGCTTCAAGTAATCTACAGTGTACCTGCTGTAGTCAGAAGCCATATCCTTCTTCCCTGACTACGGCTACTCTGACTGTACTTTAGAGAAAAAAATTATAATGGGTAGGAACTCAACTGTACTCCAAGTGATAAATAGTTCTGTTTCCTTTTTTAAAATAAAACTCTGCCTTTTTCTTTCTTTGTAAGAGAGCCTACAGTCTCAGCTGACACAGAACAATAAAAGCTTGTGATACCAAAATTATGCCACCGCTGCCAACCAATCTGTCACAAACCCACTCAGCAGGTCAGGCCCTCTACTCCCAAAGTGTCAACCTCTGAGCACAGTCTTGTGAACAGTGAACAGAACAAGGTAACCCTCTTGTCTGTTTTTGTGAGTTTGGATCAACCTTTGGTCTCAAGTTCTGGAGAGATTCAAACTGTTAACCTCTTGCTAGCATACCCAATGCACAGGCTCAGATATATCTGTCTTCGGGGGGCCAGATATCTTTGCCTATGGGCACCTAACCAGGTATTCAGAGATGAACCCTTTTTAAACTTTAATAAAGACCTCAGATTTAAAATGCTTCTCTTTCCAGTTTGATACCACCCTACAAGCTTATGTCTGTTGTCTGATATAACCATAAATATTTCTTAGCAAAAGAAAGCAATTCAAAGACAGATCAGGTATGCTCTAAAATTAGAGCTTTACTAAAATATATAATAATATGTCAAACATACAATACAGAACTCTTACATCACAAGACATACATATCTTTAAGCAAAACAAGGTTTAAAACAGTGAAATTCCTACAACAATATTTAGATTTTGTCTAGCTTTCTAAATACTTGTTTTTAGTGCTCAGATATTTTCTTGATCAGTGTCAGATAAAAGGGTGTCTGTAGTGAAACAGAATAATCTTTAAAAGCTGGTTTTGCCCACCTCTTTTGCATGAGGTCATCTAACTCCTCCCTGTCAAAATATCTAAAAAAGTATATATTTCTATACAACCACAGGATGTAATTTCAAAGTATTAATTCTGCAACCTTAGCATAATTCAATTTCAATGACACCTCTTTTGATTCATGCTGCATCCTCCTCACACAGGCTTCATATGAGCATTTACAACCTCTCACCTCTGTGTAATAACCCGTGTTTTCCTTCAACATCATAAACCTTTTATGATTTCCCTTTTAAAAAGTTAACTTAAACAACTCTGTAATTAACTCAGAGAAACAGGATCCTTGATTAAAGTCTTCCATGTAACACATTGTCTCTAAAAACTGAGTGTGTGATACATGCTGTCAGCATTTCTCTTGGCCTGCATCTGTCAGCTGAAATCTGGAGGGAAGGGTGGGGATGAGTGAGGTCATTCCTAGAGCATTTGATTTTTCAGCAGAGACATTCAATAATACATTTTATATAAAAAATTATGATACAGCACTCAGAACTGGCTGTCTACATCACACCCAGTAGCGATCTCGGCTCATGCCTCTGAACCCCCCCTTTCACCTTTTTACTCTAGTATTGTGTTTTAAATAGTCCTGTTCTTGCTCTCTCACACTTTGTGGCACCTTGCCTAACATTCTGGTCTGCAACACCCACCCCTGTTTAAGCCATTTTGCATTTCTCTTTAGCTCCATGAGCAGCCCCACCCCCCCACCTTTCTTATTTATTTCCCCTCTGTCCTTCTCTTTTCAGGTAGTCTGAGAGCCATAGCCGTGGTTCTCTGATGAACCTGACCTGCCGAACTGCCATCTGCAGTCCAGGTCTGAAGCCACTAGCCCCTCACAAAAGCTCAGGTAAGGACTTGCTCTCAGGGATTGATTACTTCCAGGAAGGGAGCCCTAGCTGCCTGATTTTTCAGCCCACACACACCCCACCCTGGCTTTCTAGCTCACTCCTACAGGCTACTGCCAGCCACACCCACCCACCACGTCCACAACCCCTATTAAATCCTCAAGGGTACCGCCCAGTTCTCATCTACCCTGCTCTTATTGCCTATCAGTAGACTTATCCCTCCTAGGCTCCCAGTTCATCTACCGTGAGACACGTGGCCACTGGGCGGATGGCGCTTCCTTAACTACCGCCTGAGACCACAAGCACAGACTCTTCCAGCAGAGAGGTACGGCAAAGCTGCATTTTTTTTGCCCACCCGCCCATCCTCCTCCTCTAGGCTCATTATTATATAGACAGCCTTCCCCCACCCCTCTCATTCTTTGGTCCGCTCCTTTCCATCTATCTAAAATGCCTCTCACATCGACGCTCTCCATAGGCTAACAGCACTGCACGTTACCATTTCATATAGCGGTGTAACACCATACTGGTGCAGCCAACTTTACCACACACATTAGCATCTCATACAGTGGTGAAAGACCACATTGGTGCAGCCTACTTCGGTAGCATCCTACCTCCTTTTAAAGTACCAGCTACTGAAGGAGACTGCACATCTTCAGTGATCATATAGGCTTGGTGCCATCTGCTATCTTGCTCAGCCCTGTGAAGTCCCCAAATACCTGCACACACTGACTTGTCTTGTTCTGTCTGGTGAGTCTCTAGGAGTCTGTAATCCAGCGATGCCATCTACAGATAGAAACACTTTGCCGTAGTCATAGCTTACTATTTTTCACTATAAGGTGTCAACATGAGGGCTGATACCTGGCTCCCGATCTTCATCTTCCTATGGCTGGTGCCTTATGTAGCATATCACCCGGGCTGAAATAACTCACTGGGGGAGTCAGATCCTCTGTCACAGTGCTATTTGTGCAGCAACTCATCTCATAGTTTTTGTTGCACCCCTGTACTCCCATACTTGCATCAGTCTGAGGTAGCTTCTGGGGGTGGGACCTGCACCTCCCTACCCATACAGGGTATGCCCCCCCATATCCCCAGTAATAATGTCACTTGGTGCCATGTGGCAAGGGTTTTAGTAGCTGCATCCTTAGGACAGCACTGTATAAATAGCAAGTCCCAGCACTTTCGTTCTGTCATTCCAAGCAGTCGTGGAAGAATTAAAGCTTCCAAATTATCTCTGGCTGCCCTAAAGAAAATTGTGTTTCTCCTCCTATTGTGCTCAGGCAATGTTGAACTTAACCCTGGTCCTACAGAAGCCTTGTCATCTCCATCCGACCTTACGAGGCTTAGAGGAATGAGCTTTATGCATGTTAATGTTTGCAGTCTCTTAAATAAGCTTACATCGATCCAGACCTGGGTCATTCATACCGAACAAGATACACTGGTAATCTTGGAATCCTGGCTCAGGTCTTCTACCCCTGACAGGGAGGTTAACATTCCTAACTATTGGCTGTTCAGATCCGACAGGCAGACTGGGTGGTGGGGTAGCCATTTATGTCAAGGACATATATACAGTCACTACCATTGACTCCACCTCTATCGCAAATGGCTTTGAATGTCTGTTCCTTAAGGTTGAAACATCCTGCTCAATGGCTATCAGGGTTATAGGGTGTTACAGGCCTCCATCTGCTGGGTGCCAGCTCCTGCCTCACCTGTCGACTATTATGGGACATGAGACCCTCGGAAAAGTACAGTTATGTAAGAACTTACCATAACAGCAGATCTTCGAGAGAGGCTCTTGCAGTAAGTAATTACAGATAGGACTGAAGCTGGCAGGCGTCAGGACCCCACGGAAAAATTTCTAGCTAGCAGTCTCTGGCAGGGGACTGACCCACATCAAGTGACTGATGTTAGGTGACGTCAGTATAAAGGGGCGGTCCCCCACGCCTGCCTTCCAGTTCTTTCCTGCCAAACGCCAAAAAGGCAAGACGAGAGAGAAGGGGATGTTTCGTTCCCTGGAAAAGGAGCTGAAAAAGCTCAGGGAGATGGAGGGCGGGAAGGTATTACCTACTGCAAAAGCCTCTCTCGAAGATCTACTGTTACGGTAAGTTCTTACGTAACTATACTATCTTACTTCGAGAGGGCTCTTGCAGTAGGTAATTACAGATAGGACTGAGTCCCAAGCAGTCTGGAACAAGAAGAAGCAAATGGGAGGAGGAAACTACCCAAATATAGACCCTCTGGCTGTGGAGGTCTTAGGAAATATGACCTTGCAGAACAGCCAACCCGAAGCCAGCACTACGGCGAGAGGCAATGTCCAAACTGTAATGTTTTGCAAAGATATGGACAGAAGTCCAGGTTGCAGCTGCACAGATGTCTGCCACTGACACATTCTTGAAACAAGCAGCAGAGGTAGCGACCCCTCTGGTGGAATGGTCTCTGACTTGACCCGGCAGGGTCTTGTTGTACTTGTCATAACAGAAAGTGATACAATGAGCCAACCATTTAGATAGGCATTGCTTAGAAACAGCATTACCTTCTCTTCTATGGGCAAAAGAGACAAACAGTTGATCAGTTTTTCTGAGATCCTTTGTCCTGGTGGTGTAGTATCTCAGAATTCTGTGAACACCCAAAGTATGCAAGAGGTACTCCTCTTGATTAGAGTGCTGCGTAAAGAAAGCAGGCAGCTCAATGGATTGATTCAGCATAGATTCTGCTACCACCTTAGGGAGAAACTTAGGGTTGGTATGCAGAGCCACACGTTCCTTGTGGAAAATCAAATATGGGATTTTGCACATGAGGGCCTGGAGCTCGGAAATCCTTCGACCAGAAGTAATGGCCACTAGGAAGAGATTCTTCCATGAAAGGAACTCTAGGTCTGCTGAGGCTGCCAGCTCAAAAGGAGGCAGAGTAAGCTTCTCAAGGATAAAATTCAAATCCTGAGGAGGGGCAGGAACATGACTAGTGGGCCTCAAGTGGAGAACCCCCTCTCAGAAAAGTCTTAGAGACTTCCAACTGCGCAAAGGTTCTGTCCCCAAAAGGAACAAGGTAAGCGGAGATGGCCGCCATGTGAACCTTCACAAAGGAATGACTGAGACCCAGATCAAAGAGATGGCACAAGTAGTCCAGAAGCCGCCCAACAGAGCAAGAGAAAGGCTCAAAATCTTTGGAAGCAGCCCAAATAGAGAACAGTTTCCATTTCATGGCATAGGTAGATCTAGTGGAGGGCTTTCTGGCCTCCACCAGAATCTCAGCCACCAGCAGGGAAACCCCGAAGTGCGCTTGAGCTACGTCTGCAGGAGCCATGCATGCAACTGAAGGGACTTGAGGCCTGGATGGACCAGGGTCCCCCGATCCTGGGTCAGCAAAAGTTGTGACAGAGGAAGAGGAAGAGGAGGTTCCTCTGAATACTGTTGTAGAAGAGAGAACCAAACTTGCCTGGGCCAGAAAGGAGTGATCAGGATCATGCAAGCTCCTTCTGAGCTGAGTTCCTGTAAGACGTTCGGAATCAAGGGAATCGGGGGGGGGGAGGCATAGACGAATCTGCCCCTCCAGTCTACAGACAGAGCGTCTCTCCAAAAAATGCCACACCCTGGAGCAAGCGAGCAGAAGGCGGGAAGTTTTGCTTTGAGAGGAGATGCAAAGAAGTCTACCTGTAGTGTTCCCCAGCATAGGAAGATATCGTCTGCCACGCCCTGATCCAGTTCCCACTCATAAGCATGAGCAGACGACCGACTGAGGTGGTCTGCCAATGTGTTCTCGACCCCTGGGACGTGAATTGCCGTAAGGTGATGGTTGTGCTGCACTGCCCAATCCCAAACTTGCATTGCCTCCCTGCAAAGAGGGTAGGAATGAGTTCCTCCCTGTTTGTTGATGTACCAGACTACACACATGTTGTCCATCTGGACAGCCAGATGCCTGGGGAGCAATACAGATGCAGAGCCTGAAGAGCATACAGCACGGCCTGAAGCTCGAGCACATTGATGTGAAGTGTTTGTTCGAGCCTGGACCAGGAGCCCTGGGTCCTGTGAGACCCCAGATGGGCTCCCAAACCCTCATCCGAGGCATCTGTTGTCAGCGTCTGGGAGGGGGGAGAAAGGCAGAAGGGAACCCCCCCGGCAAAGTATCTCCTGAACCATCCACCATTGCAAGTCCCAAACCATAGGGTAGAAGACCAGAACCTGTTGATCTAGGTCATCCACCAACTGATCCCGCTGAGACTGAAGGGTCTACTGAGAGATTCTCACATGGAGCCGAGCGCAAGAGACTGTCGAAATAGCAGTGCCATGAGCCCGAGGAGGCGAAGGACTGACCTGGTGCTGACCCACCTGTGGCTGGACAACAGGCTGACCTGAGCCTGGAGTGTGGCCATGCTGTCCAGTGGCAGGAATGCCATGCCGGAGGTCATGTCCAGGATTGCCCCGATAAACTGGAGCCTCTGGGATGGGATCAGATGGGACTTGGCCTGGTTGATGGTAATACCCAGGCTGGTGAAAACCTGCAGGGTAAGAGAAAGAAAGCCCAAGAGCTCCTCCCTGGATGGGGCAGGCAGCCAGGAGCCAGTCGTCCAGGTACAGGAAAACCTGAACCTCCTGGGTACGCAGGTAGGCCACTCCCACCGAAAGGCATTTGGTGAACACTCGGGGCACTGAGGAAAGACCAAATGGGAGGGCCTTGAACTGGTAGTGGTCCACCTGGAACAAGAAACGTAGGTATTTGTGGCAGGAAGGGCGAATAGGGATATGCAGGTAAGCATCCGGCATGTCCAGAGTGCACAGCCACTGTCCCGGCCGAAGGAGGGGCAGAAGACTCTGCAGACAGAGCATTCTGAACCTTTTGTACTCCACAAACAAGTTCAGGGAACTGAGGTTGAGAACTGGCCTCACGTCTCCTGACTTCTTCAGGACCAGGAAGAAATGGGAGTAGTAACCCATCCCCTGAAGAAGGGGTGGGATGGATCATTCGCCTCCTTCAGAAGAAGAGAGGATATTTCTTCCCGGACCAGAACGTGTTCTGGGGAGTAAGATGACCTGGGGAGGAGGGTTTCGAGGTGGTTTCTGAAGAAACTCTATTGAGTGTCCTTCTGCAATCAGCTGGAGCACCCAAGTGTCTGATGTGATCCTCTCCCAACCCAGTAGATGGAAGGATAATCTCCCTCCTACTGGTTCTTCTAGGAGGCCCAGAGGCCATGGGAGAGGAGAGGAGAGGAGTCAGGAGGTGTGAGGCAGTGTCGTGGCTGAAGCTCCCATCACTTTTTTGGGCAGGGGGGGCTTAGCAGCCGGAGGGGCCTGACGTTTGCGGGCCTGCTTTCCCTGAGGTTTCACCTTGGGCCAAGAACGTCTGTGAAAGGGATGATGCTGAGTTTGAGGGGGCCTGAACAAGGAGTCAACAGACTTAAGTGCAGTACCCTTCTCCTGCAGATCAGTGATGATGTCCTTGAGCGCCCAACGGCTGCTCTCCTTCTCCAGGGAGGGGGGACCGCGCTCTCCACCGTGATACCGCCACCTGCTGGGAGATGCTTAGGGTGGTCAGTGCAGCTGAGGAGTGCCTGACGCAAGGGTAGACGCTGGCAGAGGACCGGCTTCGACGTGCGTCTCCATGCACGTCGGCAGCCTTGCTCCTCATTGCATGCCAATGTTGGAGAAAAATACAACTCGGAGGAAAATGCCCTCCAGCTGCCTAGATGACGTCCTCTGGAGCCAGTCTCGCAACCTGCCGACCGGAACAGGGCAGACCCCACTGTACAGCTCAATGCAGGAGAAAGACGGAGGTAAGGGGGGATCTCTCCTCACCCCACCCGGGAGGTAGTCCGGGCCATCAAGGGCCCGATGGCAGTGAGTGTGGTACTCTAGGGGCAGACCCGGATGGTTGGTAGGGTTGGAAGGGTGATATTCCTTGGGGGACTGAAGGAGTGGAGGTTGAGGGATAGTTGGCGCAGAAAAATAATAAGTAAAAAAAAAAAAAAAAAGAATTCAACTTGTTGCAGAATCAGCTCCTGAATAAAAAACTCTTACTCAGTGCCAAAAAAACAAAAGCTATGCTGTTCTTTCTGGCTACTCATTCGGCGAACCCTGCTATCTCTGGCTTCTTACCTCCCATAAACACTTTACTAAGAGAGAGGTTGGAATTTGTTACGAAATTCAAGTACCTAGGGGTCTGGACAGACCACAGACTCTCCTTCATGGAACATGTCGAGGATCTGCTGAAAAAGTTGAAGCCGAAGTTTGGTCTCTTCTTTAGAATAAACCGCCTCCTGACCAAAGATGCCAAAATGCAGTTAGTTCAATCCACGTTTCTATCCCTAACTGATTATGCCGATTTCATTTATAGTCAGTGTAATGCTTCCTGTCTTATTAAACTGGACACCTTATACCACAGAACTTTGAGATTCATAACTGGCCTACCTATCACTACCCACCACTGCTCCTTATATGCAGCTGTGGGGTGGACCTCCCTTCAATACAGAAGGAACAGAAATGCGGCTCTCTGGACTTACAGAGCTATTACCAACAAATTACCCCAATACATTTCTGACTGTTTGCCGTTATACATGGTAGGCAATTATGCAATGAGAAGCTATTCTCTGCTTCTACTGAAGGTACCTAGGGCCAATGCACACTTTGGGAGAGCGGCCATAGGCATTGTGTTGCCCTCACTCTGGAACAAACTACAGAAATCTATGAAACTGGCTGTTTAGGAGCTATGCAGCTGTTTCCAGCATGCTTAGCGTGCTAGGGTGCCTACTGCTTACCTGCCCACTACATCTCCACCTAACTCGGCCCCTTGATTGTCTCCACCTCTACCCCCCTTTTTTTCTGCTAATCCACTACCTTTCTTACCCTCAGACTCCTAACATATATGTCCCCAGCCCATCTACCGTAGCACCCCTCATAGAACAGCTGCAGTCCTGTACCCCTTCCCTCCATATCTGCCCCTTAAGTTTGTATATGTCCTGACCAATGATATGCCATGCTGTTTGAAAATATTTTAATATACTAGCTGTTTCAGAATGTTTTAATTCCCCTTCTCATACCATTCTCCCTAACCTTGTTAACACTGTACCTGAAATACTTGTTATTGCTCTGTGTATTTTTTTTTCTATTTCTGTATAATTATGTCTATTTATTATCTGTACATAAAAGCGTTATTCCTGATGTTGTGTAACGTAGGTCCACCTTGTAAATGAGCCTGCTCAATGGTGTTCACCTGGATAAATAAAGACTTGATTGATTGATAGCTTTAGCTGATCCTTCTGAAGAGGGTACATCCTATCCAGAAATCTTCTCTCTCTGGGATTTGAGCAGGATCTGCTGCCTCCCATTCTTTGGCTATAACATCATCTATGACTGGGCACATGGAGAAGAAAACTTATTTTTTTGTATGCCTTTTGGATCATGGGATCCAGTTTGCTCTCTGAACTTGGGGGAGGCAGGTCGAAGCCTATGGCTGCCTTGATCAATTTCATCAGCTCTTGTATTCCATCAAAGGAACATTACTTGGATGTTAGTGATGGTTCCTCTGTGGGTGTGGGTTCATCTTACCCTTCTGAATCATGAGGAGGTTCGTCATCCAGGTTCTAATTATTATTCTGATCTGGGTTGGTGTCTTCTGGTTGTCCTGAGTTTGATTAGATGAGGGTAGTGTTGTGGCTTCTGTGCTGGTACTGGATGCTGCTGTGAGGATGTTAGCATTGTTTGGTCTCAGCTCTTGGTTCATTTGGCCTTGATGCCTTGGGTTCAACATCACCTCTGTTTGCTCCATCATCTTAAAGCATGAAGGTCTATTGGTTTTCCGTCATAGCTACAGTTACTTGATATGTCTGGATTATGAATGATTTAGTATCTAGTTGCCACTCCATGCTGTGGTTTGTTCCTTTATCTGTGGGGGACACTTTACGTGGAGAACAGTGCTCTGGTAAGGGCTCTACTTCCACAAGTTCACATGCCAGGCATTGAGGGCCTGTGTGGTAGGACAGAAGTGTGATAGTGCATGATGCGCATTTTCTTGTGCAGCTTACCTGTAAGATAAAAGTACAGATATTGTGGCAAGGATTCTGTATTGGCCATCTTGTCACCAATTAACTATTGACATCATCCTGCCTCGTAGCCTGACATAATGTGCCCCCCCCCCCCAACATGGGGAGCAGTCTGGTCTCCATGGTGTTAGCATTCAAAATCCACTTGTTAAATTTCTATTTGTATGCCGGCATGCTTTTCTTGTTTCCTCTAATTAAGCTAGACACTGTTTGTATAGGGGGGTAGCAGTTTAAAATATTGCTGGCTTAACTCTAGTCTGTAAAAGGACTACAAGTAAGATGGCCGACTGGACTGTTCCCAAGATGGCCACCTGTTCATGCACACGTGTGCTTCCTCGCATGCGTGTAGACCTATCTGTACCCCAGGTAAGATGGCCGCTTGTGGCTGGTTAGGGAAAGCCCTTAAGATGGCTGCCAGAGAGGGGGAGAGCATGTGTCAGCGTGGCACAAGTCTGGGGCTACATTCAAGATGGCTGGCTGTGCTGACACATATGCATGAGCTCCACATGTGCACGCGGCATCCTGACGCCTCACTGTGCATGTGTGGCACTGCAAATATGGGCACACTTGTCATGCGTATGTGCATCATACGCCCAGGTGACATATAAAGAGGTGGGCTGGATAGGTGAAGGAGAAGAGGACAGGTGCCATGTTCATGGCAGCCATGTTTCCTGGCTCCATGTGGCACTACTAAGACAATAGTTCTGAACATCACCATATCTCCCTCTCCTGCTTCTCATATATAGGGTAACTCTATAGGGTTTGGAAGCAGTTCTCCTGTATTAAAGTGCACTCAGGGACCTAACTCTGACCCCCCCAGTGGCTGCACGTTGATCTTTATGCTGGCACATAGTAAGGGATGACTGTTACTGTATACAGAGTTTGGCAGCAGTGTTCTGTGCATAAATTATTACTGCAATTGTGTTAGCATCGCATGAGATTAGTAGTCTACTCATTCACACTGTGTTTTGTATTAGCCTGTGGATCCCACTTGCTAGTGAGGGAGCGAGATAGGCAGCACTCTGTAACCTTCACTCCCACACTGGATCAGGGAAGTGGTGAGGTTAAATCGTAACTCTGTAATTATATTGGTCTACATTCAGCCATGTGCCCCAGCTAGCCAACAGCCGCTGCATGAGGGGCTGTAGGAGCACTCATGTTGAGGACCCACTGCTATTCAGGGGAGGAGCCCACATGGTGTTTAATAAGCAGCGCCAGATTTAGAAGTCACAGCTGCACATGTACAGAAATAATGGAGCATGTATGGAAAGGAACAGTGAAGCTTGATAGGATTCTGCTACCCCATCGAGCACGGTGCTGTGTCTACCAGCTTGTAATCAACCAGCTAGTTAGTGAAAAAGACTAAAAATGTTATGGTCTAGCTAGAAATGTCAGAGACTGCAGAATTTATAGTTAACTGAGAGCTCTTACCTTGAGTAAGTTGAAAATGGGAACTTGTTTGCTCACTCTGCTGAGTACAGGAGCTCAGTGAGTGCACTGCAACCTTCTCAGATATGCAAGATACATTGGAGACCATGGGAGCTTCAGGGGCTTGGTTGGAGGGTCAGAATTTGACTGCTAGGTCACATGTGCCACGGATAGATATGTGACACAATTGCAAAGCACCGGTGATACAGACACAATGAACAAGGTACCCCAGCAATTCAACTTGCCCTGTTTTCCCTTTCTTAATCTGTTGGCTGCTGCTATCCTACCCAGGATCCCCATGAAAATGAGATGCTGCATCTCATGGCGTTATGCCGGTTGGAGTAATTTTGAATAAATACATAAGACAGAGTGGAATGGCCTGAACTTCAGTTTTTGGGGGGACTGTCATAATATTGGAGTCCTGTTTATGCCACCTTGATTTTTAATTTTTGCAGGGAACTGAAGACCCCCTGCTGGGGATTGTAAGAGCTGAGCTGTGATGGGTATAAGCAGGAACACCTGGGTTTTATTATATGCAACTAAAGAGCAAAAGAGGGAGGCTCACCCCACTGAGGAATTTTGATAAGTGACAAGTGAGGCAGTAAATGGGTTTGGTAAAGGGAAATCAGTGGTTGCTGTCACTTGATGAGACTGCATAAATGGGAAAATTGGGATTGCAGGGGGCTTCAATAACTGCTGTGAAAATGGGTAATTGACTGACTCAGGTGGTACATGGACTTTATAAAAAGACTGGCTGCTTTGTATATCTTGAACACTGAGAAAGCCTAGATGGGTTGAAAATACGTGTTCCAGAAAGCACTGGGCTGGTATTTCTGCACCAAAAATGGATGAAACGTGAGTAGATGTGGGTTTGAGTTATTTAAGCCTGTGTGTGCAAGAATCCCTAAGTTTGCTTTTTCTTCTTTAGAATTTCATAGAGTAGTGCACACCTGTTTGTACTTATTTAGAATCCACAGAGCAGTGCACAGCGGTTTGTACTTGTTTAGAATTCACAGAGCCGTGCACACCGGTTTGTACTTGTTTTGAATTCACTGAGCAGTGCACATCGGTTTGTACTTGTTTTGAATTCACTGAGCAGTGCACATCGGTTTGTACTTGTTTAGAATTCACTGAGCAGTGCACACCGGTTTGTACTTGTTTAGAATTCACTGAGCAGTGCACACCGGTTTGTACTTGTTTAGAATTCACTGAGCAGTGCACACCGGTTTGTACTTGTTTAGAATTCACTGAGCAGTGCACACCGGTTTGTACTTGTTTAGAATTCACAGAGCAGTTCACACCGGTTTGTACTTGTTTAGAATTCACAGAGCAGTGCACACCAGTTTGTTCTTGTTTAGTTTCAACTAATTTGTTTTAACTGTGAGACCAAGGACAAACATTACACAGACTTACAGAGCTGGACAAAAACCCTGACTAGACATTAAGTCCTGGGTAGGACAGGGTAATACAGGGAAGACTGGATTGACCAATGTTCTCTTTCTGTCAACAGTGTCTATTTTTCTGTGACAATTTTAATATTTCTTCATTAGCAAACAAGCAAAAAAAAAAAAAAAAGTCTGCTGAGCTGTGTAGGAGGGAGAGAGATGGAAGCCACGCCAGGGATGGTCTAGCTACTGGCTATTAAGGGACATTTGATTATCATTTACCAAGCAAAGAGCAGCCTGCAGTGTCTGTTCACATAGACCGAGAAGTGACATATCTGATAGACAACTGACCCTGGCATTTAATTATTACTAGTAATTCTATTCTTAGTTGAGCTGCAGATGTTTTATGAAGACTAGACAATAGAACTGGTTTTATTCTTGCATTCTGTGTATATAGTATCACAAAGGTTGGAGTTATGGCATAGAGATTAGAGCAACAGGTTGTGAATGAGCTTGCTGCATGCAGAAGACCAGGTTTCATTCTTACAACTTCCACTTGCATACTGTGTGACCTAGAGCAAGTTGCATAACCTCTCTGGCTCCCAGTCACCCCTGCAAACTGCACCCTGTGGGCGTTGTGTGATTTCCAGAGAAAATGACTGTGTTTGACCTATTGTTCACTCATCCTCTTAGCGCCTGAATCAGAGTCATTACCCAGTGCTATCAGACACATATGCAGTTTGGCCTATTGGGCAGCGGGAAGTGATACATGCACAGTCTGTGCAGGAATGTAGCTAAGAAGTCATAGCAGCAGAACTGAATACACTATATCATAGGAAAGAACATTTAGTTAACAAACATCTCGTGATGACCAACAAGCTACAAAATATTTTTATTTTGCTAAATACCTTACGTTCCTTACAAAATGCATGGCAGATTTGTAATGTAAGGGAGCACAGAATAAGCCCCACAGTGCACCACAGAGCATCAAAACCCACAAAGCTTCTGTGGGGGCTGCAGACCCCTCACTATTTAGTAGGAATTTTGGGGGTGGACCCGAACCCCTGATGTACAGTATTCAAATGCTAAAAACACCCCTGCTGCAGTACACGTTGGAGCTTTTATAATCTCAAATATTTTGGGGGTCTGCTTTTATCTAAGGCAGAAAGAAGTCCTCTGTGGCTGTACTAAGCCCAGGGTGGATAGTGGGACCAACAAACTGAAGATCAGAGCTTATATAAACTGGTTAACATGCACAATGCACTGCAGGCTATTGAATCTGCCACTGCTGCCTACTGCTCTTATGTCAGCTGCAGGGGATTCTGGGATTTGTAGTAACAGAAGATGTCAGCCTGGAACTAAGCAAAAGTAGTTCTGAATCTCCTACACTACAGTAAACAGTAAGTAAACCATACGCATAAAGTGCAGAATGGGACCAGCCCCATACTTGAGTGTAGGGCTCTTGGTGGTGACTGTTCCTCTTTTAACTCTCACCAACTTACTTTAAAATAATCATGGCAACCCATGTTTTGTTGAGGATTCAAATGTTTAAATGACCATCATGTACTAGGCAAAAAAGTGTGAATTTGACATGTGGGTTGCTGAAACACCAGGGAACCTCCTTAAGTAAATAGAAAATTGATATACCAGTTGTAACATAAACTTTCAGAGATTTAGCTTTAATAAAACTTTTATTTTATTTAGCTATTGTTGATCTGGAAAGGAGGGCTAGGCAATTCTACCCATTTTCTACCTTGTCCTGGAGAAGGATACACATGCAAGCTGACATCTGTTGATATTTTTAGTGAATGGGGAAAATTTGGCCAGGACACCAGGGAAAATGCCCCTACTCTTTTCGGGAAGTGTCATGGGACCTTTAAAATCCACCTGAACAGGCAGACGAGACCTCAGCTTAATATCTCATCTGGACCCCAATCTGAGCCCTTAAAGTACAAGGTAGGGGCAACATAAAAACCTGTGCAATTTTTTTTTAAGTTGTAATGTTGTACTGTATTGCAGAATAGTAAATTATCATGCAAGAAGTGAAATCTATTTAAACTGTGCTTCCACATGCTGAAAACCAGATCTTCTTAAGTACTATGTGTGTGCCAGTTCGGGTCACCAAAAAGTGCTCCAGCACCGTAGTCGCAGCTATCGTTCCCAACAGACTGACAATGGCCCCTTCCCTCCAGGAGAACCCTCCCTGCTACACCTTTGTGAAGGCTTACCTCAAGCCCTGCATCAACCGCAATGTTTGGTACAACTGCGCCAAACTTCTCTGATGCACCTGTACCCAATTTTAGTACATTGGGCACAGTTGTGACAGTTTCCACACTTTACGGCAGCTTGTGTCAAACATTCGGCGTAAGCCCAATAAAAAGGGCCCCTCAAATGATACAAGTTAGACGGGGAGGGAGCTGGTTTAACTTGTAACATCTGGTGCACAGGGATGAAAATCACAGTCGGCACTGAGAGAATGCCACAAGCCTCCTGCATCGAATGTTTGGCGCAACAGGGGCCTGTGGCATACACAAGGCTTTTGAAAATCGAGCCCCAAGTCTTAAGAGAAAGAGCTCTCTCAGTAGCCAAAGACAAGGGCCTATGCTGTCCTGCAACAGCCCAGCTTGGGAGGGGGTTGGGGTTGAATGGAAAAGTAATTTGGTGTTATACAGTGCCTTCCATACACACTGTACGTGGTCTTAAGCCTCGTTCATATGGCAGGTATTAGGATCGTTGCCGCCCCACTGGATCCACAGCTGTATCTAATAACACTGCTGATCAGTGTTCACATGGTACAGCTGTGCACTGTTGCAGGCTTGCTTCCTGTATTATCATCTTCCAGAAATTGCAGGTTGGCTATTCAGCTGGCATCATCGAGTGGTGCCAGGTGTTCAGACGTCTGCACAAAACAGCACAAAACACCTGCACCACTACGCAATCCCAAGAAAAGAGGGATCGCGGTCACAACAAAACGCTACCTGAAAATGGCAAAAGGGTGGTGTTCAGATGTGCACAGTGGCAACAATCTCGCTGCTGTGCACCACCAACAATGGCCCAGAATTGGCTGTGTGAACGAGCCTTTGGTCAGAGGCACTTTATCAGTTGAGCTGCAGATGTTTTATGAAGACTAGACAATAGAACTGGTTCTATTCTTGCATTCTGTGTAGATAGTATCACAAAGGTTGGAGTTGTGGCATAGAGATTAGAGCAACAGGTTGTGCAAACAAAAGCCATGATTGGTGGATGGCACAGATTATCACTTCTGTTTCAGATGGCAAGCACAGATTTTGCATGCATTACAAGTCTCTGCTTCATGCCTGCAATTTATGACTATGGCAAAGCACTACACAAGTTATGATCAGTTGCATTAGTAGTTGGGTGAGCACAGGAAGAGTAAGGGAGGTTAAAGAAAAACTGCATTTAACCTGCAAGCTTGTATTCTCTGTTATTCTATTTCAGATCCTGGTTCACATTTTGCTACTGTTATCTTCACTCACTTTTAGGACATTTTGCGTTTCTGACCTCCACTGTGGTGCTGAAGACCATTTCAGAACTGTAGATGTAGTTTGTGTCCTTTGCTAAGCTCTTACATAGTTTGCACAATGTATATTTGTTCTAGTATGGAATTTTGTGGTTGAAAGACACAACACAAAACCTACACAGTTGAGTTCTAGAATGACACTGCCAGTGCATGGGAATGGGAAAACTGTTTAACCAGAAAAGGCACACTAAGCCAGAACTTGTTTTCAACTGCGACCTGGGAGTACAAGGAACTTAAATGACTTGCTTATGGTCATAGTATGCAAGGGAGAGCTGATGGGATTCAAACTCAGGTCTCCAGGTTTGCAGCTCCGTGCTCTAACCACTACTGCTATACTGCCTCCAGTATATAAATTGGAAACACCAACAGAGTTTACTATAAAGATCAGTAAAGATGAAATGATAAAATAATTGAAACTAGTATTTAATATAGTTAAAAGAAGGTCTCTATCTGAAAGAATGACTTACAGGTTTAGCACAGGTCTCCTTTATAGGGGACAGGAAGTGTGTGCTACTTGGCTTTAATATTGTTGAACAACATTCACATACAATATTCAACATTCCCCATCTCTAATACAGGTCCATGTAATCCACCCCCAGGATGCACCTGAACGCAAGCCGTCACAGCTTAGTGTGCCTTTCCAGGTTAAAAATGACAAATACATGAATGCATATTAAACTGTGCAACAGTTAATATGAAACACTGAGATAGCATTTCTTATCATAGGTAGCATTCGATAAAGAATTCCTAGAATCAGTAATCTGGAGTTTTCACTGTGTCAGGGTTTGCATTCAAGATGCTAAGCAAAGGCTGTTGTTCTATCAGAACAGTGCCCAGAGTTCAGTACACAACTGTGACATTGCCAAAACTCAAATACTGGTTCCACAAACAGAACTATTAAATCGAGGATAATGCCTGATGTACAGGTGACAACCATGGTGTAATCACCTTGAGTGGTTGATAGGGCATCAGTAAACCTCGAGAGCACAGCTTGAGAGGTTTACAATTGCCTAGCAACCACGAGAGATTATTACACCAGGGTTATCACCTGTACATCAGGCATTGTCATTTATAGTGTATGGGACTCGACATGAGGAGTTACACCCCCCCCCCGAACACAAGTAATTTATTGTTTTATTACTTATTCAGAGAGTACCTTTGAGTCACAGACTCATTTACAAAGGTTCCATGTCACATAGATTGTATACAGACAGACGTTACAGCAAATGAGCTCAGAGACAGATACAGATTGTTTACAAGGAATCAATCATGCAAATTAGCCTTACCTTATTAATGAATCTGCACTACAGCCACATGATTGTGTAAGAAAACAATTTATTAGGCTACACAGACTGAATGACAGCGGGCCAAAATAGCACCAGAGTTAAAATCCTCTATCAGACGTAGAGATTGCTAGACTCTGTAACAGTAAACTGAGACAACTGTAATGTTATTTGAATACTGTACTGAGGCTAACGATCACATTCTGGGTGTGTAGAATACTGAATAACACTGGCATTCCGTTTTGTAGACTTACTGCTATGACATAGATGAGATAGGTTTATAAGGTTCTGATATCACAACAGTGGGATTACAAGGTTGTAATCTGCTTGATTTCAGTGGGTAATAAGGGTTACCCATACATAATATAGAGGATAATGGCTGAGAATCGGGTGATAATCATGCTGTAATCACCTCGAGTGGTTGCTAGGGCAACTTGATAAACCTCGAGAGTGCAGTTCGAGAGGTTTACTGTAGCACTAGCAACCACGAGAGGTGATTGCATGCATGGTTATCACCCGATCACCAGCCATCATCTTTTATAGTGTATGGTGAAAAAAAACATTATTTGCCCTTTTTACAGAAAAGAGAAATGTCTATTTCTACTATTCAATTCAAGGTCTGGGATTTAAATTAAGAGGCAAAAAACAATCCAGTTGGTCTCTAGTGGTCACGTGGGTAGGGTAGGAGATGCTATGAATTATGGGATACAATGCTGCATCCTCTACTTGGGCCCAAACAACCGAAGACTCGAGGTGATCATCCTGGCTTTGCGCATCAGCATCTATGTGAGGTAATCTGTTAGGGACACAAGAAAAAAACAGAAAAGTCACCCGAGTTAGGATTATTTACTGCCATTGCGATCGCTAGTCTTGGTAAATGTAAACTGTCACAGATGGAATCCTACTTTGAATTGTTTACCGAGACAGGCGGTCACATTCTATGTGTGAGAATTATGGAACTCTGGTGCATTCTTTTTTGTTATGCCACTGCTTGGAAGTTCTGAAGTGTGGTTAACAGCTTTTAACATTCTGAACAGGGGCATAACAAGGCTGTGTTACTGCTGATTATGGTGGTCAATAGGGGCTACCCATACATTATATAGAGAATAATGGCTGGGATCGGGTGATAACCACGCTGTAATCACCTTGAGTGGTTGCTAGGGCAGCGTGGTAAACCTCGAGAGTGCAGCTCGAGAGGTATACTGTAGCCCTAGCAACCACGAGAGGTGATTTCAGCGTGGTTATCACCCGATCCCCAGCCATCATCTTTTATAGTGTATGGTCAAAAAAACACTGTTTGCATTCTATGTGTGAGAATTATGGAACTCTGGTGCATTCTTTTTTGTTATGTAACTGTTTGGAAGTTCCAAAGTGTGGTTAACAACTTTTAAAATTCTAAACAGTGCATAACAAAGCTGTGTGACTGCTGATTATGGTGGTTAAAAGGCACTTACCATACATTATAAATGCTTTACATGCAATGGAAACAGAAAAGAGAAAATTACTTACTATAGCAATATTATTTCTTCCAGGGGATCCCTCATTATGCTTGACAACTGCAGCAAGCCCAGCTGGTGAAGCTGCCCTGGAGTGCGAGGTTAAATTTGGAACATCATTTGAACTGCTGCCTTCAAGGTGGTGCTGTGTTCCACAGCCTAACTTCAGATCTTTTTGTAGCCAAAATCAAGGAGCCCACTTACTCTGGTAACTAAGCTAACCTATGCTAGTAAACAAAAAACTAAGATGTAAAATGAACATGGCCCAGAGGACCAAGTATGAAAGACCATCAAAGCTAGCCTAAAAGCAGAATTGTGTGATTGTGAGTTCACAGCAATGCTCAAGCAATTAAATAAAAAGAATGTCAAGAGATTATTGTGAACCTATTCCTGGTTCTGGAAGGGGAGGTCGGGTGGGAGATTCAAGCATAATGAGGGATCCCTTGGAAGAAACAATATTACTACGGTAAGTAAATTTTCTCTTGAAGCCCCAGGAATCCCTCATTATGCTTGACACTGCAGACTACAAAGCAATACCTTGGGTGGCTAGGTGCAGAACCTATCTGGGAAAATGGTTCTGCAGAACAGCGGTGCTGAACTTGGCATCCCTTCTGGACTGAACATCCAGACAATAGTGCTTTGTACAGGTGCAGACAGTTTTCCATGTAGCTGCTTTACAAATGTTTTTCCCCTTATTTTATGTGTTTTTTTTCTCCCCAGCCCCACTCCCACACATCCCCATGACTCACACATGTGGAGACACACGTACACATGCCCTATGGGATACTCCACCCTACTGGTCACTCCAGTGTCATCTGTGCCGATCACCAGACCTCCATCTGGTGATAGTGGGACTATGGGTGGGCAACCCCTCCTTCCCAGGGAAGGGGAGCCATTGCTCAATCCTACTTCCACCCCCCATGCTGGCACCCTGGCGACTCAAGGTTGTTCCCGAGTCAGGGTCACCGGCATAGCACAAGGTGTGGCATCCACACCTAAACCCTCGGCGCCAACAGGCTGGCTGCTTTACAAATTTTTGGTAATAGAACGTCATTAAATGTTGCCACCGAGGCAGCAGTATCACAAGTGGCGTGCACCTTGAGACCCTGGGGTGGCCGCTTGCCAGCTTCCATGTAACAGAACTGAATGCATGCCACAATCCAGTGAACAACAGTCCGTTTCGAGGTTGGAGTGCCTTTCCCCATTTCACTGTATGTAAGGAACAGTTGAGTACCAGAGGACCTATGGTCCTTGGCACGCTCCGGGTAGTAATTGAGAGACCTCTTGACGTCCAGACTGTGTAGCTTTTGATCACCAGCATTGGACTGCTCTATAAAAAGCAAAAAAAAAAAAACACAGAAGGGTGATGGACTGGTTCAGGTTGAACTCTGACATCACTTTGGGAAGGAATTTTCTGTTCATCCTAAGGACGATCTTATCCTGGTAGAAGATAATGTAGTTTGGGTCCATGCAGCGGGATTGTAATCTGCGGTGGCCACTGGCTCAAAAGGAGGTTGCATGAGCCTGGCTATGCAAATGTTCAGATCACAGGGAAGGCCAGGTTCCCTAACCGGGGTGGGGGTAAGAATACAAATGCAGAAGGCCCAAGAACCTCTTGAAGATAGGGTGACAGCCCACTGTGTTTTCTGCTTATCTGCTGACGTATAGTCAGAGATAGCTGCCAAGTGAACCCTTAGGGTAGCAGGTCTCAGGCCTAAGGATTGCAGGTGGGGTCCATGAGTGTAGGCAGATCAACCTGAAGAGGACTGATGTGCTTAGAGGCACACCATAGGGAAAACTCCTTCCACTTAGAAGCATAAGTTTTCCTAGTAGCTGGTTTTCGTGACCCTTTTAGGTTAAGTACACCTGGTCCAAAAATTGGTAATCTAAGTATTCTAACTGCTCAAAAAACAGGCTTTATGGTGCAGGGACTTGAGGTTCGGAAAGGTTATTTTGCCCTGAGATGCTGTCAGCAGGTTGTTTCAGGGGAAGGCCTATAGGTTTCCTGACAGACAGGGTCAGCAGGTGGGAGTACCAAGGCTGTCTGGCCCAGTCTGGGGCTATTAAAATCATGGTTGCAAGCTGGCCCGCCAGCACAGCGGTAGAGCTACCGCTTGCGATGCCAGCCACCCTGGTTCGGTAGCGAGCACGGTTTGCTGGAGGGTCAGCCGGGGAAAGAGGATCGAGTGCCCAGCTGGCTGCTCTCTTTCTCCAGGGAGGGGTGGGCTGCAGGTCCCATTGCAATACTGCCACCTGGGTGACTACAGGTGGAGGTGCAAATCGGGATTGTAGAGCGCAGGGAGGGGAGGATGTCGGCTGAGGTCCAGAGTGGTGGTACATCTCGGCGTGCCCTCGTCTCCTTGGATCTCCCCATGTGCCGTTATCCTTGAGGGGTAGGGGGACACCAGAGACACTGAAAAATCCCTGCATCTGCACCTGGAGATGGTTCCCACCGCCTTAGCCACACAACTGGGCTCCAGGGGGAGCTCAGTTGGACCACCCAATGCAACACACTGGATTGGAGGGGTTCCCCACCTGGGAGGGTAATCTGCAGCTGAATGGGGGGTTGGTCCTCTAAAGCAACCCTGAGATGCCTGGTGGAGCCCTACAGGATGCCTTGGGAGTTCCTCATGGAAGGGGCAGATACGGTGCTGTTGAGGTGTATAAACAGCAAGTAAAAAATAAAAATCATAGTTGCAGGTTGACTTCTCAATTTCAGAACTCAAAACAGCAGAGGGACTGGAGGGAAGGTGTACAGAAATGTCCCCTTCAACCCAGAAACAGAGCCCCCATGAGAACTGTTCCCACTGCTGGAGGCCTGCAACGGTAGAGGGAGTTGATAATTGTGTTTGGATGTCAACCAATTCACTTGAGGAGAGCCCCATCTCTTGAAGATCATGGTCAACATCTGTTTGTTCAGTGACCATTTATGATGAGCTTGGCTTATCCTGCTGAGGGAGTCCACCAGGACACTGTCCTGTTCTGGGAGGTGAACTGCTGACGGCTGGTACTCTAGAGTTTCATAGCTTCTGTGCACAACTTGAGGACCTTGTGCCTCCTTGCTTGATGATGTAGTACATGGTGGGGGAGCACCAAGGGAGGTCAACAGTGAAAATGCCGACCTCCCCCACAGCAACGGCACAATACCGACGCAGGTATTGTGCCACCTGTTCTAAAAGTGTTTTCTGTGGGGGGCTGTGCCCTCCACACCCCCTGGACTTTAGGATTCCAACTCCAGGTCAGAGTTGGTCCAGGAAGGGGGCGGAACACTGGGGGAAGTGAAACACGGAAAAAGGACCATTACCGTGAATGTCACCATAATGGTCTTTTTTCCTGTTTCACTGTCGGGGTGTCAACCTGAAGGGGTGCACCAACATGGTGGTGGTGTCTGTCCTGACCTGTACAGACTGGCCCTTGACTTGTGGTGTAAATGACCGAAGAGTTGGAAACACTGCTTGTAGCTCCAGTAGATTTATATGTTCCCTAGAGTCCTGGTGAGACCATACACTGTGTACTGTGAGGTCTCCCAGGTGGGCCCCCAGCCCAACATGGAAGCATCTGTAGTCAGAACGGCTGTGGGACTCTGTGCCTGGAAAGGTACCCTGCCTCTGAGGTTTTCCTCATCTTTCCACCATTCCAAGGCTTGTAACAATATTTGCGACTGGCACCAGCTTGGACAACGGCTGATGCTTTTTGGACTAATGGGCTCACAAGTGGTACTGAGTATCCCTTACCTGAAATCTTGCTCCTGGAACTACTGCCGTGGTGGCTGCCATATGTCCTATCCACTGAAGGAAGTGTCTTGCCATTCTGGGCTGACCTACGGCAAATTAATTTGCCAGGTTTACAAGGTTTCTCACCCTTTCCCGAGGTAGGAAAGCCTTTCCCCATAGTGCATTCAGTTCTGCTCCTATGAAATCCAGTATTTGTACTGGTTCTGTCTGAGACTTTGACACATTTGTAAGGAATCCTAATCTCTTTAGTGTTCTGAGTGAGAAGAAGTGAATCATTGACCTATTGGTGTGATCGTCCCATGACCAACCAGTCATCCAAGAAGGGAAAAACCATCACCCCTTTTTTTTTCCTTAGGTGCGCTGCTGTGATGACCAAGCACTTTGTGAACATGCTTGGAGCAGACAACAGACCGAAAGGGAGGACTACAAACTGGTAGTGGCCTGAGGCAAGCCTGAACCGCAGGTATTTTTTGTGACTGCGCCTGATCGAGATGTGAAAATAGGCACCCTTCAGGTCCAAGGATGCTAGCCAATCTCCCTGTTGAAGGGATGGGAGAACTGTGGATAGAGGGACCATCTTGAATCTGACTTTTGAAAGATGCTCGTTCAAGAATCTGTGATCTTGAATGGGTTGCCACTCCCCATTTTTCTGTCATGTGAGAAAGTATCTTGAATAAAGGCCCTTTCCTCACTGGGATAAGGGTACTCTTTCTGTTGCATTTGCCTGCAGGAGTTCTTGACTTCCAGCTCTAGCAGAATTTTTTCTGTTGGGAGTGTGGAGGGGGTGGAAATGTCTGCGTGCAAATAATTTTGGAAACCTGTTGAAGTGTAGAGTGAGGCCTTGGCTCACTACTTCCAGGACTCACTTGTCTGTGGTGATTTTCTATTCCAGAAAGAAATGAGCCAGCCTGCCCCCTACTGGCAAGTGGCTGGTGACCTGGGCGCACACGTTAGGGTTGCTGTGTAGGCCAAGTCCTAGAGGATAAATCGGGAAGCTCTTCTTCCTCTCCCCCTGAAGTAACCTCTTGAATGAGTAGTCATAGGGCATGGGGGTTGTAAGGCCTTTGGTAATTACCTCTACCCCGACCTCCCCTTCCTTGAGATCTGTAAGGCATAGGAGCCTTTTCCTTTTCTGTATTGCTTTTTTCAAGTGGTTCTGTATTCTTGAACCTTTTTCATGTAAACCTCTGTTTTGTCACCAAAGAGGGAATTATTCTCACGTGGGAAATTCATAGCCTTTGTCTGGGCATCATGGGACACGTTAGTTGTCCTTACCCATGCAAATCTCCTCGGGGAGATGGCATGCACCATGGACCTGGAAGCAGTTTCATTATTGTTCACAGCCACATGGTACTATTATCTAGTAGCATCCTGGGCGGCTTTGGCAGTGTCTATGTCCTGGGCCTAGTTTTTGCTCACAATGGGCCAGAACTGCGTTGCAAACTGCTTTCTGGTACTGGACTGCATAGGCCATGTATGCAGCCTGTCTATGGAGCAATGAGCCGTTGTATACATTTTCTTTTTTCCCATACTCTCCAGCTTTTTGGAATCCTTCTCCCGAAGCTGGGGAGAGAGGGGGGATCCTGGCCTTGTTGCATGCAGCTGCCTGGACTATGGCCTCGTGGTATGGGTGTGTACAGAGGTACTCAGCATTATATTTGTCCAACTGGTACATCTGTCTATTTTTCTATCCATTCCCGGGATAGACGTAGGAGACTGAAGTAGTCTGCAGGTTATCCTCTTTAGTGCCTTGTGCACCAGTAAGAGCAACCTTTTTGTGGGGTTTATCCCCATGTCCAAATGATCTGCCTCCTCTTCTTCCTCACCTATCTTGAGAGGGAAGAGCCAGAGTATCCACTATCCGCCTCGCAAAGGCATAGTGGGGGGAAATAGTCTTCCTGCTCCCGTGGAAGGTATCCGAAATCCTGATAAGAGGAACCATCTGAGTCTAAGGTCTCTCCTTTGTCCTCCTGTTCCTCATAAGACAAGTTGTTACCTCTGTCCCCTGGGATGAGGGGGCAGAGGCTGAGGGGGAACCTGTAAAAACCATCATGGCTTGGAAAGCTTGGACTAATTGTAAAGTCCTTGCTGTCTCATCTTGCGAGGGCATAGTAACCTGGTCCACTGGCTTCTCCTTTTGCTGTGAAGCAGGAAGGCCAGTGACCTTTTTGTCATTGTTTTTTTAAATATGTCCACTGATGTCTCTTTTTACCTTTCAGCAGGAAACATAGAATTTGACGGCAGATAAGGACCGCTTGGCCCACCCAGTCTGCCCATTTCCCTACCTACTGGATAAGCTGCAGATCCTAGTTAACCAGCAGCCTACTTCTTCCTACCCCCAACCCCTAGAATTGCCTTATGACTGTCCCATGCATGCTTGAATTCCACCACTGATTTTGATTCCACAACCTCCTCCGGAAGGCCGTTCCATGCATCCACACCCCTCTCTGTGAAAAAATACTTCCTTAAATTACCTCTGAGCCGCCCCCCATCTTCAAATTGTGCCCTCTTGTTCTTGCACACCTCTTTTTTTGAAAGATGCTACCCTCTTGGACTTTGTTGATTCCTTGAGGTACTTGAATGTTTCTATCATGTCCCCCTCTCCTCCTTTCCTCGAGGCTATACATATTAAGCTCCTTTCGTCTCTCTTCATATGTCTTCCGGTGCAGACCCTGCACCATTTTAGTTGCCCTCCTCTGGACAGCTTCCATCCTGTCTGTCTTTGTGGAGATTGGGTCTCCAGAACTGCACACAGTACTCCAGATGGGGTCTCACCAGCTGTCTGTACAGAGGGATAATAACTTCCTGTTTTCTACTGGTGATGCCTCTCCCTATGCATCCCAGTATCCCCCCAGCCCTCCTTGCTGCCCTCTCACATTGCTTGCCCACCTTTAGGTCATCTGATATGACTACCCCCAGGTCCCTTTCCATTTTGTTGTTGTTAGTAAAACAACAACAAAAGGAAAAGAACTCGAATGACTCAAATAGTGAACAACTGAATAAGGTAATAGAAACTATCTGAGATGTATGAAACATCTCAATGGACATCACCAGGCAGTGACCTTTTTTTAAGCTGTGTTTTAGACCGTTCACTGGTCTCCTTTTGCCTTTCAGCAGGAGGGGCAGTGACAAATAAGCAACCTGTTGCTCACTATCTTAGAAAATCAATGCCTCCTAGAACAATGTTCCCTTGACTTTTTTCCCCCCAGAAAAAAAACAAGAAAATATAAGCAGCAAGAACCTTTCCCAGCAGAGGCGCTGCTGCGAGGTCATGGATCTCCAAGGCAGGAACCCGCTGAGCAGAATTTGAGCTATGGAGACAAATTAAGTAAAGACCCCCAAAACACCAGAATTTGGCAAATATAAAATAAGCGTAGAAAAAATAGCAAACCAAGCCTTCCTGGATGAAAGTCGTTGCTGCTACGAGTCGCGGGTCTCCGAAGAGAGTAAGTGCTACAGAGTGAAAAATAATAAATAACTAAAACATTCTATAGAGATAGAGTTTACAAAATAAATAAAACGATGAGAGGTCTGTCACTGTGAACATCTAGCATGTTGCTAGACAGATCTCTTCGGGGTGACTTGCTTCTTCAGGTGGAGAATAAGATCTAACATTGCGCTGCAGAATACAGCACCACGTAGGGGGCAGCAGTTCAAACGATGTTCCAAATTCTAACCTCTCACTCTGGGGTAGTTTTATAGACTGGACTTGCTGCAGCTGTCAAGCATAATGTGGGATTCCTGGGGCTTGGATACATTTTTTTCTTTTTTTTTTACATTCAATTTTTTATGTACAGGTAAATATGAATCATTTAGAGGTATGGATCTCCTTTCTGAAACAGGAAACTTTTAAACAACTGCAAGTTAGACATTACTTGCCTTGTAGGGAAATATCAAAGACAAACCACAGAAATATGCATTGAGTGGTTAAATGGCTTGGTCAGTGTAGCACGCTGAGCGTAGTGCCAGTGGGAATACAACCTGGTTTCCTTGTTAACTGATCTGCACGCTAAACAGGAGGTTACACTGCATTTTAATGTAATAAAAGGGAAAAGAAATTCCCTTTAAATTTCATTTTACAAAACAAAAAGTCATATTTGTGTCTGTCAAATTTTTTAAGCAAGGAACAGAAGTATTTTTCTTTACTCATTTTACTCTCCAGAGTGCAGCAGTAGTACTGCAGAAATATTTTTCCAATGAAATTAAAACACAGTAAGTGGGCCACTTCTGCCAAATGCATGAACAGTATTAACATCCCCTCTGGGGAGAGAATGTGCAGTAGGTCCCCATGACACACTGTTCCATTTTAGGGTATTTGGGCCTAGAGCTCTTAATAGGTTACATTTTCCTTCCTCCAGGCGAGCTGGTCTGTGTAGTTGGGAGTGCCTCGGGGAGAGTCTCATTGGTGTGTGTGTGGGAGGGAAGGAGTCTCATTTGGTGTGCGTGGGAGTTCAAAAACGGGAGCGGGGGCAATTGTCCGCTTCTGCAGGACCATCCAGTTTCCTTGGTATGGGAGGCTCAGTCTGGACCCTGTTAGGACATGGTGGCAGATGTGGATTTTTGAGTCCCCAGTGGGGAAGTGATGCCGGGATGGAAGGGGAGTACCAGGTTGCTAGCACGTGGTCACCTTGGGATTCAATCCCATGCAGAATATGAACTGTCAGGAGACTGAGAGCCAGTTGGGACTCTACGTCCACGAGAAGAAGTACCAAAGGGCAGCTGAAAGTAAGTTTGTGCCAGTTTTCAGCTGCAAAAGACAATGGGGAGAGTGAGAAAGGACTGCTCTCCGGGTTCCATGCCGCCCATATTGTGACCTCTTGCGGGAGATCACTTGAAGCTTGGTAAAATCTTGGCAAAGAGTGGGAGGCCTGCCTGTAGATGTGGCTGTTGTCCAGCACATGAAGTTGAGCGTAGTAAAGTTGAGGACCATGGATCCTGGCCTGAGGGAGGTAGTTGCCAAACCGAGCTGAATACTGTTAGGGAAATGACTAATAGTTATGCTACCCTATATCTGGACTAAAGTGGGAACCAACTTTCTGAATACTGATATTTCATGGATAAATAATCAACAATGCTAGGACACTGATACAGTGGAACCCTTGATCCAATATCTTACATCTTCGCCACAGGGGATTGCACAACCCAATGACTTACTCTACATGGAGGAAAGTTATTAATCAACTAAAGCTGAATTTAAATGTTTTTTTTTTGTAGACTATTTATTCGCCCTTCTACACAGGACTCTCTCCAGCTGGGTCATGGGGCTTACCTTGGCTGATCCTATCTACCTGAAGCCCCGGGTAATCCTCCTGGGGGCAGGCTCTCCCCACGGTCCATCCCTGTACCCCCCAATCTACATCCCCACGGGGGCAAGGACCATCAACTTCTACTTGCTGCCCTATCTGAGTGTCTGGCCAAGATGGGTGCGGAGAGCCAGGAGGACACCCCCGGCCCTACACTGGACATGGTGCCTTGGTGCCACTAGACTCTCCTTCACCTACCAGTGGGAAGGGGGTATTTCAGGCTTGTTTCGGTCCCCCGAGGAGCTCAGATGTGCAATGGTGGTGAGGCACTACGTGCCGCCGCCTGCCGAGCTCCTCCCCTACTGAACGTGCACCAACCGTTTGTGCTGCACCCAACTGCTACCAGGTGCCACTACTACAGAGTGGTGCATCCCTGCAACCCCTCCCCAGGGAAGAGAGTTGTCCTCCAGATGTTTGATCCCCTGCCAGCCCTGGCTCACTCCTGAACCCGGGTCACTGGTGGGGCATCCAGCACCTCAACCCTCAGTGCCACCGGGCTGGCTGAATTTAAAAGTTGAATCAAGTTGCAATAAACGTTTTGGTGTTCCTGTTTATACTGTATATGGTTGGGGACTGTTTACTGCCTGCCATGTTGCCTTGTTTGCTAATCAAGTTTGCCTCCTAGCCCAGTGCCCCATGGGAGAATGGTGCCCCAGTTCCAAAGAACAAAATGCAAGTCCTCTAAAGTTTCTGTTGTGGTGTTCCCCTGCCCTCAGATTTACACCAGCAAACCCCTAGACACTGGGATGGGGGCTACAGTATGATGTTAAAGGGGTTAAAGTCAGCACCAAGGGCCCCACACTCAAGTGTGGGGCAGGTCCCAATATGCACTTTGTGTGCAAAAACATTCTGGTTTACTTACTGTTTACTGTATTATAGTAGATCATCAGACTAATTTTGCTTAGTTCTAGGCAGACATCTTCTGTTACTACAAATCCCAGAATCCCCTACAGCTGACATCAGAGAAACAGACAGCAGTTGGAGATTCAATAGCCTGCAGTGCATGTTAGAGCTTTACTAATCTCCAATCAGATGTTTTCTGGGAGGGACTGCTTTTCTCCAGGACATAAGTACAGTACTCTGTGACTATACATAGCCCATGGAAGACAGTGGGACCAGCAAACAAAAGATCAGAGCTTACAAAAAACTCTAACATACATTGCAGGCTATCGAAGCAGTGCATGTTAGTTTATAGTAGCTCTGTTCTTTTGTTTGCTGGCCCCGCAGTTCACCCTGGGCTATGTACAGTCAGAGAACATTGCTGGTATATTTCTAAAACTCTGAGCTTCATAGGTGCAGTTTGTGTAGTGAAATTGTTTTGTGCTGGGAGAGCCACTGACCAAGGCTCACTGACCACAGACGCAGCTATGTTTGGAGAAAGAGAGTGGATTGTTACAAAAGTTGGGATCTACAAGGTTACAAATGTCTTCCTAACACTTTTGGTCTTTGCTACCAACTCACAAGTGACACAGCAGGAAGCTCGGACACCACAGAACATGGAATCTCTGCCCAGCATACAGGTACTTAAAAAGTTATGACTGTGACTCTTGTTTTAATGAGGTGCAAAACACGGACAATGGGGTTAATACGACATGTGTATGCAAATCAGCTAGGTGTGCACAAAATCTAATACATATCAGTTCAACAGTATTTTAGCACTTTTTCCTATAAAGTTTCTCCTAAGAGTAGAGGCTTCTGAAGATGAGGTAAAACCTGTTAAAATGAATTTATTGACGTGTTACCTGTACCTCTTCTAGACCTATTCTCCCGTACCTCTCAACCTTCTCTCTTGCTAATCAGGTAAGGCTTTTTTTCTGGGACAAATTATCAAAATTGAGGCACAACTTAAAGAATGGAAATATATAATGGGGCTTAATGTGAAAAGCATTTTCTGAAGGACAGCTAGACTGCAGCATTTTTCTGGCAAAATTTTGTGCTTCAGATCACTAATTTTCAGTGACAAATGCCAAATTTTAGAAGAGACAGATGAAATTGGGGCAAAATCAGGGAGAGCTGAAAGGTATGCGTTTTCATCAAAAGTTAAAACTTTCTGTGGGCGGGCAAAAGACCACAGGTCTATTCTAAAGGCATTGAAAAAAAAAAGGGAGGGGGACCTTTTCCTTCTTGATTTACAAAATTATTTTTAGGCCTCTCCGGTGCACATCCTTGTAATATAGTCAGCTGGTAGTGTGAAAATCATCTAGTAGACGAGGAAGAACCTCATGAAAGCAGATGATGAATCTAAATTTAAGCATTTCTTCAGTATCCAAAAATATTTCATAATAACCAGACAAAATTCAGCATATAATTAATTTTCTCTTTTTATATTCTTTAATTCTTTATTACTGATGACCTTTACAGGCAAGCAGGGTCTTTGTGTGTCACACTGGATGCTGTCTTGCTTTTTCTCTGCTGAAGTCGCAATAATTTCCACAGCAACGCACTGTTGGAAACAGAGGATACTCCTTAATCATGCCACCGTCATCTTGGGCTGGACATAACCTGCTTGGAACACAACCACGATGGTGGCTGTGACTCCACAGGAATACTTGCAGCAACCTGTGTTGCATGTAAAGGCTCCCAACAACAAAGTGGGATACAACTAGATAATCCACTTGTTGGTTATGTAGACAAACCAGTATTCTACAGTCTACTGGGGCTGCCATTTAAGTGACATTTTAGTTGCCTGACCAGGTTCAGAAGGCACTGCCCCTCTTCACTACCTGTAGAAATGATCAGTGGTGCAAAACAATGAAGGGGGGACTGCCTTCTAAGCCCATTTGGGCAAGTAATTGAAATGACAGCCTCAGCAGATTGTAGAACGCTGGTTTGTTTACATAGCTGACTATCAGATTTCCTTGGTTTTGTATCCCGCTTTACTGTTGGGATTTGTTTACGTTGTTATATACTCCAATGGAGTCATCACTTCCATCTTGATTATTTGTGCTCCAAACCTTTGTTGCAGTGTAAAGATGATGGAGCAGCTAACACGTATTGACTTTGGGGTGGGGTGGGGTGGGGGTGGATATAAGCAGACAGATGAGCAGCCAGGAGATAAAGATAAAGTTTCCGTAAATGGTTACAGTGATAACAAGCACTTTCCAATGGTAAATGCGTATATTTCCTCTGCTGTTTGGCGAGGATAGTGCAGAAGTTAAAACTTGCTTTTAATTTGTTAATTTTTAATAGTGAAATTGCGATGACTAGGAAATACAGTTCACATAGTGTTTTTCTTGTATTGTGAGCATACGAACATGACAGGTGATCATTTATCAAACCCCACCTAAAGCGTGATTTTTTTGCAGAATGAACGAGTTTGGGGAAGGGATTCAAACATGATGTCTGATGTGTTCATGAGGCAGATTAAAAGACGGTGTTGAAAATGTGTCTTCAAAATGTAAAGAAACTGCAATGTTATGAGTACATTTAAAAATATCAGTGTTTCTTAACTCTGGTCCGAGATGTGGATCCCAAGTTTTCAACATGGTCTTGTTAGCCCACCTTATCAAGATGGGTATAATTGTTGTTTTTTAATTCCTAATGAAATGTTTTTTTTGTTTGTTTTTTTAAGCAACTGCAAAAGTTTTGAAGGGGATCTGAAATGACAACTGTCTTGTTCATGAGGTGGGGTAAAAAAAGCTATGATAATTTGGGGCTAAAATGTTACAAAAAAAAGGCATAAAAGTTCAAAATTAAGTAAAGCCATTCACCAGACTTATTGTTTTTCCATCAGTTCATGGACAGGCATGGTAGGGAGAGGATTGTTTGCATCACTTAACATATTATTTCATGGGACCCTAGTGAGGGATTGGGGAGGGTGTGGGGTGGTGATTGCTGATGAGGGAGGGACAGCGGGGTTCAGAGGCGCTAGACATTGCTGGTTGCTTTTCCTTTTCAGGTATCTGGGTACCAGACACTGGGGACTGGGCACCCTTAGAGTCAGTGCGGTGTTTGGCAGCTCTTGGGTTAGGCACCCTAGTGTCAGAATATGGTGAGGGGGGGGTTACCAGCTGACCACTTGGTTGCCCTTCCCTGATACTGCTACCCAACTGCTTTTGGGCAGCTAATTAAAGGGTTTGCACTGCCATGTTTCACTCTTCTAAGCATGTCAAGAAACCCTTTCTCCCCGCTCTGCCAAGGATGGCAGGTGACAGAACAGAACAAATGTTGCCAAGCAGCAGTATCACTGAAATGGTGCTGTCAGCATGGGGGGGGGGTGAGAGATGGAAGTCGCAACCAGAGAAGACTGGTTTGGGCTACAAAACATTCTATAGAACTGTTCATGTAATGAAACCGTGTGTGGTGCTTTCACCCAGAGAGAGGTTTAGGTGGGCCTGGTGTAAGTATAGCACCACCCCAAGATGCTGGTCTCCTTCCCCCCCCCCATAGGGTCAACCCATCTGTGAACCAGCTCAATGCGGTGACTGTCCCCACAAAGCATGCACTCTAAAATATGCACACAGACAGGGGTTGCAAACAAAATAACTGACTTTAGAGTCCAGCTGCAGGCCCTAACAGCAGAAATGGGAATGAGCAGAATGCAATAGCTTGTATACACTCTGCTGGTTCTTCCGTGCCTTTCCAAGCTCCGTCTAATTACAGCTCAGGGCTTCACTTCACCTGTCCTGCAAAGAGCAGCCAAATATTATAACTCTTAATCGCAAGATGAAGCAGCTCTCTCGCTGCTGTGCCAGGCACGGATCTCTTAGAAATGTCAGGCACAGTCGCCACGCTCAGCTGATTGTGCACATCACATTTCACTCCTGGTGCCTGTCTCGCAAAGCTGTATGCAAAACCACGACATAAAGACGACCTTGGATTACCAGAACTATTGTGTTTATTTTGGTGCTTTTCTGCTTCCCTGTCCATTTCACTGAATAACTAGCACCGATTTCTTGTGTTGCAAGTGTTGAGCCAGCCTTAGCAGCACTGAGCAGCACAAGCCTGATGGTCATGAGACCGTACAGAAAAAACAGTGAAGTTTAAGTTCAAATACCTGATTAGACTTATTGCAATAATTACCTCACAGCCTATCATTTCCTGGTGATTAATGACAGACTGGAGTGGGTTGGTGTTCAGATGCACCCTGCCCCCCGGACTGTGCTTCCTGTGTCTTTCCAGACTCTGGCCAATTACACTGCTGACTCCCACACCACACAGTGCACTGTACTTTGGTTGCTGTTGCCCAGTTGCACTGGGGCACTACCCTCTCCCCAGATACCAGTTGAAACACTTAAATCTAAGACTTTTCCAGTGCTTCACTACATACCTGGCTATGGTAATGTAGCAGGCATGATGACATTTAACGTGGTTGTCCAGTGGTAGTGCACTTAAACAAATTACAACAGTACTATGCAACTTGAAACCCAAAGACTCTTAAATCCACAAAGGGTATTTGTCAATCCCAGCTGGATAGTCTACTCCATTAAATACTTTTCCAACTATGATACAAAAACAATGTAGGTACAGGGCAGGATCGGATCATATTCTCTTAGAACAGGGAATCTCCCTTGATAAACAGGTGTGATAGTGCTGTTCGCAGACCAGGGTTTTAAATAATTGATTAGCAGTTTTTTTCTTGGGACAATACTAACTGTACAGACAGCATTTATATAGGTTTTCTAGAAGTGTTATGTTTATTAAACACAGTGAGGAAAGTGCTATGCATTTTCACAATGTTTTACAACTTTTATGAGCAAAATGCTAATCAATTTTTAGAGTTAAATAAAACCCTGGCAGACTCATGCACACTCTTCTTCCTCTCTGATCTCCGGTGTCGGCTGGTGAAGGGGCGCTCCACTGGTCCAGGTCAGGCCTCCCTGTCCTCTGCATTCAGCATTTGATCCTCTGATTTCACACACTGAGCATTTCGGCCAGTGAAATGCCAAACAGACCATTTCCTGGCATCCAGTCCTTAGTGTGTGTCAACAAGCGGCACTGGGCAGTGGTGCTGGCTGGGTAGCTTCCTAGACTAAATGCAGTTTGCAGGTTCTTGAGTTGCAGCACAGTAAGGCTTAACAGATGGCTGCAGCTCCCAGGTTTAGCATCATACTGAGCTATCATGTCATTAAGTCTTCTCATTAATAGCTTTGTTTCTCGCTTCTCATTCTGTCTCTGGCAGATGTAGCCTGTTTCTAGCAGCAATCTGCTTTTCTAAAGGACACACCGCACTCTTCAGGGCTGTGCACAGATCTGACTGAGCTCTGGAAAGGCCCCTGCTGTCTATTGGGAAATAGCAGCTCCAGATTAGCTGTTTATGCTCTCTATCAAAATTTAAGTAGGCTTGGAGGTCTATTGCACGTCAGGAGACCGGCTGCTGAAAAAACACCTAAATTAGGTACACTACAAGTTCACAATCCACTGAAACTTTCTCCACAATTGTGTGGCCCTGATTGGGTCAATCATCATGCCAGCTTGGGTCAGAGGTGACCAAGATGGCAATGGTTTTGTAGTCCAAAGACAGTGTTTCCAACAATTCTGACATTTAACAAAATGTTTTACACCAGTCTTGCAAGGGGGCACTTACATGTTTGATCGGGTGGCACCAGTCAGAAGCACTGAGGAATCTGTTCCATTGGCAGCAGCAGGTACTGTACCTTTGTGCAGAACTACTGGGAGTTGTAAAGGTAAAGCCCCCGTGGGGGTTCAATGTAGTTTTTTTTACAATATTACTGTTATTATGATTAAAATCTCTAAAGTATTTCAGCTGAGGTGTGAGACCTGGTGGAATAAAACTAAAGTTACATTCTTCTGTGGTCCACGCTTTAGAGAACTCAGCTGTGTGGCCTTTTGTGCAAAAAGTCTACAGTACAAACAAGTAGGCATGGGTAGTGGAAGTCTTTTGATCTAAAGGCTATTGTTCTGGGATGACAAGAGTCCTTTCATACAAAAGGCTTGTACTGAATGTGAACTGTAGTCCAGGTAAGGCAATATGTTTCAGGGTGGGCAGACCACAATAATAACAAATTGTCAAGCTCTAAATAACAAATTGGGTTTGGATTGGGGGGGGCTAGAGATCAAAAGCAGGTAGAGGGTGTGATGTCAGAGGTCAAGAGGATAGTCCAGTGATGCGGGGATAGTGGGCTGGCCAGTCAAAGGTATTTCTGTTTGTAGGTTTGCAATCAGTTTAGTTGTGCTTTGGGACAGTGAACTAATAACATCATTGATTCAAGTCTGCCGTAACTCACCAGTTCCCAGTTGTGGTAAGCTTCTACTCTACTTGAAGATTAAGATAACACTAAGTTAGTTTTTGTGTGTGGCCTCTTATCTTTTTAATGTGCGTTATCTGTAACGCATGTAAATATTGAGGCGTATTAAATGCTGTTATTTTTATACTTGATGCTTAAGTTTTCTGTGATTGAGTAATTTCAGATCTGGATAACCAAGGGTAAATGGCAAGTGTGATCTGTTTCTGAAGAGACAGGCTGCAAAGTTACCATCTCTAAAGCAAAGAGTTCTCAGCTGTGCCAAAAGGGGTGGGTCATTTGCCCTTTTGGAAAAAGCAGTGTACTGTATGAGCAGCTGTTCTAGTGGGTTTTGAATATAGAGATACCCCGAGTGACAGGTATGCTGAGTGGTCGCTGCATACCAAGGTAACCATTCAGGCATCTGAAGGGTTGCATAAACTGGTAGTAGTGCAGACAGAGTTCTGGGAGAGGACCAATCTGACTCACCCTAAACTAGTTTTCTGAAGGGATGCTTACATGGCTGGTCATGGCAGCAATCTGGGATCCCGTGTTCTGTCGGGGGTGCTGAGTCATAGGTTCTATCAGAAGTGGCAGACATCTTCGTGCAGAACTACTCGGAGCCATAATGGTAAAGTCCCCATGGGAGTTATACAATCTGAAAAAAAAAAATGGAGGTTCCTAGAAACCTTTTAAAATAGTTTATTTATAAAATGGGTTTCAGAACTTCTTTCAATATCATTCACTCACTCTGTCTACTTCCAGCCATACCTCTTAAGGTTTTGTCACTGAAATGTGGGTCACTGACTCTCACGTCCAACTTGAAAGGAGCATGTTAAGGATCCAAGACATTCTGGCCTTACAATGCCTCTGGGTTGCTGTGGATGTTTTTGGTGGCTACCCCGTGCCTTCTGGGCTCTAAAGATTGAGGGTCCTACGTACATTTATCTCCCTTGGTGGATTTGTAATTTGTATCCAAGGTTACGTGTGAAAATAGTGTGATGCTTCCACCCAGTGAGAGGTTACAGTGGACCTGGTGTATGTATGATGCAACCCCCTGGGGTGCACTACCGGCCCAGTTCACCTGACCCATGAACCCACACACTGCAGTTGCAGTGAAAGCAACACTAACTAAATAGTACTCTGACAAAGGATTTTAAACTAAGAGCAAGAGATTTTATTTAGGGTCCGGATTCTGGCCCAAAATGGGAGAAAGGAGTTGGCAGCAGTGAGGCAGTGCGGCATAGTATTCCAGTGACTCGTCTTTGGTGCCTTCCAGAAGCAGCCAAAAGAAGATATTCTGTCAAATTTAAGGCTTCAATGTTGTCCAATGGGGAGTACTTACAACACGGTTTAGTATACAGCTCGACCCACGGCTCACAGATATAGCTCTAGCTTTAAGAGATGTGACAGCAGCATGGAATGTGAGTTTTCCAATTGTACTGAGTCAGGCCATAGAATTCTCTTCACTTGGAGAAGGTATCTGCTAGTATGCAGAATAAAACTGGTCTATTCATGAAAGGAGGGAATTTCTGCATAATCCTGTGGGAGGTATGGAACACTTTAATCCCTTAACACTATAGTATCTATGGTTTCTCCTATGAAAGTTTATTTTATATTGTTTTATGTGGTTTACTGCGGTATTTGTAATATTACACAATCTGTGTATTCAAGTGTTCTTGTAAAGAGTTACGATAATGAGAGTGCTCTGAACCCTTGTCATGTATGTAATGTATGACTGTAGTGTCAGTAGGTAGTCATTGTGTACTATCATCTAATACAAACATTTTAAACCAAAAAAAAAAAATTGCCTCACAGTGGAATCTATTGGCTGTCCACAAACCTTTTATACTGCAACTCACAATGTATGTACATTCAAGAACATCCCTCTCCCCCTCCTGGAAGGGTGGGATGGGTGTCTGCTACCCACTAGAAAGTAACAGTCCTGGTAGTCTTTGCTGACTTCCACATTCTTGCTACCAGGAGAACATCAACCAGAGGTCTGCAGAGCATACACCTCTGATTGGAGACCTGGTTCTTGTATGTAACCCCCCAGGTGGCGCTATCCCAAATGCTACTACCCCTGCCTGCTTGAATACTAACAGGTTGAGAGGCCTAGGTTCTATGGCGTGTGCCTCCACCCAGAGGTCAGGGTTTGTAGTGGTTAGACTAGCTTGATCACAGCCCTCTGGGACACCGTGACCCCTTTGGTTCCCTCTAGTGGCTCACACAGTACACAGGAGTTACAGCTTCAATACCCCACATATACACACTGTTCACTCATAAAGTACCACTTACCCTCGAGACTGATTCTGCAGCACGTCTCTGAGGACCCCCTGTAAAATAAGGTTAAACAACATACACAAACCAATACAATGCTTGGTATGTAGGTACTGACACTTCAGACAGTTTAAAGTTTAACAACATCAAATCTGGTTTATTTAGGGGAAATAAAACATGGACGGGGAGATCAGCTTAATTAGCAGAATTAAATCACAGTACTGTGCACACATACAGGGTCTGAAAAGTCACACTCTGGGTACCCAGGTTGGGGGGGCTAGCCAGGTCCGTTGCCCGGGGTTGGCCGGCAGGTGCAGATAGCTAGGGCCCTGTAGAAGAAAATATATGCACAGCACCCAATTGTAATCCGGAACCGGAGGGCTCAGTCCATGAAACAGTGAAACAACAAGAATTAGATGACACACTTGTGATTGAAAAACAGGCTGCAGGGGAATACCCTGATTTGTACTCACAATACCCAAGCTGAGAACTGGATAGTGGATATTCTTCTGGATTGCCAGAACAACAGGGCATGGAGACAAGGTCCTTGTGACTGGACCCCACTGCAGTCGATAACAAACGGATTTAGTCCAAGACAAGCTGGGGTTTGCTTTCAGCTTCAACACACAGCACACAGCACGGGGGATTGGAAATAGCGATTCCCCACAAGCACATTCATATGTAAAAGGAAAGTACTATACCAGGCAGGCTGCTCCTCGATCCCGATCGCAATTACTGCAAAATACCCGGGAGCACACATAGCAGCTTCAGTTCCTGACAGACCTAGCGTGATTCAGCAGTTTCTCCAGTCTTCTACAGGGTGAACCTGGTTTCCACTCTTCAGACTTCCTTCTTTCTCCTCACCAATCGGATTCAGTCCGAACTGTCACTTACAACAGCTGCAGGCCGAACCTCAGGGCCTCACATGCGCTTCCCCCGTGAAACTATACATCGCAGAAGCACAGAGCTCCTTCTCTCTTCACTGTCACAACTGATCTAATCTTTCCAGTCACAGAGCAGGGCATTTCCTTTAGCTCCACACCATTCTGTTGGCTGGTTTGGCTGTCACTCACAATAAGACTCCCTCTGTTGGTGGAAAAAGGCACCAAGGTCAAAACTACATTTCCCGGAGTCACTGACCATACAATCCTCTTGTGGCTGGGTCAAAATTAAGAGTCCAAGTACTGATTCATCCACAGGCTCCATTTTAAGGCTCCCTTAACCCAATTGGCCCAGCACAGCAGTTTAGGTCCAAAATGGAGGGGTAACACATACAGAGTCCCAGCTGGAATAAAGACAGGTTAGACAAACTACAATTTTGCTAATGCTTTAAATGATTACAGGCAAACAGTTACAGCTTTCAGATGGGCTCCCTTTGCACTTCCAGCGACCGCAAAATGGAGCGATTACTCCGCAGCTCGTGTGGGATTTGAGCATTAAATATACAGTCCCCCCCACCCCAATACAAACTAATGAAGTCTGCAAGCAGACAGCTTTTAAAGAGACAGTATGTGGAGGCTCAAATAGCACTCACTTGCAACCACATTTAAGCAGCTCAGACGCCGAACACCACCCAGACTTGGAGCATTCAGGCAAGCTCCTGGAAGACTTTTGGGAACCCCCATTTGCAGGGGGGTTACATGTATATTTAGATGGTGAAGAAACCAAGCTGGTCTTAGCAGGTGGCCCACCAGAATGGCTGCTAGTGAAGACACCCACAGGAAAGGTAGGTCACCAGTTCCAGGAGTATCCTTCCTCTATGTTGTAGAATAATATTTCTCAACCAGTATAGGCACTGCCTCTGTGCCATGAAGAATGGAGGGCTGAGGCTGGCTGGGACTTGATGCTAGAGTCAGTGGCGGAGCCAGGTTTGGGAGTGTTTGGGAGCCGGGTGGGGGGGGGGCATTCAGTCAATCGTGGGCTCCACAATGGGCACTAAACATTGAATAAAGATGGTGGTGATGCACCACTACTCACACTGGGGCAGCCAGGAGGGGTGACTGACCCCCCCCAGTCCCCACTCTAGCTCCACCACTGGCTAGAGTATAGGTAAGGTGACCCCCTCTTAATAATCTAGATCTCCTAACTGGTGCTCTGGGGCTTGAAAGGTTGCTGATTGCCTCCCGAGGTATCTAAGCATCAACCTACTCCAGCAACTGGACTAATCAAAAGGGGGGGGGCACCACTGACAGTGGTACTGATGGTGGTGACTCTAGAGCAAAGTGCTTAAATTAAGTTTTGGATTCTTGGGGTTCTGACAAGATATGATCCCTGGTAGAACAAACTAATATGCCATAGTACACAGTAATCCATCACTATCTTTTCCTGTAGGAGATAACTATTCAGAAAAATCCAGCACCTCTGGGGAGAGCTGAGGTGGGACCTTGCCTGTCTGCAGTCATTTATTCTGTTTGGTCCCCTCTATGTACTCAGGGAGCCAGCAGTCTGCTATCAGTATGATATGACTGCCCAGGAACTTCTGGACACGCCTGTTGCACACACTTTTGATCTTAGGGGCCTTCCTCGGGTGTCTTCACAGGTGTGTTCTGCAGTCCTGCTCAGGGGTGTAGCCAGGGATTTCAGATTTGCACACCAAGTGGACTCACTGCTACCTTCCCCCCCCCTCCCAGGATGTAGCCAGACAATATACAAATGTACACCAGGACTGTGTTTGTTGCCTCATTTGGCACAATAAATGCAACTTTTGTATCTCATGACAGTGGTTGTTGCCATGCATGGGTAAAAGGAAGGCAGTATAGCGCAGTGGTTTAAGGCTCTGAGCTGCAAATCTGGTGACATCCAGCAGACCAGACCTGGGTTTGAATCCCACAGCTTCCACTTGCATACTGTGTGACCCTGAGCAAGTCACTTAACTTCCCTGTGCTCCCAGGTTGCACCTGTAAAAAAGCTTTCAGCTTAGTGTGTCTCACCTGGTTAAATAACTAAGTAAAATAAAAAATACAAATGCCATGCATTCTTCCCCAAGACACCCACATACCAGCCCAGAACCTGTAAAGTTGTATCGTCCTTGGGATGCAAAGAGAATATTAGTGACCAATCCTTCTAGTTTCGACTCCTATGAATAAAATTACAGAAAGGTTCAGTATTTTCTATGTTAGTTTTCATGGAAAAAGGAAGCAATTCAGAGCCTATCTGCTAACCCCCTTAAATAAAATTGCACACCATGGAGTGCTTGGAGTATGCCTGCCTATGCCCATGGTCCTGCTGTAATGAACAGGAGCTTTCTGAAAGTGTCTTCAGCTCTGACTGTGACACTCCTGCCTGTAATTTTCTAGATGCACCAACCTCCACTAGCCTTGTTACCTGGGTAATGGGGCTGGAATTTGCATATGCAGGACAAGATTTAAATTTGTTTACTGAGTAGGAGCACTGGACTACAGGTCTTTTTCCAAGCTCAATCCGGGCCAAAGGCACACACACAAAAAATACAACATACAAATACGATCATCTGCAAGTACACTTAGAAATGTCAAAAGGGTTTTAACAAAAGTGTAATTCAAAAGTTCAAATTGATATTTTGGATTTTGCATGGACTATCCCATCACTTGTGACGTCAATACAGTGTGGCGCACTAAGAATAGACTTTTCATATTAATATTCAAAGTCCATGGTTATGCTGCTAGGTGCAGTTTCTGTTATTTCTGGCTTTGACTAAGCATTCCCACATATGCTGATACGCATTCAGGATGCAGAGTGATTAATTCTGTTGTGACATTGCTCTTTCAGATCTCTGCTTAAAACTTGAGTGTATCTATGTATTTTCATGTGTGGAAGTCGGTAAAAAATAAAATTTGTCAGCAGATAAGAACCACTTGGCCCACCTAGTCTGCGCCTTTCCCCCTACCTGCACTTACACTGCAAAATTTACTTCATCTCAGGCTACCGCCCCCCCTTTCCCAACTAAGATTCCCATGTGCCTGTCCCATGCATGCTTGAAGCCCACCACTGTTTTCACCCCCACTGTCTCCACTGGAAGACTATTCCAGGCGTTGCCACTCTTTCAGTGAAGAAGTACTTCCTCACATCCCTCCTAAATTTCTCCCTTCCAGCTTCATTGCTTATCCCCTTGTTCTCTTATCCTCTCTGCTGAAAAATACTCCATTCCTTTACCTTGTTCAACCTCATGATGTATTTATAGGCTTCTGTCATCTCCCTCCTCTCTTCAAGGGCATACATACCGCGATCCCTTAGCCCCTCCTCACAGGGCTTCTGATGCAGCCCCCTGCACCACTTTAGTTGCCTTACTCTAGACAGCCACCACCCTGTCTATGTCCTTCTTGAGATGTGGTCTCCAGAAATGGACACAGTACTCCAGGAGGGATCTCATATAATCTATAATAATCTATAAAATAAAAATAACAAAACTAGGAAAAAAGCCAAATTGGACCTAGCCTTTCAAACGGAGACAGGCAACTGATACCAAAACATAGGTGCAGCACATTTAAACAGAGGCATGACCCAAGGTCCTGCGGTAGGTTATGCAATCCAGTAGTGCCTAAGCAAATGCATGCCTTAGTAATCCAATATGCGTATAGCCACAAGGCAACTGAGACACCACTGAATAACTCCTGTCCTGTGACAGGACATCAATAACAGCAAATAAAAGATACAGGGGTCTGCCTAATGCCTGCATTCAGACTAACTTAGGGCATGGAAAAAGCAGTCAGTGGAAATGTGATGGTGCTAAATACAAATCTCCTTACTCGAAAGAGCAAGGAAGTTGCCTCACTACTTTTTTTCTATACATGAGAACAATGCTTGCCGTGTATTCTGATTTGACTGTGAAATTAACAATGAAACAAACACTACTGCTGTACAGCCCCATTTTCTACCATTTTCTCATACTAACTGATCAAACTATGTGCACAGAAATAACTAGGTACCTCTGTTCCCTTCCTACCAACTGGAGTGAGCTGTACGGCCCATATATTTGCCACACAACCAAATGTGTCTACAGCTGTGATGGCTTTCAGATCTCCTAAGAAGGGACTGCCCCCATGCTGTGGATCCCCTGAATAGAATATTGCAAAGCATTACTAACAGATCCAGATTGGCGTTGGAGCCAGAGACTGGGTTTCCCATAGACAAGAATGACCTCCCGGAATACATAAGTACGTGTCTGACATTGCACAACTGTCTTGGATCTCCCAAACATAGAGACCCTGCTACATAAGCTACTGCCCCCAAATTAGCTGGAAAACTAACCCCCCCGCAGAAGGCCATGGTGGACACTATGCCACCACACAGAACTGCCCCAAACAAAATGCAGCAGACCTACTCCTGATAACTAGGCTACAGACGACACAAGGAGCCGAGGGAATAAAATGCAGTTGCAGTGACAGGATTTACACCCCAACACAAGCACCTTTTCATTCACACCACAGAAAATAGCTCAGGGAAGGGAATGTACATGCAAAGTGTTTCTTTTGTCACCACACACACACACACACACACACACACACACACCCCTGAGGCACTAAACATAAAAATAAGCAGCGCACAAAACAAACGAAGGAGCTGCAAGTTTCAATTTATTTTCTGGCAGAAAGCCACCACAGACAAGACTTACAGACCCCGGTGCTTCGGACCTCGGGTGGTAAAAAGATTAGATGCAAATGGTGCTATTTATAAGAGCCATGCTCTTGATACTACAAAGAAACTTACAGAAAATTGATCAATAAATTGGTAGCTAGGCAGAATCACATTACAGACTGAATAAATAATTTATTTAAGGAATGCAAAGTGTTCATTTAAATGTATTAAGCTCATTCACAGGTGACCGTAAAGAAGAGTTTACAGTCCAGAGTACAGAAAACACCTAGAACTATACAGTTCCTCAAAGGAGAAAAGCTACCAACCATATTGTGGTACATCATCTGGGTGGGGAGAGATTTCAATATGATTAAGGTCACTAAAATTGTCGGTACTTTGCTGAACAGAGCCCAAGAGCAACATGACTGGTTCCTAAAAATGATTTCAAACAATGAACAGATACAGAAGCAAATGGTTTAATACCTTTTATTGGACCAACAGAGATGTTGCAAAAAGGAAACCGTGCCTAAGCTTTCAGACCGTTCCGTGGAAGGACTTGGTGGTTCTGAAAGCTTAGGCACTGTTTGCTTTCTGTAACATCTATGTTGGTCCAAATGAAAGGTATCAAACCATTTGCTTCTGGATCTGTTCTTACAAGGACCAATAAGGCAACTAAACTAATTCTGTATGTCTCAAATAATGAAATACTGAAGAATACAGGCCCCCCTTTAAGAGACTGAGGGCCAGGTATTCAAAACTTTGCACTGGGTGTAAACCGCCTGCACAGGGTTGGTGCAGGTCCGCTATATTCAAAAGGTCAAATAGCACGCACAAACTGCATTAGCGCTGGGCAAAATTATAATGTATACAAGGGGCAAACTGAGGGTGTGTGTACATAAATACAGGCACAATGCTATATTTGCATAACTTAGTGCAACACTTTATGCGGTACAAATTGCCACCCAGGAAAAGGTAGTCCTAACTCTGGGCAAACCAGCTTTGCGCAACTTTGTGGCTTTGCATGACACTTGCACGGCTTTGCGCAACCCTTACCAGTAAGTATGACACATAGAGATAAGCCAGGCAGAGACGAAACCTGCTGCTCTCTGATGGCATCCCTATGATGCCATCATCTGCCACCAGTCCAAGCTATGCCAGGAAGTAAGTGGTGACCCGGCTCTCAGTGGACACCATAGCAGTGCGGCCATACAGCATACACCTGCAGACCACCCTGCTGTGGACACCAACAGACGCCAGCACACACATGCAGCACTGTGGGCATGGAAGGTGTTGAGGGGGAAGGTGTACAAGTGGCCAGGCTGCACCACAAACTGGGTGCGGCCACAAGGCTGGGACAAGCCACGCAGTGCACATGGGCCAGTAATGGGAATAACCCAACACCAGTGTGCCTGTCTGATGGTATGTGCTCCCCCCCAGCCACATATTGTACATCTATACAGACACCACAGCACACACAGCCAGCTGTGTGTCACTGTGAGCATCCCATGCCAGTGGTGCAGCATCTGTGGATCATATAACAGTTATGTCTACTGTCGGTGAACACCGTCTGTAGGTTGCATAACAGTAATGTTAACTGTCAGTAAACACCTGCAAGTTGGGCCTGTCACTGTGTACAGTGCAGTGGTCATCACTGCCCTACACACCATAGGCATTGATGTCTCTCACACTACTGGCCCCCTTACTACTGTTGTGTCTGCTGTGCACTGTAGCATGAGCTACAGTTTGACAACTGCATGCAGCACCACCACCTGTGCCTGTGCTGTGTAGTCCCTTGGGACACAATATTCTGTGCTGTACTGTACAAATGTAGCCTGCAGCTACCGCCATGCACTGCCAGACTGACCTACAGGTGGAGCTGTACAATAGTGCTGGGCAAACTGCATGCAAATCGGGTCATAATAAGATGCTAATCTGGTTGTTTGCCCACAGACTACCTAAGTAGGCTCATTTGCATGCCACTTTTGAATATAGCAAAGATGTGCCCATGGCAAATGGCTTAGCTTTCTAGCTTAAACTCAGTAATGTGTTGCGCTACGCAAACATTTCGGAAATATTGTACATTTTTGCACAATGTAATTTCACATGCGCTGCTGCTTGCAGCTTTACTGATTCCATGCCTTTGCTAGCACACACAGTGGCCACATAGCTCACCTCTACCTACCTTCCTTCCCGTCGCTGTGAACTGGGATGATGATGTGGTTTGCACTTCCTGGTTGCCATATTCAGAGTGGTCTTATTCCTGGGTTATTTTTGCACTGCACTCCCAGCCCAGTTTGCCCAGATTCTTTAGCATGCTACATTCAGCAGGTTTAGCACCAGGGCTATCCCTTTTGAATATAGTGGGTTATTGGGTCTGGGCTAATCTGGCACACTAATTTAGCCCCAGGGCAAAATTCTGAATATCTGGCCCTGAAAGTCCTATATCTTTCCTAAAGTTATGGAAAGACATAATAGAACTACAGCATAAAACACCAACACTTTGGTAGTAAATTCCATCAAATTATCCTTATCTATCCACCCCATGTCTGTTCAGGAAATGTGGACAACAATTCAAAAGACTGAATGAAACATATATAGTTTCTAGTAACAAGATAAGCATTTAACATTGGAAAGGCTAACACATAAATTTGCCTTACAAATGAAATATTAGAGTTTGTACTTGCACAAGCAGTCCAGATCAATACCCATCAGTCGACGGGTAATGCGTCCTTTACCAGATATAGAGGTTTGTATAACGGGAGTTCTCTGATTAAAAGAAAACCAGACCTAATATTTAAGTATCATGCTCCTGGTTAACATAATCGATAGTGTGATACCCGTGACAAGTCAGTTAGTCCTCAGTGGAAAACAATTAGCAATGGCGCACGACTGAAAAGTGTGTCCAAAAGTAAAGAAGGTACTGACACAGTTAAATTTCTTCAGCAGATTCTTCCCCTGCTGAATCACCTCTCTGGTTCTTTTCCGCAAGTGTCTGGTCAGCCCACTTGCCTAACTCAGTGGTACCTGAAAAAAAAAAACATACTTTGCCTACATATATAATTCATAGTCTAGCTGAGAAGATTATTGAATGGGAGATTGCAGCTTCCCACAATATTCTTCTCATCCCATAGAAACATAGAAGTTGACAGCAGAAGGAGACCGCTAGGTCCATCTAGTCTGCCCATTTGTTTTAGACCTATTTTGACACACTAGTTGCCCTTTGTAGTCAGGGCTCCCTTGTGTCTATCCCACATTCCTTAATCCCCCCAGTGTTGATTCCCACAACCTTCTGGGGCAGGCTGCTCCAGGCATCCACCACTCTTTCATGAAGAAAACTCGGGCGTTAGTGAGAGAACCCTCCTTGCAGCCTGAGGTCATGTCCCCCCTGGTCCTGGAGCCCTTCTTGAAGTGAAAGTTTCTGTGCCTGTACCTTGTTAACGCCTTTTATGTGCTTGAATGTTTCAATCATGTCCCCTCTCTCTCCTCTGCTCCGGGGAGCACATATTCAGTTCCCTAAGGCTTTCCTCATAGGACATGTACTGCAGACCCTGAATCATTTTTGTCACCTTTCTCTGTACTGTTTCCAAACGGTCTGCTTTGAGATGAGGAATTATGAATAGGAACAGTCAACTTTGGGGTTGTTTAGAAATAAACTGGCAATTCCTTGCTGCAGTAGGCTAAATGGGCAGGCAAACAGGTGGAGAATGGGGGTTGATTGTCGGATCTCGCTTACCGATGGAAAAAAATGGCGGCAGTTTCAAATTGTGTACCCAGTACTTCAGCCAATGAGGAAGCAGGGTGCTGGGCACACAGATACTTTGCTGGCTATCAGGCAGGCTTAGGCTGGGGCTTTTTATTTGGTGGGCATCTATTGTCTGATAGATGCCCACCTAAATAATTGTCTCAGCCAATCAGAAGAGAGAATTGTCTTTGCCCATTTTCTAGTATTGTAGATCTCATTTTGCGTGAGTCAATTCCATTATCAGAAAAAGGAATTTCCTTTGGAGAGGTGGAAATGTTTTATTTATTTTATTTGTGAGAATCAGTTTACAACCTTTGAGCCAGAGGCTCGTTTCCGAAGGTACCTCATCACATTGAGACATACATAGCATTTAGATTACATAGTACAGGTTTTCTTCAAGTAGGCGTTTGTTAGAGGCATCACATCACACTGTGGTCAAACAACATACATTTAAGTTACAGGACACTTGTAATAATGTTAATGCAGACACTGAGGTTGAATGCAAAACGCACAAAGGGAAATGGAAAAAACATTAGGGATTTGGGTCTCCAGAGTATTGGTGATCAGTGATGGGGTCTTACTTGGGGTTGTCAACCCTAATGCCCAACCCGTCCTCTGACCAAATGAGGTCAGATGTGATCTCTTTTCTTGGGCCATCGTGAAGTAAGCTACGACACATTCTGTTGAAAACGGGTGGCAAGCCACACTTCTCTACCTTTATTTATTTATGACTTTGATGACCGGGTAGATGCAATGGTCCTGTGGACCATTTACAAGCATGAACCGGGCCAGAGGCACTAGGTAGTGCAATCATCGACTGTAACATAAGTGCAAAGAGCAAGCACATAACAATGGTACAGGCAGGTACCAGCCAAAAAAATACAAAAGAAACATAACAAGGCCAAACATGTAGACAATGGATGCTATCAACATAATGTACACAGTACATCAGGTATTTTTATATATTTCCCTGTCACAAACGCACTCAGCAGGTCAGGCCCTCTGCTCCCACAGTGCCAACCTCAGAGTGCAATAGTGTGAACAGGTAACACAGGGTAACCCTACTGTCTGCTTTTGGGTCCGAATCAACTTTGGTCTCAAGTTCTGGGGGGATTCAAACTGTGAATCTTATGCTAGCGTACCCAAATGTACAGACTCAGATAATCTCTTCGGGGGGATGCAATATATCTTTTGCCTAAGGGTACCTAACCAGGTATCCAAAATGAACCCTTAAAACTCTGAGACCTTCGGTATATTCTTACCTTTTTACTCAAGCTGAGTAACACCATCAAGCTGTTGAACAGTTTTGTCAGACTTGACCATCCATACGTCACATGCAAAAAGAACTGGCAGACACCCAGGCAGTCTTTCAAGGAAAAGGTACTTTACTAAAAGATGATAAAAATATGAAAAATGTAAACACAGAACAATATATCAAAAAGCTCACAATCACATAAAAGAACAAGGGAAGATTACAAAATAAAACTCCTACCACAATACATTTAGATATTTGCTATCTAAGGTATTACCTCTGGAAGTGCTTTAGTTAGATCAGAGAACTGTTTTTCTCTCTGGAGTCCCAAAATGAATGGCCTATATTTTGGACACAAGTATCAGTTTAAACTCTGCTTCCACATGCCTTCTGAGAGTCATCGAGACCCTCCTTTTAGAATAAAGTACAAACATGATTTCCTATCAGGAGATATTTTAAATAAGGTGCCATCAGAAGAAGGCATTTCCTATATATAACTCCTTAATTGCACATACTTCCTTTGAACTTAGCAATCCCACACTGGCACCAATGTGTTAAAAAAAAAAAAAAATACAATAATAAAAAAAAAAAAAAGGAGTCCTCCTAATGATATCCTGTTTCTGAAGTCATAAAGTCACAGTTCGCTTCCACTTCAAAGAGACTAGACATGTCATAAAAAGGTAATAAAATGCCATACTGAAGGAAGTCAGTTAATTTAATGGTTCCTGGTCAGTTTATATATCCTGTAGCTTCACTGAAACCTGGGGTGGCAGGGGGGCACCCATGGAAGCACAGGCTGGGCACCCATGGAAGCACAGGCTGTCTTATGTGAGACAATCACACACTATATTTTTATATTACAAATATCCTACAAGAATCATAACCAGCTGGCCAAGCATCACAATCCTCCTCACCTAGACTGAATTTGGGGGCTCTATCCCCTGCATGGGATGAGCTCTCCAAGTCAGTTCACTCCTCATATAGACGCAACAAGCCAGCTGTGTTATGATTGGTTGTTCCAGCCCTATGTAAGATTGTCATATCATACCCTTGCAAGGCAAGACTCCATCTTAATAGTCTACCATTAGTTTTTCCCATTTGTGTCAGCCAAACCAGGGGGTAGTGGTCAGTTTGTACCTCAAAATGCTGCCCATATAAGTATGGCTTTAACTTCTTTAGGGCCCACACTATGGCAAGACACTCTTTTTCCACAGTAGAGTAAGCCTGCTCCCTGGGAAGTAACTTTTTACTCTGGTACACTACAGGGTGATCTTTCCCTTGGTTGGATGTCTGACTCAGTACTGCCCCAATACCCACGTCTGAGGCGTCAGTCTGGACTACAAAGTGTCTGCTATAGTTGGGACTTGTCAATACAGGAGCACTGCACAGTGCCTCCTTCAGTCTGGTAAAAGCTTTTTCACAGGCTGGTTCCCAGGTAATTTTCTTAGGCATCTTTTTCTTTACCAGGTCAGATGGGGGAACAGCCAGGGCACTGTAATTGGGTACAAATTTTCTATAGTACCCTGCTGTCCCTAGAAAACTCCTGATCTGCTTCTGCATTTCTGGTCTGGGCCATGCCTTGATCACCTATATTTTTACTTGGTTAGGACGGAGCTGTCCCCGGCCTACAGCATGCCCGAGGTATGCCACTTCAACCATGGCCACCTGGCATTTCTCAGCTTTGACTGTGAGCCTGGCCCTCTGTACCCTGCCCAGCACTTCCCTAAGGTGGGAGAGGTGTTTCTCCCAGCTGGCACTAAAGATGGCAATGTCATCCAGGTACGCCATGACATACTCCTCGGCACCATTTAACACCTGATTCACCAACCTTTGGAAAGTGGCCTGGCGTTCTTCATTCCAAAAGGCATTACTTTAAATTTATTTTTTTTGCATTATCTATTTATACCCCCTACGTGTTCCAGACTGGCCTCTCCTTCGGGCCTCCATGGTCCACAGGCATTCCCCTACTATCTCCCCTTTTCAACCACCTACCTCATATCTGCAGCCTTCTGCAGGGTACCCTTGTGTAACCCTTTGCCGGGTGGATCCCCGCTCCTCCGAGGGGGAAGACACTGGCGGGAGAAAGCAGCACACTATTCTTTCGGTCCCGGGAGCTGCTGAGGCATTCTGTGGCTCTCCAGAGGAGTCTTTGGAAGTGTCTGGGGCCAGCAGCCATCATCCGGCTAGACTTCTGGGGCGTTTTTTCCAGTTTTCTTGTTTCCTTTGCGCGCCGCTTCTTGTAGTGCCTCCTGTCTCCACTGGGGGCCGCTACATGAGTGAGGCCAGTCCCAAACCTACCCCAGGAAAGGAGAGCAGTCCGTCGGACGCTCAATCCTATCCTCCCCCTGCCGACCCCCGACGACCTGAGTCTGTTCCCAAACCCAGGTCGCCGTCGTGGGTCGAGGTAAGGCGCCAGCGCCTCAACCTACTTTAAAGAAGCCTATCTGAGTGATGAAGGCCGACTTCTCCCTAGCTCTGTCAGTTACGTCTACCTGCCAGTACCCCTTTGTCAGGTCAATAGTCGTAAGGTAGGTTGCCCCTCCAAACCTATCCAGGAGCTCATCCGTCTGTGGCATTGGGTGGACGTCTGATTTCATGACTGCATTCAGTCCACACAGAAACTAGTAACACCATCTGGCTTGGGCACATGGTCTATGGGTGAGGCCCAAGGGCTGTGGGATTTCTGGATTACCCCTAAATCCAGCATTTCCTCCACCTCCTTCCTAATGTCCTTTTGGACAGCCTCTGACACCCGATATGCTGTCCGCTGTATGGTCGTCTGTGTCCCCATCTCTACATTGTGTGTCGCTAGAGGAGTTAGTTCAGGCTTGGCACTAAACAGTGGGTCAAAGTCTGTTAAAACCTCCCTTACTTCTTGGATCTTGTCCGGGCCAGCTGGGGTGACAATTTAACTGCCTCCACAGAGGACTTGTGTTTGCTTTCTTCCAGCAAGTCCAGAAGGAGGTCTCCTTCGTCCGTCCCTCCCTAGGACTACACTTTGCAAATACCATGTCAGCCCTATTAGCATGTGGCTTCATCATGTTGACATGGTACTTTGTTTCTGTATGTTTTCTGTCAGGTAATTCTATGATCTAGTTCACGACTTTTACCTTTCTGACTACTTTGTACAGTCCTGCCCACTCAGCCTGCAGCTTGTCTTTCCAGACCGGGATAAGGACCATGACTTCCTGACCCACCGTGTATGAGCAAGCTCTGGCTCTGCGGTCGTACCACACTTTTGTTTCTGTTGAGCAGCTGCCAAGTTGCTCTGGGCTGTCCCCATAAGTTCCTTCAGCCTTTCCCTAAACCTAGGGACACAATCCACTATGGGAGTTCCCTGGGTGGTGTGCTTGCCTTCCTTGTCCTCCTGGATCAAGTCTAGGGGCCAAGTCTAGGGGCCCATGTATCCGGCAGTCATATAAGAGCTCGAAGGGAGAAAATCCTGTTGACTCTTAGGGCACCTCCCTGTATGCAAACAGCTGAGGAAGGTATTTTCCTAGTCCCTCCCATGCTGTTCAGCAAATTTTATTTATTTATTTTTTGTTGACCGGGTAAGTGCACTAGACAAATCCTGCCTGTTTTCAGGCACGACCCGGGGGAGGGGGATACAGATGAATGTCAACTGACCTTGAACCACATTAAGCTGTTGGTGGTATTTTTTTTAGTGAATGAGGGAAATTTGGCCAGGACACTGGGGAAATTTCCCTACTCTTTTCGATAAGTGCCATGGGATCTTTAACATCCACCTGAACTACCACCAGTCCAGGCAGGTGGGACCTTGGTTTAACGTCTCATCTGAAAGACGGCACCTCAGAAGTGCAGCACCCCTCTCATGCTGCACTACAGTGTCAGTACTGGGAAAGTAACCCAAGTGCCAGATGTGAGAACTGAACCCACAGCCCTCTGATCTCCCGGCCTCAGAGGTGAGTGTGCTACCTACTGAGCCACTGACACTGACAAATGCTTGGAGCATTGACTTCAGGGTGCCGTTAAATCTTTCCACATGCTCATTGGCTTGTGGGTGATAAGGTGTCATGCACCTGTGCACCATCCCACACTTCTCCCACAAACATTTCATTAGGTCTGACATGAAGGAACCCCCTCGATCAGTGATAACCTCCTGCGGAAACCCAACATGGGAGAAAATCCCAAGTAAGGCATCTGCCACTTTGTCTGTCCTCAGAGGACAGGGCGACTGCCTCTGGATACTGGGTGGCATAATCCACCACACAGGATGAACCTCCTCCCGGAGGAGCTGGGGGTATTTAAAGGCCCCACAATATCCATTCCCACCCTCTGGAATGGCTCCTCCACTATGGGCAATGGAATTAGGGTGGCTTGGGTTTTCTTACCCAACTTCCCTATTTCTTGGCACCGGTGATAAGACCTGCAATACTCCTTCACCTGCTGGGTGAAGTTGGGCCAATAGAAATTCTGGGCCAATCGCTGCATATTGCGTGCGATTCCCAGACAAGGGAATATCGAGTGCAATCTTGAGCAACTGCTCACAGTACCCCTGGGGAACGACAAGCTGCCTGCCTATCACCCCTCCCTCTGTCTTAGTAACCTGAGTATACATCAGCCCATTTTCCCAATAAACTTTATGTTTTCCGTCACCTCCCTGTGCTCCGTCAGAGTCTGCCCAAGCCCTCAGCTTCTCTAGACTAGGGTCACTTTTCTGAGCAGCTGCAAACTCCTTACACTTTCCCAAGGCATGGAACAGGTCCCCGTCAGTATCTAAACTAGGGTCCCTAGCTCTAGTGTCAGGGCACTCTGGATCACTGTCATCCCTAACCCTTTGACAATGGGTCACCCCTCCTTCTTCGGGGTAACCCTCCGTAGCTGTTTGGTTAACTGCTACTTGGGAAATTTCTACCCCCTTTTCATTAGTCTCCATATCAGGAGACACAGGCTGGGGAACCAGCCTCCCAGTGGTTTCCACAGTGGCTTGTATGGGGTACAGGCAACTATAATTTTCCCTTCCCACTTGGCTACAGGTAACTGCACACACCATCCCGTTTGAGATTGTTGCCAAGGATGACGTCAACTACCAAAGGTTTGGCTACAGCCACCTGTTACACAGTTCCCCGTTTCACCCCAGTCTAGGAGAACACTAGCGAGGTGCAATGTCTTCTCCTCCCCAGTGAAGCCTTGTACAGTTACAAATTTATTGAGCATAAGCTGACCAGGCTCTACCAGATCCCCTTTTACCAACGTCAGGGATGCCCCTGTGTCTCTTAACCCATGTGTCTGTACACCATTCACAGTGACTGGGTGCATGTGTTCCCTCATGTTCACAGGCATGCTTCCAGGGACATACAAACAACCCACTTCTTTCCTAGCCCCATTTGCGTATTGCTCATTCTTTTGGACACTGTCTGCAATATGCCCAGTTTCTTTACAGACCCAACATTGATTTCTTTTCTCAGAGAAATCTTTTCTCTGAAACCTGGGGCTAACTGGTTTCGGTGGAGGCAGTGAGGGTTTGAGCTGCCCTGAAGGCACGCTTTTCCCCTTCTCTGCTGCCACACCCACCCCATTCGCTCTCAGAGCAGGTCTGCTCTTGGCATAGTGGTCTGAGAGTTCAGCAGCCTCTTTCACTGTTTTGGGATCTCGGTCCTCCAGCAAGGTTTTCAGCTCTGCTGGGCATGCCCCAAAAAACTGTTCTAACAATATAGTATTTTAAATTTTTTATCTACAGAGTTTGCTTAGATTCCTTCCCACCAATGTTTTAAACACCCACGTTGTTTTGTGGCTAGCTCCTTGTAGCTCATGTCAGGGCTTCTCCCGAGCTTACGGAATTTAGATCTGTATGCTTCTGCTTTTAAATCAAACTTTTTTAAAAAGTGCAGCTTTAAGTTTGCTGAAATTATTACTGTCATACTAACATACTAAAATGCCAGCAGAATAGGCCTAACGGTCTTTCGTGTCTGCTCGTTTGGTCAGCCCCCACCCTGGGAGCTGACCTTGCTGCCCCCCTCGCCTTCTCTGGCTTCTCCCTTCCCAGTTCCAGATATTCTCACTGCATTGGATTTTGCTTCCAGAACCCTTCCCCTGTACCTGTCCCACCCCCTCCACCAGCCCCCTAGGCAGCGCATTCTATGGCTCCAGCACCCTCTCAGTGAAGCAGCACCTCCTCCTTTCTCCCCTGAATCTTTCCCCCTCCAGCTTCCACCCATGCCCTCTAGTGGCCCCCTCCTCCTTCCTTTAAAGCACCCTGACTGCTCCTCCCCTATTTACCCCCTTCATGTACCTGAAGACCTCTATCATGTCCCCCCCGGTCCCTTCTCTCTTCCAATGTGCACATATTTAGCTCTCCGAGCCTCTCCTCGTAGGTCCTGTCCCCAAGCCCCAAATCATTTTGGTTGCCCTCCTCTGGACTGTCGTTAGGTGGACTTGAACCACCAACCTTTCCATTAAGAATCCAGTGCACTATCCGATTGTGCCACAGAGACAATGCTGTCCTCATTGTCCATTTGACCCAATGCATCCCGAGCTTTCCCAGTAAGTAGCGGGGATAGCTGGAAGCTCCAGGACCCTCTAGGAATCTTTGCCTGAATACAAATGTTTTCAAAGGAATTTAAAGGCATCCATATCCTCCCCTTCTTTAAATTCAGCTATCAATTTGGAATTTAATTTGTAACCCAGTCCCGTAGTTCCAGTTAAACCCAAGCCACTTACCTGCTCTGGTGCTGGAGGTTGGAGTCTGAGCTTCTCCAGTTCATGTCGCCTCTGGCGCTCATGTTCTTCATGGTCTACCTCTCACTGTTCACGTTCAGTTTCTTGCTGTTCTCGCTCCCTCTTCTCCTCACTTCCCTCGCTCTCTCTTCTCCTTGGCAGCTTGTTTCTCTCGCTCTGTTTCTCGCCGTTTCCACTCAGCCTCTCTCTGGAACTCCAGCTCCATTCTGCGCAACTCAGTCTGCAGCTTGATTGCTTCTGGCTTCAGAATGCTGGTGACCTTCCTCTGCTGCTGTGGCCTTGGGCTTGCACTGGCTCTGCTGTCGTCCTCACTGGATCTGGACACTGCACTGGCTGCTGGCCCCTCCACCTCCAAAGTTCGGTCCTTTACGGTCAGTCTGACTCAACACTCTGGGCATCAGCGGCCATCAGAGCGTCCATGAGGTTCTGCTTGGTGGCTCTCCCCTTGTGCAGGACTGCTCTCTCATTGTACAACTGCTTCAGGTAGTCTTCAGTGTGCTCACTGTAGTTGGAAGCCATCTTCTTCCCTAACTACGGCTACTCTAACTTGCACTTTGAAAAACAAACACTGGTAGGAACTTTGACTGTAAGCAAAATTATATAGTTCTGTTTTCTCTCTTCAAGATAAATCACTGCCTTATTTTGCAAGTGAGCTGTACAGTATTAAGCTGACACACTGAACAGTTAAAGCTTGTGTTACCAAATTTATTGCACCGCTGCCAACCAAATCTGTCACAAACGCACTCCGCAGGTCAGGCCCTCTGCTCCCACAGTGTCAACCTCCGAGTGCAATAGCGTGAACAGGTAACAGACAGGGTAATCCTCCTGTCTGCTTTTGTGTCCGAATCACATTTAGTCTCAAGTTCTGGGGGGATTCAAACTGTAAGCCTTATGCTGGCGTACCCAAATGTACAGGCTCATATAATAATCTCTTCGGGGGGATGCAATATATCTTTCGCCTAAGGGCACCTAACCAGGTATCCAAAATGAACCCTTAAAACTCTATAAGAGACCTTAGGTATATTCTTACCTTTTTCCAAGCTGAGTAACACTATAAAGCTGTTGAACAGTTTTGTCAGACTTAACCACCTATACGTCACATGCAAAAAGAACTGATAGACACCCAGGCAGTCTTTCAAAGAAAAGGTGCTTTACTAAAAGATGATAAAATATGAAAAATGTAAACACAGAACAATATATTGAAGAGTTCACAATTGCATAAAAGAACAAGGGAAAATTACAAAACAAAACTCCTACCACAATACAGTTAGTTTTTTGCTATCTAAGGTATTACCTCTGGAAGTGCTTTAGATCAGAGAACTTTTTCTCTCTGGAGTCCAAAAATGAATGACCTATATTTCAGACACAAGTATCAGTTTAAACTCTGTCTCCACACCCCTTCTGTGAGTCATATAGCTCCTCTTTTTAGAATAAAAAAGTACAAACATGATTTCCTATTGGGATGTATTTTAAATAACGTGCCATCAGAAGAAAAAATACATTTCCTATATACAACTCCTTAATTACACATGCTTCCTTTGAACTTAGCAATCCAGCGCTGGCACCAATGTGTTAAAAAAAAACAACAGGAATCAGCCTAATGATTTCCTGTTTCTGAACTAATAAAGTCACATTTCGTTTCCACTTCAAAGAGACTAGGCATGTCATAAAAAGGTAACAAAATGCCATACTGAAGGAAATCAGTTAATTAAATGGTTCCTGGTCAGTTTATATATCCTGTAGCTTCACTGAAACCTGGGGGCACACCATGGAAGCACAGGCTGACTTATGAGACAATCACATACTATATTTTAAATTACAAATATCATACAATAATCATAACCAGCTGGCCAAGCGTCACATTCCCCACCTTAGGAGAGGTTATACATAAGACCAGATAGCCAACAGGAACAGATAGAAAATGGTAAGCCAGGCGGAGGCCAATAAGCAGGCGGCGGGGTGCTAGCAGGTGGGACATTTGCAGCATTCTTTGTCAATGAGCCATGATTTGAGGTAGTGCTTGAAGCAGAGTGTTGATCACAGTGGGGCAGGTAGCCCGTTCCACAGAGAGGTGGCTGCTACTGAGATGGCATTCCCACCCATGTCGGTGATAGTTCTAGGTACTGCAAGCGTGGGAACAGTGGAGGTGCGTAGGCTCCTAGCTGATCTTCTGAAATTAAGAGTGGTATCATTTTAGCTGCTTTTATACAGAGCTCTACCAAAATCGCAATGTTTTTGCTGTGCTCGCACCTGCTGTGGTTGCTTACACATGGCAGCTCATACATCGCTCTCCTGGGCTGTTCCGTGGCTTTAGTACCATTTCTGGCTGAGACCTGTCAGAGACCTCCCCTTCAATTTACATTTTTGTTTTTACCAGAGTTTAGCTAAATCTATTTTCAGATGCTAAACAGAACGTTGAACTCTGGGGAAACTAGCTCCTGTTCTGATACAGGGGCTAAAAAGTACTTTTAAATTCTCCGAAAGTGGAACTGTGATGGTGGGCATGCACTTATACATAGTCGTATTTCAGTATGCATACGCGCATGCCTTGTATTACTGCTCCACTTTTGGAGCCCTTTTAAAGTACTTTTCAGCCCCCATTCCAGAAAAATAACTAGTTTCCTGAGCTCAGTGTTCTTTCTACTCTCTGAAAATTATTTAGCTGAACTCTGACACAATACTGCAGGTACGAGCATCCAGGGAAGTGCTGCACGTGACAGCAACAGGAGATCCTGCAGGGTCTTGCGAGACTCTCTCCAGGATCGATGTAAGCAGTGTGCTGCAATTACATGGCAGCATACAATGGGAAACCACAACGCAACAGAGAACCCAGGAAAACAAGCAAGGCCCGACTGCAGTTCTTGAGTCACAAATATGGCGGCTCAATGTTATATGAAGTCACGGGGGGGGGGGTGCAGGGGCTCTATACCCTATGGGGGGAAAAATCTGGCCACCATTTATCTGGTCAGACACTGCAGTCCTTCCACAGGGAAAGCTGAAACAGCAAGTGCTTGTTTAGGATGCAGTGTGGCTTCCCTATACACTGCAAAAGAGGAAATGCTGTAGGTGCTCTGCAGAGTTTGCTGCAGTGCAGACTGAGCATGTCATGTAAAAGGGGCTTTTGAGGCACTGGCTTGCAGCAGTACCTTGGGCAGGAGGCTGTGGGCTCGGGCATTAGTGTCATACCTCTCAACCTCCTGCCTCATAAATCAGGGACAGGGCTTAAAAAAATCAGGGACAAAGGCCCCAAATCAGGGACGCATTTTTAAAATTGGTGCTATCCACTCAGGAATCTGGCAGAATAAGGGACTCAGTGTATAATACATTTTCTGAAGAATAAGAAGTCTGCAACTGTATTGTTTGACATAATTTTATTCTTAGTCATCACTGTTTAGTCAGGGGAAAACAGATTTTAGGAGGGACAGAGTAAAATTTTGAAGTGAAATCAGGGACATCCCTGAAAATCAGGGACACTTGAGAGGTATGATTAGTGTTGACAACCCCAAGTAAGACCCCCACCACCACTGATTTGCCAGTACTCTGGAGACCCAAATCCCTAATGTTTCCTCATTTCCCTTTTTTGTGTGATTTGCGTTCTTCAACTTTAATGTCTGGTAGGCTTTTTCAATTAATTTAATATAAAAATGTATATACATGCAACAACTCAGAACTGCATTAATTATTCTGATCTTACAGCTTTGAACATGTAGCTTCAGGTATTGTACAACTAGAACATGCTTTTTCAAATGGTCGAAAGATACTAGTGCAGTGGCAGATCTAGGGCTGGCCCATTGTAATATACTTACTTGCTACTACTACTGCATTTTACTTTGCTGAAGTCTGATTTATTGCTTGTATAAAAGTTAATATCCAAAATTATAGATTAGTATTTTCTGTCAGAAATGCACTGAAATAGCAGACAATATAAAGGATTAGTACAAATTAAAAAAAAATTGCGTATTAAGTATGCACGCCACCGCAGCCCACCCCCCCACAAAAAAAATCATTGATCCGCCACAGTGGTTGTTTTAAGAACATTCTTTTGACATGACATTCATCCACATTCCAACACGAACACTACTAGTCTTCTTTCATGATGTAATAAAGTTCAAATTTATTACAAGAAAACTCCATTGAGCAAGCTCATTCACAAGGAGGTCCTAGGCACATCTGCAAGCAAAATAAGCATAACATATAGGAAATAACTTAGCAACACATTAAGGACATATTTGCAAGCGAAATACGCAATACATATAGGTACAGGCATGCAATGCATTACAGGCAGACTAGGTCCTGCAAAAATACATCGGTCCACTATCAGACTCTGAAAATATCTAGAGTGCAAATTCAAAAAATTCGAAGAAATCAAATCAAAGCCTTTTCTGCAACACAAATGCACGTTAACCACTCAGGAAATAGTACCGGTCTCCTAAGAGTTCGCGCAAGAAGCACGTCTCCCTAGAAACAAACTTTTCTTCCTTTGCGGTGTTTCGTGTTTCTTGCTTCGACTCCCGGCAGCAGCAAGCGCTGAAGAGCGTCTAAGGATCTGATTGGATACCCCGAAAGTACGCAAAAAAACTCCCGTGCTCACCCAGCTTGTGATGGCGATTCACAATGAGAATTTGCGTAGGTTCTCTAGACTAGCTTCCGCGTGTTCTAACAGAAAGCACTTCACATAAGAACGTTTCTTGGCGTAAGTGGGGGAGGCGGTGCGCCGGGTTGTTTGCGTAAGGAAGGGTCGGGGTTGGAGAGAAGATGGCGCTTGTAAACAGAGAGGGGCGGCTGGTGTTCGAGGCGGGAGTTTAGCTGAGGCAACCTTGGTTTCGGTTTCGAGTTCGAGACGGGAGCTGTGAGTGACAAATGGGCCCGTTTTCCTAAAATATACCTGAAAAGTCATGAAAGCCAGGAAACCACTGTCGCTGTCTAGCAGGTAAGATCACTATCTGATGACAACAGAGCAGTAGACGGTCGGAAGTGCCGGCCGGTGCAGGCAAAACTGATGGCTGTCCACCAGCTGTCTTGTTGCGAAGTGTGTGATTATGAATTCTTTGCTGTTAGTGTTTTGTTATATGTATCATATTAAAGTTGGGGGTGAGAACTTGTGGGGGGTGGGATGCTCTTCCCTACAGCCCCGTTTGTTCCCGTTGGGGGAACGAAGGTCTCTGGGGTCCAGACCCGGTGGCAATGCTCCCAGATTGATTTGTCATTTTCCCTGTAACTCTAGGGCAATTTTCCTGTAGATTACATTAGCTCCTATGGAAGCTGAATTGCTCTATTTTCCTGTATAACCAATGCAAGTCTATGGAAAGAATTTTCCTGTAGATGGCTCCAAATCCCTGTAAAATACAGGAATCCCTGTAGATCTGGGAGCCCTGCTTGGCGAATGACCCGAATCAGGGACTTGTCTCACAGAATGTAAATAGCTCTTCAAGAGCCTGCCACCTTGCATTTGCTGAAGAAGGGCTGCTTGTCAATATACTATGCTTCAGGTTCTTTCTTTTCAGTGACAAAAAACACAAGGTATTATACTACTAGGAACATTTTTGAGTCGAATCCTAAACGATCCTATAATGGGTTTAAAATGACATAGACAGGATGGAGGCAGTCCAGAGGAGGGCAACTAAAATGGTGCAGGGTCTGCAACCGAAGCCATACAAAGAAAGACTAAAGGAACTTAATATGTATATCCTGGAGGAAAGGAGGGAGAGGGGGGCCATAATAGAAACTTTCAAGTACCTCCAGGGAATCAACAAAGTCCAGGAGGGTAGCATCTTTCAGAAAAAGAGATGTGCAAGAACAAGGGGGCACAATCTGGGGGTAGAGGGGGGGACAGCTGAGGGGCAATGTGAGGAAGTATTTTTTTTCCAGGGGGTAGTGGATGCATGGAACAGCCTTCCTGAAGAGGCGGTGGGGTCAGAAACCGTGGGTGAATTCAAGAATGCATGGGACTGACATCAATCATTGTTTAATCGGGTGGAACACTATTGAGCGACCGCATTTGCAAGGTGGGCCTGGGTAGTACACACAAGCGATTCAATAGAACAATAACACTAGTCAACACAACAAGATAACCTAGACAACCTGACACCTGTTAAGGCAAAGAATAATACAACTGTAAGTATAACAAAATAATTATATACAATGAGTATACACGTAAAACAACAGTTCTTAAAATAAGCAGTGTGGCAATAGAGGAGTCAGCCTGCTAGGAAGAATGGTATAAATATAAGGAGGCACAAAGAATAAACGGAAGGGAGGGATGAGGGTAGGAGGAAGGATGAAGACTACAGGTATCACAGTAGTGCAGTTAGCGACAGGGAAAACATTTACAGGGCTCTGAGAAGGATCTCGAGTAAAGTGATTTGAACTCCACAAGACTAATTGGGTTAACCAGTTTTAAAGGTTTTTGTATTTTATTCCACAGCTCGGGCAGCATGTAACTAAAGGAAGCTCAACTGAAATGGGACATAAGGCAATTCTGGTGGGGGTAGGAGGAAGTAGGCAGTTCGTTAACTAGGATCTGCAGCTTATCCAGTAGGTACAGAAATGGGCAGACAGGGTGGGCCAAGCAGTCCTTATCTGCTGTCAGTATCTGTGTTTCTATGTAAACCCAAAATACCTGGGCCAGAAGTAAGTGTGTGTGTGTGTGTGTGTACTGTAGAGGTACCAGGCCCCTTAGGGGCATGTGTTTCTGCCGACAGAAGTACTGGTAAGATTTTGATTTCACTGATTTTTTTTTTGTGGTGCCTGCACTTCTGCAGTCAGATTGGTATGTATGTCTACAGCTGTGGTTGCAGAACTTCAGTTAAACCGCATTCAAGGCCTCTGTTATTATAGTTTGGGCCTTAGGTTGGTGCATCATAGGGGAGACTAATGTTGGTAAGTGTAGCAAAGTTGAGGTTACAGGCATGCCCAGTGCAAGACTTCCATATGTTAGCAGGGCAGCAAAGCTATTTCGCGCTCCCTCAGACACACAGAGTGGGTCTCTTTTAGCTAGGGGGATCCACAACAGGCATATATCTAGCTGCATCAAGGCATGATACTTAACGTGTCCCAGGCGAACTGAAGGTGTTCAGTGTTTATACTTTCTCTTCCAGTTTTCACTGTATGTAAGCATGGAATAGAAGTAAGAGAAGATTGATATACAGGCAAAAGAGGTCACTTTTCTGCTCTTCCCTGAGCTGCAAGACTTTGGCATAGTTCTCGCCTAGGAGGGGTGATATTGATAAATTGAAGGTCTAGAGTATGGCTGCTTGTCACACATTTCAGTCCAGAACTCTGTGATGGTTCAGTTTTACAACCCTTCAGATGCCTGAAAGGGTTACCTTGGTATGCTGCCACCACTCACTGCAGCCTCACTTGGTATCTGTAGGTCTGAATCCCACCAGAGCCACTACTGATGCACAGTGCAGTGCTCCTTGCCAATCGACCAAATGACCCCCCCTTCTGTTTCAACTGAGAATACTTTTGCTGTAAATATAGTAACTGTAACCTGCCTCTTTGGAAATGAATCACAGACTTGCCAGTTTACCTCTGGTTATCTATACCAGAAATGACAGAAAACACAAAGTATATAAAAAAATACTTATTACTCCATGATATTTTACATATGTAACACCCCCTCCAATTTGGGGTTTACTTCCTGGGCTCTCCAGATGCCCACAGTCAGACTGGTGTCCTGTCTCTAAGTAGTTTTGTTCATTTGAGAGAGGGTGCCATATTGAGCCTCCGTGCCTGTTCCTTTAAGAGACTAGTTAATCTGTGTTAAGTGAATGGTCTGTGCTGAGTTTAAGCGATTTAGGGCTTGTCACCAGCCAGATAGTGCTCTGTTTGCTCTACTCTGCAGTCAGTATTTGTACAGAGGGAGGCTGTGTAGGAACTGTGCTTATTTTCTGTTTATGTATTGTTATATTTGTATTAGAGGAATTTGTCTAATCTGCTTTATTTGCAGCTCGTCCATTTGGATGGGAGCTACCATGTTGGGTCTGGGACTTCTAGTAATTGGACCAGTAGAACCACTGGGGTGCTAAAATGGATCCATACGCCAGTGTTCTGTGGGGAAAAAAAATTCTGTAGTTTTTTGTAGTTTTTCAGTTGGCGCCAAATTAACCTGGAGGGGGAGCCTTAACTGTGACTGGCGGCTCCTTCAGCCAGCTGAACTCCTAGATTTGCAAGGGAGATCCCCAGAGAAACAAGAGACAGTGGTTCAGTAAGAGTTGGAGGCTGAAGTGTAAACAGCTCGAGCTTTCAAGCAGCTGCTCCCAGAAGGTGTGTAGGGGAATTGGCAGGAAGAGGCCCAACTTTCCTTCCTGCCTCCTTTCTCCTGCATAGAGACTGCCTATAGCAGAAGTCTGTGTCAGATTACAGCCTGGAACTGTGGCAGAAGAAAAGTTTGTTAGTGCTGCTTGCGTTTTGGACCGAAGACTTGTTCCTGAAGCAGTCAGACTAGCTTGTGTGCGAGAGACATTCTTGGATCGAGAGGTTTGCTCAGTAAAGCTGCTGAATTGCAACTGGACTATATTCGAATTGTACCCTAAGGAAGTTATTTTGAATGTGCTGAATGAGTTGCGTGGGTCGAGACCTGCTTTGCTTATCCACAGCCAAACCTGTTATGCCAGCTGGAGGCTTCACTAACAGAAGATCACAAACTTTGCCAAACTGCTCATTCTGCCTGGGCCTTGTCAGTTTGGCCTGGGCTGCTGCTACTTCTGTACTGGAGACTGTTTTGATGAGAGACCGGCTCGAGGATCCAGCCCCTGCGCTTTAACAACACGCAGGTTGCGGCTACCTGGAGGAAAGGCTGTGGAGAGGAGGTAGTCGTGTCGACCCTGTTTCCCCATGCTCATCTGTCATCACCACAAGGTCTCCATATCGCCTGCCTTGCAGCAGATTTCTGGTAGCGCGAGTACAATCTAGGTAGCTCCCTGCAACGAGGGTTTAAATCATTTGTGGTACCATCTAATTGTCTCAATTTCTTGGGTTTACAAAGGACTGAGCCAACTGGCTCGGATTACAAATCTGGCTGTTTTGCATGTTAACTGCCTTTCTTTCCACCAAGGGCCCCAACATCAGCTGCAATGCCGGCCACACTGGGCAACACCTGTGGCTAGCCAAGCTTACCATCCCGGTTACCCAGTGTTGTGACTGTCAGATTGCATGCACTTTGTGTCCCAATCACTGAACTAAATCAGATTTCCAATCATTTGACTAGATTCATGCCCCTTCCTTGTTCACTGCCCCTAAATAGACCTGATTGTCTTTCTTCGCATTTAATCTGGCTAGTGTGCATGTTAGCTGGATTATGGTGTTAAGTATGTGCTATTGTATTGCTAGACTTTCTTCACAGGGGGTCTCCAGGGAAACTGCTGCAAATATGACCCTGGTGGTAAGTGTGAAGCGTGTGTGCATATTTATTACTGTTTCATACTGTCTGTGAATTCACTACTGTCAGGTACTGGGCCACTAGGAGGGTTGGTGGGTGGTTGTAGATTCCCAGAGGACTATAGCAGAATAGATAAACATCCCCAGTACCACTACTGTGGGTGAAGGGACTTTGTTAGAGAACTGTGGACCCCTGAACTTGTGTATAGCCATACAGGCAGGGGTAGTAGCCCTTAGAATAGCGCTGTCTAGATGTTACACGTGTTTCAGTTTAATACACATTAAAGATTATAAGGAATACAGTATTTCTGTGCAGATAAAAATAAACTTTTGAAACAGACCACGATCACTCAGGAAAAATCTAACACACAGCTATCTAAATCCTAACTAGTGAGTTGTGGCAGGCTCAGACCTGTGATGTTACGGGTTCAGTGTCCCTTGAGTTGTAAGAGCTGACATAGATGTGCCTTTGGCTAGCTGGCCCAGTATATCATATCATCTTACATGCCTCTGACATCACAGGGTCTACAGTTTCTTGTTCGATGGGGATGCACTTTTTCAGAACCAATACAAACTGGATTTGTTATTCATAGCTTGGTTTTGTGGATGGATTTCTGGGCCCTTTTGTTCCTCCCGTCTGTTTACCTGACAAGAAGCTGTCTCATTCTACCTAGATCCTGTTTACCTGAAAACCTGTTCTAAAGGAGAGTCAGCCTTTTGAAGTTTAACCCAAAACAAAACGTTTTCTAGGAGAGGAACTAGACTGTTTGCACATGGGCTATTCTAGCTGAGTGCCCTCAGGACGTGGGCTACAGTGGAATGGCATTTTCAGTGCCCACCAGGCTTCCCCCCTCAGCTGAAACACTTCAGAGGCAAGATGATGATCAAATTTCAAAAAAATGACATAAAATACATTGCAGGTTGTTATGCTTCTTTACAATATGTGCAGGCAGAGATGTAGCATAACCTGGCTAGGGATATCCGGTTGGGGTGGGGGTGGGGAGGGATTCTATAGATATGAGAAAAGCGAAAAGAGAGGACGTAGATCAATAGGATTAAAAAGTGTGGGAGGATGGGCTTAGGAAGCAGGGGAACAGGCAGAGGTGCTAAATGAGTACTTTGCTTCAGTCTTTGCAGATGGGGACTGGGGATCCCTACAGGCTGATGGGAGAGAAGATCATTGAGCTAAGGTGAGAAGTTGGTCTGAGACCAGAGAATGGAATGAGGCTAGGGTACAGATAGGAACTGACCCAGATAGGGTGGGGAGGTTGAGTGAGGAGGAGGAATGGGGGGATGAAATCACAGTGGATAGGGTGAGGGAGGCCCTTTGGAAGCTAAAGACTGATAAGGTGCCGGAGCCGGATGGGCTACACCTGAGGGTTGTGGAGGAGCTGACAGCTCCACTGGCTGCACTCTTTAATACCTCTCTGCAGACAGGATGGGTGCCCCAAGACTGGAAGGTGGCTTATGTAGTGCCTATTCATAAAGGGAGGTCTAGAGGAGAGATGGGGAATTATAGGCCTGTCAGCCTAACTTCTGTGGTAGGCAGAGTAATGGAGGGCTTTGTCAAGGAGAGGATTGGCAGGCAGCTGGAATGGTTAGGGCACCAGGAAGGTAAACAGTATGGCTTCGTTCCTAGGAGATCGTGTCCGTCCAATCTCGTAGAGTTTTATGACTGGGTGACGGGGGGCCTTGGACAGATAAGGCCAGTGGACGTCCTATACCTAGGTTTCAGCAAGGCGTTTGATTCAGTACCACATTATGGGCTGATTTTAAATAAAGATGGGGGTGCGAGGACAGGAGCTCAATTGGATTGAAAATTGGCTGTCAGGGCGTTTACAGAGGGTAATGGTGGGTGGGATACTCTCCTTTCCCAGGAAGGTAATCAGTGGCGTCCCTCAGGGTTTGGAATTGGTGCCATTCTTGTTCAGCGCCTGTGTTTTGGATATTGGGAGGGCAGGTTAGGAATCGGTTGAGTCTCTTTGCGGATGATTCAAAATTGGGAGCACTGGTGGATTGTGAAGAAGCGAGGGAGGCGGTCCAGGGGGATCTGGATACCCTGGAGGGGTGTTCAAGGAGGTGGGGACTGAAATTTAATGCCAGGAAATGTTGGGTATTACATTTGGGGGTAATAAAACCCGGTCATGAATACAGCCTTGGGGTGGAGTTCACACTGCAGAGTTTTATTTAACTCTAAAATTGATTAGCTTTTGTTCATGAAAGTTGTAAAACACTGTGAAAATGCATAGCACTTGCCTCACTGTGTTTAACAAACATAACACTTCTGAAATACCTGTATAAATGCTTTCTGTACAGTTAGTATTGTCCCAAGGAAAAAAACTGCTAATCAGTTATTTAAAACCCTGCACTACAAGCCACATTGGGAGAAAGGGATTTAGGGGTGGTGATAGACGTCAAAATGAATAACTCTGAAAATTGTAGAAGAACTACAGCCAAAGCAAACAGGATATTGGGCTGCAAAGCCTGGGGTATTACATCCCGGAGGAGGGAGGGTAATCCTCCCAGCGTATAATACCTTGGTCAGGCCGCAGCTCGAGTACTGTGTACAGTTCTGGAGACCTCATCTGAAGAAGGACATAGTGCTGCTGGAGAGGGTCCAGAGGAGCGCAACCAGGATGATTTGGGGCATGGAGGGGAAGCCTTATGAGGAGAGACTGGAAGAGCTTGGGCTTTACTCACTTCAGGAGAGGAGGGACAGGGGAGATATGATAGAGGTTTTCAAGTATGTAAAAGGAATAAACAGGAGTGGAACCAAGGAGCTTTTAAGCTAAAGAAGGCGGGGGGAGACAGGGTCCATGAGTGGAAACTGGAGGGGAGATACTACAGGGGGAGCGTAAGAAGCATTTTTTCACTGAGAGGTTGTTGGAGCCGTGGAATGCATTACCAGGGAGGCTGGTGGAGGAGGGCACAGTGGAGGGATTCAAGAAGTGGTGGGACAGGTACAAGGGGAAACTGAAACTAAAGAAAATCCTGCTGGGGGTGGTGGTACGGCGAGCAGCCTTTAGGTTGCTGGCTTTCGAGCAGACAAGACAAACCGTTTGGCCTGTTCTGCTGGCTTTTAAGTATGTTGGTATATATCAGTCTGGAAAAAAAGTTGAGTCAAGGCAGAAACACAGACCCTCTTGAACTAAAATAATTGCATGTAATCTGTATGAACTTTTCATTATGTCTGGGTTTATTGTAAACCATCAGCACATGCACCAATTTTGAGGTAATCAAAAATTATGCATATTTGTGCTTGTCAGTTGTCATTGAACCGAATGAGTGGGTCATTTGGGACACCTTGCTATAGGTGAATCAGCCATTGCTGTTTTTTTTGTCCGCATCAGGGACACCCAAGTCAGTCTGCTCAAATATATATGCTCAAACGTATATGCTAAGAAAAGGGATTGTTTGTCTCTGCTTTCCTAGCCTCCAGGAGTATTAAGTCACCCCTGTTATTCTTTTCACCTGTACAATATCTTTAAAGGTTAAAAATCCATTTTGGTTCTGCATATGAGTCTTGTTACTACAGGAACTGTTTAACAACTTTGTTTTGGTGTCTTTAGTGGCAGTTACTCTGGGATACTATTTTCTGTGTCATTTGTTTTCTTCAGATGACCACAGGCCACTTCTGGCTCGTGGGTTTTGGAGATTCTCTAGACTAGCCAGTAAAAGTCTCTACTGTGCTAGTGAATGGTTGATTTTCTGTTTTTCTTTCCTTTCTTTCCAATTTTCAGTGTTAAGAAAGAAACAAACTAAATTTAAACCCACCATAGAGAAGGGTAACAACCTTTAGACTGATTTACAGAGGAGGGAAATTATTCCAGACTTCACCTTCCAGTGGTGGTAGGGGTCTTTACCCAATTACATTCTCAAAAGTGTATGAGAGGAGTTTGGCCAGAGTTTTGATCTTCAGCAGGTTCTTAGCCAGTCCATGTTCAAGGTGGACTTCTCACATTGGGGACCATACAGTCAGGACTACCTGGTGTACATAGATTTCTTGGCTGTATATCTCCACTTGCTGATCTGGCAATACCACCAGAGAGAACCAAGTATTGCAATCCAGAACCAGCTCTTCCAGTATCAAGTGCCTTCCCCTTAGCCAGGTTCCTCACTGAGGGTGTTCTTGAAGGTAATAAATATTTGGTGTCCCTCAGTCAGGAGGGCCCCCATGTTTTCCTCCCTGGAAGATTTCTGGATCTGAGCCTTCTCCAGGCAGATAGCTTTGGTAGCCAGGGCCCTTAAGGTCCTGGAGCACCATAGATGATTCACGAGCAAGGAAAGGAATTTGCTTGTTCTGTCTCAGACTAGCACTTCAGGGTATTTTTTTGTTTTTTCTTCTAAACAGCTCAGCAGAATTTTGCAAGTCAATGTTTCAGAGTGGCGATTCTTTACCAGGATACTAGGTGCTTCAAAACAGAGTGCGATCTCTGCAAACCCCTGTTTGCAGAACCTAGGTTTGACAGCTGCAGTAGTACTAATCTCTTGGGCCCATTTGGACACGAAGCCGCTTCAGATTTCACATTTTCTTTAGAAAATGGCCCTGCATATGGAGATGTACCAGACCCCCATTTTGACCCTCCCAGCAGTTCAGTAGCCCTTGATCTGGTAAGGGAAAAACCAAAAAAACTGCTAAAGGGTAACGGATCTCCTCTGTTTGCTTACCAACAAAAAAAAAATAAGAGTTCGTCCTGCAAGGCATGGCGCAGTTCTGGATCCTCCCAGTCAGTGCACCTGGGACCAGGAAGAGCAGGTCCTCAAATGTATGTGCTGTAGATGAGGGTGGTCTGCTGGCCCTTCAGGGTTCAGGCAGCGAAGATGCAGTCGGACACCACTGTGATGGTCACTTATGTTTAACATTCAAGGAAGCACAAAAGGCAGAAGCATGCCCCTGGGAAGCTCGGAGTGCTTCACTGAGGCAAGGAGAGGCTTTGGACTCATGGCATCCAGGCAGATGGACTCTACCACAAAATCATTCATCAGAAAGTGTTTGACCTTTTATGCTGTCAGTTTGGCACACATTCTATAGGTCTCTTTGCAGCCAGGGAAAATGCTCGGGTCCTCAGATTTTTCAGGCACTTCCGATGCCCTCCATTGGAGGCAATTGATTCCATCTTGCAAGGTGACACTGCAGAACAGCATTCCTGTTGTCTCAGATTCCTCTATGTCCAGTGGCTGTACTAAAGATGAGGCAGCCAAGAGGTAGCATCCTACTGATGGCCTCTAAGTGCACAAAGCCATGGTTATCTGTCTAATCTGCTAAAACTCATGATACAGGAGCTGTTTTGGCTCTCTTGCCATAGGGACCTGCTAAACCATGGTCCTGTGCTCTATTAAAACCAGGATCTTTTCAGTTCGCAGCCTTGATCTGGAGAGGAGAGCCCTGCTACAGAGTTTTCTATTATTAGGGTTGTTTGACAAAGAAATGTGGTAGCATCGTTAGTTCAGTCTGTAGAAAAAAATAAGGGGAAAACGATAAAATAAGTTGCAGGTGGTACTTTTGTATTGCACTATTGTTTCTGTGACCAGCTTTCAAGATAATACTCTTCTTTGGGTCAGACCTTCAGGTTGGGTTTAACCTAAAAGTGTCTTGAAAGCTAGTCTCAAAAATACATTTTTACATACTAACATACTAAAATGCCAGCAGAATAGGCCTAACGGTCTCTCGAGTCTGCTCGATTTTTCAGCACCCGCACTGAGGGACGATTTTGGTGTCCTTCCCTCCTTCCCTCCCCCGGCTACGTCACTTCTGGCCACATTGGTACATTATTACTGTGGATGATTGGGTACTGGAGGTGGTAGGTAGAGGGTGCCTCTAGAATTCGAAGCTCTCCTGCCTTACGTACTCAGCACTTCTCAGGAGTCCTTGGTGCTGTAGGACAAGCTGTCCTCCCTAAGGAAGGATGTTGCTCAGCTCCTTGTGAAAGGGGCTATAGCTCATGTCCCAGGTGCCCTGTCTAGTCAATGGTATGTGTTCCGGTACTTAATGGTGCCGAAAAAGATTTGGGGGGGGGGGCTTGATCCCCATACTGGATCTGCACGATATGAACCAGTTCATGTGGAAGTGGCAAGATTTTCCAGAACATCTCCTCCATTAGGCCACACCTTTGGCACTGTAATCTGTCAAGACCACATGGAAACCTTTTGCTAGCTGGGGGCCGCTCATAGTGATGTGCAGCTTCAATGTGTATGTAACGTGGACAGCCCCAACACTCCTCAGATCTTACTTCGAGAGGGTTCCTTCAGTAGATCATCACAAATAGGACTGACGTCACCTGATGTCGGGCCGCATGGCAGACTTTTCTAGCAATCCCTGACGGGGGACCGCCCACCTGATGTCACGTGACCGACGTCAGCGTGACGGTATATAGTGGGTGGTCCCCACACCCGCCCACCAGTTCTTTCCCACCGTTGCCTTGTGCTAGTCGCTTCGCAGACTCCATTCAGCGTCCATCAGAGTGTTTTTCGCATGGTTTTCTAATCTCTCTAATTTTTTCTTTTAGTTTAGTTACATGTCTTCTCCGAAGAAGTGCTCCAAGTGTGGCACTCGGATACTGCACAAAGACGGGCATTCCAAGTGCGTCATCTGCGTAGGCCCAGACCATCCAGTCTCCTCCTGCCCCGACACTCAGTCCTTCAATCAGGCTGCCAAAAAGCGGAGACAGCAGGCGTTGGAGGCCCATCTTCTCAAGGCCCGTCTACGTTCGCTTGAGAAGAAGATGGACAAGCTTAGGGACTCTTCTGACAAATCTTCCCCTAAAAAGCACAAGGAGAAGACGAGGGAGCGGGCTCGCTCCACGGACAGTGTCAGGCCCTCTACCAGCAAGGCCCAGCCACCTCGAAGCACCCAGGTAAGGAGAAATTTCATGCAGATAAGTCATCTGCTGGCTCCTCCGGCGACCGCGCTGCACAAGCTGGTAAGTCGGCCTCCGGCTCCTCCGGAGAACGCCCAGTGGCCGTTAAGTCGATTCCCCCGGCTGGGGGCAGTCGCGCGGCCTTGGTCGTTAAGTCGGCAGGGGGTTCTGTCCCTGACTGCCCGACCACGCCCGCTAAGTCGGCCATCCCCGACAACCGCACGGGCTCGGTTTCCCCATCGGGGCCTTCTGGCACTACAACCGATGTCCGGCTGGACCGAAGGGAGACGGAGGCTCCGTCGTGTTCTTCCCTCGCCCGTGTCCTCACATTCCACTACGGACACGTCCGGCGAGGCCGATGGCGGCGCTGGTGAACCAGCTGATTTCAGGGGTTCTTCCCTGCGCTCCCCCGCTGGGGACCAGCGTCAGGAGGCTCCTCCTTGGCCGGATGGCCTTTCTCTGGAGGCCCTTCCTCAGCCCGAGGATGGACTGCATGCGCTACTAACGCTGCCAGTCACTACAGTTCCGACACTGGGACAGCTGGCGGCTCCAACGCCACTAGTTACCACAGCAGTCCCGACGGTGGGAACACCGGCACCTCCAACGCCGCCGGTCCCTACAACAGTCTCAGCGCCGGGCCCGGTGGTCAGGCCTATTCCGTCGGCCCCGACACCGGACCTGACTCCCACCACTGAGACTCTTCGTCCAGTGCCAACGTCAGATCCTATTCCAGCGCCGGTGCCGATGTCGGTCCCTATAACATGGACTGTTCCGACGCCAGATCCTAATTTTAATCTGTACTACAGTGGGTCCGATGTGGGTTCCCCCGATGTCGGGGCTGACGACGGGGTACTATAACCGTCCCCTCACTGTCCCCCATTACCCACACGGGTATCCTGGGAATCCTTACCCGGAGGTTCCCACTCCTGGATGGAATCCAGTGGGACAGTTTTACCAGGGTTATCATCCATATACCCATGACGTGGATCTGCATGGGTATTACCCTCCGCCAGTTGTTGTCCCCCAGCCTCCACCAACTCCACCTTCACCCCCTCCGGATATGCTGGATTTCAAGTCCTTCCTACAGTCTTGGTGGCAGGGAGCGAGGTCAGAGTTGGTTTTGGACCTAGAAGCAAGACTCCCACCTCCGCTGCCTCATAGGTCCCCTTCCCCAAGCAATTCGGGTCAGATTGTCCACCTCTCGGGGAAGACTCAACTGGACGTTCCCCTTTCTCGCTTTGAACGTCATCCAGTGGAGGAGGCCGACGATAGTTCTGATGGGTGAGAGGACTCTTCAGAGGAGGAGGGGAGGAACCCGAGCCGAGAGGCAAGACCTCACTGAAATCGCCACTTGAGGATCCTTCCTTCTCTGATCTCTTGAGGGCCCTCAGAGATTATTTCGATTGGGAGTCAGAGAAACAGGACCCAATGAGACAGCGACTCGTGGAGCACCTCGATTTGGAGTCCCTATCTCCAGTCCCAGTTCCTCCGTGGATGGTTCCCCACCAAGACCTCACCACCACCGTCTGGCAGATGCCTCAATCTATCCCGGCTGTCCCCAAGAGGGCGGACAGGCTTTACCGGGCGCCTAAGGATGCTCCGTTTTTTAAGTCCCTTCTGAAGGCAGACTCTGTGGTCATTTCAGCGGCTCATGATCGCTCTGCTGTGCCCAAGCACTTAAGCATCACTCCTCCAGATAAGGAGTGGAGGCAGATGGACCAGTTCGGCAAGAAAGTCTATTCTCGGGCCACGCGCGCGTTCCGCTCCCTCAGTTACATGGCCCTTATGGTGTCCCACCAAAAAGCGACTATGGCCAGGTTGGAGGTGAAGGTCCAGTGTATGGATCCTTCACCTCTCAAGGAGGAACTTGCCAAGGATCTTCGCCTCTCCAGGATTCTTGTAGGCATGCTCTGTGGGCCACCTACGATTCAGTTGATTCCATGGCCTGTACCTTGGCGGCTGCCGTGGCCCTGAGACGGCACTCCTGGTTTCACTTCTCTGGCCTCGCTAACAAGGTTCAGCTGGCGATTCAGGACGCTCCTTTCCAGGGCTAGGTACTTTTCGGAGGCGACACCAAAGACATAATTACAGAATTACAGGACAACGGTGTTGCCCTTAGATCTGTTCGGTCGATGTACCGATCGGGTGCTCCTCAACGAAGACAACAGCAACCCTTTCGGAAGAGGACCTGGCGGCAGGGGAAATCTGCCCAGGCGCGTCGCCAAGGCAAGCGGAAGGCCACGGGTACCGTTACTCTCCCCGCCTCCAAGAATCTGCGTCGGTCAGGGGGTCCTCCCCCTGACCGACCCGCCACTTCTTGACTCTCTGGCCCCACTGCCTCCTCGGCCTCTTGGTGAGGAGCAGGTGGGGGGGGAGGTTTGCTCTCCACGTGCAGGAGTGGAGGGCGATTACCTCAGACAAGTGGGTCCTGCAAATAGTGGCCTCGAGTCACACTATAGAGTTACGGGAAATCCTCCGATGAAGTCCTCATACACTCGGGATCAGGCTTTCCTCTTCCAAGAGGAAATAAATTCGCTTTTGCTAAAACAAGTTATCGAGCGAGTCCCTCCAGGGCAAACAGGGAAAGGCTTCTACTCCGAATTTTTTTTTTTTTTCTTGTTCCAAAAAAGACCGGGGACTTCTGACCTCTCCTAGATCTGTCAGCTGAATCATTTTGTCAAGTACAAGAAGTTTTGCATGCTGATACTACAGAGTCTTCTGCCGCTCCTGTTGGAGAATCACTGGCTCTGCGCCCTGGATATGCAGGATGCCTACCTACATATCCCTATTTTCCCCAACCACCGTTGGTTCCTGTGTTTCCTGTTCTGGGGGGAGCACTTCCAGTTCCAAGCACTCCCCTTTGGCCTATCTTTGGCGCCTCGGGTTTTTACCAAGTGCCTAGCGGTGGTTGCGGTGTTTTTACACTGCAGGGGCATTGCAGTGCTTCCCTACCTGGATGATTGGCTACTGGCGGCCCCTTCCAGGGATGCGTTATTGGGGGGCTCTGTCGTTTACCCTGGACCTGTTCAATCGACTTGGGATCACTGTCAGCATGCCCAAGTCATACCTCCTCCCCACCCAGAGACTACAGTTTATTGGGGTGGTCCTTGACACGGTCCAGTGCAGAGCTTTCCTTCCTCCAGACAGAGTGGAGACTCTGGTCCACCAGGCCGCCAAGGTGGTGTCTTGCCGGACCATCCCGGTCAGGGAGGTCCTTCGCCTGTTAAGCCTCATGGCAGCTTCCATTTGTGCCGTTCCCCTAGCCAGGCTTCACATGAGGATCACTCAGTGGTCCCTGAGGGTGCCGTGGGACCAGCTTTTGGATGATCTGGACCATCTGGTCCTCATCTCCTCAGGGGTCCGGAAGGATCTTCTATGGTGAATGAATCCACACAGTCTTTCTTTGGGTCTCCTGTTTCCAAGACCAGTGCCCGTAGCCACACTCACCACGGATGCCTCGAACATGGGGTGGGGTGCGCATCTGGGGGACCACCAAGCCAAGGGACTTTGGTCCGGCTTGGAGCTTTCTCTTCACATCAGTGTTCTAGAGCTCAGGGCTGTCCTGTATGCCTTACAGGCCTTTCAACCCCTTCTGCCTGAGGGGACAGTGCTGATCCAAACGGACAATATGTCGATAGTTTGGTACATCAACAAACAAGGAGGAACCCGGTCGTGCCCTCTTTGCAGGGAAGAGACCAGGATGTGGAACTGGGCAGTCCTGCACCACTTGTCCCTAGTGGCAGTGCACGTACTGGGAGTTCTAAACGTCCTGGCGGACAATCTCAGCAGATCTCGGACCCCCGCTCACGAGTGTGAAATTCATCAGGAAGTGGTGGAATCCATCTTCCAAAATTGGGGGCGGCTGGAACTCTACCTATTCGCCTCTCAATTCAACGCAAAACTTCCCAAGTTTTGCTCGCTTGTTCCAGAGCCAGGTACTTTCTGGAGCAACGCATTGTCTCTATCCTGGACAGGGACATTTTTATATGCCTTCCCTCCATTTCACATTCTGCAGAGGGTCCTCCTCAAACCACAGATGGAGAAGGCCAAGATGATTCTCATTGCTCCTTTTTGGCCGAGACAGATTTGGTTCCCGCTGCTTCAGGCAGCTGTCCAGGGAACCACCGGTTCCACTTCCATTGACACACGACCTCCTTACTCAGGATCAAGGTTCGTCTAGTCCATCCGGGGCTCAGGACCCTGCATCTGCATGCATGGCTCCTGCAGATGTAGCCATCTCTCACTTTGGGATATCCTCTCGAGTGGCACAGGTCCTTGTCGAAGCCAGAAAACCTTCCACCCGTTCCACTTATGCATTGAAGTGGAAGCGGTTTTCTATTTGGACAACCGCGAAGGGATGGAACCCTTTTTCTTGCTCAGCACCACAAGTCATGGAATACCTCCTTCACTTATCGGACTCGGGTCTAGCCTATTCCTCTCTGAAAGTGTACCTCTCTGCTATCTCTGCATACCACGAGCTGGTGGATGGTAAACCTGTGGCTCAGTTGGATATCTCAAAGACCTTTTTGAAAGGAATTCTCCATCTGAAACGCCCCCATCTGCAGCCCAACACCACCATGGGACCTGAATTTCATCCTGGAAAAGCTCACATTGCCTCCTTTCGAAGTAGGAATGAGCTGTGACCTACGCTTCCTATCTTGGAAGGTGTTGTTTCTGGTTGCCATCACTTCAGCTCGAAGAATTTCAGAGCTTCACATGTTGGTTTGTAAGGAGCCTCACCTTATTTTTCACCGGGACAGGGCGGTTCTCAGAACCCATCCACGGTTCCTTCCAATGGTGGTGTCGGAAGCTACTCTGAACCAATTGGTAGAGCTTCCAGTATATTATCTGGCTCCCGCTAACAGTGGTGAGGCACTCCTCCATACGATGGATGTGCACCGGAATCTCTGGTGTTATACTCACCGAACCAAGGACTTTTGCTCTTGCGACCAGTTGTTTGTCTCCTTTGTACCTCAAACTCGAGGCAAACTGGTTTCCAAGCAGGGCCTTTCCAAATGGTTGGGCAACTGCATCAGATACAGCTATCAAAAGTATGACAAACCCCTCCCGGGCATTATCAGGGGTCATTCTTCTAGGCGCATAACCGCTTCTGCAGCCTTTCTTCGTAATGTTTCTGCAGCGGATATTTGTGCTGCCGCTACTTGGAGTTCTGTCCATACCTTTACCAAGCATTATAGTTTGAACATTGCTTCTAGGCGGAGGGCTGGCTTTGGCCTAGCTGTCCTGCAGGGTCTGTTGTCCTAGGTTGGGTCCTTTTCGGACCTCAGTCTTTTCTGTGGATTTTGTTTTGCCCTCTCCCTAGTTTCTCTCTGACTCTCCTTAGAGGGACTGCTTGGGACTCAGTCCTATTTGTGATGACCTACTGAAGAAACCCTCTTGAAGTAAGATAGTACAGTTACTTAGGAACTTACCGTAACAGTAGATCTTTGAGAGAGGTTCCTTCAGAAGGTCATGTTTTTTCCTCCCTCCTTCCCCTCATTTTATTTTTTACAGGGTTTTCAATCCTGTTCGCTCCTGCTGTTAGGCCTCTTCCTGGCTCCGGCCGGAGAACTGGAGGGTGGGCGTGGGGACCGCCCACTGTATACTGTCACGCTGATGTCGTTCACGTGACGGGTGGGTGGTCTCCCCATCAGGGATTGCTAGAAAAGTCTGCCGTGCGGCCCGACGGCAGGTGATGTCAGTCCTATTTGTGATGATCTACTGAAGGAACCTCTCTCGAAGATCTACTCTTACGGTAAGTTCCTACATAACTGTACTTTCTTTCTTCTGCTGTCTAAGTAGTTGCTATTTTCAGTTTTCCATCATCTTCTCTACGTACTGCCAAAGGACAAAGAGCCTTTGTTCCGCTATTATATTTGTGGTTCTAAACTATGAAAGATGAGACAGTAGCTTTATTTATTTAATTTATTTATTTGATATATCGGGTTTACAACCTTTGAGCCAGAGGCTCATTTACAGAAGTACCTCGTCACATGTAAGACAGAAGCTAATACAGACAGGATATAACAGTTACAATAAACATGTGTAACACATTTGTCACAGACATTATTTACAGTATTTGGATGACGATATTTACATCATCACTGCAGAAAGACATTATTAGCTTGAGAAAGCATCTGAACATACAAAATCACACATGCCCCCACAATGCAAAGCATCATAGGCTGCATATGCAAATCACCACAGAATGTTATGCTGGTCCAACTTTAAGCAGAATTGCATGGTGCCAAAAGGCGCCTCACACAGTTTGCAAAGGGTGCTAACAGAAGACATAGACACGTGTTTCGTCCTACCAGGACTCATCAGTATGCCTCGTCTGTTTGACACCCCAGTGAAATGGACCAGCTACCCCTAAGGCAGTGTGCCTGGGATATATTGTGGTGAACCCATTAAAATAAAAAACTATTTAAAAGACAAAGAACCTCTGTGCGTAAACACTGAGGCAAGGGTTACCCCAAAGGGCATTTGGCTGGGAAGCCAAGTTTCAAGAAAATACAAAATCACACATGCCCCCACAATGCAAAGCATCATAGGCTGCATATGCAAATCACCACAGAATGTTATGCTGGTCCAACTTTAAGCAGAATCTGAACATAGTCAGTCCTATTCATGGGTTTGGTATTATTGACAGAGGTTGCAATCCATAATGGTCTTTGTCAGAGAATTTGGATCAGAGTGGGTGAGAGTGAAATGTTAGTTGCAGTTACAGGAGCGGATATTGAATAGGTGGTTGCGAAGAGTGGTTTTGAAGTGGGCGATCTTGGGTGCACTAGAGATGGTGTTTGGGAGTGCATTAAACCATGTGGGGGCCCTATAGTGGAAAGATCTCTGGGCAAGGGAGGTTTTTACCCTGGGTACAACCAGTGATGCTTTCTCTGAGTTGCGGGTGGGGACAGTAGAGGTGACAGGATAAATATAGGCGGTGACCTCGGGGAAGAGTCTGAGCAGTATTTTCTTGGACAGTATGCAGGTGTGGTAGCAGAGCCTTTCATCGAGGTTGAGAAGCTTGGCAGAGAGAGGTATAGAGGGAGCTGGTGTGAGTGAGCCTAGGTGTGCCAGTTAAGAGCCTGCAGGCCTTGTTTAGTGAGACCTGGATTTTCTGGAGTGCAGAGTTATCTGCTGCCCCGTATACAGGGAGCCCATAGTCCACTAGGGACAGTATTGATGAGGTGATGGCAAGCCTAAGGGGAAGGGGGAGGCAGTCCCTGTGTCAGTAAAGGAGTCCAGTCCGGGTGTTTGTTGCGGCAGCAAGGGTGTTTATGTGGTCATGGAAGGTAATGGCTGAGTCAAGGGTAAGTCCAAGATATTTGTAGTTGGATACCTGTTCAAGGGGGAGCTGGGGAGGATGCGGAGAGGTGCACTTTTTGCTTTGTTTTGGCGGTGAGAGAAGATCATTGATTTAGTCTTTAAGTTTATGACCAGTCTACGGTTTTTAAACCATGTATTGGCCTGGGAGAAGGCATGTTGGAGGGAGTCCTGAAGGGGCGTGGGTTTATGATGCGAAGCAAATAGCACTGCATCATCTGCATATAGTAAGCTTTTTGTGGAGCAGGCCTTTGGTAAGGAGTTTAGGTAGAGGGAGAAAAGAAGTGGCCCCAGGATAGAGCCCTGGGGCACCTCGTAGTGGACAGGTAGTGTGTCTGATAGGGTTCCGTTAATTTTGACGCATTGGGACCGGGCGGAAAGGTAACTGGAGCACCAGGCTAGGGGGCCTGTGGAGAAACCAAGTTGGTGGAGAGAGTCGAGAAGAAGAAGGTGGAAGACTGTGTCGAAGGCCTTGGATAGGTCTATGAACACAGCTCCTGCAATGTTACTGGTGTCTAGGGAGGAGTGCAGGAAGTTGGTAAATTCTAGGAGGGCTGTGGTGGTGCTATGGCCCGAATGGAAATTCTAGGAGGGCTGTGGTGGCTGCGTGTGTTGTTCAGGCCTTTCTCAGTGTGAGGGCCAGTGAGATTTGCCAAAGTTTTAACCAAGCTACAAAGTGATGCTATCGGAAGGCCATAGAGAACTTCCTTGTCCACAAAGTGCTAAAAGCCATGGAGAAGGCTGAAGGTTCCAGGGCCTACTTCTCCCTCGCTTGACAAATGATTGAAGCCAAAAGTCAAAAAAGAATGGGTGTTATCACAGGCCTCCTTAATGTTTGCTGAGGCCATAAGCACAAGGATAGAAATAAAGACAAGGCTGCTAAGTCTGCGAGGTCCTGATCTCCATTAAAATCAGGTATGTCCCTGTCCGTGCCTGCTGTGACATCCGTGAAAGCCCTCCTGACCGTCCTTGTCAAGGTTGGGGCTTGGCTCTGGCACATCTGTACGTAATATGGACGATACATTGCCGTCGGGCTCTGACCTTTCGATGGTAGTCCTGGACCCTTTTGTGGGTGCCGTTGACTTCCAGCCTGTGCTATCGTCCTTTTCAAAAATGTCACCTGCTACTATCAATACCTCAGCAGATAGCTTTGCCACTGTTGTAGCCATCTGTTCCAGGGCCTTCGACTGCTTCTAACATACTGACTTACTGAAAGCCAGCAGAATAGACCTATTGGTCTGTCATATCTGCTCGGTATTCAGCCACCTAGTGGGTGTATACTTTACCGCACCCCCCCCCCAGCCCCAGAGAGGGTCGTCTTTGGCCTCAGTTTCCCCTTGTACCTGTCCCACCCCTTCTTGAAGCCCTCCACTGTGCCCTCCTCCATCAGCCTCCTGGGCAGCGCATTCCACGGTTTCTCCACTCACTCAGTGAAATAATGTCTCCTATAATCCCCCTGTAATTTTCCCACCTCCGGCTTCCACTCATGCCCCCTAGTTGTTCCCTCCCTTCTTTAGCCTAAACAACTCCTTGGTTCTGCTCTTGGCTATTCCTTTTATGTAACTGAAGACCCCATCATGTCTCCCCTGTGTCTCCTATCCTCCTGTGTGTACAGCCCAAGCTCTTCCAGTCTCTCCTCATAGGGCCTCCCCCATGCCCTGAATCATCCTGGTCACTCTCCTCTGGACCCTCTCCAGCAGCGCTATGTCCTTCTTCAGATGAGATCTCCAGAACTGTACACAGTACTCGATTTGCGGCCTGACCAAGGCATTCTATAGGAGGAGGATCACATCCCTTCTCTTGGATGTAATTCCACTGGTTGTGCAGCCCAGTATCCTGTTTACTTTGGCTGCAGTTCTTCTACAATTTTCGGAGTTATTCATTTTACTGCCTACCACCACCCCTAGATCCCTCTCGCCCAATGTGGCTTACAGTGTGCCCCCCTTCCCTGGTGTATACATGACCCGGGTTTCTTCTGACTCCCAGATGAAGAACCTTATATTTCCCAGCATTAAACTTCAGTCCCCACCTTGACCACCCTCCAGGGTATCTGGGTCCCCCTGGACTGTCTCTCTCTCTCTCTCTTGCTTCTTCCCTATCCACCAATGCTCCCAGTTTCTAGTCATCCGCAAAGAGAGTCCGCCTACTCCTAACCCCCCCAACCCCATATTCGAGACATAGGCATTGAACAGGAGTGGCCCCAGTACTGAACCTTGGGGGACCCCACTGATTACCTTCCTGGGAGAGGAGACTATCCCACCGACCATTACGCTCCGTATTCATCCTGAAAGCCAATTTTCCACCCACTTGAGCACCTCTCCTCCCACCTCCATCTCTCCCAGCTTTGCTGTCAGTCCATTATGTGGTACTGAATCAAACGCCTTGCTGAAATCCAGGTATAGGACGTCCACTGGCCTATGTCTGTCCAGGGCCCCTGTCACCCAGTCATAAAACTCTACGAGGTTGGACTGACACGATCTCCCCGGGACAAAGCCATATGGATTATCATCCTGGTGCCCTAACCTTTCCAGCTGCTGCCCAAGCCTCTCCTTGATGATGCCCTCCATTACTTTGCCTACCACAGACGTTAGGCTGACAGGCCTGTAATTTCCCATCTCCTCTCTAGACCCCCCCTTGTGGTTAAGCACTACGTGAGCCACCCTCCAGTCTTGGGGCACCCATCCTGTCTGCAGAGAGGTGTTGAGAGTGCAGCCAGTGGAGCAGTCAGCTCCTTCATAACCCTCGGATGTAGCCCGTCCGGCCCTGGTGCCTTATCAGTTTTTAGCTTCCCTCACCCTATCCACTGTGATTCTCTCTCATCTCCCCCCAGTCCTCCACCTCATGCAGCCGCCCAACCCCTTCTGGGTCTGGCCCAGCTTGTAACCTAGCCTCTTTCAGTTCTCTGGTCTCAGTCTGACCCCTCTATTTTTGTTGGCTCTTCTTCCCTCCCATCAGGCTGTAGGGATCCCTCATCTCCCTCTGTAAAGATTGAGGCAAAGTACTTGTTTAGCACCTCTGCCAGTTCCCCTGCTTCCTGAGCCCATCCCCCCTGTCTTAATCCTGCTGATCTGTGTCCTCTCTTTTCTCTTCTCTCCTGTGTATCTATAGAATCCCTTCTCCCCAACCCCCGTGTTGAAAGTGGCCAAAGTTTTAGTAACCAGTGGCCCAGGTTCATACAAGGTTATTAATTACAACCTTTATATAGATAGTTAGCTATGAGGGGCTGCAAATGAGTACTAACTAAATAATGCCAACATGTGAATTAATAGGTATGGCTAGCAAAAGATGCGTGGATAGTATATAATGACTTGACACCACCAGGATAAATGGCAATGATACCCCTATGTAAAGTGAAATGTATGTAGGTGCACAGGTTTAAAAGGTGGTCAAGGCCCTGTAGAGCATACTTGTAGAACACAGGTAAAGAGCATAAGCAGTGTTTTAAAAACACATGTTTTAAGGAAAATTAGCTTTGCTTAGCTCAGCAGAAATATTTTGTACAAAACCTTCCTTCAACACAAGGTCATAGCCAAGATAAAGTTCAGCTGCTTCAACCCACTGCAGCTTAGATTCAGTTCCTCATTTTACAATTTCTTCTGTTTTAAAAAAAAAATATGTAACAGAGAGTTAAGAAACAATTATATTCTTGTTTTGGCTACTGTCTAGTCAGCAAGTTATTCTAAAAGGGTCACGTCCCCTCATGTTTTCTGTATCCTAAAGCGAGTTATTTTTGATAAATGTAAAAACTCCTGACCACCTGTTTTTCCATCCTAGGATGAGGATAATAAACCCTCCCTGTCTCGGCAGGATGTCAAGTACATCTTGTAACCAAGAACTTTGATTACAAGATGTATCAGGAACTTTGATTACAGGATGTATTAATAATCCAGTGTCTAGGATAAAATGTGCTGTAATGGGTTTTGGAAATTTCCACGATGCCTTTTTATTTTTTGTTGTTGTTTAAGTATAAATGCAGGACCTAGGTGTCATGTCCAGTGTGTTCCAGAAGACTAGCTACATGGGCTGCTATAGATGCTGGACACCCAGAAAGGGGGAGCAGACTGGCTCCCCTCTTTCTGATTCCTGTAGCCCTGGTGGTAAAAGGCCATTAGCTGTTTAGAAATGATCATGTTAGAGGTAAAATTGTTAGGGTTTATTGGGTATTAATAAATTGCAACTGATTTAAAACAACAACTAGTGTTAGTTGGCTTTATTGGATTACCAGGGACCACTAATCAAGAACCTTGTGCTTTTACACCCCGGATATCCGTGGGCCAGGTTTTGCTTCATCCTGGCTTGGCTCCCCACCACTTTGGTGACCCTCCTGGCCATCAGTTCATACTCTCTCGCTCCTTATCCCCTTGAGCGTTAAACGCATGCGTAGGCAGCCTTTTTCTCCCTCACCGCCTCCTGTACCTCCCTGATCCACCAACATGGCTTGCTGGTTCTACCATGCTTTCACCTTACTTTTGTACAGGACCTAGTAGCCTCTTGCACCTTTTTTTTTTTTTTTTAATCACATCTTTCTTTTTCCGTCTTGCGGCAGTTACCGATGGGGGCATCCAGCCACCGGCCCTGCCCGTCGGGAGAGCACCAGGCTCACTCACATGATGGAGGATCAAGGCACAGCCGTCGCCAGTCCGCAGGAGGGCCTCCCCAGCCCCCCCAGTGCGATTCTGCGAAAGCCCTCCCGGCGAGGCAGGGCGGGGCTATCAAGCTGCACGGACGTGCAGTGATGTCCGGGCACAGCGTGCCAACGTCCGCCGTGCTCCTCCCCTAGATGCACACCGGCATGTAGTGCCCCTGGGCATGCCCAGGGGCCGCTACAGTGCGGTGGCTTTCCCCAGCCCTCCCTAGGATCAGGAGAGCAGTCTGCGGACGCTTGATTCTGATCCTCCCCAGCCGACCTGAGGCCATTCCCGAATCTTGGGTTGCTGGCGTGGCGTCCAGCGCCTCAACTCTCAGTGCTACCGGGCCGGCCCATTGCACCCCTTTTTTTTAATGGTCTCCCACAAGCTTTCGGCATCCATATCTGGCCTAATCTTGTCCAGCCTCTCCTGTAGGATCCTGGCCATGCCCAGGAAGTCTGCTCCCCTGAAGTCTGTCACCACTGTGTTAGTGCAGTTCTCTCCTCCCCCCCCCCCGATACGGCAGAAACCAGACCATGGCGTGGTCACCACTCGCCGGTTGACTGCACACCTCCAGGCCCCTTATCTGGTCACTGTCCGCTAGGACAACGTCCAATAACCACCCCTCTCTAGTAGGCTCCCCCACCTGTTGGACCAGCAATGCATCCTGAAGGACATCCATCAGTCTCTGTTCCCCTGGCCACAGAGGATGTCATAGTGTCCCAGTTAGCCCCCGGCATATTAAGGTCACCCATGACCACCACCCTACCCTTTCCAAGGTCACAGTGACCCTTAGTGTTCTCAACCAGTTTATCCTCCAGAGCCGCCTCCTATTGCGGGGGGCCTGTACACCACCCCTGTTTTAAACTTTTTCCCTTCCCTCGTTTGCAGGGTTACCCTAATCGCCTCCACACCCCCTCCAGCCTTCTTCACTCCACTAACCACTTCCTTTCTAACTATCGACGCAACACCTCCTCCTCTTTCCACTCCTGTCTTTCCTGAATATCTTGTAGTCCTCCAAGTTTAAGTCCCAGTCATTTCTGTGTGTAGCCCATGTCTCCGTAATTGCCGCCACATCTGCTGCTCTTTCGGCTAGTATAACCTGGAGCTCGGGAATTTATTGCTCATGCTCCTGGCATTGATCAGGACTGCCCTCCACCCCAACCTCTCCCCTCTCTCTAGTCTCCCCAGCCCCTTTCCTGCTCAATTTTCCATGGATTTTTTACTAGTATGCTGCAGATTCCTTCCCCTCAGCTGCCACCTGTGTCTCCAGTTCCCTCTGAGGCCCATTGTCCGTGATGACTGTGACAAGATGAAAAATAATCCTGACCTCCTGGACCTAGAGGGGGATTCAGAGGAGGAATATGAAGGTGAAGGGCAGTTTGAAGAGAATCTGCCCTCAAGCGTCACTCTCGCATCTTGCAGTGAGGACTCTGAACTTATATTCCAAGGTCTCCCAAGGGACCCTCTTTTAAGGCCATGTTGCAGCAAGTAGTTTGCTGTGGAGGAGGAGGAGGAGGAGGAGGAGGAAGATTCCACTAAGAGGAATCCCATGGAGTTTTTGGAGGTGCCATGTACTCCCTGTATATCCTGCCTTAGATATTGCTACCTTTGCTGCATGGCATAATCCTAATACCCTGCCTGTAGTCCCAAGGAAGGTTGATGAGCAGTACCTTGCTCCATCTGCTAAGCCATATTTTGTTACCCAGCCTGAAACGGACTTTGGTCATTATGGCTACTCATGATCATTCCAGAGCTCCTAGACACAGTATTTTGCCTCCAGAGAATCTAGGAGGATGAATGTTCTTTGCAAGCGTACTTGTGTCTCAGCATCCTTGGGCCTTAAGATTATTGGGCCTGTGTAATTAAACATCAGAACAGCCTTTGGAGAGCTGCTTGTACTGCTGCCCAACTTTTGCCTGATGGTCCTGTGAAGAATGATTTGACTGAAACTCTGTCTGCTGGTGCTGAAGTTGGGGAAACATTTACTGTGTTCATCTTACATTTCTGATGCTTTTTCCAAGGGTGTAGTCTCTGGTATTTGTATTAAACATTCTTGGTTCAGAGTGGCTGATTTTACCATAGATATGCACCAGGCAGTTTTGAATGCTCCTTTCAAGGACTCCAGACTGTTTGGTTATGATATTGAGGAAACCCTACGTGGTCTTCAGGCAAGTGCATATTAATAATGGAACCGGGGTGGTAGAGATAGAGAGGGAAGGAATTGAAGCATTAAGAGATGCGGGGTGGGGGCCAAAATCAGAGTAGGAACATAATCTGGAAGGCCATGTGTGGTCATCCTGGAGACTGGGAAATGGAGCCACTATTTGCACAGGCGTGATCTACAGACCTCCAGAACAGGGGGATGAATTAGATAAGATACTTATGGAAGCCATTGGTAAGAAGGCAGAAAAGGGAGAGGTGCTTTGGGGGACTTTAGCTTGCCTGATGTAGCTTTGAGCTTCCAGCAGCGGCTTCAACTAGAAGCAGGGACATTCTGTACTCTGCAGGGGGTGTTCTCAGGCAACTAGTCAGTGAACCCACTTGTGACGGGGCAGTACTGGACCTGGTACTCATTAACTCGAACAGTGTTGCAGATGTCAAGGTTGGAGGCCACTTGGGGCCTAGTGATCACCGTACAGTGTGGGACAGTATGATGGCTGCAGGATGGAACCACACATGGGTGAGGGTCGTGGACTTCAGGAGGGCAAATTATAAAAAGTTTGGTGAAAGCCTTAGGGATGAGCTAGCAAGGGGGGGGGGGGGATGACCTTGGTGACATGGAGGACCAGTGGGCGAAGATAAAAGGGAGCATAGTAAGACAGCAAACTTCTGTCAAAACAAGTGAGAAAAGGCAAGAGAAGAGATTGCTGTTGTTTTCAAAAGGGGTAGCTAAAAAGGTAAAAGTTTAAATAGGCAGCACTCGAGAAGTGTAAGGAGACGCAGAGGGAGGAAGATAGGAGGTGTATCAGGAAACCTCGGGGAGATGAGGAAAGAGGAAGGAGCAAGGCTAAACTGAAGAGGGAATATCCCAAGAGGTAGCGAAAGGGAACAAGACATTTTAGGTATGTAAGTGAAAAAAGGAAGACCAGGGGTGGGATTGTAAGGTTAAAAAGGAGGACTATGTAGAGGGGAGCCAGGAAAGGCAGATAGTCTGAACAAACACTTTTTTGTTCAGTCTTCATAGAGGAGGGAGGAGAGAAAGGTAGGGGCTACAAAAAAAGTAACCGAAACTTTGGAGGGAGGAAGGGAGATGGACACTAGTCCTTTTTTGAAGGTGAGTTCTGAAGGGACTTGCTAATCTGAAAGTGGACAGAGTAGTGGGGCCAGATGGGGTGCATCCCAGGGGTATTGAGGGAGCTCTGGGAGATACTGGCTACACCTTTGAAAGTTCTTTAACAGCTCACTGGAAACGGGAGCAGTTCCAGAGGGGCCTGGATGAGGGTGGATGTAGTCCCACTACACACAAGTTTTTAGCGGGGAGGAGGCTGGCAGTTGTAGGCCAGTCAGCCTTACATCAGTGGTGGGAAAATTAATGGAATTACTGCTGCAGGAAAGCGATTGTGAAAAATCCAGTGGGTTACATGACCCGAGGCAGCATGGTTTTAGAGGGGAGATCATATCAAACAAATCTGATAGATTTCTATGGCTGGGTGACCAAGGAACTAGATCAGGGTGGAGCAGTGGACGTGGCCTGCCTAGATATCAGTAAGGCATTCAACACCATGCCACATAGACTGAATGTTGGGTAGCTAGGAGTGGGTCCAACTGTGGTAAACTAGATACGAAATTGGTTAGAGGATAGGTGACTGCAGGAGTTCACTTCAGGGAAGAGAGGATGACCAGTGGGGTGCCTCAGGGATCATGTCTTTAAGTGACACTGCAGAGTAGCGGGAAGGGAAGATCTGCCTCAGTGACACCAAAATATATGCAGTAGGGTGGACACTGTGTGTGAAAAGGATGAGCAGAGACCTAAGCAAACTAGGACTGGTCAGGGGTATGGTAGCAGGGTTTCAATGCAAAATATTGCAATAAAATGCACTTGGGGTACGGAAACACGGGTGGCATGCAAAATGGGTGGAGTGGTATTGACTGCCACCAAGCAGGAGAGAGACCTGGGAATAGTCATATCGGATGATGTGAAGGTGGCCAGGAAGTGTGACAAGGCAGTAGGGAGGGTGAGTGGAATGCTGGGGTGCATAGGAAGGGGTATTACCAGCAGAAAGAGAGAGGTGGTTTTGCTTCTGTGTAGATTACTGGTAAAACCCCACTTAAAGTATTGTGTCCAGTTTTGGAGATCATATCTCTTGAAGGACACAGAGGGGAGGCAGTCCAGGGTGGCCAACTAAAGTGGTGCAGGGTCTGCATCAGAATCCCTATGAGGAGACTAAAGCACCGCAATATGTACATCCTGGAACAGAGGAGGGAGAGAGGGGATGTGGTAGAGACTTTTAAATACCTTTTGGGGGGGGGGTGAATTGGGTACAGGAAGGGAGTATGTTTCAGAAGAAAAGATGCTCAAGAACAAGGGGACATGATGTGAAGCTGGAAGGGTGAATTTGTGGAACAGCCTTCCAGCAGAGGTGGTGGGGGTGAAAAACCGTGGGGTCCAAGAATCCATTGAATAAGCACAAGGGAGTCCTAGTGGAGTGGAAGCGGGGGAGGGAGAAAAAAGTTTGAGATCAGGCACTGTCTGCAGTAATCTGGGCTCCAGATAAGGTGTGTACCGGCCTATTTTACTCGCCTCATTTTAGGAAATACTCTTCAGAAATTTTTTTGAGTACCAGTACTCACCCAACATTTGTAAATATTCCACATGCCAAAAAATAGTGCATCATAACATAACTGGTGATTCAAAAGTAGCAGTTTTTTGCCAGATTTACAGCACTTGTATGCATCCCACTTTTGTTTTACTCACTGTTTTAAAACTAAGTAAATTGCTACCTGCCAACATTATTTGGAGCATTGTTGGCACCCGAAATTCTTAAGTAGAAAAAAAAAGCTAATTTTTTTTAATATACTCCTCAGTCCACTCTAGCAAGACATTTGTACACATCTGTATTTTGTTTTACTTGCCTCACTTTCAAAATGAGGAGTGCAGGTACTCAACCCAAAAAATCTTATCTAGAGCCCTGGCATTAATAATGTAGGTAAAGGAGAACTCTGCAGACTGACTGGGTCAAGCATTCTTTATTTGCTGTCAAATTCTATATTCTGTCTCCTAAAGCTGGTCTCTGAGTTCATAACTGCTGGGAGGTCCTTCCTGGTACCATGTGACAGGCAGGATACATATCTCTCTGTAGGGAGACTACATCCTCCCCTCCATTTCCCGCAGCCATCAGTTTACTTCCTGCCTGACGAGAGGTAGGTTCTCTGTAGGGGCTCTGTCACTGGAGAGACAGAGCTGAAGACATCAAACTGTAAGTGTTGATTGTTTTTATTGGCAAGAGAGGTTCAACAGTTTCGTCAAGAAATTCTGCTTAAGGGATTTGCCTCTCTTCTTTACTTGGGACTCCAGTCTCAGCCGTGCGTGCTGGGGGTGCAGCAGGACTTACATGGGGCGCAAAATAACGACTATATTGCTCTCTGGAGCAACAGGGAGAAACCGTAACAGTTATTCCCGACAATGGAAGAGCTGCGTTTCCCCTTCGGCTGATCGACGACATGCTGTACCACACGCAGGCTCCATTCTGAGCAGCAGGGGAAGTCAGGCGAAGCGATTATGCTCTACCAGTGGGGGTTCTGAGACTAATCAGGTTGTCGGCATTTTCAAGCGGCAAGGCCTGACTCGAGGCAAGCGGGGTGGGGTGGATGCTTCTAGCATGTTGACGAGCATCTACTGGCCTTTGCCCGTCGACGGATTTATAAGCCTCTGGCTCCAAGCGTCAGTATCATCAGGAGGGACTGTAAAAGGTGCTATTATGGGTTTGTCAGTAAGGGCTGGAACAGAGTCACAGTTTAAATTCCTTGCCTAAGGGACACCACAAGCATCAGTATGTCTTCCGCTAAAATGGTCAAGCCCTCTAGGGGCAGAAAGTGCCACAAGTGCAGACCCCCGCTGGCCATCTTTGTGGGCTCGCGGTGCTTAAGGTGTGAAATGCCATGGCCCTAAGGTTGGAGGAGGCCATGGATGCATCCATTTCAGAGTTGCAGGAACTACAAACCCTGGTGGTGGGGTCTGAACAGACCTCCACCTCAAATGGGTGGCATTCCTTGTCTGGACCTCATCGAAAAGCTAAACAGAGCTTTCGCCCACATCCAATCTCCCTTTGATATCCTGCACAATTCTGAGGTCACAGGACGCAGAGAAAAGCCACTTGAAGGCGAACCCCCTCTTCATGTTCAGACGAGGAGGGGTACCCCTTCTCACAACATGACAGGAGAAAGGGGTCCAGAAGCAGAGCCAGGATGCCCACAAGGGGGAAACGCTGACGAGACAGGTGCCCTGACCCATCAGAGTCCAGTTACTCCTCCCCAGAAGAGGGTGAACTTCCGGTCAGTGACTCTGATTCAGGTGCCTCGCCAATCTCAAACCTTGACTTGGATACGCTAGCTTTTTCTCATCGAAGAGGCGGCTGAGGAGATTCACCTGGGACCCTCCTCACCAGATCCTAAGCACTCAAAGCCAGCTTTCAGGCTACTGTCAACCTCCAAACCTTACCAAAACCAAAAAACTTATCCCAGCAGAGGGTGGGGCCTCCCTGCAGGACCCTAGTGGATAGGAAGGTGGACACCGCAATAGTTCTAGTTCAGTAGAGGTTTTTTATTTTACTTAAATATTATGGTCCTAGCCCTTTTTCATCTAGAGCTTTGTTTGATCATAAACAAATAGCTGATGGCACCCTGCTGTTTAGCCAGACAGGATGGGAAAAAGACCAAACTCTTAACAAATCCAGTCGGGGGGCCAAAAGTGGTCTTCAGAGATCAAAAGGCAAGTCTAAGATGTGATGTCGGAGGCGTGGAGGCTGCTGCTGCTGCTGCAGGTGTGGTGGGCCAGCCAGCTGAAGGTATTTCTGTTGAATGTTTTAAAGTGAGAGTTCAGTTTTGTTTGGGATTTAGAACTAGCAGCAGCATGGGTTTGAGTCCGCCTTAACTCACTAGTTCCCAGTTGGGGGTAAGCTTCTTCTACTCTACTTAGAATCTAGCTAGCTTAGAGTTTGTTTTCCTGCGTGATCTATTTTTTTTAAACATGTTTATTTCTATCTCTGCATAAATACTGTGTTCCCCATAGTTTTTAGTGTGTATAATCTTGTAACATGTAAATATTGTGAAGCACTGGATGTTTTATAACCAGTGGTGCCAGCCAGGGTGCAGCACAGTAATGCTGCAGTGCACTGCAGGGAACTGTAATTCAGTGGCAGTTAAAGGGGGACATAACCATTTTGCATCATAAAATCTCTAATCGGGGAACCCACATTTTATGATTGCTTGCCTTCTTCAAAGTTAATTGATGCATGTTTTGTCTGCTTCCTTTCTAAGTAGAACTGAAATAAATGCTTTTATATTCAACTTTGTTGTGTTTCTGATCTTTGATATACTCTCTTTGCATACTTCCTGAACATTAGGAACATCTCTGAATGGTGCAGCCACTCATGATGCAATAGTCTCCTCTTGTCAGACTGCATTATGTGTTTAGACTCTGCTGCGGTGTTCCTAAGTCCAGGAAAGATGCAGTGGGTGTTAATTGAACATTCTTAAACATGTTTTTGTGTGGTAACACCATTATGGCAACTAAAATGGTGCAGGGACTGCATCAGAAAGCATATGAAGAGAGACTGAGAGAGCTTAATATGTATACCCTTGATGAGAGGAGGGACATGATAGAAGCTTACAAGTTCCTTAAGGGAATCCGCAAAGTCCAGGAGTGTAACATCTTTCAGAAAAAGAGATGTGCAAGAACATGGGGACACAATTTAAAGATGGTCGGGGCCGACTCTGGGGTAATGTGAGGAAATTATTTTTCACGGAGAGAGTGGTGGACACATGGAACTGCCTTCCTGAGGAGGTTGTGGGGTCTAAAACATTGGGGGAATTCAAACATGCATGGGAGAGACATAAGGCAATTATAGTGGGGGGGTTGCAGGAAGTAGGCTGTTGGTTAACTAGAATCTGCAGCTTATCCTATGGGTAGGGAAATAGGCAGACTGGATGGCCAAGTGGTCCTTATCTGCCGTCAAAGTCTATGTTTCTATGGTGAGCAGTCTGGTTTTCATTTTTTTTTTTTTTTAATTTTTTTAAGAAAAAGAGAATCTGAATTAAATTACCAGCTACTTCAACAATCTTTAGAGGATGGGATCAATCTTTAAATTTGTTTTTTAACCTAAAGTTACTTTGAGATCTAAGGGGGTTGAGGGTGTCCCTTTTGGCCCTTTTGTCATCCAGTATTTTGTGATCTGTCATTTACTAAAGGTTACTGCATTGCATTGTTCCACTGTACGGTATGTGTCAGCATCATTTCAGGTATATATAACCAGGAGTAAGTTGGCAGTCTGTGATCCATTTCCTAAGAGACAGGCTACAAAGTACAGTAACATATTTAAAAAAAGGTTTTCTCAACTGTGAAAAAAGGGGGTGGGTCATTTGCCCTTTGGGAAAGAGCACTATACTGTGTGAACAGTGGCTCTAGTGGGATTCTGAGCTAGAGATACCCCGAGTGAGAGTCATGCTGAGTGGTGGCAGCATACATACCAGTATAACCTTTTTAGGCATCTAAAGGGCTGTGAAGACTGGTAACGGAGTAGACTAAGTTCTGGGAGAGAACCAATCTGTGACAAAACGGGCTTTAGGGAGACTTGTCATAGAACATACAGTATATGTGTAGCCCCGAATTGGATGGTGCTAGGGAACACAAATCTTAAGCATATATGATAATGTAAACCCTGTAGCAAACCAGCTGGCATTATATAGGCATCATATTGCAACATAATTCTATTGAAACAGTACAGTCTCATGACCTCAGCAGTTTTCTTACCATTATAGCAATAGAAAGGTTTAGCAGCCAGACCTAAAAAGAGCACGAGAGATGAAAATGAAGTAGAGAAGCTGAAACTGAGAACAGCTCGGAGCAAGATTCCAGAGAGAAAGTAAGTGAAAGTGGGGAAAGTGATGACATGCGCAAGAATTTTGTATAATTGGCAAAAGGCCAATGACTGGGCATGTTTTCCAGTTATGGGCGTGTATCATTTGAGCAGTAATGTACCACAGGGTGTGTTGTGTGATATCCTGTCTCTTCGTGGGTTGAAGCACAAGGCCACAGGCAGAGTACGTTCAAAACACAGTGACTTTATTTCACAAAAACACACATGCCTGGAGTGCATTATTATTGTTATACAATGGCTTGTTATATCTAGAATAAAACAAATGTGTTCACTGATTTATTAGTGTAAAAGCCTATTTATATAAAGTGTTTATTTTTTTTGTTTTTGTTCTTCTCCAGCACATGGCGGGGTAACCTGTGTACCGTGTCTCTCGACCCTCCCCCACCCTGAGTAGTGTCCCTGTCTCGCTTTGTCACATGCACACACTAAGTTATATTCCATTACTGGTACTGATATTCTTTTTTTGTATTATTTCTTTTATGTCCTCTCAAGCTCATGCACTCCACCGCCTTCCTTCGGCTTACCTAGGTCTGTCACCCTTAATGCTTGTCCTGAGCCCCCCTCCAACCTCACCTAACAGCCCTTGGGGTAACCCGGACGTAACCCTTTGCTGGGTGGGTTCCCCTCCTCCGAGGGGTGAGGCATCAGAGGGGGCAGCCAGCACATACTTGGCTCCAGGGTGCTGTTGAAGCGGAGAGGCTCTTTCAGGGCTTCAGCAGTAGCAGAGGACTGGTAGCTGTCATCCGGTTGGTCGCCAGGCGAATTTCCGCTTTTCTACATTGTTTCCCCCATGTGTCGCTCGCTGCAGTGCTCTGGTCTACATCAGGGGCCGCTGCAGAAGCGGCCTCCCTGCCATCCCTCCAAGAGAGAGAGCAGTCCTATGGACGCCAATCCTTCATTTCCTGCCAGCCCCAGCCCCAAGTCCGTTCCTGAACCTGGGTCACTGGCGTGGCACGAGGTGTGGCATCCAGTGCCTCAACTCTCAGTGCCACCGGGCCGGGCAGCTGATATTCTTTTGTTTTTAAAAAGAATCAACGAGCGCAGCCATTTTTCAGTGAAGCCACTGAGCCAAGAGTGCAACGCTTTAGAAGTGCACTAATAAGTCTGAGCTTCCAAGCGCATGGATTGTAAAGCTCCTGAGTCATGGCTTCAGTTTACTTTAGCTGTGTTCATTTTTTATTTATTTTTTTAAAAACTGTGGATCAGATTGGGGCATTGAGCACGATTATGGAAGCTACGTTTGTGCAGAACACCGAGGCAAAATGGAGCGGGAGAAAATGAAAGACTGATGCAGACAGTCATGAGTAGTAATTTCTATATGCTATCTTCATGTGAATGGGTCACGTGTGTGCTTGGAGTTGTTCCAGTGATGATGTCGTTAGATCTAGCATCACTGGTCCAGGGGCACACTGACTAATCAGGGGGTCAGAAGTTTTCTTGCCATTGTGAAATTTTACTTACCTGTCCAACAGGCAGACTTTATCATCTTACCATCTGCCATTTCCATATTTTAAAGACTGCTCGGGGCCCGGGCATGTAAATTAGTATTACACAAGGGGGTGTGGTAGGTCCTGTCTCTGCGCTGTGAAGTGCGAGGCTGAAGGCAGAGCATCTTGTAGAAGTGACAGTGTCCATTATGCATTATTGTTATAGAAGGGATCCATATATGCATTAAAAAGCGAAACCATTTTGCTGGGCCAGTGGCATGGAGGGCCGAGGCACTGGAGACCATAGCCCCTGCCACACTGGCAGCCCGAGGGTTGGGCTGCCAGAGACGATGTTCTGAGAGCGTCAGGTAGCTGATGAAATCAAACAAGGACTCGTGCCCTGCAAGGGGAAACTATTGATAAAGGCTGAGATGCACAGGGAACACCTTTTCCTGCCACAGCAGCCAGTTGGAGCAAGCACTGGTGGTGCTGCTCAGGTGACTGGAACATGTGGAGGTTCCCTGCTCCTCTAGAAGTAGCTGTTGAGCGGCAGTCTGCTTCCTCTAACAAAGGCCTTTGGGGACCATGGCTCCCTTGGGAACAGACCTAACGTGCAGCTTGAATCAGTCGAAAATGAAACCAAAATGGTTTCCTGCCATTATTTCTGATCAGCGTCACAGTGAACCATAGGGAATATAGGAGATATCTAGACATTAGTGAAGACCTTCATTCCTAACACGGTCTGGTCTACGTATAACTGGAACAGTTTTGTTCTTTATTTCACAAATGTTAAATGTTTGGAAGGCTCCTTTTTCGCAAAGACCCCGTTATCTCCTGATATGCCTATAACCAGTATGGTACAAGCAAAGAGAAAGTAACCCTTAAGTCAAGCAGTGGAGGCTAAGGAGGCGACAGCTACTGCCAACAAGGACATCAGTACCATGGCGAGAGTGGAGAATAAGTCTGCGTCATGCTTGACTCCAGCACTTAGAAAACGCATCTCATAGCACAGTTTGTGTTTGGCCGGCTTGTCTGAGGTGGGCGAGGGTACTGAACCAGCTTTTTCCAGGCACCTTTCTTCAGGAGATACTAAAGATGGCAATAAATGTTAGGGCTTACTGCGTATATCCGTTGAAATGGCTGTAGGATGAATCACCCTTTTCATTGTGACTGACTGAGCACGCGAGCAGAGCAGGGCACTACGGGCTTGTCCACTGCAGTGGGGAACCAGTTGTAGCCATTTCTAGTCTCAAGTTTTTTAATGAGGGAGAGATGGCGAAAGTTTTTGATTTGGGCTGAGCTTCTTCTTAAACTCGGGTCGCCAGCATCATGAGAGGTAGCCTTAGTGCTGGGTCAGCTTTTGCTCCCTGTTTCAGAAATGCGTAGGGCTGCTAGCTTGGAGTAGTGTTCACCCTTTCACGAAACACTACGCTTTGGATATACATTCAAGGAAACATGCCTGTTTTGGGTTGGCTGTATCACTGGGTCTGATTTCTTAACGAGTCCTAGAACTCCAGCCTCCCTAGTCCACTTTTTCTAACTGTTTGCTAGTGAACAAGCCTAGATTGCTGGGGGCTGGCTGCGGAGGGGGTGGTGATGGCTAAGCATCCCATAGGCACTTGCCTTATTAGGGAGGGAGGGATCCTAGTCTCTGCTGCAATACTGCCAGCTGGGTGACCACAGATGGTAATGCGGGGTGGAACCAGAACAGAGAGGCGAGCACGTTGCTGTGTCTCTGCGTCAGATGCACCATTTCCATGACGCTCGGGGGGGGCGGGGTTAGAAAATGCATTATCCCAAACCTAGCAGGATGTTGTCCGCCACTCTGCCACAGATCCACTCTGCCGACCAAGGCTCTCGCTGCCTGACACCAACTCTGTCCGGTGCTAAAGGGTGGCCCCCTTGCAGCCGTTCCTGTGGGGGGTCATCCACGGGGGCACAGGGAGTGAGGTAAGGACCAGGGATTGTGGGGAATGGGGCTGGGAAGGGCAAGTCGAGGGGTATTAAAACAAATGAGTCAGGCTCTGGAGAAGATTGATTCTTGAACTCTGTATACTTAAGAACATCATCTCCATAGAGTACCACTTCCCCAGACTTGCTTTAGTCTCACAGAGATTGTCTTCTCCCTTCCTCGAATGGGGATACAGACTGTGAAGTTGCTTGTTGTCTCAAGAGCTATCTGAAGATCTGGGGCAGGATTCTCAAAGATGGCGAAAGTCCCTTAGCTACGGTGAAACATCGGCGCCAAAGGGTGACCACTTGCGGAGCTGCAGGATTCCTGCAGTGGCGGGTATTCACAAAGGTGGAGCTGGATTACAACTGGCTTCACGACTTACGGCTGCTTGCAGGTGGTGTCACCAGGGAGATCGCCGCAGCTGCGGAAAGTAGCTACGGACGGTGAGAGCAGCAGTAACACCCTCCACAAATGCTGCGGCTGTGAATTGCAACCACCGGCCACGAGTGGTGATTTAGTCCTCAAGACTGCAGTCGAGGGGACTTGGGGTCCCGGACTTTGAGAATCCTGCCCCTGGTGTATTTGTTGTTGCAAGTTTTTAAGTAGCTCTTCCTTCTCTCTTAACTTTAGTCAATCAATCAAAATCTTTATCCAGGTGAATGTCGTTGAGCAAGCTCATTTACAAGATGGACCTGGTTAGCTCAGAGTCAAATGGTACAATGCATGCAGAGATATTTACAATAGAGCCAAATAACACAAGTGAAAAACAAATGATGCAATTAATGCAAGTACATACTCAATGTTACATCTGTCATATCAGTTCAGAATTTTATTTATTTATTGAGAATATTGGATACAACCTTTGAGTCATGGACTCATTTCCAAAGGCTCCACGTCAGGGTACACAACATAACAGGAGGCAGACATGTACACATAATTACAATGGGTAGGGAGAGAAATAACAACAGGGTTAACAGCGTGTTTCAAGTAGTAGGCAGTATACAATATTACAGCAAAAGTAGGAGACAAGGTAAAAGGTACACAGCAAGGTGTGTAAAGTTGCTAGTCCTATACAGTTGGGTAGCTTGACAAGTCCTGTGGGGAGCTTGTGAACTTCTGTGAACCGTCTAGTCAGAAAATGGTATAGCATATGCACTAGCGCGAGAATGCTTCTGTAATATTTAAGGAGGACATAAGATGAGGCTTGGTAGGAACTTCAGTAGGGAGAAGTGATTGGCGGCTCGTGTAGGGAGCTGACACAAGCACAGAATTTCAAAAGTAGTGTAATCACACAGTCACACAGTATCCCTAAATGTAACACTCTGAACAGAAGGATAAGGGTCTTAACAGTCAAGGAGGAAAATAATTGCAGCTTTTTTTAAATTTTTTTTTGGCAAATTTCGGCATGAAATCAGATTTATGCTTGGTTTAGAAGGGACACAGAAGCAGACTGCAGGAACCAGTCGGAAGCCAACGCTGAGGAGTGCTCACGTTCCAAATGGATGGCTGCTAATGCCGTGCTTTGCTAATGGAGAGTCCGAGCTTAGGTTCTCAGGCGGCAGTAGAGGCAGCACCGACCACCCGGTGCCCGTGTTTCCCACGCCTATGGGCAGGGAGCCCATGGAGAGTATATCCTTGGCAGGGGATAGAGGAAGGGGTTGGTATTAAGTACTGGGCCATGGACAATGGAACATCTGAACCAGCGGGAGGACCAAAACAGCAGGACAACAGAATTTGGTATTCCTTGACACCTAAAGACTGGCCCAACCACAGAAATTCAGAAAGGAGTGTAATTAAACGGAGTCCCAACTTTTGACACTCTAAACAGGAAATAATAGAGGTCATAACTGTTAGGCAATAAGTACAGCTCTTTTTTTGTGCAAGTTTTAGACAGAAAATCAGACTTTAACTTGGTATTTAGGGAGACACAGGAGCAGACTGTAGGAGCCAATCAGATGCCAGAGCAGAAAAGCGCTCGCATTTCAGTTGGGTATCGGCAGTGCCGCACCTCATTAGTAAGGAGTTCGGTCTAGGTGTCTCAGGTGGCAGCTATGGAAGCGACAACTGCCCGGTATCTGCATTTCTCCCACCTGAGGGGGCAGCGAGCCCCTGAAGGGCTAATCTGAGGCAGGGAAGAGTTAGGGGACAGAGGAAAGAGAGAGTGGAATGCAGTGGAAAAGGAATACGAAGATGAAATGGGGCAGTTAAATGGTACAGGGTAGAGGAATAAGAGCCATAGAATAAGCAATATGTAAGACAGCAGGGTGAGTAAGGTGGAGTGGCTGCGAGAGCTATGAAGAGATAATAACCCTATGTGGATTTCTAGAGGGGGGGAAAACATGTAGGGCATAAGATGCTCAGTTAGGGTCACCAAAGGTTACAAGCAATCATAAATTCAACTGAAAAAATGGGGTGGGGGTGGCAAACAAAAGGTAATGAGGTGGTTGGGGCCAGTACAGCTGTATATCCTGCTGGGTCAAACAGTGCAGCGAGTCTGTGCTGTGCACCAGCACTGCCAGCCTCAGATGTTCTGGTTCTTGCTGGATCCTGCTGCCTAAGACCAGAGTGTTGTTATATGGAGAAGATATTCTTGGAGTTCGGTAAGCTACAGGTGTCACTTTTGCAAAGTGTTTGGCCTAGCCTGTCTGTGTGGGACTCTGGAAATCGCATGTGAAATTTTAATCTCTCAGGTGGAAGCGTAGTGCACTGCAGCCTCAACATTGAGCATCTGTCTGCCTTCTCTGCCTCCCTTTCTTTCTTCTCTGACTGTTTCTCTTCACTTCCTCCAGCTGCTCCAGGAAAACAAAGACTGCTAAGTCAAAAAGTGACAGCAGTTTTTTCAGATTTACAAGTTTGCTCCATTTTAGAACTCTGGTGCCTGAGTGATATAATGCAGTAGGCAATTATGGGGCCTGCAGCATTGGGGGTTACAGGGTGTGGCCCCTGGGGCATAATATTGGGAGGCAGTATAGCACAGTGGTTTAAGGCTCTGAGCTGCAAATCTGGTGAAATCCAGCAGACCAGACCTGGGTTTGAATCCCACAGCTTCCACTTACATACTTTGTGACCCTGAGCAAGTCACTAAGGCCCCATCCACACTACCGCTAACCGTAACGATGCAATCCTTACGGCCGTGAGCGGTGCAGTGCGCCCACACCTTGGCGTGTGTTCACATGGACCGGCACCGCCGGGTCCACATCAGGATCTGGGCGACCTTTTACAGCGCCTGATCCCACAGTAGCTCGCGCTGCGCTTTGTGCCCCGCAGGGGAATCGCTATCGCAGTCCACACTACCGGGCCGTAACGGCTCAGGGAAGGACCGGTTTCATAACTGCTGTTGAAACCACCGCAGTGTGGTTACGAAAAACGCCTGTAACGTGCTACTTGTGTAAATGCACGCTCGCTATCGATGCGGTTTACACCTCTGTAACGTTACAGAAGGGTTTTCGGCTGCAGTGTGGACAGGGCCTTAACTTCCCTGTGTTCCCAGGTCGCGCCTATAAAACACTTTCAGCTTGGTGTGCTAATCCTGGTTAAACTACTTAAAAAAAAAAAAAAAAAAAGGAATATCCTTGCCTGATTTAGAAAAGCATAGCGTTTTTAAGAGATTTTCCAGCAAAGATTTACAGTTTGCAACAGCAGAACTTTGTTAGACAAAATTTGAATAAGGGGACCTTTCAATATTTATTAACAAATATTAGATATAGGCTGGAAATTAAATTTGTAGTTTGAATCACTGCTACAATTTTGTAGAGAAATCCCAAATCTGTAGCCATACCTAGGCATTTGATGCAGTTAGGCACACACAGACACACACGCGCCATCAAAGTTAAAATTTGATGATTCACAGCACAGAAAGATGGCTAAATACAGACGTGAATAACAAATGCGATTTGGCAAGTGGCATGTTAAACATGGGAAGACACATTCATTAAAACAGGATCTTTTCCATTTAAACATCTGTTCATGTGTCTTAAAGGGGACAGACCCAGAAGCAAATTATTTGATACCTTTTAATGGACCAACATAGATGTAACAACAAGAACAAAGTGCTTTAGCTTTCGGACCAACCAGTCCTTCGTCAGAAGCCTAATGGCAGTTGTTCAGAAAAAATACTTTTAACAGCTAGATCATGCAGAAAAAAAACCCATTGGTTTAAAATACTCATTTGAAAAAATACAGAAAATGATGTCAGAAGTTTAACAGCACCATAATACCTTCAGCCAGGAGTGTCCCAGGGTTAAAGGCGCTTGGTGGAACACACATACAAAGAATCCTACTGCATATAAATTTAAGTGACATAAGATAACACTGCTACTGACACACTGACTACTGGAGAACTAAATGTACTTTCAAAGGGCCTCACTTTCTGCCTAACAAACCACTGGATAAAATACAATTTTGTGGTGAACTGGAAGAATACTTCCATAGATTGACACTTAAAGAATTCTTTCATGGCAAGGAAGAAATCACTGGTAGTGAAGACATCGCAATCAGTAATAAGTTAATGGATGAGAAAAAGAAATCTGAATTTACCCCCTCAAGTGGGTGTAACAAGAAACTAGACAATTACATTCATTGTTTCCACCAGGAAGTCAGTGGTCGGATCCTTACTAGGCAAAAACAGGCCCGTTATAACCTTTCTCCACTGGAACGGAGAGCTATAGGGACCCTGAAATCAAACCACAACATTGTCATCAAAAAAAAGCTGATAAAGGCTCTGCAGTGGTGATTTTAAACAGAGAGGTTTATATTAATGAAGCTAACAGACAGCTAACAGATCTTACATACTACAGAGAACTGGCTGGAGAGTGACCTCACTACAAGATATAAAGATGAATTAATTGACTTAATTAAAACTTTTCCAGACCATGTCCGAAACAAACTAACTGACCTCATCTCTGCTGAACCCAGGCCAGGGACATTATACATGCTGCCTAAAATACATATAACCTGGCAATCCGGGAAGACCCATAGTCTCTGGTAATGGTACCTTGACTGAGGGGATCTCAGGGTTTGTAGAGACCATTTTGAAACCGCTGGTTATGGAAAGAGACAGTTATATCCAGGACATTACACACTTTTTGCATGTACTTTCTGGTTATAAAGATTTACCACCTGATACCATTTTTAGTAACAATGGATGTAACATCCCTCTACACTAATATTCCACACACAGATGGCATTACAGCATGCCTTAAATACATACAGGAGAAAGGACTGGAACAAAACATTAACCCTGAAGTGGTGGGGTAACTTATGGAATTCATTTTGACACATCATAACTTCAACTTCAATGGTAAACGTAATGCCCAAACTATGGGAACAGCAGTGGGCACCAAAATGGCTCCACAGTATGCTAACCTCTTTATGGCAGACTTGGAGGAGTATTATTTAAGGCAGTGTCCCCATAAACCACTAGCTTATTTCCGTTACACTGATGATTTATCATCTGGACAGAGGGCACAGATGCATTTAAAGATTTTCGTCATGAACTTAATAATCTCCACCCTACCATAAAGGTTACCCTGGAGTATTCTACCACCTATGTTAATTTTCTGGACACCACTGTCGCCATTAAGGATGGAACTTTACATAGATGTACAGTATTTACAGGAAGCCAACAGACAGACAGAGATACCTGCACAAGAAAAGTAATCACCCAAACCATACAAAAAAATCTGTCATGTACAGTCAAGCACTCCGATGTCACCGTATTTGTTCAAATGAGGATGACAGAGATACACATTTGGCTATGTTGAAAAACACCTTTATTGAGCAGGGACACTCTTCCAGAGAAATTGACAGGATAACAGAACGTGCAACGCAAGTACCAAGACAACAACTACTTCAATATAAAGAAAAGACAGCTACAGACAGAATACCCTTAGTAGTCACATATCATCCAGACCTTGAACTTCTACGTAAGATTATTAAAGACCGCCACCCAATATTTAGTGAGAATGAAACCCTTCATTGTATTTTTAGGGAACTCCCACTGCTGTCTTTCAAACAACCACAAAAGTTAGCCAGCCTAATTATTAGGAGCAAACTTTCACCAGAACAGAATACCATGTCACATAATGGCACACGACCCTGCAATCAACGCACCTGTAAGACTTGTGAGCTCATTTCCACCTCGGACTGTGTGGTTACATCACAAAACAGACAATTCAAGGTGCATGGGAGTTATACATGCACATCATGACATGTTGTTTATTTCATTCAGTGCAAGAGATGGCCACAAACAGGATATGTTGGAGAGACAAGCCAACAGCTCCGCACTAGGATGAACTCGCATAGACATACTATTAGAGGAAAGATGACTGAAAAACCAGTGGGGCACCTCTTCTCCTAGCCTGACCACTCAATTTCAGATATGTCAGTAATGGTCTCAAAAGGAAATCTCAAAAACACACAACAGAGATGAGCTTTTGAGATTAAACTTATTGTACATCTCAGTATGGTAGCAGATGGGATGAATCTTGATCTGGGTTTCATCGGACATTACAGAAACTGACATCCACAGACCTCTTCTTCTTCGTACTGGCATATTATAGGACTTTGGCTTGCATGGGATGTGGGTGCGTGTGTGTGGGTATGTGTTGAGAGGTACGTGATGTAACAGCTGTGGGGCTTGCTGTCGCATTGAGGTAGGCCTCTATTTAGATACATGGAGCTACAGTGTGTTACTACTCTTACTTCACACACATAATGAATATTAATTTCTCCTTATTTTTTATCTCTGCCTGGGAGTGAGGTGGATTCCGTTAAACCATATTCAGATTACCTAGCCTGTTACTGTACATACAGGAGTGTTATCATAGACTGTGACTTTTTTTTTTTTTTAACTCTGTACGTATTGGGGTGTGAGATCTCATTTGCATGGGGGTCCTGGACAGATCTTTGTACATTAGGCTACTGTTGTAGTGATTTGTGGAAATGTAGGTATGTAAGACCTCTGGTCTTACTCACATACATACTTTATATTTACTTCTAGTTACCTTATCCTGGGGAGGGTGGCAGGTTTATTTCATTGTAGTTGCATCCAGAATCCTTGGAAGGTGTGTGTGTGTGTGTGTGTGTGTGTGTGTGTGTGTGTGTGTGTGAGCATCTCCTTAATGCTGGTTATCCCCCCTCCCCCCACACACATTATGGGGATGTGGGGAGGGGTAAGGTTTATTGTTTGTGTGAAGAGGAGTAGGAGAGAAATTACATTATAATTACCGGCTCTGCCTTTTTCCCATAGGGAAACCGTGGCGTAATTTGCCGTTATAAAGGAGCGTTTATAATGGCAAACATGCGCACGGCTTCCCTTGGTTTGCGCATGCGCCCACTAGTTTGTCCCCTCGCGCCACTTGCTTCTCGCCGAGTTCATCTTCGCCGAAACTCAGTCTCCATGCCATAGGAATTTGGTAGTAGGTAAGTTCTTTTTTTAAAAGTGGTATTTTTTCGATTAGAGAGGGGCACCAGAAGAGCTGAAAACAAAACAAAAAAAAAATTCTGCCATGCTACTGACAAATAAACGGACCGGAGTGTGGCAGTACCAGAACGTCCGTGGGAACATCCTGTATTTTATATAATTGCTGAGGCAAAAAGGCAGACTCCGCAATTATATAAAATTAGGTAGGTCCGGGTAACAACTTTATTTTTTACATTACTTCGCTGCTAGGGATGCTTTCACAAACCTCTTATAGGGCTTAATGTAGCATCCCATAACTCGGGTGTGTGTAAAATCTCATTACACACCCCGACCCATACTTTATTCTATATTTTATCTCTCTCTCTTAGATTCCTTAGACACTTCTGGTACATCAAGTTGTTACATCCTCGGTGTAGATTGACATCAGTACATATCAGGCTACATGGACTTAATTCCTTGGTGGTCCATGACTAGAGTTTTTTTGTTTGACACTAATACTGTCAGTTTATATTTAAATTATCATTTATAAAGTCCTGTCACTACACTAAAGGTTTTTTGAAATTTATGGGGCATTATATCTAGCTGGAGAGTACAGCAGGGTGACAGGTCCAGCTAAGATTTACACATCATAGAGTGTGCACACTGATGTTTTTAAGACAACTCTACTGGTAATTCCTTGTCTGTAATGCATGCATTGGAACTTCTTGGGAGTCCTAAGACGATCTTAGTACGTCTTTAATCTGGGTGGAGGCTGCTTTTCAGTAATCACATCCTTATACACACTGTGACACCCATAGCTTGATTTAGGAGTCATCTGCTCCAGCAGTGTTATCTTATGCCAATTAAATTTATATGCAGTAGGATTCTTTGTATGTGTGTTCCACCAAGCGCCTTTAACCCTGGACACTCCTGGCTGAAGGTATTATGGTGCTGTTAAACTTCTCTGACATCATTTTCTGTATTGTTCAAATGAGTAATTTAAACCAAGGGGATTTTTTTCTGCATGATCTAGCTGTTAAAAGTATTGCTTTTTCTGAACAACTGCCATTAGGCTTCCGACGAAGGACTGGTTGGTCCGAAAGCTAGAGCACTTTGTTCTTGTTGTTACATCTATGTTGGTCCATTAAAAGGTATCAAATCATTTGCTTCTGCATCTGTTAAAGGGGACAGAAAATGTGTGGTTATTGGCAGCTGTTTATAAAGTTTATTCTTAGAAATTATATGCATTCCCATGAATTACCCATATTTAACTGTATCCGAATGAAAAGCGATATGAAAAAGTGTATTTTGCATTGTCTCAATTATTAAGGGCAGCATTCTGCTACAGTTCTCTTCATGGAATCAGTAATTTGGAGTTTTTACTATGTCACGGTTTGTGTATGGAATACTAATCATAAGCTGCTGTTCTAGCAAACAACACTTTAGTTCCATGCATAAACCATGACCTAGTTAAAACTCCAAATTAGTGGTTCCATGAAGAGAACTCTAACAGAATGCTGCCCATAAAAACAACAAAAAAAAAAAATGCAAAATACAGTTTTTCGTATCCCTTTCTGTTCAGGTACAGCTAAATATGGATTATTTGGAGGAATGTATGTCCTTTCTGAGAATAAGAACTTTATAAACAGCTGCCAATTAGAAATTATTTCCTGTCCTCTTTAAGCCTGGGGTGATGTCACAATCATGTGCGTGACATAGACATTGATAGCAGAAAAAGGCCTATCCAGTCTGCCCACCCTACCCAGCTACTCTGTAGTGGCCCTAGTGGCAATCCTGCATATTTTTGCCTTCTCTTCTGACTTAGTCCTTATGCCAGTACCATCCCTTCTTGAAACTGCTTACTGATTTGTTTTTCACAATTTCCTCGGCAGCTTTTCCATTTGTCCATCACTCTTTCCTTGAAAAAGTGCTTGCGAACATCTTTCTCACATCCCCCCTTCCCCCAGTTTGAATTCACCCCTCATTCCTGTATTTAAGCTTAAGGAGAAGTATTCTTGGTGTCCACCCTGTTTAGCCCCTTCAGGTACTTATGCATTTCTGATGTCACCCCTTTTCTTGAGGCTGTATATGTCCAAGTCCTGCACTCTCCTTGCATGACTTGCCCCCCTGGACAGTATTGATTGCACTGCCCAGCTTGCTGCTCGTTGTCTGTCATTCCGTGGGTGTGGACGCTAGTACCTTACGGAGTACTCCAGATATAGTCTTACCAGTGACCAGTATAATGGGAGGATTCCCGCTTCACTTTTGCAGCTTATCCCTCCCCCTGTACATTCCAACATCCTGTTTGCCTTTCCCACAGCTCTGTTAAGTGTGCATTTTTGGTTCAGGTGTGTGTGTGTGTGTGTGTGTGTGTGTATTCAGTCATAATATATCATGAACTTTTCAGCTTCATCACTCCCCTAGACCTGACCTGTCTGTTCTCAACTATCCTGACTGCTTTAAATTAAATATCAGTGTGAGACTATGAAATACTATTTACAAGTAGCTCTCAATGCATATATGTATCTGCAGATATATTTTTATTTATTAAGTGGAGTTTTCTAGTAAGTGAAGCCCAGATTTGCTGAAATCACTGCCAGCTCCCTTGTATTTTGTGAAAAGCTTTTTCTAGTTTGCTTTAAATCTTCCATCAGGGCCATCCACTCCATACATTTTGGAGGTTTTGCATCTTCCAATGAGTTTTGTAACCTATAGTTAAATTAATCTGGATACTCTGTCATTCATTGATTTGTCATCTTTACTTATACAAAAGATATACTAGGGTGAAAAGGGACATTTTAGTTAACACCACATCCCGTCCTGGGTTATTGCTATATTAGCAATAACCTATGACAGGTGGGGTTATAGGTATTTAATCCATGCCTGTGGTGCTGCCAGAGCACGAGGCAGCAGACTAAGTGTCCCTCACCGCGCCCAGATGTGGATTAAATGCCTATAACCCCACACCCAGTCGTGGGTTATTGTGCCTAGTGTGGATTACCTAAAGGAGCGGGTACAATGCCCCTAAAGTAGGTGCTGCCCATGTTTTCATGGCAGAAAGGGATTTTATCCTTCCACCGTGTAAAGTAGTTCTGTAGAAAAGAAGCCACCATTTCTGTGTTTTGTAGACAGAAATGCTGAAATCTCAGTGTAAACAACTTTTCCCTCATTTATGATGTCTTACAATGTACCATGTTGCGTGTGGATATAGTTGGCGACCCGGATACTATTAGAATGGTTAAACAGTGACACTGACTTGCTGTTGGGGAGCTGCTGAGTGTGCATTAAACAGAGAGTAATCCACAGTTGCTGCATCATCTTTTACTAGAATGACTGCAGAGAGGAGCTGTTGAGTTCCAGTTGGAGGGAGAAACTGATGTCCCCATGTCGCTGTCATTCTCTCTCTCATTCTCAGAAGGTGCAGTGCTTGGTGTGGATGACTAATGCAGAATATCGCACTTAAAACACAGTACAAGTGAAGTAACAATAAATAAGAGGATACAGGGCAGGAGCAACAGTGGGTAAAATGCCAAACTGAGCAACAGAAGGCAAAAACAGTAAGCTAATGTGCAAGGTAGCCTGGAATGGTAGGACGCAAGGTAATTTCATTGGGTAGTTTAAAAACACTTGGGTGTACTTTGACAGAGAGAATGGGCATAAATGACAGAAAAGAGGAGGTAGGGCTGGAGTCGGATTCTGAAAAGTGAAACAAAATTGACCCCGCAGATAGGTTTGTGCGTGACAGCGAGTGAGTTGTTGAGTACTTTAGATAGACTATCTAGCAGAGCGTCTAACTGCACCTGTTTTACGTCCCAAGTAAATAGAAAAGGCACAACTGCAAGTCACATTTCTTTTGTTTTTTTTTGTTAAAAATCACATTTATTGTACTGTAGTAAATGATTGGATTACCGTGTACCAGCGCAGTGAGGCAGTTAGGATGCAGTTGGTCAGATACAGAGATAGGGGAACCACACGTGTGAATCGGCCTGTAATTGTTTCAAACTCTGTCCCAACTCTGCATCATATAGTAGTCCAGAAAACCTGTCCAGGAGCTAAAAGAAGTGGAAGTAAGGTGTATGGCCCCAAAACTTCTTAGCACTTAAAGGTCCTTCTATTTCTGAACGTTATAAGAATGTTTGTTACAACTTGCAAATATTTATGCATTTGTTTGATCTGGGGATTTACTGAGGTATCCCAAGTCCCTGTATACCTTTTCTAGACACTTTGCGTTTTTACAAAATACAAAACAAAACATAAGTTTTTTTATCCAGCATGTCATTGTTACTCCCTTCCCTCAGAGCTAAAGCACAGCCGAGAGACAGATATCACCTGCAGAAATAGTTCTGGCATTCTGTCTTCTACGGGATCAGTGAAAACATCCAGACTCATGGAACACAGAAGCTCTTCAGACAGCTTCTGCTATTGCAAGTACATATTATTCCTTACCAGTCACACACTTCCATTTTAATGCTGACCACTGTTGGCTGTGGGCTGTGTTACGGGAGCAATGTCAGTTTTGCTCTGGTTTTCCTGTAACACAACAATTTCTGTATCGGCTGACCAATAAGACACACATTGCTTAACACACACAGTTTGTGTGATGAAATAATTTAGTTCTTATAACATGGGTTAGCTGAGGTAGCTCATTGGTACAGAGCTGTCAGTGGATTCAGTTTCTTAAGATTTCCATGTTATACATGCAATAACCCACTCCAGGGTGTGGCGTTATAGGTGTTTAATCCATGCCTGGGGTGCTGTGAGGACACTCTGCCTTCGGCCTCGTGCCTCAAAATGCACCCCAGGTGTTGAATCTGTAGATCCCTCCATGGTGTGATCAACTCTACTCCACTGACAGCAACAAGATCGGGCACAGAAACCATGGATTAAATAGGAAATTGAATCCACGGACAGATGACAGCTCTGTACCAATCACGTCAGCTACATCTGCTAACCCATATTATAAGTTAGCTAATAGTCATATTCTTCGTACTCGGTTTATTTCTCAGAATGACTGAGCTGCTGCTTAACCCATATTATTTACATACCCATAATGCAGTGCTTGCTATTCATGGAAGTAATTATTCTCATACATAGCCCCAGAACTTGAACTGCTCCGGAGAGTAAAGGGTTAACTCTATGCAAAGACATAGAATGTTGAGCTCGAGGTTGGTTTTCAAACCTCTGTCTGTGGTACTCTGAAGTGTAACCGTCAGATTCTTTACTCCGCCTAACTGTGAAGTCGCTCCGGAGATCCCTCCTGCGGCTCGTACAGTACAAATTGGTCGGTTTTTCAAGCCGTTTCTTCAAGAAATTTGGTATTCTTTCCTCTGTCTCGGTACCAGTAAGTGGTAGTTGTAGGTAGTGGTGTTTTTTCGCAAGAAATTCTTTTGATTTCGGTTTCTTACCGGTCGGTCCGGTGTAGAACCGAAGTCTATTCTATTTTTTGTATTACTTGTATTTGTGTGGTTCTTTCCGGTACTTATCGGTTCCCCCAAAAAATCTGACTTTTAGGATTTTTTTAACTGACCCGTGACACAGTTAGAACGGATACATTTTTAGTCGCCTGGCTTAACCGCTGTTATGGGTGATTTTCAGTTGAAGGCATGTCTGAGAAACCCAAAAAGAAAACCAGACCCACTGGGTTTCAGCACTGTACTGAGTGTAAGGAGGCCTTTGTCAAGGCCGACCCTCACCTCGTATGTGTGTACTGTCTGGGGTTTGACCACCTCAAAGAAGACTGCCAAATATGCAAAAACGTTCCCAAAGCCACTCTGGAAAAATGTTTGAGTAGGCTGAGGGAGAGGAAGAGGGAGGCCGAGACGTCCGCTGACCTGGATGGCCAGCCCTGTTTGGTTACTGCGGAACCTGAGGAGATGCCCACTGACCTGGGTGATGCCTCTTTGGGCAAACAGAGCACCGATTTCTGTGGAATTGGTTCCGAAATAAACGAAAAAGAAAATTGGCTGGTTCGGATCAGACTCCCCATGGTCCGACCGCTGAGGAGATGGCGAAAGCGATTTCCATAGTTCATTCGCTTTGCCCGGTTCCGACCAAACTGGTCTCTGTTCAGAGCAGACCGGTTTGGTTGGAAATGTCTGCTTCAGACATAAATCCTGAAGCTTACTACGAGGGCGATTGGGAGGAGGAGGAGGAAGACGAAGAGGATGAGGGCCTAGATGGGCCGGTAGAGCCTGACATCTCCTTAGACAGGCCCTCTCAGGTTTCTCCTCCCAGGTTTTCTTCCCATTTCTTATTTTACAAGAAAGTGGCTAAGACTCTACAGCTTCCTCTGGAAGAGGCTGAACAGGATCATGAAGAACCTGACTATTTATTAAGAAATGATGGATGTCCCAGAGTCAAGAGGGTGTCTATCCCCTTACACAAATCCTTAGGGAAGCAGACACAAAAAATGTTACAATTTCCTACATCCATACCTCCTGTGGAGAAAAGAATAGGCAGGAGGTATACCTTGTCAGGTCCTGGGACGGAATTCCTTACCAATCATAGCAGCCATGTTAGGGTAGTACAAGCTGCAGCCTGTGACAAGGCTAATATTCTCCTGGCATCTCACCCCCCGGACAAGGATTCCAGTAAAAAGTGGATGTCATGGCAAAAAAGCAGTACTTGGCATCCTGTTTGGGACTCGGACAATCTAATTACATGGCATATACAGCTAGGTACCAGAAATCTATGTGGGATACGGTTCTGGAGCTGGCTAAGAATGCCCCCCCCCCAGCTAGCCAAGGAGCTGGAGCACTTGGCTGCAAATGGTATAGAGGCATCTAAAGTACAATTCCATGCTGCTGTTCACTCTGATGATGTCCATTCCAGGGTTATGGCTACATCTCAATCCATGAGGAGATTTGCTTGGCTTAGGTGTACCAACCTCTCACAGGATACCCTGGCTAAGGCCATGGATTTTCCTGTAACTGGTAATTCTCTCTTTGGGGATCAAGCAGAGAATTATATGAAAAAAATGGATGAATACAGGACCACCTATAGGAGTGCTGCAGCAAAGAAAAGCAGACTACTACTCAGAGGCAGCAGTTTAGGGGCAGGGGAAGGCCTTTTCACCAAGTTCAGGCCTCCTCCTCTTCTTTCCAGCAGAGAGGGTTCTTTAGGGGAAGAGGTAGACGTGGGGTTACTAGGACCCCGTCAACTACTCAGTCTAAGCCCCCTGCCAAGCAGACACTCTGAGGTCTCAGTCAAGGTCGCCTCCCCAATCCCAGTAGGGGGCAGGCTGGCTCACTACTCCCAGGCCTGGGAATTCATTACTTCAGACAAATGGGTCCTAGAAGTAGTGAGCCAGGGACTTGCTCTCAGTTTCAAAAGGTTCCCAAGAATGAGAGGAAGGTCCTTCAGTCCTCCCTCTCCCTTGGAGACAAAGGCCTTAGAGGCAGAAATCTCCTCTCTCCTGCTTTTGCAAACAGTAGAGAAGGTACCTCTTTGTCACAGGGGAAAATGACTGTATTCCAGATACTTCCTAACACCAGAAAAGACAAGCGAGTGGTGACCCATCTTAGATTTAAGGTATCTGAACAAACATTTGACAAAGCCAAAGTTCAGAATGGTGACTGACTCTGGGAGCAAGTCTTCCCTGTCTGAGACCAGGAGACTGGCTACCCTCCCTGGATCTCAAGGATGCCTACTTCCACATACCTATCAGACATTCCCACAGAAAATACCTCGGGTTAGAGTTGCCCTCAGGCCATTATCAATTCAGGGCCATGCCCTTCGGCCTAACATCTGCTCCAAGGGTGTTCACCAAGTGTCTTGCAGTAGTGGTGACATTTCTCAGGAGGCAGGGCATCCTTCTGTTCCCATACCCGGACGACTGGCTCTTAGTAGGCCAGTCCTCAGACCAAGTCAAGTCAGCCTTAGAGCCACCCAAAAACTTGTAGAATCATTGGGTTTCATTCTAAATCTAGAGAAGTCTGTTCTGGAGCCAGCCCAGCTTCTCACCTTCATAGGGGTGGAAATAGATACTATTCAGGCAAGGGCGTTTCTCCCTCTCTCAAGGGTTCAGTCATTGGTCACTCTGGCCTCCTCCTTCCGTTCTGTAGTGTCTCGTCCAGCCACACACTTTCTACAACTGCTGGGCCACATGGCAGCTTCCACAGCAGTAGTTCAGGTAGCAAGATTTCAGATGAGAGAGATTGTTTCATCTCAGATCTTACTGGTCTCAGAAAAAGGACCCTCTCCAAACTAGTTCAGTCTCTCAAATCTTAGTCCAAGCCCTCCAGTGGTGACTGGAGGAAGACAATCTTCAACAAGGGGTTCCCCTTTATCAGTCGAGTCCTTTCTGTGACTCTCACCACAGATGCCTCCCTGCTGGGGGGGGGGGGCACTTAGATCATCTTACAGCTCTGGGAACCTGGTCTCACCAGGAGTCTCTTCTACACATAAATCTTCTTGAATTGAGAGCTGTCTTTCTAGAACTTCAGACATTCTCAACTGTGGTTCAAGGGAAAGTGGTGCAGATCAGGACAGACAATACCACAACCATGTGGTACATCAACAAGCAGGGAGGCACTCGGTCCTCAGCCTTGTGCACAGAGGCCATGAAAGGATGATCTCTAGCTTATTCCCTTTAGGCTTCCCTGATAGCTGTGCATCTCCAAGGGAAGGACAACATTCTTGCAGATGCTCGCAGCAGGATTTCTCAGGGTCATCACGAATGGACCCTGAACCCTCTAGTTCTCAGTCATTTTCAAGAGGTGGGGCACCCCAGAGATGGATCTCTTTGCAGCCCACGGACAATCATCAACTTCCTCTTTATTGTTGCAGACCACCCCTTCTGTGTCCTGTCCCTCAGGAGGCTCTTCTACTGAATTGAACCAGCAGGTTTCTGTATGCATTTCCTCCTTTTCCTCTGATATTCAGGGCCCTGATAAAAATCAGGTCTCAGCCTTGCAAGGTGATCCTTGTGGCTCCAGACTGGGCCAGACAGCCTTGGTATCCTCTACTGTTTCACTTGTCAGTAACACTGCCCTTGTGTCTTCCCAGACAACACAATTTCCTCACCTCCTCTTGAGAGGATTCTGTATCCCAACCTTCAGACTCTCAGGCTCAAGACCTGGCTCTTGGAGAGCTAGAATATGCAAGTTTGCATCTCTCCCAATCAGTCCTGGATATTTTAAAAGACAGCAGGAAACCTGCTACTAGGAAGACTTACAACTCCAAATGGAAAAGGTTTGGGTTTTGGTGTTCCAGGAGGCATACTAAGCCAGAACTGGCTGATATTGCCACTGTATTGGACTATTTAGTGTATCTAAACAGTTTAGGCCTCCGGGCCTACTGCTCTCAAGGTACATTTGGCAGCTGTGTCTGCCTTCCTTTCTGCTGGTAAGGGCTCCTCCCTAGCTTCCCATCCAGTTTTCAAGAAGTTCTTCAAAGGTTTGGTTCATGTTAATCCTCCCTTTAGGGAGCCTACCCCTTCTTGGGATCTGAACATCTGTATTGCTCAGCTTATGCAGCCCCCTTTTATTTATTTAGTTTTTGTTTACCGGGTAAGTGCACTAGCCAACAAATGACTATTTTCAGGCACGACCCGGGGAGAGTACAAGGCAATACATACAGAAAAGCATTTCAGAAATGCATGACAGCAGTACAGTATAGCTTATTCTTGGCCATGTAGACAAAGATAACAGTAAACAGTAAAGTGCCTAACAGCAAAACAATGTAGCTTATTTTTAGCCATGTAGACACAGATAACAGTAGATTGGCTAACAAAACAATAGCCAGTATTACATGCAACAATAGCAGAGATACAGTCAACTAAACCTATCATGGAACGAGTCATAACAGGAAGGGAACAGGCACTAGTACAGTCAAACATTATTATAAATAGACATTAACTATGGTATATAAAACACCTTTTGAACCTTTATCTTCAGCTGAGCTGAAATACTTGACTTGGAAAACTGTGTTCTTGGTGGCCATTTCTTCTGCCAGGAGAATCAGTGAATTACAGGCCTTATCAGTGGAACCTAATTTAATTTAATTTCATTTCATAGGGATAAGGTGGTCCTCCGCACCAATAGAAAGTTTCTTCCCAAGGTGGTGTCAGACTTTCATCTGAACCAGTCTGTATCATTGGCTGTGTTTTTCACTGATTATTCCTCCTCTGGGGAGAGGAGGTTACACCGTCTTGATGTAAAAAGGGCTATTAGTTACTATATTGAGCATATTAAGGCCCATAGAAAGGACTGTTCTCAGTTGTTTCTCACTTATGGTGAAGTGGGAAAGGGCAAACCTGCCACCAAGAGGTCTGTTGCCAGGTGGATTGTTTCTTGCATTCAGTTATGCCATTCTAAACTTGGGAAGGAACCTCCCTCAGGCCTGAGGGCTCATTCTACCAGAGGTACAGCTGCTTCAGTCGCAGCAGCTAGAGATATACCTTTAGTGGGCATATGCAAAGCAGCTACCTGGAAATCTGTTCACACTTTTACCAAGCATTACTCTTTGAACAACCAGTCACGAAGTGATGCTAGGTTTGGCACTGCTGTGCTGCAGAGCCTGTTCCCAAAATAGGTTCTGTAACTCCCTTCTCCAAGGGGGTACTGCTTGGTAGTCTGCATATAGTCAGATACAGCAAGACTTCATGTTTGAAGAAAAAATTACTCACCATAGTAATCTTGTTTCTTCCAGTGGAGTCTTGCTGTATTCTGACCTCCCTCCCTGGAACCTAGTAGTTTTGGGATGTGGTGGGGCAGGCATAGTGCTGCACCCCATAGGTGTACTGGACATGCCCCCACCTCTTAGGGGGTTTCTTTTAGTTGTTTGTTAATCATTTTTGGTAAATTACTACCTGTTGGATTCTTTTTGGGTTTTCTCGACTTGTCTTTTGACCCTAAAACCTAGTTTTGCCTTTTGGAACAAAAATTTTGAAACAATTTCTTCTTTGAGTTAGTTTAATGCTCGTAAAAATCTTTCGGTTACACTTCAGAGTGCCACAGACAGAGGTTTGAAAACTGAGCTCGAGCTCAACGTTCTATGCTTTTACATAGAGTTAACCCTTTACTCTCCGGAGCAGTTCAAGTGTTGGGGCTAACTGCATATAGTAAGAATACAGCAAGACTCCATTAGAAGAAACAACGTTACTGTGGTGAGTAATGTTTTCTTCTCTGCTACCAGTCCATCATTACACCTGACTTCCTGACATCAACACATTGCTTAAATATACTGTAACTTACATCACCTCATGGACTAAAACTTTGTTTCTCAAACAAAACAAAAAAAACACTCTGAATAATCCCAAGGTTGAACATATGCCAGCCATTACTGTTTCATGTACTGCCACCTTCTGTGCCATCTTGGGGATTTGCATATGTTTCTCATGTTGCTTTGCATCATTGAGGTATGTGTAATTGTGTTTTCTTTAAAATTGGCTGTCTGGACGATATCATCCGGGATGACACATACCTCAGTGGCATTTTCTCTGGGGTTCTTTTGTAAACCTATATTGCTTCCTATTCCTTCCATTAAAATGTACACCTCCATATATTTTCCTAATGATGTGTATGCCTTCCTTAGAACAGAAACTGAAACGAATCTTACTACTTACAAATCATTGTGTTGTTTCTCCATACCTCCTTAACAATTCCACACAACTTCACTAACTTCATTACACTAAGTCGGAAACTCCCAATGACCTAATAATTAATAACTCCCTCTGCGACAATCCTTACACCATTGCCAATGCCTTCAACGACTTTTTTACGAAGGTTCCCATCACCACTCCTCACACATCCCATGGGTCACAATCCCCTCTGTCTCCACGTGATGTACCTCCTACTTTGATTCTCTCCCCGGTCACCCGTCACGAGGTCCTAAAACTTCTGAGCACCATTCCTATGCATGGCAGTACTGGGCTGGATGGACTAGAACCCTATATCCTTCGGCTAGCTGCCTCTCTCCTTGCCACTCCTGTAACTCGTCTTTTTAACCTCTCCATTTGCTCCTCTGTGGTGCCTTCGGCATGGAAATCTGCTAAGACTATTCCAGTTTTCAAGAAAGGTGACTCCAAATTACTGTCTAATTACCGTCCCATTGTGCTTCTACCTATACTATGCAAGATACTTGAGAAATTAATACACCGCCAGATATCTGCTCACTTACTCCAATTCAACCTCCAGTCCCTTGTCCAGCATGGTTTTAGAGCTGGTCATAGCACCACCACTGCCCTTACTCTTTCTAACAGCGAGATAAAATCCGACATGGACAAATGTCTCCTTACTGCTGCTGTGTTCATTGACCTCACCAAGGCCTTCAATCTAGTAAATCACACTTTGCTCCTAAATAAACTGTATGCCCTTGGTGCCTCTAGAGCCACAGTGTCCTGGATTCAAAGCTGCCTTGACAATAGGTCACAGTCTGTCCTCTTTGGCAAGGTCCTCATCTCCTTCCCCCTGTCTCCTGTGGAGTCCCTCAAAGCTCCCTTCTAGGGCCTTTGCTCTTCTCAGTATTTGTAAATGATATTCCAACCTCTAATCCGCATTGCCACTCTATTATGTATGCTGACGACTTGGTCCTCTACACTGCCTCCAGTTCAGTCAAGGTCATCAATGATCACCTTTCATCTGCGTTCCAAGAACTGCAATCCTGGTTCTTCTCCAACTCCCTCTTACTCAATTTACCGAAAACCCAGGCCATGATTTTCATAACCTCTAAGAAACTCCCTCCTGCATCACCAGAGTTTCAAGTGCTTTGCCTAGATGGGTCTACAGTCTCCCCTACTGTTTCCTTTAAATATCTGGGGGTGTTGCTTGATCTTGCACTTAACTTCTCTGCTCATATAAATGAGGTGTGCAAGTCAGTCAACATCAAGATTGGAGCTTCATATCGTGTGGCGTCACTCCTTAACTCAGCAGCTAGGATCTCTGTAGCTCAAGGAGTCCTTCTCCCGACTCTACTTTATGCTCTCCCTCTCCTTTCCCATGCAAATGCCATTGGCCTTCGTAAATGGGATGTTGCTTATAACAATATTTACAGATTTGCCCTATCTGCACCACTGTTTGCTTTACTCTGCCTTGCATTGGCTGTCACCTAGATCTAGACGTTCCTACTCTCTGGGTTGTTTCATCGACTCCTTAACCAGATATCCTTATCCTGCCTCACTTGGGTCAGTGCTCTCCCCCGTGCCTCATTCCCGTGCTCTGAGGTCCTCTGACGCCTAGCTGCTCTCCGTCCCATATTGTTCCACTAAAATGGGGGAACAAGCTTTCTCTCATTTTGCTCCAAAATTTTGGAACTCTTTGCCTTCCAACCTAAAGTGCTCCTTATCCCACTCCTCCTTCAAAACTGCACTTTTTTCTCACCTTTATGCGCTTGATACTTGTGACTGCACTTAACCTTAGTTGTTCTTCCATTTCTTCTCCTTTCCTTTAGTGCTATCATCAATTATATTACTTACTGGCATTGTGCTCACCTATACTCACTCTGCCTGTCCCTGCGTGGATGGCTTTAATTGGCTATTTTATGCTCGATGTATGGTTGTCTATTGAATGTTTTGCTTACTCTCATTGTTGGATAATCATTTAGTTGTGCCTTGTACTGTTCCTATGCTACCTATAACTTATCGTATATTTGTATCATGTAATCTCCCAGGTCATGCCTGAAAATGGGCAGGGTTATTGCCCAGTGTACTTACCCGGTCATAAAAAGCTAATAAATAAATTATGCAGCCATGGTGGTTCTGACCAGAATTAGTTTTTTTTTTTTTGCACTTAGCTGGCTAGGTGCAAGTGCCCTGGTGGTGTGCCTTATTTAAATGAGCTTGGGGCCAAGCCAGTCAGAGGACAGGAAAGGGGGTGAGCTGAGTGAGAGCTGTTGAAGGCTTCAGAAGTTTTTCTCCACTGTACTGAGCAACATTGCCCCTGAGGTGTCTCAACTTTCCTTGTTGACAGCCTCCTTGTGCTTATCTGGATAAAGTTTTTCTCATATTTCTTTTGTAAAAGTGTGCTGAGTAAAAGTTCTACATTATTTGTTAGTGCCACACTAATTTATTTTTCAGTGCGACCATGCTATCTTGACTTTATATTTTCTACGAGTATTAATTTTAAAACCTAATTTTATCGCGGGTACTTATTTTTGATGGTTCCCTTCATTTTTGGGCAAATTCTTGTGGGAACCGTCGAATTAAGGGCAGTTACCTTGGTTTTTTTTTTTTTTTACCTCAGACCTTGCAGGGTTTACCACGAGGCACTTGCAGTGGTTTTCATATTTTAAACCGTGCCTGGGAGTATTCTTTTTATTGGCAATTAACGAGAGGACCTTTTTATTGTTTTACTGGACCTTTGTTTCATCTGTCACAGGACTGCCCATAAGGGTCCAGCAGCCACCTGTGTGCAGTTGACCAATATTACTGGGTTTCTAACAAGATTGGCACGGGTATAGATTCCAGTTCTAAAAAAAAAAAAAAAAAGGCACTAGTAAAAGACAGTTAATTAACTGGGGCAGGACTGGCCGGTGGCTTTTTCACAGAACCCTGCACTCTGACTGGTTTGCTTTACTTAAATTGGCAAACGTAGCAGGCAGACCTTTATTATGGCTGAAGACAAATCAAAGGTTCCTGACGAGGGGCCATCCAGAAGTATTAACAATAAAAGCAGAGATGCTGAGGAACCCTCCAGATCCCAGTCAAAAAATAAAGCTTCCAAAGATGGAAGTTCCTCGCAAATTAAAAAATCCATAGAAATGATGAAAAAGGAAGCTTGGTCAAGCCTCTGAAGTGGCTAAAAAGAAACTGTCTAGACAAAAGTGTTCCCCTTGATCCTGGGAAAGCCAATAGCGAGACAACAGGCAGCTTAACACATACAGAATAAATAAAACGTTTACAAACCAAGTCTGCGCAGGTTCTTCCGTCAGTCCAAGAGATGGAAAAAGCATGGCAACTGTTTCGGACCCTTCAAAAGATGGGTCCTCTGTTTACTGGGGCTGACAAGCACTCTTCCACAGTTCACTGTTCGGTAGACTGTGAGGGTGACGCAGTTGATTAATTTTATGATGCCCCCTGACTTGGATTTTGTAGGCCTTGAGCCCCAGGAGTCCCTGGACCGTCATCTTGGGGATCCCTCGGGTGACCAGGAGGATCCTTCCTTTATGTTTACATTTATACAAAATATGCTGGACACCGTGGAACTCCCTACGTAGGAGCTCAGTCAGGATGCTGATGAAGATTATAGGGAGATGAAAGGTCTTTCAACCCCAAAGACCCTGGTTGTCCCTGTCTATAATGCATTTAGAAGAATTACCATGAAGGTGCTTCAAGACCCCACTTCAGTATCAGGGATTGATACGTTGCTTTAGAGAAAACGTAGACTGTCTAAAAATTGTACTAGGTTCCTGTCTGCACACCCTAGCCACGAGAGCATGGTGCAGCAGGCAGCTTGTGAGAAAGCTGGAGTCTCCTTGTCCCCCTCTCCCCCTGACAAGGACTCCAAGAGAATTGACTTTATAGCAAAGAAAATGTATGCCACAGCTTCCCTGCTTCTCAGACTTTCTTCTTACATGGCATTCACAACCAAATATCGGAAAGCCCTTTGGAAATCTGTCCTGGCTATTGCCCGCAACGGATCAGATTCTATGGTGTAGGAGCTGGTGAATGAGTCAAAAACTGCCCTGGAAGCTACTAAGTGCCAATTCCACATGGCAGACGACAACAATGATGTAGCCTCTAGGGCGATGGCTCATGCCATCTCTCAGAGGCTTCGCCTGACTTAGAACAACCAGTCTGACCACAGACATTCTGAAGGCGGCCATGGATTTTCCCTGTGATAAAAATGTTTGATTATAGAACCACTGACTGCATGAAAAAGGTTGAGTACAAGGTCTCCTGGCAGAGCCTCTCGTCCAAACTTAAGCCCACCACCCTTCAGAGATCCTGTCCCAGGGGCTGGAGGGGCCGAAGTTTTGTTCCCAGGTCTTACAGTCCCTATCCCCAATCTGTCTTCGGTCAGTACAGGAGGTCTTTCAGAAGCAGGGGCAGAAGGGGCCAAAGAAGAGCCACCTCTACCCAGCCATCTACCTCTCAGTCTAAGTCCTAATGCGAGTGTCCAGGTCACCTCCCTGATTCCGGTGGGAGGCAGACTCCTCCACTGTCTTCAGCACTGGTCCCTCATCACCTCAGACAAGTGAGTGCTGGAGATAATGGAGAAAGGTCTGCCAGTACAGTTTAAGGAGATGCCAGACTTCAAGCTTACCCACATGTCAAGATCTCTGTCCCCAACACAGATCCCGCTGTTGGGATTGGAGGTACAAAACGTTCTGGCTTTACAAGCAGTGGAGAGGGTCCCTGCCCACTAAGGCAAGGGTCTTTACTCCAGGTATTTTCTGACACGAAAGAAAACTGGGGAGTGGCGACCTATGGTCTCAGATATTTAAACATCTGAAAAAAATTCAAAATGGTCACTGTCACTGGTCATACAGTCCTTGCAACAGGGAGACTGGCTAGCCTCCCTAGACTTAGAGAGAGTCCTACTTCCACATATCCATAAGGAGATCTCACAGGAAGTTTCTCAGGTTCAAACTTCCTTCAGGTCACTATCAGACTGGGTGCCGCACTCTGCACCATCTGGATGCCTGGCTCATAGTAGCAAAGTCTCCTTGCCAGGTCAAGGAATCTCTTTCCCTCACGGAATGCACTCTGAAGTCTCTGGGTTTCCTGGTAAATCTAAAGAAGTCTCACCCGGAACCCACCCAACTGCTCTACCTTTATAGGGGCCCAGCTGGACATTCAGAAGGGATATGCTTTCCTCCCGCAGGAAAGAATTCAGAGTTTCCTTTCAGTGGCAGATTCTTTCACCCAGGGACAGCCAAGACCAGCCAGACATTTCCTCAGACTTCTGGGACATATGGCCTCTATGACTGCAGTAGTCCCAGGGGTCAGGTACAGGATGTGACTCCTGCAAGCCTACCTTAGAGCTCGCTGGTCTCAGAGAAGCAACACATTTTCAGAGTTGATACCTGTCGGAGCAGTTCCTCCAAAACTTGCTGTGGTGGAAGAACCCTGCAAATTTGCAGACGTGGGTTCCTGTTCAAGTTCCATTTCCCACAAAGGTGATCACCACAGATACCTCTCTTTTGGGCTGGGGAGCTCATTTGGACAGTGCCTCAGTAAGCGGCAGCTGGACTCCCAAAGAGTCACAGTTGCACATAAATCTTTTGGAACTCAGAGCAGTCTTCCTAGCTCTCAAAGCTTTTGCTCCCAGCATGGAAGGGCAGGAGGTTCAAATTCGAATGGACAACACCACTGCAATGTTTTACGTAAACAAGCAGGGTGGTACCAGATCAGGAATACTGTGTTCAGAAGTGCTGAACCTCTGGTCTCTAGCATTCTCCCTGGGAGTCAACCTCTCAGCTATTCACCTCCCAGACAAACTCAATACTCTGGATGCTCTAAGTCACATCAGTCAAGGCCAGAGGGAATGGACACTGAACAGGCAAGTACTAGCCAAAGTGTTCAGGTGGTGGAGAACACCAGATGTGGATCTGTTTGTCTCTCCCCTCGATTTTCAGCTTCTTCAATACTGTTGCAGGCCCCCAGTCCCAGGAATCATTCCTCTGGATGCCCTGATCCTGGACTGATCAGAGAGGTTCCTATACACATTTCCTACCTTTCCTCTGATATTCAGGGTTTTGCTGAAACTCTGACAGCTGCCTGCATTGATTCTAGTGGCTCCGGACTTGCCCAGGCAAGCTTGTACCCTCTCCTTCTCTCAATGTCCTGCAGCAGGCCCATTTGCTTGCCTCCAACTCACTCCCTGCTGACCTTTCCTCAGATGGGCTTGCAGTACCCAGACATGCACTCGCTTCACCTCAAGGACTGGTTCTTGAGGAGTTAGTTTCCATTCTCACAGTACTCTGAACAAGTCCTTAAGATACTGAAGATGGCTAAAAAAACTGAACACTAGGACTTATGCAGCCAAAGGGAAGAGTTTTCCCTCTGGTGCAAGAGCAACAAGGTCGAACCCCTAACCGCTTCAGACCCTCAGCTGCTAGTCTACCTGGTACACTTTACAGGTATCGGGCTTCAAACCATCTTCCCTCAAGCTACACCTGGCAGCAGTTTCGGCTTACCTTTTGGTGAGAAAGAAAAAAATGTATTCCCATGCCATGTTTAAACAGTTTCTCAAAGGCCTCTTGCACCTCCAGCCTCCAGTCAGGGGAGCCCGTTCCTCCTTGGAGTCTGAACCTTTGCACAGACTAGTTCATGGATCCATTCTTCAAGCCTACATCCATGGCCCACATCAAGTTTGTAACTTGGAAGAGTCTTCCTGGTAGCCATTACCTCTGCTAGGAGGATTTCAGAGCTACAGGCCCTGTGCACTGAGCTGAATTACATCATCCCTTACAACGATAAAGTTGAGCTCAGGACAAATAGGAAATTTCTGCCAAAGGTGGTTTCAGAGTTTCACTCAAACCAGTCTGTTACTCTGTCTGTCTTCTTTACTGAACAATCCACTCCTGGCAAGCAAAAGCTCCACAGCTTGGATGTCAAAAGAGCCATCTTTCACTACCAAGAGCATACTAGACAGTCCAGAGGCTCTTCCACTCAGTTGTTCCTCACCTCCGGGGATGTGGGCAGAGGAAGACCAGCTACCAAGAGAACTATTTCTCGTTGGTTGGTCTTTTGTATTAAATTCTGCTATGAGAAAGCTGGCCACCAACCTCCAGTGGGGCTTAGGGCCCACTCCACCAGGGCACTGCAGCCTTGGTTGCAGCAGCAAGGGACATTCGCCTACTGGATGTCTGCAAAGCAGCTACTTGGAAATCTGTGCACACCTTTGTGAAACACTACAAGTTGGATGTGCAGACCAGATCTGATGCCAAATTTGGCAGGGTGGTTCTGCAGAACCTCTCTCCTAAGTAGGTTCTCTGCCTACCTCCCACTTAGTACTGTTAGGTAGTCTGTAAAAAAGTTACTGATGCTAAAGGACTCCTGGGGTAAGAAGAAAATTACTCACTGCAGTAATCTTCTTTCTTTCAAGGGGTCCTTCAGCATCAGTAAGCTCCCACCCTTCCTCCCTGGTTCACCTATCTCAGAAGGGCTCTCTATGTCACCGTTTACCATATATTTGGAGTTTCTTATTGATCTTTTTTTTTTTTAGCTTGTGTTGCTGTTTCTATTTTTTGCATGTTTTTTGAGTCCTGTTGATTCTTTTTTGGGACAATTGCCCTCGTTTTTCCTAGAAAAAATTCTGAAGCCTTCAGTAGCTCTCACTCAGCTCACCCCCTTCCTGTCTTCTGATTGACTTGGTCTAAGCTCATTTAAATATTTCTTAAAGGCACGCCTCCAGGGCAGTTGCACCGAGCCAGCTAAGTGCAAAAAAAAGTTACCAATGCTAAAGGACCCCTTGGAAGAAAGGAAATTACTGCGGTGAGTAATATTTTTTTCTTCCCTGCCCTGTACTGTTTTTAACTTGTGGTTGCCCCCGTTAAAGAACTTTGTTCCCAGTGTGTTCACCTGGTTATCAAAAACTAATATAAAATGGTTCATACAGTAGCTTGATGTAATTCTAAAATGTAGTGAAACCATAGCAGTTACAGCTGACTCACAATGGACTTAAAATTTGACATTGGTTTTCCCTTACTACATTCAATGTAATTTTTAAACCAAATTCGATTTAGAAAATGGGTATGATCTTTGTATGTCTCGCCGTGTGAAATTTATAATTGCAGTGTATATACATCCTTTCAGATGTGATGCCTGTATACCTGTTAAGTGTACAGTAAAATAAATTGTTCTTTCAAATTTTACATTATAAACCTTGTGGTCCCTTTCAGTTGTTTAAATAACACCTTTTTTGTTACAGAAATCAAACCATTACAGACTTCTTTAAGCCAAATTCTAATCCAGGTATGTAAATCAAGATAAGATTTATTATTTTTTTTTTTTTTTAAGTTCCGGATATCCATTGTATGCATAAAAAAAGGAAAAAAGCTAAAAGTGATCCTAAATGGGTAGAATCTTCTCCCAGCTGATGCGGCAGGAAGTTCAGATGCTCATATTGCAAGCCACGTGAGAACGGGACACTGAATTATGGTATCCCCCAAACCTCTGGATTTGAGTCTTTTTTTTTTTTTATGCTTGGTACAGACTCTGTAGCACTCAACAAGGCATAACTCGTGCTCCTGCAGGGGACACGGTTTACTGCTGGATAGGCAGTTAAAATGTAGAAACAAAAAAAGCTGTGCATTCCTGCCTGTATCTCAGGGCTCCAAAGAAAGCACTATAATGCACAGAGGGAGACGAGCAGGTCAGGGTTCCAGGATGGGTAGTTGTGAGTCGGAGGCTCCCTGGATTCACCAGACAGAATGAAAATGCACTGACAAAATTGCATGTAATAAAGTAGCGAAACTGAAGAGAAGTGGTGTTATAGTGCTTTCACTGATGCCTTGAGATACAGGCACGAGTGCATAGCTTTTGTTTCAGACTCAGTAGGACTCTGAAGTTGTTCAAAGCTGTTGCTTAGATGTGTCTGAATAGTGCAGTGTGTAGTAGAGGTTTCTTTGTGGCTGACGAACACAAGGTAAGTGGCTACCCTCACTGCAGCTTGCAGGTGGCTTGGAATTGGATAGTTTGCTCCATAAGGAGCAGACTTAATGGATCAGTGGTCTTTTTCTGCCATCGTTGTCTGTTTCTTTGTTAAAGGGTGGCAGCTAGGGAAGGAAATGGCTCCCCTGACAACTGACTCTGCATGAATTATTGCTAAAACTGACCGGGGCGCAATGTGCTGTTGGAATAATTTAGAAAAGTACAGTTACGTAAGAACTTACTGTAACAGTAGATCTTCAGAAGGGCTCTTGCAGTAGGTATTCACAAATAGGACTAAGTCGCCAAGCGTCTGGACCCCACAGAAAAATCTCTAGCTAGTGGTCTGTGGCGGGGGGCTGACCCCACGCCAGGTGACCAGCGTCAGCCGACATCAGTATAAAGGAGCGGTCCCCCATGCCCGCTCTTCAGTTCTTTCCCACCAAGAGCCAGAAAGGCATGACAGGAGAGAAGAGGATATGCCCCCATAGACGAAAAGAAGAAATTAAGGGGGACGGAGGGAGGGAGGGAGGGTAAAACTACTGCAAGAGCCTCTTTCGAAGATCTATTGTTATGGTAGGTTCTTACGTAACTGTACTATCTTACTTCAGGAGGGCTGTTGCAGTAGGTATTCACAAATAGGACTGAGTCCCAAGCAGTCTGGAACAATGAGCAAAAACGGGTGGAGGAATCATCATCCACAAATGACTGAAATTCTGATCAGGGATCATGAAAGGAGTCCCTGCAGAGCAGCCAACCCGATGCCTGCTCTGCGGCGAGAGGCAGTGTCCAAACTGTAATGTTTCGTAAAGGTGTGGACGGAAGTCCAAGATGTGGCTGCACAGATTTCTGCTGCTGACACATTCCTGAAACAAGCAGCAGAGGCAGCTACCCCTCTGGTGAAGTGACCTCTGACCAGACACGGCAGTGTTTTGTGATTCTTGTCATAACAGAAAGTGATACAATTCGCTAACCACTTAAAGAGGCATTGTTTGGAAACAGCATTGCCTTCTCTTTTGTGAGCGAAAAACAAAAAAACTGATCTGTTTTTCTGAGATCCTTAGTCCTGTTAGTGTTTCTCAGAATTCTGTGTACATCCAATATATGCAGAAGGTATTCTCCATGATTGGAATGCTCCGTGAAAAAGGCCAGGAGCTCAGTGGACTCATTCACGCAGATTCAGCTGCCACTTTTGGAAGAAACTTGGGATTGATGTGCATGGCCACCCTTTTTATTGTGAAAAATTGGGTATGGGATTTTGCACATTAGGGCTTGCAGCTCAGAAATCCTCAGAACGGAGGTAATGGCCACTAGAAACAGTGTCTTCCAAGAAAGAAACTTTGTCTGCCTCAGCTGCTGGTTTGAAAGGAGGCAGTGTGAGCTTCTCTGGGATAAAGTTAAGTCCCAAGGAGGAACAGGATTGCGGATTGGGGATCCTTAAATGGAGAACCCCTCTCAAGATGGTCTTAGAGACTTCCAGTTGGGCAAAAGTCCTGTCTCTGAAGGGGATGTGGTAGGCTGAGATGGCTGCCATATGAACCTTCACAGAGGAGTGTTAAGGCCCAGATCATACAGACACTTCGGGTAATCCAGGACTTTCTTTGCTGGGCAGGAGAAAGGTGACAGATCCTTGGAGCCAGCCCAAATAGTGAAGCTCTTCATGTCATGGTGTAGGTAGACCTGGTGGAAGGCTTTCTGGCCTCTATCAGGATATCTGCTACTTAGGGGGAAACACTAAAGCATGCCTTGGCTACGTCTGAAGGAGCCACTCATGAAGGTGAAGTGATTTGAGGCCTGGATGGACCATGGTCCCCGATCATGTGTCAGCAAGTGCTACGACAGAGGTAGAGGAGGTTCCTCAGAAAACTGTTGCAGAAGAGAGAACCAAACTTGCCTCGACCAGAAGGGAGCAATGAGAATCATCTGCACCCCTTCCGCTCGGAGTTTGTTGAGCGCATTCGGAATCGGAGGAATGCGAGGGAACGCTTAAATGAATCTGCCCTTCCAACACAGAGACGGCCGTCCCACCAAAAAAGTCTCACCCTGGAGCGAGTCAGCAATAGAAGGGAAGCTTGGCTTTGTCAGGAGAGGCGAAGAGGTCCATTTGAGGAGTCCCCCACAGCTGGAAGATGTCATTTACAACAACTTGATAGAGTTCCCACTCATGAGACCTGGCGGACGAGCAACTGAAGGTATCTGCCAGAGTGTTCTGCACTCCTGGCACGTGGACATCCATCGGGTAGAGGTTGTGCTGAGACTCCTAGTACCAGACTCTCATTACTTCCCGGAAGAGGGGATAGGAATGAGGTCCTCCGTTTGTTGATGTACCAGACTATGCACATGTAGTCTGATTGGATCAGTAGATGACCGGGAAGGAGAGCCTGAAGAGCGTAAAGGACTGCCCTTAGCTCAAGGACGTTTATGTGAAGCTTCTGCTCGGACTGAGACCAACTGCCCTGAGTCCTGTGGGACCCTAGATGAGCACCCCTGACACATCTGTTGTCAGTTTGGGTGGGGGGAGCGGCACCAAACGGGATCCCTTGACTGAGGTGATCATGAACCGTCCACCACAGCAAGTCACTGATCGGGTCCGACACTAGGACCTCGCAGTCCAGGTCATCTCGAGATTGGTCCCACTGGGCCATGGGGGTCCACTGGGAGATCCTCATGCGAAGCAGCACCAGAGGAACAATGGGAATGGCAGCCGCCATTAGCCCTAGACGGAGAAATGCCTTCTTGGCTACGACTCTTCTGAGACCTGACAAGAGTCGAGCTTGATTTGATAGTGTCTCGACTCTGTCAGGGGCAAAAAGGCTTTGCCTAGGGTTGTGTCCAACACTGCCCCTATGAACTACAGCCACTAGCAAGACACCAGATGGGACTTGGCTTGGTTGACTGTGACACCCAGGTTGGAGAAGACTTGTAGGGTGAGAAAGAGCGCAAGAGTTCTTCCCAGGACGGAGCTGCTAGAAGCCAGTCGTCCAGGTATGGCAAGACTTGAACCCCCTGTGTACGCAGGAAGGCCGCCACCACCGCCAGGCATTTGGTAAATACACGGGGAGCCGAAGAAAGACCAAATGGGAGTGCCCTGAGCTGGTAGTGTGACCCCTGAAAACAAAGGAGTTTGAGGTAGGAATGGCATATGGGTATATGGAGGTATGCATCCTGCCTATCCGAGGCACATAGCCACAGTCCCAGCTGAAGCATGGGAAGAAGATTCAGTAACGAGAGCGTTTGAAACCATTTGTACTCCACAAACTGATTGAGGGAGCTGAGATCCAAAATGGGTCTCAGACCGCCGGTCTTCTTTAGTACTAGAAAGAAATGGGAATAGTAATCCTTATCCTGGAGTTGTTGGGGGGGGGGGGGGCTGGTTTTATTACCTCCTTCAGAAGAAGAGAGCAGATTTCCTCTTATCACCAATTGAAGGTGCAAAGAGGAGTATGAGGACTGGGGGGTGTCTGCTTGGAGGTCTTTGGATGAATTCTGTGGAGTGTCCTACTGATATCAGCTGAAGCACCCAAGCATCTGCCGCTATCCTCACTAAATCCGGCAGATGGGAGGAAAATCTCCCCCTACCGGTTCCTCTGACGCTGATAGAGGCAGTTGGAGAGGCAGGGAGTCGGGAGGCAAAGGGCAGAGCGGCGGCCAGAGCTCCAGCGACTTTTTTGCTGGGAGGAGCTTTGGCTTCTGACGAGGCTTTACGTTTAGTTGGGTGTCTCTTGTGTTTTTGTTTTTGGCAGTTTTGGCGCTGAAAAGGACGTTTCTGCTCTTGGGAGGATTTGTACATTATCTGGACAGATTTCAGTGCCAAACCCTTCTCCTGCAGCTCGGTGATGATGTCCTTGACATCACCCCCCGGAAAGCACAGATCCCCTGAAGGGAGCATTGTGAATGCTGTCTGCACTTCAGGGGCCGAACTTGACACTCTGAGCCAGGCATGGCGTCGTAAGCCTATGGTGAAAGCCAAGCTCCGACTTGCTGTGTCCAGCACATCGTAGGTAGCACAAAGCGTGTGTCTACAGGCCGAACGTGTGGAACGGATGAGGTCTCCCAGTTCATGTTTAGTCTGGGAATCTGGGAAGGAATCCAGTTTTGTTTCCAGCTGACCTGAAAACAGACTTCTGGTAGTCCCCATATGACTGACATAATTAAGGGCCTTTACACCCAGAGTGGAAGAAGTGTAAATCATCTTCCCATACTGGTCCATAAGTCATGATTCCTTGTCAGGAGGGGACGAGCTGAGGTGTTTTTGGTTGGCGGATTGGTCGTGTGTGGCGCTAATCGTCACCAAATTTGCCTTTGGGTAAAGGGTGAGAAAGTCCTTGCCCTCTGGAGCCTGGTGTAGCCTATATGCCTTCCTAGGGAGAGGGGCTAATGAGGAAGGTTGTTTCCAAATAGTGGAAACAAGATCCGCGTGAGATGTCTCCGGGAGATCCACATGAGCAGCGAGCTTTTTACGCTGTGGATCTGGCTTCACTGATTGCCACTCACAAGCAGCCTGGATCTTCTTCAGCAGCTCCAGAAAGGAAGGATTCTCCAGAGAAGACTTTGGAGACCTCTGCTACTTGGGGTTTTCTGGAGTATGAGGCTGGTCCTCCGGATCAGAGTGGCCAGAATCTGAATCTGATGGCTTCGATGGAGAAGAGTCCTCCCTAGGAGGGGTGGAATGTCCCTCTGGGGGTTCTCAAGAGAAGCATATCCTCCCTAGACGGAGATCCAAGATGGTTAAGTCCTGGCGTTGGGTAGAGGTGAAGGAGTCTCTTCCTGCTGACATAAGAGGTCCGGCATCGGGACTGGCATTGGCAGACGGCTTTTGACTTCCCTGGTGAGTTGGGTCTTGGCCTCAGCCAACCAGGAGGCCAAAACCTCCCTCAAGTCCACCTGAGGCTGCGGGGTAGGTGGAGGAGGAGGGCGGCTAGGATACGGGTAGTCTGGAAACCCGTAGTAAGGGTACTCATAACCCAATGGCAGGAGACCTGGCGTCTGGTATTGAGGTGCTGGATACTGTGGCGTCTGGTAACTACAGCGTCAAGTACTGAGGAGCTGGATACTTCAGCGTCTGGTATTGCGGCATCGGGTATCCAGGTGCCAGGGGCTCCAACGGAGCCGAAGGTTCTGGAGTCTGCCCTACAGGTGGACCAGACGGGTCAGGCGTCAGCTCGGAGGGCATGGGGCCCAGAGTAGATGGACCTACAGGAAGTTCCGGGAGCCCAGCTGGCTCAGACAGTGGAACTGGTCTGGCGTTGGGGAGGCAGAATACCAGAGGGTGACGTTGGATTATCCAGGCATCTGGTCAAGGGGGGGCACCCCCGACGGCAGTGTTCTAGAGTCCTTGACCCCAGCCAGGGAGGGAGGAGCAGACTCCTCGGGAGGCGTCTGAGGAGACTCTGGGACCTCAGAGGCAACGCAACCAGCGTATGCTGCGGTGACTCCCGGACGTCGGGTGTGGTATCAGAGCCTAACATGGGGTCACGGGCTGGCCGGCCGTCGGAGGGGCTGACGGCCAACTTATCAGCCATGTCCGGGCAGATGTCAGTGGAGCTGATGCCTGACTTTTAGGATCCACTCTTATCGGTAGGCTGAGGTTTTAGGGCTGTAGAGGGAATGGAGGCCTTTTCCCCAGAGGTCCCTGGCAGGCCTGAGCGCAAGCCCATTTGGGGGGGGGGGGGTCGACGCCGGCTTGGATACCACCAAGGCTGTCGTTGAAGGATGATCCCCTGGAGGGGAAGTTACCTGAATGGCCACGACTCCAGCCGAAGTCGCAGCTCCTGTGGACGAAGGGTCCCGATCCTGGTGTTTCTCCTTGTCCCTCTTCTTTTTCTGATGGCCCTCAAGAGAAGTTGATGCCTGCCTCAATTTCTTCAGTTCTTTTTCCATGGATGCCATTTTCTGTTTTTATCAAATGGGCCTCCAGGGACTGCTGTCTCTCTTTCCGGGTGGCAGAATTTTTTTTCAGCAGTGCTCACTGTCCTGTACGCTGTGGTCCTGGCCTAAGCAAAAAAGACAGAGAATGGCCGTCCTTGTGAGGAAGCTGAGATCCACATTGAGTGTCTCTTGTTTTTATGCAATTCCGAGGTATCTGGGATGACATGCACAGCGAGGTAATACATCACTCTTTTTGAGAAAAAAGAAATTAAATGTCAAAAGAGATTACTACTCATCCAAAATGGCGAGACAAGTGAGTGGTGTTCTTCCATGAGGTACTTTTGCAAGCCGGCAGGGAAAGAAGTGGAGGACCGCCCCTTTATACTGATGTCAGCTGACGCCGATCACCTGGGGGCGGTCCCCCACCAGACTGCTAGAGATTTTTCCGTGGGGTCCTGATGGCTGGCGGCTTATTCCTTTTTGTGAATACCTACTGCAAAAGCCCACTCTAAGTAAGATGATATTTTCCTGCACTTAATCCATGGTGCTGTGTTGTGTTAAAAAATTAAGTTGCCACTCTGAAATTTGGGGTTAAGAAAAAAAAATCTTGGTGGGTCATCCAGATGGCCCAGTGGTAGCCCATGGTGCTGCCGTGCAGGCAACCTAGACGCAGGAGTAAATTAGAGTTGCCTAGTTGGGTGGCAGGCCAAGCCACAGTAGCTGCTGATATTGGCAGTGCGCTGTGGCCGGGAAGGAAGGGGTCGCAACTCGCTTCAGAGACTCCTGTGGTGTGCCAAGAAAAATTGCTTCTTCTGCTGGTATCGCTGCTTCCGTCTGAGAGCACAAAGAGGTTGTGCCCATGACCGTGTAGGAGGGAGTGCCAGGGTGAAAATGGGATAAAATCCCCATTATCTATAAGACGGTTGATGTGTGTGGCCCTTCTGGGTCCTAGTGCTCAACTCTGGATCCTGTCCACATAGAGGATTGCTGGGGGGAGGTTGTGAGGGCGGCCCTTAACCTGGAGCTTCTACCCATGGAGGAAGTCATGGGAGCAATCTTGAGCAACTGATTTGGGGGGGGGGGGAGGAATGTTAAGCCTGAACAGAGTACATTCTTGGGAAATGGTATGATTTTGCTTCAAGTGGAGCTCTTGTGGCAGGCTACACCATAAGGACTATGCCACCAGGCACTAGGGCCCCCCCCACAGAAAACATTCTAGCTAGCAGTGCCCAGTGGGGACTGCCCCCTGATATCTGACTTCCTCCGACGTCTGCCAGTGGTATAAAGGGGGCAGTACCCAGCCACACTCCAGTTCTTTTCCCACCGTCGACCCATTCACATCAGCTCCACGGATGCTTGCATGCTTACAGTCGGATCTCCATTTTTGAAAATAATTTCTGTATAGTTTCTGTAGTTTTCATTGGTGTATATCTTCACCATCTACTCACCGCCCTAAATCAAAGTGCATGTGTGGGAGGCAGATACCGGCCCGTGACAGCCATTCGGCCTGCCTCCTCTGCCTGAGGCCTGGTCACGATACTGAATCCTGCCTGCACTGCAAGAGCTTCAATCGATGAATGCGCATCTGTCACCTGAAGACTTTGATGACTTTCCTGCTGGAACAACAGCTGGCTACCATGCGAAAGACTCTGTCAGACCTAGGATCTTCTACTTTGGGGTTGGGGAGTTCCCATAAGAAAGAAGAAAAGCACCATCACCAGGAGAAGGACCGCTCTCACTCCTGATCCAGGTCTCCACATTGGAAGTCCGCCAACTCCAGTCTGAGCTTGTACACTGCGCGCCCCCGCCCCCCGGGCAACCCAAGCTCCTACTGGGTTGTCTGCCTCGAAAGACCCGAAGCTGGCACAGACGTCTGCCAGTGTTTCTTCCGGGCAAGGGCCTTCGGTCCCCTCCCTTAGTCTTAGACCCTACAGCTATACTTCTGGGTCTAAGACCAGGGATTTCGCCGTTAAGGAGGCGGGCAACACCTTGTCTGCCCCCGACCTTCTGGCAAAGGCCTCTTTGTTGTCTGATCGGCTGGCCGGACCCGACAACAGGAAGAGACGCCTTGAACCAGGGTCTCGCCCTGAAGCCAGCTTCCCAAAGCATTTGGCGTCAAGACTCCAGATGTACCACCCGATCGTCTTACTCAATGTCAGGGTCTTCTGCGCCGCTGGTGCCTCATAAGTAGCCGTCAGATCAACCGCTAGCTGAGATAAGGCCACACGCAGTGCCGACGGATGATCAGGCACCGGCAGACCTGCCATCAGATCCTATACCGCCTGAAGACCTGACGCCAGAGAAGCCGAAATCACCAGTGCGTACGCCAGCCCCTAATGAACCATTGGAAACGCTACCCAGGGAACCTGACAAAGGGGCTGGTACACCAGGTCTGTCGACCGCAGTCATGGTCTCCTTAGCCGAGGTAAAGGACCTTTTTAGTTCCCGGTGGGATACTGTCAGGAAAGATATCCTACCTAAAGAACCACAGGCTCCCCCAGTGCAACCTGCTCTGGTGGATACCCCACAACCACCAGACCACCACCTTCTCCCAAAGACAAATCACCAGTTCCACTGGACGATAGGTCTCCAGACCGGAGAAGGCGACGTTCCAGCTCTACCTCTAGGCATTATAGGAGGAGGCACCCCTGTTCTTGCTCTAGATAATCCTCTGAGTCATATTACTCCAGATCCTCTACTTCCTCCAGATCCTCGGGTGAATACTCCTCGCCTCCCCCTCATCCAGACCCTCCTGGGGAATCCCCTCATTCTCCGCTGGATTGTCCCGTCGCCTTGGATGTGATGCGTCGCATCCAATTTTTAAACCAGTGGGAAACCAAGAATCTTGATCCAGAAAGAAAGAGACTGGCTCATTTCTTAGGCATGAATGAGCCCAAACCATTAGTTGTTCCACCCCTGGTAGCCTCATTCCAGGATGCTACCAGGTTGGCCTGGGGGCATCCGGCTATAGCTTCCGCTATGCACAAGAACCATACCCTGACAGACGAGCTGTTCCTCGGAGAACAACCCATGGGTGACTCTGTCGTGTTGACTGCTAGCCACAGCAGAACCAAGCAGCCCCGGCACATGAGCTCCCAGCCATCAGACAAAGAATCCAAATGCCTGGATCAGTTCGGCAGAAAATTTTTTTCCTTGGCCGCATGCACCATTCGTTTAATTTTTTTAGCTCGCGTGATGCAGTACCAAAAATCTCTCTGGAACAAGGCAGTCGAGCGCGCTAAAAAGCAGCATGATTCTGACTTCAAAACAGAGCTCTTGGACGTACTACAATCCGTTCTGGACATGTGAAAACACGTCCTCCGATTGCCATATGACTCTGCTGATACGGCGACCAGGGCAGCAGCCACAGGGGTTTATATGAGGAGATATTCTTGGCTCTGAGTTTGTGGGTTTAGGCAGGAACTCCAGGATGCCATCATCGATGCGCCATTCCATGGGTCCATGATTTTTGGTCCTGACATTAAGCAGATGATTATGGACCTCCAGGATTCAGGTATGGCTGTTCAGTCGGTACATGAATTGTACCGGTCTGAACAGACCCCTGGCATACCCCTACCTCGATGAATCCCACAGCCCCCGCTTGCATACTGTGTGACCCTGACCAAGTCACTTAACTTCCCTGTGCTCCCAGGTTGCACCTGTAAACATACTTTCAGCTTAGTGCATTTCACCTGGTTAAACAATTGGAAACGTCTTCAGTTTCATCACCACGGAAGGCAGAAGCCTAAAGGATAGCAGCAGATAGGCAACATTCGCCGTAAAAATCCCTCTCACCCCAGTTGAGCACAAGGATCAATGAACAACAAACAGTCCCAGGTCTCCTTACCCAACCCGGGCTCTAACACCTGACGCCTGGCCCGATACCACCTGCTGAGTCCAAGGCAGCGGAGGTAGGGGGTCGGTTCTCTCTCTACCTCGACTGGTGGATCTCCATTACCAACGATGCGCGGGTCCTCCAGTTGATAGCGAGGGGTCATGTGCTGGAATTTCATCAGATATCCCTGGACAGTTCCCCCGGACCCAGCATCTTACTCCCTCTCTCATGCCAAACTCATCGGGGAGGAAGTACGGTTGCTATTAGACTGGAAGGCAATAGAACCAGTTCCATCCCCGCAGTGAGGGAACACCTGCTTCTTACTGGTACCCAAGAAGATGGATCTTCGCCCGATCCTGAACCTGAGCCTCTTGAACAACTATGCAGAGTACAAGAGGTTCAGGATGGTCACCTTGCCGGGCATTCTTCCCGTGCTGCATCAAGGGGACTGGCTCTGCTCCCTAGACATGCAGGATGCCTACCTCTATATTCTGGTGCTTCCAGTTCACAGGAGGTTCCTGAGGTTTTCCTTTCAGGGAAGGCACTACCAGTTTCGGGCCTTGCCCTTCGGCCTTTCCTTGGCACTTTGCTTGTTCATGAAGTGCCTACTGGTAGTGGCAGCAGCCTTAAGGAAGCAGGGTCACTTCGTGTATCCCTACCTCGACGATTGGCTTCTGGCTGCCTCAACCAGGTATCTGCTTCTGGCAACCCTAGAGGACACCTGCAACCTGTTCAGTTCCCTAGAAGTCACCCTGAACATAGCCAAGCCGCTCCAGTCACCCTGTCAGAGGCTTCAATACGTAGGTGCAATCCTAGATACGGAGCAGGGGAAGACTTTCCTCCCGCCAGACAGGGCATCACTCCTTCGATCATTGGCCCAGAAAGTATCAGCTGCTTGCCAGGTCTCAGGTCGATCCATGCTCCAACTCCTAGGCCACATGGCTGCGGCCCTAGTGACTGTACCCTTAGCACGCCTCTTCAAGAGAGTCCCTCAGTGGACCCTCGGGGTTTAGTGGGATCAAAAGGACGATTTAGACCAGCCAGTCTTTATCTCCAGAGTCGTGGTGCAGACTCTCTCCTGGTGCCTCTCACTGCAGAATCTGAAACTGGGAGTTACTTTTCAGAGGGACCCTCCATTGCAGGTTCTCAAAACAGATGCCTCCGGCATGGGGGGGGGGGGTGCTAATTTTCAGAGCCATCAGACTCAAGGAGCACGGTCCTCTCTAGAATTGACATTACGTATCATCATTCTAGAGATGAGAGCAGTTCTGTATACTCTGCAGGCATTTCACCTGGATCCTCATCGAGGTCCCCTGTTGGTGCAGACTGACAACATGTCGGTCATCCACTACATCAGTAAACAAGGGGGAACTCATTCCTATCCTCTTTCGAGAGGCTATGAGAGCGTGGTTCTGGGCCCTGGAACACTGCCTCTTGTTCACCACAGTACACATTCCGGGGGTCCAAAACGTCTTGGCCGACTCCCCAAGTTGGTCTCGGTCAAAGATACACGAATGGGAACTTCTGCAGTCGGTGGCAGACGACGTCTTCCAAAGATGGGGCTGTCCAAAACTGGACCTCTTTGCTTCCCCGTGCGACGCAAAACTGCCCAGTTTCTGCTCGCTAGATCATGGGCCTGGTGTTTTCTGGCGAGACGCATTGTCCCTGTGCTGGTCAGGGAGGTTTCTGTATGCCTTCCCTCCCTTTCCTCTTCTTCAGAGGGCTCTGCTCAGACTCCAAGCGGAAGGAGTGGAGATGATCCTTGTAGCTCTGCTTTGACCTCATCAGATATGTTCCTTTTACTGCAGCATTTGGCAGTGGAACTGCCGATCCCCCTGCCCTTGTCCTCCCACTTACTGTCACAAGAGCAGGGTGGACTGGTTCACCCCGACCTCCGGTCCCTGCACCTGCAGACATAGCCACAGCACGCTATGGGGCATTTCCTAGAGTGGCCGAAGTCTTGGTCACAGCTAGAAAACCTTCCACTAGTGCCACCTACTCTATGAAGTGGAAATGTTTTTGTTTGTGGGCTGCCAGTCGGGGTCTGGACACCCCTACTGTGCCCTCAACACTGTCCATGAATATCTCCTCTCTCTGTCTGATTTGGGCCTTCGTTATTCATCCATTAAGGTACACCTCTCTGCAATTTCAGCCCATCACGTACCAGTGGATGGCAAACAGTTGCCCAGATGGATCTGGCCTGGACATTTTTGAGGGGAATACTCCATCTCAAACCTCCCAATAGGGACCCTATCCCACCTTGGGATCTTTTGTTTTTGTTAGAAAAACTTACGTTGCCTCCCTTCAAACCTACTGCAAATTGTGAGCTATGTTTTCTGTCATGGAAAGTCTTGTTTTTAGTTGCAGTTACTTCTGCTCAGAGGATTTCCATGCTTCAGGCTCTGATGGTAAAAGAGCCATATTTAGTTTTCCACAAGGACAGGGTGTCCTTGCGGACTAATCCTAAGTTCTTGCCGAAGGTGGTTTCACAGTTTACCCTTAATCAGGACATCAACCTTCCGGTTTATTACCCAGAGCATACTAATCGTGGGGATGCCCTACTTCACACTCTGGACGTTCACGGAGTGCTCAAATACTAGATCAGTTATACTCAGACACTCAGAAAATCTGATCAGCTTTTCCGTTGCCCAGAGAACTCTGGTATTTCCTGTGGCAAAACAGACTTTGACCAGATGGCTAGTCCATTGCATCACCTTCTGTTACAACAAGTACAACAAACCCTTACCGGGCTCGGCTAAAGGTCACTCCACCAGGGGTGTTTCAGCCACCTTTGCGGCATTCCATAATGTCTCTGCAGCAGATATCTGCGCTGCAGCTGCTTGGAGTTCAGTGCACACCTTTGTGAGGCACTACAGTTTGGACATTGCTTTCCAGCGGAGAGCTGGATTTGGTCTAGTGGTGCTTCAAGGCCTACTGTCTTGAGGCCTCATTCCGCTTTCCAGTTTTCCACCTCTCAACCTATTTGTGTTTATTTTGGTACTGCTTGGTACTCAGTCCTTATGATGTGGCCTGCTACAAGAGCTCCCACTCGAAATATGATAGTACAGTTACATAAGAACTTACTGTAACAGTAGATCTTCGAGAGGAGCTCTTGCAGCAGGCGTTACTACCCACCCTCCTTCCCCCTTGTCCTTTTTCTCCTTTTTCTTTCTAACCCTTGGCGGGGTTTTCCACCAGCCTCTGTTCTCTACTGTTTGTCAGCCGGGTCTCTGGCAGGAGAACTGGGGAGTGGCTAGGTACCGCCCGCTTTATACCATTGGCAGACGTCGGAGGCGGTCTGACGTCAGGGGGTGGTCCCCGCTGGGTACTGCTAGCTAGAAAGTCTTCCATGGGGTCCTAGTGTCTGGTGGCATAGTCCTTATGGTGTAACCTGCTGCAAGAGCTTCTCTCGAAGATCTACTGTTACAGTAAGTTCATACATGACTGTACTTTCCTGAAGATGAGTGACCAAGGGAGAACAAGCTTTACGTAACAGTAAATTTAGGGGAATCTTGATACAAACTCGGATCTCCAGGTTCTCAGTCATGCTCCCCAACTACCAGGCTATGCTGGCTGGTGAGCTTCTCGGATCTAGATATGTAGCATTGCATGTGAACTGACCTTCTGCTGCTAGAACGGAGCAAGAATCAGCTGAACTAATTGGGGGGGGGGGGCTATGTAGAATAGGAACAGCTCCCACTAGGTTTTACATGAACTTGTTAAGGAGGGTTTGCCTTTGGGAATTAATCTTTTCCTCTCCCCACCCTAGCTAAAAGAAAAAAGTGTGCTTAAGAATATTAAACTGCAGTTAAAGGAGCTGCAGAGTAAAAGCTGCTCGGGGGCAGGGGCACATGCATGGTTCAGAAATTTGGGGTGGTATTTTTGAGGGATCTAATTCCATTCCTCCAAAAACAGGAGTGATTCTGCTCCTTAGGACTTAAGGATGTGTACTACAGGGTTCACCACTCTCTGGGAATATAGGGCTTACACCCTCCGCATAGCGGTGAAGAGGGTTTGGCACTGGGTGCTGGAATGCAACATATTCTTGTCAGTGGTGGTCCTCCCCAGTACCCTGAACGCACTGGCAGATTGCCTCAGACGGTCCTGTGTGCTATAGCATGAATAGGACTGTATGTCTTTACCAAATTCGATATGCTATGCGGAGGGTGTAAGAATGTACTCCTCCTTGTCAGTTGATGTAGTACATCACCAAAATAGTCTGTATGGATCAACAAAGTGTTTGCCCAGAAGGAATGCGGTGAAGGCCTTTAGACCACGCATAACAGCCCTGATCTCCAGAGTGCTGCTGTGAAGAACATTATCCAAAGGGGTTCACTGGTCCAGATGAACACCCCATCCTGAAGCCCCTACTCTACTGACTATCGATGGTACTACCACCCTTGACCCGCTGGTCATAGCAGACTCCTTCAGTGCAGCCTTCACGGACCTCAGTAGTGTCCTCCCCCTAGATTTCTTCTCAGAAACTGACCCCCCTGAATCAACTTCCCTCCCTACCCTCTCAAGCCATCGACCTTTCCATTTTAACAAAGTCAAAGCAGGTGAAGCCTGCAAATACGTAAAAAGGGCTATCTCCAAGACCAGAGCCAGTGGAGACTCACTGGACCTGAAACTGCTATAGCTCACACTTGAGGAAGTGCTGCACCTGCTTACCAGAATTTTCAACCTCTCACTCAACCTCAGTAATTTCAAGCAAATGGAAACCTGCTATTGTCACACCAGTCTTCTGAAGTGGTGATAAGTCAGTCCTGGGGAAACTACCGACCAATCTCTATACTGCCCCCCCTTTCCAAGGACCTCGAGCGCATTGTAGCTGACCAGCTTTCAGTCTGCTTGGACAAATACAACATCCTTTGTCCTCAGCAACACTGTTTCAGGCAAGGGCACAGCACCTCAACAGCCCTCCTGGAGTTCACTGGACCCTCCACAAGTCTATGGACAAAGGCCATCTAGCTGGAGCCATATTCATCGACTTAACCAAGGCATTGACACTGTCCACCATGGTCTACTCTCCAGACAGCTGCTGAACACCGGTCTGTCCCCCCAGACACTACAGCATGGTTCAATAGTTATCTTCACCAGCACTCGCAAAGAGTAAAAATCTCAGGTAAACTCTCTGACTCCAAGCCAGTCCGTTCTGGCATCCCCCAGGGCTCAATACTGGGCCCCCTATTTTCAGTCTTTTCCTAAACTCTCTCCCACAATCCTCCCCAGAACAAATTATCTTCTATGCCGATGATTCTGTGCTTTTCGCCCCACATAAAGACCCAGAACCATTAACTCACAACCTTCAACTCGCATTCTCATCTGTTGAAAACTGGTTCTCTTCTCATAAGCTGGTTCTAAACTACAAAAAGACTAAATCAGTGCTCTTCTGCAGCTCAGAAACAAACACAGGGTGATACCCCTTGATATCCAAACAAGTGCTGGTCATTCACTCGAACAAGTGTCATATTTTAAATACCTAGGAATCACTCTTGACCATGGTCTGTCATATGGGACCCACATTGATAACGTCGCCAGAGTTGTAAACGCTCGCATTGGAATTCTCTACCGCAACAAACACCTCGCCCAACCAGCATTAAAGATGGCCATCCAGAGCTCTGTTGTCTCTGTTGTAGATTATGGCTTCATAGTCTATGGCTCTGCCGCCACCACCTCTGCCCTTAGGCGCCTAACGACCTCCCTAAACAAGGCCTGCCGACTGCTCACTGGAGCCCACTTACTCACACATACATGTGAACTCTACGCCCAGTCAGGATGGCTTCAACTCGCAAATCATATAAAGTACCTAACCTGTCTGATGGCGAAAAAAACTATCTTGGGTATTTCCCCACCTAGTGTCCAAGTCCTCCTGAGTTCAATCACTAATCTACGTAACACCAGAGGGTCAGAACAACTACTCCTCCAAGTTCCTCGATGCCGCACGTCATTGAGTCAAAGATCCTTTGCACACCGTGCCCCTACCTGGATGAATGCCCTCAGCACTCATATCACTTCCTCCTCTTCACTGGGCATTTTCAGATCAAGGCTACATCTTCATCTCACTACCTCCAGTTGCTGTGACTGCCTCTCCTAACTTCGTTCTTCCCCTGTGGCCCACCTCACCTCTCCTCTGCTCTTTGACAATGCTGTGAATCTGCTCTAGCTTCTCTTCAGCTGCTGCCCCCCCCTTCCCAATCCCTCTCTCCCTGCTACTTATAGATCTCTGAACTTTTCCAAACCTAAGTGTTTCAGTACTTTATTTCTGTGAAGCAACTTTTGAACCAATGAGTGTTATTTAATCTCTGTTTCAGAAAATTGTTTTGTTTGCCTATGTATAGACGAATGTAGCTTAGCCTAAAATGTTTGTATTCTCTTGACGTGGGACCTTTTTAAAAGAGCCTTGGCTCAAAGGTATTTGTAATCCTAGATTTTCAATAAACAGTAAACAAACAGGAACTTTCATAGTGTGGAGTGGATGACCTTTTCAAAAAAAATTGGGTCATGTGGACATTGAATTGTTTGCTTCTTCATACAGTGCAGAACTGCTGCGTTTCTTCTCGCTTGCTTCAGAGCCTGAGGTTTTCTGGTGAGACTGGTTGTCCCTCTCCTGGAAAGGAAGGTTTCTGAATACTTTTCCACCATTCCCTCTGAAGTAGAAGGTTCTGGAAAAGCAATGTGCCAAGCCGACCACCTTAAAGTTGGTCGCTCCTTAGTGTGCTGGACAACTTTGATTCCCCTTACTCCAGCAGCTGCCAGTGGAACTGCCTGGCCCGCTCCCCCTGTAAGCAGTAATTCGGACACAGGAGCAGAGTGTCCTAGTAAATCTGTATCTGTGGTCCTGCACCTCTGTGCCTGGCCCTTGAAGACACTGGGCTCTCTGGTTTCCTCAGCGGTTGCAGATGTTCTCTTAGTGGATAAAAAGCAGTCTGTTACAAAAATGGGAACTCTTTACAGTTTGGTGTACTCAGCATGCCCTGGATTCCTTTACGTGTCCAGTTCCTAAGGTGCTGGACTACCACTTGTCCCTAAAGGACTTGGGACTGGAGTAGCCCTCTGTTAAGGTCCACATGGCTGCTATTTTTTGGCTTTTCATGCCTTCACAGGGGGCAAGACAGTGGCCTTAAGGAGGCAGTATAGCGCAGTGGTCTAAGGCTCTGAGCTGCAAATCTGGTGACATCCAGCAGACCAGACCTGGGTTTGAATCCCACAGCTTCCACTTGCATACTGTGTGACCCTGAGCAAGTCCTTGTGCTCCTAGGTCGCTCCTATAAAAAAGCTTTCAGCTTAGTGTGCTATACCTGGTTAAACAACTAAATAAATGAAAATAAAAAAAAATTAGATAATTTTCCCGTAAATTCCTAAGCGGTATTCTCCTTCTTAACACCCTCTATCTGTGATTCGGTTCCAGTGTGGGACTTGAATTCGATCCTTGATACCCTTACTGTACCTCCTTTGAGCCTGCTGCTACTAGTGAGCTGCACTTTCTCCCTTAGAAGACACTGATCTTTGAGGATATCTCTTTCATCATGGCACAGCTATGGAACTATAGTTGCCAGGCACTAGGACCACATGGAAACTTTCTTGTAAGCAGTCCATTAGGGGCTGCCACCAACTGCGTCATACATTAGCACTTCCATATAAACGTGGGCAGCCACTTTCCTCAGTTCTTTTCCTGCCATCGACCATATTCTCTGAACCCTTCACGGAGATGCCACGGCTACAGTTATGCTAGTTGGTGTTTTTTCAGAATTTCTCTCCCCCTGGTTCGCTGTTACTTTTTAAAGTGATCATCGTCCTTGTGTATGTCGAAAGAACCTGCTAAGCTCTTCAGGTACTGCGAATGTGCTGAAGATTTACTTGGGTGACTTGCACAACGTCTGCATGTACTGCCTCTGTGTGGCCCATAACGTTAAGGCCTGTGAGCTTTGTCTCAAGTTCAATACAGTTTCCCAGCAGGAAGAATGCCCTGGAAACCCACCTTCTAAAACAGGTAGCCAGGATGGAGAAATTGCTCCAGGAAAAGAGCTCCACTGCATTGCAGGCCCTCTTTTCAGGTTCCCACTCGAGAACCACCGGGCAACATAAGCATAAGCACCAGGAGGAAGGGAGGAAGGCAAAATCTTCCCTGGTACGTTCTCAGTCGCCTCTCCAATCCAGCTCTGCTGCTACATTGCCATCTACCACCTTGGCGATCACTCCACCAGCCGCTCGGACCTTTGATACTTCCAGGTTGTGACAGGCCGTGACTGCTGCCAGCCCTAGTACAGCTGGTGAAGGACTGTCTGGGATAGTGCCTTCACTGTCGACATCCTAGAGCGCGCCTGTAGTACAGGCAAGCGCTGGTGTGCAGGCAGTGCTTTCATCCTTCATGGAAGTGCTGCAGCACCTGCTACCTCCTCCTGCCACAGGAGGGGCATCAATGGGGCACCTCAGGCAAGCCCCACCGTCGACACCTGTGGTCGACATGCCCATTGTCTTCCAGAGTATTGATTACCTCTTTGGTTTCTTCCTTGAGGCCTACAGAAGCTGTTGATGAGGAATATAACCATGACCTCATTATGCAAGAGGAGGAAAAGTATGTGGGGAGTTCTTATGAGAGGTCTAGCTCCACCATCTCCACAGGGAGTGAGGACTATATTGTGTACACCCCAGGTCCCCCCCCCCCACCGAAGACTCTTCATTCGTCTCCATGATGCAGCAACTCCAGTCTGCCGTTGGGTTTGATTCTTGAGGAGAAAGACATCACCAAGAGGAATTTGGTAGAAGTTTTAGAATTACCTGATATACCACCTATTGCAATCTCTCCTCTGTTGCCTGCCCTAAAGAATGCCACCCTGGTTGCCTGGCACAGGCCTAATAATTCCTGACATTCCGTCGGAAAGCCCTTTTTTTTGCAAGCCTACCTGAGGCTGACTCGGTTATGATAAATGCAGCCCAAGATGGGTCTAAAGTGCCTTAACATCTCTGGACTTTCTCTGTCAGGAGGGAAATGATGGGAGACCTTATTTCATGTTCAGGCGCCAAAACGTCTTGGCAGATAGACTAAGCAGGTTGTAGTCCAGAATGCATGAGTGAGAACTGCTGACCTCGGTAGTAGACCTGTTCAACAGGTGGGGTCGTCTAGAGTTGTACCTTTTTTTTTTTTTGCATCACCCACACAACGCAGAACTGCTGCTTTTCTGTTCGCTTGTTCCAGGGCCTAGAATTTGCGGCTGAGATGCATTGTCCCTGTCTTGGAAGGGGAGGTTCTTTTACGCCTTTCCTCCCTGCCTCTGATCCAGAGGGCGTTAATCAAGCTTCAGATGGAAGGAGCAACTCTGTTGCTCATTGCTCTCTTTTGGCCTCGTCAGATCTGGTTCCTGTTACTGTGGCAGTTGCCAGCGGAACCACCAGTACCTCTGCCCCTATGCAATGGCTTGCTTCACAGGAACAGGGAACATTGGTCCATCTGGACCTCAAGTGACTCCATCTTCATGCATGGCTCCTGAAGATGTAGCCATTGCTAGGTTTGGGGTGCCACAAAAGGCTGATGTTCTGGTGGCTGCCAGGAAACTGTCTATGAGCACCACTTATTCCATGAAGTGGAAGCGGTTTGCTTTGTGGGCTGCTTCTCGTCAACTAGATCCCGTTACGTGTCCGGTAAATCGGGATCTGTAGTGTTTGCTGTCTTTATCAGATGCTGGATTGCAGTGCACTTCTCTTAAAGGGAACTTAGCTGCCCTCTCCACTTTCCATGTGCCTGTTGATGGTTGTACGGTTGCTGAGCTGGAGGTGGCCCATACTGTATGTTATGAGGCATTCTGCACTTGAAGCCAAATTGGGACTTCATTTTGTGTTAGAAAAGCTTACTTTGTCTTCTTTTGAGCCAGCCGCGACTTGTGGCCTGTGCTTTCTTTCTTGGAAAGTATTATTTTTAGTTGCTAATACTTCTGCTTGAAGGATTTCAGAGCTTCAAGCTCTAATGTCATTTGATTTTCCACAAAGACAGTGTGTCTATACACCAGTCCCAAGTTTCTTCCTAAGGTGGTGTCTAGAGTTTACTTTAAATCAAACTGTCAACCTGCCAGTTTATTTGCCTGAGCATGCCAATCTGGGGAATACATTGCTTCATACTTCAGATGTACACAGAATACTTGGGTACTAATATACACTACATGCAGGACTGCAGGAAGTCGTCATAGATTTTCGTTTCCTTTGCCTCTGGCAAAGCAGGCATACAAGCTTGTCTGTCCAGAAGGTCGTCCGACTGTATTACTTTTTGTCACAGGAAGTACAGCAAGGAACTTCCTGGTGATGTTCGTGGTCATTCCACCAGAGGCATGGCTACTTCTGTTGCCTGTTTTAAGAATGTCAGCTGCAGAGATTTGTGCTATTGCAACCTGTAGTACTGTCCACATCTTCATTAAACACTACATACAGTCTGGACATTGCCTCTAGGAAAAGGGCAGGCTTTGGCCTAGCTGTACTTCAGTGCCTCCTTTTGTAGGCCTGGATGCTCCAGCCACCGACTGTTTTGTTGTCACTACTGCTTGTTACTTGTTCCAGAGGTATGGTGAGAGAGAGAGATCCTTGAAGAAGATAGAACAATTACATACTTTACTGTAACAGTAGATCTTAGAAAGAATCTTTCATCAGACCATGTTGTCCAATCCTCCATCCCCCTCAGACATAGAGCTCTAAAACTTCGGTCTCTTTCTCCAGGACTGCCTACCTGCTGTTTCCAGCCTTGCCTGGTAGCTGGAACCATAAGCTCTCTCCTGGTTCCCTAGAGGGACGTCCTCTGAGCATGATCTCCGGTGGGGAACTGAGGAGGGAAGGGGCTGCCCATGTTTATTTAGGAAGTGCTGACATAGGATGTTATCATGGGTGGCTCCTAGCGGACTGCTTTCAGGAAAGTTTCTGTGTGGTCCTCGTGCCTGGTGGCTATAGTTCCATAGGCGTGGCCTGATAAGAGATTCTTTCCAAGATCTGTTACGGTAAGTATGTAACTGTTCTGTCCTAGTGGCTGTGATGTCTGCTAGACTCATTTCTGAGTTGTAAGCTCTAGTTGCAGTCCTTCTTTTTATTATTTCTCACAAGGATAGGGTTACATTATATACTAGTCCTTGTTTCTTTCCAGAGGTCTTGTTAGAAAGAACACTAAGTCAGACTATTGACTTTCCTTTTTATTTTTCATCTCTGAAAGATAGTGGGGAACGTCATTTACATACAATGGATGTCCGTAGGACGCTGCATTGGTACTTTGATTATAGAAAATCCTCTCAGCTGTTTACAGCTTTTGTCCCCAGGATAGTGGTCTTCCTGATTTTTAAACTGGGCCTGTCCAAATGACTGGTCAGCTGTATTACGTTTTGTTGCCCAAAGCGCAGTAAGCAGTTTCCTGGTCCTGTTTGCGCTCGTTCTGTCTGTGGGGTGGCCATCTCAGCAGCTTGTTTTCAAAATGAGTCTGCTGACGTTTGTGCTGCTGCCACTTGGAAGTACTGTTCATACACTCACTAAACACTACAGTCTGGACGTAGTCTCACATAGATGCGCTGGCTTTGGCCACACTGTTCTGCAAGACCTCTTTACTCTGAATCATTAGGTCCTGTTGTCCTCCTCCTGAACTTGACACTGCTTGGGAAGCGTTCTGTGTTGTGGCTCAGTGGAGAGAGAGAGCCTCGAAGGACATGGAAGAGTTACCCACCATAACAGTAAATCTTCGAGAGAATCTTCTTCATTGAGCCACAGCTCTCCCCTTTGACTCCCTCGTTCCGGTGATGGACAAAACCACCTGCTCTCCCAGGCTGCATCGCCTCTGATGCCTCAGGCAGCATCTTTGCTCAGGTTGTCATATCCTCTCCTGTATGCCTGGTTATGTCGTGGTCCTTGCTGGTCCGATGGTCCTCCGAGCTTTCCTCCGGTATATAGACGCCGACAAGGTGCATCAACGTAGGTGGCCCCAGACAGCAAAAAGGTTTTAGGTGGTTCTGATACCGACTGCATACAGTTCCATTATGTGGCTCAATGGAGGAGATTCTCTCGAAGACCTGCTGATACAGTAGGTACCCATTTTTTTAATCATAGACAACTTTGAGAACTAAGGGGGTTGATGGTGTCCCTTTTTAATAAGAGGTATTTTTCATCTGTGCATGAAAACCGACTCATTTACAACAAATTACGTAGACCCTGCAGTGTAATAAACTATTTGGAACAATGTTTATCACCCGTGTAGCTACACAGACGTCTCCACTGCGGTCACCCTCTTTACCAATGTCCTTCTCACATTCCAGGACAATCGCTTCCCCGTCACCACAAGAAGGGTCAGGGGAGGAAATACCCTCTGGATATTTAAGGAGCTACTGACCCAAATGAAACTCCAGGACAAGGCACGGAAAGCCTATAAGGCATCCCCATCTAACCAGCTATGGAATACTTGCAGGCATTTGCGTAACTGCTGCAAGTGAGCCATAAAGTCACTTAAGCATGAATACTACACTAACCTACAGTATAATCAGACTCACTTGGCAATCCACGTACTTTCTGGGCCTCCCTAGGGTCCCTCCTAAACCCAGAGTCCAACAAGCGGATAACTCTGCTAAACTCCCCCACTGGCCCCCATCACCAACCAAGGTGAAATCGCGGTCACCTTCAACAAAATGTTCACAGATCTCTCTGCATACACTATTAAACTCCCTTAGGCCAGAACAGCTTACCTCATGGTTCCCTGCAGTCCCCCAATGCATCCTTGACCCCCCCGGTTTACTTCAGGGCAGTTGGTCTAAATATCACTGCAAAACTGCTGAAGACGCTACCAGCTAGAGGTAGCCCAGGCAGTAATGGGCTTTATCTGCCTTCCTGAGACTGTTCTCCCCGACCATTGTTCAACTCCTAACCTACATCTTCAGCCTCGCCTTTCAACGCCAGGCAGTACCCAACTCCTGGAAGCACGCCAATGTTGTACCCATTCATAAGGCCGGTGACCCCCATGCCCCTGAGGACTACAGACCCATCTCCCTCCTCCCTCACTTGAGTAAACTACTTGAGAAAATAGTTCACCATCAGTTATACAATCACCTAGAAAAATACCACCTCCTCAGCCCTCACCAGCACGGCTGTTGTAAACTCCACAGTACTTTTTCTGCCCTTGCCCTTTTCACCAGTCACATCCTCAGAAACATGGATGGGGCAACGCCACAGACGCAGTGTTTGTGGACCTATCGAAGGCCTTCAACCTCGTCGATCACCATCTCCTCTACTCAACCCTACTAAATTTTGGCTGCTCATCTGATACTGTTACATGATTCCGCAGCTACCTCACTAACCGATCCCAGTCTGTACTGATTGGTAATAACTCCTCTGCTGCCTTACCCATCTGCACAGGCATACCGCAGGGCTCAATACTTGGGCCTCTGCTATTTTCTGAAACAGAGAAACATAGACTTTGACGGCAGATAAGGGCCGCTAGGCCCATCTAGTCTGCCCATTTCCCTACCTACAGGATAGGCCGCAGATCCTAGTTAACCAACAGCCTATTTCTTCCTACCCCCCACAAGAATTGCCTTATGTCTGTCCCATGCATTTTTGAATTCTCCCACAGTTTGACCCCACAACCTCCTCAGGAAGGCTGTTCCATGCATCCACTACCCCTCTGTGAAATAATACTTCTTCACATTGCCCTCGAACTGGTACTTGCTATTTTCTTTTTAAACTTAGATTGTGGGCTTTAGTGACACTATACTTTCTTTGTTGTCTTTTACTTTATAATTGTTTTTGGGCTGTTGAAAATTTTAAAACATAGTGGTGGTGTAATATGTGCTGTCTTTAATTGCTGCAATTTTCCCTCCCTCCCTGCCTCAACTCTTAATTATATGCCCTGTTAAATCTAATTGACAGGAGCTAAACACAGGGTATAGTAAGGGGTGTGAAGTAGGAGGGGCATAAGGGGAAGAAGCCCACCCTCAGCACAAGTGTTTTGATTCATTTATTTATTTATTGGTTTCTTTTTCTTTAAAAAAAAAAAAAAAAAAAAAAAATTATCTGAGGATCAGTGGCAGGACTTTTAGGACAGTAAATTAATAAAAAGGGAACAAGGAGAGCTTCAGTAGCAGACAAGTAGTGGAATTGCAGTATAATGTGGGAGTGGGTAATGCAGTGGCTGTGGGGCAGCCATATTCAGGCAGACCTTCTCTGGACACTGAGGTGCTGCCCTATCTGCATGCATCTCTGGACTGTGGGAGGAGGTAGCCAGATCTGGAGCGAAGTAAACTGGGTCAGGAGTACCATCACCCTATCCAGGGACCACCCAGTCCAATGCTACTGCCTCAAAGGATGCCGAGAATGAGGAGCACTTGGATGACAGTGGGCTCAGGGAGGGTTAGAGCTGTCAGGCAGAGGCACATCCCAGATCCTATTCCACTCAAGAACTCATATGCCACACTGGCAAATGAGGACAACCAAATAGAGGTACCCAGAGAAGTGAAGGAAAGGATGTGGAGGTTAGCCAAGGAGGTGACCTCAGCGGGAAAGCAGTGGACCCCAGAGGAGGGAAGCGATCCTGTGGTGGACTCCATCATAAGAGGATCCAGCTAGGAACACAGGAGGGGAGGACAGGAGGTGAGGTGCCTACCAGGTGCCACGGCATGGAGGGATGGAAGGAAGATCCTGGGGATCACTGGGAAGGCAAGACGGAGGGTGAGCTGGATGTCATTATCCACCTAGGTACTACATAACCTGGCAAATGGGGAGCCAAAGGAAGTTCAGGAAGAGTTTAGGAAACTGGGAGGGTTCTCAAGCAAGTAGCAACTTCTGTCACTTTCTCAGAAGTACTACCTGTGAGAGGCAAGGAGAGCATAGAGTGCATGCACCAGAACTTTAACTCATGGTTGAAGAACTGGTGCTGTGAGGAAGGGTTTGATTCATTGGTGACTGAGGACCCACCTGGAGGGATGGAGGTTTGTTCAAGCCTGACAGCCTGCATCCATCCTGGAGGAATCCAAGACTCAATGATAAGTTTAAATGCTACATTAACAAGCATTTAAACTAGCAAAGGGTGGCAGGCCAGCAAGGAGGGTACCTACTTGTCACCCCCACAGCTAGCAGGAACCAGTGAACCAGAGGAGTGGCTATCTCTCGCAAAGCAGTGCAAAAAGATGGAGATTAGTGCCCAAGAGGTGGATAAGCAGAAGGGGCAAAATTCAGCAGAAGGGCAGACAGCAAGGAGAACCAGGGATAAATGACAACCAAGGAAGGGGCTGGAGTAGAACAGTGAAAGTCTAGAGAGGTCAAATCATGGAAAGCCATGTGTGCAAATGCCAGGAGTCTTAGCAACAAGACGGAAGATCTGGAGGCTGTCATGGTGCAGTCAGACCTGGACATTGTGGCCATCACTGAAACCTGGTATAATGATAACCACGACTGGGAGATGGCCATACCTGGCTACAACATATTCAGAAGGGACAGAGCAGGCAGGAAGGAGGAGAGTGGCACTGTATGTGAAAAATGACATAAGGGCCACAGAGATCCAGGAGGAACAAAATGGGGAGAGATACTGTGGGTTAAGCTGGAAAGGAAAATGGGACAGCCATCCGCACAGGTGTGGTCTATAGACCACCAGCCCAGGAGGAAGAAACAGATAGGGAGCTGATGCTAGCCATCCAAAGGATGGCAGACAAGGGTGAGGTAGTACTGGCTGGAGACTTCAGTATTCCAGATGTGGACTGGAGCATCCCAGCAGCAGCATCAACTAGGAGCAGATTTATCCTGGACTCCTTCAGGGTGCCTTCCTCAAGCAACTGGTCATGGAACCAACTCGCAGAAGGCAATACTGGACCTTGTGCTCACAAACAGGGACAGTGTGATGGGGTAACAGTGGGGAGCACCTGGGAAACAGTGACCACCAGTCATTGTGGTTTGAAATCACAGAAAGAGCAGAACCAAACCACACAAAACACGATCCTGGATTTTAGTGGGCAGACTTTGGGGAAATGGGAGATACTTGAAAGAGGCATTAAGGGATTGGACAGGAATCGGTTGAGGAACAGTGGGCAGTATTTAAAATGGGGATTACAAGAACAACAGAATAATGCATTAAGCAGGTTAGCAAGAGGAAAAGGAAGAGGAGACCATTATGGTTTTCCAAAGAGGTAGCAAAGAAAGTGAAAGCCAAAAAGATTGCATTCAGGCAATACAAAAAGACACAGGCAGAAGGGGATAGGGAGAAGTACCAGGAGAAGCAAAGGGAGGCAGGGAGGTCAGTAAGGGAAGCCAAAGCTCAGACAGAAGAACACATTGCAAAATCAGTGGGTAGAGGGGACAAAACCTTTTACAGGTACATAAGTGAAAAAAGAAAGACAAAGGGAGGGATAGTGAGACTGAAGGTGGAGGATGGGGGCCGCGTGGAGGATGACAACAGTAAAGCTGACATATTGAACAGGTATTTTTGCTCAGTCTTTACTGAGGAAGAGGAGGGTAATGGGTCTGAAGGGAGTACAAGGGGTGAGAATGGTGCAGAAATGGACACAAGTCCCTTTACACCAGAAAGAGTCCTGAAGGAACTGGAAGTAATAAGAGTTGATAAAGCAATGGGGGCCAGATGGGTGCACCCCAGGGTCCTTAAAGAACTAAGAGAGGTGGTGGCTGATCCTCTGGCTATCCTGTTAGCCGATCACTGGAAACAGGAGGTACCTTAAAGACTGGAGGACAGCAGATGTAGTCCCCTTATACAAAAGTGGGAACAAAGAGGAAGCAGGAACTACAGACCAGTCAGCCTCACCTCGGTAGTGGGAAGATCATGGAAGCACTACTGAAGGAGAGATTGGTGGAACATCTGGTTGTCAATGGACTACAGGACCCAAGGCAGCATGGTTTCACCAGGGGAGGTCATGTCAGACCAACCTCGTTGAATTTTTGACTGGGTGACTAGGGAGGTGGATCAGGGAGGCAGTGGACATGGCCTATCTGGACTTCAGCAAGGCCTTTGACACTGTGCCACATAGAAGACTATTACACAAACTGGGGAATATGGGTGTGGGCAGGACAGTAGTGTGGTGGGTAGGTAACTGGCTGGGTGGCAGGACACAGAGGGTGGTGGTAAATGGCTGTCACTCCACAGAGGAAGAGTGACCAGTGGGGTACCACAGGGATCAGTGCTGGGCCGGTCCTATTCAACATCTTCATCAGTGACATTGCGCAGGACCTAGAAGGCAGAATTTCACTGTTCGCTGATGACACAAAGCTCTGTAACAGAGTAGACACACCAGAGGGTGTAGACAGAATGAGAAGCGACCTGCAGAAACTTGAAGAATGGTCAGGGGTTTGGCAGTTGAAATTCAATGCAAAGAAGTGCAAGATAATGCATGGGGCACAAACCCTGGCACAATATATCAGTTGGGGGTGAGGATATAGCATGCACCAAGCAGGAAAGGGATCTTGGGGTTATCATCTCTGATGACCTCAAGGTAGGGAAACAGTGTGACAAGGCAGCAGGTAAAGCAAATAGGATGCTGGGATGTATAGGCAGGGGCATCACCAGCAGGAAAAGGAGGTCATAATTCTGCTATACAAGACACTAGTGAGGCCCCACCTGGGTACAGTGTACAGTTCTGAGACCATACCTACATAAGGACATAGACAGGGTAGAGAAGGTTCAGAGGAGCAACAAAGATGGTGCATGGATTGCATCACAAGTCCTATGAAGACAGGTTGAAGGAACTGAACATGTACTCCCTGGAGGAGAGAGGAGGGAGAGGGATATGATAGAGACATACAAGTATCTTACAGGGAGGAACAGGGTGCAGGAAAACACTATTTTAAGCGAAAAGATGTTCCAGGACTAGAGGGCATGGGATGAAGTTGGAGGGACGATGATTCAGAGGAAACATGAGAAAGAATTTCTTCACAGAACAGGTGGTGGACAAGTGGAACACCCTGCCAGAGGAAGTGGTGGGGGCTGAAACAATCACGGGATTTAAGAATACATGGGATAGACATAAGGGAATTCTGGCGGTCAGGGGTAAGGGGCAACAGACTTCTAGGAAAACAAACTGAACTTACAAGCTCAAATGGGCAGACTGGGTGGGCCATAGGCCCTTATCTGCTGACACTGTCTATGTATCTATGAACCGCCCTCCTTCTATCTTTAAATTGTGTCCCCTTGTTCTTGCAAGTCTCTTTTTCTGAAAAATGATACCCTCTTGGACTTTGTTGATTCCACTGAGGTACTTAAAAGTTTCTATCATGTCCCCACTCTCCCTTCTTTCCTCAAGGGTATACATATTAAGCTCCTTTAGTCTCTCCTTATATGGCTTCTCTTGCAGACCCTGCACCATTTAGTTGCCCTCCTCTGGACTGCCTCTATCCTGTCTATGTCCTTTGGAGATGGGGTCTCCAGAACTGGACACAGTACTCCAGATGGGGTCTCACCAACTGTCTGTACAGAGGGATAACAACTTCCTGTTTTCTGCTGCTGATGCCTCTCCCTATACATCCTAGTATACCCCAGCCCTTCCTACTGCCTTCTCACATTGCTTGCTAACCTTAAGGTCATCTGATATGATTACCCCCAGGTCCCTTTCCTTTTTTGTTGTTGTTACTACCTCCCCACCCATTGTGTATTCTTCCCCTGGGTTCTTGTTTCCCAGGTGCATTATTTTGCACTTCTTTGCATTGAATCCTAGCTGCCATACTTCTGACCATTCCTCCAACCTTGCCAAGTCCCTTTTCATCCTTTCCACGCCTCCTTGTGTATCAACCCTCTTGCAGATTTTTGTGTCATCTGCAAAAAGGCATACTTTTCCTTCCAGTCCCTCTGCAATGTCACTGATGAAGACATTAAAAAGGACTGGACCCAATACTGAACCCTTCGGTACCCCACTAGTAACCCCCCTTCTTCAGAATGGACTCCATTTACAATTACCTTCTGTGTCCTGTTGTCCAGCCAATGTGTTTTATAAATGACCTCCCTGCTGATAGCATAGACTGCAAGGCACTCCTCTATACTGATGACCTTGTCATCTACCATAGCGACAAATCCCTTATATCCTTATCTGCCACCCTGTCAACTAACTATGGAGCCACTCCGAGTTGGTTCCTCTCAAAGAAACTTCTCATAAATGAGAAAAAAAACTAAAGCAGTGCTCTTTGGTTCCAATCCATTCCTAGCTAAAGTCTCAAAATCAGAAACCTCACTATTGATTTCTACCCTTGCTGGCCCTCCCCTTGAAATAGTACCTACCTTTAAATATCTAGGTGTGACGTTTGACCCATCCCTTACCTTCAGCTAGCACTCTGCCACCATTGTGTGTTTAAAAAAAAAAAAAAAAAAAAAAATACAGCAAAAATTGGGGGCAGCCTATCACCTCAGTCGATTCCTGACCACTGAGGCCTGCCTAGCCATTGCTAGAGGCAACTTGCTGACTCTACTTGACTATTGCCCACCCATTTACACCTCCATGTCCTCGTCATTATTCGCTCGACTAGTCCCCACTTATGCCATCTGCCGCTTTGTCCTCCTAGCCCCGTTCTCCACTCACCAATGCTCGCTGTATCAGTCCCTTCCTAGGCTGGCTTCCTCTTCAAGATCGTTTTGACCTCGCCGTGGGTAATTTAGTGGATTGCTCACTTATGAAATCTCAGAAGTCACCCTGCAGCACCTTCTTGGCTCATAGGGTGGTTCCCTGACATCTTAGGAACTCCTCCATCCCCCAGCTGGAAATTCTCCTCACACCTCTACAGCCATGGGCAGCAAAATCGTCTTTGTCTGTGCCCCTACTCTCTGGAACCGTCTCCCTCCGTCAGTCCGGCTATTCCCCTCTCACCTGTCCTTTATATCCACCCTCCAAGCCTGGCTCCTATCTGAAACCACATGCAACTGCAGCTGATCCTCAACAGTTAGCCAGGGCCTAACCCCCGCCTGGCTCACCTCCTGCTCACCCCACCCCACCCCTCACCCACCACATCATCCTCTAGTCTAACTTTACTATGTTTATGAAAAAGCGTCAACTGTATATTTGTACACTTGTACATTTGTTTTTGATTGTAAAGAGCGTTATACACTTGTATATTGTTTGTAAAAAATGTTATCAACTTTATATGTATATTTTTTTGTTTTGTGTTCCACACCACCTCCTGCTTGGAGTGCGTATTCCCTGACTCTGTATGTATCGTTTGTTTGTCTGTTTTCCTGTTGCCGCCACCCTGTGGCCCCGGGTCATGCCTGAAAACTGTCCTTGGGATCAGTGCACCTAGCCTGTTACCAAAGACATAAATAAATAAATAAAAATAAAATGTTTTTCTTTTTTTTTTATTTTCTCATCTAATGTGTCATGATGCATGATGTGGTATACTGTAGTTTTCTTGGGATGACAGCATACATTAATTCTGTTTTCTAATCTTTCGTTGTAAGTTTATTAGGTAATAGTTACATGATTTGCTTGATGACTAATAGAATTATTCTGTTTTTAGCAGACCGCATTATACTTGGCTCTCCACAGAGAAGAAACAACTCTGATGGGACAGAAGGGTTGCCAGTTAAGAGTATTGAGCAACAGAGTAAGCATGTTTCAGGTTCATCTCCAGCCAAAAAAAGAAGAACAACACAACGACCACCTCCACCAAACAGGAGCCCTATTATAGAGGCTTTAATGAGAGGAGTGAAAAAAGGAAAAGAAGAGAACCATAATAACTGTGAATATAGAGGAGTTGTAGTTAATTGTGAAGGAAATTCTCCAAAGGTTAGAATTCGAAAACTTTTTCCATCTCCTCATTATAGTTTAAGTGTTTCAGAAAGTAATGTATTAATGAAGTTGTCTGAGAAAGATGAAGCATTCCTCACTAAAGAGAGCAAGATGCTGCCGTCTGAAACTAGCAAGGAACAAAGGATTAAATGTGCCTTTCCGGAGAGGACTTGTTCAGATGACATCTGCAGGCAGTCAGTGACCTCATCAGAACAGGACATGTTGATTAATGTGACACGTGATGACTTGGACAGAATGTCATGGCCCAGGACACCACAGTCCTCTCCAAGAAAACCACAGCAGCGGTTGAAAGAGTTTCTGTCATCTTTGGAGGTGTATCAGAAAGAAAGACAGCTAAAGAAACTACAAAGATCAGAGCAGTCTGTGCCATCAACCTTCAGTCCAACAAAGACATCAGGGACCAGCACCTCTTTAAACCAGGTAGAGGCTACACATTCTCAGTATACTAGCGAGAGACGTACCAGTGAGTTAAATGTTTCTTACTGTTACTGTACCCGATTCCTTCTACTTTCTTTCCGCCACCCCTTTATGGCAGATACCATTAATTTCTACGTTTGTACATATTCTGCCATAGGTTCTATAAATAAAGAAAGCAGTGGAGATAGTGGACAACCCTGACGTGTGCCCTGCTTTAGGGAATATGTTTTAGAAATAGTTTTCACCTGGGCAACTGGAGTGGAGTAAATGTCTACCCACTTGACAAAACGGGTACCAAATCCGAATCTTTTACGGACTTTTTTAAAATACAGCCAATCAATGCAATCAAATGCTTTTTCCATGTCAAATGCCAGGAGGACTGCGGTTGAAGATTTTACATGAGATGACATTTAAAGCCTACCTGACCTTGTGCATCAGCCTCCTTTCCCTGATGAAGCCTATCTGATTTAGTTTAATAACTTCACGAATAACCATGTTTAATATTCTTTTTGCCAATACCTTAGCAAAAAAATCTCATCGGAATTTAGAAGTGAGATAAGCCTACATGAACCACATTCCACAGGATATGTGTCTTTTTTTAAGGATCAAACTAATAATGGCTTCATTGAAGGGAGGCTTACTATCTTGTGACACCATTCATTTCTAAACTCGTCTGTGGCTGTGATTTCCCAATTTGTAATTCCTGAATCACCATCTTAATCTCCTCCCTTATTTCCCAGTCTATAAACTGAATTTCTAGTGTATCTAGTCTGTTCAGATCATTTCCATTCAAAGATTCCTCCACTTTGCTCTCTGTAGAGAAGTTTTTTGGCGCGTATAACTGCTGATAGAATTTTACAAACACATTATTTTCTTCTTCATCCAAGGTTATTTGAGAGTTCTCAACCGCCACAACTTGGATTGTGGTATTTCTTTCCGCTTGCATTTGCAATAATAGTTTGGTTTATGAGCATAAAAATAGTTTCTTGGGGCATGGATGAGGTGCACTATCCACATTTAGGCAGTCTGCCTTTCCCCTTTAAATCTGTCAGACGTCTTCAAGTTAAGCTCCGCCCCTTGATATCAGATCTTCCTTTACACTGGAAGAGTCAGATCTTCTCCTGTGCAGGTTCATGCGCGATGTAGGCCTATTCTTACTGCGCCATTGGTGAACTTGGTTCACATGACATTTGTGAGTATACTTTATGGTTCTGCTCTGTCATTGCTACACCGTTGTGGACCAAGAGGAATTCAGATCTGGTCCAGGATTTAAATGTTGCGTACCTTGCAGCCAGAAGATTTCTCGGACAGACCCGCACATCTCGTGCATCTGCTGCCTTGGGGCAAAGCATGTCATTGCTGCCTGCGGCCTATGCAAAACTCTGATGCCATCGTCCCTTTAAGACTGCTGTGCCCATCTTTCTCTCGGCTAGCTGACCAAACTGGAGCCTCGAGTTTGATCTTAAGGATGGCCCACAAGGTGGTTTGTGTGGCTCCGGGATCTGCATCCCAGCTTGCGGCAATGGAAGAGGTTGTGGCTCAGTCCATGGTAGGAGCCTCATCGGTCTCTGCACTGCTCTCGGCTGGGGCCAGTGTTGGTGCTTTTTTCTCTGGAACATTTCAGGATGTGTGTAAATTTCTGCAGACTTTTGAGGAAGGTCCCTCCCATCATAGCAGCAAGAAGAAAAGCCAGACGGTCCCGCCATCAGTCATGGGACCAGGAACAAGCTTGCTGTTCCTGCTCCTGTGATTCCCTTGATCGCTCGATGACCGAGCCTGTTTTGGTCGAGGGCCAGGCCACAAGCTTTACAGTGTCCCCGTTGGCCTTGTTGACCATGACACAGGCAGACCAGGTGGTCCAGATTTTTCTCTACCTGGTTGACCCATTGTTGGTAGGACTCAAGGACGTGTAGGACTTCGGACCTCAATCTTTTTTTTTTATTATTTTAATTCAGCTATTTGGTCCCTGTCGCCGGCAACTGGCGATGGAGACGCATGTATTTTTTTTGTCCCCCCCCAGGCCCTAGCACACAGCTGTGCAAGCATGTGGAAGCACGCTTTAAATCCCTTGGTGCCAGCTCAGCCCCTTCCACCTCCCAATACTTTGCTGCCTCCCATTCCGACCTACGCTACCCAATGGACCTCCACCCGGTGGGAGTGAAACTATGGAGGGGGGGGCATCAACCCATCCTTGGGAGAGGAGAGCTGCGTACTGGCATGCTCAGTCCTGCTCTGCGCCCAACGCCGCACCACAATGACTCAGTCTTCCCGAACCCAGGCTGCCAGTGTAGCGAGGTAGGCGCCCACGCCAACCCTCTGCACCACCAGGGACTCCAGTCATTTTGACTCTCAGGAGGGTCCGGGCAGGCTGTGGACCCTGCTGTATCCTCCCAGGAATTGTCTTCCTCCGGGATCATGAAGCAGGAGCTTGTCTGTGTGATCTACTTGGCCTGTCGGTCTGCTTCTCCTTGCCATCGATTACCTAGTCATCAGTCGAGGTCTCAGTTTCTGACTGAGATCGTAGTCGAGGGACTCTTCTCACTCCTGATGTCGTTCTTTGCAGGTGTTCCTCTTCTCGTTTGTCAACCGACAGAGTGGATCCATTTCAGGTGGTGACAGTGTTGTGAGGACCTGCTGTGGCAAGATTGGGCCTTGGTTGGGCAAGGTATGTCCCTGCTCTTGACCCTGGTAATTCCTTGGTCAACTCCAGTTCAGCCCATTCCGGTCCTGCCAAGACAACTGTCGTGACACCCGCCTTTGCCCTGATCAGGGTGGAGCTGCCACCATGGCATCCATTGCAAGGAGCCCTTTTCAAAGACTTTGTCCAGCTACTGGCTTGCAAGGCTGGTTGTCTGTGGAGGTTCCCCAATCTGACAACTCCTGAGTGGTGCACAGTGAGAAAACAGATGAGGGCCATATATATGGAGTCCTTTTATGACTCCAGGTCCTCAGAGGGCCCCTGGCTTTGGCCCATGTCTTAAACTAATCTCTGAGTCCATGGAGATCCCTCTGGAACCCATTCAGAAGATAGCTAAATACCCTCTCCCTGAAATTTTGGACAGGGATGAATCCCCGGGGGACACTTTCCTGATGGCGGAGGCCATCCTGGGACTGGCTCTGGAGCTTTGGCAGCATCCAGCCTCCTGTGCAGCATGCTCCGGCTGCATGGTCTGCAAGTATGCGGTCCCTACTGGCACTTTGTCTGGTTTCTCAGTCCACCCCTCAGCTGAGGAGTTGGCGGACGACTCGTTTTTCCAGTAAACGGACAATTTTGGACACGGACAAGCCCACGGACAAGGAGTTGGAAAAAGCTCGACCACACAGGAAAGAAGGTATATGCTGCATCCTCCCTGGGTCTCCATCAGGTGAGTTATGCTTTGATAATTAACTTTGGTCACTCCCTGATGGGAGTCCTCGACCACATCCTCCCTTGCCTTTCTGCTGAATTGCAGATGGCCGGTAAGATGGGCAGACCAGGGTCAAGGGCTGGCTAAACACCAGCTTGGACATCAGTGACTCGTGTCCGTTCCATGGCAGCAGCTGTTGTGATGCATTGCAGGGCTTGGCTGTAGATTTTCATCTTCACAGCAGACACCCAGCGCAAATTGTCAGATGTCTCCCTCCTTGGGTACCAACCTCTTCGGCCTTGGGATTGGAAGGGCATCTCGACAGGATTGTGAAATCCAGTGCCACCTGGGATTCTGTGATCTCACAGAAGGAACAGAAAGGGCAGAAGCCAAAAAAGGCCTTTCAGTTGCAGCAGTCCAGGCAGCAGCAGCCTCGGCAGGGGCAGTCTTGGATCTGGCACACTAAGACCAAGTTCCCCAGTCAGGGCCCCAGAAAGGGCAGGTGTAGGGGTAGTGGTGCCCCTCTAAAGCTGCCTAGTGATGAGTCAGGGGTCTTCCTTCTGCCTGCCACGTCCCTGCCTCAGCTTTCTGTGGGGGGTCGGCTTCGCCATTTCAGGTACAACTGGTCAGTCAGCACTTTAGAGAAATGGGTGCTGGAAATGGTGGGCAGAGGGTTGCCTCTAGACTTCGAGGTTGTCCCGCCATACCGAACCCCACACCCGAAGGGAGTCCATGGTGTCTCACTCAGGGTTTTATTTAACTCTAAAAATTGATTGGCATTTTGCTCATAAAAGTGCTAAAACTTTGTGAAAATGAATAGCTCTTGCCTCACTGTGTTTAACAAACACAGCACTTCTAGAAAATCTATATAAATACTTCCTGTACAGTTAGTATCGTCCCAAGAAAAAAAACTGCTAATCAATTATTTAAAACCCTGTCACTATACGTCATCTTCCCTCAGGGAGGATGTTGCTCAGCTCTGTGTCCCAGACGCCATGACAGGAAAGGGCTTTGTGTCTGGGTACTTACTGGTCCCGAAATGGAGGGGGCACTGGTACCCCATTGCTGGATCTTCATGATCTGAACTAGTTCCTGAAGTACCACAATTTCTGAATGGTCGCTCTCTCTCTTTGAACCAGAAAGAGTTCCAGGTCATGCCTTTCGGCCTCTTCTCGGCCACCAGGGTCTTCACCGAGTGAATTGCTTAGGCACCAAGGGGTCCGAGTCTGCCCTTTCCTGGATGACTTGCTGATAGCTGGACCATCCAAGGAGGCTGTGGAGCAGTCTAGGAACCTGGCCTTCCAGACCTACAGGGACTTGGGCCTTCTGGTCAATCTGGCCAAGTCTGAACTTAACCCCTCACAGGTGATCCACTTCATAGGGGCAGAGCTAGACTCCTTCTGTACCAGGGCCAGACTCCCTGTGGACCAGGCATTGGATCTTGCCTCCTTTGCCTGATCATTTCAGGTTGGGTGCTCGCACCCTACCCGGGGCTTCCTTCTGCTGCTGGGATACATGGCATCCTGCACCACCATTATCAGATGGGCCTGCTGGCAGTGGAAGCTGGGCCACCAGTGGTCCATGTGCCTAGATCACCTGGACCAGCCGGCCACAGTGACCCAGCCGATGTGGATACAATCCAGTGGTGGCTCCTCCCAGAACACCTGGAGGAAGGAATCTCGTTTGTCCACCCAGAGCAGTCACCCTGACGAATGACATGTCTCTGGTGGGATGGGGATCACACCTGGGAAACCACAAGACCAACAGATTGTGAACCTCGAGGGAGTCCCATCACCACATCATCCTGCTGGAGCTCTGTGCAGTGCACCTCCAGGATCTGGTTATGTAGGTCCAGACAGACAGCACCTCGACCACGTACTGCCTGAAGAAGCAGGGCAGCACGCACTCCCTTCCTGTATGTCCGGCATCTCTCCACACCTGGACCCTTGTATGCAGCTTGGATGTGAATCTGCTGGTCATCCACGTTGCAGGGGCCACCTAACAGCTAGCGGATACCCTCAACCAGGTGGGCGAGGTGTCTCACAAGTGGTCTCTGCATCAGGAGATGGTGAACCACCTGTTTTCCCTCTGGCATGCTCTTTTCATGGTCCTCTTTGCCTCCTGGGAGAAAGCCAAGCTGAGGCTGTCTTGTGCCCGGCCCTCCAGTGTGGAGAAACTGCTGGGGGATGCCTTTCGTGAGGCTCTGGATCTTGGGGCTCCTCTACACCTTCCCCCCCCCTTCCCTGATCCACAAAGTGAGGGACAAGGTGTGTATGATCCTGGTAGTCCCGGACTTACCACGCCAGTTGTGGTACCTGGATCTCCACAGCAGACCTCTGTGGTAGTTGCCTCTGTGCCTGGATTGGTTTTACCATGCCACAGCGACAGTGGCTATGGAGACATCCCTGACAGTGACAGTCGCATTGCCGAGTGTCAGGGATGCCTCATGTTTCCATCGGGGGTCTGCACACCCCCCGGTCTCTAGGATTCCAACTCTGAGTCGGAGTTGGACTGGGGGGGGGGGGAGACAATCTGAGAGGCAATCCCCTGGCCATGGGAGACCATCACAGCGACAGGTGGATTTTAGACAAATCCTGTCACTATGGTGGTCTTCGCCATCGGGGTTTCGATGTGGTGACGGTATACTGCCTGGATCTTCTCCATTGCCACAAGGGGAAGGTCCTCTATCTGGCAGTCAGTCCTTGCACCTTGCCGGCCCAGTGGCCCTGAGGGTTGAGGCGCTGGACGCCACACCTCGTGACACGCTGGCGACCCGGGTTCGGGAACGGACTCGGGTTGCTGGTGGTCGGTGAGGGGAGGGAGGATCGAGCATCCCCGCGAAAGCTCTCCTCCCTCTGGGGTGGGATACCAGGGGTGCATCTAGCACCTGAAGCTGGTGGATGCACGGGCTTTCAGGGCACCGGCGGCTCTACTAGAGTTGGGGGGGGCCCTATTACGCATATGGCTTTCGGCACATTGGCAAGCCTGGATGTTGGTCCTAAGCGCAGGCGTCTCGGGGATAGGAGAAAAACAGGGGAAAAATGAAACACCCCTGGCCCTACGAGCAGATGAAACTAGGGGGATAGGATGCCATGGGGATCACCCTGGCGGACAGAGTAGGAGGAGGAGGTACAAGACCTCTGAAAGCCGTGGGAGCCAGGCAAATTAAAAAAATAAATAAAAAAAATCCTTACACCTTACAGCCTTGTTTCTGAGTGGCTAGAGTTGCAGGCATTGGGTCTTTCAGAAAATGTGGAGGTTTCTCAGGAGTAGGCACCTCAGGGCTACACCTTCAGATGGAAAAGATTTTTCATTTGGTGCCAGGGCAGGGAGCTAGACTTCTGGCCTACCCTTTGACTAGCATTCTGGACTACCTGTGGTCCCTTTTGTCAGTCGGGACTGAGGGCGACAATCAAGGTGCACCTGGCAGCCATCTCTGCATACTGAGTGCAGGCTGGTTTCCGGCAGTGGTGCAGGAGAAGGTGGTTGGGCATTTATTCAAAGGCCTTGACCACCTGTCCCCGTTGGTGCGTGAACCACCACCAGCTTGGGACTTGTTGCTGGTGTTGGCAGTGCTCGTGGGCAAGCAGTTTGAACCTATGCACAGGTGTGAGAAGTCTCCGCAACCTTAAATCCTCCCTTATATCCTTGTATAATGACATTGTATTTTCGAAAATTGCACCACGATCCTTGAGCTAATAAATCCACTGTGTCTTTCAGAATCCCCACTCTCATTTAATCCTATGTAGCAAAGCATGAAACCTTAGATCCAGGTTGAACGAAATGGCCTCAGTGAATGATCAGAACGGTATCTTTAACTGATCGAACATACCATACAGAACAAATATAACTGTAAGCAGGCTTCCTTACAGGTGGCTGCCACCAGATCCCTCGTCACACCCAGCGTTACGACTGCTATCGCCGTCAAGAGTCTTTACTCCCTTTTGTTTGTTTGTTTATTTATTGAATAGCAGCAACCATATCTTCTGTTTATTTTGCAGGCACTGTCAACCGGTTTTGTGATCGGTTCTACACTTTAGCTGACTTACAGGCGAAATACCACTCCGCTTCTTGAGACTCAGAAAATATTGCTGGGGACTACCTGGCTTTGTAATTCAGTTTAGCCAGATACCCTACACCAAATCGGATGGAGGTTTGCTTTGATGTATTTTTAACCCCAGCAAACATTTGCCTCTGGATCTGCCACTCTCTTGAATAGTTCTGAAATATTGATACTCGTCTCTTCTCAACCTCAATGGGACCTTTTGCACGACCTGCCTTGAGCATTAATTCCTTTGTCTGGGAACCTCAGATACTTAAGAAATGCTTCTGGGTGTCTTCCGGTTTGGGGGATGGACCTGTATGATGTGCCCTCTGTATTTCAAAGGTACCTGCCAACTCAGCTGTACCCAGTTTGTCAGCCAACCATTTCTGGACACCCGTTGCTCCATCACAGCCCTCAAGCCCTGCTGGGAACTCTGTTATTCTAATATTCGATCATCTGCCATGGTTTTCTTGATCATGTGATCAGGCCAAGAGTTGTGACATGTTGCTGTAAAACAGTATTTTCCCTCGACAGGTCTACACCCAATCCTCCAGGTCACTCACTCGTTTCTTTTGTTCATCGAGACGGGACCCATGCCCAGCAGCAGTCTCCGCAAGTCTGTTGATCACAGCTGAGGATGAGTGATGTGCGAGGTAACATTTACAAATCCTGCCATTATTTCTTATGTTGGGCAGTGTGGCCATCGCTGCATCCTGACTTTCTGTGTTTGGTATTGAATCCCGCTGGTGACCTGAGATCTAGTGCACCAGGGGTAATGTGGAATTTTACGAGTGTAAAGGTAATTGTAACTACTGAATATATTTTGCAATTGGGGGGGGGGCTTCAGCCACAGTATATGAGTGGGTCACTTTAGATCTTACTTCGAGAGGGCTCTTGCAGTAGGTAATTACATATAGGATTGACGTTGGCAGGCGGCAGGACCCCACAGAAACATTTCTAGCTAGCAGTCTCTGGCGAGGGACCGCCCCCACGTCAAGAGACGTCGTTATAAAGGGGCGGTCACTCACACCCGCCTTCCTGTTCTTTCCGCGCCGTTAGCTTATGCCAGCGCCTGTGAGAAAAGTTCCTGCTCGTCAGGCTCCTTCGTCTGTAGTTTACTGAGTATTTTCGATTTTTTTCTCAGCCATCGTCCGTCAGGTACCCATCAGTGTATGTCATGCCCTACACCCTCCGAGCACAAAAACAAGTGCAACTCGTGCGGCGCCCAACTCCCGCACAAGGACGGCCATTCCCTGTGCCTTTTTTGCCTAGGCCCCGACCATCCGGTGGAGAAGTGCCAGCACTGCCTCAGCTTTAATGCCGCCACTCGGAGAAGGCGGCAGCAGTCCCTAGAAGCCTACATTTTAAAAAAGAAAATGCGCTCCATGGAGAAAGAACTGAAAAAGGTTCGGCAAGTGTCGACTTCCCCTGAAGGCCATCACAAGAAGAAGGATAAGGAAAGGCACTGGGACAAGGGCTCCTCTCCCACCGCGTCTTCCTTGAGAGTCGCCGTGAAACAGGTAACGTCCCCAGGGGACAGCTTAACTCGACGCCTTAGAGGCTTCTAAAGGCGGCTCCACCATCTGGCTTGTGCCCTTCGGGCGCCTCCGGGCTCATGGAGGCCTCCGCTCCCAGTAAAGCCGTGGTTTCGCGGCCTACTGGTGCGAGCGGCACCGATAAGCCAGACGTCAGCTTCTCCGACGCCCGCATGGAGAAGGTCGGTAAGTCGCCCGACCCGTCGGGGTGGTGCGCCCGTTCCGCCCAACCAGGCCACCCCTCCATCGCGGCCGAAGGGTCCGTTAAGTCAGACGCCGGCGCCTCCGGCGCCTGCCCAGATCCCGTTGCTAAGCCACATGTTGGTTCGTCTGATGTCTGCACAGCGGATGAGCAGACGTCGGACCCCCCTCACGCCCGCAGTTCCCGGCTCCCCGCAGCCTTCGCTGCCCTCCGGGGACCCTGGGTCTCCTCAGCCCGACCCGTGGATTCCGCCTCCATCCCAGGGTGATGCACAGGGCTTCAGTCCCTCCATCAGACCCTCCACCTTCTGGTCCGACTGATCTGGCCCGGTTCCCAGACGCCCGGCTCTTCGGCCGCCCGGCTCGATGCGGTATTGCTGGCGCCAGGCGACATCCCACCCCGATGTTACCCCGACACGGGCCCTCCGCCCCGGTCTTCTGCTCCAGAACCGCCCGTGGGGCCTCCGGCCAGACCATCTGCTCGAGCGGCTCCTCCGGCTCCCGAGTACCCGGCCCCATCGTATCTGACGCCACCATACCTGGGACCGCAGTATCCGACGCCTCAGTACCCGGCGCCGACATATCCGGTGCCGCAGTACTCGGCTCCTCAATACCCGACGCCGGGCTTCCCGCCGTCAGGTTATAGATATCGCCCTTTGGGTATAGTCCATACCCGTATCCCCCTCCTCCACTGGGCTGAGGGCAAGGCTCAGCTCGCAGAAGGTGGAAGTGAGTCTTCGACGGCGATTCTGATTCCCGTCACGTCCGTGGCAGCCACCTCCCCACCTCCGGACGCCATGAGCTCATCCCTCTAGGCCCAAGGAGGGGCGGGACACGCTTTCGAGGGATTCCCAAGGGGGTCCATTCCTCCCCCCTCGTCGGGAGAGGGAGTCCTCCTCTTCCTCATCTTCTTCTTCCTCGGATCCTTCCGACTGTTGTCCCGAGCAAGACGAGCCACGCTCTCCGTCTAAGCTCCTGCCAAGGACTCCTCTGAAGTCCCCTCTGGGGGATCCTTCCTTTACGGAGTTGCTACGGAAGATCCAGGAAGAACATAAGTGGCAATCCTTGGAGCCAGACCCCCAGCGTAAAAAACTCGCTGAGCATCTGGATCTGCCTGTGACAGCTCCCACTCTGGTGCCACCCTGGATCGAGTCTTATGCCGACCTTATTACCACCATATGGAAACAGCTTTCGGCCCTAGCCCCACTTCCCAGGAAGTCACAGGCTATACCAGGCTCCAGTGGGTGTTGACTTTTTAGACTCCCACCCTCGTGCTGACTCTGTTGTGATTAGCGCCGCTCATGGCCGGTCAGCTCAACCCAAACATCTTAGCTTGTCACCACCTGACAAGGAATCCCACCTTCTGGACCAGTATGGCAAGAAGATTTTTGCTTCTTCCATCCTGGGTATTAGGGCCCTGAACTACGTTGGTCACATGGGGGATTACCAGAAGGCGATTCTTAGTGAGGTGGAATCAGTGGATCCTTCCTGACTCTCAGGTCAAGCAGGAAGTGGCTGACCTCGTCCGCTCTGCTATTCGGCCAGGTGGCACATTCTTCGTGCGACCTACGATGCAGTGGACACTGCTGGGAGAGCTCAGCTTTGCATGCGTAGATTTCGGCGTCATGGTTAGTCCTGGAAGTGCAGTCCGCTATCCAGGAAGCGCCCTTCCGGGGTTCGGTGCTGTTCGGGGTGATGTCAAGGACATCATCACCGATCTGCAGGAGAGAAGGATGGCACTAAAGTCTGTTGACTCTATGTACCATTCCCATCAATCATGGCTGTCCCTTTTGCAGACGGAATCGGCCCAAAGCGAGACCACAGGGAAGAGGGCCACTAAACTTCAGGCCCCCAGCTGCCAGCCCCCGCCCAAAAAGCAGCGGGAACTTCAGCTCTGGCGCTGCCCCACATCACCTGACTCCTTCCCTCTCCCACTACCTCTGGGCTTCCTGGAGAACCGGTGGGAGGGAGGCTGTCCCTACACCTTCTGGGCTGGGAGGGGTAACATCAGTTCATGGGTGCTCAGCTATCATGAGAAGGACACTCAATAGAGTTTCTGCAGAAACCACCTCGTCACCCTCCCCCAAGGTCGTCGTACTCTCGGGAACATCGTCTTCTGGTCCAGGAAGAAATTTCAGCACTTTTGCTGAAAGAGGCGATAGAACCTGTCCCCCTTCCCTTGCAAGGAACGGGTTACTATTCCCACTTCTTCCTGGTCCCAAAGAAGACAGGAGATGTAAGACCTATTCTAGATATCAGTTCCCTAAACCTTTTTGTGGAGTACAAGAGGTTCAGGATGCTCTGATTGCAGAGCTTTCTGCCCCTCCTCCGCTCGGGCCAGTGGCTGTGCGCTCTGGATATGCAGGACGCTTACCTGCACATAACTATTCGCCCGTCTTACCGCAAATATCTTCGTTTTGCTTTCCAGGGGGACCACTACCAGTTCAAGGCACTTCCATTTGGCCTGTCCTTGGCTCCTCGAGTTTCTACCAAATGCCTTGCGGTGGTGGCGGCCTACCTGCGTACCCGGTGGGTACAGGTTTTCCCGTACCTGGACGATTGGCTCCTGGCAGCCTCGTCCAGGGAGGAGCTCCTGCACTGCCTCTCCCTCACCCAGCAGGTCTTTGCCTGTCTGGGTAGTACCATCAACCATTGCAAATCTCACTTAATCCCATCCCAGAGGCTTCAGTTTATTGGGGCGATACTGGACACGACCCTAGGCAGGGCCTTTCTGCCTCCGGACAGGGCGGCCACACTCCAGACTCAGATAAGCCTCTTGTTCGGGCGCAGACGGGTCAGTGCAAGGTCAGTTCTTCGCCTCCTCGGGCTTATGGCGGCTGCTATCCTGACAGTCCCTCGCACTCGGCTCCACATGAGGGTCTCTCAGTGGACGCTTCGCTCTCAATGGGATCAGTTGGTAGACAACTTTGACCACTTGGTCCTAGTCTCCTCTCCCATGATTCGAGATTTACAATGGTGGATGGTTCAAGAGAACCTTCTTCAGGGAGTTCCATTCTTCCTTCCTCCTCCATCCCAGACTCTGACCACAGACGCCTCGGGTGAAGGTTGGGGAGCCCATCTCGGTCCACATCGGACCCAGGGCTCTTGGTCCAAGCTCGAGCAATCACTGCACATCAATGTGCTCAAGCTTCGGGCGGTGCTCTACACTCCCCAGGCCCTCCACCTGCATCTTCTTCCAGGCCACCTAGCCGTCCAGACGGACTATATGTGTGTGGTATGGTACATCAACAAACAGGGCGGGGCTCGGTCCTACCCTCTCTGCAGGGAAGCGATGAGAGTCTGGGATTGGGCAGCACAACACAACCTTCACCTCACGGCAATTCATGTTCCAGGGATCGAGAACTCCTTAGCAGACAAACTAAGTCGCTCGTCTACTCAAGCTCACGAGTGGGAGCTTGATCAGGGGGTCCTAGACGATATCTTCCTACATTGGGGAACACCTCAGGTGGACCTGTTCACTTCACCTCTAAACGCAAAGCTTCCCGACTTCTGCTCGCTCGTTCAAGAGTGAGGCATTTTCTGGAGAGACGCTCTGTCTCTAGATTGGAGGGACAGATTCGTCTATGCTTTCTCCCCGATTCCTCTGATCCTGTGTGTCTTGCAGAAACTAGGTTCAGAAGGAGCACGAATGATTCTGTTCGCTCCTTTTTGGCCCAGGCAACTTTGGTTCTCTCTACTGCAACAATACTCAGAGAAGCCTCCTCTTCCTCTTCCACTGTCGCGGATTCTGTTGACCCAGGATCAGGGGACTCTGGTTCATCCAGGTCTCAAGTCCCTTCAACTGCATGCGTGGCTCCTGCAGACATAGCTCAAGCCCGCTTTGGGGTTTCTCCCCAGGTGGCTGAGATCTTGGTAGAGGCTAGGAAGCCCTCCACTAGGTCTACTTATGCCATGAAGTGGAAATGGTTCTCAGTCTGGGCCGCTTCAAAAGGCTTCGAGCCTTTCTCCTGCTCAGTTGGGTGACTGCTGGAGTACCTGCGTCACCTCTTCGACCTGGGTCTTAGACACTCGTCTCTGGAGGTACACATGGTGGCCATTTCAGCCTACCATATTCCCTTCACATATAAAATGATTGCTCAACTGGAAGTCTTTAAGAGTTTCCTCAGAGGGATTCTTCGCCTGAGACCCCCTATCTGAGTTCCCGCCACTCCTTGGGATTTGAACTTCGTTCTTGAGAAACTTACTTTGCCTCCTTTTGAACCGGGGGCCTCAGCAGACATGAAGTTCCTTTCATGGAAGACGCTCTTCTTAGTGGCCATTACCGCTGCTCGGAGGATTTCCGAGCTCCAGGCCCTGATGTGTAAAATCCTGTACTTGATCTTTCACAAGGAATGCGTGGCTCTGAGCACCAATCCTAAGTTTCTCCCCAGGGTGGTAGCGGAATCTACATTGAACCAGTCCATAGAATTACCTGCCTTCTTTACGCAGTACTCCAGTCAGGGGGAGTATCTACTTCACACTATGGATGTTCACCGGATCCTGAGATACTACACTAACAGAACAAAGGATCTCAGAAAGACAGATCAACTTTTTGTCTCTTTTGCCCCCAAAAGAGAAGGCAGTGCTGTTTCCAAGCAATGCCTTTCTAAATGGTTGGCTCATTGCAACACCTTCTGTTGTGACAGGTACAACTAGTCCCTTCCGGGCCAAATAAGAGGTCACTCCACCAGAGGGGTTGCTGCCTCTGCGGCAGGTTTCAAGAATGTGTCAGCGGCAGACATTTTGCTGCCGCCACTTGGACTTCTGTCCATACATTTACAAAACATTACAGTTTGGACATTGCCTCTCTCCGTAGAGCAGGCTTCGGGCTCGCTGTTCTGCAAGGCCTTCTCTCTTAAGGCCTTCACAGCTAGAGGATCTGCTTTGACTAGCTTTCCTTCTCCCGTGTGCTTCTTCTTGTTCCAGACTGCTTGGGACTCAGTCGTATATGTAATTACCTACTGCAAGAGCCCTCTCGAAGTAAGATAGTACAGTTATGTAAGAACTTACTGTAACAGTAGATCTTGAGAGGCTCTTGCAGTAAATATCTCCGCCCTCCATTCCCTAAGCTTTTTCAGCTCCTTTTTCGTGTGAAATATCCATTTCTCTCTCGTCCGGTCTCTTGTGGCCTGTGGCGGAAAGAACTGGAAAGGCGTGCGTGAGGCGCCCCTTTATACCGACATCTCTCTGACGCGGTCACCTGACGGGGCGGTCCCTCGCCAGAGACTGCTAGCTAGAAATTTTTCCTTGGGGTCCTGCCGCCTGCCGACGTCAGTCCTATATGTAATTACATAATGCAAGAGCCTCTCTCGAAGATCTACTGTTACGGTAAGTTCTTACGTAGCTGTACTTTTCCTGGTAGATCTCCTTTAAATTCATAAAACACACTACTTAGTTTGCTGTTTAGGAATGTTGCTAAAGTTGTTGAGCTATGAGGCAGGCTTACATTTAATGCGTTATCTGCTTTATTACTGCTGCTGGAAACTGAAATGTTAATTTTTTTTTGCATTTCTAGGACAATGGATCACCGCTGAGAGGCAGTACATGCTCTTTCTCAGCGTGCAGCGATGCAGGTAAATGAACTATTAGAAGCTGGATTATTAAACAGCTTTGGTACCTGTGGTAGTTCTTCTGGTTATAGACTTACCCAAGTAACATAGTACTCTTAGTTTTTTACACTACACTACACTACACTATTTGGGAACATATGTTCAGACGAAGAAGGCCGATAGCCTGTCTAGTTTGTCTGCCACCTCTCAGCAGTAATACCCATTAAACAGGGACACTCAGCCTGTTTGCATTATATACTTTCTATTTGAAACCCCACATTTTATGATGGTTTACCTTCTCTAAAACTCACTGATTTTGTTGATTATCTGCTTCCCATTTTTATTTTTTTAACTGAAATGCATACTAATGGTGTAGATATATCCAACCTTTTGTTTCAAATCTATGATCTACTCTTATAGTATACTTTTGGACATTTGGAACACCCCAGCAGTGTACCACTCCCTCCTTACACTGCATCATGAATGGTGAGACTGTTGGCGGTGTTCCATACAAGTCCAGGAAAGATGCAGTGGGAGTTGACCAAGGACTGCAGACAAATCAGTTTTTATGTGGTAGCGCAAGTATGGTAGGAAATCGTTCTATTAAAATAAAGAATAGGAATCAAACTGACTAGCTGCATCAGCAAATTCTACAGAATGTGATCAGTCATAATGTTTTTTTTTTTTTTTTAAACTAGGGATCCTTTGAGGCCTAAGGGGCACAACAAATACAGCACAGGAAAGTTTGGTACAGGAAAATTAAATGGCTGAAAATGTGGTCACACATTTCACTGTAGTGGTGATCCATGGCAGCGTGGACCATATTTCCGTCTGTTTAATGTTCCTGTACTGAACTTTCCTATGCCATATTTACCTACACCCAAGGCCTAAGGGATTGACAGGTGTCCGTGCAATACATTTGTCATTCATATTCTAGTCTTGTTTCCTTTTAAATCCTCCCAAGTGTATTACTCCACACCACTTCCTAAGCAACACTGTTCCAGACTGCTTACACCTTCTGTGAACATTTTTCCTTTTTTTCAGTTTTAAAATGTGCCTTCTTAAAATTTGGATAAATTCTCTGGTGTTCGATTTAGACATTCTAGCATATCTCTATATCCTGATGCATGCCTTGTACATCAGTACCATATTCCTTCTCATTCTCATCAAGCCTTTCATTGTAAAATGTGTGCTGCATACTCTTAAAGAGCTAGTGTACTGCCGGGAATTAATATTAATTTTCAGATGCTGTCAGCTATCACTTCTTATATCTGAAGTATTTTTTCTTTTCCTTTTGCTAATTAGACTTTCCACCTAGCTGTATTGGACTGATGTGTCAAGCAGCACTCCATTCAGAAGCAAAAACAACTCAATTCTGTTCCTCCCATTCCATCAGAAATGAGACCAAACACATTGAGACACTATAACCCATGCAGCCTATGCAGTGACTTTCACATTTTACCAATCAAAACGCAGGAAATTGTGACATTACTAGTAGCCAAGATGAGCCAATCCGTGCTGCAGTGAGAAGTGATTCTCCTTGGTTACTAGTGATGTCACAGTCAGTTTGGTCTCTGTGGTGATGATGTGGTGGGAGGAAGAGAACTGACTTTTTTTAAGCTTCCAGACAGGGCGCTGTTCCACACATCACGCAAGTACAGCCAGCTGGAAAATCTTCTAATTGGCAAAGAGAAAAGAAAAAATACTTTAGATATAAGAAGTGATAGCTGACTTCATCTGAAAGTTACTATCAGTTCTGGGCAGTACACCAAGTCTTTAAACATTTTAGTCACTCTCCTCTACACTCCATTCTGTCTAATTTAGTCTGAGGAGACCAAAATTGCCCACAGTATTCCAAGTGAGGTCTCACCTGTACACGGGCAAAATTGCACCTGTATCTGTGCTGACATGTGTAATGCACCCTGAGATGTAATTGTGTTTGCTCACCATGTTTTCACATTGAGGCCCTTGTTTTAAAGTGTTGGATACCAGGGCTCATTTCAGATATTTATCTTAGTGGGACATGGACACACTGGGTATAAAAACTAAGGGTCAAAGGAAAAAAAAGAATGCGTCATTGTTAAACCGAGCGCAGATTCATAAAACAAGCAGTTTAAAACCTTTATAACGGTGAGAAGATTGTCCCCAAGGTAGAAGATAAGGTGGGTCAAAATTAAAAACGGACAGTAGCCCCAGTCCCCATTCTGAAATGAACACTGGGATACAGTGCCCCCCAGGTCTGTCTCCTTTTCCAATGACAGTATCTCTGTTTTACTCCATTCATGGTGTAGGCTGCCCTGTACCTCTGTGACCAAAGTGGGGCACCACATGGCACCTGTCGAATCATTATGGAGACTTCCAGTGTCAGTGGCTCAGTAGGTATCCTGCTAGCCTCTGGGGCTGGAAGATCGGAAAGTCGTGGATTCTTGCCTCTTATCAGGTACTTTTGGGGGGGGTTGGGTGGATGCAAGACCCATAGCTGATACTGCAGTTATTTTTTTTTGGGGGTCTGTACTGTCACGGTGCCATCTGAATAAGTCATAAACGAGGGTCTTTGCTGCCCATCACTGGTCACTGTCCAGGTTTAAGGTAAAGATCCCACAGCAATTTTCGGGGGAGGAATGCTTTTACCATATCAGAATATTACAAAACAATAAACAAAATGCACCAACAAAAAAAAAAACAGTTAGGCACTATGATTATGGAATAGAAGGAACATTTCAGACATTTGGGGGAAAAACATCACTAACATTGGAAAGAAACAAGCAACAGAAAGAACTTCTCCCAAAAAAAAACTAAACCAAAGACGTGGTCACCACCTGAACTGAAAGAAACAAATTTGAACCAGTAACTAATTGTAAATGGAATCCTTTCCACAATTTCCCTATATGAGATTTTTTGGGGGGGAGGAAAAGTCTATCCTATACTTTTGCAATAGCTAGTTCAGTTGAAGTCTGTGGTAACGAGTAACCCATTCTGTGGCTGTCTGGAGAAATATTTGGGGATACAGTAGACTCCACCTAATGTGGATGCGGATACCACGGACAATCAGAAAATACGGACAAAAACTGAAAACCCAAACCATCCCCATAGGCTGTAGTATTAGTTTTGCCTGTTTATGCGGACGTTTCATGCCGGCAACTGCGGACAGCCGATGGTGGTGATCAGTGCTAAGTGATCCATTTAAAGGACCAGGCGGTGATAATTCACCAAATGAACAGTCTGTAAACGTGCTGATGCTGGCCATTAAACAAGCACTTCTGGACTTGGCTAACGCAGTTAATTGCTGACAATTTTTTTTTGTTCTTTCTGTAATTTAAACCACCAACCTCCCTCCCGTTCACCGTTCAGATCTCCCTCCTCGAGCTTTAACCCCCCCTTCCCGAGATAGTGAACATTGCTGTGGCTTACCACGCTTCCCCACCGTGCAAAACCAGACCAAGGTACGCTTACAGTGCTGTACTTGCTGTGACGAACTGTAGCATGCTCTATCTATCGGGTGTAGCTTAGTTAGCAGCTTATCAGTTGGAAAAGTGCTGTAGCTCAGAAATACAGTAAGAGGAATCCTCGAGTGGCGTTATGTTAGGCAATGCTGCCCCCTGCCGGCAACTGCGGACATTGCTTTAGACGGACAAATTACAGCTGCACAAAGCTGTCCGTGGTAAGTGGCTTGCACTGTAGTAGCATGAGAACTGGCTTCTCACAAAGAGCCTGACTGAAGTGGCACAGCAAGTTTTTGGCAGGAAAATTACACTCTACTTGATACTGAGATGAGATTCTCCTGCTATTGTACATGTTGACCCATCCCTTGGCCCCATAAACATGTTTTGCAATACCCTTTCACTGATGCTGATATTGTATCTTCTTTTCTTAGATTACAGTAAGTTTTTCATGATATATGGTATATTGTGTGCATAGTACCTAATGTGATTTTGCCTTTGTTTAAACCTATTTTGTCAAACTGCTTGTAATGCTTACTTCATAGCCTAATATCCCTGTATGTGAAACATAAGGTTATGTAATTCACTATCCTCCATGTAATGGACATATGTTATCCCTCCCACCTCCTGGTAAAACAGTGAAAAAAAAAAAAAAAAAAAAGTTTGATTTCTTTTTTATGAACTCTGCGTGCTGGTCTCTTGCTAACGGCCTTTCCCTTAGACATCCTTAGATCTTACTTCGAGAGGGCTCTTGCAGTAGGTAATTACATATAGGACTGACACAGGCAGGCGTCAGGCCCCACGGAAAAATTTGGCGAGGGACCGTACCCACATCAGGTGACCAGCGTCGGGAGACGTCAGTATAAAGGGGCGGTCCCTCACGCCCGCCTTCCAGTTCTTTCCCGCTGTTTGCTTATGCCAGAGCCTCGCGGAAAAGTTCCCTGCTTGTCAGACCCTTTCGTCAGCTATTTTACCGAGTTTTTTTGCTTTTTCTACTATAATCGTCAGTCATCCTTCGGTGTATGTTGTCCCCTACACCCTCCGAGCACAAAAATAAGTGCAACTCGTGCGGCGCTCAACTCGCGCTCAAGGACAGTCATTCCCTGTGCCTTTTCTGCCTTGGCCCAGACCATCAAGTAGAGGAGTGCCAGCACTGCCTGAGTTTCAATGCGGCCACCCGGAGAAGGAGGCAGCAGTCCCTGGAAGCCCACATTGTCAAAAAGAAGATGAGCTCCATGGAAAAGGAACTCAAAAAACTTCGGCAGGCATCAACTTCCCCTGAAGGCCATCGAAAGAGAAAGGACAAAAGAAAAGCAGCGGGACTAGGGCTCCTCTCCACAGCGACTCCCTTGGAGTCGCCATGCTATAAGTAACGTTCCCCAGTTGGCCGCCCCGTCTGGATCACGCTCGGGTCAGCAGGCGCCCTCCGGAGCTTCCATCCTTAGTAAAACCCGTGGTTTCTCGGCCTACCGGCGCAGGCGGCTCTGATAAGCTGTACGTCGGCTCCTCCGACGTTCGCACGAACCCTCCCACATCTGTCATTCCCGGCTCCCCGCAGCCTTCGCTGCCCTCCGGGGACCCTGAGTCTCCTCAGCCTGACCCCACCCGACCCCGTTGTATCTGACGCCGTCATACCTGGGACCGCAGCAACCGATGCCACAATACCCGACACCGGACTTCCCGCCGTCGGGTTATGGATACTCGCCTTACGGGTATAACCCATACCCTTATCCCCCTCCTCCTCCACTGCCCCCCCCCCAGCCGACGGTGGATTTGCAGGAGACTCTAGCCTCCTGGTGGGCTGAGGCCAAGGTTCAGCTCACCAGAGAGATGGAGAGTCATCTTCAGACGACAGTGCTGGTACAGGTTCCAGTACGTCCACGGCGACAAACTCCCTCACCTCCTCCAGACACCAGGGATAAACCCTCTGGGTCCAGAGAGGGCCAGGACACACTTCCCAAAGGGTCTGTTCTTCCCCCTAGACGGGAAAGGGAGTCTTCTTCTTCTTCTTCTTCAGTTTCTTCCTCTTCCTCGTCAGACACCTCCGACGTCGGCTCCGAGAAGGACGACGAGCCTTGCTCTCCATCAAAGCCCAGGCCGAGGACTCCTCTGAAGTCCACTCCGGAGGATCCTTCTTTCATGGAGCTGCTATGTAAAATCCAGGCAGTACATAAGTGGCAATCCTTGGAGCCAGACCCACAGCGGGTGAAACTTGCTGAGCATCTGGATCCTCACGTCACAGCTCCCACCTTGGTGCCACCCTGTATTGAGCCTCATGCCCACCTTGTTAGCACTATTTGGAAACAACTGTCGGCATTAGCCCCTCTTCCTTGGAAGTCAAATAGGCTACACCAGTCTCCAGAGGGTGTTGACTTTTTAGATTCCCACCCTTGAGCTGACTCGGTCGTGATCAGCGCCGCTCACAGCCGGTCAGCTAATCCAGAATACCTTAGCTCATCGCTACCTGCTAAGGAATCTCGCTTTCTGGACCAGTATGGTAAGAAGATTTTCGCTTCTTCCACGCTGGGGATCAGGGCCCTGAACTATGTCGGTCACATGGGGGATTACCAGAAGGCAATTCTTTCTGAGGTGGAAACAAAGTTGGACTCCCTGCCGGACTCTCTCAAGTCAAGCTTGGAGCTGTCTGACCTTGTCCGCTCTGCATTGACCAGTCGACATGCTTCGTGCGATTTATGATGCAGTGGACACTGCTGGACGGAGCTCAGCTTTCGCCGCAGGCTTACGATGTCATGTTTGGCCCCATGTGTCAGGGTTGGTCCCGGAAGTGCAGTCCGCTATATAGGAATCGCCCTTCTGGGGGGTTGATGCTCTTCGGAGGTGATGTCAAGGACATCGTCAACGATCTGCAGGAGAAGGGGACGGCACTAAAGTCTGTTGACTCTATGTACCACCCCTATCAACCGCAGTGCCGTCCCTTTCACAGACGGAATCGGCCAAAGCGAAACCCTCAGGGAAGGCGGGCCATTAAACGCCGGGCCCCCACAGCTGCCAAGCCCCCCACCACCCCAAAAAAGCAGTGGGTGCTTCAGCTGCGGCGCTGCCCCATACCACCTGACTCCTTCCCTCTCCCACAGCCTCCGGGCTTCCCAGAGGAACCGGTAGGCAGGAGGTTTTCCCTCCACCTTCCGGGCTGGGAGAAGATAACAGCAGATTTGTGGGTGCTCCAGCTAATCGCAGAAGGACACTCAATAGAGTTTCTACAGAAAACACCTCGTCACCCTCCCCAAAGTTCGTCGTACTCTCAGGAACATCATCTTCTTGTCCAGGAAGAGATTTCAGCACTGTTGCTGAAAGAGGCGATAGAGCCTGTCTCCCTTTCCCTTCAGGGAATGGGTTACTATTCCCATATCTTCCTGGTCCCGAAGAAGACAGGAGATGTAAGACCTATCCTAGATCTCAGGTCCCTGAACCTATTCGTGGAATGCAAGAGGTTCAGAATGCTCTCACTGCAGAGTCTTCTGCCCCTCCTTCGCTCGGGTCAGTGGCTGTGTGCTCTGGATATGCAGGATGCCTACCTGCATATAGCCATTCGCCCATCCCACTGCAAATACCTCTGTTTTGCTTTCCAGGGGGACCACTACCAGTTCAAGGCACTTCCATTTGGCCTTTCCTCGGCTCCCCAAGTATTTACCAAATGCCTTGTAGTGGTGGCGGCCTACCTGCTTACCCGGAGAGTGCAGGTTTTCCCGTACCTGGCCAACTGGCTCCTGGCGGCCTTGTCCAGGGAGGAACTCCTGCGCTGCCTCTTCCTTACCCAACAGGTCTTTGCCTGCCTGGGTATTACCATCAACCATTCCAAGTCTTATTTGATCCCATCCCAGAGACTCCAGTTTGTCGGGGCGATACTGGACACGACCCTGGGCAGGGCCTTCCTGCCACCGGACAGGGCGGCCACTGTTCAGACTCGGGTAAGCCTGTTGTCCGGCCGCAGGCGAGTCACTGCAAGGTCAGTTCTTCACCTTCTGTGGCTCATGGCGGCTGCTATTCCGACAGTTCCTCGTGCTCGGCTGCACATGAGGATTTCCCAGTGGACACTCTGCTCCCAATGGGATCCATTGGCGGACAACTTGGAACAGCTGGTTCTGGTCTCCTCGCCCATGGTTCGAGACTTGCAGTGGTGGATTGTCAGAGAGAACCTGTTTCAGGGGGGTTCCATTCTTCCTCCCTCCCTCCCCCTCCCAGACTCTGACTGCAGATGCCTCGGGCGAAGGTTGGGGAGCCCATCTCGGTCCTCATCTGACCCAGGGCTCTTGGTCCAAGCTCGAACAAACTCTTCACATCAGTGTGCTCGAGCTTCGGGCAGTACTTTATGCCCTTCAAGCCCTCCACCTGTATCTCCTTCCAGGTCACCTAGCCGTCCAGACGGACGATATGTGTGTGGTATGGTACATCAACAAACAGGGAGGGACTCGATCCTACCCTCTTTGCAGGGAAGCAATGAGAGTGTGGGACTTGGCAGTACAACATGACCTTCACCTTACGGCAATTCATGTTCCGGGAGTCAACAGCACCTTGGCAGACAAGCTGAGTCGCTCGTCCGCTTGGGCCCACGAGAGGGAACTGGATCAGGGTGTCCTAGACAGTATCTTCCTACGCTGGGGAACACCACAGGTAGATCTGTTTGCTTCCCCTCAAACGCAAAGCTTCCACTCTTTTGCTCGCTCGTTCAAAAGCGAGGCATTTTCTGGAGAGATGCTCTGTCTCTAGATTGGAAGGACAAATTCGTCTATGCCTTCCCCCAATTCCTTTGATCCCATGGGTCTTGCAGGAACTAGGGTCAGATGGAGCACGAGTGATTCTGATCGCTCCTTTTTGGTCCAGGCAAGTTTGGTTCATTCTTCTGCAACAATTCTCAGAGGAACCACCGCTTCCTCTTCCTCTGTCACAAGGTTTGCTGACCCAGGTTCAGGGGATCCTGGTCCATCCAGGTCTCAAATCCCTTCAGCTTCATGCATGGCTCCTGCAGACATAGCTCAGGCCCGCTTTGGAGTTTCTCCCCAGGTTGCGGAGATTCTGGTAGAGGCCAGGAAGCCCCCCACCAGGTCTACCTATGCCTTGAAGTGGAAAAGATTCATTATTTGGGCTGCTTCAAAAGACGTTGAGCCTTTCTCCTGCCCTGTTGGTCGTCTGCTGGAGTACCTGCATCATCTCTTCGGTCTGGGTCTCAGTCATTCCTCCTTGAAAGTCCACATGGCGGCCATTTCGGCTTATCATGTTCCCTTTGCAGACAGAACGTTTGCTCAGCTGGAAGTCTCTAAGACTTTCCTCAGAGGGGTTCTCCACCTGAGACCTTCTTTCTGAGCTCCCGCCCCTCCTTGGGATTTGAATTTTGTTCTTGAGAAACTAACTCTGCCTCCCTTTGAACCGGCAGCTTCCGCAGAGTTGAAGTTCCTTTCTTGGAAGACACTTGTTCTCGTGGCCATTACCTCTGCTTGGAGAATTTCCGAGCTCAGGCCCTAATGTGTCAAATTCCATACTTAATTTTCCACAAGGAACGTGTGGCTCTGCGTACCAATCCTAAGTTTCTCTCCAAGGTGGTAGTGGAATCTACTCTGAACCAGTCCATAGTTACCTGCTTTTTTTACGCAGTACTCCAATCAAGGGGAGTATTTGTTACATACTATGGATGTTCACCGGATTCTGAGATACTACACTAACAGGACGAAGGATCTCAGAAAGACAGATCAACTGTGTGTCTCTTTTGCTCCAAGAAGAGAAGGCATTGCTGTTTCTAAGCAATGCCTATCCAAATGGTTGGCTCATTGCATCACTTTCTGTTATGACAAGTACAACAAGACCCTCCCGGGTCAAGTCAGAGTCCACTCCACCAGAGGAGTCGCTGCCTCAGCGGCTTGTTTCAAGAATGTGTCAGCGGCAGACATCTGTGCTGCCACCACTTGGACTTCCGTTCATACCTTTACGAAACATTACAGTTTGGATATTGCCTCTTGCCGTAGAGCAGGCTTCGGGCTGGCTGTTCTGCAAGGCCTCCTTTCCTAAGGCCTTCACAGCTAGAGGATCTACTTTGAGTAGCTTTCCTCCTCCCGGGTGCTTCTCCTTGTTCTAGACTGCTTGGTACTCAGTCCTATATGTAATTACCTACTGCAAGAGCTCTCTCGAAGTAAGATAGTACAGTTACGTAAGAACTTACTGTAACAGTAGATCTTCGAGAGAGGCCCTTGCAGTAGGTAATACCTTCCCGCCCTCCATCCCCCTAAGCTTTTTCAGCTCCTTTTCCATTAAGAAAGTATCCGCTTCTATCTCGTCCAGCTTCTGTTGGCCCTTGGCCGGGAAAGAACTGGAAGGTGGGCATGAGGGACTGCCCCTTTATACCGACGTCTCTTGACGCCGGTCACCTAACGTGGGGGTGGTACCTCGCCAGGGACTGCTAGCTAGAAATTTTTCCGTGGGGTCCTGCCACCTGCCGGCGTTGGTCCTATATGTAATTACCTTCTGCAAGAGCCTCTCTTGAAGATCTACTGTTACGGTAAGTTCTTATGTAACTGTACTTTCTAGGAGTGGTATATGTTTATCTACACGACCCACCTGATCTCCTTGGCTTCAACGCGCAACCTGGCTTCCGGCAGGCTAGATCTGGCGTCATGGGGTAGAGCCGAGGGTTTTACCACCTGGGTGGGTGGGAGGAGCCAGCTTGAAGACCTTTAGGCAAGATTTAAAGCAGCAAGGAACCTGCCAGATAGTGTGGATGAACAACATATACCACTCCTAGAACTCCTGTTACAGGTGAGTAACCTGTATTTAGTGCTCTCCTAACAATAATTTTGCCACTCTCTTCAGACATTTCTGTACCCACTATTGACCTGTCTCCAACATTCCCAGTTTCTGCAGCATCTGGCATCATGACCAGTCTACTTGTCTTGTCCCTCAAGCCAGTAAAGTTTATTTCTCACTTTAATTGCTGGCAGTCCCTCCAGGCATACTATCTGTCCCTCCATCTCTCCTCTCTAGCGACCACTACAGTCATCCCCAAACTCACCAGACACCCGTCCAAGCCCAAATGTAAATGCCTCATACGTCCTGGTTAGACAGCTCCAGTAGCCCCAAGGGTCTTAAACTCACCTCCATTAACATTCGGAGCCTCCTGCCCAAGCTAGATCAACTGCAAGTCTGGGTGCTACAGCACAGGTCTGGTGTCCTCTCCATAGTCAAAACCAATTCTCCCCGGAGGTACCAGACTCTGCAGTCTACCTTGATGGTAATACTTTATACAGGATTGATAGGATTGATAAACGTAGTGGCTGTGCCCTATACCTCAGACTCCCCACAAGGCCAGGCTCTACCTACACTGTCCCCCAAGGATGGTGCTCAGTCACAAGGGGTTAAAATTACGCTGGGTAAAACAGGAAGTCAGTTAATATCCTCTGTCTACATTCCACCTAAGGAGAATCGCAAAGGCTTTCACTCGTTCCTTGACTTCATTGCCAATCTACCTAAAGGCACGGAGGTCATTGCACTAGGGGATTTTAACATCAGCTGGTTGTCTCCTGATTCTAACCTCTGTAAGGATGCAGCCACAGCCGTCGACCTCTCCCAGTTAGTCTCTACTTCTACTAGAATAAACTATAGGACTGGTACTAGTACACTGATCGACCTTATATTTTCTAACTGCCCTGAGAGGATCACAGATACCACAGTGCTGCCCGACGCCCTGAGTGACCACTCCCCAATCGCACGTCTCTGGACCAGTGAGGCCCCTTAATGTCCAGCAAAACCTCTGACCAGCAGTTTCTCAGGAAAGGGCATCAGGAGCGGTTCCAAGAATATCTCATCAGTTGTGATTGGTCCCCAGTCTTCCTCGCTGAAAGTGTTGACGTGACACTAAACCTGTTCATCACCCTAGTCAACACTGCATTTGACTGATTTGCCCCTTTCAGGAAACGGAAGGTTAAAGGCATCTCTAACCCATGGATTACACCCTTTCTTCTGCACCTTATGGCCTCTCGTGACCACCTTTGGCAAGTGGTGCAAGCCACCGCTAAACCTAGAGACTGGCAATTCTATAAGGTTGCCAGAAATAATTGCACCTGGGCCATCTGGCAGGCAAAGGCCACATACTACCAAGGTACGTTTGCTAGCTCCTGGGACAACAGTAAAAATTTTGGGACAGTATTAAAAACCTTGAGGGTAAGCCCAATCAATCCCCTCCCACCTTACTCATTCACTGACCTGAAAGGAGTCCCCTCCCCCCCATTTCCTCGACTAGCCATCTGCTGAGGATATTGCCCGTAATAGTACCTCCCCTTCAAACGCTCCCCAGTTCTACTTCAGGTCAGTCTCCCCCCTTCTACTACCAGGAAACCCCTTGTGAAGGTGCTTGATAAGTCAAGGCACAGCTGTGACACCCTTGACCTCAAACTGCTTCTCTCCATTGATGCAGTCCTGGCCCCACTCACCTGGATCCTAAATCTGTCCCTACACGTTGGTCAGTTTCCCCTCTGTCAGGAAAGCTGCAGTTGTGACTCCAATCCACAAGAGTGGTGACTGAGCAAACCATGCCAACTACTGTCCCATTTCAATTTTAACACCCCTCTTGAAAGCCCTTGAATGCTTTGTGGCCGAAGAGCTAACTGAATATCTGCCCGCCCATGGCATTCAGTGCCCTCAGCAATATGGGTTTAGGAAAGAAAGTACTGCCACCACCCTCCTCACCTACACAGACTATAGCCATAAAGCGCTCGGCTGTGGTCACCTTGGGCATGCATATATATTTCTTCATAGATACACACGCGTGTGTGTGTGTGTGTGTGTGTGTGTGTGTGTGTGTATATATATATATATATATATATATATATATATATATATTTTATTATCTATCTTACGAGGTTTTGATAAATGATCGAGTCACTCCGTACTGCTCCGGACCCTACCCTCCCTAGGACTCTCCAGCGACGTTACCGCCTGGTTCAGAAGTTATCTAGGTGGCAGAACCCAACGTGTAAAAATCTTGGACTTGCTCTCAAGTAGCCACCCCATGCAATCCGGTGTTCCCCTGAGATCAACCCGTGGTCCCCTACTATTTAGCCTCTGCCTCAATACCCTTCCCCTAGCTTGCCCTTGTAACCTTCTCCTGTATCCAGATGGCGCTGTGATTTACACCAGCCTAGCCTGATCCTACACCCCTTACCAGTGACTTGCAACAGAGTTTTACCTCCGTTAAAGTCTGTTTTGCTGAGCATAGATTAATTATGAACTGTAAAAAGACCAAAGCGATGGTCTTTGCTGGGACTCATAAGTTTAAAAGAGCCCAGCTACCCATCTCCAACAATATTGGTACACAGCTTGAGCAGGTAACTAGTTTTAGGTCTCTGGGCATCACACTAGGCAGTACCCTCTCCTATCAACACAATAACATCTCCAAAACTGCTAATACCAGGCTAGGCCTCCTTTATAGTCATCGGCACTGTATGACCCAAGAGGCACTACGCCTCGCAGTGACTAGCTCTATACTGTCTGTCATTGATTATGGCATTGCATGTTATGCTGCTGCCACCATCACTGCCCTCAGATGGTTAGGGGTTACTCTTAACAAAGGGAGGCAGTATAGTGCAGTAGATTAAGGCTCTGAGCTGCAAACCTGGAGACCTGGGTTTGTATCCCGCAGCCCCCACTTGCATACTGTGTGACCTTGAGCAAGTCACTTAACTTCCTTGTGCTCCCAGGTCGCACCTGGAAAAATGCTTCAGCTTAGTGTGCCTTTCCTGGTTAAACAATTTCCCCTTTCCCTAACAATGCCTGCAGGTTAGTTACTAGTGCTAGTAGGGACACACATTCCTGTGTCCTATACGAGCAGTCCAATTGACTCATCCTCCAGAGCAGAATCTCCTTTCATACCTGTCTTACTGCCAGAAAGATCCTTTTAGGGTTAGCACCCCTGTCTACCCAGCAGCTCCTCAACGGGGTCCACACTAACACGCACTGCACGAGAAGCACGCCCAACCTAACTTTTCGGGTACCTTTATGCTGGACATCTCGAGGACAAAGAGCATTTATGTACAGAGCACCTAGCTTATTTAACAACCTCACCCACACACCTTCAATCTACTCCCAAAATTGATCCTTTCAAAACTGTCTGACACCTAGCCAACTGCAGCAGCTGTGACTACCCCCACTTAACCCTGGTGGCCCTCTGCTTATGCCCATTGTGCCATTTTAATGGCAATGCCCTCCTGGGCTGCTATTCTATCTCACCACTGAGTCCATGGTTATCTGCAACGTTTCCCGCACTACAACCTGGAAAATCACCACTATTCTCCCCTGTCTAAAGTCAACCTCCTTGACTGCTCTTTCTTCTTTTCTTCCTCCACCTATTGGTCTGTTATGCCTCATAACTCATCACTATTCTAGTTTACTTCTAACTGGCTTTCTCTGCCTGTACACCTGGCCTCCACCAACTTCTGGTTACCTTTTTAACCTTATCACTTAATATCAGCATTCTGTATTTTTAACCCTGGCACTTAATATCAGCATTATTATGTATTGTATGTGCTAGGTTTATTTTCAGATGTCTCCTTGGTTTAGTGTACTTCACCCAGCCTGCTTACTTGTACTCATGCCTGTTACTCCCTCCTCTGTGTAATTCCTTGTTGATGTGGAGCCTTTGTAAAACAGCCCCTGGCTCAGGTTTTAATTCTGGGATTCAATAAAAAATAAATAATGTTTTATCATCAAGTATATAGTATTGGGAATGGGACATGCTGTTTTTGTTAATGTAATCAAAATGTGCATATAAATTGAATGTACTGTAATTCTACTTGGATGTTTTTCTGTTATCATAGAAACATAGACCATGATGGCAGAAAAACACCAGGGATCCATCCAATCTGCCCATACTCCCTATAATCCCTGGAACCTTCCCTGGAACCTGTTGTTCCTCCAGGGTACTAACCCTTCCCATCCTATCCCCATTCTTCTCCCTGGTCTTGACCCTTCATTCTGCTCCATGCCTGCTTGAATCCCGTGACTGTGTTTGCATCCGCCACCTCGGTTGACAGACTTTTCCAGGGTTGCACCACCCTTTCTGTAAAGAAGAACGTCCTCATGTCCTTCCTGAACCTCCCTCCTGTTAAGTTCCACTTGTGACCATTTAACCTCGAGTTGGTATTCAGGGTAAATAATTCCCCACAGTTTACCTTAATTCCTTTAAGGAACTTGAAGGACGGTCTCCCCTCTCCCTTCTGATTTCCACATAGTACATATTTAGTGCCTTAAGGCACTCCTCATAGCATCTACCTTGCTGGCTGTGAATCATTTTTGTTATTCTGCACTGCACTGTTTCTAGCCTGTCCCTATCCTTTCTGAGGTGATGGATCCAGAACTGGACGCAGTACTCGGGGGTGAGGTCTCACCAGTGATCTGTATAGTGGAAGTATCATCTCTGTTCTGCTGCTGTCAGTACCCCTCCTGATACATCTCAGCATCCTGTTACCCTTGCTATAGGCCTTGTTGCACTGGCTCGTTTGTTTAGGGGAGTTAACTGATGACTCCTAGATCCTGTTCCTGTTCTGTAATGCCAAGTCTCACCTCACCCATCCAGTACTCCGTCTTGGGGTTCCTTTTCCCTTGGGGTCCCTTTTCCCTTGGTGCATTACCTTACACTTTCTGGCATTGAATTTTAACTGCCAGACCTTTGACCACCCCTCTGGCTTTTGTAGGTCCCTCTGGTTTGATATGATTTGTGTATGGGTAAGTACACTGGGGTACAATCTCTTTCACAGGTACGACCCGTGGTCAATCAAAAGTACATACAAAACATCATAAGACCGAATTATACATAATGCAGAACATAATTAAATAAGAATATAGATTCCGCGTCTACACATTAATATTGGTTTAAAAACTCTTAATACAGTTCAAACTATTGTGCAAAATCCGTTTCAAAGAAACTGTAATTCCATAGCTGATGCATCCAATCAAAAGAGATATTAATCTAGATAACATCTGCACGTAGACAGATTCATAAAGTGTGTTTTCAAGACTATAGTGAATGACCCATAAGTACCCATACCTCTAATGTGTACGGGAATATCATTCCATATGTTAGGTGCACAGTATGGAAACGATCGCTGTCCTCTTAAAGTGTACGTGAATGGAATTCTTAACATAGTTGGATCCCCTGATAATCTAGTATGTAATATAGAGCTAGAAATCACAAGCTATTTTTTTATTTTTTTTATTTTAGAGGTACCCCTGTTGTATTTTATAAATATATTTAGACAATGCAAGCTTGTAATAATATTCAACTGATAATCATCCAAGGTTCTCCAGTATAGTTCAGTGATGTACATTATTGGGTATTAGTAATGCAGATCCCTTACTCCCTCATCCACTATCCATCCTCTCACAATCAGCTAGACTGTTCAGCAAAGATCTGTTAGGGAAAGGTTGTTGGCACGAGACCAGCACCGAGAAACTCTTTCCATTTAAAAAAATAAATAAATAAAAAATGTAAGTTCCAGGGCACCATTCTATAGGTGCATATGATGCAAGAATTGTACTAGATGTTCTAGTTATTTAGGGAAAAAAGGCAGCTAACGTGTGTTTCTTTTCAGCCTGTTAACCATTTGTGCCACAAAATGGAGTGGAGTGTCCCTTTCAAGGCAAAACAAGATGCCTTAAGTTTGCAATAGTATAATATCCATGTTTTCCAAGGTTCTAATACTGTAATTTTTATATCATGGCACCCTACTTAAAGCAGCAGTGCAACGAGAATTTGTAATTTTTGCACCTGTGATTTTAGTTTAGTGACGTGCTGCTTGGGGTTTCCTTCGGTTCTTTATTATTTTGTAATTAATTCGCGCAACATGTTTTTCTTCATGTGACTTGTCAGGCAGTACATTAATTTTTGAAAATAATTAGTTTTTATTGAAGTAATGAAAAATAAAAAACCAAAGGAAACCCTTAGAATAACTTAAAACTGACATCAAGTGGCATGTTATTAAACTAAAATCACAGGTGACTGCAAAATTACAACTTTTCGTTGCACTGCTGCTTTAAGAGATGGTCAGCATTATGGCTGTGAACAGCATGGTAAAGGGTTAACAAACTAGTAGAGAAAATAAAAGTTCTAAGGCAGATCTCTAGTGCATGTCACTGTTATGTAAACACACAGAAGTGGAAAGACCCTTGGGGGATACAGGCCAGCAGGTCTGGATAAATATGTTGACCCGGCAGGAAAGCTGTCGTAGTGGGATGTCCAAAACTGCTGCTTTCTAAAAAAGTAAATGATTAGGTAAGAATATTTACTTTTTCTTGTGCATTTTGGTACTGATTCTGATGTTCATTAATTAAGGTTCATTAGAGCCCACACAGCAGTCTAACCCAGAGATGCCTCCATGCAACTCTCCTTCTGAAAGGCTATCGTGTGATAAAAAACATTCCTTTTCATCTATATTTGTAGACCCTATGTTTTCATTGGGCCGGTCATATCCAAAAGACTTTCTGTCTAGAAAAAGAAAGCTGGATTCTACCGATGAGGACTTGCGTAATGAAAGAAGACCCTTGTCATTGGTCTTGGATGAGTGTGGTTTAGAGAAGTCCTCTGACAAAATGAAAAATGGGAACTCCTGTGTTAGAAATATTGCACCAAAACATGCCAGTGGTGATTTGGAGCTGAAGAGTGCGACTGCTCAACAGACAGAGTGCTTAAGCTTAGAGAACCAGGATAAGCCTAGTGTTCCTTTAGCAGGCACCTGTGAGGAACATTTGTCCACCCTGGATCAGTGCAATATGCATTCCCCACCTGCTAAAACTGACTCTCCCTCTAGAAGTTCTCTCTGTTGTGAGGGCTTGGACTGCATGGATGTTGATGAGAATAATAGTAGTTTGGACAGTGACACCTCGAGTACCAGGTGGAGAAATACCTTCAAAAGTGACACAAAAGTAGTCTCTAATTGGGAAAGTGATGATGGGGAAGATGAGATGCCAGTGCCGCTTGAACAAATCTTGACTCTGAGTATTAAACCACCAATGGCTACACCAGAAAAAAGGAGCCCTCTGACATTGTCTCAGCAGTCAACTCCAATATCCAAGATGTCTGTAAGTGTTTAGTTTTTCTCTCCCCCGCAACTTGTGTTTATTGTTTGGTCCACTGTGCATGATCTTCAGATGCAGCCATGCATTCCTATCCTAGGTAGCGTCTCTGGACCAATGTCATGGAGCCCCAGAAAATGTAAAGACCCTGTAAATCTCCAAGCCAGTTTAGGCTGTTTTAAACTGATGGGGGGCTTATTTCATTTTAAACATTATAGTGTTTGGGACTGGAGATATCTGACGTGGTCTTAGTACATAAAGGTGGCAACAGGGAGGAGCTTGGCAACTAAAGCCCTGTCAGTCATACTTCAGGGGTGGGCAAATTAATGGAAACTGTACTGAAGGATAGACTAAAAGAGTATCTTGAATCCAGTGGGCTGAAAGACCACAGGCGGCACACATTCATGGTGGGAAGGTCATGCCAAATTAGTCTGTTAAATTTCTTTGACTTGGTGACCAAGGAAATGGATCAGGGGAGGGCAGCTGATGTGGCCTATCTGAACTTTAGCAAGGCCTTTGCCACTGTGCCACACAAGAGGCTGATAAAGAAATTGAGCAGCCTAGGGGTGGGATCCAAAGTTCTAAATTCAGCTAGAAACTGGTTAACGGATAGAAGACAGAGTGTGGTGGTAAATGATATTCAGTGGAATGATGGGAGAGTGACCAGATGGGCGTATACCGATGTTAGTAGTTGCAGAGTTGTTACAGCTTATCTATATCATCGATACCAACAAGATCGACAGATCGCTGTAAAGTCTGCTCGGAACCCTGTAACTGCTTTTTCCTGGTGTTGCTCCCTGTCCCTGAATCAGCTCAGACTCTGAGTGGATTATAATGCGTTATGAGTGTGCCCCGCAAAAGAAAAAGCACTTTGAATTCTGACGGCACAATGCCGACCGCATATGTAGTCGACATAGTGCCGCCGATGTAACCTGTGTTCACAGTATCGGTGTCTCTGCAGCGTTGTAGATCCACCTGCAGGGTACCACAGGACTTGGTACCTGGACCAGTCCTCTTCAGTGTAGTCATAGGTGACATTGCAGAAGAACTGGTAGGGGAGGTATGCAGTTTTTTGTAGATACCAAAATCTGCAGTAGGGTGGATGCTTAGGAGGGGTGGAGAGAATGCGCAAGGATCTCGGGGAAACTTGGAGTGGTCAGAAGCATGGCAGTTGAGGTTCAGAGGCTAAAGACACGATGATGCTGCTAGGGCATAGGGGCCCAGGAACTGAATATAGGATTGTGGAGGGGATACTGACCATCACTAAACAGGAAAGGACCATGGGGTTATAGCTGAGGACCTTAAAGTGGCAGAGCAGTGTGACAGAGCAGTGCGTAGGACTAGTGCGCTGCTGGGATGTATCACTTGCTTGAAACTCCACCTAGAGTACTGTGTCCAGTATAGAGACTGCATATCAAAGGATATAGAGTAGAGGCAGTCCAGAAGAGGACAACTAAAATGGTGCAGGGGCTGCACGAGAAGTACTACAAGGGGAGACTATTGGATCTCCACATATAACCTATGGATGAGAGGGAAGATAAATGTGACATGAAGAACTGCAAGTACCTCACAGGGGTGAACAGGGTGCAGGGCAGTCTCTTTCAAATGGGGGGGGGGGCATGAAGGTGGGTGTGTCCGAGAGAGAGATGTGATGAAATATTTCTTAACGGAAAGGGTGGTAGATGTATAGAACAGACTGCCAGTGGAAGTGGTGGGGGCTTTAGGCATGTGTGGGATAGACATAGGGCTGTATTAGAACAGAGGCAGGGAGGCAATAGGGTCTGTGGAGAAAGATTAAGCAGAGAACATCTGGGCAGGCTAGGTGGGCCAAGCGGTTCTTCTGTCAATAAATTCTATGTTTCTGTTTAGAATGTAATTTGTCCTTTGTTCATTTATATTTAGTAACTCTCATTTTACTTCTTTGAAAATCAGTTTCCAGTTCTAAAACAGGACAGTTACAGCAATGACTTGGAACGTATGGTGAAAGAAAAAAAGGAATCTAAAAGGTAAGCTAAAACTTTATTATAACAAGACATGTCATAGTACCAGATTGATATATAACTGCAGTGGTTCATTCTTTGTATCCCTGGTGATCTTGTTCAGCACTCCCCATCACCGGAGTCCCATCCTCATATAGGGAAAGGGAACCAGGAGTAGCACACTAAGCCGAAGCTTGTTTCCAGACACAACCTGGGAGCACAAGGAAGTTAAGTGACTTGCTCAGGATCACACAGTATGCACCTAGGCGGCTGTGAGATTCAAACCCAGGTCTCCAGATCTGCAGCTCAGAGCCTTAACCAACTGTGCCATACTGCCTCCAATCACCATGGCACTTCGATAAGTGTTGGCATTTTATTGTGGTAGTGACTGTCTTGAGCAGGGTTCACAGGCTTCCTGGCCGGTTCTTGGGGAGGGGTGCAACAGACTGAATCTTTGTAGAGCTTGGGTTAACCTCTCTACCCTGCTTGTTGGATATGGAGAAATCGAACTTTGCCTTAACCTTCTGGCTGACACATTAGGTGAAAGCTGATATTGGCATGGATAGAATTGAGGAACGTCATTAAATGACTGGCGATGGGTAGAAGAGACCCAAGTCCAAACCCAGAGTCATTCTAGTGGTGCAGAATGCTACTGTTGGTCGGGCCAAGCAACACACATTAGTTGCCCTTTATATTTATGGTGAGCACCATGTATGTGCTCCTTTCCAGCCTGCTGTGTATTGGTTCATGCTCTAGGGGCACATACTTGAGGGGTGGTGGCTTATGTGCGGGCAGAGGGACCTGCTACCGAATATAGTGACTACCAGTTCAGATACCGTGGCCAGAAGGATCAAACTCAAAAGTTGGCTATTTAAGCAAGCACTCCCTGACCAATTTGATGGGTGCTGCTCTTTATATATTGCCTGAAATTGGTGCTACTGATAAGTAGAATTAACACATAAGTACATTATGTGTTCATTGTTTTTAAACTGTAGAGCACCTACAGCATTATGGGTGTGTGATACAGAAGTATCCATCCATCCAGCCACTCTTTGGTATGCTGTTCCCCCCACTTCCTGTTTGTTATTTTTCTTCTTCCCTCCCTTACATCAAACACATGGGATACTTAAGCAGTAGGCTGATTTAGCCCCTACTGACTCAGCAGTAGCTTTACACAGTACCAAGCAGGTGACCTAAGTTTGGAAATGAGCCCAGGTCCCTGCTTGTCTGTAGATGTAAAAACAGCAGAGCTGCCAGTGGAAGGGCTGACTGTCATGGGATTGGATGCATCATTGAGCCGGGAATGCTGCAGCATAAGGTAAGGACTCTGGTATATGCGTTGGGTTTTGGTGTGTGTGTGCGTGCAAGGTGGGCCAACATGCTGCTGAGCAGGGTATGTTGGGCGGTGGGAATAACTTACTATTTATTCATTTATTTATTGAAGTGCTTCATCAGGAAGGCACACTGAGCAACAAGTTGCTCATCTCCCAGTATGACCTGGGGGAGGGGGTACATAGAGGATAAACAGTGTTACAGTAGATAGATATTTTCACAAACAGATACAAACAGGGTATGTAGACAATAGTTACAGTGAATTAGAACAGTGGGTGACTTAACCTATGGCAAAATAGTGTAAGTGGGAGAATTGTGAATGACTGTATAGCAGAGAGAAATGGCTAAGAGGAACAGGTAGATAGACAGTGTAGAGAAGTTAGTCAAGGTAAGTGCTTTTGCTTTTGTCAGTACCTCAAGTGCAGGGGGGGTTAGGCAAGTGGAGCAAGTGCCATACTGAATAGGATGAAAGTGGGTGGGAAGGGGAAGTTAAGCCTTTGGGTCCTCAGGATGTCGAGAACCCTGCAAGGGGTCAGGGGCTGCTAGAGGTGGAGAGGATAGGTAAGGGAGAGGAGGAGGAAAAGGGGGAAGGATGTAAGTGCAAAGGAAGAGGGGCCCTCCAAGATGCTTAGAAACCCTGCAAGAGGGCAAAGGGGTCCTCCAGGGTGCTGAGAACCCTGCAAGGGGAAGGAGGTGTCCTTCCAGAATGCTGGGAATCCTGCAAGGTGTTTGGAGGTTAAGGGATGAAGATAGAGGGGTAGGGGTAGTTGCGGAAGTGGTTACATGATACCATGGGCAAGGGGTGAGGGTATGAAGGAATGAGAGCCGAGCCCAGAAAGAAGACACTTTCTGGATGCTGGGAACCCTGCAGGGGGGCCATGAGAGGCTATAAGAGGAAAGAGGGGAAATGGGTAGGGGATGATTACAGTGTTGGGAATGTTGGGTCTGTGCAAGAATATGCGTTGGGGGGTCATGGCAAAAGCAGTTGGAAGGTGGGTAGTTGTGGAGGGCTGAGCTGATGGTTAATAGAGGAGTGGCGGATTTGGGGATGAAGAGAGTTCCAGATTTTGGGGAGGCGGTAGGAGAAGCCAGTTTGACCAGTAAGGGTGGACTGCCAAGGGATCAGTAAAGAATGAGTATCTGTGGATCTAAGGGAGTGGGTGGAAAGGGGGAGGGGTGGTGAAAGAGGGGGAGAGGTATGAGGGGAGTTCACACAACCTGTGTTTGGAGGTGAATTTTGTGCAGTGAGATAGGTATCTATTTGTTAGAGGGGAAGGACAGGGCATGGTATAGATCGCAATGATGAGTGCAGTTAGGGGCATCCAATGCAAAGTGGCAGAAAGAGTGAAATAGGGTGTCCAATCTGGTCAGGGAGGATTTGGGAGCAGCACCATAGACCACATCACAGTAGTCAAAATTAGGGAGGATCATCTTCTGGACAAGCTCACACCTGGCTGCAGGAGGGATGCTACTGCGGTTTCTGTAGAGGGCAACAAGCTTGGGGCGCAGTTTTCTCAGAATGGTTTCAGTATGTCCAGAGAAGTGGAGGTGTGGGTCAGGCCAAACCCCCAGATATCTAGAGGAGCAAGTGTCCTCCAATGGGGTCCCATCCAAGGAGTGGAGGTTGGGGAGCCTCGAGAGTCTGTCTGGTGCTGAAGGTCATGGAGACTGTCTTTTTGGCATTAAAGAGGTGATGGTTAGCAAACCAGCACTGGATTTTGTTGAAATCATGCTGTAAGCTGGATGTAACTTCAGCAGTACTTGAGCCAGATGCCTACAAGACTGTATAATTGGCGTTCATGTGGATGGAGGTGGAGGGGGAACAGACTTGAGAGTAGGTTGTTTAGAAAGATTAAAAATAGCAGGGGGCCGAGTACCGAGCCCTGACGGACCCTTGTGGTGATCGGGAGGGGAGGGAGGTGACACTGGAGATCCTTACTGATTGAGTTCTAGCAGTGAGGTAGGCTCTGAACCAGTTAGTGGCAGAGGAAGATAGGCCTGCTGATGAAACAGTCCAGGAGTAAGGAGTGGGATACTGTGTCGAAAGCTTTGGCAAGATCGACAAAGATAGCTGAAGTGATTAGGCCATTGTCCATCCCTGTAAGGATGGAGTCAGTGAGCCTGAGCAGGGAGGAGGTGGTGGTGGAGTGTTTTTTCTGAAAGCAGATTGAAATGGGGTGAAGAAGGAGGAGTCTGTCAGATAGGAGGTAAGTTGGGTAAGGACTAAGTGTTCTTGGAGTTTGGCAAGGGAAGAGAGAATGACAGTTTCTTCAATGTTTCTGGGCATAGAATAGGGAAAACCTAAGAGAGAAAGTGATAAGATGATGGGCATTGCTCATTATGTGGGCGTTCCCGAAAACAGAATCCAGTTTCCCCTGGTTTCATCCCTGAGGGCCCCAGCTTGGAAGGGAGGGAGTGTCCTAGGGGATGTATAGCTGCACCTGATAATGGGTGCCATGGGGGGGTAAATATTAGACAATAAAATTGTTGTGTTTTGGAGTTTAAAATAGCCCATCTGTTACAGTTGCCCCTTGGGGATTTCAGTAGCTGGTTTAAAAGCAAACCTTGTATATGTATTCTAGATTTCAAAGTTATCTTTTGAGCAAAATAATTTTAACGTTTTAATCTGTCCTGATGCACCTTGGGGATTTTTTTTTTCATTGAACAAATGTTTATGATACGCTTCTCCCTCAAAAAAATCCATTCAATCATACATTGCAAAGTGAAGAATCAGGGAACTAAAGCTCACAACAAACAACTTCAAAGCTAGGAGAGGGAGGTAAGGTGCCTGCCTGGCGCCATGGCTTGGAGGGACAGGGAGCGAATCCTCAGGATCGCAGGAGCAGCTGCACAGGGGAGGGAGCTGGATGTCATTGTCCACCTAGGGACAAATGACCTGGCTAAGAAAGGGATCAGAGCAGTGCAAGAAGCGTTTGTGGAGATGGGGAGGGGCCTTAGACAAATAGCACACACGGTAACCTTCTCGGAGGTGCTGCCTGTCTATGGCTCGGGTGAGGCTAGGGTGCTCCACACCCTGGGATTCAGTCAGTGGTTGAAAAACTGGTGCAGAGCTCAGGGATTTGGCTTCATTGGGGACTGGGGGTCCACCTGGAGGGATGCAGGCCTATACTGGCATGATGGTCTGCATCTGTCCAGGAGGGGAACCAGGATCCTAGGTGATAGGTTTAAATACTTCATTGACAAGCATTTCAACTAGCCAAGGGGAGGAGGCACTGGAAAGGAGCAAGGAAATCCTAGCCCCCACCAAAATATCAGGGTACTAAGTGAGGTAGACACCAACATAGAGATGTCGATAGGGAGAAGTGCAGGGGTAGATGGAGAAAGTGACAAATGCAGTAAGGACAGGGATGGGGCAAAAAGGGGTACAGCCATTAAGAAATGGAGGGTAATGAGTATCAACGCCCATAGTCTGGGCAACAAGCTTCCTGAACTGGTGGCCTTGATGGAAGAGGGATACCTGGATATTGTAGCAGTCACAGAAGCATGGTACACAGAGAACTATGACTGGGATGTTAACATATCAGGGTACACAACCTACAGGAGAGACAGGGAGGGCAGAAGAGGGGGGGAAGTAGATCTCTACGTAAGGGAAGGGATAAAAGCAGCTGAACAAGAGTAAACAGGGAGGAGAGGAGGCACTGTGGGTCACCTTAGAGACTGGAAATGGCACCACAATCCGCACAGGGGTTGTATATAGACCCCCATGTCAGGGGGAGGGAATGGACAAGGATATGATAGAAGGCATACTTAGGATGGCAGAGAAAGGGGAGATACTGTTGATGGAGGACCTTAACATGCCAGATGTTAACTGGAGCACCTTTGCGGCAGCCACATCCAAAAGCAGGGCCATTCTTGATGCCCTTCAGGTGGCATGCCTCAAACAGCTAGTTTTGGAACCTACTCATGAGAGAGCAATCTTAGACCTCGTACTCTCAAATGGGGACAGTGAGAGGATCTCAGATCTAGAAGTGGGTAGCCATTTGGGAACAAGTGACCACCAAACAGTGTGGTTCACGATAAACTCAGCTACAGAGTCAAGCCATACAAAAGTGAGGGTTCTGGACTTCAGGAGGGCTGACTTTGGCAAGATGGGAGAGTGCCTTAGAAAAGCACTAGCAAACAGGCTAGAAGGAGGGGTGGAGCAACAATGGGCAAATATCAAAACTGCCATCACAGAGGCAACAAGCCTTTGTGTGAAGCAAATAAACAAATCAAAATGAAAGAAAAAGCCACTATGGTTCTCAAAAGAGGTGGCGGTGAAGGTTAGGGAGAAAAAGATAGCATTTAGGAAGTATAAGGAAACACAGAAGGAGCAGGACAGAGAACTGTACCAGTTAAGGCAGAAGGAAGCAGGGAGGGTAGTCAGAATAGCAAAGGCACAAACTGAGGAAAAGATAGCTAATTCAGTTAAGAAGGGGGATAAAACCTTTTATAGGTATATCAGGGAGCGTAGAAAGACAAAGGGAGGGATAGTGAGGCTGAATAGAATGGATGGTGGTGGGCAGAGAGTGACAGTGAAAAAGCAGGGATACTGAATGAATACTTCTGTTCAGTATTCACAAAAGAGGAAGTTAGGGAGGTGCCTAATCCAATTAACAGAAGCACTCTGGAGAGGGGGGTTGATCCCAGACCTTTCACAGAAGAAGGGGTTCTGAAAGAACTCCTAAAACTGAAGGTGGACAAAGCAATGGGGCCAAATGGAATTCACCCCAGAATTCTAAAAGAATTAAGCAGAGAACTAGTGACACCACTGACTACCCTTTTTAACAAATCATGGGAGGATGGTGTGGTACCTGAGGACTGGAAGAAGGCGGATGTGATTCCCTCTCAAAAGTGGGCCAAGACAGAGGCAGGAAACTACAGACCTGTCAGTTTGACCTCTGTGGTAAGGAAAGTGATGGAATCACTTCTGAAGGAAAGAATTGTTGAGTACCTAGAGGCCAGTGGGGCACTGGACCCAAGGCAGCATGGGTTCACAGCAGGAAGGTCATGTCAGACGAATCTAATTGATTTCTTTGACTGGGTGACCAAAGTAGTAGACCAGGGAGGGGCTGTGGACATGGCCTACCTAGACTTTAGCAAGGCATTTGACACAGTCCCACACAAAAGATTAGTAGTCAAATTAACCAGCCTGGGAGTGGGTCCCAGGGTGGTAGCCTGGGTAAAACATTGGCTGAACAACAGGACACAGAAGGTAATTGTAAATGGAGTCCACTCTGAAGAAAGAGGAGTCACTAGTGGGGTACCGCAAGGTTCAGTACTGGGTCCAGTCCTTTTTAATGTCTTTATAAGTGACATTGCAGAGGGACTGGAAGGAAAAGTATGCCTCTTTGCAGATGACACAAAGATCTGCAACAGGGTTGATACACAAGGAGGCGTGGAAAGGATGAGAAGGGACTTGGCAAGGTTGGAGGAATGGTCAGAAGTATGGCAGCTTGGATTCAATGCAAAGAGTGCAAAGTAATGCACCTGGGAAACAAAAACCCAGGGGAAGATTACACAATTGGGGGAGGTAGTAACAACAACAAAAATGGAAAGGGACCTGGGGGTAATCATATCAGATGACCTTAAGGTTGGCAAGCAATGTGAGAAGGCAGTAGGGAGGGCTGGGGGATACTGGGATATATAGGGAGAGGTATCACCAGCAGAAAACAGGAAGTTGTTATCCCCCTGTACAGACAGTTGGTGAGACCCCATCTGGAGTACTGCGTCCAGTTCTGGAGACCCCATCTCCGCAAGGACATAGACAGGATGGAGGCAGTTCAGAGGAGGGCAACTAAAATGGTGCAGGGTCTGCAAGAGAAGCCATACGAGGAGAGACTAAAGGAGCTTAATATGTATACCCTTGAGGAAAGGAGGGAGAGGGGGGACATGATAGAAACGTTTAAGTACCTCAGTGGAATCAACAAAGTCCAACAGGGTAGCATCTTTCAGAAAAAGAGCTGTGCAAGAACAAGGGGACACAATATGAAGATGGGGGGGCGGCTCAGGGGCAATCTGAGGAAGTATTTTTTCACAGAGAGTGTGGTGGACGCATGGAACAGCCTTCCTGAGGAGGTTGTGGGGTCTATAACTGGGGGAGAATTCAAGAATGCATTGGACAGACATACGGCAATTTTTGGGGGGGATAGGAAGAAATAGGCTGTTGGTTAAATAGGATCTGCAGCTTATCCTCTAGGTAGGGAAATGGGCAGACTAGGTGGGCCAAGCGGTCCTTATCTGCTGTCAAAGTCTATGTTTCAAAGTAAAGAAACCTGAAAACAATAAAACAAACTGAAATAACACTTTTTATTGAAAAAACTTAACTCCAGATATCTGTGGTACTGTCTTCTGTTTTTTGTATTTTAATTTTTTATTAGCAGTTGTTAAAAGCAGGCTAAACACCGAATTAACAGAACACACACACAAAAAAAATATATACAGTTCTACACAAGAGCAGACACATGTATAGCCAGTAGTAGAAATAGACTCATTGCATTTCTTGAAATGTAACCGATGAGACTACTTCACAGGTACAAGCGCAACCTAAAAACCACTACGCAAAACGTCAGAACTGGGTAGTTAGGGAAACTGCACCAAATTATAACAGTTGCACAAAAATCCATTTTATAAGTGGAATTTTTGTTCAGAAATCCATTTTATAAGTGGAATATGACACTTCCAGAGGGGAAAATATGCTTTGCTCAATATACCTCCTGGTGATTAAGCCTTGTGCTTCGCCTCTGGCTCAGATCCACTAGTTGGAACATTAAAAATACCATAACCCCCCCCCCCCAGTCATGTCTTCCTTTTACTCGCCAAATAGAGTTCAGCACCCACAACAAACTGTAGAACACACAGAGTATTTGTATGGAAAAATCTTGCTGTTTGTATTCAAGATGTGTGCAACAAAATAAAGTCAGACTTCCAGGGACATGACACCACAAATGTGCCCGCCATTCGGCTTGGTGATGTCATGGAGACTGTGACGCTAATGCTTTGCCTTGACTCTGCAAGGCTTTGTCTGAGACAGTGTCATAGTATATTCGTGACCCCCCCTCCGGTTCCACTGATTACGAGGGTCTTGCAGAAACTCGGTTCGGAAGGAGCTCGAGTGATTCTGATCGCTCCTTTCTGGCCCAGGCAAGTTTGGTTCTCTCTTCTGCAACAGTACTCAGAGGAACCTCCTCTTCCTCTGTCACTGTTTTTACAGATCCAGGATCAGGGGACCCTGGTCCATCCAGGCCTCAAGTCCCTTCAGTTGTATGTGTGGCTCCTGCAGACGTAGCTCAGGCCCAAATTCGGGGTTTCTCCCACTGAGTAGCTGAGATTCTGGTGGAGCCAGGAAACCCTCAACCAGGTCTACTTATGCCATGAAATGGAAGTGATTCTCTATTTGGGCTGCCTCCAATGATGTCGAGCCCTTCCCGTGCTCTGTCGACTGACTTCTGGATTACCTGTGACACCTCTTTGATCTGTATCTCAGCCATTCATCCCTAAGACCTTTTTGAGAGGGGTCCTTCACTTACGACCTCCTATCCGGGTTCCTGCCCCTCCTTGGGATCTGAATTTCATTTTAGAGAAACTTACTCTGCCTCCTTTAGAGCCGGCAGCCTCAGTGGACCTAAAGTTCCTTTCTTGGAAGACTCTCTTCCTAGTGGCTATTACTTCTGCTTGACGCATTTCCGAGCTTCAGGCCCTGATGTGTAAAATCCTGTATTTGATTTGTCACAAGGAACATGTGGCTCTACGTACCAACCCTAAGTTTCTCCCTAAGGTGGTAGCGGAATCAACGCTGAATCAATCCATAGAGTTGTCTGCCTTTTTCATACAGCACTCCAACCAAGGAGAGTACCTTCTGCATACTTTGGATGTTCACCGAATTCTGAGATACTACACCAACAGGACGAATGATCTCAGGAAAACTGATCAACTCTTTGTCTCTTTTGCCTATAAAAGAGAAGGCAATGCAGTTTCTAAACAATGCCTATCGAAATGGTTGGCTCATTGTATCACTTTCTGTTATGAGGAGTACAACAAGACCCTGCCGGGTCAAGTTAGAGACCACTCCACCAGAGGGGTTGCTGCCTCTGCGGCTTGTTTCAAGAACGTGTCAGCGGCTGACATTTGTGCAGCCGCCACTTGGACTTCTGTCCATATCTTTATGAAACATTACAGTTTGGACATTGCCTCTCGCTGTAGAGCAGGCTTCGGGCTGGCTGTTTTGCAGGCCTCCTTTCCTAAGGCCTTCACAACGAGAGGGTCTATTTTTGAGTAGCTTCCTCCTCCCGTTTGCTTTTCCTTGTTGCAGACTGCTTGGGACTCAGTCCTATATGTAGTTACTTCGAGAGGACTCTTGCAGTAGGTAAGATAGTACAGTTACTTAAGAACTTACCGTAACAGTAGATCTTCGAGAGAGGCTCTTGCAGTAGGTAATACCTTCCCGCCCTCCATCCCCCTAAGCTTTTTCAGCTCCTTTTCCAGGAAGGGAAATATCCGCTTCTCTCTCGTCTTGCCTTTTGGCCTTTGGCGGGAAAGAACTGAAAGGTGGGCGTGGGGGACCGCCCCTTTATACTGACGCCACATGACGTGGTCATCTGGCGTAGGGAGGTCCCCTCGCCAGAGACTGCTAGCTAGAAATTTTTCCATTGGGTCCTGACGCCGGCCGGCATCAGTCCTGTATGTAATTACCTACTGCAAGAGCCTCTCTTGAAGATCTACTGTTACGGTAAGTTTTTACGTAACTGTACTTTTTACTTTAATTAAGTACCAAACAGTTCACAGAAGGCCACTTCTGGAAAGAATCAAAATTGGATTGAACCTGTGCCAGAGCATCAGTAGGATTGGATCCGACGCTGTACATCACAGCGTCATCAGCGTAAAGTATCAAAGATGAGCAAGAACACATGGTAGGGGCAGAATTCATATAAAGTGAAAAAATCAAGGAGCCAAGAATAGACCCTTGGGGTACCCCACATTTAATAGTACTAGAAGAAGAAATACTATCACCAGTTTGAGTGCAATGGGATCTATTCGTCAGATAATCATGAAACCAAGAAGTAACATTATCAGAAAAATATAAATTGGAAAGAATGCTATTTAATAAGCCATGCTCCACCAAATTGAAGGCCTTGGTGAGGTCCACAAAGAGTGTCGCAATTGAGAGTTAAGTTGGGGTTTCCAGGCAAATAAAGAAAATTGCACATTTTTGTGACAGTGAGGAGGGGCTCGGGGAAACTGCTTCAGATTAGCCTGTGCATGCACTGTTTTATGTACCTCATTTATATGCTGGGGGGGGGTGTAACATAGAATTTCAGTGCCTGAATTTGGGTTGTAATCAGTTATTACATTTTCAATCAATCAATCAAAGTCTTTATTTACCCCAGAGGAAGATACAGAAGCAGCATAATGTACAATTGGAGCCTAATGTACAATTGATTTGCAACACAAGTCATTTTCACCTGCTGACCCAAGTATGCTGTGAAGGTACTAAAGCACGTTCTGTTTTGTATTGATCATTAGTTTGGATGAACTGGAGAAAAAGCTGCAGGATGACATTAAACGGGGATTGGGTGTTTCCTCTCTTGCTGAGGAAGCAGAACAAAGCACAGATGAAGATGAAAGCATTTCAGAAGAACATAGGTATAATCTTTTTATGTCCCCAAATGTTCATATACCTGCCAGCGTTATATTGTACTTGTAGTTTAATTCTGCTGAAGCAATTTAGTCTCTTAACACAAGTGTTCATCTGCTTAAAGGGAAACTCTCAGCTACCCTGTCACAAGACTGTGGAACCTAGAGGTCCCGATTCAGCAAACCAGCTAAAGAAAATTTGTTAAAGCATTTACAAGTTGGATATCTTACTTCTTGTCTTGTTGATCCTGCATCCCTCCACCCACAGTGCCACTGAACTAATTGTCGAATCCCCCTCGGCCAGCCCTATGATGTGAGTGACAGCTGAAGGCACGGGTGATGTCTGTGTGCCAGCACTTAAGTAAATACTCTGCAACAGCACATTTTCGCACTTCATCTAGAAGTACCGATCATACTAAGTCAGCATGATGGGTACTGTGAGACTAAGCATGCAAATGTGCTGTTATAGAGCATTTACTTGGTTAACCTAAGTACTGGCACATAGATGTTCCCCGCTTCTTAGCTCTTCGCTGACGTCATCATAGGGTTGGCTGTGGGGGATTCTGGGACAGTTGGGCAGAATGGCATGTAGGGGGACACTGGATCAACTAAAAAGAAAGTAAGATGGTCAACTTGTAAATACTTTAAAGAATATATTTTAATAACTAGTTTGCTTAATCAGGACCTCTACGTCCCGCCGCATTTAGGCAGAGGAGCTGTTCCCTTAACTCATTGGGTCCAGTAGATGCCATTTGGTGTTGGAACTGTCCATTACAGAACCTGACCCAAAATGGCCACCAGGACTCAATGAGTTAAAGCCTACATGTGCTCTTTGCTCTGGCACTCTTGATTAGTTTGAACCAGTCCAAGCACTTGATCGTGTGAACCCTGGGCCTCTAATGCCAGATCATTTACAACTGCAGTAAAGGCTCAATGCTCCAGAGTTAGCTCTTCCAAAAATTCTTGGTTCTAGGGGTGTGGATACAGTTCACTGTCCACACTCTGGAAGTGCTAATTCGTTGGATGTGTTGAAGCTAAGCTCCTCCCACTACCTGGGTGGTATATCTGCTTTTTCCACTCCGTGATGTCAAATCTTTTTCTGCGAGAACAGGTTACCTGCTTAGCAGCTCATGCCATTGGTGAACTTTCTTTTCAGAGTTTTTGAAACCTTCTCAAGTTACATCTCAGCCCCTTCAACTCCCCTTCATTATTGACAGTGGAGCAGCAGATGCTGGCGTTCAAATTTTGCGTGCGGTAGCGGCAGAAGATGTTTGTCACTGACCCACATGAGACGTGCCTGTACTGTCTGGCTGGGCAGCATGACATGGCTGGGTATGGCTTATGTCTTTTGATGCTTCCAGAATCCCTCGAGGATTACATGTCCAGGTACTTCAGGGCAAACATCCCACACTGGATCTGCACGATTGAACCAGTTCATGTGGAATCGCAAGTTCTGGATGCTTACCCTGAATCAGATTATTCTGTTTCTGGAGCAGAACATGTAGTTCTGTTTCCTGGACCTCCAAGATGCATTCTTCCACATCCCAGTCTGTATGTCCCACCACAAGTATCTCCAGTTAAGTGCTAAAGGGATTCTGTACCAGTTCCAGCCCATGCCCTTTAGTCTCTCCTCCATGCTCAGGGTCTTTTCTAACTGGACTGACTACTGGCTGGACCGTCCAAAGAGACCATCGAGAGGTCAAGGTCTGGCTTACCAGACCTGCCAAAACCTGGGCCTGCTGGTCAACCTGGACAAGTCTGAACAGGTACCCTCACAGGTGATCAAGTTCATGGGGGCAGAACTAGATTCTCTACGGGCCAAGACCTGCTTCCCTTTAGACAGGGCACTGGATCTTCCCTTCTTGCCTGATCATTTTAGGTTGGGCTCTCGTGCCCTGTGCAAGATTTCCCGCAGCTGCTGGAGTAGATGGCGTCTTGCACCAGCATGGCTGTGAGGCGTGCTGGAGGATGCACCACCTGCAGTGGGAGTTGGACAGTCAGTGGTCCCAGCGCCTAGGCCATTTGGATCAACTAGTCACAGTGATCCAGTCAATGTGGGGAGCCATCCAGTGGTGGCTGGTCCCAGAAGATCTGGAGGAAGGCATCCTGTTTGTCTGCCCGGAGTTGATAGTCACTCAGAGCAAATCATGACGCTCATGAAGCATGGGTCTCTAGTGCGGTGGGGAGCTCACCTGGGGAAACCACAGAACCCATGGGTTCTGGTCGCCCTGGGAATTCTGGCACCACATAAATCTGCTGGAGCTTTGTGCATTGCAGCTTGCACTGATGAAATTCACTCTTCTAGTCAGATGTCAGGTCGTGCAGGTCCAGATGGAAAACACCATGACAATGTTCTACGTGGACAGGCAGAGCGGAACACACGCCCTTCCCTTGTGTCAGGAGGCCTTCTGCTCCTGGACCCTTGTGTGCAGCCTGGCTGTAGATGTCCTGGCTACCCATGTTGTGGGAGTTCGCAGTCAAATGGTGGGTGCATTCAGCAGGATAGATGAGAAGTCACATGAGTGGTCCCCTGAATCAGGAGATGGTGAACCACCTGTTATCCCACTGGGGTACTCCTCTGAATCTGCTTAGCTTCATGAAGAATGCCAGACTGAAGCGGTTTTGTGCCTGCCTACTACAGTCCAGGACACACTGTTGGGGGATGCCTTTGCGAAGCTTTATACCTCGGACCTCATGTACTCCCTCCCATCACCTTGAGCCACAAGGTAGTGGTCAAGGTCAGGAAGGACAAGGATCGGGTGATCCTGAAAGCTCCAGATGGCCAAGGCAGTTCTGGTACCCAGATTGCCTCAGCAGCAGACCACTATGGTGGCTGCCTTTGCCCTGATCTGCTGACCAGACAGCAGGGGACTGCCCTGCACCTCTCTGTCTGGTTCTTGAGCAGCCAGAATTCCAGGCCTTGGGTCTGTCTGAAGCTGTGCTCCATGTTGTGGAGGCCTCCAGAAAGGAGCTGACTCACTGATGCTGTGCATTTAAATGGAAGAGGTTCTCAATTTAGTGCCATTTCAAGGAGCTTGATCCACTTGCCTGCCTGTGGCGAGCATCTTGGAATACCTCTAGTCCCTCTCTGTTGGGACTGCGAGTGATGACCCTTAATGTACACCTGCCAGCCATCTCCTCTTACTGGGTGTGGGCTGGTAACCTGGTGGCCCTGGAAAAGGTAGTTGGGTGAGTCTTCAAAGGCCAGGATCACTATCCCTCCTGTGCGTGAACCGCCACCACCACCACCATAGCACTTACTGCTAGTGCTGGCTGTGCTTATGAGCAAGCCATTTGAGTCTTTGCACAAGTGTGTGATGTCACACCTGTTGTGGAAGACTGCCTTCCTGATGGCCATTATGTCAGCCAGAAGGATCTGCTTCAACCAGGCGACGCTGTAAGAAATCTCTAGAAGATGTCCTTGCCTTGAAAGCATAAAAATCCATAGAGCCTCCCCACGAAGACCAAAATCCTGGATTTCAGGAGGGTGGACTTCAGGAAGATGGGCGAGGTGCTAAAGGCGCACCTAGCGGGCATCAGAGTAGGTAATGGGAATGGACCTGAAACAGTCCATCATCCCAGAAGGCATACTGGTTGCCACAGTGGAGTGTGTTTGACTTAAGGGCAAGAATTCAAGGCCCAAAGCACCCAGCTGGTTCAGCCCTGAGTTTTCCCAGTGGTGAGTGACGCAAGGTCGGCCTACAAGAGGAACAGAAAGACCGAAAGAGAGGTGGATAAGGAAACGTACCTAAAGTTGGTCAAGGTGGCAAGTAAGGTGGTGCGAAAGGGTAAGTCGTGAAAAGAACTCGATAGCTGAGGGAATCAAAAAAGAGGGGGAAGGCCTTTTTTGCCACATAATTGAAAAAAGGAACAAGAAGGATGGGATTGTTAGGCTTAGGAGAGGGGATGAATGGGTAGAGGAGGATAAAGAGAAAGACTCAGGCACTGGACAAATACTTCTGCTCAGTCTTCACCAGGGAAAAAGGGTCAGTACTTACGGGGGGAGGGGGAGGGTGCACAGATGTGGTGATAGGGGAGGACCGAGACCGAGTGAGGGAGGGACTGCTAGCACCGAAGATGGTCAAATCACCAGGCCCAGGCGGCATACACCCAGGGGGACTGAGGGAGCTGGCAGGGGTGCTCGCAGGGCCACAGGTGGGACTATTCAATAGTTCCCTGGAGTCTGGCATGGTCCTGCAGGATTAGAAAACGTCACGTGGTGCCCTTCCACAAGAGCAGTCCCAGGGTGACCTGGGGAATTACAGGCTGGTCAATCTGACTGCAGTAGTTTGCAAGCTCATGGAGACCATACTTAAGAAAAGGTTGGTAGAGTATTTAGAGGAGAATGGTCTCCAGGATGAGAAGCAGCATGGCTTTGTGGGAGGGAGATTGTGCCAGACAAATCTGATTACATATTTGACTGGTTACTAGGGCGGTAGATGAGCCAGGCAGTGGACATCCTTTATCAGGACTTGGGCCTCTCTGTACCCCACAAGAGGTTCATCAGATAGGTGGCAGATCTCTGAGTTGGGTATAAGAATACCAGGTGGGTAGAAAACTGGCTGAAGGACACCACCCAGAGGGTGGTGGTAGGGAAAGTTATCCAGCACCAGGGAAGTCACCAGGGCTCGGTGTTGGAGCTGGTGTTCAGTGTTGTCATCAATGACATTGTAAAAGGCATTAGTGGCAAAGTGTGCCTATTTGCAGACGGCATCAGGCTCTGCGGGAGGGTGGACACGAGGGATACAAGACCTGCGGAAAGACCTGAGAGAAGTTGAGAGATGGTCGGGGATCAGGCAACTTGGCTTAAGTGCCAAGAAATGCAAAGTTATGCACATAGCCAGGAATCCAAGGTCCGAGTACTACATGAGGGAGTGTTGGTAGTATCAATGAAGAACGATTGGGGGGGGATAAATCACTAGCAACCTGAAGCGCTCCACGCAGTGAAAAAATGCAGCATCAAAGGAAAACAAGATGCTAGGGTGTATAGCCAGAGGTATCTGCAGTAGGCGGAAGGAGGTTATACTGCCCTTGTATAGATCACTGGTGAGACCACATCTGGTGCTGGTGTTCATGCCTTAAAGACATCAACCTGCTGAAGAGGGTCCAGAGGAGGGCAACCAAGATGACTGCAGGTCAGCAGGATAAGGCATATGAAGAGAGGTTGAAGGCCCTGAGGATTTACTCCCTGGAGGAAAGGAGGGAGAGGGAGGACATGATAGAAACCTTCAAATACTTGAATGGGATAAAAAGGGTGAATAGGGAGGGTCTCTTCAAGCTAAGTGGCAGCCAAACCACAGGAGGACATGGTCTAAAGGTTGGGGAGATAGGATGGAGGTCAGGAAGTGCTACTTCACGAAGAGGGTGGTGTCCATTTGGAATGCGTTGCTGGTGGAAGTTGTCTCTTAGTCCGTGAACAGCTTTAAGAGAAGCTGGAGTAGGCACAAGGGGAAATTATGGGGCGGGGTGGAGCCAGACAGAGGTGGGGAGGACGGGGGTCTGTAGCGTAGGCTGAGGACCCTGCAGTATGAACAGACTAGATAGACTGAATGGCCTTCTGCTGGCTTCTTCGTATGTTTTTATGAAGAAGGGCTGAAAGTCCACTTCTCCCTTGTCATTGAAATGGTTGTTGAAATTGAAAGACAAGGAAAGGGCGTTGTCTTGGACCTCGTTTTCCAGCCATAAGCACAAGGAGAAAAATAAGTCTTTGTCAAGCAGGTCCCCACACCATTGAGAACCGGTATGTCGTCAGTCTCGTGCCTGTTCCAGCAGTGTCAAAAAGCCCCCGACCATCTTTGAGACACCAAGGTCAGGCTTGGCTCAGGTGCTGCCATACATACCATGGATGGTATGATGCCATTGTCTTTGGACTCCGGACCTTCACAGGTAGTCTCGAACCCTTTTCAGGGTGCTATTGACTTCCATGCTATACTGGTGTTTTCTGAAATGATTAAGTGCATTCTGCCAGGGTTGCCATTGCAGGCAGTTCGGCCAGCAGGACTTTCTGGTGCATGGCCCTCCTTGACTGATAGTATGCCACAGATTTCTGCTTCCCAACCGTCAGTGGCTCCTTCGGCAGCTCCCAGTGTCATCCATGATGAAGACGGCATGGAATATAATCCTGGCATTATGGATTTTAGCGGAGGATTGGGAGAAGAAATAGGAGGTTGAGCAGTTTGAAAGAAACTTGCCCTCTAGCTCTACCCTCTTGTCCTGTAGTGGGGACTCTAGTGTATACCCTGAGGTCTACTCTTGAGGATCCTTCTTTCTAAGCCATGATGTAGCAAATGCAGTATGCCATGGACTTTGATGTGCAAAAGGAATATAATGACGTTTTTAGAGGTACCATACACTCCCACCATTTGTATACTGCTGTTGTATCTTGCTGTAGAAGATGCTGCACTTGCTGCATGGCACAGTCCTCACTCACTGCTTGCAGCCCCTAGAAAAGTTGATGAGCAGTATCCTGCCTCATCTTCTAAGCCTTATTATGCTGACCAGCCTTAAACGGACTTTGTAGTCATCATGGCTGTTCATGATGGGTCTAGAACTCCTAGGCGTGTGAGTACTCTACCTCCTGATAAAGAATATAAGAGGCTGGATTTTACAGGCAAGTGCACTTGTGCCTCTGCCTCATTGGGCCTTTGGATTGCAAACTGTTGGGCACGAAGGATCAAGTATCAGGACAGTCTGTGGAAAGCTGCTCGTACTTCCGCTCAGGCTTTGCCAAGACTGATTTGCTTAAAACATTATCTGCTGGTGCTCAGGTTGGCAAACATTTGCTTCACTTGGCTTATGATGTTTCTGATGTTTCTGATGTTTCTGCCAGTTTTGCATCTTCTTGCATTTGCATGATTTTTGTTCAGATTTGCTGGCTTAGCCACTGATGTGCAACTGGCAGTTTTGAATGTCCCCTTCAAAAGGTACAAACTGTTTGGTTATCATGTCGACAAAGCCCCCAAGACCTTCAGACTTCCAAAATGACTCTGAGATCTGTTAAGTCCCTATACCCCACTCCTGCTAGAGGTTGTGGTAGGGGCCCCTCTCACAGGCCTGATGCATGGGGTAATCGTGCCTACTGTGGTAGAGGTGGGGGCCCCCTCCCTCCTGGTGCCCATGCAGAAGCACCCAAAAACCACTGGTTCCACCTCACTGTCTTCAATCTCTCCCTCTCCTCAGCTGTTACCTGCAGGGGGGGGGGTGGCAGGAGTTCACCATGGATAAATGGGTTCTGGAGACAGTTGCAAAAGGACATTCTCTGGATTTGTTGAAAATCCCTCCAGATCATCCTCTGCCTCCTTCTTTTTTTCCTTTGCGCCACTTGTCCCTTCTAAAAGAGGAGATTCAGACCCTATTTCAAAAGTGTGCCATAGAACAGATTCCCCCCCACAAGAATAGAACAATGAGTTCCAATCCAGATACTTCCTAGTCCCAAAATGGACAAGAGATCTAAGGCCTGTTTTAAACATAAGAGGCTTAAATCTGTACATCGAATACAAAACGTTTCGAATGGTGTCTCTGCATGCACTGATTCCCCTTTTGCAAATGGGGGTGTACTGGCTTTGTTCGCTGGACATGAAGGATGCCTACCTTCATATAAAGACCAGGAAGTCTGACAGTACCTCAGCTTCATGCTGGAAGGCAGGCATCATCAGTTCAAGGTATTACCTTCGGCTTGTCCTCTGTGCCACCGATCTTTACAAAATGCTTGGCAGTAGTGTGGCAGTCCTTTGCAGGAAAGGCCTGTATGTTTTCCCTTATCTGGATGACTGGATCCTGAAGGCCAGCTCCAGGGAAGCTCTGCTACATACCCTGTCTCTGACATGTCAGTTGTTTGACAGCTTGGGAGTTGCACAGTAAATGTGCAAAAATTGGTATTGATTCTGTGCCAATGACTGCAGTTCAGAGGGGTGGTCTTGGACACAGAAAAGGGTTGTGATTTCCTGCCCCGTGATGGGGCAGACACCCTTTGGTGCATAGGAGCCATTGTCTCTGCACAAACAGTGTTACATTTCCTGGGCTTCATGGCTGTGGCCATAGTGATTGTGCCACTGTGCCACTGTCCCAACCTCTATGTGGATACCTCAGCGGACACTCAGGGTCCAGTAGGATCAGTTGATGGACGAGTTGGAACACATGGTCCTTGTCACGTCTTCGCTACAGTGTGTTATGGTGGGTGAATTGACACAATCTACTGAAAGACGTTCCATTCCTTCTACCAGCTCCTGTACAAATCCCCACCACGGATGCCTCGGGCTCCGGGTTGGGTGCTTATTTCTGTCCTTGCTAGACACAGGAGTCCTGGACTATGGTGGAGGCTGAGCTGCTCTTAAATAATGTGCAAACGAGGGCTATCCTGTACAGTCTCCAGGCATTTCAGAATTGTCTCTGCCTCGGTTCTCTGTTAATTTAGATGTGCAATATCCATTTGATGCATTACACCAGCAAACAAGGGGGCGCTCACTGCTGTCCTCTGTGCCGGGAAGCGAGTATGGTACTGGACTCTCTCGCGACCTTCGTCTGTCAGCTGTTTCTCTCCAAGGTCTCCAGAACATGTCTTAGCAGACACATTAAGCAGGTCAAAAGAGAGGAAATGGGCTAACAGCACTAATCCAAAAAATGCTTCACACTGAAGTCTGATAAAAACATTTTATTTAAAAACAGTGGCACTTACCCTACCACATGACCGACATTTTGCACTGACATGTATCTTGAAAAAGCACACATCAGCGAGGAACATCAGTCATGTGGTAGGGTGAGTGCCGCGATCTGTTTTTAAGTAATGTTTTTATCTGACTTCAGTTTGAAGCATTTTTTGGATTAGTGCTGTTAACCCATTTCCTGTCTTGACTTCAGACTTTTAAGGTGGTTCCAGCATACTGTTCTAGTCGCTACCTCCTGCTAGCTTACAGAGGTTTTTCTGGTCCCAGTCAGTGATTCATGAATGGGAACTGCTGACCTCTGTGGTAAATGACCGCTTCTCAAGATGGGGTTGTACAGAGTTGGACCCTGTTGCATCTTCACACAACACAAAACTGCAGTGTTTTGTTGTGCTTGACACTAAACACTTTGAAAATAGACGCTGCCCTAAAGGGTTTTATGTGAAATAAAAAACTAAAAATGTTAACTGTTTAAAATAGAAAATACAATCAGAATCTACCTTTCTAACGGAAGTCTTAAATAATGGTACTTCTTCTTTTTAGAGAAAATTCTAACTTTATTTTTTTAGTTTTTGAGCATATATTTTAACACTTGGCTCCCCAGAGGAAAAGCAGCCAGAATTGTAGGGCCTGATTTACAGATTCGCTATCTGTATTACCTAGTAGCCAGGCATATTTATTTTTATTTGATTAATGCTGCCACTCCCCGCTGGCCATTACTGGTAACTTCACCCAGAGTCCCCAGTGGCCAGACCTCTGATACGTATGATGTGCTAAGCCACGCGGGTCATCGGTACACCTTTATGCATATAGTAACTTTGAGCTTCTTATTCAATGCAGAATCATGCTTATAACACCGGTACCAATCAGCCGAGGTTTTTCTCGGTTGATTAGTACCTGCGCTATAAACACAATTAGGTGCCGAGAAGTTGAAAGTTCTAAATGCATAAAGGGATATAGATGTCCCTTGTGTCTTAGCCTGTCGTGAGCGTCCGCAGAGGGCTGGCTGTGATGAACTTCAGGTAAAGTAGTTGCTTGTAATGGCCAGTGGGTTGTCACAAGATCAACCAGATGAAAAGAAATATTCTGGGCTAGCAAGTTTGAAAATTACACTTGACACTTACAATGTGAATTTGTAAATCAGGGCCTGTTGTTCCCACTGCTTTTCTTCCGGGAAGTTGAAAGTTCACCTTTAATTTTACTCCTTCTGTTTGTTTGCATCCCACACACTGTTGCAGCACTGAGTGATACTAACGTTCAAGCCCCTTTCTCATATTTTGTTAATTCCTCTTGTTGTAGGGCATTTGAACGCAAGTTTTCAATAATCACAGATGTTATACCGGACATTCATCCTGGGGAAGAAATTTTTCGTCCTGAACACTTTGGGAAGCTTCTCACTCCAGATCTCCTCGATTTGAAGAATTTTGAAATTAGTACTCGAAACCCACTAGAAAAGCTTATTGCCAAGTAAGCTAGTAAATAAGTTTCACTGAACTTCTTGTGATCTGTCATCATACGTCTTGACAAGTTATATTTATGGCTTTTTACATATATTTGTAATTCAGTTTTTTGTTTTAGTTATGACTGATAATATATAGCCTGTCTGGCTTCAGGAAGCACCACTCCATCTCTCTCCTCTGGCTCATGGACACTATCCTTTCTGGTAACCTCCACCAATTTTGCCAACTTGGCCAAAGCTTTCAGCACTGTTGCCCACCCTGTTCTTTTGGCAGCTGGACTCTCTGCCTGCTCAGTTAAGTGGCTCCACTTATACACTGAGGACAGGTCTCAAGCTGTCTGTATTGGAGAATCATCTTTGGGGGTATCTCAGTCATCAGGTAACACCATAGGAACTTCACAGTCTGTGAAGGGAATCCACATGGAAGATTTTCAGCAGTACAACTGGGGCTGCCCATGCCGTCTATGTCCGTTGGCGTCATGAGCTCTATAAAGGTGAGCGGCCCCGCTCTCTCCTCAGTTCTTTCTTGCCGTTGACTCGCTCACGTGGGTCTCCGCAGTAGCTCCGTCACAGCATTTGCGCTTTTTCACGTGCGGCTTTTCTAACTTTTGTTTTCAGAATCTCTCTAAAGAGATTCCTCCAGCTTGTTTATGTCGTGAGTTAATCCTTCGACTTCTCTTTTCCGTCACTGCCGCTGCAGAAAGATTGCCTTCACAGATGAACACTCTCTGTCTGCTGTTTTTGGGCCCGACCATGAAGTTTCTGACTGAGTTCTGCCAGAAGTTTAACCAAACAACCTTCAGGCAACTCATAAAGGCTCTCAAAAATTTCCTGATGGATCAGAGGTAGCCAGTTCTTGGTAGTGGTCCTCCGGGGGCCCCGGCCTCTCAGTCGCCTACCGGTTCTTCGAACTCCCAGGCCTCTAAGACCTGAGACAAGTCCAGGGAGAGTGCTCAAAAAAGACAGATCTGACACTTCACCCCAGCGTCCTCTTTCCCCATTGGCCTCTCCTTCTTCTGGGGCTCATCAGCTGTGGCAGCACCGGCAAAGAAATCTGCTGTCCAGGTCTCTGTGCCCACCAGACCCATACCGAGAGTATGTGTGCCCGATTCTCTGGGAGGTTGGTCTGCCCCTACTTCATCAACAATGGGCTCGTCGCCAATAACTCTTCCTTCAAGGCCTGCCCCTTCACCTACTCGGGCTACAGGCTTCTCAGGTTCTTGGGGCCCAGCTTGGACGTCTGTCATAGACACCCCCCCTCTGCGAATACCGTTGATCTAAACGAAATTCTGGTCAAATTTAGCAGTGCAGTTGTGCAACAGCTGGGTGCCCTTTGGCCCTCCTCGCTGACGCAGTTGACGGCAGCCTCGTCGATGCCTACTCATCGGCTATGGGGAAACCCCTGTAGGTCGGCGCAGCCGATGCTGGACCCAGACCTAGAGGAGGTCAACGTCGAGGAGGAGTACCATCCAGACCTCGTTCTTCCTGAGCATGAGGAGGAAGAAGAGAAAGATATCCTTGTCTTGGATGGGTCTATTGTTTCCTCTGTCAGCGAGGATTCAGTGAAGCCCACAAATAGATCTCCTCCTGAGGACCCCCCAATTTTCAATGTGATTAAGCAGCTGTCCTCAGCCATGGGCTTCTACACTGAGGAAGAGGATGCCACCAGGAAAGAATTAGTGGACTTCCTGGAGATTCCAGAATCTCCCCCCAAAGATCATCCCTTCAGTCTTACCAGCCTTGAGGAATGCAGCCACAGTAGCCTGGCACAGACCACACATGGTGTCAGCTATACCACGTAGGGCGGTCAGACTTTATCATGCCCCTCTGGTTTCCCTGTTATGTTGCCCAGCCCGAGATGGACTCCGTGGTCATCAAGGCAGCTCGTGACAGATCTAAGGTGCCTAAGCACCTTAGTTCCCTCCCCCCAAACAAAGTCCCTCAGAATCGACCTCTGGGGTAAGAGGGTATATGCCTCCTCTACTCCAGAGGTTTGAGTATTGCAAACAGTCGGTCACACATGGTAAAGTACCAGAATGCCAACTTTAAGAAGGGCAAGACTGCCGTCCAGGCCCTTCCAGATGGCACTCAAAAGCAGGAACTGCTTCAGTGCCTTCAAGCTGCTGGGGATGTTAGTAAGCATCTCCTCAGAACCCTGTATGACATGGCTGACACAGTTGCCAGGGCAGCTGCCACGGGCATATGCCTACGTAGGCACTTCTGGCTCAGAGTATCAAGTTTTGCAGCTGATGTGCAGCAAAAAGTGCTTAATGCCATCTTTAGTAGCACAAAGCTGCTTGGCCCTGATGTCCAGGACCTCATTAATGATCTGCAAGCCTTGGGCAGAGACCTCAAGTCTGTTCACTCCCTCTACCATACCCAATTGAAGGGTAGAGGGCACCCTCCTTTTTCGTTAAATGAACAGTAGGCCCGGGACAGCTCCCCAACTCCCAGGAAAACGCAGAGCCCAGGCTGCCTTCCCGGCCCCTCCACTGCCATAGTGGCAGGCAAGAGCCCTAGAAGTGAGGGACCAGCCTCTGTGGCTGGCTTCACTTCTGCTTGATTCCTTGTTGGACCCCCCCGCTTCTGGTCCTGGACCAGAAGGTGGTGGTTGGTCAGTTCTCTCTCCATCTGAATCAGTGGAGAACCATAACTTCAGATGCATTGATTCTGCAGATCATAGAAAGGGAAAACACCTTGGAGCTCACCACCCCCGCCCTCCTGTTATCCCCCAGCTCATCTGTCTGTTCTCTGGGAGGAAGTATAGCCCCTTCTGTGCAAGCAGGTCATAGAGCCAGTGCCCAGGCGCCAGGGAAACAAAGGGTTTTACTCCACGTTTTTCCTGGTCCCCAAAAAGATCAGCGATCCAAGGCCTATCCTGGATCTAAAGGACCTCAGTCTGTATGTCCAGTACAGAAAGTTCTGGATGATAACTTTACCAGGCCTGATGCCCCTTCTCAAAACAGGGGACTGGCTCAGCTCACTGGACATGCAGGACGCCTACCTGCACAACTCAATCTTTCCTTCTCACAGGAGATTTCTCCATTTTGCCTTTCAGGGCGAGCATTATCGGTTCAAAGTGCTGCTTTTTTGGATTGTCCTCTGTGCCGCGAGTTTTTACCAAGTGCTTAGCAGCAGTTGAAGTAGCTCTCAGAAGGGAGGGGCTGTGTGTTTTCCCTTATCTTGATGACTGGCTCCTAAAGGCCCCATCCAGGGAACAGCTTTTGCTGACTCTGGAGCGAACTCTTCAGCTCTTCCACTCCTTGGGCATCACTGTCTGCCTGCCATAGTCTGTTCTGGTACCATCCCAAAGGTTGCAGTATATAGGGGCGGTTCTAGACTCTGCACAGAGGAGGGTCTTCCTGCCCCAAAGCAGGGCAGAGTGCCTCATAGCTCAAGCTCAGGAAGTCACCCAGAGTAACTACATGCCTGCCATGGTATACCTCAGATAGCTGGACCTGATGGCAGCTGCCATAACCACTGTTCCACTGGCCAGACTTCATATGTGCATCCTCCAGTGGATCTCCGGATACAGTGGGACCAGCGCATGGATGAGTGGGATCAACCAGTCCTAGTCTTCTCCCCAGTACGCAAGGTACTGCAGTAGGGGATAAACCCCTTGAATTCGCTTCAAGGTGTACTATTCCAGATCTCCTTCTCCCCGCAACAGATCCTAACCACGGATGCCTCGGGACTGGGCTGGGGAACGCACCTGGGTCCCTTCCAGAGCCAGGGCTCTTGGTCCAATTGGAAACCTCCCTGCATATCAGTGTCCTAGAGATGAGGGCAGTGCGCTACACCATGTAGGCTTTTCAGGAGCACCTTGCTCCAGGTCAGCTGCTGGTGCAGTCTGACATCTAAGCGTAGTATACTACATCCAGACAAGCAGGAGGGACTCAATCGTACCCGCTTTGAAGGGAGGCCATGAGAGTGTGGTACTGGGAGCTGGATCACAGTCTGACACTCTCCGCAGTCCATGTGCCAGGTGTGCTCAACACTCTGGCGGACGGTCTCAGCAGGATTCGGTCCAGCATGCATGAATGGGAGCTTCTGTCATATGTCGTAGAAGACTTGTTTGACAGATGGGGTCATCCAGAGTTGGACCTTTTTGCATCTTCACTCAACGCAAAACTGCCCATTTCTACTCTCTATATCCAGGGCCTGGAGTTTTCTGGCGAGATGCGTTATCCCTTTCCTGGAGTGGGAGGTTTCTTTACACCTTCCCTCCATTTCCTCTAATTCAGAGGGTGCTAATGAAGTTGCAGATGGAGGGGGCCAGCATGATCCTGGTAGCTCCCTTCTGGCCGCGAAAGATTTGGTTCCCTCTGCTTCAGCAGATAGTAGAGGAACCTCCTGTCCCTCTTCCTCTTTGCAGGAATCTGCTGACCCAGGCTTGGGGAACCCCACTCCATCCCAACCTCTGATCCATCCATCTGCATGCCTGGCTCCTGAGGACATAGCCATCACCAGGTTCTGGGTCTCTAACAGAGTGGCGGACGTCCTAGTGGCCACCTGGAAGCCTTCCACCCGAGCCACATATGCCATGAAGTGGAAGCGGTTTGCCATCTGGGCTGCTAGACACAGTTTAGATCCTTTCACCTGCCTGGTAACCATATCCTGGACTACCTGCTCTCTCTTTGTCTCTGTGTGTGTCCCCCGCCCAACTCGGGTCTCCAGTACTCCTCCTCAAGGCACACTTTTCGGCTATTTGGGCATTTCACGAGCCTGTGGGTGACTGCACGATGGCTCAGCTGGATGTCTCCCATACCTTTCTAAGGGGCATCCTGCATCTAAAACCCTCAGTCTGTTCTCCTGTCTCATCTTGGGACTTGAATTTTGTTATGGAGAAACTGACCCCGTCTCCCTTTGAACCAATTGCAAATTTGCGCTTTCTCTCTTGGAAAACGTTATTATTAGTTGCCATTACTTCCGCTCAAAGAATTTCAGCGCTTCAGGCCCTCTGGTGCGAGGAGCCTGTTTTGATTTTTCACAAAGACAGGGTGTCTTTGCGCACAAATCCTAAATTTCTGTCTAAGGTGGTCTGAGTTTCCATTCAAACCAGTCTATCCAGCTTCCCGTTTATTTTCCCGAGTGTGCCAGTCAAGGGGAAGCACTGCACCATACAGTAGATTTGCGCAGAACTTGAAGTACTACCTTCTTCAGATCAGGGAGTCTAGAAAGTCGAAGCAGTTGCATGTTTCCTTCGCCCCAGGTAGAGAGAGCGTTTGTTTCTAAGCAGTGTTTATCTAAATGGTTGGCAAACTGCATTGTGTTCTGCTACAATAAGTACGGCAAAGAATTGCCTGGTGCTGTGAAAGCTCATCCCACAAGTGGCATGGCTACCTCTGTGGCCTATTTCAGAGGGGTCTCAGCTGCTGATATTTGTGCAGTTGCCACCTGGAATACTGTCCATACTTTCACCAAGCACTACAGTCTGGACATTGCCTCTGGAGCCCATGCAGGATTTGGCAGGGCTGTGCTGCAGGGCCTCCTGTCTTAAGTTTATGGTGAGCCCTCCTCCCACATTGTCTGTTTTCACATGTAACTACTTGGGACTCGTTTCTACAGTGTTTCCTGATTACTGAGAAACCCCCAAAGAAGACAGAAGAGTTACGTTAGACCTCACTGTAACAATAGCTCTTCGGGGGGATCTCAGTCATCAGGTATGCTTTCCCTCCCACCATCCCCCTTCCTAGAGCTCCTGTCTAGGAACTGGCTGTCTGGTTTATCCAGCCTTTTATATAGGCCTGGGCACCTCTGTGTCTCCTCAGTACCCCATGGCACGAGCCTGGCTCCCTTAGTCTCCGGGGGAAAGAACTGAGGAGGGAGCGGGGATGCTTGCTCACGCCTTTATAGGGTTGATGACGTCGGCTGAAGTCTACTGCATCGGCGGCCTCAGTTGTACTGCTGAAAATTTTCCGTATGGATTCCCCTTCACTGACAGTGAAGTTCCTATGGTGGTACCTGGTGACTGAGATCCCCTCAAAGATCTGTTGTTATGGTAAGTTCTTACTTAACTATTCTTTCCTGCCTCCTCCCCCACTCCCAGTCTGCTCAGGTGTCCCCAAGGGTCTGTCCGTGGCTCAGCTCTTCTCCATTTTTCTAAATGTTCTCCCCTCTGCTTGCTCCTCTGTGTCCATTTACATGTATGCAGATGACTCGGTACTCTTGGCTCCACTTGCCCATTACCCCATGGCCCAGCTCCAGCTGGACTTAAACAACATCCAGCACTGGTTACGTGAAAACCAATTGTCCCTCAGTTCCAAGAAAACAGTTTCTATGACTTTTGACACCAGGCAGAAACTTGCTAGACTCGCCCATTTCCCCTCCTTCCATACGCTGGATGTCGGCTCTTTCAAGTACCTTGGGGTCTTGTTGGACTGTTAGCTCAGTTTCTCTGTTCATGTGGGCACAACCCACAAGAAGCTCCACCCGAAACTTTGTGTGCTTTACAGGAACGAGAGGAGTATCCTGCTTCCTGCCTTCAGTGAGATCCTCTCTAAGAGTATGGTCATGTTTACATTGCTGTTTCCAAATTCACCTTAGCCAGACTGGACCCTCCTCGACGGATCCCCCATGTGCTCACTGTCACAGATTCACTCAGCAGATCAGGTCCTCTACTCCCAAAGTGCCAATCTCTGAGCGCAGTCTTGTGAACAGTCTGTCTGTTTTTGTGAGTTTGGATCAACCTTTGGTCTCAGTTCTGGAGGGATTCAAACTGTTAACCTCTTGCTAGCATACCCAATGCACAGGCTCAGATATATCTGTCTTTGGGGGGCCAGATATCTTTGCCTACGAGCACCTAACCAGGTATTCAGAGATGAACCCTTAAAACTTAATAAAGACCTCAGATTTAAAATGCTTCTGTTTCCAGTTTGGTACCACCATATAAACTTATGTCTGCTGAACCATAAATATTTCTTGGCAAAAGAAAGCAATTCAAAGACAGACCAGGTTTGCCCTAAAATTAGAGTTTTTACTAAAATATATAATAATACGTCACACATACAATATAGAACTCTTGTATCACAAGACATACATATCTTTAAAGAAAACAAGGTTTAAAACAGTGCAATTCCTACAACTATATTTAGATTTTGTCTAGCTTTCTAAATACCTGTTTTCAGTGCTCGGATGTTTCCTTGGTCAATGTCAGATAAAAAGTGTAGATCTATAGTGAAAGAGAATAATCTTTTCAAGCAGTATTGGCTAACCCCTTTTGGATGAAGTCATCCAGCTCCTCCTCTGGTCAGATATCTAACAAAAATATATTTTTTATACAACCACAGGATGTAATTTCAAAGTATTAATTCTGCAACCTTAGCATAACTCAAGTTTCAATGACATCTCTTTTGCTCTCATGCTGTACCCTCTTCACACAGGCTTCATAGGGTCATTTACAACCTTACACCTCTGTGTAACATCCTAGCTTCCCTTATTTTAACGTCATAAACCTAATTTATGATTTCTCTCTTAACAAAATTAACTTAACTCTGTAATGAGCTCAGAGAAACAGGATCCTTAATAAAAGTCTTCCAGTAACACATTGTCTCTAAAAAGACTGAGTGTGTGATACAATGCTGTCAGCACTTCTCTTGGCCTGCATCTGTCAGCTAAAATCTTTGGGGGGGGTCATTCCTAGAGCATTTGAATTTTCAACAGAGACATTAATACATTTTATATTAAAAAAATATAATACAGCACTCAGAACTGGCTGTCTACGTCACACTCACCACTGTTCCTTGTATACCTCTCTTGATGCCAGGCGCCTTGCCCACTCTTGTCTCCAAATTTTGGGCTGACTGCCTCCCCTCTTACCGTGTTTCTACCCGCCCCCCAACTACTACTTACTCCCTTATCAACTCTGGCTGTTGGCTCGCTCTCCTATGAAATCTGCTGGTCACACTGTCTTGTCTTTCTGCTTCCATAAACTCTGGTACTTTCTTGCCCCTTTCATTTGCTCTGTCCTACCTTTCATAGAAACATAGACTTTGACGGCAGATAAGGACCACTTGGCCCACCCAGCCTGCCCATTTCCCTACCTCCTGGATAAGCTGCAGATTCTAGTTAACCAACAGCCTATTTCCTGCAACCCCCTACTATAATTGCCTTATGTCTGTCCCATGCATGTTTGAATTCCTCCACTGTTTTAGACCCCACAACCTCTCCAGGAAGGCGACTCCATCGTCCACCACTCTCTTCGTGAAAAGAATTTCCTCACATTACCCTGAGCCGTCCCCCTCTAAACTTTAAATTGTGCCCCTTGTTCTTACACATCTCTTTTCTGAAAGATGCTACCTCCTGGACTTTGTTGATTCCCTTGAGGTACTTAAAAGTTTATATCATGTCCCCCGTCCCTCCTTTCATCAAGAGTATACATATTAAGCTCTCTGTCTCTCTTCATATGGTTTCTGATGTAGACCCTGCACCATTTAGTTGCCCTCCTCTGGACTGCTTCCATCCTGTCTATGTCCTTGCGTAGATGAGGTCTCCAAAACTGCGCAGTACTCAGATGGGTCTCACCAACTGTCTGTATAGAGGGATAACCACTTCCCTTTTTCTACTTGTGATGCCCCTCCCTATGCATCCCAGTATCCCCCTGGCTTTCCCTACTGACTTCTCACATTGCATACCCACCTTTAGGTCATCTGATATGACTACACCCAGATCTCTTTCCATTATTGTTGTTGTTAGTACCTCCCCTGCTATTGTGTACTCTTCTCCTGGATTTTTATTTCCCAGGTGCATTACTTTGCACTTCTTTGCATTGAATCTAAGTTGCCATATGTCTGACCATTCCTCCAACCTTGCCAAGTCCCTTCTCATCCTTTCTACCCCCCCTTGTGTATCAACTCTGTTACAGATCTTTGTGTCATCCACAAAGAGGCATACCTTTCCTTCCAGACCCTCTGCAGTGTCACCTATAAAGGCGTTAAAGAGGACTGGACCCAGTACTGAGCCCTGAGGTACTCCACTAGTAACCCCCTTTCTTCAGAATGTGTTCCATTCACTATTACCTTCTGTGTCCTGTTGTGCAACCAGTTTTACCCAGGCTACCAAATTGGGACCCACTCCCCAGGCTGGCAATTTTATTAATCTTTTGTGCGAGACTGTGCCAAATGCCTTGCTAAAGTCTAGGTAGGCCATATCCACAGCCCCTCCCTGGTCTATTACTTTGGTCACCCAGTCAAAGAAATCGATTAAATTTGTCTGACATGACCTTCCTGCTGTGAATCCATGCTGCTTTGGGTCCAGTGCCCCGCTGGCCTCTAGGTACTCAACAATTCTTTCTTTCATGCTCTTAAATCTCTCCTCTGTGATTTCACTACTCACACCTGCAGTTGCTCCTAACCCTGGGCCCTGGACTGTTGTCCGCTGTCCTTCACCCTTTACTGTCACTAATACAGCCACCCTCCCCAGCTTTAGCCACTACCCCATACCCCTTCTTAGCATTGCATTGTTGTACACTGCATATTATTCTTGTTCTGCATTTATAGTATTGCATATTTCATGTTCGGAAGCATTGCCTGTGATTTTCTCATTTTATTGTACTTCTTTCCATATCCTTTTCTGACTCAAAAACGGGGAAACATTCATACTGCTGGGGGGGTGAGTGTGTGTGTGTGTCTGTGTGTATAATGTTCACCACTCAATTTAAAGGTGATAGGAAACAGTTTTTTCCACTTCTAGATGCCCTCCTGTTGTACTTTGTGTTTATCCAATATTCTGATATGTTTTTGCCCTGTTTTGTTAAATTTATAATCTAATTTTGTTGCCTGTAACTAATCTGAATCCCCCTCTCCTTAGCAGTTTCCACTCTTTTGATAATGCTTGAACAGTCTATGATATCAATAACACCATTCCAGGGCCGGCCATGTGGTGCCGAGGGTTGAGGCATTAGACGCCACACCACGCCGGCGACCTGTGTTCTGAAACGGACTCTAGACGCCGGGGGTTGGCAGGGGAAGGAGAGGATTGAGGGTCCGGAGGACTGCTTTCCTCTCCCGGGGTGGGTTACAGGGGACTCTCTGATCTGTTGTGGCCCCGATGGAGATCGGGGGCAGTACAAGATATGGGCCAGACGCATGGGGGAAGATGATGGCAGACACCGGTGGCAGAAGTGGAGCTGCGCAGGGTCATTGCACGCCACATCCTCAGAGGGAAACAGTAAGGAAAAATCCCTGGAGGACCTAGGGAGGTGATGGTGACCCCAGGAGCCGATGCCCACATCCCAAACCCGGACCACTTTCCACCGGCTCTCCTGAGCCCTTTAACCCAGCCACGGGCCGACTATCTAAATTTCAGAAAGGAAGCCAGGTAGGAGAGGCGGTCCCACCCTGGGGGCTTAGATGAGGGCTGGCTGAGTCCATGGGCTTGGGGGGAGCTCAGCCCTTGTACTCCCGATGGAGGGAGTTTCAGGCAGGGAGTAGAGGCCGAGGCTGAGTGGGTACACCTGAGGGATGCACTGGTCCTCCGGTGTAGAAACAGAATGTTAAAAAAAAAAACAAAAAAAAACAATTCCTTCCAAGGACAGCCCGGTGGCGCTGAGGGTTGGGACCCTAGACACCACAGCTTGCGCCATGTTGGCAACCGGAGTTTGGGAGCGGACTGTGGGAGCCGGGGGTCGGCGGGGGAGGAGAGGATTGAGCATCCGGAGGACTGCTCTCCTCTTCTGCGGTGGGGTAGTGGGGACACTTCTCTCTGTAGCGGCTCCCGGTGAAGACCAGGGGCACTACAAGAACCGGGGCTACTGAGGGGGCGAGGCGATGGCAGACGTCAGCGGAAGGGGGTGGGATTGTGTCCTCCATGCAGACGTCATTGCACATGTGTGCCTTGGTGGAGGGATGGGGGACTGAAGGAGGAAAACCCTGGCTGCCGGGGGGGAGACACGACAGTAGGACTCTGTGGGCTGAATCCACACGCCCAATGCCGGCCCTGACCGTGACTTGATTATTCTTAGTCCCTGCCTCCTCCCATATGGGCCCTGCGGGAGAGGGGACCAGCACCCAATTCATGGTCGGGGAAGGGGTTCAGACGGGCGGTGGAGGCGAGGTTGAGTGGGCCTGAGACGTGCCCTGGTGACCAGGAGGGAAACAGTCTGAAAAAAAAAAAAAAAACACACCATTCCAGGCCATTTAAAGGGAAATGTCCATCTAGGATTAAATTAAGTAATATTACCAATGGAAATCTGCTTTACATAAGCTATTGACCGAACCCGTAACACTTTTAAGGCCAGACTTATACTTATTCAGTTTCCCCCTCCCTTTATAGCTGCAGGTATCCATTTGCTAAAGCACAAGCACAGGAAATGACATCACATCAGAGAAAACACATATATAGTCGATAAATATTTTAACCAGGAGAGGCACACTTAGCTGAAGCTTGAGTCGAGGTGCAACCTGAGAGCACAAGAAAGTTAAATGACTTGATCAGGGTCATACAGTAATGCAGCTGGGGGGCTGTGGGATTCAAACCCAGGTCTCCAGCTCAGAACCTTAAACCACTGCGCTATACTGCCTCCTTCAAGGTAAGAGGAAAAGAAGAGTTAGACCTCTTGATGAGCAGTAACAACCAGCCACTTAATAGTTTAGTGATTGCACCTGGGAGCATCATGGAAGTGAAAAAGTTTTCTCAAAAAGGGGCTACTGGAGATTTCCTGCTGGAAAGTCAGCGGTGGCCAAACAGCTCCAAACTGCTTTGGATATTGGAGACTCTGGTGCCCGGTCAGTAGCAGCCGCAGTAGCCGTGTGCCGCAGAGCTTGGCTGCGGATCTCCACCTTCACGGCAGATACCCAACACAAGCTAGCAGATGTTCCTTTCCTGGGCACTGACTTGTTCGGGCGTGGGGTGGAAGGCCATCTCCAGATAATCGAGGTCAAATGCCACCTTGGACTCGGTTACGTCTGCCCAGAAAGACAAAGGCTGCCAGCAGCAGCAGCGTAAGCCTTTCCGCTCCTGTGGCATGTCCGGCCCAGCAGCACTTGCAACAGGGCCAGCAGGCTCACACTTGGCGTCCTAAGGCCAAGTCTGCCGCTTCCTCAAGTAGGAAGCCTGGAGGAAAAGGTCCAGGCAGCGGCCCCTCGGCCGGCCCTTCCTCCAAGCCTGCCCAGTGACGGGTTGAGGGATGTCACCCCCAACCTCATCACTTCTCCCCAGGTTCCCCCCGTGGTGGGACGGCTCCGCCTGGTCCGCTATCACACAGACTGTTGGGTGCTGGAAGTGGTCGGCAGGGGTCTGCCTCTGGAGTTCAAGCAGTCCCCTCCCTATCGAGCCATTGCCCCACGGGGGGCTACAGGTTCCGCAGTCTCTCTGTCGTTGAGCCGACATTGCTCTGCTCCTCCAGAAGGAGGTAATCGGCGAGGTGGCGGATCCCCCTTCAAACCCAGGGTTTGTGTCCCGGTACTTCCTGGTCCCAAAGCGGATGGGGGGCTGGTGCCCCATTCCTGATCTGCACGACCTGAAAAAGTTCCTAAGGTTGCGCACTTTCAGGATGATCACTCTGGCTCAGATCATGCCATCCTTGGAACTAGGTGTGTGGTTTTGCTTTCTGGATCACCAGGACACATTTTTTCATGTCCCAGTCCGTCCTCCTCATCAGTGATTCCTAAGCTTCAGAGCAGAGGGATCACTTTGCGAGTTCTGGATCATGCCCTTCGGCCTGTCTCCAGCTCCCAGGGTCTTCACCAAATGCATGGCAGTGGTGACAGCATTCCTGCGGCGCCAAGGGGTCCGGGTGTACCCTTACCTAGACGACTGGCTGATTGCAGCCTGCTCTGTGGTGGAGGTGGAGCGGTCCAGGGATCTGGCTCTCCACGTCTGCTCTCAAATTGGCCTCCTGATCAACGAGGCCAAATTGGAACTCGTGCCATCACAGGTGATTCAATTCATTGGGGCAGAGCTTGACCCTCTTCGAGCCAGAACCCGGCTCCCGGTGGACAGGGCCAAGGTCCTTTCCTCCTTTGCCCAGTCATTTCTGGTTGGGCAGTTGCGCCCTGCCCGGGACTTCTTGCACCTTCTAGGCCTCATGGCAGCCTGCACCAGCATGGTCCGTTGGGCCCGCTGACATATGCACCCCCTGCAATGGGGGCTGGCCAGCCAGTGGTCTCAGCGCTCCTGTCCTTTGGACCAGCCAGTGACAATGACCCAGGAGATGTGGGACGGCCTACAATGGTGGCTCGTCCCAGCTCATCTTCTGGAGGGTATCCTGTTTGCTCCGCCTTGAGCCGATGGTCACTCTTACGACCGACGCCTCTCTGGGTTGGGGTGCCCATCTCGGGGGAACTCCAGGCCCACGGCTTCTGGTCCCCTCAGGAGTCTTGATGCCATTTCAACCTGCTGGAGCTTTGAGCAGTTCGACTAGCCCTCACCGCCTTCGCTCTGTTTGCACAGGGTCAAGTGGTTCAGGTCCAGACAGACAACACCACGACCATGTACTTTCTCAACCGTCAGGGTGGGACGCACTCCTTGCCTCTGTGCAAGGAAGCTCTCTGCATTTGGTCTCTCGTGATCAGCCTGGAGGCGGATCTCCTAGCCATCCATGTGGCAGGAGCCTCCAACAGTCTGGCGATGCCCTCAGCCGGATAGGCGCTGCATCTGACGAGTGGTCTCTCCTGCCGGAGGTAGTGCAAGACCTGTTCTCCTTTGGGGCACCCCTCAGGTGGACCTGTTAGCCTCAGGGAGAATGCAAAGCTGAGGCTGTTTCACGGCCTCCCCCACCACCCACAGGGCTCACTGCAGGGGATGCCTTCTCGAGGCCGTGGACCCTGGGCCTCTTTGTGCCTTCCCTCCATTTCGCTTGATCCACAAGGTGCTTCTCAAGGTGAAGAGGGACAAGGCGCAGGAGATTCTGGTAGCCCCAGACTGGTCTCGCCAGTTCTAGTACCCAGATCTCCTCAACCTGAGCTCCAGGCTTCCGAGGCGGCTTCCAGCCTGCCCGGACCTGATCTCAGTCGACAAGGGGAAGGTTCTCCATCCGGACCTTCAATCCCTGCACCTGATGGCCTGGTTCCTGAGCGGCTAGAGTTCCAGGCCTTGGATCTTTCTGACGAGGTCCTCAACGTCGTTGAGGCATCCCGTAAAGGGTCTACCAGAAAATGCTATGCCTTCAAATGGAAGAGAGTCTCCATTTGGTGTCAGGACAAGGAGTTGGACCCCTCTTCCTGTCCATTGGCTAGCTTTTTGGACTACCTGTGGTTCCTTTCCCAGCTAGGGCTTCAGTTGATGACCCTTAAGGTGCACCTGGCAGCCATCTGTGCTTACTGGGCGCGGGTCGGCAAGCAGTCGGTGACGCAGGAAAAGGTGGTCAGGCGCTTTTTCAAAGTCCTAGACCACATATCCCCTCCGGTGCGAGAACCTCCACCTTTGTGGCATCTACTGCTGGTATTGGCTAAGCTCATGGGCAAGCCATTCGAACCGATGCACAGGTGCGAAATCTCTCACCTGTCGTGGAAGACCGCCTTCTTGGTGGATGTCACGTCAGCCAGAAGGATAGGAGAGCTCCAGGCGCTTTCCATAGAGTCTTCCTTCCTGGTCTTCCGCAGGGACAAAGTTGTCCTTCGCCCGCACCCGAAGTTCCTTCCGAAGGTGGTGTCTGAGTCTCACTTTAACCAGGTGTTGACTCTGCTGATGTTCTACCCCAATCGCACCTCGGAGGCCGAATATAGGCTCCATACTTTGGACCCTAGAATGGTGCTCGCTGCTCATAAGGAGCAGACGGCCGAAGTTCGGGGAGAGGTTCGCCAGGTGTTTGTCACCTACGCTGAAGCCGCACCTGGCAGACCTGCAGCCAAGCGGACGATAAGTAGGTGGGTCACCTTCTGCATAGATCTCTGCTATAGGTTGGCAGGCATGGAGCCTCTCAAAGGGATAAGAGCTCGTTCAGCCTGCCAAACCGCTGCTTCGGTGGCTGCTTCTAGGGACGTCCCTATCCAGGAAATCTGCAGCGCTGCTACCTGGAAGTCAGCACACACCTTTATTTCCCATTACCACATTGACCTTGAGTCACGCCGGGATGCTGGTTTTGGGACCTTGGTTCTCCAGTCCTTATTCCCTAAGTGGGGTGCGTGCCTTGCCTCCCTCCTCCCAGAGAACTGCTAGGAGTCTGCCAGACAGTATGGATTGAACAGCATATCCACGTCCCTAAAAATACAGGTTACTTACCTGTAACAGGAGTTCTAGGAGTGGTATATGTTGTTCATCCACATGACCCACCCAACCTCCCCGGTTTCACGCAATCTGGCTTCCAGCGGGCTAGATCTGGTTTCATGGAGCGGAACTGAGGGTTTTACCACCCAGGTGGGTGAGAGGAGCCAGCTTGAATACCTTCCGCCAGTAATTAAAGCGGCAAGGAACCTGCCAGACAGTGTGGATGAACAACATATACCACTCCTAGAACCACTGTTATAGGTGAGTAACCTGTATTTCTGGGATGTTAGACGCACTTGGGCTGCGGCCACGTGCCCAACCACCCAGGTGTGAGGTTATCCCAGTACAGCCCACACCCTGTCATGTCTTACTGCTTAAGTAAACCAAAATGTTGTTGCACAGAAACTGCAGAGTGGGACCAGCCTCACACTTAGAGTGTGGGGCACCTTGTGCTGAGTGTTCCCCTTTAAATAAAATAAGATCTTACTTCGAGGGGGCTCTTGCAGTAGGCAATGCCATTAGAGCTAAGCTGCCAGGTGCTGGGACCACACAGATCATTTCTAGCTCGCAGTCATTAGCAGGGGACCCCCCTCCCAACATGGGCACGCTGACATCCACCAGTGGTATAAAAGGGGTGGTCCCCCAGCCCATCCTCAGTTCTTTTCCAGCCATTGACCTGTGCAGGTTTGACCTTCATTGACGCTTGCATCTGTTGACTGCCATTTTTATTGCATTTTACCCATGATGATTTCTTATTTTCTTACCAGTATTCTTCCTTTTTCAATATTTTCATCATTCCTTGCATGTCTTCTTCATCAACATCTTTGGACTGGCGAACAAAGTGTGCTTGCAGCAAGCAACTTCCATCCAAGGAAGACCACTCTTCCTGCCTGCTCTGTTTAGACCCTGACCATGACACCGAGCGAGGCCTACCAGCATTGCCAGGACTTCAACCAGGCCACACGGAGACACTGATTGAAGATCCTCCAGAGTGTTTTGCTGCAGCAGAAATTATCTGCTATGGAGAAGGAGCTCCAGGGGAAAAGTACCTCTTCCTCCCTGGGTTCCCGGGGTTTCCACTTCCTCCCCTTCCCAGAAGGAGGAGTAGTCAGGTGGGAGGCACAAGCACCAGGGCAAGCACAGGGCTTCACCCCTTCAGGTTACAGCATTAAGCAGCGGCAGATTCTGGGTCTTCTCCCGGGGGAGATCGTCCCTTCCTCTACTGGCAGCTCTCTCTCCCCTTCAGGGTTCCCAGTGTCTCAACCTCCCGTCGTCCTTACTGTTTCGGGCAGTGGTTCTCTGGGGCTTCAGACTCCATCCCTAGCCTCCCAGCCCCTGGAGCTCAGGCCCTTAGTTCCAGTAGGTCCTCAGCCAGGCGGCTCGACCAGTCTTAGCCTGAACTTGGCATTTCCCACGTCGGTCTAGAGTTCTGAGACTGATGCCTCCAAGCGACGCCTGGAGCATGCGCTCACCTCCCCCGTGAGAGTGATACCTCTGCTTCTGGGGACTAACTCCCCTGCGCACGCTTCTTCTTTGAGGCCTGTGCCGGCTGTTTCACCTGACCGGCATCAACCCTTTCTGGCTCGGCCGACATTGGTCCTACCAACACAGGTCCCGACGATGCCCCAGTTGTCATCCCCGCCCTCAGCAGATGCCTGAGGACCAAATGCCAGGTCTTTCAACTCCTAGACTGACACTGAGCAAACATACGCTGCAGGGATCGACGCCAGATAAGCCTTCCCTGGCTCTATATCCCCAGATTATTACTATGGATTTCAACATCTCTTTTTCGGCATGGTGAGAGTTCATGAAGAGTAAGAACTCACCGAGGGGACCCCCCCCTACTCCACTTCCAAAGGACCCTCCTCCAAACGTAGACCGGGTGGGCCCTACCTGTCCCCGGTCTCCAGACCATCCTCCTAAGGACCGTCGCCCACTGTCGCCAGTCCCAGATTCTGACCTTTTGGGAGGGGTTTCACCATCTTCTTCCTCGGATGACTCCAAGTTACTGTCGGAGCCAGAGGAACCAAGAGACAATAACAGATCGCCTCCTGATGATCCTACCATCATGATGTCATGAGGCACACAGTCCCTGATTGGCTAGGACACGGAGGAGCAAGACCCTGAGCGTCGGCGTCTCGTTACTTTTCTGTGTAGGATGGAAACCCTTCCTATGGTGGCACCTCCTCTTATCAAGTCATTTGAGGATGTCAATAGGGCCACCTGGAATAGTTCTTTCTCAACTCCGGCCTTAGTCAAGAAGGCAGACTGCCTTTACCATGCCCCCAGGGACAAGCCTTTCTGTGGGGAGCATCTGAAAGCAGATTTAGTAGTTATGAGTGCTGCTCATGACTGTACTAAGACAACAGGCATCTTAGTACCCACCCTCTGGATAAAGAGCCTCGCCAGGTGGATCAGTTTGGCAGAAAAGTTTACACTTCTACCACCCTGACCGTGCAAATCCTGAATTTTCTGGCCCACATGGTTCAGTACCAGAATGCCCTGTGGGACAAAGATTTAGAGTTGGTACAGGCTCTTCCTGAAGACCCTGCCAAGTTCCATTTAGTCCAGATTCTAAAATCCGGCTCAGATATGGGTGCTGATGTCCTTGGAGCTTCCTGTGATCCGGCAGATGCCACAGGCTGAGCAGCAGCTACTGGAGTGTGTATTCGTTGCCATTCCTGGCTCAGAATGTCAGGCTTTGTCCTGGACATACAGGCCAAAATCCTGGCTGCCCCTTTCTGGGATCCGGTCCTATTTAGTGAGGATGCCCAGAGTATTCTCTCGCCTGCAGGAGTCTGGCAAGACACTGAGGTCTGTATAGTACATGTATCATTCCCAGCCTGTGCCCAACCAATTGCCAGTCCTTTAGTTTGCTTAACAGACAGCAGCTGTAGGGCCAACATTCTAGAGGTGCGTTCAAACGCATGGCCACTTCTCAGACGGCTGGAGCCTCATCTCCTAGGGCCCCCAGAGCACCCCAGGCCGCTTTGCTCATCCTGAGCTCCTAGGCTTGAATTCCTATGCCCCCCGCAGACGTGTTGGGGGAGGCAGTGGGGGGAAGGGTCGCTTTTCCCTGTACCTAGAAGGATGGCGCAACATAACCTCAGACCAGTGGGTCCTCCAGCTCGTGGAAAAAGGACACACACTGGAGTTTCTGGAACCTCCCCCCTTTGGACAACCCTCCCTTGCGTTCTCAATACCCTCAAGCACACATTGCCCCTATTCAGGAAATATTCAGACGTTTCTGCGCAAATGGGCCATACAGCCCATCACACCTGCCCAGCAAGGGAAGGGGTTCTTTTCTCACTTTTTCCTGGTCCCAAAGAAGACTGGTGACCAGAGACCAATTCTTGACCTCAGCCAACTGAACCTGTTCATAGAATACAAGTGCTTCAGGATGATCACCCTCCATGGCCTGCTTACACCCCTTCACCAAGAGGACTGGCTTTGTTCTCTGGATATGCAGGATGCTTATCTCCATATCCCAGTCTTTCAGCACCACAGAAGATTTCTCCGTTTTTGCTTACAGGGAAACCATTACCAGTTCAGGGCCCTGCCATTCAGCTTTTCCTCTGCTCCCCAAGTCTTCTCCAAGTGCCTGGCCATAGTAGCTGCTGCCCTCAGGAGGCAGGACCATTGTCTTTTTCTGTATCTGGATGACTGGCTACTTACAGTCCCCTCCAGAGACCAGCTAATCGGACTATGGAGGCCACCTTCTACTTGTTACAGAAGGTGGACATCACTCTGAACCTGCCCAAGTGCTCCCTTTGGCCGAGCCAATGCTTGCAGTATATTGGAGTGATCCTAGATTCAGCTTGGGGCAAGGCTTATCTCCTGCAGGACAGGGCGGAACACTTTCAAGTGCAGGCCAGTCTGGTCACTGCATCTTGCCAAGTTCCAGCCAGATCCCTCCTGCAGCTCCTGGGGCACATGGCAGCAGCCATAGCCGCTGTTCCTTTTGACTGCCTGTATATGAGGGTGTCTCAGTGGTCGCTTTGGGTTAAATGGGACCAGTGCACTGAAGATTTGGAGCACCTAGTCTTAGTCTCCAACCCTGTGTGGCAAATCTTGGACTGGTGGTTGAACCCCTTCCAACCTATTTCAAGGAGTTCACTTCCGAGCGGAATCGCCACAACAGATTCTCACAACGGATGCATCAAACCTGGGCTGGGGCGCCCATCTTGCAGACTGTCAGATTCAGGGGACTTGGGCACAGCATGAGCTGCATCTCCATATCAGTGCCTTGGAGACTAGGGCAATCCTGTATGCCTTGCATACCTTTCAAACGCATCTGCTCCTGGGCCGTCCTCTGATTCAGACAGACATGTCAGTCGTCTACTACATAAACAAGGAAGGGGGGAGTCACTCTTACCCTCATGGCTTCTCTGTAAAGGGGGTATGGTACTGGGCTGGGCCATAGAGCACGACCTGGAACTGACAGCTGTACAAGTTCCAGGCATCCAAAGCATTCTTGCCAACAGCTTAAGTCTGTCAGCATAGAAAGTACACAAATGATCCTTCCCTCCATAGTCAAGGATCTCTTCGACAGGTGGGGTCATCCAGAACTAGACCTTTTTGCTTCCCCACTCAGTGCAAAACTGCCCAATTTCTGCTTGCTAGATCCAGGGCTTGGTGCTTTCTAACGAGATGTGTTGTCCCTCTCCTGGGCAGGTCCTTCCCTCCCTTTCCGCTCTTGCAAAGGGTTCTTCTCAAGTTGTAGTCAGAAAGCCGGCCTGGTGGCACTGAGGGTTGAGGCAGTGGACGCCACACCTCGTGCTACGCCGGCGACCTGAGTTTGGGAGCAAGCTTGAGGGGCGGGTGAGGATTGCGCGCCCACAAGGCTGCTCTCTTCCCCGGGGGGGGGGAGGACAGGGCATCGCTCGGCGTGCCAGCGACTCCCGGTGGAGACCAGGGGGGTGCTACAGCATGCAGGGTGGCGCACACACAGCATGGCTGATGCTTGGCAGGGTTGCCGTGTCCCGTAGCATCAGAACATGCACCACACACGGGAGGGGGTGGGAGCGAGCACCAGAACATTTAAAACACCGGTCTGCGGGGTAGGTGACGGCACCTGCCCCCACGGCCGGGTCCATCCTGCCTGGCCTTCCAGATTCCTCCACCTGGGTTCTCACCCACAACTGGAGACTGACTGAAAGAGGGTGCCCAAGAGGAGGGGCAGCCGCACCCTGGAGGGGTTAGGCTGGGGGTGCAGATTGTGGGACAAAAAGGAGGAGAGAGGAGGCACAGGTCGGAGGACTTCGGGCAGGATGCCTGAGAGGCCTCGTAGACCTTGACCGGAGGGAAATAGTTTTTTTTTTGGGGGGGGGGAGTTGTAGTCAGAGGGAGAGAAGATGATCCTTACAACACCCTACTAGGCTCGCCAGATATGGTTTCCACTTTTGCAGCAACTAGCTGTGGAAGTTCCACTTCCCTTGCCCCTTTAATCTGACCTCCTTTCTTAGGATCAGGGCACCCTCGTCCACCTGGACCACAAGTCTCTACATCTCTAGGCATGGCTCCTACAGACTTAGCCATTGCCTGCCTTGGAGTTTCCTCCCGGGTGGTGGATGTTTTAGTGGCCACTAGAAAGCCTTCTACTAGAGCCACTTACGCCATGAAGTGGAAGTGGTTCTCAATTTGGGCCACTGCTTGGCACTTGGAACTCTTCACCTACCCAATGAATCTCATCCTGGAGTACCTCGTTTCTTTTTTGGTCTTGGGTCTGGGTTACTTCTCACTTAAGGTGCATCTTTCTGCCATCTTTGCGTACCATGTGCCTGTTAAGGGCAAGATGGTTCCACAATTGGATCTCTCCTGCACCTTTCTGCAGGGTATCCTTCACTTGAAACCTCCCGTTAGGGATCCAGCCTTGTCATAGGGTTTATTTGTTTTAGAGAAACTTATTCTGCATCCCTTTGAGCCAGCTGAGAGCTTCGCTTTCTGTCATGGAAGGCATTGTTTGTGGTTGCCATTACCTCTGCTCGGAGGATTTCCGAGCTCTAGGCTGTGATGTGTAAAGAACCCTTATTTAGTTTTCCACGAAGACGAGGACGTCTTTGCGGACCAATCTTAAGTTTATGCCAGAGGTGGTGTCTGAGGTCACATTAAATCAATCCATCCACCTGCTGGTTTATCATCCGGAGTATGCTAGTCAATGGGAGGCCTTACTTCATAGTCTTGATGTTCACCGGGTATTTAGGTTTTATCTGGACCACACCCATCTTGTTAGGCAGTCTGACCAAGTGTTTGTCTCATATGCCCCCAGGAGACAAGGGACTCCTGTTTCTAAACAGTGTTTATCTAAATGGCTGGCTAATTGCATTGTTTATTGCTACCGCAATTATGACAAGCCTTTGTCGGGACCTGTCAAAGGCATTCTACCAGAGGCATTGCTGCCTCAGCTGCCTCCTTCAGAAATGTGTCCGCTGTTGACATTTGTGCAGCTGCTGCTTGGAGTTATGTCCATACCTTCATCTAGCATTACAGCCTGGACATTGTCTGTAGGCGTGGAGCCAGCTTCGGCCTTGCAGTCCTCCAGGGCCTACTGTCTTAGAGTGCCCTATGGCTGATTCTGGCCCCCTCCCAGCTGACCGGTCAGTTCCTTCACTGCTTGGGACTCTGTCCTAATGGTGTTGCCTGCTGTAGGAGCCACCTCAAAGTAAGAAAGTTCAGTTACATAAGAACTTACCGCAATAGTAGATCTTGAAGAAGAGCTCTTGCAGCAGGCACTGCTTTCCCTCCCTCCCTCCTTCCCCTGGGTTGCTGCTTTTTCATAGCATTTAATCTGCTTTCCTCGGTCATGAGGAACGTCTTTGGTTCTCCATTCTCTGTTCATGCTGGGGTCTTTGGCGGGAGCACTGAGGTTGGGCTGGGGGACCGCCCCTTTTATACCATAGGCGGATGTTGGCATGCCGATGTCGGGGGTGGTCCCCTGCTAATGACTGTTGCTAGAAGTTTTCCGTGTGGTCCTAGCACCTGGCGGCTTAGTCCTAATGGTGTTGCCTGTGGCAAGAGCTCCTTTCTAAGATCTACTGTTACGGTAAGTTTTTTACGTAACTGTACTTTTCTAGCACCAGCAGTTCCAAAGTTAGATATTCAAAAGATAATTTCTTTTAAATGTGGTAATTTTGGAACCGTTGGTGCTAGAGACCTAATTTTTTAAATGAATGCTTGGTATCAGCTAAGTAGATGTATCAATAAAATAGTTCAACTGCGACCATATGTCGATAGAGAAAAATAAAATAGTTAAAACAATTTTTTTAAGTCCTATTATTTGTAACAGCATGATATATCGACATGTATAGATATTTAGCGACACAGTAGAACTGTATCATTGGGATCAATACACGTTGAACAAACTCCAAGCTTTCATTAAAAAAAAAAAAAAATAAAAGGGACACTATCAGCTGTACACTGACTTTTTTTGTGTCCCATTATCACAAAAGTACCTGCATTCCCTGCAGCCTTCTTAACCATAAAATATAAATGCCTGCTTGGGATGTCCAGTAATTAAATATTTTTCATTTTTTAGGCTATTTAAAACTTGACGTTGATGCATGGTCACATACTTAACTTGTGTATGCACGAGTAGTTCATTTAGCTTGCTGTATGAGATTTTTTAATTTCTTTAAAGCCATCAGTCTACCGAATTTAGCAAACTATCTTAAAAATGAAAATGAGCGCAAACATACAGAAGTACAGAGTTGAAATCTGAAGCTGTAACTCTGGGCAAGTGCATTCAAACAGCATGAAAAATGAAACAAAATATTTCACTGGTGGACATCCCAAGCAGGTATTTATATGTTAGGGCAATTAAGAAGGCTGCTGGGAGCGCAGGCACTTGGTGTATAGCTGACTGTGTCCCTTTAAGCTTCTAGTAACAGTTCAGATATTGCAGCTATTAAAATATAATTTCAAGCCTTATGAACTATTATAAAAGATTATGTTTGGAAATGGTCGGAAGGTACTTCTGGTTGTTCTGGGCAAGAATAAACAGAGCCTTTTTTACTTGTATTTTTCTGAATATTGTATATTGTAATTGCACTGTAATCTCCCCTTCCTTGTCCCCCAGGATGCATCGGGAAACTCAGTTTTACTGGCTCAGTATATCTTTTTTTGTTAAAGCATTTGAAATAATGGATAAATATACTATTTATTTGAGACATTTTGCTATGCCTCTTGCTGTACCTTTCCATGCTGCTGTAACTGTAGAGGCAGTATAGCACAGTGGTTTAAGGCTCTGAGCTGCAAATCTGGAGACCTGAGTTTGAATCCCACAGCCCCCACTTGCATACTGTGTGACCTTGAGCAAGTCACTTAACTTCCCTGTGCTCCCAGGTTGCACCTGTAAACAAGCTTTCAGCTCAGTATGTTACTCCTGGTAAAACAATTGGAAAAGGAAAAAAAAAAAAAACCTTCCTAGTTATATCCAGAAACAAGCTGTGGTGGTTCAGTGTGCGTATTTCAGCCAAAAAAGTTCTAAATACCATGTGCATAAAATGTTTACAATAAGGCAAGTGTTCTTTCAAGAAGCTTGTTCTAAAATATATTCACGAAGTATATAATGAAAGTATAGCCAAATTATTGAAACAGTGTATTCCTCCCACTTCCACTCCTTTCATCTGTTTAAATGTGGTAGAAATAAGTCCCAACTCAAAATGAAATTCCATAACTGGACTGGGATACATTGCAAAAAAGGCACATGGTGGCTGATAAGACATGATGATTTTTGTATCTGAAAGACTCTGGACCATCAAACTTAATAATGTGTGTGCCTTTTTTTTTTTTTTTCTCAAATGCAGTTCTGGGATAAGTTGGCAAATAACATTTGTAACGCAAGGTATTCTCAACAAAGCCTGTCGGCTTTTGCCCTGTTCAGCACCTGTTTGCAAGTGGTTATTTCAGGTAAGTGGTAGCATGGTGCATGCATTATTGGGAATTTGTAACACTTTTGACCATTTTGCATATGTTGTAAGTGTAATAATCCTCTCCAGGTGTGTGTCAGTGCTGTAATAACCTCACTTCCAGGGTGATTGAAGGCCTGAGGTGGTGCCTCGGGCCTCACACTCCGCCCCGGTCATTCGGTTATTGCAATATTGTCACACACTTGACCACAGCTTATCCCTTAGTTGTACAGTGCCTGGCCTGCACTGGGACTTAATAACTTTTGGGTACCTAGAGTACAGTGATGAGACACATTTGCCATTTTGAAATGGCTAGAAAGAATGTTAGCTCCTGATTGGCCAAGAGGTACTTTCAGCTGTGCCATGATTCCAGCCCAATAGCCTGGCTGAAAGTAGCTCAGCAAAAATGTTAAATACATCCAGTTTACTGAAAATTAACCCATTTCATAATGGCAATAAGGCACTTCAGGGAGTGCATTATGGTGGACTAACAGCCCTTCTCTGGTGGTGGAAGCACTTGGCTTCGCCTCATGCGTCAGTCCACTCAAGGTAGGCCGTTATCTCACCATAACGCACACCCTGTCATGCCGTATTGCTTAAGTATAGTTTATTAAAGGACCCCTAAACAGGGCATCTTTTCAAAATCGGGAAATGTGGCGCTGTAGGTTAAAACCTTACCTTTGTACTGCTGTGCTCATTTAGTGCAAAAGTAAGATTTTACACAGTTTTGTTTGAAAGAAGTAAGCAAAGCAGGTACCCGCAATGCTGTGCTCCTGAATAGCCCTAAGATGGCTGTGATGTCTGTGCACAATGACGTCATCTGAGCGACAGAACTCCATAGTGATCATAGTATGTGAATGGAGACCTTTTCAAAATAGGTACTGTATCACCTGTATATTGAGTTAATCCGCTAAATCCTTTACTGTGAATCAGCCAAATCCTTTACTGTATCTGGAGCATATACCAGCACCTTGAGACTACGTAGAGGTGATTTTTTGGGGGAGGGGGCGCAGTGTTATTTATGCACTTCTGTCTGGCTCTGGGAGTGTACAGAGTAATCAACCCGGTCCCTGATGGACCCCCTCCCCCCCAATGGGGTGACCCCCCCGCCCACCTGGTCGGGGAGGCCTGTGACGTGCCTCTCATGGCAGGGTTCGGGGGGCACCTGGGGAAGGCACCATGATTTATGAGTGTGACGAGACACCATTCGCCTGTGACAAACTTTGCTACGCCTCCGTTTCATTCTGTGCAGCAAGAAAGGTGTTTTCCTTATAGCGTCCCCCTGATGTGCAGCAACATCTGCATGCATGCATCCACACATGCCCCGCAGACGTCTGCTGCTCCTCACTCCTAATTTGTGGTCCTGGCTTTGGGCTGGGTGTGACTCAACTGCCAGGCGCCACTGAATCCCACCTCCCAAGGTGGAGAGCTGTTCATAGGACACTCTGCCAACCGCCCCCACAGTTGGCCTGCCCTGTGACGCTCTGGGCTCATTCCCAAACTTGGGTCACCAGTGGTAGTGTTACTGCTGCACTGGCAGACCAGCCCTAGAGGTGATCTTGCTCACTTTATGGACTGTATCTGCTGCAAGTTGCCCTATGGTTTACAGACACCCCTGAGTGCCTTATTGAGCTTATAAAATTGACTTTTTTTTTTTTTTTAACTTTTGACTGTTGTAAAATGCATGTTTATATGTGGAAAAATAGATTTACTGTGTCATTTGTGATAAAATAATCCTTCCGCCCACTGCAAGTGATGTCATTGATGATGTCATTGTATTATTGCCTAATTTATGCAGTAGGCATGGACATAAATCCTATGTGATAAATCTGAGCTACTACGAGATAAATTCAAAATTTTATATTTATACACATAGTAGACGCATCATCACAGATTTATACACGTGTAGATATGTCACAATCACTCCGAACTCATTTAGAATGTTCAGCCTCAGTACTAACTATATTCAAATGCAAATAACTTTAAAATGAAAAAAGATAGCATAGTGCTGTGAGCATGAAAATTGTGCAGCACAAAATTATCTACAAAACAAATGGTATTTCATTTATAGATACTTTATAGATTTTGTTTAATTAGCAAAAAAGAGCAGAAAATGCAATTTTCTGTTCACTTTTTTGACAAACGTGCAAAAAAAAGATAAACAATCAAAAGCAAATGTTCCTGCACTGACAGAAAGCATCCCTATTGCATAAATGAAATATACAGTAGCGAGCTATCAGACAAATGATTTATTCACACTTCGTTTGACCACGGACGCCCACTCGTGAGGTTACCAGGTCAAACAGCACTTGTGTAGATAAATCATTTATCTGACAACTCACCATTGTATATCCCTTATTTCTTCTTCCTGTTTTTTTTTCCTCTGTTGTTCCCCACATTGAAGATATGGAATGTTTGTCATGGAATGTTTACCACGGAATATATGGATTCAAAATTCTGCTCGGTTCCACTGGCAGAATGTTTTTCTCCCAACACACTATACACAGAGACAACAAAGGCCTTTGTTACAGCCAGAGACTCAGTCATCTCACTGTTGGGGCAAGAAGAAGAGTTCCCTGATAAGCAGTTAAAGATAGAAGGGGGATTTTTGACTGTCTGCAAAGAAACAGTTGTAGTGAAAACTATAAACAATACTTTTTGTTTCTGATTTGTTTATGTACGTAAGGAGAGTGTGATAATCAGGGAAACAGCATTTAATTCATTTGTTATTCTAGGTAGTTTTATTTTTAGGGCCCAGTTGAAGTTCTTTTTACAGTGTAAAGGTAGCAGCCATGTTTGTGGTGGAAGATCAGCTCTGGCAGTAGAGGGCTAACTGAAATGCCTGTGTTCCAAATGCCCATTGATCAGTGTTGCAGACTCTTTACTGCTAAGCAGTCCTTTTTTTTTTTTTTTTACCCATGTGTAAACCGTATTTTACATGTAAATAAGAGCCAATCAGATTACACAATTTTACAAGGGACAAATGAGTCATCATTTTGAGACATATAAAATACCATGGTCTCCAGGATAACTCAAAATGTTGTGCCCTTCCTCTCTGAGTGGCAATCACGTTTTTCAGGGGACTTAATCACCTGTACCTCCGGTGAAGGAACCTATCCCTCCTTGGGATTTGAACCTGTACATTGCTCAGCTGATGGGAGGCTCCCTTTGGGATCATGGTCACTGCTGCACTGAAGTATGTCACTTGGAAAATGGTTGTCCTGGGGCAGTGACATCTGCCAGAAGGGTAAGTGAGCTACAGGCTCTCTGTATAGGCTGTTGCTACGTAATTTTCCATAAGGACAAGGTAGTCCTAAAGACAAACAGGAAATTCCTCCTAGAAGTGGTGTCTGAATTCTGTCTGAATCAGTCTGTTGCCCTTCCAGTTTTCGTTGGACAATCCAGTTCAGGTGGGCAAAAGCTCCACTGTCTGGATGTGAAGAAGGCACTGGGCTACTATTTGGACCACAACGAGGATGTCAGGTCCACTGGTACTCAGCTATCTGTTACATATGATGAAGTGGAAAAGGGCAAACCAGTATCCAAGAGAACAGTTTCTCAATGGCTAGTGTCGTGCATACAGTTCTGTTATGATAACATTGGTAAACTGCCTTCCACAGGGCTCACGGCATACTCTACAAGAGGCACCTCTGACTCGGTAGCAGCATCAAGGTGTGTCCCCCTGCAAGAGATTTGTAAAGTAGCTACCTGGAAAACAGTGCACATTGTAAGAAAGCATTACTGTTTGGACATACAGTCCACAGGGGATGCCAGTTTGGCACTGCTGTCTTGCAGAACCTTTTTCTGAAATAGGTTCTGTACCCATCCTCCTAAGGTACTGCTATGGAGTCTGCATTGGTTAAATGTAAGTGAGGGTTTCCTATAGGGTTGCCACCTTTGGATGAGGCAAAAACTGGATCCTAAGCTCCACCCCTTTTCATGACTCCTCATGCATTGCTCCTCCTAGAAAGCCTATGGTTATATCAATAAAATACAGCACTTACAGCAGTTAAACAAAAATCTTAAGCTACTGTACTGTACCTGTTAAAGTTACTTTCCTAGGTTCTTCCTAGTTATTTATTTACTTATGTATATATTGATTGATTTATTAACATTAGTTTACCAGATAAACATACAGAGATAAAATAAATCTCATTTGCTGATATGATATGGGGGAGATAAGGGAAATACTTTAAATAGCATACAACAGTATACTTGGTATATAATAATACGTAATAAAGAACTTGTTTTCTATAATGTGTACTATATATTTGTCTGGCTCCATTTCCTTTTCATGTCCACAGTAATATTTCAAAGTCAAAGAAGTGGCCACATTTTTTTCTTGAGGAAAAACATAATTTAAAACATTTAAAATGTCTAAATTCTGTTAGAGATGAAAATGTTTACCAGCAAATGAAAGTGGAAGGCAACTAGCTCTGCTACTGTTACAAAAGGTGGGGGCAGCTTTGCTGCAGTGGGAAAGATTAGGTTAAGTAAGTGCTAATGGCATTAATGGCCATACTTTACACCTCCCAGGTTGACTGCTTTCACAAACAAAAGGCTATACTGACAACAGAACTTGTGTATAACCTGGACATGTAGTTAAAACAATGAATGAGATGACAAAATCTGTTTCAAAAGTATGTGAGCACTCAAAATGGCTCAAAAACCTGACCAGCACAGAGCAAAACCGGATTACCTGATAAGGACCCTGAAAACCTGACCACCAGGTAAAAAACCTGACAGGTGGCAACCCTAGTTTCCTAGGGTTTGAAGAAAAAAAATACTCACCATAGCAATGTTGTTTCTTCCAAAGGAATCCCTCACTAAGTTTAACAATCCATAATACCGGCCTTCCCTTCCAGACCCCGGAAGAGGTTCACGTGGTCTAAGTGACTTCATTTTTTCATAACAGATTGAATGATTCTACCTTGTTTTAACAAACTTAAAACATTTTTTGAATAAAAATTTTAAGAATTTTTAGTAGCCATTTAGCTAGTTTCATTGGTCACTGCTCACCCTATCTATGAAAATAAACAGATGGTTATAGTATAGAGGTGAGCATAACCACACAGCAGAGTTTTAATTGAATTCCAAATTCCATAATTTGCACAAATTCTTAAAGCCCTGGGGCTGTTCATTCCAGGGGACTAATTGCATTTTTTAAACTTAGTGAGGGTATCCCTTTGGAAGAACCAATCTTAGTTCTTGCCTGTCCAAGCATTAATGATTGATCTGTTAAGATGTTAGCCATTCTGTATGCCACTACCTTTCATTCCTCTAATGCATGTATCTTCTTCTCCCTTTATCAGATGATGTCGGTTCATTCAGACTTCTTTATTTCAGTCCGGATTTTAAAGGCACTAATGGATGTTTTTCTTAATGCTGCTCAACAGACAGGTTGGTACCCAAGCAGAAGAGCAAACAAAAAGCATTTCAGATGTTTAATGAGGGGAAAACTGATTTTTGGCTTCTAAGGAAATGCATGACTGCATGTCTCATTTTATCCAGGGTTTTCTGTGGTGTTCCACATCTTCACTGGGTTGTTCTAAACTGCTGGGTAATATTGGTTATTTACTAGGGACACAGACTGTCACATGGCTGTGATACCACCATAGAATCTAGATTACCCCAGCATTCCACTAGTCAGTCACCAGCATGAGCTAGCTACTTGTTTTGTTTCAGTGAGGGGCTTTACGTCATTCACTCTGCTTTGCAACTTTTTTCTCCCCTTTAGTAATTCTGCAAACAATTTTGTTTGTTCCTAATGAGCAGAATTTTTAACTTTAAAGCGTGCCTATTTCTTGATATCGAGTCTCCCGCAACGTACCCATTTTGTGACTTGAGACGTGGGAGGTTCTGGGTTGCTGCCCAAGCGGCAACATAGTTGACATGGCGGGGGAGCTGGTAGGATCAACTAGATGAGGAAGATTTACAACTAAATAAAGTAAGGGAACTTTTTAAAAGTGATTTTATAGTGCAGATTGTGGCTGTCCCACAAAACAGGTTTGGGGCAGCAACATGAACCTTCCCCTAACTGGTGTCCCATTGTACGCTGCTTTAGATACCCTGTGTTTTTAATTCTGCTGCTGCTTCCTACTGTAGGCTTGTATACACTGTTTCTTGCATAGTATCTTTGTTTGATTCAGCCAAGCTTATACATCAGTCTTCCTGTTCTATAGCTCTGATTTATTTTACTGTTGGCCTACTTTCATTACTGCTTCATACGTACCTAACCGTTGACACATTGTTCTTTCTTCCTTCCTTCCTTCCTGTTTTCCTGTAAAACCCCGCTCCTCCTCTTAGCTCCTCCCATGACTGCCCCTTCTCCTCGCTACTTATTCATCCTGGTCTCCTCTCCTTCTTCAACCTTGAATTCCTTCATTTATTTATTTGACAGTTGGTAAGCAGGAAAGGTACGCTGAGCCGTGGCTTGTTTCCAGGTGCAGTCCAGGGGAAGGTGGTACAGTAGTACAGTGAACATGGCAATAAGAATACCGCTTCAGTGACAGGGTATAAAGCACAGTGCATACAGAGTGTAAAACTAGCCAGATAAAACTGTAGCAACAGTAGTAAAATCACAGTATGATACACTGAGCGGCATAAAGGTACAGAGTAAAGTGGCAATGATGCAGGAGCATGAAGAAGACTGTAAAAATGTCATCAATGGTGGAGTACATTCGAGTGACTACAAAGCAATAATGATGGTATAAGAGTCTGCAAGTGGGTGGTCCCACCCTCCGAGCCGTCTTCCTCTATCACTCTGCTCTTCCACAGATGCAAGTCTTACTCCATCCTACTTATTTTATTTAATTTGTTAACTGGGTAAGAGCACTGGACCGAGGGTCCTTTTTTCAGGCTCTATCCGGACAGATCATACAATACAAAACATACAAAGAGATGTAAATAAACATTCAGTAACAATTCCAGATACATAAATCAGTTAAATATGACTTTAAATGCTTTTTAAAAACATGTAAAGGGCAACCAACATATAAGTAGGCGGGCAAACTATTCCAAAAACATGGAGCAGCTGCAGAAAAAGCATGTAGTCCAACTCGAGTTTTACAAAAACCTGCATTAAGAACAACCCCATTGGCAGATCTCAAACTAGGTAACTGATCCCTAACTAAGAGAAGTGTAACCCTAGGTGGCGCTACTCTGAGGGTTGCTACTCCTGCCTGCACAGTAGCCTGCAGGTTGAGGGGCCTGGGCTCTTGAAACGGGTGCCTCCACCTGGAGGACAGGGTTATTGGCAACGTGACTGTCCTGGGTACAGCCCTCCGGGACATTGATACCCCCCTTTTTACCCCTAGTGGCCTGGCTAAGCTTGCAGCTACCCCACACCAACACACTTTTGCAACACACAGTAAATTCTTCCTTGTAACCACTTACCACCAGGGCTATGATCAGCTGGAACGCCCCGGATGACCCCCCGGAAAACAAGACCTGTAATAATTAAACAATGTTGATGCAGTACTTTTTATACAGAGGTACACCACACCCAGTTTAACTGCAAAAAGATCCAGATCTGATTTATTGGGGGATGTTAACAAGGGAGGGGCAGTAATCTGATGATTGATTTTAGATCTGATTGATTCGGGATATAAGGCATGCACTCAGAGGTCCTTGGAACACAGTCACACACACTCTGGGTACCCAGTTGGAACTACAGACTAGCCTGAAGCATTGCCCAGGGTAGGCCGGCATTGCAGCTGGTTGGGGCCCTGTGGTGGAAAGAAACATGCATGCACTGTAACCCACAGTTTGTAATCCAGAGCCGAATGGCTGTCCACAAAAGCTTAACAACAACTAAACCTGATGACACACTGTGATTGCTACCTAGGTTGCAGGGGGCTACCCTGGTTTTACTCACGCTGCCCAAAAATTGGATGCAGGATGGACGAAATGGAGACCTCCTAGATGAAGAGCTGGAAGGCCGGGAGAAGCAGGGCCCACGCGATACGACCTGGTGCTCAATTCTGTTCGGTGTTGATCAGGGAGCCGAATCTCCAGGCGGGTCTCTCGTCAGATCTTTCTCTGCAGTGCAAGCGGGTGTCTGAGCTAGGATGGCAGGGCCAGACTGGGAGAACAGTTCGGATGCAGTTTGGGAAGGTTGCTGGACGCAGCTTCCAGCAAGCGTGACACATTCAGCAAAGTGGGGAACCAAATCGCAACCCACTGTCCACATTCAGCACACTTATAATAAAAGCAGACAAATACCGCAGTTTGGATGACAGTCCGGTTGCAATTCAGTGTCCCTGCGCAAACCGTATGCTCTGCGGTTGTGTTGAAAGTCCTGATAGGCCGATCGCACAGAAGCAGGTTTTCTGTCCTCTTCAGTTGAAATTGGTTACAATTCAGAACAAAGGTCACAAATTCGGATAAAGTCTAATGGTCAGATTAAGTCTTCACTTTAGGAAGATGGCTGCAAGCAGGCCAGACACAGCCTTCCCGACGATTTTTTTCCCTGCGCACTACGCAGGAGCAGCTGCTCAGATTGCTCGTGCTCCTCACTCTCTCGACTCTTACTCCACTCTGACTTCTGCTGCAGGCAGCACCGGCGCTTCCTAGTGATCCAAAAGATTTGGTTTGTCGCGCCATCTGTCTGTCACAGCTTGAGCTCCCCCTTCAGATCCATTTAGGCGCCAAAGGGTGAAAACTACAATTCCTACAGGACTTTACTCCCACAAGATCCCTGGGGGCAGGCTCCATTTTAGAGCCTCCAAAGTTACGGATTGGTGCAGATTGGCGGTTCAGAACCAAGATGGTGATACATAACAGAAATGTCCATGGTGCAAAGGAAGGCAGGTTAGACAAACTACATTATCATAATTATTAAAACAGATAATCAGCAAACAGAGTCTAGAAGGGCTCCCTCTGCGCAATTGACGATGGCAGAATGAAGCGGCTGTACTGCAGCCCGGGCGGGACTCGAGCCTAGAAACATTCGTCCCTCACCCAGATAATTATAAACTACGAGATGGGCAGCTCTTAAAGAGACAGGCATGGAGGCTAACTGGGCGCTTACATGCAGCACTTTTAAACCTGCTAGGACACGGGACCCCAGCCTGGTGGTGGACACTTGGGCACACCCAAGGAAGACTTTGGGGAACCCCCATTTGTAGGGGAGGTTACAGAAATTCATAAAGGAGAGAAGAAACAGAACAAAAACATTTTTTTAAATTCTCACATCCCAAAAAAATACTGTGTACGATAAACTGGAGATAACCAACCAAGCTGGGAATATATTTGACAGTGGTGAGTACGTACAGGGGCCAGTAAAACAAAATGACAAATGTTATAAGCAGGAAGAATCTGAACCTCAGTAAATAAAGCCAAGAATCAAAAAAAGATTAGATACATAATCAAAACTGGGCAAAAGAGAACCAATATCTATGGCTTTACGAGATTCAAAGGAAAATACATTTTTCGACTTGCAAAAAATTTCAGTTTTTTGATTAACATTACTGCAAACAAATGTAATGTGGTCAGAAAAAGAGAGCAAAGGATCCAAAATAACACCAAGAAAATTGAATTGAGTTACTTGTTCAGTTAAGGTGCCTTGATTATCATACAGTTTAAGAGAAGGGTGATCAATCAACTTAACACGTGGACCAACAGTCGTAGATTTTGTCTGCGTTACATTTAAAATAAGATTTTCAGAAAACCAGTTATGAACAAGAAAAAAGGCAGACTGAAAATCTTTAATCGATTTGGGTTGTTCTTTAGCTGAAGAATAAAGAATAAGATCAGCATATAGCAGAGATTGACAGTTTTTAATAACAGAAGGGAGGGAATTAATAAACAAAGTAAAAAAAAAAAAAAGTGGACCCAAATTTGACCCCTGAGATACACCCCTGTCAATTCAGTCAGACTAGAGATCGCAGAAGAAGTTGTAACAAATTGAGATCCATCAGTTAAATATTCTTCAAACCAAGAAACATTAGGTGGGCTGGCCTGGTGGCGCTGGATGCCACACCTTGTGCCACGCTGGCAACCCGGGTTCGGGAACGGACCTGGGCCGTCGGGGTTGGCAGGGGAGGGAGAGGATCGCGCATCCGGAGGACTGCTCTTCTCTCCTCTCCCACGGTGGGTTTCTGGGGGTGCCCGGCGCAGTAGTGGCCTGTGGTGGAGACCAGGGTGCAGCGCAGACTCTGGGCCACAGAAAGGGGGTGGGATGAAGGCAGGTACTAGCGGTGGAGGCGCCGTGCAGAATGCCACTGCACGCTGTGCTCCATGGGGAGGAAACACAAGAGAAAAACCCCTGCTGTCTCAGTAGGCGATGGTGGAGACCTGTGGTGGGTCCCCATACCCAGTGCTGGGCTTACCAGATCATGCTTCTGGTTGCCCTCCCCCCTTCGGTTGCTCCACTAGATTGATGGATAAAGCACAGGAGGAGTTGGCGGTCCCACCCTGTGGGGCTCAGAGCTGGGGGGGTCATGTGGTCGGAGGGTTCAGACAAAGCCAGAGGGTGCAATCAGGAGCTTCAGGTGGGCAGCAGAGACCTGACCGAGCGCCCCCATCGGAGAGTCTGAGACAAGGTGACTGTGCAGAAAAAGGGAACAGGTGGAAAACCCAAAGATTTTAACCTAACACACAGCATTTTATGATCAATAAGCTCAAAAGCCTGCTTCTCCTTCTGGCTGGTGATACTGAGTCTAACCCTGGTCCTGTTTTCCCGATCTTCATCGAGGATCTGTCTTGCAGCAAGCCACACCTTTGGAATCAAAGCAGGCAGGCAGTAGGACCACACGGAAATTTTTTAGCTAGCAGTCTACTGGAGCCGCCCACGATGGTGACGTTAGCTGACATCACCACTCCTGTTGTACATGTGCAGCCCCGTGCCTTCCTCAGTTCTTTACCTGCCATCGACCAGTGCACATTGGACTCCTCAGAGACACGCCGGTTCAGGCGACCACCACAACTTCTTTACTTTTTGGTTTTGTTGTTTTCTTACCCTAGGTTGTCTGATCTCTTTATTTTAAAGTGATTCTTTCATTCAGTGGTGTATGCCGACCAGTTCTTCTAAACGTTTCCGTCTCTACACCTGTGGAAGGAAAATCTACGATAAGGACAGCCATGTCGCCTGCATTTGCCGACTAGGCTCGGACCACGATGTGAAATATTGCAAGGTCTGCCGCGGATTCAGCCAGGCCACACGGAGACACCAGCACCATCCACTGCAGATTAAGCAAAATAGACCTACTCACAAAATGCAAAACAGGCTGAAAAGCATGTTTGGCAGTTCATTTATTCAGTACATTCATAAGTTAAAGACAATGCTTTAGGTATTTACCATGTACTTTAACAGGCTTGTGCATGCACACTTCCATAAAGGACAACTAAACCCCCTATTTTTACAGTAAGCTATTTCAAAAATCTGACTTCATAGAAAGGTAAAGGAAAGGCTGCTGTTTACATTGATGCTAAAATTGCATTTATGTAATTAACATAAATGCAGTTTTGTAGCGTTTGAAAAATGTAAACATCAGCCTTCCCATTTCAAAACTCCCTCTGTGTGATGTTATGGGAGCGTCAGGCAGACAACAACATTGCTCTCTCTAATGCTGAGTATTTTGATCAATGCACATGTTAGGCTATGTTTTTTTTTTTTTATTTATTAATTTAAACATATATAAACTGAGTTTTAATCTGACAGCTTTCTAGCAAAACATGGGAGCAAACAGCAACACAGTAAAACGTTTCAGATACCTGGTGGTCTGGTGGTTATTTTGAAGTACCAGTCCGGTCCAGTGGCAAAGATGATGTTTTCTTCTGTTCTTAATATGGTGTTCCACAGGTTTGCTGCCAAAGAAATAAATAAATCCAATGCTGAATGCAGTTTTCCACACTTTCATCTCCCCCCTTCCCCTGGCCATCAGCCTACTCGCTTCCCCGCAAGCTGTTGCACACTCCACCGACCTACTGCGTCCACTCCACAGAAAATAACCCAGTGCTGTGTATCCTGTTATGCTGCTACTAAAAACAGTTGCAGGCAGTTTGCCCAAAATCTCTCTCTCTCCCCGGTCATTAACATTTATGCTCTGTTACCGCGCTTAAAACCATCCCACCGCTGTCACTTTACACAGCTTTTGTGTACTCAATACAACACCTGTGCCACCTATCTACCTAGTTCCACAAGAAGCACTTCTGTTCACAGTGTGTACCCAATCCTGTCTGTAAGAAAGTGCGCGAGGTTACGAAAGGGTCCATCCTTTAGATGGGTGGCATTGTATTATATTGGAGTACACAAAAGTGGAGGTGTGACAGTGGGTGGGCTGGCTGATGAGCTGGCGGGTAACCAAGCATGAATGCTAATGGCTGGCGGGGGCAGGTGGATACAGATATCTGGGCAACCTTAACTGCAACTGTTTTTAGTAGCAGCATAACAGGACACATAACACTGGGTTATTTTTATTGAGTTGATGCAAGAGGTCCAATGGAGGTGCGACAGGTTGCAGGGAAGGAGCAGGCTGATGGCAGGGGAGTGAAAGTGTGGAAAACTACATTCAGCAATGGATTTATTTATTTCTTCTGCAGCAAACCTGTGGAATACCATACTAAGAGCAGAAAAAACAACGTTTTGCCACTGGACCGGACTGGTGCTTCAAAATAACCACTAGACCACCAGGTATCTGAAACGTTGTACTGTGTTGCTGTATGCACCTGTGTATTACTAGAAAGTTAATAAAACTTTATTTATTTAGCGCCTTCAAGCACCAAGGCACTGTACAGATGAATCATAAAATCAAAATATACATATAAAATCAGCATTCACAGCAGCATCAATCCACGAAAGCCTTGCTCCACAAAAATAGTGCCCGCTCACGAGCCAGTCCACCCATCAGATTAAAACTCAGTTTCTGTATGTTTAAATTAAGGAAACAAAAAAACATAGCCTAACATGTGTATTGATCAAAATAATACACGTTAAGTCATGGTTTTGTTTACTTTTGTGAGACAACATTAAAACAATATAAATAAGCAGAGCTTTTTGGTATTAGAGCAATGTCTGTCTGCCTGAAGCTCCATGACATCACACAGCACCTCCAGGCCATTTTAGGGAGCAGGCAGGCGGGGAGTTTTGAAATGGGAACGCTGATGTTTACGTTTTCAAATGCTTTCTGAAACTTCATGACCATCGTTGCCCACCCTGCTTCCTCAACGATGGGGAGCCTAGTCTCACCTGCCGACATCCCAGGTGAATCTGGTGACACAAGGCTGCCCACTCTTGCCACGATGCCTGAGCCTGTTTTGCCAGCACCAAACCACTAGCTGCCCCACTGATGCCGCAGCCTGCCCGGCGATGCCTACAGGCCCTCATTTTCCAGACCTGATACCGCAGCCCACTCCGATGCAGCCTGTCAATGTCTAGACCATGTTGATGTCTTTTTTGGGAATTACATGCATCATCTTGCTCCTCCATCGGGGCCGACACCAGGTCTGCGACGTCAGGGCCTACTGTACGCCTTCCCATGCAGTCGCCTCCTACAGCGCCACATCTGTATCATCCGCATTCTCACATGCCCTCAGTACCCACTCCTGACCACCACGATGAGGATAAGCATCACCCGGACCTCCTGGTGGAGGAGGAGGAGAATGATCCTCCTTCATTGCCATCATGAGACCACCAGACTGGCATGGGTTTCAAGGCAGAGGAGCAGGACATTGTCAGGAGGAACCTTTTTATGTACCTAGAGTTGCCAGACTCCTCCTATCATAATTCTTTCTCTGATAGACGCCTGTGAAGATGCCACTGTGGCTGCCTGGCACAGGCCAAATATGATCCCTGCCATGCCAAGGAAGACCCATAAATTATACCAGGCCCTCTCAGGAAACCCTTCTTTGGGAAGTGGACTGGTCATTAATGTGGCCCATGATAGGACCAAGCGCCCAAGCATCTTAGCTGTCTGCCTCTGGACAAGGAGTCCAGAAAGCTGGACCTGATGGGCAAATGGACATTTGCCTCTGTCACCCTGGCAAATAGGGTTGTTAACTATATTGGCCATATGGTGAAATACCAAAATCACTCTGGAGAATGGCCAAAGCCACCACAGAGGTTCTCCCAGAAGGTACCCAAAGCAGGAGTTGCTCCAGGCCCTTCAAGCAGGAGCAGATGTAGGCAAGCATCTCTTAAGGTCAGCCTGTGATGCTATGGATGTGGTTGGCATTTGTCTCAGATGACACTCTTAGCTCAGGGTGTCTGGTTTCACCATGAATGTTCAACAGTCCATTCTGAATGTCCCTTCAGAGGCTATATGCTCTTCGGTGGATGTGCAAGACATCTTTCCAACCTGCAGGCTTCGGTAGGACCCTGCATTTGGTTCACTCCTTTATCATACCCAGAGTCCCCAGAAGGTGCCTTTGTCGGGCTTACAACAAGCCTAAGCCAGGCACTAGAACACCAGCCAAGCATTGAGCAGCCTCAGCCCTGCCCACCCCTTCTGCCAAAGTGCCCAGAGGAGGTGGTGTGGCCCCAGCCGTGGTACCACTTCAGTCTGACACCTTATCAGACCCCCACGCTTCTGATCTGCAGAAGTCTGTGGTCAGGGGTCGCTTCTCCTTTCACCTCGACAGGTGACGGGGGATCATAACAAATGCCTGGGTGTTACAAGTCCTGGAAGATGGCCACACTCTGGAACTTCTAGATGGGCCTCCAGAGTGTCCTCCAGTTCAGTCTCATTACCCTCCAGATCATATTCCCGTGCTGCTGGGAGAAATTCAGACCCTGTTACAAAAAGAGCCATCAAACCTGTTCCAGTGCACAAGAGAAACAGGAAGTTCTGTTCCCACTTCTTTATCATCCTCAAATCCACAGTGGGTTTGTGGCCATTCTGGACCAAGGAATCTCATTTACTACATCCAGTACAAAAAGTTCAGAATGGTGACCCCACAGCACTTGTTGCCCCTACACCAGGGATACTGGATCTGTTCTCTGGACATGCAGGATGCATGTCTGCACATCAAAGTCGTCGCCCCCACTGGCAGTACCCGGGTTCCACTTCCAGGGGAACATTACCAGTTTGAGTCTTCCCCTTTGGCTTGTCCTCAACAACCCGAGTCTTTACCAAATGTCTGGCAGTAGTATTGGCCGCTCTCAGGAGGGAGGCCTGTATGTCTCCTTACCTGGACAATTGGTTGCTCAGAGCACCATTCTGGGACCTGTTGATTCCAACTCGGAGTGCACCATTCAGTTGCTCCAGTGCTGGGCATCACGGTCAGTCTGCCCAAGTCAGCCCTGGCCAAAGCGTTCAGTATATTGGGGCAGTGCTGGACACAGCTCAGGCTTAGTCTTCCTGCCACAAGACAGGGCAGACTGCTGGAGGGCTCGGGCTCAGCTGTTCTACAACAGTTGAGATGTAACTGCTAGAAACTTCTTGAGGCTTCTGGGTCTGATGGCTGCGGCTGTTACTGTGCCTCTACCAAGGTTACACATGAGGACTCGGCAATGAGCGTTAAGGGTCGAGTGGGATCAACACAGCGGCGACATTGGACGGTCGTTCTAGTCTCCTCCATGGTCAAAAGGTTCTGCTGTGGTGGATGGAACCCAGCAACCTATTGAAAGGATGCCTTCTTCTTCCTTCCTCAGCAGATCCACACGATGGACGCCGGGTCAGGCGGGGTTTCATCAGGATGATAAAAACAAAATAAATAAATATCCTCGATGAAGATCTTTGCATTTTTACTGAAGGAGAAAAGTCTCTGAAAAGCTTGGTGTCCCTCCCAAACATTTCTTTGCACCTTACGTGCTGTATGAAAATTATTTATTGAGAATGGGTGACCGGAGAGGCACACTGAGCCGAGGCTTCTAGGTGCATAAAACTACATACCAAAACACACACAGTGGTACAATGTAAAGTGCAGGCAAAAAAATCTAATTACAGGTGATACATTAAGCACAGAATAAGGAACAAAGCAAAGGCAACCATATGCAAATACAAAATCCAAGATGTAATGCAGTGAAGTTGCAGCAGTAGGTGTAGGAATAGTGCAAGAGGCAATGGCTCAGGAGTTGCAGGACAGTAAGTAGCTAAGAGTCACTCGCAACAGGCAGAAACCAGATGTCAGCTAAGGGTAGGACAGGAGCAGCAGGAGCATTGAAGTTTGAGCTGGGTTTAGAGACAGAAAGGTGAAGGGCAGAGGGAGATGGTTCCAGATGGGGAGATATAAGAAAGCAGATTGCCCAGCAGCAGAGGTGGAGTGAGAAAGGCGTGACTCTAGAGAGCAAAGACCATATGAGGCAGGGAATAGGAGAGACGAGAAAGGAGTCAAGGATGAAAACACAGTATTAGATTAAAGAAGCACAGTGAGAGAGGCAATGTGAATCTAAAGGAGGAGGGTACAGTATGTCCTAATGGAGCAGATTCTCTTTTATGATCTACTGTTCTGGTAAATTTTTATGTAACTGTTGTTTTCTAGTAGGTCATTACCTCTGCATCTATTGTTTCTGAACTACAGGCCCTAATAACGAATCCTTTGTACATGGTTTTCTGCAAAGATAAGGTGGTTTCCCATACACATCTTAAATTTATGCCAAAGGGAGTGTCTGAGTTCTGCTTCATGCAATCTCAATTGCTTCCAACCTTCTTCCCTAAATCTGAGACTCTGGGGTAAGTGGTACTGCATTCCCTCGTTAAAGAATCCTCCACTTCTGCCTTGCTAGAACCAAGGACTACAGACAAGCCTCTCAACACTTTTGTCCCCTATTGAAAAGACTGGTTTTCCAAACAGTGCTTGTTGACTTTGTCAGTTGCAGTCACCACTGCTGTATGTTAACAGAGACAGTAATTGGAGGCTCCGTCAGATGTTCATTCCACCCGAGCAATAGCTACCTGTGTGTGTTTTGCTCTGCTCTCTTCCTTTTTCAGAAATACCGTATGTAAGGCTGCAACCTGGAGAAGTGTTCATACCGTCCACAAAGCACTACACTGTGGATATCCACCCAGAAAGCATGGAGGTTTGGTTTTGACTGTATTACAAATCCAGTGCTCCTCATGACTCTTGGGTCACTAGCCTTCTAGTCCGGGGATTTTACCTGTTAGTGGAGACCAAAGAGTGTAGTACTCTATGGAGAAGATTGATTTTAGAAGCTAGAAGAGTTATTTACTGTAATTAGAGGTCTTCAGGAATATCTTCTTCATAGAATAACACTTACCCCACTCTCCATCCCCTGGACTCACTTTAGTCTCACTGATATCGTGCCTCCTGCATACAAACTGTGAAAGACACTTGTCCTTTTCTTACAGGGACTAATGGTGACTGTCTTATGCCCCTATTTCTTTATTCATTACTGGTTGGTGGATAGAGAATTAGCCCCTTCCTTCTTGGTAAAAATAAAATTAAAAATACTGGGACAATTGGGACAGGTGCTGCTGTATATCGGCAGGTGTGTGGACTGTACCGTGGTGGGGAGGACCAGTATCCTGGAGGGACAGTAGATCCGAGGGCTAAATAAGGAACGGGGCAGACTGGATGGACCACTGGTCTTTTCTGCCATCATTGTCTGTGTTTCTATCTGTGCTAGGCACATGTGTCACCAGCCTTAAACGTTTCAGTTCCTGTGGCCTCTGGACGCTGTAAGACCAATGAGTGTTACTCCATAGAGAATACATTCTTGAAGATCTAAAGTGATTTGCTAGGATTGTTATGCCTTATGTTTTGTGGTAGCTTATGTCAGCAGAAGTTTGTCTCTGTAAATTTTATAATATTCTGTGCAGTCATTCTGAAAGTGGAAGGGATTGTATTTTGGCCTCACTGAGGTAGCCAGCCAGTTCCTTCCACTTCTCACCCAGGAATTCTTCAGTATGCTTGACTGGTGCAGTATGCAAGCTGGGTTCAGCTGCCCTGGAGGAGGAGGAGGAGTTGATGCGAATGATTTTTTGGCATCAGCCAATCAGACCAAGAGAGAGGGGTACTGCCTGAGCTAGAGTGGGGGTCAGTCAGGTTCATTTCTCCACGGACTGGACATGAGGTCCTCTCTTCACAACTCGCTTGAAGAAGTTTATTTCTTTAATAGCTATTAAAACAATTGTTCTTTGGTGCTGCCTTAGTATTTTTGGTAGTATGTTTCTTACTTTTTGCAGTTTTTATACGGTTCCCAAGAACTACAATTCATTTTACCTCAGCAGTTCTCCTCGGTTCCGCTCTTTTCCCTGAGCTAATATTTATCACTTTTAAACTAAAGCGCTTTTGTTTTCTCTTACTTTACTTACTTCGTGGTTCCCTATTTTTTTATCGGAACCATGATTTTTTTATACTTTATATTTTATTTTCATTTGTTATGATTCATGTAACAGGTCCATATTCAAGACAAACCAATTACATTTCATAAGACATTACAGCATGGAAAACACTAATTCTCCTTAATAATAGGATTTATGTATCTCAAATACTGCGATACCTCATAGGAGGGTAATACTAAAATAAGTCACTAAACTTAGTAAACAATAGTTCCAGCTGTCATAGAGTCCATGAGCATTGTGACCATACCTCTCAACTGTCCCTGATTTTCAGGGATGTCCCTGATTTTGCCTCAAATTGTACTCTGCCCCTCCTAAAATTGTGTTTCCGTGACCAAACAGTGGAATTTGTAAGCACAAAATAATGTTAAACATTAATGTTACAGACTTGTTCCTCCTTAGAAAATGCTTTTACACTAAACCCCTTATTCTACCAGCTTCCTGAGTTGATATCTCTAATTTTGAAGATGTATCCTGATTTTGGTCCTTTGTCCCTGATTTTTAAGCCTTGTCCCTGATTTGTGAGGCAGGAGGTTGAGAGGTATGATTGTGACTAAGACGAATACTAAAGTCCATAATATAGTACAACATTGCATGTCCCCAAGAGGACTAGAGGTGTCAACTATGCTTCCTATAAGCTAAATAGCTATAACATAATGCAAGCTACAGCACAAACATTAAAACTTTAACTTTTCTGATTTCTGGGAAAAATAATCTAAGCAGAAACCTGTTAATTAACATGTTACACACATGCATTTCCATTTTACTGCCTCCCCAGCTTAAATCCAGTAAGTGATCAGGGCTATCTAATTTGTTTAACTTAGGTTTTACTTAAACCCAGCACTATTTAGCTATGTAATTTTGTACTAAAATCATGTTAGAGTCAGCAATATGGTAATGTGGCCCTACTCAACTTGGCCCACAAATACAAGTTAACTAACTAGCCCTCAATAGAGCAAATGCCTCAAACATTGGGTAAGAGAGGAAATAAAGTCTGCACTTATGTGAAGTTCAGTCCCTTTGGTCTCCTCTTGATCGCTATCTTCAGGCACGCATTAGCGTTGCAGCGCTTACTCATAAATTGAGCAGCCCATTTTCCTGCCTCTGTCGGGTCGCCAGATACCCACACCTTGCCAGCATGTACCACACGGCCTCGCTTGAAACAGAACTGCATGAGGAATTGAAGTTTCTCGAGTTTCCTACGGACCCCATCGAATTTCTTGCATCTCCTGCGAGTCGCGATAGCTCAAATCTGGGAAAGATAAATGGAGTGTTTGTCCTGGGTTAACTGGCCCGCTTGTCTCGCCAACCTGAGCAATTGATCCCATGTCCCAATGCCATTGGTCACTACCAGTAGGGTATGTGGAGTTTCAGTGTCCTCTCTGTAGCCCCTGAGGGTGATTCTGTAAGCTTTTTGTAGCCCAGAATGGATACTTTGACCCTCTGGCACCAGTTTTTCGCTCATCCAGTCCTGCAGGAACATAAGAGGGTGATCCCTCGAACCCTCCGCATCCCAGGAATCAAGACATTAGATGAGCGGGCCTGATTTTCCAATGTCTGCAGTCTGGCCTAAGATGAGCATTTTCTTTACTATAAGCGTGAGTGGTGTAGAAGTAGAGTCGAAGATTTTTGACATCCACCATCTCCATCTACAAAGTTTCCACCATTTTCTCCGCTGCAGTGACTCGATTCCCAAAAGAGTCTATTTTGCATTTAAGTCTGCTACTGAGGTGATAACGCTGTAGTTTTAATCTGATGGTATCCATAGTTTCTTCCGAGTTGGGCTGAGATCCGGCCTGCAAATCTTGGCCTACGTCGTGGGCTGGGACGAGATGGAAGTTTTCCCACCTGAAGCTCCTGGAGCGATCTTTATGAGGGTTGCCCATTTTATATTTCAGAACTTGCTCTTTTCGATTAGAAAGCAAGGATTTGTAAATTCCTGCTTTAAAAATAAAACTTTTGTATTTTATAGTGTTGAGGAGAGCTGTCAATTACTGCTTCTTGCTAGCTCAGGCTCCAAGCCTTGAACCACGATTTTAAGACAAAGTATTTTTAGCTCTTTGTGATCATTCATCATGGTTCCATAGCACTTGGGAACTGACAGAATTTTATTTCTTTTCCTTTTGAACACTTTTTGGGATGTCTGATGAATTGGCATGTCAGATGTACCAAAAAAACTAGTTCAACTGGTTTTAAAATGGTATTAAATGTGCTGAAATAGTAGCCAAGGCAGACACCCTTGATCTGTGTTTAACTTGTTTGGCTCAGACCATAACTGTGAACTCCATCTAAATGTTGTTCCAAAACAATTAAGAAAAGAGCCAAAAGATTGGAGATTATGGCTTTGAATCTATCTCCCCTCAAATAAAAATCCTGAAGATGGGTCATCCTCTCATAAATCTAAAGAAAAGTCCAATAAGGACTCCTTAATAAATAAGCCTGATAAAAATATTCCTGACAAAGCCAAAGAGGCATAATGAGCAGGTTCCTGCAAAAATGAGCAAAAGAAAACATATCACCACCCTCCTGCTGAAAAGCAAAGGGAGATGCCAGTGACACAAAAAGATACACCCTCTGATGAAGAGTTGGCTTAAGGCTTGGCATTTATATCAGACTTTACAGGCTATGGGCAATCTCTTCAATGCCCTCCTGACCCTAGTACCTTTCACACTTCAGATCCTGGACTAGTCCAGGGCTGTTACTAATGGCGTGATGAACAAGAGGGTGAACCTTTAGAACCTGCCGTATCCCCTGACCATGAGTTTGCTGTCCCTCAAATGGTCAGGAGGATTTTCCTCTTGCTATACCTTAGTGGATCTTGCTATTCAAGAGACCACTGACTAGGAGGAGGAAGACTCTTTAGATATGGGTCTCCCTCCCTCCTAAAAAGTTGCTTTTGCCCATATATCAATCTTAGCATGAGCAACTTTCAAAATACTGAGAATCCACTTCCATTTCTGGAGTGGACAAGGAATTTGAGACAAAGTACGAACTGGGGAGGAACAATGGGGTGCAGGCTGCTTGTGACAAAGCTAAAGTGCCCTTTCTTCACAGCCACCTGAAAAGGAATCTAGGAGGCTAGATTTTATGGGTAAAACTCTTACACAACAGCTTTTCTGCTGTCACCTGTCTACTCATGTGGCCTATGCAGCACAATATCAGCTCTCTGGAACTCTGTGCTGTCCAGCCAGCAGGCCCCGACAAAGCAGCCCAGGACGGGCCAGAACTGTACAGTGGCCCTAGAGGCTACAAAATACCAGTTTCACATGGCAGTAGGCAGCTAATGACCTGCTTCCTAACCATGGCTCAGGCAGTCTCCTTAGGGCGCTATGCCTGACTAAGAACAACCAATCCTCCAGAGATACTCTGACTAAAGCTATGGATTTTCCTTTCTAGAATAATTCACTGTTTGGAGACAAAAACTGAAGCTTACATGGAAAAAGGTGGAAGAATACAAACCGCCTACCAAAATAATTCTATGGGGGAGCTTCCACGTCCCAGAGATCTTAGATTAGAGGGAACAGAGGCAGAGATCACTATCAGGCCTTCTACCTTATGCCAGTGCCCATGCCTCTGGACTACTCTCAGATGAGTTTTTTCAGGGGAAGAGGTACGAGGTGGACTGGTCCCTCTCTCCTCTAATACTCAGTCTAAGCAAATCTTCTGATTACAAGAGCCAGGTCGCCTCCTCCCGGTTGGAAGAAGGCTGACCCACTACCTCCACCAGTGGCACCTCATTACCACAGACAAGTGGGTACTTGAGGTAGTGACTCGAGGACTTACCATGCAGCTCAACAAATTTCCCCACTCAACAGGGTCAGAAGTCACTAAAATCCAACTCCTACAGAAAAGCTACTGTTGGAGTTAGAAGTAAAGTCCCTTCTGTCTGCAGAAGTAGTGGAGAGAGTCTCCTCCCAGTGGGGAAGGGTGTTTACTCCAGACACTTCCTAATGCAGAAAACTGGGACCCATTTTAGACCTTGGGTACTGAACAAACATTTACTCAATCTCAAATTCAAGATAGTCACCCTGGCTGTGGTGATTCCATCCTTACAAAAGGGAGACTGGTTAGCTTCCCTAGACCTAAAGGATGCCTATTTTCACATTCCAGTGAGGCAGTACTACAGAAAATTCCCGGATTCAAGCTGCCTTCAGGACACATCAGTTGGCAGCACTGCCCTTGGCCTTCTTCAGCACCCAGGGTTTCACAAGTGCCCAGCAGTAGTGGTACCCCGGCCTGAGGCGCTGAGGTTGAGGCGCTGGACGCCACACCTAGTGCCTGTTAGCAACCCAGGTCCAGGAACGAACCTGGGTGCTGGGGGTTGGCAGGGAGGAGAAGGATCGAGCATCCGAAGGACTGCTCTCCTCTCCCTGGGGAGGGATCCAGGGCATCCTGGCACAGTAGAGACCCCGGTGGAGACCGGGTGTACTACTAGCGGGAATAACATCTGGGATGAGCCCTACGGGTTGCCTTGCTGGCGTCATTGCACAGCTGCACTTGGGGGCAAGAATAAGCAGAAATACCCCATCTCGGAGATAGGCGATGGCGCCTCCGTTCTCTGCAGGCCACCTCCCAACACCAGGTCTCCTCCCTTCCGGGTCCATCACCCCACCTGGCATAGTAGATTTGAGATGGAGCGCCTTGGAGGGGATGATGGTCCCACCTCAGGGGGATGGGGTGCTCGGACCCCAGGGGTCCGCCGGGCTGGGGCAAGAGAGGGAGGGAGCCACGGTGGAGGCAGAGCAGTTGATGCGGCAGTAGGTTGCCAGAGAGAGTTCGACAGTGAAGAAAGAAAATTAACAATAATAATACAAAATAAAAAAGTAGTAGTAGCTCATCTCAGGAGGCAACAGGTATCTGTTTCCTCTACCTGGACAATTGGCTAATAACGGTCAAGTCCCCACAAGAGGTCAAATTTTTCAGCTAACCCCAGAGTACTCTGAATCCTTAGGCTTCCTACTCAGTGCTCAGTAATCCCATTTTGAACCAGTACAGTTACTGGAATTCATTGGGGCAGAACTGGACACACAGGGTGGAAAGGACCCTCGACAGGGTGCACAATCTTCAGAACCTGGCAAATTCTTTCACCCAGGTAAGCCAAGACCAGCAAGAGACTCTTGAGGCTTCGGCCACATGGCTTCAACCACAGCTGTGGTACCAGGCGCCAGATTTCAGATGAGGGACATTCAGTATCACCCAAGGCTCACTGGTCAAATAAAGACTCTGTCAAAACTCATTCCAGTCACAAGGACTGTGCTACAGGCCTTAAATTGGTGGAATGACACAGAATCACAGGGAAGGGGTCCCCTTCCAACAAAGGGAACCATCCAGAGTACTCATTACAGATGTGTCCTCCTAGGGTGGGGGGAGGGGGCACACCTGGCAGACTAGTCTATAAGTGGGACATGGTCTCAAGGTGCTCTACCTACCTTATAAACCTCCTCGAACTCACAGCTGTTTATCTGGCAGTAAAAGCCTTTGCTCCTCTCCTAAAAGGTCAGTCTGTTCAGAACAGACACCACCACAGTCATGTCTTACATCAACAAGCAGGGGCATAAGGTCCACAAACGCTTGCTCAGAGGCCATGAAAATTTGGTCTGCGGACTATTCCTGGAAATTCAGCTCTCGACCATTCACAGTGAAGGTGATTGTTAGACTGCAGGACTCTGGCAAAGCGGTCTGTCGGTGCAGTCTGTGTACCGCCCGAAACAGGAGGTATTCTTCGCCCCATTTTCATGGCGGAGGGAGACATCAGCCTCAGCAACTCTGTGCTCAGGCCTCACACGAACGGGTGGTTTTGGTCAACGAGGGGTCACCGAGGCGCTGCCTTTGCCCCTCTAGACAGGCTAGACCATCAGCAGCCGCCCTCCCGCCCCTTCACCTGACTATAAACAACCCTCCCTCCCTCCCAGACCTGACGCCAGGAGAGCGGGTCAGAGGTGGTTTCTCTCCACCATCTGGCATGGAAAGAAGTAACCTCCGACAGATGGGTCCTCGACCTCGTGGAGTTGGGCACACCATACAGTTTGAGTCTGTCTGGGGCACAGACTCAAACTGTATGGTGTGCCGAACTCCCGAGGTCTCCATCTTACTACCTGAGAGACCACAGGCTCCCATCAGGTGGGAGATCCAGTCTCCTGAACAAGTGCGCATAGAGTGCTTCCAGAGGTGGAAAGAAACTCTGGGTTTACTCCGCATCTTCCTGGTTCCCAAAGTCGGGGAGACCTCGGCCTATCTTGGACCTCAGCGACGCCAGCCAATGGGTCGCTACCATGCAGATTCCGTATGGTGTCTCTTCCGAATCTCCTCCTCTTCCTATCGGGTTGGGATTGGCTGGCGCCTCTGGACATGCAGGATGCCTACCTTCACATTCCTATTTGCAACAGTCATCGAGATTCCTGAGGTTCAAGTTCAAGAGCTGGGCCTATCAGTTCAGGTACTTCCTTTCAGCCTCTCTTCTGCTCCCAGAGTCTTCACCAAGTCCCGCCGTCATTGCAGCGGCCCCGCGCCAAGACGGCCACTTTTGTTCCCCTTTACTTTGACGATTGGCTCCTCCTGGCCCCATCCAGGTCTTGTCTTTGGGACACCATCCTGCTACGCTCTCCTTTGTCAGCACCTAAGGATCACGATAAATCCAGAAAAGTCTGAGCTTTGTCCTCCCAACGTCTTCAGTTCATAGGCGCTCTATTGGATACCACCTTAGGGAAAGCCTTTCTCCCTTCAGACAGGGCAGAGCACATTCAGGCTCTGGCGTCCCAAAGCTTTTCAGCCTGTGGTTCGGCCAGATCCTCCTCAGGCTTCTGGGACACATGGCAGCGCCATAGTCTCGGGTCCCTAATGCCAGACTAGCATGCGCATCATTCATTGGGCTGTTTGGGTCCAGTGGAACCAGACCAGGGAGGAATTGGACTTACCGGTCAGGATCTTGGAGCTGGTCTGGCCATGACTCCGCTGGTGGGTGTTTTCCCAGCACCTCTGCCGAGGACCCCTTCCAGATGGAAAGTCCTGTCCTGACCGCCACCACCGATGGGGACGGGTCGCAGGGTTTATCTGGGGATCCACAGGACTCAAGGCCTGTGGTTCCTGTTAGAGGAGAACCTGCATATCAACGTGCTTGAGCTTAGAGCAGTCCTGTGCTCGCTGCAGGCTCTGGCTCCTTTCTGTCGCCCGGTCACCTCCTTGTTCAGACAGACAACACTCGTAGTGTTCTACATCAACAAGCACGAGGTACGCACTCCTACCCTCTTTGTCGGGAGGCCATGAGGGTGTGGGACTGAGCAGTGAAGCACCATCTCCATCTTTCCGCGTCCACGCTCCAGGATCTCTGGTCGCAGATGCCTCAGCAGGGCAAGACCGCCTGTCACGAGTGGTCCCTGAGACAGTCCGGCAGACGAATTATTCACAAGGTGGGGGACGCTGGATTTGGACCTTTTGCGCCTCGCTGCAACACAAAACTGCCCACTTTTTGCTCGCTCATTCCAGAGCCTGGAGCTTTCTGGCAAGACGCATTGTTCCTATCTTGGAGCGGGAGGTTCCTCTATGCCTTCCTCCCTTTCCCTCTTGCAACGGGTCCTCCTCAAAGCCCAGTCAGAGGGGATCACTAGGATCCCGATAGCCCCTCTGTGGCCCAGACAGATTTGGTTCCCGCTTCTCAAGCATCTGTCAGTGCAAGCTCGTGGGCTCTTACCATTTCTGAGTCAGTTACTCTCAGGCAGCAGGGGACCATGGTTCATCCCAACCTGCGCTCACTTCACCTGCATGCTTGGCTCCTGTAGACCTAGCAAAGCTTCTTGAGTTTCTAACTATATTGCCCGGATTTTAGTGGAGGCGCGAAGCCTACTATCAGGGCCACTTATGCCATGAAGTGGAAGCGCTGCCTGTGGGCCACAGCCAGGAGACTTGACCCTCTGGTCTGTCCGGTTAATTTGGTTTTACAGTACCTGTTATCCCTGTCAGAATCAGGTCTCTGCTACTCCTCCATTAAGGTACACACTAGCTGCGATTTCTGCCTATCATTATTCTGTTCAGGACAGGACCGTGGCTCAACTGGAGGTGGGAAAGACTTTTTGAAGGGATTTTGCATCTCCGTCCTCTGGTCCGGGACCCTGTTCCTCTTGGGACTTGTTGTTTGTTCTGGAGAGGCTCACGCTCGCCTTTCGAACGGCCATGTCCTATGAACTCCGCTATCTCTCGTGGAAGACTTTGCTCTTGGTGGTGGTCGCCAGCTCTCGACGCAGTTCAGAGCTTCATGCTCTTGTGTGTCGAGAGCCCTACCTATCTTCCATTAGACAGAGTTGACCTCCGCATTAATCCTAAATTTCTTCCTGAGGTAGTGTCAGCTACACTTAATCAGTCGGTTCAGCTTCCAGTTTATTTTGGGAGTTGCCAATAGGGAGAAGCTCTTTTGCACACTGTGGATGTGCATCGTGTTCTCCGTGTTTTTTATCTAGGACGTAAGGGTATCCGGAAATTGGACCAATTGTTCATATCCTTGCAGATAGGTCCTTGGGGTCCTGGTTACAAAACGGATGCTTTCATGTTGGCGGTTCCTTGCATATCTTTCTGTTATCAGCAGGCTAACAAGACTGTGCTGGGCTCATTCTCACGAGCAGTGGCTACCTCTTTTGCAGCCTTTAAGAGGCTGACATTTGTGCTGCTGGCACTTGGGTCATACCTTTATCAGGCATTACAGTCTGGATGTCATTTCCAGACGTCAATGGAGGTTTCGGCCTGGCAGTTCTCCAGGCCTTATTTCCTGAAGAGGTCTTGTTTCCCAAGGTTTCCTGCCTCTCCTTTATTTCCCATTCGGGTTGTCTTTAGTTTAGACCTAGAATGGGTTTGTGTTGGTTGACGCCCTTCCCAGGAGTTGTCTTAAGTTTATACCTCTGGGAGAGGTTTCAAATTCTTACCTTTCCCAGTGGTTGTCTTTAGCTTATACTGCTTGGGAATCAGTCCTATATAAGTGTTACCTGCTGCAAGAGATTCCTCTTGAGTAAGATAGTACAGTTACGTAAGAACTTACCGTAACAGTAGATCTTAGAGATCTACTTAGTAGATCTACTTAGTAGATCTTAGTAGATCTACTTAGTAGATCTGTTGCTCTTGCAATAGGTATATTTTCCTTCCTCCTTCCCTGGAGCGAGCCTTTTTGCTCTGGGTCAAGCTCAACTCCGTTTGCGGGCCCTGCCTTTTGGTTTCTGTGGTATAATTTGGCTACAGTGTTGGTCATTTGGCCTGGCTTTGGGCGCAAGAACTGGAGCACGGGGAACCGCCACGCCTCTTTATACTGTGTGACGCGTTGGGGCGGGGCCGATGGGCAGGTGGTCCCAAGTCGGTACTGCTAGAGAAAAGAATGCCGAGATCTACCGCCAAGTGGCGCTAGTCCTGTATATGTTATACCTGCACAAGAGCTTCTATCAAGATCTACTGTTACGTAAGTTCTTGTGTAACTGTACTATATGCAACTGTGGTTTTATGGATTTTTTTGTACACCAAAATGATGACCCATAAACCTTGAGAGCACAAACACCGGGTGTGTTTAAAAAAAAAAAAAAAAAAAAAAAAATCCATAATACAGATGCATTTCAATATTCACTATATAAAATCATTCTAAAACTGACCCCATAGACTTCAGTGGCACTCACCCTTGAGCTTTCCTGGGCGCCTGAGCATGGGTGGATCGATCAGCTGGGAAGTAGAAGGATTGGCTGATTACCTTGGTGTGGCCAAAATATGATCCTTCCACTTCAGAATGAGTGCACAGAATATTGTAAAATTTACAGAGATGGACTTTCCAGCATAAGCTACTACAAATGTGAAGCGATCTTAATTTAATAAACTTGGCAAATCACTTCAAAGCAAGTAACTTCTGTTTTAAATACACAAAACCGTATGTTGGGGTATTAAACCAACGTAACACATGCCCAGAATTGTAATTGCAGTTTACAATAACAGAGGTATGTAACACTTTTTTGTCATTGTAGCTTAGTGGTTAAAGAGCAGAGTTGTGAACTTGGAGACCCAGGTTTGACTCTCCGTCACTTTACAGTCTTGATTCTGAATAGGTCACTTAATCTACCTTTGTCTGTTTATTTAGTTTGTATTGACCAGGTAAGCACACTAGACAGTTAAATGCCTATTTTCAGATACGACCTGGGACATTAAAAGGGTAGTACAGACAAATGAATACAATATAGAAGCATAATTGGTTAGAGAGAGGTGACATCAAGGTACAGCAGAAGCGTAATTATTAGAAAGAGGTAACCATGCACTTGGGGCGAGAACTCAGGGTCAGAGCACAGAATGGGAGGAGTGGTACTGCATACCACCAAACAGGAAAGAGACCTGGATGTTGTCATATCTGGTGACCTAAAGGTGGCCAAACAGTGTGACAAGGCAGGGGAGAGCCAGTGGGATGCTAAGGTGCGGGGAGGGGTGTCACCAGCAGAAGGAGGACGGTGGTGATACCTTTATCAGTCTCTGTGAGACCCCACCCAGAGTACTTTGTCCAGTTCTGGAGTCCTCATCTCTGAAAAGACATAGACAGAGTTGAGGCACTCCAGAGGACGGCAACTAAATGGTTCTGGATCTGCATCAAAAGACCTATGAGGAGAGACTGATGACCTCTGAATGTACAGACTGTAGGAAGGGGGATATGACATGAGACTTTCAGATACCTTAAGGGTATAAATAAGGTTCAAGAGGAAGCCCTTTTCAGAGAAAGGATGCACGAGAACAAGGGTCATGCAATGAAGCTGGGGGTAGAAACAGGGAAACACAAGGAAACACTTCTTCACAGAAAGGGTGGTGGATGCCTGGAACAGCCTCCTGAGGAGGTGGTGAGAGCAAAACTGTAAAGGAATTTAGAAGGCATGGATAGGTATATGGAGCCTTAGAAGCAAGCAAGGACGAGGGGTAAAGCTGGAGATAAAGTAGGGTCTACGGTGACAGGGAACATATGGCAGACTAGGTGGGCCAAGCGTCCTTATCTGTCGTCAAATTCTATGTTTCTGTGTAACATCAAGATACATAATACAAATTTATACAGTCGGAAGAAGCAAACAAAGTAATTTGGTACAGTATCAGTACAAAACCTGAGTTAAAGAGCAGGTGCATATAGCACAGGGAGCTCCGCTAGTCCCATCATACTGTGACTCTGTCCCGTGTGCTTAACCTCCTAAGCTTTTCTTTATCTCTCTCAAGCCCACATACTTACGTGGCTCCTGCTGCGCTAATCTCTGCTTGTATTGCACTTTGGGGATACGGTGCTTATGAATATGAAAGATGCAAAATTCCTGTCCTTCAGACTTTTACCTTTACTTCTCACCCTGGTGTACTTACAAAGCAACGTACCTTATAAACACGATGATGAGGCATGTGATTATAGTTACATTTAGAAACTATTTTACAAGTGCAGTAAGATGCACAATAGCATGAAATTATCGTGAGGTTGTCCCATTTCTCGGTGTTACTGTTTAATGGCAGTCGCCTATGCCCCTAAAATGCACCTAAGATGTAAGTTATCTCACATGTTACATAACATCAGGTCATTGCTTACCTATTAACTGTCCTGATGTATATCTTGATCAACAATCATTTTTATATTTAACATTTTTTATTTCCAAACAGACAAAACATACAGAAAAAGAAAACCTAGCCATATTGCTTTAAAATACATTTCCAATAGTGTTAAAAATGCCTAATATATACTATTAATCAGTAGTTCAGATTCAGTATGCTATTCACCATGAATAAGGAATACTTACACACCGGCCTACATTGATATCACTCCACGGCACTTATCAAATTCCTAAAATATTATAAATATTGGTACATCTCAAGGAAACTCGAGAGGAAGCTACATTTTCCATATTCCCTTGATGCATAGATATAAACCAGTATCCATATTTGTCAAGTTTAGGTATACATTATTTTACTTTCGATATCCAGAAAAGGGAGAAAATAAGAAGTGAGAGAGAGTGTACCAAAGGCAGAGGAGTAACAGAAAGGATAATGCATATGAGAGAAGAGGAATGTCAGTTAGCGATCTACAGAATATGACTGCTCCCAAGGCCCATGGTGAAATGGTTGAGACACTCTGCTCTTCGGAACAAAATCTGGATAGTTGTCAAGTTGGTGCAGTACCTATCTCGCCATTTAATTTCTATGGAAGAGATACAGTACAGTTCTTGCCTTGCTGATATTCTTTCCAATGTGTATATTTCCAGGGTGAGTTCTCACCAGTTGCCCTCGAGATTTTTTCAGCACGCCATAGTATGTTGGCTTTTCTGCCAGTAAGAGTAGCAAAATCAGTCTGCAGGAGCTTATGCTTAATGTGGTGTTAGTGGAATAGAAGCAAGAATGAAGGCAGGGTGATTGTTCCTGGACAATCAAAGATATCTTCTAGGACTTTGATTACATCTGCTAGTAAGATTGAAGTAGTGGACAAGACCACATGATATGTGACTGATCCACCTAGGGATGTCCACAGCTGCGCCAGCAAAGTCCAGCTTGCAGGCCCAAGAATTTGACAATGTCTGCTGTGGTGCAAAAACATCTCAACTGACATTTCCAGGAATACTTCCTCCAGTATGTGATTGATGTTACCTTGTAGGAAGGGAAGGCATATTTATTTCAGGTTTCAAGTGAGAAGTTGGTGTCATAGAAACATAGACTTGGCCAGATAAGGACCGCTAGGCCCATCTAGTCTGCCCATTTCCCTACCTACAGGATAGGCTGCAAATCTAGTTAACCAACAGCCTATTTCTTCCTACCCCCACAAGAATTGCCTTATGTCTGTCCCATGCATTCTTGAATTCTCCCACAGTTTTAGACCCCACAACTTCTCAGGAAGGCTGTTCCATGCAGCCACTACCCTCTCTGTGAAATAATACTTCCTCACATTGCCCCTGAACCGCCCTCCTTCTATCTTTAAATTGTGTCCCTTGTTCTTGCAAGTCTCTTTTCTGAAAGATGCTACCTACCCTCTTGGACTTTGTTGATTCCCTTGAGGTACTTGAAAGTTTCTATCATGTCCCCCTCTCCCTTCTTTCCTCAAGGGTATACATATTAAGCTCCTTTAGTCTCTCCTCATACAGCTTCTCTTGCAGACCCTGCACCATTTTAGTTACCCTCCTCTGGACTGCCTCTATCCTGTCTATAAGGTGTCGCTCTACAATCGTTTCTAATAAAAATATCTAGCTAAGCTTGTAATTATCCGTCATAGGTATGAGAGCTTGTGTATTATTTTGTTGCTGTAAATAACTTATTTGTACCTTTAATCTTTTCAGTTAAAAGTAATGAAGTGCTTAAACTATGGATTCCATCTCTAAAAGATATAGCCACTGTGTTTCTCAATATGGGAGCTCCTTTCCAGAGTCTGTTCCCTTGCAATATCTTCAGCCGGACTTCACATATGAGCAGATAATGTAAGTACCTATTTACTTCTGTTACTGCCAGAGCTATAAGATAAATCTTGTACTGGGATTAGTAAAAGCCAGTCACATAACTGTGCAGCAGTTACTATAGTGATAATACCATAGTGGTCTGGATTTTGAGGTAAAACTGGACCAGGAGTAATAACTCCTGATCCGGTTATTGCCTTATAAACCCAGACTACTATATTATCGCTGTTACTCTGGAGAAAATAAAACAAAAAGCTGTGAGAAACAAGAAAGTAGGAACTGATTTTACTTGAGAGGTTCCTGCAGTAGGTCTTCACGTATAGGACTGCACCCCTGGTATTGGGTCCGCGACGTCAAACTTGTAGTAGTAGCATCGCCCGCCTGCAACGTGGACGCCAGCTCGACTGTGCGGTGAGTCCCACGCCGCCCATTTCTTTCTCACCGTCGCGCCAGTTCTTCCGACAGATGTGGTAGAACAGCAATCAGTCGCCCACTCTTTATTCAATGTTTTTCGTTGCTTAAAACTTTACTAAGGGGGGTACGGTCAGCAGCCAACAAGAGCAGATGCATCTTTATGGAGCTCCGCCTTTTAGCTAATAAATACACGGGAAAAACTAATTTAAAGCAGAATTGATGGCCTTTCTCCTTTTCTACCAGTCTGAGAGACATTATTCCTACCTTTAGAAAGATTTTCCTCTTTGAAAAGTAATGGAAAGCGAGGAATATGGCAACTTCAGGTCGGAGGTAGAAGCAAAGTCCAGAGGCCTGGAGAACCTGCAAACAGCGTAGCAGTTGAAACTGCGGCAGAGGCCCATCCGAACCTTCAAATAGTGCCTCACTGCAGGCTATTAGAGAACTTGATAAAAGGTGGATACATTGGAACACGATTCACTGGCCTAGAAACAAGAATGGACCTGGTATCTTCAGAGGCTAAAACAGCGACTCAAGCGACAAATCTGCAGCAGTAGTAGGAGTTATTGCTGAAAATAAGCTGCTCCGCCTCCGCCTAGGCCAATATTCAATTGCTGGGAGTTCCAGAAGACTTAGAAGGAACTGATCTCATGGGGTATGTTACTGCCCTATTTCTGAAGTGCTTGGGGTTAGATATGCAACAGAATGTACTCAAAACTTAGGATTACTCCTTGGAGAACCATTCCAGAGAATCTCCTTAGGACAATAATGATTGTGCCCAGCAGTCCACACATCCGAGACCACATTTTGGAGACTACTAAATCAAGGGTACCATTGAAACTGACTGGGGATGTCCAGATCCACTTCTTCCTGACCTGAGTTATTCCACCAGGCAACGAGAAAGGCCTTTAATAGTGTACAGCAGGCCTGAAAGCACTGGGGATAACGTAAGTTTTGCAGCAACCGCCTGATTACAAATTTATTATGCTAGTAAAACTTTTCTTTTTTCGGATCCAGTAGAAGCAGGAAGAAATTAGAACTAATCAAAAGATTTTCATCGCTCCAACTCATGGCCTTCTAATGAGGACTGAACTTTAATAGAACGATCTCTCAAACTTAAATAGCAAGTGCTATCTGCAAGTTAAAAACGAATTGAGACGGCCACAATTGTACTGAAAACGCTGTATATGTGACTCTTGCTGTTGTAGGTTTGGTTTAACAGAACTAATTGATTGTGGACACGAATCTGTTCTTGGTTGTATAAGCCAAATCATACTTTTTCATGTATATATTGTGGCACATTTATTTTAGTTGTTACTTAAATCTGACTAGCCTTAGATAGTTTCTAAAATGTTTTCACTCTTAATTGCCCTGATGTTTTATAAAAGTTTTGCTGATAGGAAGTATTAAGCTGATATACTTTAAGCAAAATATTACTATGCAGGGTATTTGAGAGCCTAGAAGAGGATCCTGCAACTACTGTGTATTTGGAATGCTGCTGGGGTTTTCCCCAAATAGACAGGGCTCCATACAGCCATGTCCCATCATATTTTAGAAGTTATAAATGTTTATGCAGATTTAGGGGTAAAATGCCAGTTATTGGTCTTACAGGGTGAATTGCTTCACCTGGTAATGATTCCTGTACTAATTTTAGAAACTGTCCATAAATATGCTGCAAAAGTCACATTTTCGGATATTTTTCTGTCTTGTTATATTAGAAGACTTCATGTGGAACCTTATTCTGAATCACATATGGGTCTCCTCACTTGCAGTAAGCTAAGGAGTCAACGTATAAATTCATACACAGACTGTATTGCCCCTCGTGGTAACTCATCGATATAGGCCAGAGGTCTCTGAGATGTGTAATAGATGAAGTGCATAAAGGCACATTTTATCACTGTTTTTGAGCTGTCCACTACCACGCTATTTTGGGAGGCGATATCACAGAAACTGAGTGAAATGGTAGGCCTAGAGATCATAACCTCAAACTAGCCTATAATTTGGTATGGAGGAGGGAGAAGAAGGGGAGTGGTCAATGCAGAAGAGATGGATTAGAATACTGCTGTTGCAAGCTAGGCGGGTCATTTGAATACTTGGGTGTCAGCAGAGATGCCCACTGTTCTGCAGTGGCATAATATCCATAAAAGCTCTGGCAATGGAAAATAAATCCTGTCAAATAAGAGATCGTTTGACACCTTCTCTGCCTTGTGGAGTTCCTTTTAAATGCTCTTCATGCAGATCAGTTGAGTATATATTCAGGAGCTGAATTTCAGATGAGATATTTATTGCAAAATAACATAACGAATATAAGCAAATGAATGCATTATATTATCGAGTGTTATAAGGATTAATTGTTGAATATGTGGACCTATGTAAATAGTTTTTTTTTTTGTTGTTTTTTATTTAAAGATGATCTATTGTATTGTAACTGCCTTGATAATGTATGTATTTGTTCTATAAATGGAAAATTAATAAAATTTGAAACAGAAGACTTCATGTTATTGGTGGCTTCAATAAAATTGTAACAGTGGATGACAATTACGAATCCTAACATTAAATTGCTGAATATAACTATTTGCTATATTTGTACCAAGGAAATGCATTTTACAATGTAATTTGCATTGCAAACCAATAAAAATAAAGTTAAAAAAAAACTTTACTAAAAACTCCCACGGTGTATATCTTCTCGTCCAAAGAAAGCGCTCAAGTGCGGTGCCCAAATTCTGCACGGGATGACCACTCCCTCTGACTGGGGCCTAAGCACACTGACCGAGTGTGCCGGCCTGCCAAGGGTTCAACCAGGCCACCTGAAACCTACGAGGCAGACCCTTGAGGCCCACCTTCTGTCCAAGAAGCTAGCTTCCATGGAAAAGGAGCTCCAGGAGCTGCAGAGGTAGTCTTCGCCGTCCCTGAGAAAGAAAAAGGGCAAGGAGAGAAGCCTTCTCCACAGGGGAAAATCAACCAAGCAGTCGACAACCAGGGTGGTCCTCAGCAACCGTGAGTACCACTCTGCTGGGCCTTTGTCTGCTCCCCTGGTCAACGCCACCCCCCCCCAGCTGGAGGTGAGCGAGCAGCCGGGGTCGCCTCAGAGGTGTCTGTTAGGTCTCCCACCAGTGGCACCGCCGATAAGTCTCCCTCCGCTCCACTGCTGGGTGCCTGGCCACCTGATAAGTCGGCCAGCGGGCCCTGCGTTGACTGCGCAGACAACGCCTGCTCTCCCTCTGGCTCCCTTGAGGACTCCGACCCCGGACGAGTCCTCCAACAGAACCTTCCTCCCAGGGATCCGCTACCAGACTTGGGTACTTCAGGCATGGATCCTCCTCCCATGAAACCCGCAGCCTTACACCTGACCTGCTCTGCTGCCTAGTGGTCCTTCGGCACTCTCCGTCGGCTTTTGGCTCCTCCTGCCAGCCCCTCTGGCAGTTTTCCAGAGCCTGACCCTCATTTGCCGCTGCTGGACAATATCCTTCCGAAACCGGGCTTTGTTCCGTTGATGCAGAGTTACCCACATGCACCAGGTTACCTGCCGACACCGGGCTACTCCTACGCCAGGTTACCCCGCCGGGCTACCTGCTGTCAGGACACCCAACACCAGGATATCAGCCAGGCTTTTCAAGGCAGAGTCTGTACAAGTTTCCTTACTGGCATCACCCACCCAGTTACCCCTCTTTTCCTGGGTATCCTGGTGCCAGCCTCCGCTCGATCAGTGAGGCCATCCTGACATGGTGTCAGGATGCCAGGACGCAACTCCTTTCTGAACTAAAAGTCTCAGCCGGTAGGGGGTACCTCTTCCTAGGGCACCACCCTCTAGTCCAGTCCCTTCGGGCCAAGCCTCGGTCTCTTCCTGTGGGGAGACTAGTGGACCCCTCCCTGCCTAGCAGGCCAGACTCTTGCCAGATATCGACTAATCTGAACGCCATTCACCGTTGAACCCTTACCTAAGGAGTCCCCTAAGTCGCCCCTGGAGGACCCTTCCTTTGGGGAGCTCTTGAGAGTCACCAAAAAGCTTGTGGCTGGCTGTCCAAGTAGTTTAGAGGCTTGCTGAACATTTGGACCTTGCCAGTGTGGATCCACTCCCATTCCCTCTTGGATGGGTCCACTTGAGGATCTTAAGTCCACCATATGGCAACAGTGCAGGGTGCTGCATTTTGGGATGAAGAACCCAAGGAGGAGTTACCAGCTAGGGGGAGTGCAGCTAGCCCACACAGAGGAGGAGAAGGATCTGGGTGTGCTCATTACAGGTCAGTGAACAACTCTGCACAATGCAGGAAGGCAGCTGCAAAGGCCAACAAAATGCTGGGTTGTATTGCAAGGTTATATCCTCGAGGAGGAAGAGGTGATTCTGCCACTGTATAGGTCATTAGTTAGACCACACCTGGAGTACTGCATGCAGTACTGGCGTCCGTATCTGAAGAGGGACATTGTTACTGGAGGGGTGCAGCGCAGCCGACAAAGATGATCAAGGGTCTGGGGACTTATCATACGAGAGGAGGTTGAAGGAGTTGAACATGTACTCACTGGAGGAGAGACAGGGTGACATGATTGAAACCTTTAAATACATGAAAGGAATAAACAAGACGGGTACAGAGGGGCTGTTCAAAGTAAGGAGGGAGGCCACCAGGGCCGTGATATGAGACTGGAGCGAGGAAGGTTCAGGAGGGAGATGAGGAGACACTTTTTACAGAGAGGGTGGTGGCTGGGTGGAATGCGTTACCTGCTGAAGTGGTATGCAGTAGAACAGTGGACTGCTTCAAGCGAGAATGGGACAGGACAAGGGGAGGGTTAATGAAGGGGAAGGGTGGAAGGGAGGGCAGCTGCAGAATAAGGGGTGCTAGCTGCACATTCGAGCAGACTTGATAGACCTCTAGACCTTTATCTGCTGGCAAATTTCATATGTTCGTAACAGCTCTCCTCTATCCCGCTGTTTCACGGAAAGCTGACAGACTCTACTCCCAGAAGGGATCTCTCACCTACCACCCAGGCCAAAGCCAACTCTATGGTCATTACTGCAGCCCATGACCGATCTACACAACCTAAGCACTTAAGTTCCTCTCCTCTGGACAAGGACTCTAAGCAACTGGATCAGTATGGCAGGAAAATGTATGCCTCATCCACTTGCGCCATCCGGTCCTTAAACTATGTTTCGCACATGGTGGCCTTTCAAAGTCCTCGTCCTCGAACTCGAGAAGCATCTCCAGGATATATCCCAGGCGAACAGCTCAGGGCTAAGCTCCTGGAAAAAGTGCGGATGAATAAATCATCCTGCTGTCACGCACTCCAAGCCACTTACGATTCTGTGGCTCGGGCTGCGGCATTGAGAATCTGTCTTAGGCTCTAGCCTGGCTACACCTGGCAGGTTTGGCACAGGGCGTTCAGTCGTCCTGGGCGCACCATTTAGGGGTGCGGTTATCTTTGGCGGTGATTCAAAATACACACTACGGGCTACAGGAGAGTGGTAGGTCCCTCAGAGACATACGCCCATGTACAGTACGGGCCAAAAGAAGCAGCATTTTCATCGCCAAAGGAAGTGGAACAAGAACCAGGGCAGACGTTAAAATAAACGACTGCTACTGGTTCAGGAGCCCAAACTCTTCAGACCAAGTTCATCAAAGCTGCCTCAGGAACTAAGGCTCCCTCCCTCCCTCCCTCTGTGTCCTGACTCATTTCTCCTCCCTCTCCCTCCGCCTCGGAGGAACTGGTAGGAGGGAGGTTCAGCCTCCACCCGGAAGGCCATCACCACAGACGATGGGGTCTTGCAGCTCATACAGAGGTCACTCAATCGAGTTCCTGGAGACACCTCCAGAAAGGTCTTTCTGCCCGTCGGGACAGATCCCCATTGTCCAACAGGGAATGCAGGCTCTGCCGGAAGGCAGCCATAGATCCTGCCCACCAAAACAAGTAGGAAGGGGATTTTACTCTCATTTCTTCCTAGTCCCAAAGAAAACAGTTATCTAGACCTGTTCTAGATCTCAGCATGCTCAGCCTCTTCATGGAATACAAGAGGTTCCACATGCTGACTCTCCAGGGACTTCTGCCACAGCTCCTGTCCAACACTTGGCTGTGCTGCCTGGATATGCAGGATGCATACTTTCATATCCCTATCCTCCTGGCCCATCGCCGCTTCCTCAGGTTTTTTTCCTGGAGAACCATTTTAATTCAAAGCACTTCCCTTTGGCCTGTCCTCAGCGCCTCGGTCTTCACCAAGTGCTTAGCGGTGTTTCTGGGCGCCAGGGCATATATGTGTTACCATACCTGGACGACAGTCTTTTTTTTTTTAAGCCCTGTCACGGACAGCCTGAAGGACTCCTCTCTCTCACTCTGGATCTATTCTTCCACCTGGGAATTTCTGTCAGCCTACCCAAATCCCAGCTAGTACCCACCCAGCGCCTCCAGTTCATTGGGCGGTGCTGGATACTGTCCAGAGTAAGGCCTTCTTACCCTAGACCGAGTGGAAACACTGCGTCTCCAGCCACCTTAGTGACCAAGTCTCGTGGACCCCGGCTTGTTCAGTACTCGCCTTTGGGTCTAATGGCGGCTGCCATTCCAACAGGTCCCTTGGCCAGGCTGCACATGAGGGTTACTCAGTGGTCTCTTCGAGTCCAGTGGGACCAATGGTTGGGCGACATGGACCAATTGGTCATGATCTCCAACACTTGTCAGAAAGATCTCCTCTGGTGACAGGATCTCTCCAACTTGTTGGTGGGGCCCCCTTCCACTTTCAGGCTTCCTTCCCAAACCCTTACCTCAGATGCTTCCAGTATGGGTTGGGAGCTCATCTAGGGGATCACAGAACGCAGGTTCCTGGTCTCCCATGGAGGAGAATCTTCACATCAGTATCCTGGAGACAAGAGCAGTCTTCTGTGCTCTCCTGGCCTTCCAGTCATTACTTCACCTAGGAACTCTTCTCATCCAGACAGACAGCATGGCCACTGTCTGGTATCTGAACAAACAGGGAGGTACCCGATTGTATCCTTTTGGTGAGAAGCAATGAAAGTATGGTATTGAGCAATTCAGCATGGCTTGACTCTGACAGCAGTCCACGTGCGGGGTTCACAATAACCTGGTGGATAGCCTCAGTCGATCAGTAGCCAGGGCTCATGAGTGGGAACTAAAGCAGGAGGTAGTAGAAAACCTGTTTCTTCTGTGGGGTCGACCAGACCTAGATCTTTTGCATTCCATCCAATGCAAAACTACCTGCTTTGGCTCGCTTGTTCTGGGCATGGTACTTTTAAGCTAAACGAACTGTCTCTATCCTGGACTGGGAGGTTTCTGTATGCCTTCCTACCTTTCCTCTCATCCAGAAGGTTCTTCTCAAACTGCAGGCAGTGGGGGCACACATGATCTTGATTGCTCCTCTGTGGTCCCGGCAGATGTGGTTTCAGCTGTTGCAACAACTAGTTCTAGAACCACTGGTTCCTCTGCCTCTATCTCACAAACTTCTGTCTCAGGAATGGTTCACCTTGGTATTTCAAATCTCAAGCTTTTCCATCTTCATCGTGGCACCTGTGGACATAGCGATTTCTCGCTATGGAGTTTCCTCTCGGGTTGCTCAGGTCTTGGTGAGGCCAGAAACCCTCTACCAGATCCACTTATGCCATGAAATGGAAGAGATTTTCTGTCTGGGCCATAGCTAGCTTGGACCCTTTTCTGTGTTGTTGGAATTACCTCTTACATCTTTCAGAGTTGGGCCTTAGTTACTCCTCACTTAAGGTCCATCTCTCTCTGCGGTGTCTGCCTACCACCATCCGTGGAGGGCAAACCCTAGCCCCTGCTGACTACGTTAGCCACAAGTTTGCCGTAGGGACCCACACCAGGGGCGAGTCCTATATGTGAAGACTACTGCAGGAACCTCTCTAAGATCTACTGTTATGGTAAGTTCTTATGTAACTGCTATTTTTCTCACAGACAAGCTGTAGCATTCCTAGGATATTGCGTGACACACTTTACATTTTGCGATAGCGATCTTACTTGAAACACAGCTCTTGCAGCAGGTTACACCATTAGGACTGAAGCCGGCGGGCGTCAGGACCCCAGGAAAAATTCTAGCTAGCTATCTTCAGTGAGGACCTTCCCGACGTCGGTCCCGCCTCCGACGTCAGGCGTAGTACATAAGGGTGCGGTCCGCCCGATTCTCCAGTTCTTTCCCCGGCCGACTTGCATGTCTCACCTTCGTTCAGCTCTAGCGAACGCCGTGGTTAAGTTCTTTCCTACGGGAAATTATTTTCTTCCAAGCAAGTTTTTCTCTGATGTCCTCTCCGACTCGGGTCACTCCTCCAAGTGTGCCTGAGGGAAACAGATCCCTCTCAAGGACCTCATGCTGGCTGTGCCTAGGCCCAGACCACGACACCCGGCCTGCTCCTTTGCCAGGGTTTAATAGCAGAACCCGGATCCGTCACCAGAAGGCCCTTCAGGCTTTTTGCTGGAAGAAAAGCTCAAGACCATGTCTTCCATGGGGACTCTTCAAAAAGGCCCACAAGCACGCTTGAAAACGAAGGGAAGGCTCCTTCCAGGTCCCTGCCTAGGACCTCAGACTCACGCAGCTCCAGTTCCTGGTCCGACCGCCTCCTCCCGGCCAGCTGTCAGCCTCACCCTGCTGCGTGTTAAGAAGTCTTCTCTTTCAGGCCAAGACGACCAGACCTTCCTCATCCTCCAGGGCCTTGGTCAAGTCTGGGATCACCACCATCATCATAAGTCGGGTTCCCGCCTTCTGAACCCGGACGCAGGTTGGCTTCCTTGCCTCCTCGCAAGACCTTGAGCTTACCTCTTAAGAGACCACAGGACCCGACGCCGTGCACCTGTCGCCGCCCTCTCGCCACAGATCCTCGGAGCCGCCGCCAGTCGACTGCTGCTCGCCAGGCCATCACATCATCGGACGCCGGTAGGGGACGTGCCCGCTCCAGTTGAGAAGAGAACCCTGACGCCCGACCGACGCCAGTCAGGAGACCATAACCGAGGAGGAATTAACTCAGCCCGAGGACCAGACGGCAACCCCGGTCCTGTCGAGACGTCCAGGAACCTCGCCAGTACCTGAGCCCCCTGTGGAGCCGACGCTGGGACCCGACGATCCACCGGTGCCTGGACCGTCATCAGGCCTTTCCATGGTAGAAGTGAAGGAGCTGTTCACTTACTGGTGAGACACCATAAAGAAGGACATGGTTCCCACTCCACCTCCTCCTCTTCCTCCTCCTCCTACACCGATTATCCTCCGGTTCCTGCACCCCTCCCATCGGGTCGGCGGGCCTAGTACCTCCTCCCGGAGCACAGACACCTCCAAGGGGAGACCAGACAAACGGAGACCTCCGTCAAATCCTCTTCCAGGTCACCCAGCCCTAAGAGACCCAGAAGACGCCGACGATTGCTTCGACGGAGGACACGGATCAGAGTTCTCAGCATCCAGATCTCTATCTCCTCTCCATTCCTTCTCCGGATCCACGCGAGATGCCAAAGTCTCCTCCGATGACCCTTCGCTCGGATATTATGAGACACATCCAAGAGAACATGGGATGGGATGCGGAAGAGCTAGACCCGAAGCTACACGCCTTGGAGGTATCTTCTGCAGAAGGACCCCAAGCCTGTGGTGGTGCCACCCTTGGTAGACACTCGTGGACGCCACCAAGGCAGCGTGGAAGTGTCCACATTCGCCTCGGCGATGCCAAGAAAGCTGATCGCTTGTACAAGGCTCCCAGAGAAGACCAGTACTTGACTCAGCAGCCTCAGGCCGACTCTCTGGTCATTACAGCCTCACATGACCGTCCCAGAGACCGCAACATCTGAGCACCCCTGCCACCGGACCCAGAGTCCAAACAGCTGGACGCTATGGTAGGCGCACGTATGCTTCCGCTACCTGCGCCATCAGATCCCTGAATTACTTGACCCACATGGTGCAGTTCCAAAATGCCTTGTGGGAACAGGGTCTGGATGCGGCTGAAAACTGCCGGAAGGTGAGCAGAAGGAGGAGATGCTTCAGCTCTTCGCATGAGGTTCGACGTAGGGAACCCAAGTGCTACGAGCTTATACATGACTCCGGCTGACTCTTCGCCCGAGCAGCAGCTTCAGGCGGTATGCATCCGGAGGACGCTTGGCTACGCTCGTCTTACCTCGGACGTCCAGAAGAACATCATGGACGCCCATTTGAGGGAGAAGTCTTGTTTGGTAAGCCCTCAGAAGAGATTATTACTAAACTCCAAGAGGCCGGGAAGGTGAGGTCGGTTCAGCTAAGGAAGCACTCCAAGCTTAGTTCCTTCAGAGGAACCAGTTTCGATTTTGTGGACGGACGAGGCAACAGTCCCGCCTGCCCACATCAGAGGGGCTCGGCTTGCAGAGCCCAGGAAACAACCCGCAGGCCGTAGCCAGCGTACTTCCAAGCCGGTCCAGCCAGCGGGACCCCCAGCCGCCACAGCCTGACTCCTTTCCGGCCCCTGCCCCTCAGGATCAATGGAAATCGTGGTCGGGGTCGTGATTAAACTTCCTGCCGGGATGGCAGGCTATAACAACCGACAGGTGGGTTCTGCAGTTTTTCTCGAAGAGGCCACTTTATAGAATTTGCAGAGAAGCCACCTCGAGGCCTCCTTTGCTCTCCTGGTACCCGGTCAGCAAAGTCACTGATCTGGCAAGAAATACTTGCGCTCTTGCAAAAGGGAGCGATAGAGTATGTCCCAGAGAACCACAGAGGACAAGGATATTATTCCCACTTCTTCCTGGTTCCAAAGAAAACAGGGACCTCCGTCCGATTCTGGACCTCAGCGACCTCAATGTGTCGGTCGCCTACAAGAGATTCCGCATGGTGTCTCTTCCGGTCTCATTCATGCTGAAGCAAGACGCCTTCTTAGCGTCTCTAGACATGCAGGATGCATACCTGCACAACCCTATAGCTCAGGCGCACAAGAGGTTCCTGCGCTTGAGTTTCTCGACCACCACCTTCAGTTCCGAGCCCTTCCATTCGGACTGTCATCCGCACCAGGGTCTTTACCAAATGCATGGCAGTCGTGGCAGTCTCTCTAAGGAGACAGGGCCATTATGTGTTCCCTGCACTGGACGATTGGCTTCTCATGGCCGCCTCCAGAGAGGCGTTGTTACGCAGATCCAGAGCACCCAGGACCTGTTCCGATCTCTGGGCATCCTAATCAACCATGGGAAGTCTCTCCTGGTACCGCCGCAGAAGCTGCAATTTATAGGCGCAGTACTGGACACCGCTCAGGGAAGAGCTTTTTCCAGACGACAGAGCGGAGCGCATCAGATTCCTCATCAGGAGTTATCGTCGAACAAGACCGTCCCCTGCCAGGTCGGTCCTTCGCTTGCTCGGACACATGGCTGCGGCTATTCCTACCGTCCCTTTCGCAAGGCTCCACATGCGGGTAACTCAGTGGATGCTCAAGGTGCAATGGGATCAAAGGCAAGACCACATGCAGCATCCGTCAGAATCACAAACACCGTGATTCGAGACTGGCAGTGGTGGCTAGACACAGGGTCGCTCTCCATGGGCGCCCGCTTGTAGCACCGCCCCGGAGGTAATCCTCACCACAGATGCCTCAGGTCTAGGGTGGGAGCACACCTGGACGGGTGAAGTCCCAGGGTACGTGGACCCTCTGGAGGCTCATCTCCATATCAATGTACTAGAGATGAGGGTGGTCCTTTATGCCCTGCAGGCCCTTCAGTCAGAAATCCCGAGTACTCTCCTGCTTCAGACAGACAACACGGCGGTGATGTATTACCTCAACAAACAAGGAGGTGCACACTCTACCCCTTTGCAGGGAGGCCATGAGGTGTGGGACTGGGTAATCCAACACGGTGCGAATCTGATCACTGTACATGTTCCCGGGTGGACAATACGATTGCAGACGGCCTGAGTCGCTCCCAGGCCAGAGTCCACAGTGGGAACTTCTTCAAGAGGTAGCAGAGGATCTGTTTCTTCGATGGGGAACCCAGAGTTGGACTTGTTCACATCCCACCCAACGCAAAACTGCCCAATTTTTGCTCGCTAGATCCAGGACCTGGTGTTTTCTGGCGAGGCGTTGTCTCTCTCCTGGGCGGACAGATTCCTCACGCTTTCCCTCCTTCCCGTTGATCCAGAGAGTTCTTCTCAAACTGCGCAGGGAGCATGCAACAGTAATCCTGGTGGCCCCTTTCTGGCTCAGACAGATCTGGTTCCCCTGCTAATTCAGCTATCCGGGAACCTCCGCCTGCTGTGCGTCAGTTCCCATCTCTTGTCTCAGGAGGAAGGTTCACTGGTCCACCCGGACGTATCCTCACTGAACCTGCATGCATGGCTCCTAGAGACATAGCCATCTTGCGTCACGGGTCTCGCAAGAGGTTGCAGAAGTTCTTTCTGCAGCCAGAAAGCCGGCAACGCGATGCGACGTCACGCCATGAAATGGCCGCCCGTTTGTTTATGGTCGCGAGCATGTGATTTTTTCCCTTTAGGTTGCCCTGTGGGAGTGGTGTTGGACTACCTGTCTCCCTTTTCCGTTCGGGTCTAGCCTACTCCTCTATCAAGGTGCACCTCTGTGCCATCTCGGCCTACCACCTTCCGTGGGACATCGCACAGTGGCACAATTAGACGCTTCTGGAATTTTGAGAGGGTGTTACACCTAGGCCACTAATTAAGGACCCAGTGCCTCCATAGGATTTGCTCTTTGTCCTGGAACAACTCACGCTTCCCCTTGAACCTGCCGTGGATTGCGAGCTGCTTCTGTCATGGAAAACGCTGTTTTTGGTTGCTGTTACTCAGCGAGAAGAATTTCTGAGCTTCACGCCTCATGTGCAAAGAGCCTTATTTAGTTTTCCACTGGGACAGAGTATCCCTGAGGACAAATCCAACATTTTGCCTAAGGTGGTCTCTACACTCACTCTCAATCAGGATATTGACCTGCCAGTCTACTTCCCGAACTACTCTAATAGAGGAGAGGAACTGCTCCACACCTTGGATGTTCACTTGAGCTTGAGGTATTACCTCAACAGAACTAAACTACTTCGTAGTTCTGAGCAACTTTCGCTTCCTTTTCTGAAAGAATGATGGGCCAACCAGTATCCAAACAGTCCCTGTCTCGCTGGCTTGTCTAGTGCATCTCTTACTGTTATGATATCAAACAAAGCCCTCCCGGGTACAGTCCGGGGTCATTCTACTAGGGGTGTGGCCACCTCCTTTGCAGTACTTCAAACGCCTCCACTTGCCATATGTGCTGCAGCCACTTGGAGCTCTGTGCATACATTTATCAGGCATTATAGCCTGGACATACCTCTCGTGGAAGATCGGCTTGACCTGGCGGTGCTACAGGGTCTCCTGTCCTAGATTCAGGACCTGGAATGTTTTTCCTAGTTTCCTTCTCCCAGAATTTTGGCAGCTTACTGCTTAGGAATAAGTCCTATTGGTGATCCCTGCAAGAGCTGTGTCTCAAGTAAATAGTACAGTTACATAAGAACTTACCGTAACAGTAGATCTTCGAGAACAGCTCTTGGCAGGTCCTTCCGTCCACCTTCCCCTTGGAGGAGGCATGGTTTTCATCTTTACTATCAGGGTTTTTCCTTTTGACTTCTGACGTGATCTCTTGGTCTCCCATTACGATGTCAGCCTGCGCCGGAGTCTCCGCGGGAGAACTAGGGAATCGAGGGACCCCCTCTAGTGTACTGACGTCCTGACGTCGGAGGCGGGACCCGACGCCGGGGCGGTCCCTGCTGAAGATAGCTAGCTATAATTTTCCGGGGGTCCTGACGCCTGCCAGCTTCAGTCCTAATGGTGTAACCTGCTGCAAGAGCTGTTCTCGAAGATCTACTGTTACGGTAAGTTCTTACGTAACTGTACTTTTGCATTGTGGTAGTGGCTTCACATTTATAGGGTAGCTAGCCTTACTGCCATGGAGGTTATTTTCAGTGGTTAGGTGTCTGACATGTAAACAGGTGTGGAATTATGCCACTCTGATGAATGAAACTTTGTTTTGTTTCAAGGTCGTGGCGTGTGGACCCTAAGGGCCCGTGCTCCCACCAACTGCACGACTTTCTACTTTTCTATTCTTTCTCAAAAAGTAAGGCAATTCTATGCTTTAATGCATCATTTAGGGTTAAAACACAAAAAGTAAGAATTAGACCTTTAGGGTTGCCCCCCTGTTTACCCCCATCCACCAGAGATTGACAGACGGGGTGTCATTGGGGTTGTGAGGCTAAATGTCACCCCATTCTTCTTTACTGTGGCTTATGAATATGATTACACATAGAATGGGGTGACATTTAGACTCACAACCCCAATGACGCACTACTGATCTGTCAATGGATGGGGGTACAAGGGAGAGGGACAACCCTAAAGGTCTCATTTCTTTACTTTTTGTGTGTGTGTTTTTAATTTAAAGTTTATTAACATCTTTTACAAAATTACAACAAAGGCAGATGTACATATACAGACATAGGATACATAGGACATTGGATATATCTAAGTCTTCCCTCCCTTACCAACCTTCTCTCTCCTTCCTCCCTTGTTAGAGCAACAGTAATAATTGTATCTAAGTTGTTAAGACTGGTCGAGATCCATCCTAGTTTGGGGCAAACGAAAATTACCCTACTAAGGTCTATGTTATAATGAATATAGTGTTAGAGAGGGTCCCAAATTTTATAAATTTTTCATTGAGTTGTTTAAATTGGCGATAGCTTTCTCTGTATGCAGATTAGTCAAGATTTCAGTTAGCCACTCAGTATAGGAGAACTCTAGTTGATCAGTCCAGTGTCATAACACCAGTTTCTTGACTGACTGACATAGCTATGAGAGACATATTGTATTTATGGTTACGGACTCTAATACCTGATAGGTGTCCCATGAGACAAATTTCCAGAGTAAATAAGTCTTTAAGACCGAGTAGGGGATCTGAAAGTTGTTTAATGGTGTCCCATAATGGCGAGATTTTAGGGTAAGACCAAAAGATGTGATACAACGTCCCTTCGCTTTTGTTGACATCTGACACATAATGATGTAGGTGTTAATCCCATCTTGAATAATTTACACGAGTATAATAGGCTTATGCAAGATATACATTTGCATGAGTCTAAATCTGTCCTGCATGACCATTTTGTGACAGTTTCTCCAGATAGTTGGCTATTCTATGTTCCAGTCTGGAAAAAGGATTCCCAGGGTTGGGCTGGCCCATAGCTGTCCGGAGATTTCCAAAGGTATATTGTATTATAAATATTTCAAATTGCTTTGGAGTTTCCACAGAACTCCAGTAGTTCTTTAGAAAACGGAGAGGTTTGGGTTAACTGGGATGTTTGACCAAATGTGCGATTAATAAATGTCGTACCTGGAAAAGCCTAAAAGAAAACCTGGAGGATATATCTAGCTTAACCATAAGTTCTTTAACCGAGAGCCATAGACCATCATCTGTAACAAAATGAGTTATGTTCAAATTCTGTAGAGCGGGAACCATGCTAAGGGGATTGGTTTGCCATCTATTTTGAGTTGCAGATTTCCCACTATCGGTTGGTGAAGGTCCTTAATATGATTATATTTAAGATAATGACAGATCTGGTATGGATTTTTAAAGATATAGAAATTGTGGAATTCTTGAGCTTTAGGAGAATGAGACTTTCTTTAGTATATAGAATGCCCTTGGGGTTTAACCCATATAGAGCATTATGAGAGTTGGTTCAGTTTTGAGCCAGGATGAGGCAGAGTGTAAATTGTCTAAAGATGGCCATTTCAGGTATTTATTGATGTGGCTGGCCCAATAATAGAGTCGTATATGAGGGAGGCGCAGTCCTCCGTTGTATTTGGGAGCAGCCAGGATATGATGAGCTATCCTGGAGATTTATTACTCCAAATAAATTTGGTGATCAGGGATTGCAATTTCTTGAACCATAAAGCTGGGAGCCAGATATTGAGCATAGAAATGGGGTATAGGAGCCGTGGGAAAACATTCATCTTTATTAGGTTTATTTTACCCCACAGAGATATTGGAAGTGAAGCCCAGCCGTCTAAATCTTGAGAAATTGTAGAGACTAATTCAATTTGATAATTTGCCTGGGGTTTCTAGATAGTTCTATGCCTAGGTATTTGAGGAATCTTGTTTCCAAGTAAATCCTAAAGGCGTTGCATCCGTTCTAAACAGTTTATGGTTGAGAGGGAAAATTATTGTTTTATTAACATTTAACTTGTAGTTGGACATCTTGCTATAGGTCTCGATAATGTTTAACATAGGGGTATAGATATACATGGATTTGAGATTTGAAGGAGATCATCTGCATAAGCAGATACTTTGATCTCACAGGGATGAATAGGATCCCTGGACAGCCTGACAATTCTGCAGGTTACGGATTAGTGGTTCCAGATAAATATTAAAGAGCAGCGGAGATGAGGGGCACCCTTGTCTGGTTCCAGAGTAGAGGTAAACTTGTCTGAAAACACCCCATTGCCTGATACTCTTACGGTAGGGGAGTTATGAGCACTCTAATCCATTCTATAAACCTGACGGAAACCAAAGGCTTCCATAGCATGAAATAAGTATTCCCAGTGCACCCTATCAAAAGCTTTCTCGGCATCCAAGGAAATTAAGCGTGGAACGGGCGTCCCTGGATACAGAGAGAATATGCGATAGGGTTCTTAGGTGATCAGAAGAGGATCTACTCTGCATAAATCTGACCTGTTCTGGTCCACTTTTTGTGCTTTAACCCTAAATGATGCATTAACAAAGTTTTTGCATAGAATATAGAGATATATATGTGTGTATATAATATATCTACACATCGCATGCAGCATACAGACATACAGTATTGAATATCTTTGTTTAAAACATGAAATTTCTATTTAAAATCAGGAATGTTTTACTTTGCAGAATGTCAGAGAATCCCATGGACTGTGCCAACAGAACTTAAAATTTTAGAAGTATGCGCATGAGGCACCTTTTGTTAATATAATCTTTATTAAATATCCTGGTCAGTGCGGTACAATGACTAATTATCAAGAAAAGCATCTTTACAATGGGCATGATATGACATCAACGCAGCGGCTTTTCTACCCCTTGGGACATCACAGGAGGAAGATATTGCAGTTATGAAACTGCTAGCAGAGATGGGTATGAGACAGCTGCATAATACCAACTGTGCAATATACAGATAATCCTGCAGATAGCATGCTGCGAGTGGTCAGCAAATCTCTTAAGCCTGCTCCATGCAACCTATGCTGGGCCTTATAGCAGGTGATCATGCCACAGATTTGATCACCGCTTGCCAGTCAGTGGAAAACTATCTCCAGTTCCCTTCTTCCATCTGGATCCCCGAGCAACTCTCTCTTTGAGGCCTCTTTGTTGAGTAGCCCACTGTGAGTGTTCCAGTTGCAAGGTGTCTGGAACCCATCGGACTCTCATCTCCACTTCAGTGGGTTGCACATGCAAACTGTTTTCATATGGCCTCTTAGCTCTAGTGGATCTCAATAGCTACAGAACTGTCCTTTTCCAGGTAGCCAACAGTCTACCTATGTTGCTCGAACAAACAACAATGAGCACTTTCTTACCTTGTTTGCTGAGAAGCTGTGAGGGTGTGAAAAGAGGGTCTGGAGCAGAGGAGCCTACTTCAGGCCATTTACCTGCCAGGAGTCTAGTACACACTGGTAGGTGAGTCTGCGAACAGGGCCTATCTTATCTGATTTTGTGAGAACACTGTTCAGTGAGTGGGGCACCCAGGTGTAGATTACTTGGTTGAACAGCCTCAAGTCTTCTCCAAAAGGCCAAAACATGGCATTTTCTGTTAGGATGCATTTAGACTGCTATGGCAAAATCTCTCCTGTATGCATTCCTCCAAGCCCCCAAGTACTAGGAATATTGCTCCGACTGGATGCGCTGGGAGCATAATCACTCAGATTGCACTCTGTTGGCTTGGCAGTTGTGGTGTCTGTTAAACAGGCTGTCAGCCAACAAAGGATCCTTCCTCCTCGGCTGGACATGTCTCTGGGTCTTCTGCTCCATCCCAGCCTGCTTCCTTCACCTTCAGACCTGGTTTCTGAGAGATGGAGGTGATTAGGAACTAGGTGTTTCAGAGGGTTCCTGCAGTATTTTTCCTTTCCGTAATCTTTCACTAGGAAGCCCTACACAACCAGATGGAAAGGTTTTTCATCTGGTGCTCCATATCTCACATGGTCCCTTCTGGGATCCAGCTGACCGAGTTCTGGAGTTCTTGGCGTAGGTACAGGGTTGTGCTCCACAGTCAATATGTTCTTTCCTAAGTGGCATCGGAGTTCTCTCTGAAACTGCTGCTGTGCTGCTGACCTCGTTGCCAGCTTCCAGAATGATGGAGAGCTCTCTCCATTCTGTGAATGTTCAGGGGTCCTCACTTCTCACCTGGACAGAGCTAGGATTTCAGGCAATCTAAACAGCCTTTGATCTCCTTTGTTTCCAGTTGAACAGTCTGCCTCCTCCAGTCGAGACAATTTCTGCCTGGGTGGCGAGCTGTTTGCACCTCTGCTGTGCCATGGTATAGGTCATGCTGAAAGGTCAGGTACACACTGCCAGCTTCACCACTGCAGTTGCCACGTCCTAGCAGGGGTTAACGTGTGCCTGTTGATGATACATTGCAAAATTGTTACTGGGATTATAGTGCGATTTTTGTTATGCACTATGCCCTGTATGTCACTGTCAGGCAGTATGCTGCCTTGGCAGGAATGTCTTGAATGGACTTCAGTCCTGAGGGAGTTTTCACTCCTGCTACCCTACCCCAGAGGTTCCTGCTCAGCTTGGTACTCTGACCCATTAGGACGAATAAATGGTGAAGATGGATTCCTGGAAGATATGAAAATTATGTACTTGATGAAATTCTTGATCTTCTAGGAATATCGTCACCTGCTTATTCACACCCACTATCCCCCAAGCTAATTTCATTGTGTTTTTGCTCTCCTTGTTTAGGGCTTGAACTGTAAAGACACAGTCTACTCATAAAACTAACCATGGTTGCTCAGGTCACCTGGGCTCATTGTGCTCTTCGAGGAAGTTCATGACTACTGGTTAGCTTATTCTGCACCTCCTCGGTAAAAGGGAACTGAGAGAAGCTGATGCCGAGGCAAACCTGGCACCACAAGCCATTCTTGTAGCGCTGTGCTTGCACACGGCTTGCCTCGCACCAGCCCTTCTAAAACGTCTGGTCACCCCCAGGTCCTAGTGCCTCCAGCACAGACCCATTAGTGTGAATAAATGGTGAAATATTCCTGGAAGATCAAGAATTACGTAAGAACGTAATTTTCATTTCCTCCCACCCTGAGACTGGGACACAGTCTCACCTCCTATTTGATGCAAATTTCAGATGAACTAATAAACAAATATTTCCTAGATTTGGATGTTTATGATAGTATGTTAGTTTACAATATTATCATAGCTAGGTTAGCAGTAGTAGCATTTCCTCTGACCTTTTCTCTCCTCCCAATCAGAGCTGAAGTACAGAGTACGCTGAAAAGTGACCATACCAATGCAGCTGTCAGCACAGATGGGGACCTGGCCTTTTGCCTGAAGCCAACATCACAAATGTAATCAAGGTATTGTAGTTTTATATCAGTTTGCACTTATTACAGATGCAGGAAAATCCTATAACAGCACGCTGTACCATAATCTAGTGAGATTTAAAGGTGGTGGGTCAGGCTGTGAGGGCAAAAAGAGCCTCATTAGGTACAAGAGGAGGGAGGAGGAGGAGGGACAGTGGCAGGATTAGCAGGCTAGACTTAAACAGGCAAGGGTGACTGTCACGAAGGCAAAGGGAGAAACAGAGCTGCAGATTGCCAAGGGTGAAAATAATTTCTTTAGATACATTTGGGGAAAAACAAGAGGAAATGGTCAGGCTAGCAGAGGGGAAGGCAAATACTGAAAATTACTTCTGCTTGGTATTCACAGTAGAGGTCAATAGACCTCTACCAGAGAGTGTATCATGTCAGTCACAGGGGAGTTCAGGAAATGGGCAGGGTAGAAACAATGGTAGACAGTGAGAAGGGACTGGAAGCCCTTTGGGTAGACAGGGCATCTGGCATGGATAGCCTGCACCCATGGGTACTTGGAAAATTGGATACAGATTTGGTGGTACCCTTGTAGTGTGTCAAGTCGGAATGGTGCCAGTTATTTGTTGGTCCGCCAACATAGTAACACTCCCAAGTAGTGGTCCAGGCAACTACAGTACAGACCTGTCGGTCTCACTTCCATTGTAGGTAAGCTGATGGGAACCATAGCCAAAGAAAGTTTGGTGGACTAATTGAGGATAATAGATTGCAGGACAGCAAGCAGCATGGATTTGTGTCAGGGAGGTTATGACAGACCAACCTGATACTTTTTGACTACGTTACAAAGGGAATAGACAGTGGACAGGGTATATTGCTGTACTCGTCCTCATTAAGGCTTTAGTTTGGCACCACTCAGGAGGCTGCTGAAAAGGTTGGAGGCCTGGAGGTGAGCAGGGTTTAGTCAGATGGGTAGGAAGTTAGCTTTGGCTAGGCAACAGAGGTGGTAGTGAATAGGGACAAGGAGGTCACAGGAAGGATGCTGCATGGAGTCAGTTCTGGGACCTCTCCTGTTCCATATGTTCATCAGTAACATAGTAGATCATACCTGGTGCAAGTTGTGTCTCTTGCTGACAGCACAAAGTTCAGCGGTAGGGTAGATCATGAGGGAGGGTGCAAGAGCTCCAGATGGACCTAGAAAAGCTGGATAGATGTTCTGAGATCTGGAAGTGGAGATTCAGCATCAAGAAGTGTTAAGGAAATGGAACCCATATATAGAATACTGGATGGGATTGGTTAGGCTGGCCACTGCAATAGGAGAGGATTTGGGGTCATAAGTGACTCCTTCAAGCAAACAGGCCACTGTAACAGAGCCTATAGCAAGGAGGCGCCAAGGGTGTATAGGGAGGGTTTGGGTGGGAGGAGCAAGGTGATGCTGCTCTTGTACAAATCCCTTGTGAGGTGTCATTGGGAGTGCTGTGCTCAATTCTGTAGTCCTAACCTGAGGAAGAACATAGACTTGCTAGAGTCTGTGCAGAGAGGGTCACCGGATGATACAGGGCCAGCAATGAAGATTCTGAGAGGAATGGCTGGTGGCCCTGAATATGACACGCTGCCATCCAGACATGAGGGGGATATGATAGAAACATAGACGCTTCTGAGGGAATAAACCGGAAATGGTGACAATCTGAGAAATATGGACGAGGTATGAAGGGTCGTGGCTGGAGATTGGGTTGGGGGGCAGGGTCAGATGCATGTGAGAAAGGTCTACTTCACGGAAAGGGTTGTGGAACAGACTGCTGGGGAAGTGGTGGGGCAGCTACCAAAATGGATTTAAGCAAAGCTGGGACAGGGCAAGGAGACACTGTCCGCAGTGGGGTACTACAAGGATTGAGGGGTGAGGGTGCAGGGAAGAGGGAGACTTACCACCACTAAAGTAGGTCATTGGAGTGAGGTACTATAGTGTGGTCAGACTTGATGAACCAAGCAGTGGACCATAACGGCTACAGTGGGGGCAATGACCCATATTTAGTTAAATGTTGGATCTTGTATGACTTTCTAGCTAGCATTGGCCCTTTCAGTGCTTTATATCAGAAATGTCCTCCTGCACCCTTGTTCAACGATACTATTAGCTAACAATTTTATGCTCTCACCACAAAGCAGAGGTTGTTTGACACCATCGGTCCTTTTATAGGGTACCACAGTTGTGACATTTCCTGTGGCAGAGCAGGAAGGATCAGTGGGGCTCTACAAGGTGATCTCATTTACAGGGCACTAGTAATTTAACTTGTTATAACAAGTTAAACAAAGCACAATTAAACCATTACTTGCATTTTTTTCTTTTTTTTTCCTTCTAATTACTCTGACTAGGTTACAAACCCAGCAACTTATTTGGAATGGATTTCATTAACTGCAGGTACTGTGAACAATTTTCAGAAGGACAGTCTTACAGGATTTAGGACACTGTCCACATGCTGGGCCTTTGGAGATCTTCGGTCTCAGCTCCGGCAGCATGGGCAGAGATTGCGCCTAAATTTCATATTGAAGAGAAATACATTATAAGAACCACCCGCCATTTCCCAGCATCCAACAGAAAACCTCGACCGCAGAGGGTAGTTGGTCCTGGAGGTTGGCAGTGGTTAGGAGGAGCAAATCAGGTGCCCCATCACTCTCGCTTCCAACACATTACCTCCAAAACCACATAAACGCTAGAACAGGTATCTGCCTCTATCTCTGAAATCAAATAAAGAGGCAGAAGACACTGCAGAGCAGGACATCATGCACAGGAGCTAGCACAACAATACTCACCCAAATCAGGAACCAAAAACTAAACAAGCACAAAGGAAATCCAAAAACTTGATCATAGGAGACTCCATGATTCGGGGAGTTGATACCCATCTCCAGCCAGGGTGATGGTCAGATGTCTCCCAGGTACATCAGCATGGAGAGACACTGATCGCATTGCTAAAATTGTTCACAAAGCAGGAGAAAACATTGATGTCCTAGTACACATAGGGACTAATGATCTCGCCAGCCGGGTCAGTTGTGGAGAGAGACCAAGGAACACCTGACTAAGCTGGGTGACAAACTATCATCTATTTTCGTCGGCATCTCCTTCTCTGAGATCCTGCCAGTCTGGGAGAAGGAGCAGATGGACGGAAGGTCAGAGAAGGGAGATAGGGGAGCTAAACACGTGGCTCAAGGACTGGTGCCAGGAAAAAGGACACAGATTTGTAGGAACTGGCAACAGTTCTGGGAGCGAAAGTTCTTTAAATTTGATGGACTGCATCTGACTAAAGAGGGAGTCAGTGCATTGGGGCAGAAGTTTGACGTCTTGCAGAATATTTAAACTAGCAATGGGGAGGGTGCAGCACCCCATCGTCGAATGGGAAGAACACCCCTCCCTCAGCTAGTGGTCAAACAGGAATTCAGCGTGTTTGCCATTCAATTGCATCACCAGTAAGTAAAAAGGTTTGTCTCCCATACGATGCACAGGGTAATGCCAAACTTCACCCAACAACTAACACACCAAAATCTGGCCAATGGAAAATCATGTACACAAATGCTCACAGCCTGGTAAATAAGATCCCAGACCTGCAGGCAATAATGTCAGAGGCTAAACTGGACAAGTAGCAATTAGTGAGACGTGGTTTACCAGTAGCACCACACCTTGAGACTTCAGTACCTGGCTATGTATTGTTCAGAAGAGACCGAGGTGCAAAAGGGGGAGGAGTGGCCCTGTATGTCAATGAAAATATCAAAGCTACAGAAATTCAGAATACATAAGGAGCCAGAAGAACTGTGGGTCACCCTGAAACAGGAAATGGGACAGCCATAAGAACTGGGGTTGTCTACAGGCCCCCAGACCAGAGGGAGGACATAGACACATTACTGTTAGAAGATATACAAAACATGACAGCTAAAGGGGAGGTTCTGATAATGGGAGACTTCAACATGCCAGATATAGATTGGTCAATACCAGCAGGAACATCTGCCAGAACTAGACTCATAGTGGATTCCTGCAGGGGAGGGCCTCAAACAACTGGTACAGCAACCCACAAGAGACAGGGCTATCCTAGATCTAGTACTGACTAACAAAGAAGGGATCACAGATCTCCAGGTAGAAGGTCACCTGGGGCCAGTGACCATCACATGGTATGGTTCAATTTGGCTACTACATCTAAATCATCCCATTCCAAGGCAAAAATATGGGACTTCAGAGGAGCTGACTTTGATAAGATGGCCAACAGAGTTAAGCTAGCCCTGGCAAAAAGAAACACAGGTGGGAGGTACAGGCAAAGTGGGCAAGCATTAAGGATACAATACTGAAGCAACATCCCATTGTGTTAGACAGAAAAGGAAGTGCAAAGAAGAAGGAAACCACTTGGTTCTCAAATACAGTAGCAGAAAAGGTCAGAGCCAAAAGGCTGGCCTTCAGGAAATATAAGGGAACACAGGGATGAAGATAGGAGGCATACCAAACTGCCCTAAGGGAAGCAGGTAAGGCAGTAAAGCAGGCAAAGTCCCAAACTGAGGAAACACTAGCACGAACAGTAAAGAAGGTGACAAGACTTCTATAGATACATTAGTGAAAGGAGAAAGTCCAGAGGGGTATGCTAAGCTTAATGGAGAAAAGGGAGCATGTGAGAGGAGGACCCTGTAAAGGCATCTATCCTAAATAGATACTTTTGCTCAGTATTTACTGAAGAGAAGGTAGGGCAGGGCCCACAGCTCAGCATCATGGACACAGGGGGAGGGAGGTGAGCACTACTCCCTTCACAAAGAAAGGGTCCTACAAGAGCTTGCTAAGCTCAGGGTGGATAAGGCAATGGGACCTGATGGCATACATCCCAGGGTACTTAGGAGCTAAAGGAGGAACTAGCAGAGCCATTAGCAGAATTGTTTAGTGAGTCTCTGAGCACAGGAGAGGTCCCAGAAGACTGGAGAAGGGTTTATGTGATCCCGCCTCCACAAGAGTGGTAGCAGGGAGGAGGCGGGAACTACAGACCAGTCAGTCTTACCTCAGTAGTGGGCAAGATTATGGAGGCACTCCTTAAGGAAAGGATAGTGCAACACCTGGAATCCATAGGGCACAGGATACAAGACAGCATGGGTTTACAAAGGAAGGTCCTGTCAAACTAATCTCATAGATTTCTTTGACTGGGTAACCAGAGTGGTGGACCAAGGGAGCAGTTGATGTCGCCTACCTTGACTTCAGCAAAGCTTTTGACACTGTTCCACATAGAAGATTGATAAATAAGCTAGGTAGGCTCGGGTGGGTCAGAAGTTGGTCAACTGGGTGGCAAACTGGTTGACTGGCAGAAAACAGAGAGTGGTGGTAAATGGTATACAGTCAGAAGAGATGCAAGTCACAAGTGGGGTACCTCAGGATCAGTCCTGGGGCAGTCCTATTCAACATCTTCATTAGTGACCCTCGCAGATGGACTAGAGGGTAAGGCTTGTCTGTTTGCAGATGACACCAAGATCTGCAACAGAGTAGATGATCCAGATGGGGTGGGCAGAATGAGAAGAGATCTGGATAAACTAGCAAAATGGTCAGAAGAGTGGCAACTGGGATTTAATGCAAAGAAGTGCAAAATCATGCACATAGGGAAGAGAAACCCTGAAGCCACTTATAGGCTGGGAGGGAGTTGCTAGCAGTCACAAAGGAAGAAAGAGACTTGGGCATCATCATCACTGATGACCTAAAATCATCCAAGCAGACCTCTAAAGCAGTAGGTAAGGCTAGGGGGTGTTAGGGTGTATTAGTAGGGTATCACAAGTCGTAAGAGGGAGGTAATAATCCTCTCTGACAAGACATTGGTTAGCCCCCATCTGGAGTACTGCGTGCAGTATTGGAGGCCACACCTTCACAAGGACATTAACCAAATTGAGGCAGTCCAGAGAAGGGCAACAAAATGGTGCAGGGACTGCATCAGAAGACATATGAGGACAGATTAACGGAGCTCAATATGTATACCCTTGAGCAAAGGAGGGAGAGAGGGTGATATGATCGAGACATTTAAACACCTTAGGGGCATAAACAAGGTGAAAGTGTCTAACATGTTTAAATATAAGAAAAATAGCAGGACAAGAGGACACAGCATGAGATTAGAGGGAGGCCGATTAAGGGGAATATGAGGAAATTCTTTTTCACAGAAAGGGTGGTAGATGCATGGAATAGCTTACCACAAGAAGTGGTGGCTATGAATACAGTGCAGGGCTTCAAACAGGCATGGGATAGGCATAAGGGAGCAATACAAATGACTATGAATAGATAGGTCACTGACAGAGCAAAGGCCGATGGCACATTTATAAGGTAGAAAAGAAATGGGCAGACTGGATGGGCCTTGTGGTCCTTATCTGCCAACTTCTATGTTTCTATGTTCAGGGTCATCACCAGATGCATAGCAGTGGTGGCGGCCCATCTTTGGTGTCGAGGTGTCAGTGTACCCCTATCTCGATGATTGGCTAATAGTAGGTTCCTCCAGACTGGAGGTAGACCGGTCCAGGGATCTAGCCCTCCACACTTGCCTCAGCCTTGGTCTCCTGGTCAGTGAGGCCAAGTCGGAACGCAGTATCCTCACAAGTGATTTGCTTCATTGGGGTAGAGCTGGACTCTTGCCGAGACAGAGCTAGGCTCCCAGCGGACAGGGCAGAGCTGCTCTCCTCCTTTGCCTAGTCATTTCTGGTTGGGCAGTTGCACTGCCAGGGACTTCCTGTGACTTCTGAGTTACATGGTGGCCTGCACCACCATGGTCCTTTTCGACCAGCTGGTCACTGTGACCCAGAAGATGTTGGACGCTCTCTAGTGTTGGACCGTCGTGGAACATCTGCAGGGAGGGATCCCGCTTGTCCTCCCGAGCAGACATTCGTCCTCATGACCAACACTCTCTCACGGGGCTGGGGTGCCCAAATGGGAATTTTGAGTCCATGGGCTCTGCACCCTGAGGAATCCAGTGTCATATCAACCTGCTGGAGCTCCGGCAGTTCGACTGGCGCTGGCTGCATTCACTCCATTCCTTTGGAGTCAAGTGGTCCAAGTCCTGACGGACAACACCACCACCATGTACTACCTCAACAAACAGGGCGGCACGCACTCACAGCCTCTCTGCAGGAAACGCTCTGCATCTGACCCTCGTGAGCAGACTGAGGCAGATCTCCTAGCCATTCATGTGGCAGGAGCCCTGAATCAGTTGGCAGATGCCCTCAGCCATGTGGGTGAGGCGTCCCACAAGTGGTCTCTCCACCCAGAGGTAGCTCACAGCTTGTTCTTCCAGTGGGGCACCCTCAGGTGGACCTGTTCACCTCCAGAGAGAACACAAAGCTGAGGTTGTTTTATACGCACCCCAGCAGGGCTCGCTGCAGGGGATGCCTTTTCAAGGCCATGGACCCCAAGCCTCTTCTATGCCTTCCCTCCACTTCCCTTGATTCATAAGGTGCTCCTCAAGGTCAAGAGGGACAAGACATGAGTGATCCTGGTATCCTCAGACTGACCCGCCAGTTCTGGTATCCAGATCTCCTCATCCTCAGCACCAGGCTCCTGAGGTGTCTTCCAGCATGCCCAGACCTGCTCTCCATCAGTCAGGGAAAGTATTCCATCCTGACCGTCAATCCTGCACCTGACTGCCTGGTTCCTGAGTGGCTAGAGTTCCAGGCTTTGGGTGTCTCTGGTGTTGTTGAGGCATCTAGGAATGAGTCGACCAGGAGGTGCTGTGCTTCAGATGGAGGAGATTCTCCATTTGGTGTCAGGGCAAGGTCTGGACCTTCATCCTGTCCAGTGTCTAGCACCCTCGACTACCTTTGGTCCCTCTCTAAAGGAGGTCTTGGTCTATGACCCTTAAGGTGCACCTGGCAGCCATCTCTGCTTACTGGGCATGGGCCGGGTCAGATGGTGGCACAGGAAAAGGAGGTCTGGCGTTCCTTTAAAGGCCTCGACCATGTTTTCCCTCGTTGCATGAACCACCACTTCCATGTGATCCAATGCGGGTTTGGCAAAGCTTATGGGTAAGCCATTCGAACCGATGCACAGATGTGAGATGTCACATCTGTTGTGGAAGAACCGCCTCTTGGTGGCTATCACATCAGCCAGAAGGACTGGGGAGCTACAGGTGCTCTGTCATGTCTCCGTGATCTGGTCTTCCACTGGGACAAGGTTATCCTGCGCCCCATCCGAAATTCCTTCCAAAGGTGGTGTCGAGTTTCATCTTAACCAGGTGTTGACTCTGCCGTGTACTACCCCAGTTGCACCTTGGAGGCAGAGTACATGCTCCATACTTTGGACTTGAGACTAGCGCATTCTTATTATAAGGAGCAAATGGCAGAAGTTTGGGGAGAGGTTCTCCAGCCGTTTGTCACCTACACTGAAGCCGCACCTGGCAGACCTGCAGCAAAGCGGATGATTGGCAGATGGATAACATCCTGCATTGATCTCTGCTACCGGTTAGCGGGCAAGGAGCCTCCGTGAGGAAAACAGCTCATTCTACTCACCATACTGCTGCATCGGTGGCTGCTTCTAGGGACATCCTTATCCAGGATATCTGCAGGCTGCTACCTGGAAGTCGTCAGACACCTTCATTTCCCATTATCACATCAACCTAGAGTCACGCCGGGATGCTGGTTTTGAGTCCTCAGTTCTCCAGTCTCTGTTCCTAAGTAGGGGTGTGCGCTTGCCTCCCTATTCCCAGAGAACTGCTAGGAGTCTGCCAACAAGTGTGATAGAACAACATATCCACGATCCTAGAAAAATAGGTTACTCCCTTAACAGTAGTTCTAGAGTGGTATATGTTCATCCACACAAACCCACCTGACCTCCCGGCTTCGACGCACAACCTCTGTTTCCAGCGGGCAAGATCTTCATCATGGGCGGAGCCGAGGCTTATACCGCCCGGATGAGTGGGAGGAGCCAGCTTAGACCTTCCAGCAAGATTTAAAGGAAGGGAACATCCAACAAGTGTGGATAAACATACCACTCCGAGAACTGCTGTTACAGATGAGTAACCGGTTTTTTTTTTGGTTTTTTTTTGTTTGTTTGTTGTTTTTTTCTTTCTGCTGTGCCCTCAAGAGATGGTGTTTGTTTCATTAGCAACAAAAGTAGTTTGATGCACAAATTTAAAGTGTAAGAATGCTAAATGTTTAAAGGTATATTCACAAGAATCCCAGAGCTGTGTGAGGCACTGTCTAAAGGGGTGTTTTTTTTGTTTTTTTTCCCTGTCCCTGTGGATAGGGTTAGGGCAGAGCCAGATAGATTGAGGGTGGACAAGGCATTGGAGCCTGATGAGTTACACACCAGGGTGATCAGGGAATTGAAGGAGGAGTTGGCGCACCTGTGACAATGCTTTTCAGCTTGTCCTTGATACGGGAGAGTGCTGGAGGACTGGAAGTGGTCGGACATAGTGCCTTTACATGAGAGGTAGTGAGGAGGTAAAGGGACTACCAACCTGTCAGCCTCACATCAGTGGTGGGGAAGGTAATGGAGGCATTAATCAAGGAGAGGGTGGTGGATTATCTGGAGGAGAGTAGCATGCAGGGCAGCAGACAACACGACTTCACAAAGGGAAGACAAACCTAATTCAGTTCTTTGAATGGGTGACTCTGGTGATAGGCCACGTCCACCCTCACCTCCCACCCCGGTCAGTCTGGACTTCAGTAAGGCCTTCAACACCGTCTCCATAGAAGGCTGGTGAGCAAGATGGAAAGCCTGGGGTTGGGTGGGAAAATAACAAGCTGGGTGTAGGTCTGGCTGGCAGGAAGAATTCAGAAGGTGGTGCTAAATGGGTGCCTCGGGACAGCGAAGGTGAAGAGGTGGAGTACGGAGGGGGAGGGGTCAGTTTGGGTCCGCTTCTCTTCAACATCTACATCAGTGATATTGTGGAGGGTTTGAGGGGAGGGTGTGCCTATTTGCTGATATGAAAATATGCACTAGGGTGGACACCCAGGCAGGGTGTAGTGGGGTGGAGGACATGAGGGAGGACTTAGACGCTCAGAAAATGGTCCTGGATGTGGCAGCTGAAATTTAATGCTAGGAAGTGCTGTGATGTACTTGGGGAGTAGGAACAGAAGAGCAGAGTACACCCTAGGTGAGAGGAAATCAGTAACAGAACAGGAGAGGTATCTGGGGATCATAGTCTCCACAAACCTTAAGGTAGGAATCCAGTGGCCCAACTCCCTGATTATGGGGTGTTCTAACATCATTGCCCTGTCCTTGCGAAGATAGTTTGGTGTTCCTCGAGTCAGGTGACTTTCCTAGTTCCCTGAAGGAGGCAGTGGTGACACCACTCCCGAAAAGCTGCTCTGGACTCAAACTGCTTCGCTAATTACAGACCTCTCAAACCTTCTCTTTGTAGGAAGGTGATTAAGAAAGTTGTTGTGCTACAACTGTGAACTACCACTATCCACGATATCTATGAACCTCTCAGTCCGGTTTTCCGTGAAGAGGCATAGTACCGAGACCGCTCTGTCTGGTGTTCAGTGATCTCCTGATGGCAAGGGATCAAGTGCCGCTCCATCTTGATACTTGATCTCTCCTCAGCCTTTGACACCATGGACCATGGGTGCATCTCGGCGCCTGAGGGTCATCTTGGCCTGTCTGGAACAATTCTCAGATGGTTTCAACTCTTCCTCACCGCAGATCTTAGAAGGTGGTGTCGGGATTTTTCCTCTGGCCCATTCTGTCTCTGCCATGTGGGTCTCTCAGGGGTCGGTGTTGTCCCCCATGTTGTTTACGGTGTATATGCTGCCCTCGGAGACATTATAAGACGGTATGGGCTGAGGTTTCACTTCTGTGCTCATGATACCCAGCTCTGCCTGTCTTTTACACCCAACCAGGATAGTGCATGCTCGGTCTTTAATAACTGCCTCACAGAAATCCAGTATTGGATGGAATCCAGCTGGTTGAAATTGAACTCTGGAAAGACTGAGTGTTGGTGGTGGATCCTGGTAGCCGGACAGAGGGTTGGTGGCTGGACAGCCTTCTGGACTTAGTCTTGGAGGTGTCCAGCTGCCTTCCTCTGAATGGGTGAAGCCTGGGGGTGGTTCTTGATAACGAGCTGACACTGCATTCGGGAGGTGTCGGCAGTCGCCAAGTCCTCGCTTTTACCATCTCGGAACATTGCCAGGATTAAGCACCTTGTTCCATCCGTGACCTTCCAACGCTGATCCATGCCTTTATGACCTCGCCTTTGACTACTGCTACTCCTTGTACCTTAGGGCTACCAGGAGTTGATATCTCTGCCACTTGTTAGTGAGAACGCTGCAGCGGTTGTTGATGGGGACTCTCATTTGAGTCGCGATCACACCGGTGCTGCATGAACTGCACTGGCTGCCGATTCAGTGGAGGATCACCTTCAAGGTCAGGCTTCTGATCTTTAAGACCCTGCACGGACTGGGCCATGGCTATCTGCAAGAGCTCCTGTCTCCTTACTGCCCGGATGACCGCTCCGCTCAGCTGATGAGGGGTTGTTAGAGATTCTCAGGTACGCCTTAAAACATCAGGGCCCATGCTTTTATGTATGCAGCCCCAACCCTGTGGAATTCTCTACCTCAGCAGGTACGTGATTGCACCGACTGTGGAGAGTTTTAAGAGGCCCCTGAATACCCATTTATGGCATCTTGACTACCAGGACTAATTATATTTTAACAGTTAATTATTAATCTAACTTCTTATATGTGAACTCCATATATATTTTACTGGATTTTATTCTGTTTTTAAAGCTGTACTGCGCCTTGGTTGTAGAAAAGCACTCAAAAAATAGTTGTTATAATGTAGCAGGGTGACTGGAAAGGCCAGTGGAATGTTGGCATGCCTAGGCAGGGGTATTACTAGCAGGAGGGAGGGAGGTAATAATGCCTCTTTACAAAGCCATGGTGAGGCCGCACCTGGGGGTACGGGTTCAGTTCTGGAGGCCACATCTCTGCAAGGATATAGATGCGCTGAAGAGGGTTCAGAAAAGGGCAACCAAGATGGTGCAGGTTATGCAGGGAAAGCCACACGAAGCAGAGGTGTAAGGAGATGGATCTGTACATGCTGGAGACAAGAGAAAAGGGAGACATGCTTGAAACTTTAAATATGTACAGAGGCTCAATAAAGTGGGAGAAGGTTTACTTAAGAGGAAGGAGGGGTCAGAACTTGAGTGCACAGCCTCAGACTGCAAGGAAAAAGATACAGGGGCAATGTGAGAGGTGTTTCTTCACGGAGAGGGTGGTGGAGCCCTGGAACAGACCACCAGGCAGTGAGTGGGGGCTAAATCTGTGGAAGAATCCTAGAGGGCTTGGAACAAGCATATGGGGCTGAATATTGGTGGGTGGGAGAGGGTGGGGCTGGCAGGGAGGGGGAGGTGGGGAAAAAAGGCAGACTAGATGGGCTGGATGGTCCTTTTCTGTCACAAGCTTCTATGATGCCTTATTTCTACAAATCCTGGAAATATCAAGCAGTAGACCAGACTTTCGCTCATGTGCTCAGTACAATGGCAGTGATCCAGGGATTGTACTCATTTACTTCATAGTCCCCAAGAAATTGGGAGAAGTCTGTCTGATTTTAGATATCTGTAGTCTGAGCCAGTTTGTGAGACCCATCTGGTTAATTTCCAAGAGTCCATCTTAGTGTCCTTTTCAGGACCCTCATGCCAACTCCCCAAAAAGCAGCTCCCTTCTTAACTTTTTCTTTCTTGACCTCCTTCTCCCAACCCAGGGATATCCCTTCTTTTGTTATATCCCTGTTAGTTGCTAAATGCAGTATGTGCCTCTGGGCACCGTCCAGTCTAACTCCACATGGCAGTTGCACTGTCTGTGGAAGGGCGCTGTGTGCTGGACTGAATCAAGTACACTAGCTCTTACAGGGTACATCCCTGTTGCAGAAGGCTGGTCATTTCTCCATTTTTTCTTCCATTCTCTCTCTGGCTCGTCAGACTGTCTTCTGGTTGGAATGCCCTTTTCTTCCCTTAGGCCAGCTCGCGCTGTTAACTACTACCTTTAGGCGGTTGGGGATGAAAGCATCTCTACTGCTTTGGGCTGTTCAGTCTTACAGCTCCACATGCACCTGAGATTCCCTTTACCTCCCTGATGGCAAAAAGAGGGGTATATTTTAACTGACTATCCAGTCAGTGCCCTGTTTGGTACCAAATGGTGGTGGTTGTTTTTCAAGGTGTCTGTGTGATTCATTCCTGTTTGGTACATTGTGCCTTCTTAATTGCAAGTGGGTCCCAATTCTAGGCATTCCATCTTTGCTTTTTCCGACAGAGCCACGTGCTTCAGGGCTGCTGTTGTTTAGTCATTATCCATCTCATGTCTAGCTGGAGATGCAAGGCTCTGATTCCATACCCAGCTACTCCCTTTCTGCCACCTAGTGTGCCCTGTTTCTCTGTCCAAAGGTTGGCAGTCAGATTTTATTTGATTATTTATAATCCTATATCCTTTCCTTTGAGTTAGGGAAATTCTTAATCCTCTTATTTTTCCCCACTTTCTTGGCAAACAAAGGTTGGCAGTCAGTTTTGTTTTTGTTTATTTATATTCCTATATACTTTCCCTATCCTTTTGGACTAGGAAAATTCTTAACCATGTCTTATTTTCCCCACTTCATTCTGTTTGCCAGGAGAGAAACAGAGGTTAGGAAGGAGTGGCAGTGGTCATTGGTTGGTACGTGGTTCACATGGGGTGCACAGGTGCTGTGCCCAGTATCCATGGCAGGCTTCCTGATAAAAACTTGCTCACGCAGGGTCCTAGTGACTTAATCAATGGTAAAGATATTCTGGAAGATCAGCAGTTACGATAAGTATGTTAACTTTCATTTCTGGGCTGGTGTCTGAGCTTTGAGTGTTTGGTCCCCTAGTAGATGATGATGTATTACCTAGCAGTAAATGACTAGCTCAGTGACAATGTGAAAGTAACAGAAAAATAGGCTGATTGGTTTCTTCTTTCACATCTTGATCGCCAGTTAACAAAGTCTTTATAAAATAATTTTCCTGTCCCCTGCTGACTTTGCAGTGCTTTTTGTTCATTACATCATAGTGCCGATCATGACAGCTGATGTGGTATGACAGACAACAGTTGTGATGTCATTTGGGGATGATCAGATATTTTAAAGACACCACAATAAACATACTGTATCATCTGAACTGTTTAATAGACCAAGAACAGGAGAAAGTAATAGATGCCACTGAAGTGAACCACAGTTGTTGCAAATCTCATAGTTTTAAGGTTAAGTAGATAAAGCTAAGAAAAGTGCAGGTTGTGGTTGCAACTGCTATTTCCAGCTGCTGTGTTTTGTACTGTACACCAGCAGAGGGAGGAGAGCTAATACTGTGGCCACTACATTGGAGAAGAGATGGGCCCGACACTGTATCCCAGAACACTCTACAGAAGACTGAAGCCATAAAATCAACAAATACAAAAAACATCACACGACTAACCTTGTTGGCACAACCGACACATTTTTTTCCTTTTGTGTGTTTTGAGGCTCATGACCATGTCTTCCGATTCCAAACATGCACTTCATTTTAACCTGATATTCATATATATTACCTTACTTGCTGTCTCTAGATTTATTGCTTTTAACACTGACACTCATAAGTTTTTTTTTTTCCTCCTTAACAGTTCCTTGTGCTGTGCACATCTCTGTCCTGAGGCCTATTCTGACCAAGAGTTGCTTGCTTATATCAGTGCTATGTAAAATAAGCTTGAGAGAGAACTCCAGTTGACACCACTTGTGGATTTTGAGAGCCTCCTGGAAAATCTTTTGAAAAACATTAGAGACTGGGACTCAAAGGCAAGTACAGTGTCTGATTTATAGTCCTAAACTGCGAGCAAATAGGTAGTTTGTAACCTGAATTACTGTAGGTTCAGATTGAGGGCATCAGAGAACTTGCTTTAGCGGTTAGTTACAGACCTCCTGACCAGGAGGCTGATTGTTTGTAGTAGCACTGTGTATATTCTGCTGGATACTTGTTTGTTGATGAAATAATGTTTTTTCTGAAGTTTATGTGTGGTGTTTGCTTTGTCTCTATAGTGTGCAGTACCCTTGTTTGGATTTGGCACCTTCAGCCCAGGGCTGGCCACCCGCTTTGATGCTGCACCTGCCTTGCACTGCGTTTTGCTCGTGGACCCCATCTATCCCAAACCCGATATAGATGGGAGGCGGTGGGAGAAATGAGAATGGTGTTAAGTAAAGGGTACTTCTTGGGGTGTTGATATACACTACCGGTCAAAAGTTTTAGAACACCCATTTTACCAGTTTTTATTGAAATTTACTCAGGTTAATGTCTCAATGTACTCTGAAATTAAAGCATAGAACAAATAAACAATTGGAGATAAAAATAAATCATAGAATCATTTTGTTTAACAAAATTTAATCTAAATTTTGACTCATCAAAGTAGCCACCTTTTGCAGATATACTGTAACCGCCAACACACTCGTGGCATTCTTCCTACAATGGATATCAAATATTGTTCGGAAGTTCTTCCAACACTGTTGCAGAAGTTCCTACAAATGTATTGCACTTGTAGGTTGCTTTGCTTTCACCCTTCTGTCCAGTTTATCCCAAACCAGCTCGATGGGGTTTAAGTCTGGAGACTGTGCTGGCCATTCCATGGTTTGAAGCCTACCGTCTTGTTCTTTTCCTCGAAGGTAGTTCTGACATAGCCTGGAGGTATGTTTTGGGTCATTATCTTGCTGTAGGGTGAACCCCTGACCAACTAGGTGTAGACCAGAGGGTATTGCATGGCGCTGCAAAATGCTGCTGTGGTAGCCCTTTTGGTTCAGGGTGCCAGTCACTCGTGCTGTTGTCCTGTGAGCCGCCTATCACACAAGCTGTTGACTCTCAGAAACTTGTCTTCTGATTCTCTTGTGGCTTTGGGTCTGCTAGACCTCTTCCTGTCAGAGTTTCCTCCAGTTTCCAAGTGCCTTTTGATGGTGTAGGAAACTGTACTCACTGACACCTTGGCTTTCTTTGCAATTTCTCTAAAGCAGTTTTGCTAACGTAACTTTTTAACCTCTAGCAGTTTACCGCTTACCTTTGTACCATTTCAGGTTATTCACTGGACTGGAATTGCTTAAATTTCAATAAAAGCTGGAAAATGGGGTGTTCTAAAACTTTTGACCGGTAGTGTAGTTCACTATTCACATATTGGCAGTTTCACTGGAAGTGCTGATTTGTCGGAATGTCTTTAGGCTAAGCTCTCTCACCACTCAGGCCGTTAGCCTCTGGCTCCACCCGTGACATAAGATCTTCCTTTCTGCTGAAAAGTTTGGTACGTCTTCTTGGCAGCTCTGTGTTGTAGGGCACCAAGTGCGCCACTGGTGATGTCTCCGTTTTCCTGAAAACTTTCTTCAATTTTTGAATTTTTCAGTTCAGCTCCAGCCTTGGCGATGGAAGAATGAACATTGTTTTACAATTAGCTATCCTTTTCAATTCAGTTCTCTCTCTATCCTGTGCCAATGACTCTCGAACTTACTTTAGACATCTTCTTTTCGGGAGAGCTCTGCTTTGCCATGGTAGCTGGCACGACTGAGAGATCATGGCCCTCCCACTCCCTCGACTTCCTCAACTGCTTGACTGATGTGCAGTCAACTTCATTTGGGTCTTCTGTGGTTGAGGGCAGATCACAAGCTCAGTGGAGCCCTCGTTGGGTTTGTTGGCGTTGGCACCAGCTGATCAAGTGGTCAAGATTTTCTTGACCCAGTCAACCAGTTGTCAGACTCCTTGTTGATCTCCTCTATCTCCAAGACCCCTATATTCCCTGTCCTTACTCAGGGTACTGGTTGATGTCCTGATCAGCTCCACTTGGGAACATCCTCCAGCGCGGTCATTCACTGAAGCTCGTGCATGTAATCTATACTGTGCAGCTGGGGATTCTTCTTGCCGTTGGCCCTCAGGTCGATGGTGGCAGTCGAGCTCTGGGTTGAGGCACTGCTTGTGCTCATCTAGTAGGTGTTGCTGTCATTCCTCGACCTCCTCATTCTTGGACGAGAAGAGCAGTGGCGCTATGAGGAACTCCTCTGGCAACAGTGGGCCATGGCAGGTGGGGTAGGGCTGTACCCCAACACCTGTGGTTGACTGGCAGGCGCCAGTCCAAGCCAGTGCCAGTTGAGTTGTCCCCACGCCTGTCTTACCACCCTTGGGTGGAACCATCTCCACTGCAGCCTTTGGTGGAGCTGTGATGGACTCCCATGCTGTGCCAGCTTGCCGGGCCAGCTGTCCATGGAAGTCGCCCAGTCAGATGACTCACGGTGCTCCATAGTGGCAAATGGTTGAGGGCTGTTATTGAGGAGTCCTCGGACAACTCAGATGTCTTATCCATGCAGTCGTCAGACACATACCTTGATGTGTCTTTCGAGGAACTGACTACTGACCCATGAGCTGGTATAATTCGGGGCCTCTGGACTCATTTCAAAGTTAGTATCTGTCCCTCTGGAGCCTGTTCAGAAAAGGGCCATGTACTCTTCACAGACACCTCGACAGGGACGAGTCCCCAGGGTTGCTTTTCCTTGACTGAGGTAATTTTGGGATTGGCGCTGGAGCTCTGGCAGCATCCAGCATCCTGCTCGGCATCCTCCATCCTTATGGTCCACAAGTATGCACTCCATACTGGGTCCCTTTCAGGTTCTCGGACCATCCCTCAGCCAACAGTCTCATCTCTGACTCTGCTTTCTAGAAGTCTGGAAACCAGGGAGACTCTGCTTTTCAGAACTCTGGAAACCAGGGGACATAGACAAGGCCCCCGACAATCAAGCTTGAAACGTGACCAAGAAGGTCTGTGCCGCCTCTGTCTCCCTCAGGCAACTTTGGTCACCCTGCTTGGTGTGCTAGATGTCCTCCTCACCTACCTGCTGACAAGCAGATGCTGGTGAAGTTGGTCAGAGACCAGGGTCAAGTGCTAGCTAAACACCAGTTCCAGATGGGCCTTAGACATGGGTGACTCCTGCGCCCATGCCATGGCAAACTGTTGAGATGCACCGCAAGAGCCTGGCTGAGGTCGTCACCTTCACGGCAGACACTAAGCACAAGGTGACAGATGTCTATTTCTTGAGCTCTGACCTCTTTGTCCCAGGGGTGGAAGGTTATCTCACCAGGATTAAGTCCAGTGCCACTCTGGACTCTGACTTTGTCCAGAAGGACCTAAGGCCCAGAAACTGAAAGAAGGCCTTTCCAATTCCGGTGGGTTTCAGGCACAACAGCATTAGTGGCGCATGCAAGCAAGGCAATATAAGCTTGGTACTCAAGGCCAAGTTCTCTGGCCAGGAGCCCAAAAGAGGTGGGGGAAGGAAAGTGATGCCCACTGGCCTCAGCGGCCAGCACACCATCCAGAGTTGCCCAGTGACTGGTCAAGGGGTGTCTGCCTCCTGCCTGTCCACTTTCTGATCCAGCTTCCTATGGGGGGTGGCTTTGCCACTTCTGCCCACACTGGTCCATCTTTACTATGGACAAGTAGGTTCTTGAAGTGGTAGGCAAAGTGCTGCATCTAGATTTTGAGGCTTGCCCCAAAGGAGTGCTCTGTGTCGAAAACATGCTGCCCTTCCTAAGACCTAAGGAGGACAGGCCATCACTCAGCTCCTTATGAAAGGGACTGTAGCCCATGTCCCAGATGCCCTGGCAAGTCAGGGGTATGTGTCCAGGTACATCTTACTTCATGGGTATCTGCACGTGGGTATCTCTTGCAGTAGGCCATCTCTGGTAGGACTAAGCCAAAGGCTCTAGGACACATGGAAACCTTCTAGCTAGCAGTCTACCAGAGAGGCCACCCACCTTCCGATGTCAGCCAGCCCTATAAGGCGGGCAGGCCCCATAACCTCCTTGGTTCTTTCCCTCCACGACCAGTGAACGTCGGATCACTGATACTGCCGCAGCTACAGTCAGCCACCATTTTCCCATGTTTACTGTGCTTTATTTTTTTTGATTTTCTTTAGTTAAACATCAAAATTTTTGGTGTTCTGTTTTCAAGTTTGTCTTCTCAACCATCTTCATCATCTGACCGCTCCACAAAGTGTGCCTCGGCAAACAGATCCCGGACAAGGACGGCCACTCTGCCTAGCCTTGTGTCTAGACTTTTCTGTCTGTTCTGTATCTCTTCTGCCATGGCCCTTATATAATGGTTGAACACTGTGGTGTCAAACCACACACAGAAAGGGGAAGTGGGGTCACTTGCAACCTCTACCAACCAAAAGTAAATATATTTTTCTTTTTCTTCTATGGAGTGGATAGGTGGCCCTTCCCTCCATTGTTTTCTTGTCTTCTTTCTCCTGTTCTGTATATATCCTCTTAGGGTATATCCATTAGTTGGTAGATGCAGCCGTGCTCAGGGCACTATTCAACCTAACTCCACGGAGTAGTTGCTCTCTGTGTGGAGTGATGCTGTGCAGTTAATTGGATCCGTGTACTAAGTTCACACACAGTAAATTCCTGTGGTCTCAGTGAGAAACAGGACATGTTCTCCTGAAACTTGGTTTTTTTTTTTGATGTAGCCTTGTAACTTCTCTCTGTGCTTTGGCCTTTCACCACTCTGCCTGTTGAATGCCAGAGGAGATTACCACATCTTTGTTTTTTATGCTTTTTACGCCTCTTCTCACCCCAGTGCTTCCTCACCTCGGGAGTCTCCCTACGGCCTTGTACATCCCTGCTCGCCTGTCGGCATTGGGTGCAGTCATCCCCATGCTGCCTTGGTTTGACCCCCAGACGGGTACGAGGCGGGCCCCCCTTTCCACTGCCCCGAGCGACTGAGTTTCGTCTAGGGATCTGTCATCCGTGCGCGGGCAGGGGCCTTGGGATTGGGGCCTGAAGCTCCATCTACAGGGAGCACGGAGGGTATTTTCCTCTTCCGCCCATCCCATAGGGGCGATCTGCGCTAGGAGAGCCCTAGTAGCGCCTTGCGTCTGGCGGCTTAACACTCTGGCTCCTGGCGGACGCTCCTTCCTCCCTGCTTCATGCCGTGCCCTTGCTGCACCACCACCCGTGGTCACCCAGGTGGCGGTATCGCAGTGGGACCTGATCCCACCCCACCCGGAGAGGAGGAGAGCAGGCTCTGGTGCTCGATCCTCCTCCCCTGGTCGCCCTCCAGTTCCCAGAGTCCGCTCCCAACCCCGAGATTACCACATCTTGACTCCTTAGGACTGTTAAGCCTGCAGCTCCTATGCTCCTTGTCCCTGCTTTTCTCCCATCTGTCAGAGAGACGAGCATGGGTTTACACTCAGGTTTATTTAGTTTCTGCCTGGTAACACGGAGCTATTCTTTTTTTTTTTTTTCTTTTGAGTCCAGATGTCTGTTTTCCATGACTTCCCTTTGCTGCAACTGCTAGAGCTATCTACTTAGGGCTGCTGCCCTGTCTTTTTTCCTATTATTATCCAGACCCTGTCCAGCTAATTGTAAGATGCTCTGTCTATTTAGACCCAACTACCCTTGTGCCACGTGGTTGTAGAGGCATAGGTAGATCGGGAGAAGTTATAAAATTTGCAAGGAACATAAGAAAAAATTTAATTGTGCAAGATAGCTCTTTGTAAAGGCAATACAAGCAAAAAATCCTCAGAGTTCTCTCTCAATTTAAACCCCAGACTCGCTGTATCTCCCTAAACAAAATATTGCACTCTTTATAAAAGTCTTTTCCTGGCAGTTTAAACTCTGCATCCTGAGTGTTGTGTTAAGTCTCCTGACTGGATTTTCAAAAGGCCCCAAATGCCGTAAGCCCTGTGTGCACTGAACATGTGGCAGAAGGGGCTTGCAGCATTCTCCTGGCTGGTGAGCAGGATTTTCTATCCATGCGCCAGTTGCTGTAAGTACCAACTTTTCTGATCTAGCTTGTGGCAATCCAGTACCCTTTTTATGGGGTTTGTGCCCAAATTTTGGCACCAGCTGACGTAAATCAGGTAAAGTGTTTGTGACTGCACCAACTTACCAAGATCCGCACAGTTGCGGCAGAGTCTTTCAGTGGTTTGACACAGGGCTTGACGTAAGTGCTGTGGCGCCTTTGAAAATTGGGCTCCTGCTTCTCACAGAAACGTATTAAAACTTTGTCAGTTTCTTTCCTGAGGCCAGCCTGAAAAGTACATTTAGTTTTAATAGGTGCAACAAAATAGAAGGTTCTGTCCCAGTGCTGGTCTTGTGTTGACAGTTCTGTAAACAAGCTTGTGGAGGCCAGAGTGCATCTCGAGGTCAACCCGCAGTGTTCCAGATTGTTAGCATTTCTAATAAATCCAAATAACTTCCTGCAGTAATTTCAACCAGTATATAATTTGCAAACCAAGGATCCCAGTTTCACGTAAAGATACATGTGTTTTAACCACAGAGAAGCAAGTGGAGAAAAGAATAGAAACCGTAGTGAAGGGAGATAACGGAAAAATTGTGAGACTATTGGAATTGCCAGTTTCTAGGTGCTACAAGAAAAAATATGCAATCAGACAAACAAGAGACAGGCATGTGGCAGAAAATTCAAGTTTATTGCAGGAAAACTCTATTGAGCAAGCTCATTCACAAGGATGTCCTGGTACATGTATACAGCTAAGGAAATCGATACATTGGTTAAAAAAGAGCATCACAGTAGATAAAATATAGTTTAGGTTCATATTGTACATCCTGCTCGACTTAAGACATAACATGGTAGATATAAACTACATTTTCTTGTGCAACATTAGTAGGGTTAGATTCAAGGGGAGAGTAATTGCAGTAGCAAGAATTTATGGGGAAAAGCAGCCAAGGGAATAGAAATGGATAAAAGGGAGTGAGGAGTTAAGATGTAGCTGGAGAACAGAAGAGTAAGGCTTTTTTTTTGTTTTGTTTTGGTTTTTTTTATTTTGGAGAATTGAGAGGGGAGGTCAGGTGAGATAGGTAATAATTGTAGGGGTAGAGGAGAGCCTCAGTCAGCTGAAGAGATTGTTGTGGTTTGCCAGAACTAGTATGATGCCAATAGGATTATGGCAGATACCAGTACATGGGGAGGGCATAGAGAGACATACAGATAAGGGAGAGTCTTAATAATAGTTACAACTGTTTCTAAATTTAGATGTAGTTAGCTTTTATAAAAGCTAATGGAGACAGTACTAGATAGTTTCAGAGTGGCTTGAAGCTGATTTCACATGGTTGGGAGAACATATGATATGGTCCGCTTTTCCAAAGGTAGTGCAAGTCCTAGGCACATCAAGGGCAATATAATCGGATTTCCTAAGTCAGTTTACACTGTGGGAGATGTGAATGAGAGATGTAATATAGCATGGGAGCTTGTTCAGAAGTATTGTCAGCGTCCAGATACCAGCATGGAGCAGGCATCAAGTGGTAAGTGACATCTCACCAATGGCGGCATACAGGTCACAATGATGGGTTCGGTACAGAGAGTTTGTAATGAACCGTAGAGCATGGTGGTAAAGGACATCCAATTTATTTAGGCTTGAGGTTGCAGCTGACATGTAAATTAGGTCCTCATCGTCAAGTAGAGGAAGGAATGTGACTTGAACCAGCCTAGTTCTACTCTCTGTCGGAAAAAGGGCCCTGTTTCGAAGAAGAAGCCTAACCTGATATTTAGTCTTCTGAAAGGTCGTCAATATGATCATTGAAGGAGAGCTTATTATCTAACCAAAGACCAAGATACTTAAATTTGGAGATGACTTCCAATGGTTCACATAGGATAAAAATAATATTTTTAAGGTGCCTTTCAAAAACCAAAGGCGCCGTACAAGATAAATCAGACTGTTCAAAATAAAACAGTTTAAACCAAGCAAACATCAGTGTACTGTTACAATCAACTAATCACTTCCATAGGCCTGGTGCCATAAATAGGTCTGTAAGGCTGATTTAAAACTTTCCACAGTGGTCCACTCCCGTAACTGAGAGGTAGAGAATTCCATAATTTGTGGGAGCCGAGAACATGAAAGACCTGGCTCTCAAGATTTCAAACGCACCTTAGAGTTCTCTAGCAACCCTCGCCGCCGAGCGAAGAGATCGCCCCAGGGCATGGGGAACCAGCAGCTCTTTCAGGTAGTCCTGGTCCAGTCCGTGGGGGTCTTAAAAGTCAGCAAGCCAACTTTGAAGGTGATCCTCCACTGAACTGGCAGCAAGTGCAGTTCGCACAGCACGGTGTAATATGACATGACAGGGAAGCTCCCGTCAGTAGACAGGGCTGCTGCATTGTGCACCAGCTGCAGGCAGCAGATTTCCACCCTGGAAGTCCTAGGCATAGGGAATTGCAGTAATCTAAGTGAGAGGACACAAAGGTGTGAACCAAAACAAGAAGGTTCGCCAGGAACCAGATGCTTAATCCTGGAGATATTCTGTAAAGTCTTTAGGTATGTCAAGAGGTGGTATTAAGAGTGAAAAGCATTGCTTTGCTTTTCTCAGCATTGAGGAGGAGTTTAGCATTAATAAGATTACGTTTAAGTTGAGCAAAATCAGCTTGAAGACATCCCTTAACTCCAACACTGATTGCCAGAGGCATACAGTACTGTGTCATCTGAAAAGAAGTGCAGTTTGGAGTTGGTTATATGTAAGTCCAGGTCATTTATATACACAGATAAAAGGATAGGGCCAAGGATGGAGCCTTGCAGGACTCCCGTGACAATCGGGAGGGAGATTGAGAATAGGCATTCTGCTTTAATTTTCTGTGTCCTTCCTGTTAGATAGCTGTTGAACCACTGGGCAGTGGAGGAGTGGCACCTAGTTTAATGAGGCTAGTGACTAGTAGTTTATGATCAACGTTATCAAATGCTTTACTAAGGAAGACTGCACCAATGATCTTCTTGTAGTCTATAGCAGATATCCAGTCGTTGGTGACTTTTGCCAGCGAGAGATAGTGCTATGATTGGTGCGAAAGCCAGATTGTGCAGGGATAAGAAGTAGAGAAGTTTCAATATGGTGATGTAATTGAGCATGAATCAGTTTCTCAGACTTTAGAGGGAACGGGCAGGATTGAGATAGGCCTATAATTGTTTAGGTCACATGGGTCCCCTGATTTAAATAAAGGAAGGATATGGGTGGATTTCCAGCTGGAAGGAACTGTAGCAGTGTTAATAGAGAGTTGAATATATGCAGAATAGGGGTAGTGAGATGTGAATAGCCTAATTTTAAGAAAAAGGTTTGAGACCATTGTCCCCAGCACTTTCCTTGGTGTCTAGGTTGATGATCAAGTTTTCAACTTCTTTACAGTTGAATGGGAGGAGCTGGAAGGGACAAGTTCGATTTGTGGGTGGTAAGTGGGCTAGTTTGATAGGTGGCAGTACTTGCATACTGTGATGAGTTGAAGGCTAGTCCCGCAGTGACAAAATGGGAGTTAAGTTCTCCGAGGATTTGGTGCTTGCTTTCTACAACCCTACCATTACCGCGAATTTTGGTTGGAATGGAGGGGCAACAGGTTGTCCTTTGATGGACTCAATTGCCTTCCAGATTTTATGGGATTCCCGCTTGCTTGTTCCAAGATGGAAACATAGTAGCCTGCTTTGGCAGCGCAAATGCTTTTGATGCAGGTGCCCTGACATTTCTAAAGGATTTCCAGTCTGCGAACTCTTGGTTCTCCTAGCCTGAGCCCAAATTCTGTCCCGGTTAGTGAGTACAGACTTAAGGTCAGAAGTGAACCAGGGTTTGAGGTGTTGCTCATCCTAATCTTAACAAAGGGAGCATGCTTGTTGGCAAGGGCATTGAGGTTAGGCTGGATAAAACAGCCTCATCGGTGGTTTTAGCAAGATAGAGATCTTGCCAACGAATCATGCCTAAGTTGGCAAAAAATGTAATGCACTGAACTTTCGATAGGACCACACAGATGTAAGCTGAGGCTGGAGACAAGCTTTTGCTTGTGATCTTATGCAAACAACAACCCCATGATTGCTCATGTCATATGGAAGACCACAGAGTGTGACATTTTATGGGATGCGTGGTTAGTATAACATCAAGTAGTGAACTATTGGCAATAAAAGTGTTGATTCTAGTGGGTTCACTAACTAGCTGACCAAGCACGAGTTCATCGCAGAAGGATTTCGGTCTAAGCGATCTACAGGTAAGCCAGTCCATATTGAAGTCCCGAGAATTATTATTTCAGTATTGGCTGAGGTCGCGAGAGATGTAAGAGTATTAAGGATATCAGTGCTACCCGTTGGGGTCTATAACCACCAGTGACTGTAATACAATCTGTGGGAGGAAGGTGGAGCCGCTGTATACAATCTCATATTCCTCTGGTTTTGAATTACAGAGAATGTTGCTGACTGAAAACTTGGATTTAGTGTAGACAGCCACTTCACCCCTCAGACCCTCGATCTGCCCTGTATAGAAATGGAATGGACAAAATAGATTCTTGCTTTTATCCCCTGTTACCCAACACTGTCCCCACTCCCAAGAGGAACCTATTTTTTTTTCTTAGAGCCACCAGCGCCTACGAAGAACTTTGAAAACATAATATTTGGTCATAATGCAACTTATATTTCTCATTAGGTCTGTATTTCTTATCCCCATTATTTATTACGGAGGTCACATGCATGAAAACAGTGTAGTTGTTCTGCAAGGGTTCATCATCTTGTTGCATCTTCCCAACCTGGTGTCATTATATCTGCTTGTGATATCACAGTTATTCCCATGGCAACAGACTGTCAACAGATTATTATAATTTCAAGTAGGAATAAGCTAGAGGCAGATGAACTCTTAAGGATAACGATCTTGTTTTGTTAAATTTTCTTAGAAATAAACAATGAGGGAAAAAATCTATTGAAGATATATGAATTGCAAGCTGAATTTTACCTAAATGTTATGTTATCCAAATTTTTCCAGCAGTGTCTGCTGTTCTTTATTAAAAAAAGTTTCACAAGCTTTAATTTCTCTTACCAATACCCTATAGCATTTACAGTTCTTTGCATGTGCAGTACCCTTTTCCCTAACACTTTGTACAGCAAACATTTCAGTTAAGCACACATTTTTTCAACCTTCTGAATTCTCAGTTCCTGAACTGCATCTTGACAGAAAATCAGCATTGACAATCTCTTTTTAATACTTTGTTCAGTATTATTGTATAACCCAATTCTAGCTTTAATTCCCAGAAAAGTATCATTCTAGGAAAATAGGTGTGCTTTCTCCAGGTCTTAGAGAAACATACAGAAAAGAGCTAACCAGGTAACAAACAGTGTAATGGTTTTGCTGCATTGCTAACAGTTAAACTAACTGGACCACTTGGCCCACCAGTCTGCCCATTTCCCTACCTACTGGATAAGCTGCAGATCCTAGTTAACCAGCAGCCTACTTCTTCCTACCCCCACCCCCAAAATTGCCTTATGACTATTCCATGCATGCTTGAATTCCACCACTGATTTTGACTCAAGAACTTTCCGGAAGGCCGCTCCATGCATCCACAACCCTCTCTGTGAAAAAATACTTCCTTAAATTACCTCTGAGCCACCCCCAATCTTCAAATTGTGCCCTCTTGTTCTTGCACACCTCTTTTTGAAAGATGCTACCCTCTTGGACTTTGTTAATTCCTTGAGGTACTTGAAAGTTTCTATCATGTCCCCCCTCCCTCCTTTCCTCGAGGCTATACATATTAAGCTCCTTAAGTCTCTCTTCATATGTCTTCCGGTGCAGACCCTGCACCATTTTAGTTGCCCTCCTCTGGACAGCTTCCATCCTGTCTGTGTCTTGGCTGAGATTGGTCTCCAGAACTGCACACAGTACAGCATAAAGATATGTCAGATTGTCTAGAACTACCAGAGGAACCAGTCTAAGTCGTATTCCCCTGTTATACAGACCTACCAAATGCTATGCTCGTTGCCTGGAATCAGCCTTCCTCTCATGGCTATTCCTCACAAGGTGAATCACCTCTGCCAGGTCCTCTGGATCACTCTTTTGTATCCACTACTACTGAAACAGATTCAGTAGTAATTGCCTCCACTCATGATCGTACTAAGCGACCAAAACACATGAGTTCCTTACCTCCTGATAAAGATTCCCATAGGATTGACTAGCTGGGGAAAAAGGTTTTCCAAGCAGGTACCATGAATCTCGAATCCTAAATTATATGGGACATAAGGTCAAATACCAGCATACACTGTGGTCCTCTGCCATTGAATTAGTCAATAAACTCCCTCCTTCACAGGACAGGGAACAATTATTGGCTACAGTATCTACTGGCAATTCCATCTCCCGACACCTACTTCATTTGGGCTATGATGCGGTAGATACTTTGCCCACATGTCAGCAACAGGCATTACCCTGCGTCCACCATGCTTGGCTTCGCTGCCTCAGGCTTTACACCTGATGTACAGCATAGAGTGGTTAATGCCCTTTAATGGGTCCAAACTTTTCGCCCAGGTGCATAAACGCTAATAGATGATCTCCAGTCTTCAGGAAGAACACTACGCCTGGTACATGGCATGTACCATGCATCCCAGCCATCATATCGTCCTCAATCCTCTCTTATTCTAAAGAGGTGGGAGTAAAGGCTCACATAGAGGCGGTTTCCGAGTTGTTCCCAGTCTTCCAGAAACAGCACCTCTATTGCTAAGGACTTCCGCTCCCACCCTCATGTTGGGGGCTAGTCAGCCCGCCTCCCAATGACCCAACTAGGTCTCTCCCACACTTCCTCGACCAGGCCTCAGAAGACGGGCAGTCGCTTTTGCCTCCATATGGAGGCCTGGAAACTATCATGTCAGATGAGTGGGTACTTCAGATTGTCGAGAGGGGTCACACTGTGGAACTGCTTTCCAACTCCCCATCCCCCGCTCTGTTCATTACCCACCCGACCATATTCCTATTCTCCAGGATAAACTACAGGCTCTTCTAACCAAGAAGGCCGTTTCCAGTACCCTGCAGAACACCAAAAGGGTTTTATTCCCATTTCTTCTTGTACCCAAACGAACTTGGGATCTCAGACCAATATTAGACTTCAGACAATTGAACCTAACGTCCAGTACAAGAGGTTCCGATGGTCACCCTAAACTCCATCATGCCCGTGTTGAAACAAGAGGATTGGTTATGTGCCCTAGACATGAAGGATACCTATCTATATATCCCCACCCATCCTGCCCACCACAGGTTTCTTTGTTTCCACCTGTTGGGACAACATAACCAATTTCGAGCACTCGTTTGGCCTCTCATCTGCCCGAGAGTTCACCAAGTGCCTGGCGGTAGTGGCAGCAGTCCCAAATATGACGGGCACTTTGTTTTCCCATATCTGGACGACTGGCTTTTCAAAGCAGGGTGCAGAACACCTCTGCTTTCCTCCCTGTAAGCAACTCTAATGCTGTTCCAGGCTCTAGGGATTACAGTCAATTGGCCTAAGTCCAATCCAAGTCCTACACAGTCGCTCCAATATATAGGAGCGGTCCTAGACATGGTCTCTGCCAGGGCCTGTCTCCGGCCAATCGACAAAGGCAAACTTCTATGTCTGGCTTCTCAGATACAAACCCAGAAAGTAGTCCCAGCCGGGTGTATGTTATGCCTCCTAGGACATGGCCACTACCATCCTTACAGTATCACTTGACCGTCTTCACAGGAGACCAATCCAGTGGGTTCTCCCAACACCAGTGGTTTCAAAGAACAGGAAATTTCGAAGACAAAATCAGTCACTCCCACGTTGCGGTCCGCCCTAGGGTGGTGGACCCTCCGAGCCAATCTCTGTCAAGGCATGCACTTCCAGTCCCCCACCCTAGCAGATGTTGACTACGTGATGCATCCCTGGAAGGGTGGGTGTGCACCTGGGTCCTTACAGGACACAAGGCAAGCGGACCAGTTCTATCTTTCATCCTTACATCAATCTCCTGGAGATGAGGGCGGTTCACTTAGCCCTCCAGGTCTTTCAACCTCACTTGTCCCCGGACAGTTGCTGATTCAATCAGACAACACCGTAGTAGTGTTCTCCACAACAAACAAGGAGGTACGAAGTCCCATTCCTTGCGAAAGAGATTTATCCAGTCTGGCAGGAAGCCATACAGCAACACCTTGTACTGACAGCCATCCATCTACCAGGACATCACAGTCTCCTGGCCGACCTTCTCAGCTGCCAGTTGTCCACACGCAATGGACACTTAATCACGAGGTGCTTCAAAAATCTCATCTATGGGGACCCCAAACTGGATCTGTTTGCCTCCCCAGTCAGTCACCATCTCCCCAGATACTGTTCCATTATCCCGAGCACAAAGGGATGGTCTGTAGATGCCCTGTCCCAGTCGTGGACAGGACTCTTCTTATATGCTTCCTACCCCACCCCCTGCAGCGGACTCTACTGAAAGTGCAGCTCGACCTGCCACCATAATTCTCATAGCCACTCTGTGGCCTCAGCAGATATGGTTCCTCCTTCAACAGTTCTCAGCGGTGGAACCCATTCCATTGCCAATAAGACCAGATCTCTTGACTCAGAATCAAGGAACCCTTCTGCATCCCAACCTGAAGACTACAGCTTCACGCTTGGCTCCTGAGGACACTTTCATAGCACATCTACAAGTGTCCTCCCTGTTGCTAATATTTTACTGGCCTCATGTAAACCAGTGACCAGGAAACCTATAATGCGAATGGAAATGCTTTTCCATCAGGGCTGCTTCCATTGGATCCTTATTCCTGTCCACTGACGAAAGTCTTGGATTACGTGGCCTTGATTTTCTGAGACAGGATTAAGCTATTCCTCTATCAAAGTCCAGTTGGCCTCTATTTCAGCTCTTCCATGAACCTCTTGATGGCAGATTACTGTATCAACATCATCTAGCCAAAATGTTTCTAAGAGGAATGTTACATATTAAGCCACATATCAGAAGACCCACTCCTCCATGGGATCTCAATTTTCTAATAGAGAAATTAACTCTTGAGCCCTTTGAACTGTCGGCCACATGTGACCTCCGCTTTGTTTCCTGGAAAATACTATTCTTAGTGGCGATCTCTGGCTAGGTGTATTTCAGAGCTTCATGTCCTCGTATGTAGAGAACCTTACTTAATTTTTCACAGAGACAGAGTGGCGCTCGCATCAGCCCTTCCTTACTACCCAAGGTGGTGTCTGAACACACCTAAATCAATCCCTGGAGTTACCAGCATATTATCCTGAACACTCCAGTCGAGGTGAATACTGTACGCACTCTAGATGTCCACTGTGTATTAAGATACTATACTAATCTAACTAAATCGATTAGGAAGACCTTTCAGCTTTTTGTTAACGTCACCTCAAGCTGGGAAGGTCTCCCAGTCACTAAACGGACCCTCTCCAATTGGCTAGCGACTGTGTAACATTTTGTTACACAAAATACAACAAGCCATTACCAGGAGCTGTCCAAGCCCATTCTACCAGAGCTGTGGCCACCACAGCGCCTGCTTTAAAGGGGCTTCTGTTACGGATATCTGCAACACAGCTACCTGGTCCACGATTCATACTTTCATGAAGCATGGCAACTTAGATGCTGCTTCATGCCATAGACGGCCTTTGGCTGAGCTGTCCTAATGACCACACTCTTGGTTTATTATTACCTGCTGCAAAAGACCACTCCATGGAAGATAGTACAGTTACTTAAGACCTTACTGTAACAGTAGATCTTGAGGAGTTTCTCTTGCAGCAGGTACAGTCCCACCCTCCATTCCCTCCTTCTCTAGGAGAACAAATTCTGGTCCAGTGATTTATGGATTGGGATACCTATGGTACCTCAGCTTCTCCTCTGTCCTCACTTAGCGAGCTGAATCTTGCGGGGTAACTGAGGATACCAAGGACCGCCCACACTTATACAGAAAATGGGAAGGTGATGTCATGTGTGGTGGCTCCTGGAAAAGACTGCTAGAAGAGCTGCCGTGGCGCCACACGACCTCTGGCGATGACCCAAGTGTATTACCTGCTGCAAGAGACCCTTAAGATCTACTGTTACGTGTAAGGTCTTACGAATTGTAATTTCTAGGAGTGGATATGGTGCATATCCACATGACCCACCCACCTCCCTGGCAAGTGGCACATGGATCCCTGCTTACAGCGTGCAAGATCTGATGTCGCGGGACAGAGCCGAGAGGATACCACTCAGGTGAGTGGGAGGAGCTTAGCTTGAAGATATTCCAGCTCGATTTTAAAGGAAAGGAAGACTGCAACAGTGTGGATGTGCACCATATACCATTCTTAGAACTACAAAGTTAAAGGTGAGTAGCGCTCATTTATAGTGATAGGCGTAGCATTAGGGGTCAGCAGTGCCATAGGATCTTTTACTTCGCTAGACAGTGACCGGAGATGGGTAGATGGGACCCCAGTTTAATGTGTCATCCAAATGACAGTATCTCAGCAGTGCAGTACCTCCCTTGTACTGCACCATGGTGTCGGTTATAGATATTAGTACCTAATGTGGGGCTAAACACACAGGCTTCAATGTCACAGCCCCAGAGTGGAGCCGCATTGCCTACTGAGCCGCTGAACGATAAGAATTTACCTATCCATTTTATGATATTCTTTGTAAATTGAAACTGGATTTTATACTGGAGGCTGGATATCAGCAGCACACCCAGAGGGAAACAAATGCACCTAATTAGTTAAGGAAATCCAACACCTATTGGTCTTTCAAACTGAGTCTGAAGAAGCATTTTAAGCTGTTGTGAATATTAATGTTGAGAATAAGACCCCTCCTCTAGTATGACCCTTTGAATTCCAGGTTTTAATCAAATATTACCATGGTATGCATTGTAGAATGCCACATGTATTAGAATTTCTTTAGTTATATACTGTTGTAATGTCTTGTATAATTCCTTGTTTTGTGTTTGTTCTCTATCTCATACTTTTCCAATATGTATTGTATTGTTTGTCTGACGTGGAACCTATGAAATGAACTTGTTCTCAAAGGTGTTATTAAGTAATTTCAATAAATAAGTAATTCTTTTTTTTTTTTTTTAGATGCCTGAACTGTGCCTGGCCCTAAGTGACATTTCGGATCATCACCATAATCTTCTGAGAGTGGTCCAGCTGCTACCCAGTGTCCACACACGTGGGAGGTAGTGTGTTACTACTGCGCTAGGCTTAAGCTGTGGATATTTATTGACACTTATCAGTTGAGTGTAGCCCAGTTGTCCCCAGTCTTGTGAAGAGTGTGCAGTTTGTGATGCATCCTCCTCCTCCACCATCTGGTAGGCTTGTCTGATGCCTGTCTCAGAGAGGCTGTCCTCTGTTGTGGGGAGGAACGTAGTTAAATCACTATAATTTAATCGAGACCTGTTTGTACCTTTAGATCTTGAGGATACATACTAGCAAACATAAAACCTATTGCCAGAGATGTATTCTTCCATGCCCAAGGTAGTATGGTTGTTGCCATGTGGCTGAGCTTAAACTCATAAGCGAAGTTATAAGAAAGCAGTTTTAACTTGAGAAGGAAGTATTCAGTTACCTGCCCACATTATTCTTGAAGTAGGTGGCTAGAACAGAAGCAAAGATGGTTGGCACTAGAAGATTTCAGTAACATGATCCTCCTCGCTTATTGAAGCAAGAAGAACTTTGTCCCCTTAAAGAGATTGTCCAGGATTTATTTGAAGATACAGGAATGGGCATTTTAATACTTAATAGTATATAATACTATAGCCCATTACTGAATGGTGGTGCAAATGTTTTGAGCCACTATAACGTTTTTGTCTTTGGAAGGGATCGTGAATTGAATCCAACACACTTCCTGGAACCTACTTCCCACCAGCCAGACCTCAGCCCTTGCCCATGGTCAATTGTACCCACATACCTTACCACTGTAGACCACCCACCCGCCCACCACCATGTCAGTGCACCCCAGAACCCTGCATCCACCCCTTGCTGCCCCCAACCCCACCTCCGACCCTGGCTCACCACCTCTGTATCTTCCAGATCCTCCAAACCCTGCCCATTCCTGGTTCACCCACTGCCTGCCTGGCACCCTCAACGTACTCATAGGAAACTAATTGCCATCCCAGGGCTAGAACCTTAGTCATACTATTACTCCTCTCTGGTAATATCCACCCAAACCCAGACCCTGCCTCCACCAGTCCGCCAACTAAGTCCAACGGACTCCGCATTGCCTCCATGAACGTATGCAGCCTGCTTAAAAATTTGCTGCCATTCAGTGCTGGGTTATCTCACACCAACCAAACATCTTAGCCCTAGTAGAAACCTGGCAAACTAAGTCCACCCCAGACTCCTTTGTCTCCCTCCCAGGCTACACCCTATATCGCGAGGATTGAGTAGGTAAACGTGAGCGGTTGTGCGCTCTATGCTCATGACACCATCGTAGGGCCACGCCCCAGCCCCCAAGCTTGTAGATGGTGCCCAGGCCCTCACCCTCAAACTCACCCCAGACCCATCCAAGAGCCCCTCTATCTCAGTCTCCTATATCCCCCCAAGGAACCAGACCCATGCAGTATCTCTCACGAATATCTCTCTTCCTCCCCATAAGGCTCAACAAGTCCTAGTAGGAGACCTCATGTAAACTGGCTCAGTCCCACTGCCTCACTGATAAGAGACACATTCGCTGCATTGGACCTGTCCCAACTTGTCTCACAACCCACCAGATGTAACCAAAATCAGGATAAGCACCCTCCTAGACGCCATTGTCTCAAACCGCCTCAAAGATTCATGATATTCAAGTCCTCCCAGATTCCTTAGCGACCACTCCTCTTCTATTCCTCTGGTCTACCCCCACCCCAAACCTGTAGCTCAGACCACTCACCGCAGGCGCCCGCCCAGGAGGACTGTTAAACTCAGGCAGTTCCTTCGCACATTGATTGATCTCCTATCCGCTATGCAACGAGCGTTGACACTGCCCTCGACCTATTCTCACAAGCTTTTTGCCAAGGCTTGTGATCTTTTGCACCCCTACACCATGATCCGCCCAAAACAAAATGCACCCTGGGTCACCCCTGCCATACTCCAACTGCTCAGGGACAGGGATAACTTCTGGCATATAGCCACTGAGACTGGTATAACGCTGTCTGAACAGGTGCACATGGGCCATCCGCAGCCAAGGCTGACCACTCACCAGGCCACCCTCACCTCCTCATGGGCTGCCCCAGAACTTCTGGGACAATATAAAAGAAATAACTGGGAAATCATGCTCCACCCCAAGCCCACCTTAGTCAATGTCACCACCATCACTGACTCACCGACTTTGCCTACTGCCTTAATTCCTCCTTTGCTGATCTCAGCCCTGTCCTCCTAAGTAACTTTTTCGACCCTACTCACAACCCGCCGCCTCCCAGATCTGCAGCTCCCCGGTTCTACTTACGCAAGGTGTCCGCTCAGGAAGGCCAAACCACTCCTGCTTAAAGCACTAAAAGGCACCAATCCTAGCAGCAACTCCTGGATCCAGAAATACTCTGGCTGGTCGCGATGAAGTCCTGGTCCCACTTACGGATCTACTGAACCGATCCTCTGGGCAGTTCCCACAGCATGGAAAACTGCGACAGTCACACCTATTCACAAAGGTGGTGACCAGTCCGTCCCAAGCAACTACCGCCAATTTCCATTCTCCCCAGAGCCTTAGAAAAGTGGTGGCCACCCAACTTGCCAATATCTAGCAAAATATTAACATCCTGTGTCCAGAACAGCATGGCTTCACGCTGGTCACAAGTACAGGCACAGCTTAGTGGAGTTCTCCAACTTCCTACCCTCTCTGGACCTCGGCTCCTAGTTGGGGCAGTGTTCATTGACCTCTCTATGGCCTTTGACACCATCTCCACCCACTCCTACTAAATGCCCTCAACCATATGGGTTTCTTTGCTGGCCCCTCTCTTCATGTGCGAGCTAACTATCAGCCCTCTCCCAATGTGTCAAAACAATGGGGTGCTCTCAGAAACCCGACCCATCTGCTCAGGGGTCTCCCGGCTCTATCCTGGGCCCACTACTCTTTAGCCTGCACCTAAATGCCCTGCCTAGCGCCTGTTCTGGCAATATTCTCGATATGCCGACGACGCTGTGATTTATGCAGCTCACAAAAATCTCACCTCCTCCAAGACTCCCTCCAGCACTCTTCAGTGATGCTGAGAATTGGTTTAAGAAGAGCAGACTAGTAATTAACCTCAAAAACTAAGGCAATGCTCTTCGCCCACCACCAGAACAAAGCCAGCAAAAGTCCTCCAAATCTTCCCCAGCACTTGTCAACCACTCGAACAAGTTTACTCATACAAATACCTTGGAATCGCACTTGACTCTGCCCTCACCTTCATGCCCACATTACTGCCCTTGCTTCCGCCGCAAGCGCGTGCCTTGGCATCCTCTACCGGCACAAGGACTGCCTCCCACCTGATGCCCTCAGACTTGCCATCATATCCGTAGTAATGTCCCTTATTGATTGCTGACCTCCCAGTATATGGTGCTGCTGATTCCATTGCCCTCAGCAAGATTAGACTCATGCTAAATAAGACTTGCCGCTACTGACCAGTGCCCCTAGACTCGCCCCACACCTGTCAACTGTATGACATGGCCTAAACTCAAACCTCGATGAACACATCTGCTACCAAGTTGGCCTGCTAACCAAGAAGATTCTACTTGGGCCCTTCCCCCGGGTGTCTCCTCCATCCAGTTTATACCACCCAGAGCCACCACTGAACCTTCAGACAAGGTCACTCTACTAGTGCCCAGAACTAGACCACCCAGGCTCAGAGATCTTTCAGCTACAGAGTCCCTACCTGTTGAACTCACTCCCCGCAGCCATTTCCAGTACCGCCAAAATTGCCCCTTCAAGCTGCCTCACGAGATCTGCTGTTCAACACCCGCTGCTGCACCTGTCACTAAAAGATACTCTGCTGCCTCTCTGGCACTACTGACATGGTCCACTGGGCTGAACTCCCACCCCACCCACCCCCGCCCCCATGCCTCCTCTCCTGCCAGTACCTGCTGGTACTAATTGAAATGTTTATTAACTTCACATGTGTTCAAGCGATTGTATGTAATACCATGTATTTCTGTTCATGCAACCTATGTAAAACTATGTGGTTCTGTATTTCTGTAAATATGTAAAAAATCTGTTCTGTCTTTACTGTACTCTGTAAATTGTGTTAATCATGTGTGTCCTCTCTGTGACGAGGTACCTTTGTAAATGAGCCAATGGCTCAAAGGTTGTAAATCCGATACACAAAAATAAATGAAAAAATTGTATTATCCAGAGCATGCCAGAAGCATTGCTCCATAGTTTAGATGGGCATAAAATACTCTGATACTATACACAATGCACAGAGGACTTCAGAAAGGCCTCACAGCTTTGTTTCGCTCAGCCCTGGGAGAGGGTGCCCCACTTTCTAAACAGTGCTTATCCAAATGGCTAGCATACTATATTGGGTTCTGTTACAGGAAGTGCAGTAAAAACGTCCTGGTGTGGTCTGTGGTCATTCCACTAGAGGTATGGCCACTTCTGTAGCTTATTTTCGGAATATTTTCACTGCAGAAACTTGTACAGCTGCCACCTGGAGTACTGTCCACACCTTCACTGAGTATTACAGTCTGGACATTCTCTCATAGACTAACTTGGTTTGGCCTAGTTATTGCTACAAGGCCTACTGTCATAAGCCTGTATGCTCCAGCCACCCAGACTGTTAGCTTTTGGTACTGCTTGGAACTCGTTGCAAAGGTATGGCCTGATGAGAGATATCCTTGAAGAAGACAGAACATTTGCGTATTAACTTACTATAACAATAAGTCTTTAAGAGAATGTAACGCCTCCAGAGATAAATAGGCAGTGGGCTACTGGGAGGAGCAAGTCATTTATTGCCAATGTAAACCCCTTCAGGGAGAAGATTGATCTCTGGAAGTTGCATCAATGATTGTTGTGTGTGGCAGGGAACAGCAAGTGAGTTGGGAGAATTCAGAAAGTATTTGGAGTCACAGAATCCAGGTTTTAGGGTTACACTGACTGGTGTTCTGAAAAAATCTATTTTTGACCTTTGATTGGTAAGGCTGATGACGGAGTATCACCACCACACTTTATTGTAAATGGAGAGAAAGTCCTTGCTCATGGCTGGGAGTTTCATCCCTGCCACACCATAGCAAACATCCCTAAGGGTTTAATGAAAATGTTTGCATGGCAGATAACATAGAAATCTGCATTAAGGAACTTGGTCACAGTACTGATGTCATTCACAAGGCAAGAAGGGATGTGGACAATATGTCCAGGTATGCCCTTTTAGTGCCTGGGTCAGCTGTTCATTTTTCGCAAACTACCTCTACTGTGGGACTTACTGCTGGTGTTGGCTCTGCCCATGGTCTAGCTGCTTTCCAGCCTATGCACTGGTGTGAGATGTCACACCTGTCATGGAAGATGGCCTTCCTGGTGGCCATTATATTAGCCAGAAGGATTGGGGAGTTTCAGGTGCTCATTGATGGAGTCTCCTTATCTGGTCTTCCACAGGACAGAGTCATCCTTGCCACAACCCAAAGTTCCTCCCAAAGGTAGTATCGGAGTTTTACCTTAAACTGGGTGATTAATTTACTGGTATACTTTACCAAACCTACCAGCCCATCTTCAGAGGCCAACTGCAGGCACCATACCCTGGACTTGTGGAGGGCACTCTCATTATAAAGAGCACGTGACTGCAGTTCAGGGAGGCTTACCAGCAGTTTGTCATGCTGACGCTGCTCATACACCAGCAGCAAAAGTAAGCTATTAGCAGGGTATCACATCCTCCATTGACCTCTGCTGTAGGTTGGCTGGTGGGGAGCATCCTGTAGGTTTAGAGCTCATTCCACCAGACATACTACTGCTTTGGTTGCTGCCGCAGGATGTCCCTGTATAGGAAATCTGCAAGGCAGCTACCTGGAAGTCAGCACACACCTTAATTTTTCATTATCACGCTGACCTTGAGTCTCACCTGGATGCTAGTTTTGGGACCTCAATTCTCCATCTCTGTTCACCAAATAGGGGTAAACACCTTTCTCTCTATTTGCAGAGAACTGGTAGGAGTCTGCCAGAGTGTGGGTAGTGAACTGTAGCCACATCCCCTAGAAAACGGGTTACTCACCTGTAACCGTAGATCTTCCATGGGGTAATCTCTTGCAGCAGGTAATACACTTGGTAGTCACCAGAGGATGCATGACAGCTCTTCTAGCAGTCTTTCACCAGGGCTGCCCACCGATGATATCATCCTGCTCCTATATAAGAGTGGGTGGTCCCTGGTATCCTCAGTTCCTTTTTGTGCGGCTTCAGCTCACATGCAGTTACCTCTTAGTGCCTGCAGTTCTTCATCGCCAAACCTGAACCCTGGGATGATGTTTCATTTCACAGTTCGCACCACCATCAACAGGATTCTTTCCTCATCGATGATCACAACACTACAAAATGACTTTCCGTCGACTTTCTTGTCGATAGCGCTTAAACTAACATTTATTTTCTTTTCAGCAAACAGGGCTTCCACCCTCGTCGATGGTCATCATAAACATGACCTCCTCGCCAGCAGGCTTCTCCTCGTTGACTGTCACTACGCCAAGTGACTCACCATCAACTTCTCCATCGACGTGCATCTCATTGATGGGGCTTTCACCTTGTCAGTGGTGATCATAAACTTGACCACTTCATCAGCAAGGCTTCACCCTTGTCAACTGTCACTGTTCCAAGTGACTCACCATCGTCATCTTCATTGATGGTACTTGAACCAATAATTATACAGTATGTAAGATGACCTGGAGCAAATACTCCTCATTCTTCTCAGTATTGCTCTCTCGACGGCCACTGCTGCCAGTGTACACAGCTGACTGCATCTCAGTGACGGGCTTCCACCTTCATCGATTGTCATTGCCCCTGGTGACTCACCTCGACTTTGACGGCGCTTGGTATAATAAATTGCCTTTCTTGATGGCCACTACTGCCTGTGCACACCATCAAGGTGCACCACATATATTTAGGCGTGCCCATTGATGGGGGTCTTTCATCAACAACCGCCATTCACGGTGCACCACAAAATGGCTTCATTCTCAACAACTGTCCACCCTTTGTCGATATCTACTTTTGAAAACATTATAGGCTTTCTCATCACCGATCGCCCGTCAACCACTAGCTTGCAGGACACATTGCCTTCCTGTTTCTCCTTGTCCTCCCTTTCAGTCTGGGACACGGAATTTCTTTTCTTAGCCACTATGCTTCACATTTGTAAGGCTTTCAGCCTCTGACCCAGGTGGACAGCATTACGTCCCTCATGCTCCGCTCCTTCCTCCTTGCAAGTTTTTTCATGCCAACGGCAACCTTTCCCCAGCGGCTTTTTCCTCACTCCTCAAAAAATCTATGTGGAAGAGTCAGAGGTCTTTTTCCTACCCCAGAAGGCGGTTCTCATCCCCTTCTATGCCTTGAGCATAACAATCTCCTCAAACATGAGGATACTGTTGGTCACACTACAGACCCATTCCTGATGATCCTTCTTCGCCAGGATGTTCCATAATACAGTTTTCACTGTAGGATCGGCTGTCACCGGTCTCTGCTATGGCTGGAGAAACAAAACTACTTTTCCGTGGACCACCCCCTTCATTACAGGGGCCCAGACTCTACTTTAGTGGCCATCAGTGCAGCTCGTGGTCAGTGCCTGATAACACATGAGCTGACTGCTTCCGAGAAAGAGTCATATCTCAAAGGCACATCAAGCATGCATTCTGCCTTTGTGACTTTACTTTATATGAGCCATATGGTCATGTACCAACAGTACTCTTTGATCCTCTGCTTTGGTTTCTCAACAAACCTCTTGTCAAGGTAATAAAATAATTGTTGATAATTTTAGTTAGACTTCTGTCTCCAGATGCTACTCTGATATCATGTGGCTCACGCTATGGACCCTGTCTGTCTGACTTTTATTTCATATATGCAGTGTAAATATACACTGTTTTTATGGCTCAAAATCCTTTTGGCTTAGGAACCCAGACCATTCTGAAAGAAATCAAAACTTCAGGTGTGACTTCTACGCAAGTACATTATATCTTTACTTATCACAGCCTTTGGACCCTCCCTATTCCTGATCTTTCCTTCGAGGTATAGGGTAACTATGAGTACCTTACAGGTTTGCCCCAAGGACGCCCCTCAATTTCAGATCACGCCCAGTGATTCTGCCTCTACCTTCAGCAGCTCTTACGTGCTCCACACCAGCCAACCACAATTTATTCCCATGGGTTTCCCCACAGCCTTTTTCATCCAGATCTTGGTTGCCATGGGTGACCTCCTTCCGCACTTCTGGCCTGGCACGCTAGTTCGATAACAAATGGGCTCTTGACACTGCTCAGAGAATGGAAATACTGAGCTCATCTCGTTCCTTCCATTTCGTATTTCTCCAGAATCATACACCCATTTTCAGGGAGGAAATTTTCCTTAATCCTGCAGAATATGGTCACCAGGGTTCCCATAGCGGACCTACATTGTCACTTTCGTTACCCTTCCTTTGGTCTTTTGTCCAACCTAAAGGTCTTTACCACATGTCTAGTACTTGGTACTTGTGACAGCAGCACCATAGTAGGCCAGACTCTTCATGTCCCCTTGCCTACATGAATTACACATTCTTGCAATCTCCAGGGTTTCCTGCTCTCCTCCCTGCCTGCCGATCCCATCTGTTTCAGCACTTCAGAATAACGGCTTACTGGCCACAATCAAGTCAGGTCCTGACCTAGCAGCTTCAAAACATAGAAGCAGTGTTGGACACACAGTGAGGGCAACCAGTCCAGTAGACCCTGTTCACGCAATAGAGACATCGACCAGGTACCCTCAGGACCTATGCTTCGGTCGCTCCTGATCTTCCCATTGCTCTCCACTGGTGGACCCATTGTTTCCATTTCATTTAAGGCATACCCTTTTAGTCCCCACCTACATATGCCCAAGCCATGGGACCCAGACCCCACCCTCTCCACATAATCCTGCTGGACATAAGAGCAGTGTGCCTTGCCTCCAGGCTTTCTCCTTACTCTATGTTGAACCTGTCCTACTGGATGGTCAACCTCAGTGGTATATTTCCTACACAGTCAAAGGAACCGAGGTCCTCAGCCGCTACACTAAACCTATGAGGGTCTGATACCGCCTACAACCGGAACAGCCTTTGGCGGCCTTCCATCCCTCCGCTCTCACAATATCTTATCAAATACCCTTTTCTTACAGCGATTTCTGCTGAATTTACAGCTTAACCCTGCTACAGTGCTGCTTCATAGCCCTCCTCAGACCATGACAGCTGTGGTTCCCATACTGCACCTACTGGTAGTGTCACCACTTCCCTTTATAGGCCAGACATACTGGCTCAGTGTTGGGGCCCTCTTCACCCCCAACCTGAATACCCTGTACCTCTCCAATGGCTAATATTCTCTGGGTTTCATGTAAGCATTACCAGGAAACATATAAGACTAAATGGAAACACTTTTCCTTATGGGCTGCTTCCCACTCTAAATACATTTTCATGTCTTTAACCAAGGTATTGGATTACTTGACCTCACCTGCCAAGAAGGGCCTTAGATATTCCTCTATTTAAGTTAATCTGGCCTCTGTGTCAGCCTTTCTAATCTTTAAAGGTACGCTATTGTACCAGCATCATCTTGCCGTGATGTTTCTAAGAAGCATGCTACATATCAGACTTCCCTCAGTCGGCCCGCCTCTTCCTTGAGATCTGAATTCCACTGGACTAGCTCACCCTCCCACCTTTTGAGTCAGCGGCTACTTGGTCTCCGCTTCCTGTCCTGGAAGACAGTATTTCAGTGGTCGCCGCTTCAGCTCGCTGTGATTCGAGCTTCATGCCCTTCTGTATCGAGAGCTTCACTTAATCGTCCACAAGGATAGAGTAATTCTCCGCACCAGTTCCCCTTTTACCCAAGGTGGTCTTGGAACACCCTTAAATCAGAAAACCTCTCAACTATTTGTGACCTGCTCACAGAGATGGTTCCCTGTTGCTAAACAAACTTTTCCAATAGGTTAGCTCATTGTATAACCTTCCTGTATAACAAGCCATTACTAGGACCTGTCCAAGCGTATTCCACTAGTGCCATGGCCAATACAGCGCCTGCTCCAAAGGGGATTCGATCACAGATAATCTGCAATGCAGCCACATAGTCCACAATGCATACTTTCATGAAGCACTATAATTTAGACCTTGCTTCTCACCGTAAGACGGCCTTTTTGCCACACTGTCCTACAAGGCTTTCTGTTATAACGTTTCCACCCTTCATGAGTTTACTACTCGAGACTCATCCCAAGTATATTACCTGCTGCAAGAGAGTACCCGTGGAAGATAGTACAATTATGTAAGACTTTACCTTAACAGTAGATCTTTGAAGGGTATCTCTTGCAGCAGGAATCCATCCTCCTCTATCCCCTCCTTCTAAGAGGATGATTTTTGGATCCAGATACATGTGGACGGATACCTATGGTACCTGATCCCCTTGGTCCTTGCTTAGCAAGCTGAGTATGGTAGGGAACTGAGGATACCAGGGACCCCACTCTTTCATATAGGAGCAGGATGATATTGGTGGGCAGCCCCAGTGAAAGACTGCTAGAAGAGAGGCTGCCTTGCGCCATCTGATGACTACCCAAGTGTATTACCTGCTGCAAGAGATACCCCTTAAAGATCTACTGTTACAGTAAAATCTCACGTAACTGTACTTTCTAGGAGTGATATGCAGGTCATATCCACAAACCCACCCAGTCTCCTTCGCAACACGGATTCCTGTTTCCAGCATGCAAGATCTGATGTCACGGGCGGAGTCGGGATACCCTCCCACGTGCTGGGAGGAGCTTAGCTTAAAGATGTCCAGCAGATTAGGAGGAACTGCCAGAATGTGAACTATTTACCACTTCTAGAACTACGATAATGGGTGTATAAGCTGTTTCTCCATACTATCATCATCATCAGGGTCTTATCCATATAATGTCATCAGTACAACTCTTAACATGGCACCATTTACACCCACCAAGTATTATGTAAAATATATATTCAATTAGAGCAGGTTTCTAAATCTGAAGGGAAAGTCAATAGAATACCTTATTGTCTTATTACAGACAATGTAAGGCCTCAGTCACTCCATTCACAAAATGTCACTTATTTTATCTCTGTATACATATTTTTACATGGACTTTTCTAAGCTTGGTGGTGGTATCTGGAACTGTGACTGCAGATTTGCTTGCACTCATTGGTAATATTATTACCCCGCCTACCACCCACTTGACCAACAAGGGATTGCTGGAGATACCCAGGGTATGATTAAAACATCTGGATTGCGGGCATTTTCATTTGTAGCCCCAACCCTGTGGAATTCTCTGCCTTGTCGGATGTGGAGTGCCTGACAGTGGAGAGCTTTAAGACTGCCTTAAAACCTATTTATTTGAACTTGCTCTTGTACTGTCTTGTAATTGATTTTTATTATTGAGTGTATTTATATACTGAAAATGTATTTTAGCATTTTATGGTTTTAACTGTTTATTGTACAGCACTCTGATGCTCTGTGAAGAGCACTAAATAAAAGATTATTATTAGTAATATATTGATGCAAAAGAAAAAGTAGTCTGTGTTGACTAACAGAAACGTAAGCTTTTGAAGAAAGCCCATACATCTTTGTGTGTGGTGCATGATGAAGCAGCTATATAGAGGATATATATATATATATATATATATATATATAGAACACTATGCTAATTAGAATTATAAACTCAAGCACTACAGAGATTACCAAAAAATGCATGAGTGGACCGTTCTGTTTAAAGATCCAATGCACACCTATTTCATAAAAGCTTGAATTCACATCCCTGTGTCACAGTAGTGTTTCCTGAAAATATCATGCTGTTTGATTTTGTGGTTTTCTTTAAATCGGCATCTGTTAATGTGCTCTGCAGTAACAGAAAACTGAAGAAACAGTGAAGATGTTTTGTCCCTGTCAGTGAGTAGTGATATCATACCTGTTCTGCCTGCTGCTTCTGCAGTTAAGTCCCTGATTGCTAAATGAGCTGTTGCAGTCTAGTTAGAGCAGTCTGTAGTTAATTGGTAACCCATCTGGTGTGTGTTTAGAGACGTATGCTTAAAATCTGTTTTCTGTTCTCATAAAAGTTGATGATTTGGGGTTCAGTGCTGAATTGAAGTGGTATGAATGACTCTGAGAAATAACATTTTCTGTATCACAGCTCTCAGTTCTGTCATCACAACTCTATGCTCTATTCTTGCAGTATAATACAGGGTTGTTTTAATGGATATAAAATAAACTACATTCCATTAATTCATAGAAGCAGCGTGTATTTAATGTAGTTTCAATAAATATGTTCATGTGATAATTTTGTTTCCATGTCAGATTTTATTTATTAGAATTTCAGATAAATATCTTTGAGCCAATGGCTCTTCTGCAAAGGTTCACGTCAGTATACAAAGAATGGAAGTACAGTTTGTGTGAGATTAGCAGGCAAGCAGTTTGAACACAAAATTCAGTACAGGGTATACATGGTCTAAAGCTCAGGTGATATAAATAACAGAACAACATAATCAGGCATACATTTAAGAATGATGAGTCACAACAAATAATATTTACATGAATTAAAGCTGCCAGAAGGGCATTGTCAAAGGAAAGGTAGAGTGGAAAACTGAGTTGCTGCCAATTGTGCCAGGTAGCGAGGGAAAGTGGAAGAGAGGGTGTAGAGGGTAACGGAGGGAGGTAGAAGGAGAGATGGGTGGGAGGCAAGGATCAGTGAACAAGTTCAACATTGGGTGGGGTGAGCAGATTAGAAAAGGGAGTTGAAGGAGGGTAAAGAGGAAGGTGGTGGACCTGGGCATGGAGAGAGGCTGGGGTAGATATGGGGAGGGTGGTGGCAGGCAGAGGTGGTGATAATAGAGAGGTGCGAAGAACAGAAGTGACTACCTGGGAAGTTAGGAGAAACAATCACAGGTGGCTCTGGACTCAAGCGCTTGAATGAGCAGAGGGTGCCTAAGTTGGTGATACAGAAACTATTTCTCACAGATTCATTCATACCACTTCAATTCAGCACTGAACCCCAAGTGATCAACTTTTATGAACACAGAAAGATTTTAAGCATCTCTCTCTAAACACAAACCAGATGGGTTAGTAACAAACTCTGAGTTAAAACAATTAGCTCTGCAGACGGTTCTAACTAGGGACTGCAACAGCTTATTTAGTCAATTAGGGACTTCATTGCAGAAGTAGTAGGCAGGAAAGGTATAATATTTGCTCACTGACTGACAGAAACATCTTCACTGTTTTAGTTACTGCAGAGCACATGAACAGATGCTGATTTAAAGAAAACCGCAAAACCAAACTGCATTATGTTTTCAGGAAACACTAATCTTGACACAGGGATGTATATTCAAGGATTCAAGCTTTTATGGAACATGTGCATTTGATCTTTAAGTTGGTATCCTAGCAAGAGAACTATACATAATTTGATGTTTGATAGGTAAACCGGGCAGTCTTTGAAATACTGGTTATAAGTCCACTTGAGGAGGCAGACTCTTCTAGTGTAAACAGATGTTTATGCAGGAGTGTGATCACAGGAGACCTTTAAACTGTTAGTTGTTGATTCACCAGTGCTGGCATTCTGACAGACTCCAAACCTACAGCAGAAACTTGCCAGCAGCAAATCATGTAAAACTAACACTGACGAACCAGGTACAAAAGGTGCCACAGTTAAAGATGCAGAACCTGCTCGCACCAGCAGCATCTGTTAGCAAACAGTGCATGTGACTGCCGCTTAGCAGTCTTCTGCTTACATTATCTTTGTTCTTATACCTTTTGCACTTTAATTCTCGGCACGTCATTTCAATCCCTACCCTGAGCCTTTTCCTCCACCCCTCACCCCTGCTTCTTCCCTGCTTCCGTACCTCGCGCTGTTCTCCTGCTGCACCTACCTTTCCCTTCCACCCCATCTATTCTTTATTCTTTTATCCCATGCCACCTCTTTTGCAAACACCCCCCAAATGTTTCTCTCACCTTCTCTCCCTCATATTACTCTCGTTTGGGTTTTCAGCAAGGCCTGCTAGGCTGCCCCTCCCTAGCTAAACACCACCTCTTCTCCCTCTACTGTTAATTTGTCTCCCTCCCTCCCTTCGCCAGCTGTTGCCCCATTCCTCCTTCTACCTCCCTCCCTTATCCCCTATCCCCATCACCTCTTTGCAACTTCTCTCCTTCCTCCACCTCCTGCGAACTCTTCTCCTTCCCCATTGGTTCCCCCCACACACCTTTCACCCCATTACTTTCTCTCCTAGATTTTGACAAGGCCTCCCAGGCTGCCCTCTCCTCTAGCCCCTTTACTGTTATATTGAGTAACATTCAGTGCTATTTTGATTGCTTGCAATGTATTCGTTTTTTGTTTTTTTAGTATATTCTTGATGTCCGCTATTTACTTGTCTGTTGTTTAGGAATATACGAAATTGCACAGAAAAGGCCCACAGGTCTATCAAGTCTGCCCGATTCCTGATTTCATATTACTACAGCTGCACTCACCCAAAACCATTGTCTTCTTCCTCTTTCCTGGTCTTTCCCCTTTGTGTTCTCATCTGTACTAATCCTGCCCTTGACTGTAGCCCAACCCCACTTAAAGCTATCCACTGTTCTTAGTTCGATTAACTCTTCCGGCAGTGCGTTCCATCTCACCACCATTTTACCTTGTTTTGTTTTTGTACTACTGACGTGGAATCTTTATAAATGAGTTGTATTGCTCAAAGGTGTTATAATCCAAGACTCAGATAAAATAAAAATAAATTAACAAACACTTATGAAATGTAAAAAGTAAGCAAATGCCTGGTATTGACAGGAGGCAAACGAGCCAGACCCTAAGAGCGCTAATGAACTTGCATAGATTCACAGTACAACACCCATGCATGAATGGGAGAGCATTTTTCTCAGAAACCACACACATTGCAGTTCTTGACAGTTACAGTAGTAGGACATTCAAGAAAAGCAGCTGTGGGAATAAAAGTTCTAACACTGTTCAGAAGTCATGAATGTGAACAGAAAAGAGATGTGAGGTTTGTTACCCGCTACAGTTTAAAGGCATATAATTCCCAGGATTAAAAAAGTCCGAATTTTTAGAGAGGCTGTTCTTTTGTCCATACAGACATCCAGTTATTTATAGTTCTCTTGCTATGAAACTTCCTAATCAGCAGAATTGTCACATTCTTGTGTAAATGTTTATTCACATCTGAAGTGCTCAAATTTATTTTTCTAATTAGTATTATGTTCTAAGTCCTCTATGTAGTTTTATCCAGTCACAGTGCCTGACAGAGGCCTACAGGCTTTAGCTTTAATCCATTTCTGTTAGTCAGATAAGTTATTGCAGCCTACCTTTTTGTTTTGCACCAGTTCTACTCTAACATGGCAGCACACTTCCTCTTGGGTAATATATTGAAATACATAGCATTGTTGGAGCCTAATGAATGTAAATTTTATTTGTAGACAACTAAGAAGACAACTTAGCCTTGTGATTATTTCCAAACTTCTTGACAAGAAATGCACATATATACCCAGCATCCGGGATTTCCAGGTATGAATATAAAGGATGAGGTGGATTCAGCTTTATAGTACAAAATCCAGATTTTTCACAAGCTTGCAGGAGATATTCACTAGATAAATTGCCCATTGTGGGAAAAGAAGTCCCACAACATTGGATCAGAAACAATGGTTTTAATCGTGAATTCCTGTGAAAAATCAAGATAGTTGGACATTTTGCAATAACAACACTGTTAATCTTGATAAACACTATTACACAGTACAACCATAAAGGGGCGTCAGTGGTTGGAGCACCTATAATAGCATAATGGGGGACCAGGTAGACAGGAAAAGTAACATGCAGAAGGAGAACTGGGGTAAAGTAAATAAATATGAAACAGGGATGCTGCATCATTTTGCTGCAGAGTGTCTGAAATCCATGCTCTAGTCACAGCTTCTCCATATATTGTTTTCCGATCTTCTTTGAGGATATTTCCTCCATTGAGCCACGTCATGGAGCGGTAAGCTGTTGGCATCAGGGCCACCAGGAAACTTTTTTTTTTTGCTGCAAGGTGGGGCTGCCCACAGCATGGGCACTTGGTATAATGTCTGCATCACCAGCATGCCTCAGTTCATTCTTTCGCCATCAACCACTTATCTGTCCACCACTACTGAATGCTATCAAACTTTTGCAGCTGTTTCATTGTCACTGTATACTTGCTTCTGTTTGCTATTTTAAATTATATTTTATGCCATGAATGGACAAAGAACCACTGTTCTGCAGTTGGGGCTTTAAAATTTATAAAGACAACCACTCCGTTGCTTGAAAACAACCACAACGTTAAGGCCTGCTAACCCTGCCTAGGCTTTAACCAGGCGACTGGGACACATTGCAGGAAAGCTTTAGAAAATTTTCTGTTAGTAGAAAAAATGGAGAAATTGGCTGTGGCAAGGCAGCTTCACAGTCATCGCCTCGCTCCTGTACCGGCTTTCCGTCGGCTTGTTGCTCTCTGAAGTTGACGCAGTCGGTCCTGACTCTCTAAAAAAAAGATAAGGCCAACTAGGCCTTTGAGACCCTCACTGTGCCTCCCTTTTGAGCCTGTGGCTACTTGTGAGATGTGTTTCTCTTTGAAAGACACTGTTTCTGGTGGTTGTAACATGTGCTAGACACACCTCTGAGTTGCAGGCTCTGGTCAAGATCCTCCATTTACTATGTTTTACAAGCTGCATTGGTACCTGGTTTGTAGTAAGAATTCAAGAAAATTCTCTCACCTGTTTATTGCTTTTCCTCAAAATGGTGGGCTCGCCAATTTCTAAACAAGGCCTGTCCATATGGCTGGCCAGTTGCATTATGTTTTGTTACCAGAAGAGCAGTAAGCAGCTTCCTGGTCCTATATATGCTTATTTCGTCTGAGTGGCTACCTCAGTGGCTTGTGTTCAGAATGTGCCTGTGTGGAGGGGTTTGGGATAACAGATGGACCAGACACCAAACTTCAAGTTCAGCACACAGTCTCTGTGTGATGTTTATTCAAAATGCAGAAGATAACCTTAAGCAATGGCATATCCCTACTTCAGTACATCAGTTTGTAGCAACAGACTATGCATGTTCTTTCATTTAGCCAACCCTGCTGACTTATTGATCTCTGATCTCCTTAGCAGTTGAGATTCAACCTCCAGACCTATTCTGGCCTTGTTTGCTTGGGTGGTGGGGCTCATAAAAAAAAAAGCTAAAGACTGAAGAACCTCAGTGCAGAAGCACTGAAACATGCTAATTCCCAAAGGACATTGTCAATAAGCTAAGTTTCAAAGAAACACATCACATACTCCCAAATGCAAAGCTTCATGGGATATATGCAAATCACCATGACATTTCAGGCTTGTTCAACTTACATGCATTTTAAAATAGCACAGCTAGCTTAATTTCTATAATAGTCACCTAGTACTTTTACCTTTATCAAAACAACTAGTGCCATGATATTTTCAGCATTTACAGGTTTTATACACATAAGGTATATACATTAAAGTATTTTATGATATAATGCCATTGCAGACTAAATCCAACAGAGAGAAACACAGCCTGTTGTATGTCAGCTTGGAGATCACAACAATAACCTCCTGTATGAGAGGACCTGAGAGGAAAAGGAAAATTAAAGAGGACTCTGTAACATAGTCAAGGAAAAGGAAGGGTGGCCAACCTTATGGACTAGAAATTATAAAGGTAGATTAGGCTAAGAAATAGAAGAACTGTTGCAACAGATTTAGAAAAGGTCGGTCCTCGGTGGCAGGAGTTCCCTGTCACAGCTCTGCTGCTGCCGATTTTCAGACATTCACTAACCACTATTGTCTGGACATTGTTCTCGTGAACATGCCGGCTTTGGCCTAAATATTCTGCAAGGCTTCCTCAGGATCATTAGGTCCTGCTGTCCTCCCTCAGTGTTTTGGTACTGCTTGAGAATCGTTCCATGATGTATTTCAATGGAGGTAGCTATCCTAGGCGATAGAACAGTTACCCAATGACAGTAGGTCTTCGGAGAGCCTCCTCCCATTGAGCCACAGCTGTCCCTCTCTTGTTTCCTCCTTGTCAGGTGATGGGTGAGTATATTGTCTGCTGTCGCATGCTGTTTTCTCCTCTGATGCTGTGTAAGGCATATGTAATCAGGCTTCCACATCTTCCCTGTGTGCGTGGTTTTGGTCCTAGTTGCTTATGTCAGCCGTCAGATGGCCCTCTGAACTTGTCTTTGGCAGGTAACTGAGGCATGTTGGGATGCTGACGTTATATAGGTGCTGGCACGTTGACATGGGAGCCCCAGCCTGCAAGAAATGGTTCCAGGTGATGCTGCTGAAAGTTTCTGGGTTTCCTTTGAGCTTACTGCTATATGTGAGCCAAAGTTTCTAACTTGGAAAGCAGCTTGCTAGTGGTCATCACCTCTGCTCACAGAGTGTCTGAAATCCATGCTGTGGTCACAGATCCTCTGGATACTGTCTTCTGCAATGACATGGTAGTTCTCCGTACACACCAAGTTTCTACTGAAAGTGGTGTTGGGAGTTCCATCTCAGCAGCCACAAGTGCTGCCTACATACATACTTTGCAAACTTCAGCATGAAGGTGCCGACTCAGTCTCTGGATGTTAAGAGGGTCCTTACATTTTACCTGGACAGAAATAAGGACTTCAGGCAATCAAAACAGCTCTTTATGTTCTTTGATTCCAGTTGGAAGGGACAACCTCTTACCGTCAAGTGCATTTCTGCTTGATAAGCTGTCTGTGCCACTGCTGTACCATGCCTCTGGTCAAATTGCAGGGCCAGATATGTGCCCACTCCACCAGATATTGCCACGCCCCGGCAGAGATTCGCTTCTGTACCTGTTGGTGATATTTGCAGAGCTGCAGCTTGGATCACAGTGCACATTTCTGTTAGGCACTATGCCCTGGATATCCATGCCAGGCAGCACGCCACCTTCAGCAGGACAATCCTGAATGGATTGTTATCCTCAGTGAGCCCTTGCTTGCCACCCTAGGGCAGGATATTTTGTCTGGGCTTGGTACTTGACCTACTAGAGGGAATCAGTGGTGAAGTTGGATTCCTGGAAGATATGAAATGATGTGCTCACCATAACTTTATCTTCTAGGAATATCTTCACTATTGATTCACACCCACCTGCCATTCTCCAAGGCTCACTGCAACAAAAACAAACAAGTGCTAACAGAACATGAATCAAAATCAGTCAAGTTACATACATATGACATATCCAAGGGTAGTCAGATTAGGGGATTTCATCTGAAGACGATTGACGTGACTACTGTGTACATTTAATTACTGTGTCAAACAGTAAGGTAAGTTAATCAAAATACAGGACAGTAATGGGTATAAAATCCAGCAGTATGGTTAATTGCAGTTAGCAGTCAGTGTCAGCTCAGATAATCCCAGAGAGATCATTTGAGCTGGGGGTGGAGGAGGTGGAGCCTCTGACTGGCAATGGAGAAGAATTCCAGTTGTTTCAAAATTCGACATGCTGACGGGCCCCTAACTGATAATTTGTGCTTGTGTTTTTTTTTTTTGCCTCCAACCTAACTCGCGCCCTGCCCAGCCCCACCATGCCCAGGCTTAACTTCGGGCGGAGCCACGGGAGTATGCCCCCAGGCAGTAAGGGCAGTGGCGACAGAGGCAGAGTAGGCATCACCACTGGAGCCAGAATTTTGTAGACGCTTGTTGAACCTTTGAGGTGGGACGCACAGACGCTCGGGATCAACCTGACGCCTGTCCCCGCCGACAGTACCAGGCGCCGGTCGGCAGTGACCCCGGCATCCGGCCAGGGGTCACTGATGCACCACCCATGCCCCTCCAAGAAGAAGAGCTGCCGATCCTTCTACCCCCACCGGCCCTCTGACTCCCAGGTCTGTTCCTGAACCCAGGATGTCAGCGTCGCATGCGGACACCTTGTTGCTGCGCCAGCAGGTCAGCTAATTTGTGCTCGTTATCTTTGCTTAGCTGAACTGTACGTAACTCGTTCCTGTTGTAAGGGTTTAACTGATTTTACGAAGTTGTGCCTGAAGATAGGCATTTTATGTCTAAAGCAGATACCTGGTTAAGAAAAACCCAAGGACTATATCTGGGTTCAGAACCCAATGGGACAGTTTAAAGAGGCATTAAGAAACCAAAGGGAAGTAGGCAGGAAGAGCTCTAAAGGGATGGGGTTAAACTATATACTGTAGGAACAACAAGTCAGACTCTAGGGACTGTTGCTCTTTTTCTGCCTTTGGCATTTGGTACTGCTGTGCATCGTAGATGGTGAAGAAAGCTGGAGTATCCTGCAAAATATTTTAAATTGGCGTTAAAATAGCAGTAATGATTTGGTGGCGTAGGACTCCTCCTTGCTTCAGTAGTGTCCATAATGACCGTAACCATCCATTGGCTGCCTAAAAACCTCTGTCTATCTTGTCATAAAACATGAAAGACACAGAGAAATGACTATTTTCTCATTGCAGGTGTCTCATCTAAGTCCATATCTGGTTCGTATGAAGCCCTCTGATATATTGAAAAATATTGAAGCAGCAGAAAAAGCAGGCCACAAGCGGATTCCCTGCAACAAGGCTCACAAGCAGACCTTGATCAAAAGGTAAATAATGGCAATATTAACCCGCTGCATCTTGGACTTAGTGTTACTGGGTTGTTTTCTAAACTAGAACTTTTATTATTAAAGATGATTTTCATTTATATGTTTGGAACAAATTTTGTGATCCCAGCAAGATCAGACAGATGGTGAGGTTCATGTTAATCACAGAACTACAGTGTAAAACATGCAGTATGTCCATATGATAAAACCGCCTTCTAATTTTAGAGAGGTGAGATTGAGTGAGGTCACTTTTTGATACAAGTTATTTTAATGTTGGACTTTACCAGGGAGGAGTGCGCGAGTTGTTAAAGAAGGAGAAGTTAAAAAGAAAACATTTTCCTGTGGTAATGTTGCTTCTTCCAAAGGATCCTCACTGTGTTTAACGGAAGTTATTCCACTGGAATGAGCAGCCCTGAGATTTAGAATTCTGTGCTAATGGAATTTCAGAGAGAAATTTAAACTCTGCTGCATGGTCACACTCGGCCTAACACCAGATTTATTTCTACAGCTAGGTGTGCGGAGACCACTAAAACTAGCTAAATAGCTAACCAGTATTCTTAAACATTTTCAAAAATGTTTGAAACAAGGCAGAACAAACTTATTTATTTTGAAACAATAATGTAATTTGGATCACTGAGCAACAGCTGTAAAGGCAATGTAATACTTGATTGTTAAACATGGTGAGGGATCCCTTTGGAAGAAACATTACTATGGTGGGTAATTTTTCTTCAGACCCCATAGCAGTACCTTAGGAGGCTTGACACAGAACCTGTGTAGGAAAAGTTTCTGCCAGGCGCAATCCCAAAGCTGGCATCCCTCTGGACTGTGTATGTCCAGAGAGTAGTGTTTTGTGAAAGCTTGTTCTGTTTTCCACAGAGCTGCTTTACTATCTCTTGTAGTGGGATATCACTTGGTGCTGCTGTAGAGGCAGAGGTGCTTCTTGCAGAGTGTGCCCTGAGGCCGCTGGGTGGCAGTTTACCAGCTTTTTCGTAATCAGACCTGTATGCAGCAAACTATATAGCGAGAAATGGTTCTCCTGGATGTTCGCTTGCCTTTCCCACTTCACCATAAGTGATTTAACAGTTGAGTACTAGTGAACCTGGCATCTTTTGTGGTCCAGACAGTAACTCAGTGCCCTTTCACATCCAGACTATGTAGCTTTTGCTCCCCGAGCTGGATTTTTCTGTGAAGAAAGGGAAGGAAGTTGACTTATTCGGGTGAAATTCAGACACCGCTTTGTGGAGGAATTTCTATTTGTCCTTAGGTCTGCCTTGTCTGAATGGAATACTGTGTGGGTAGGATCTGTGCACAGGGCTTGAGTGCGCCACCCTTCTGGCAAATGTCATTGCCACCAATAAAATTGTTTTCCAGGCAACATACTTCAGTGCAGCAGTGACCATAGGCTCAGAAGGAGCCTCTATCAGCCAGGCAGTGCAACATTCAGGTCCCATGGAGGGACAGGGTCCTCATTGGGGTACATATGAATCGGGCCTTTTGAAAGCGTTTTGAAAATGCCACTGACCTGTCTTTGCCGCAGATGTGCAAACTGACACTGCTGCTAAAAAGTACCTTCAGGGTTGAGGGTCCCAGGCCCAGGGACTGGAGGGAACTAGGTAGTCAAGCGTAGATAGACCTGCCTGATGGGATTAATGTGTCTAGGACTACACCAGAAAGAAAATATTTTCCATTTTGAAGCACAAGTTTTCTTAATGCTGGTTTCATAGAAGCCTTCAACACTTTACTTGTTCAGAAAGGTTTAGTCCAGGAAACTAGCTCTCCAAGAACCATGCTCTAAGACAGCGTTCTCAAATCTGGGAATGTTATCCTGCCCGAGACCGTGTCAGCAGATTCTGTCTCAGAGGCAGTTTGATAGGAGACCCAGGTTGATAGGAGGCCTGCTGGGGAGGTTCAGGAGTATGGAGTAATGCGCCCGCGTGGCCCAGTCTGGGACTATGAGAATCACTGTTGCTAACTCCCTTCTCAGTTTTATCAGCACTCTCAGTAACAGTGGTAATAGGGAAGGCATGTAGAAACTTGCCTAACCAGGTGAGGACTAGAGCATCCTTTGGGACTGAGCCCACTGCTGTGGGTCTGCAGCATAAGAGTGGGAGCTGGTTGTTCTCCCAGGAGAGCAAGCAGAGCCATTCCTGGTATACCCCTCCATCCGAACCCTGATGTCAGAACCCGGTGGCTCAGTGTCTATTTGTGAGTCCCCTGGCTGATCCTGCTGAGGGAGTCTCAGCACACTGGCCTTCTTTGGTAGATGTACTGCTCACTAATTAGGTTGGTAGAAGGTCAAATGTTGCCCATTAATACCTGCCTCCCATTTTTAATGGGCCCATATTTCAGTTTTTAGATATGCTACATTTATCTAGTTTTATTTTGAAGGTATTGACATTCTCTACTTGTACAATATCCTTGGTAACTCATTTCAGATCATCCTGGACTTAGTCTTCACCATTTATTTATACTAGTGGTTCAAGCCGGAGGTTCTAGGACCCCACGGAGCCAAAGATCTTCAGGAGGCGGCACCGAGTAGGACCGAGCATCGCAGTGTCACAGACTGGTTTATGCTTATGTAGGCTCTCTGTGTCAACCTCCAGCTGCCTCAGTTCCTTTTTTTCTCGTGAGTCGTATGCACTTCTGTGACTTCGCCATCTGGCCGAGTCAAATCTTCACATCTATACGACACAGCTGCTCAGATTTACTATGTTTCTTATTTTTGTTTAGTTTAAAAAGAGAGAAGTTTCTCATTTTCTCTCCACTCTATCATTTGAGTGAGTCGACCGTGGATGGTGATGGTAGGGATACTTCATTTGAAAGCTGTTCTGACAGCAGGGCTGTGTCCGTCCACCGCCCCTGTCGTGGAAGGAGGTACGGCCACAGGCAGTCTGGAGTCCAGGAGGGAGAACAGCCTTTCCGTGAACACACAAAAGAAGCGGGCCTTTCCCGAGCCAGGTCAGGGACCAGCTCCACTCCACCTCGAGCTCTTCCTCTTCTTGTTGGAAGGGATGAAAAGGTAACGCTCAAGGTTGCCCTCTGCTACATCTGCCTTGAGATCTCGGTGGTTGGGAGTGGTATGCCATCCTAGTTCCTCGTTCCAGCGGCTCCATTCTGTCTCTCAGACGCTTGACACCAGAGCCTTTGTCTTCTTGTGGGGTTTCTGGTGGTCAGTTTCACCAATGGGCCGCTTGTATGGGCGGTAGTGGATACAGCATCTGTCTCATTTGCCCGCCCGGTGGATCCTGTTCCAGGCCCTCTGGCCTAGTGTCTTCGAACCGTGGCTGGGACCGTCAGGGCAGGTTGAGCGTCCGGTGCTGGCAGCAGATTTTCTTCCCTTGCTGACACTCTGCTCCTGATGCCGGTTTCATGTGCCCTCTCCTCCCCTCCCTCCCTCTGTTTCCACGTAGGGGCTGGCACAGGTATCTTCCTTTGTGGATCTTCAGGCGGTGCTGCCTGGTTTGGCGCAGGCTTGGTGCCGCATGTGGTGCCAAGACTGACTGCACTGGGTCCCGCGCCAGTTCCAGTATATCCAGTTGATCTGTTGCCCAGGCCAGGCAATAGCCTATTTGGGGCAGCTCCACCCCTTTGAAGGTGACCTGGAGCAGGATGAGTCTGATGCTGACATTATTTCAGAAGATGGCGCGAGACTCGCTTCTGTAGGTTGCATACTAAGCCCTTGCTTACATTTGAAACCCCAGTAAAGGTCCTTTCCTTCGGTCTCTGTGCAAGAATATGAGGGAACCCTGGTTATGCAGACGCCTTCTGTGGACCCAGATACTTTGCGCCTAGAGGGGCTTCTGTTACTTAGTTTCAGTGAATCTTAGATCACTAGTCTCCCACCCTTCAAGACTTTGTCCGAGGCAGTGTGGACAAGGCCAGCTCTTATTCCTTCGGTCTGCAAATCCATAGACAGGCCTCACAGCATATAGCGAAAGTCTCCCAAAGTCTGACTCCAAATGAAGGTGCTTCAGACTGATTCGAGGATAGAATGTTAAAGAACTATAGCAATCGGTTAGCTCAACTTCCCCATAAAGCTTACCCTCCAGTTTAACTTTAGCCCTGGCATATCTTTCTTGGCTGAAGTTTATTTTATTTTGTAGAAGTCCGTGAATCAAAGTATGGCGGACGCTGGGGTTCCATTAAGTGTAATAGGCATTGCTGCCCGCCTCTTCAATACAAGTGAGCAGAGAAAATGACATTACACTAAATGGAACCCCAGCACCTGCCATATTTCCGGTTCATGGACTTTACAAAATAAAATAAACTCTTTGCAGCGCAAGAAAATGCCGCTTTGTGGGCTAAAGCTAAACCAGAGGGTAAGCTCTGCCTCTGTGGGTAGATGATGTCCCAGACCGACCTGCACTCCACGCATGCCACTGCCTAGGACCCGACATGACTGGCAGGCTTGTGAATTATGCAAATCCTTTTCAGCTTCAGTCTTGGAGGACCACACTGCCCAACTGGTTTTGGGGCACCCAGAAAAACGTTATCCTCTGGTTAAATCGGAGCTCGTTGGGCGGTGTCCGCGGGCAGGCTCGGCAGACCAGCTGGAGCAGATGATCGCCCTGAGGGAGGCGGCCGGCCGATCATCTTCATCTTCCTCGGTCGCAGCATTTATCCCGCCTCCTGGGCTCTTATACAGCTTCTTTTAAGGAGCTTCTGCCAGTCCCTCTCTACCAAGGGAGAAGGGCCATCGACATTCCTCTCGGTCCAAACAGGGCTCCAAAGGTAGTCCCACCGTCGACGTTTAGTAGGAGCAGGAGAGGTCCCCTTCCTCGCATAGTCAACAGTCGACTTGATCGAGGTTGCAGCTAAGGCCGCTGGCTTCACGGTGTCCCGTCAGGTCAGCTGGCGAGACAACAGTCGGACGCAGTTGAGATTTTTCCGACCCATCGGACGGGCTGTCGACTGGAAGCTGACAACCTTCTTCACCGCTTCCTCCGGGAAACAGAGGGCTTGCCTGTGCGGAGTCCCCAGTTAAGGTCCCTGAACCAAGGGAGGAGGTTCCCCGCCCCTCTCTGACCCACCTCGGACTCCCGAGGTCTTGGTCTCGGACCTCTTCCAGGTCCAGCCAGTCCCGCCGTCGGGGTCTCGGTCTCGGCACCATGGAAAGTGGCAGCGCCGCTCATCTTCGTTGTCCTCTTCAGAGGATAGGCTCCGCGCAGTTGCAACAGCGCTACGAGGATTTAATGTGGCAGCAGCTCTTGTTGTCCAGGAATAAGCGACTCCGCCGCCTCCGCCATTAAGTGGCTGTCAACGGAGCGGCCAAAACAACCCCTCAGAGTGGTCGAGGAGCCAGGCCGGCACCGTTGTTCGGCGAACCGCTGCACTACACCATTGTGGTGGAACCTCCGCCTCCACAACGAAGACTGGGGCCGTGACCAAGGATTCTCGGTAGGATCAGGGTTTGCCCCATAGGTTGTCGGTCATCCTCACTCTGATCGACCTCTGCATGTGGAGGGTGGCTGGGCGCTCAGCAGCTGTTATCGAACTCCTCAGAGTCTGGCGGCGACCTCCCTTGTTCTCCAGGCTGCTTGACCTGAGTCCACTGGGGTCAGTCGGTGGATGAGAGCCCATCCTCGTTCTTGGGCATGCTTCGACTCATCTCAGAGTTCACGGGATGAAGCTCGAACCTGTTTCAAAACAGGCCAGGTATCCCTCACGGAGATACTGGACCGAGGGATTCCCCTCGGAGGCCTTCCTGGTGGCGAAGCCATTGTTGGCCCAGCCCTGGAGCTGTGGCAGCAGCCAGCTTCTTGTCCAGCTCCTTCGGTAAGGATGGCTCGAAGTATCGTTCCTAGGTTCACTCTCCAGTTTCTCGGACGTTCCAGGAGGCGCTCAGGATGTGGACAAGCCACCGGATAAGGAGTCCAAGAAATTGACTACTCAGGCGGAAAGTATATGCTGCTTCCTCCCTAGGCTCGGTCAGGCTAGCTTGGCCATCCTGATGGCACACTTTTCACACTCTTTTTGGGCTCCTGGATGAGGTGATTCCTCATCTCCGGCTGACCTTCAAATGACGGTCAAGCAGGTGTGGGATCAGGAAGGCGATGCCGAACAGCAGCTCCAAACTTCTTTGAACATCACTGACTTGTGTGCCCAGGCAGTAGCGGCTACAGAGCTTGGCCGTGATCTCCACCTTACGGCAGATACCCAGCAAAGCTGGCAGACGTTCTCTTCCTGGGTACCAACTTGTTCGGTCCTGGGGTGGAGGGTCATCTCCAGCGGATCGAGAAGTCCAGCGCCACCTTGGAATCAGTCTGTCTGCCCAGAAGGACAAAGGCTGCCAGCAGCAGCAGCATAAGCCCTTTCGTCTTTCAGCTCCTCGGCACATCCGGCCCAGCAACACCAACATGAGGGCCAGCAGGCTCGCACCTCCAGCAGGAAGCCGGGAGGGAAAGGCCCAGGCAGCTCCTCGGCCGCCCTCCTCCAAGCCTTCCCAGTGACGGGTTGAGGAGTCGCCCCCAACCTCGTCGCTCCTCCCGTCTCCCCCGTCCTTTCCGCCTGGTCCGATGTCACCACGGACCGCTGGGTGTTAGGAGTGGTAGGCAGGGGTCTGCCTCTGGATGTGAGCAGTCCACACCCTGTCGAGCCGTGCCCCCACAGGAGACTCTGGGTTCACTGCCAACCTCTCTGTCGGCTTGTTGAGCCGACATTGCACTGCTCCTCCAGAAGGGTGATCAGGAGGTGGACCTCCCTCCAGACCCAGGGTTTGTGTCCAGGTACTTCCTGGTTCCAAACAGACTGGGGCGTCGCCCATTCTCGACCTACACGCCACCTGAACAAGTTCCTTGTCTTGCACCTTCAGGATGGTCACTGGCTCAGATCATTCCATCCTTGAGGTATGTGCTTCTGTTCTCTGAACCTTCAGGACACGTTCTTTCACGCCTCAATCTGTCTGTCTCACCAGCGATTCCTCCACTTCAGGCAGAGGGATCCTTTACAAGTTCGGGGCCATGCCCTCGCTCTCTCCAGCTCCCAGGGTCTTCACCAAATGCATAGTAGTGATGACAGCATTCCTGGCGTAGCTGAGGGGTCCAGGTGTACCCTTACCTGGACGACTGGCTGATTGCAGCCCCTCCAGATGGGAGGTGGAGCGGTCCAGGGATCTGCCCTCCAGGTCTGCTTCATGTTGGCCTCCTCATCAACGGGCCAAATCGAACTCGTGCTTCAGTTAATCAGGGTAGAGCTTGACTCTCTTGAGCCAGAGCACGGCTCCCGGCAGACAGGGCTGAGGTCCTTTCCTCCTTTGCCCAGTCATTTCTGGTTGGGCAATTGCGCCCTGACTGGGACGTCCTGTGCCTCCTGGGCCTCATGGTGGCATGCACCAGCGTGGTCCGTTGGGCCGCTGGCAGCATCGTGCCTGCAGTGGAGGCTGGCCTGCCAATGGTCACAGCGCTCGGTCCTCAGGACCAGCCAGTGACCGTGACCCAGGAGATGTGGAACGCCTCCAGTGGTGGCTTGTTCATCTCTTCTGCAGGAGGGTATCCCATTTGTCCGCCTCGGCAGACACAGTCACTCACGACTGACGCCTCTCTGATGGGTTGGGGTGCCCATCTGGGGATCTCAGAGCCACGGCCTCTGGTTCCCCTCAGGAGTCTCGATGCCACATCAACCTGCTGGAGCTTGAGCGGTCCGACTAGCCCTCACTGCCTTCGGCTCCGTTTATGCGGGTCAAGTGGTCCAGGTCCAGACGGACAACACCACGCACCATGTTCTACCTCAACCGCAGGCGGGACGCCTCCTTGCTCTGTGTGCGGAGGCTCTCCCGCACTTGGTCTCTCATGATCAGCCTGGAGGCGGATCTCCTAGCCATTCATGTGGCAGGAGCCTCCAACAGTCTGGCCGATGCCCTAAGCCGGATAGGCGCTGCATCTCTAAGTGGTCTCTCCTGCCGGAGGTAGCACAAGATCTGTTCTCCACTGGAACACCCTCAGGTGGACCTGCTTGCCTCAAGGAGAATGCTAAACTGAGGCTCTTCCATGCCCGCCCACCTCAGCAGGGCTCACTGCAGGTGGATGCCTTCTCGAGGCCGTGGACCCGGGTCTCTTCTTCGCCTTCCTCCATTTCCCTTGATCCACAAGGTACTTCTCAAAGGCGCAGATGATTCTGGTAGCCCCAGACTGGCCCCGCCAGTTCTGATATCCAGATCTCCTCAACCTCAGCTCCAGGCTTCCAGCGCTTCCAGCCCACTCGGACCTGATCTCGTCAACAAGGGAGGATACTCCATCCAGACCTTCAATCCCTGCACTTGACTGCCTGGTTCCTGAGCTGCAGAGTTCCAAGCCTTGGGTCTTTCCGATGAGGTCCTCAACGTCGTTGAGGCATCCTGTAAGGAGCCACCAGAAAATGCTATGCCTTCAAATGGAAGTGATTCTCCATTTGGTGTCAGGCAAGGGTTGGACCCTTCCTCCTGTTCCTTGGCTAGCATTCTGGACTACTTGGTCCTTTCTCAGCTAAGGGTTCAGTCCAGCAGACCTTAAGGTGCACCTGGCAGCCATCTCTGCTTACGGGCCACGGGTCAAAGCAGTTGGTGGCGCAGAAGAAGATGGTCAGGTGCTTTTCAAAGGCCTTGATCACATATCCCTCTGGTGCGAGAATCTCCACCTCCGTGGGATCTACTGCTGGTGATGGCTAAGCTCATGGGCAGAGCCATTCGAACCGATGCCAGATGTGACATCTCTCACCTGTCGTGGTAGACCGCCTTCTTGCTGGCTGTCACGTCAGCCAGAAGGGTGGGGAGCTCCAGGTGCTTTCCATCAAGTGTCCTTATCTGGTCTTCCACAGGGACAAAGGTTGTCCTGTGCCCACCGAAATTCCTTCCGAAGTGGTTTGGGTTTCCACCTAAACCAGGTGTTGACTCTGCCGTGTTCTACCCCAGTCACACCTCAGAGGCCGAATATAGGCTCCATACTTTGGGCCTGAGATCAACGCTTTATTATAAAGAGCATACAGCAGAAGTTCGGGAGAGGTTCACCAGCTGTTTGTCACCCTCGCTGAAGCTGCACCTGGCAGACCTGCAGTGAAGTGGACGATTGGCAGATGGATAACTTCTTGCACTGATCTCTGCTATGGGTTGGTGGGTAGGGAGCTTCCCGTGGGAGCTAAGGGCTCATTCCATCCGTCATACCGCTGCATCGGTAGCTGCTTCTAGGGACATCCCTATCAGGATATCTGCAGGGCTGCTACCTGGAAGTCAGCAGGCACCTTCATTACCATTATCACATCAACCTAGAGTCACGCTGGGATGCTGGCTTTGGGGCCTCAGTTCTCCAATCTCTGTTTCCCAAGTAGGGGGTGTGCACCTTGCTTCCTCATCCCGGAGAACAGCTAGGAGTCTGCCAACAAGTGTGAAAAGAACATATCATCCACGATCCTAGAAAACAGGTTACTCACCTGTAACAGTAGATCTTTCACGGAGTGGTCTCTTACAGTAGGTAATACTTTTGGGTATCCAGCAGAGGTTGCTGTGGTGCAGCCTTCTAGCAATTTATCACCAGGGATCACCCACACATCACATCAGGTTCCTGTTACTTATATAAGTGTAGGGGGTCCCTGGTATCCTCAGTTCATTTTCCTCCGTCTTCATCTTGCACAGCAGCTAGTGCAACTTCTACGTAGCAGTCATTGACGAAACTTGGAACTAAGATGAATGTCTACTGATTCTTCAACTAAACCAGCTTTATTTCAATCCTGTCGTTGCAGTAGGAAGATATACCGCTTTGACAATCTCACACTTTGTGTAGGTGTCTGGGACCCACACGACACCAGTTCCTGCAGCTTATGTCAGGACTTTAATCAGGCAACTTTTCTACAATGGTTGCTTGAAATTCAGTGACTTTGATGGAGCAGAAAATGTCTCTTTTGGAAACCAGGGGCTTGTACCAAGGGCTCTCCCTCTACTGGTTCTAGTTCCCAGCAGAAAAGGAGAAACCCTCCTCACACTCCCTGCCTAGGCGTCCGCTGCAATTACCACCGTTATAGTGTTCCTCCATAGATGGGATGTCCTTTAAGCATTTCTTCAACAGAGGCTCATACCCTCCGTTGACAGCACTTCCAACACTTTGAATGCAGTCCAACTAGTGACTGCTCCTTAGATGGAGGGTTATACTCTCTCGTCAACTATGCTTTCAGCGCTTTACATGCAGCAAAATATACTGCTGCTCTCTCCCGTCGATGGCATCTGACGAGTTAAGTGAAATAACTATTTTTCCCCTGCGGGCCCATCAACAAGACCCCGCATTCTTCAGGAAAAGCCCACAGCTTATGCTTTATTGACTGCCCTCTGCCTACTCAAGTGGCTACTTTATAGGGGGCAGGGACAGAGATCGGGACCCTGGTCTTTACTACCCTGGGGTGAGACCTGCTCAAGTTACATGTCCCATTCCTTCTATCACCCTCTGGTTTCCCAACATGCCTCCTACTCACCCTTCCTCCTTCCCAAGAAAGGTAGCTCACCAATGTAGTCCAACACGTCTTGCATGCCATGTGGCATTCTCAGCCCTCTGAAGGGCTGGGTGATCTTGCCCAATCTCTTCCCTCTTCCACCTAAAAGGTTCACGGTGACCAGGCTATCCTGCCACCTGGTCGCTCCTCCATTTATGGAGGACTGTTTGTCAGATGACCAAGAATTGCCATCTGATTTTACCGGTGATCTCTAGGATTAAGAGTTTCAGGATTTGGATTTTCCTAACCGAATCCCTCTATTCAGAAATCTCTTCCCTGTATGAGGATCTGCCTTTGCCTGCGGCAGCATCTGCCGTAGATGACCCTTCCTTTAGTGAAATAATGGTTCAAATTCAAAAGTCATAGGATTCTCTACTCACGGAACATGACAAACAGCGTAAGGATATGGCAGAATACCTTGAGTTATCTGAGGGCTTGTGGTCTTATGCTGGCTGCTTGGCATCAACCTTCAGTTATTCCCTTAAAGCGGATCGCTATATCAGGCTCCTCTGGACCACCCCTCCATCTAGTATTCCAGAGGCAGATTCTGTGGTCATTACTGCTGCTTGTGACCGTACAAAACCTAAACACATGAGCTCCTTACCTCCTGATAATAAGGAATCCCAAAGAATTGACGATCTGTGGGGGAAAAAGGTCTTTTCCTCAGGTGCTATGAATATCAAATTTTGAACTATATGGGTCATATGGTTAAATATCAGTGTACCCTGGGGTTCTCTGCCATTGAGCTTATCAATAAACTCCCTCCCTCACAGGACAGGGATAAATTATTGGCTACACTGACACTTAGTAATTCAGTTTCCCGTCACCTTCTCAGGTCAGGATATGATGCTGTTGATACCTCAGCCCGACTGTCAGCCACTGGTATCACTCAAGTCCACCTTGCTTGGCTTCACATTTCAGGCTTTACACCTGATACACAACATAAAGTAACTAATGCCCTTGAATGGGTCCAGGCTGTTTGGGCCAGGTACTCAGACTTTACTAGATGACTTATAAGCATCAGGCAGAACCCTCCATATGGTACATGGCATGTATCGTCATGCTACAACCTACTGTACTCAACACACCTCTTATTCCAAGAGGTGGCGATACAGAGGTAATGACAAAGCGGCTTGGGAGGTCATGATCAATCCAACAGAGCAGCGCCTCTACTGCCCCTGGTGCCCTCCAGCCTTTCAGGTGGAGCTGCGCAGCCATCTCCCAGTGACCCACTAGGGCTTTCCCTGCCTCCTCGACAAGGCCTCTGAGGCTGTGGGGTTGTTTGCCCTCCATCTGGAGGCCTGGCAGGCGATCACTTCTGACAACTGGGTACTTCAGAGCATACAGAAGGGTCATACATTGAAGTTCCTCTCCACCCACACCCTTGCCCTCCACACAAGATTCATTATCCTCCAGCGATATACCCATCCTACAGGAGGAATTGATGTCCCTTTTATCCAAACAAGCTGTTATACTGGTGCCTCTTCTGGAACATCAAATGAGATTTTACCTCCCATTTCTTTCTGGTAGCCAAACTTACGAGACCTCAGACCAATATTGGATTTCAGACAACTGAATCTTTACATTCAGTACAAATGTTTTCACATTGTCACCCTACCGGCCATCATGCCGATTCTGAAACGGGTGATTGGCTTTGCACCCTAGACATGAAGGTTGCCTATCTTTATATTCCCATCCACCCTGCCCACCACAGATTTTTATGCTTCCAGTTGCTGGATGAAAATTACCAGTTTCAAACACTGCATTGGCCTCTCATCAGCCCCAGATGTGTTCACCAAGTGCTTAGCAGTAGTGGCAACAGCCTTATGAAGAGAAGGGCATTTCATCTTTCCATATCTAGGCGAATGGCTAATAAAAGCAGACTCCAGAGTATCTCTACTTGCCTCCCTAGATGCTGCCTTGGAAACTGTTTGCAGATCTGGGAATGCAATAAATTGGCCTAAGTCCAGTCAAACCCAGCACAGTCGCTCAGAACATTGGAGCTGTTCTAACTCAGTTGGGCAGCTAGGGCTTACCTCCCGCCTGCCTGGCAGGATACGCTCATAGCTCTGGCATTACACATAAAACTCAAAAGATGGTCACAGCCAGGCAAATGCGCCTTTTGGGTCACATGCCCACTGCCATCCCTGTGGTAGCCTTCGCCTGTCTCCATGAGACCTGTCCATTGGACCCTCCAGCATCAGTGGTCCCAAAAACAGGACAGTTCAAGACAAAATCAAGGTCACTCTTAACATCCTCCCTTACATGGTGGACAATCAGAATCAATCTGAATGAGGGAACGCTTTCGGTTCCTCCTCCCTTCCTCCCAAGCAAATGCTGACCTCAGATGCTTCTCTTCTGGTCTAGGGTGCACTTGGGTCCTACCAGACCCAAATCCAATGGCCGCTCTCCCCATCTGTCTCTTAGAGATGAGGCAGTCTGTGTAGTCCTTCAGGCATTCGGCCCTACCTCGAGCCAGGATTATTACTGATTAAATCAGACAACACTGCAGTAGTGTTCTATCTCAACAAGCAAGGGGCATGAAGTCTCGCTCCCTATGCAGAGAGACCCTTGCTGTTTGGCAGGAAGCCATACAGCTACAACTTACTATAACAGCTGTCCACCTTCCAGGACATTGCAACCAGTTAGCTGACCGGCTGAGTCATCAGTCGTGACTCATAAATGGACACTTCACGGGCAAGTGCTCCAAGAAATCTTCAACTTATGGGGCACTCCACAAATGGATCTGTTTGCCTCCCTAGAGAATTACCGTCTTCCAGGTATTTTTCCATTATCCCGAACAGAAAGGGATGATCTATAGATGCCTGTCCCAACCCTGGACAGGCCTCCTCTTATCTGCTGTTCCTCTCCATACGGACTCTACTGAAACTACAGTTAGAACCTGCCACGAAGATTCAAATAGCCCCACTGCGGCTTTGCCAGTCGTGGTTTCCCCTACTCCTGCAACTGTCAGTGGAGGATCCCATCCATTTGCCAATCAGACCAGACCTCATGACTCTGTGTCACGGTCTCTGTTATATCCCAACCTGAGGGCTTTACACCTTCATGCTTGGCTCCTGAGGAGCGCTTTCATAACTTATTTACAGGTGTCCTCTCCTGTTGCCAGTATCCTCTTGGCTTCCCATAAGCCAGCAACAAGAAGCAACATACAATTCCAAATGGTAACATTTTTCCATATGGTGAGCCTCTCAGTCTTTGGACCCTTATTCTTTTCCACTGATAGTGAGGCCAGGTACTCCAGAACCATCTGAGTCCGGTCTAAGTTATTCTTCCATTAAAGTCCACTTGGCCAACACCATCTAGCTAAGATGTTTTGAAAGGAATGTTGCATATTAAACCTCCTATTAGAAGACCCACTCTTCTGTGGCATCTCAATTTTATTATAGAAAATTGACCCTTGAGCCTTTGAGCCAGCAGCCACTTGTGATCTCTGTTTTCTTTCATGAAACCCTATTTCTAGTGGCCATCACTTGCTCAACGATTTCCAAGTTCCATGCCCTCATGTGTAGGGAAACTTACTTGATTTAACACAAGGACAGGGTTGTCCTTCATACAACCCTTCCTACCTTCCTAAAGTGTTCTCCAAATCTACTTCTAAATCAGTCTTTGAGCTTGGTCTACTATCCAGACTATTCCAGTCAGGGTGAACATCTCCTACATACTTTAGAGGTCCACCGTGTATTACATTATTATAGTAATCGGACACAGTCGATTGGAAAGACGTCTCAACTGTTCAATGACTAGGGTTGGGACTCCTTTGGTGCCTCAGCTTCCTCGGTCCTGGCTTTGCGAAACTAGATCCGGCAGGGGAACTGAGGATACCAGGACCACCACACTTATTTAGGAAACAGGAAGCTGATGTCGTGGGGCGGTCTCTGGTGAAAACTGCTAGAAGAGCTGCCGTGCACCACAGCGACCTCTGCTGGATACCCAAAAGTATTACCTACTGCAAGAGACACTCTTCAAATATCTACTGTTAGGGTGAGGTTTTACGTAACTGTACTTTCTAAGGGTAATATGTTGTTCATCCTGCAGACCCACCGTCCTCTGACTTGACGCTCACCTCTGCTTCAGCGGACAAATATCTGGCGTCATGGGGAGGGCAGAGCATATACCACCCAGGTGGGTGGAAGGAGCCAGCTTTGGACCATCTGGCAAGATTTAAAGGGAAAGGACATTGCCAAGAAGTGTGGATGAACAATACATACCACTCCTAGAACTGCTGTTACAGGTGAGTAAACCATTTTTATTTATTTTTTTTTTAGTTAGGGTTAGTTGCCTTCTGATTAGGGCTGGGAGAACTTGGAATTCACATTTGCAAATTTCTCTGAATATGGTGGTAACAAAATGTGGAAATTCACTGTTGGTAAAAATGTAAAAGTACTGTATGAAATTTACAGACCTTCCACCACATATAATGCAAAGACCAATTAGAAAAGAGGCTGTTGCTTAAATAACCATTATGTGTTGAATACATACTGACTTGATTGCACTTACATAATCGTTTAAAACAAGTGCCTATTTCTTGCAAATAAGCTGCTGTGTTGAGCTGCTTGAATTCTGTTCTTTGGATTTAATGGATGGGAAAGGCAGAGCTGGCTAGGATCAGAAATAACGTTTGTTACTTTTCCCCTACTGTGTAGGCATATTACCTGACCTATAGTCTTCTGCTGTTGGCCAATGAAGTTGTGCAATTTGATGTATTTCCATCTAGTCAAAGGGTAAATATTGAGCTTTCTTTTATAAGCTGTAAGTTTTTGTTTTCTGGTCATATGCTGTACATGGTAGTATTTACTAGTTTCTTGTGACAAAACCACATATGCATACGGAAAACAAAATCCAGCAACAGATATGCAGCCATTATCTGGGCACAGTGGTGCCCCATATTTAGGATTGAGTAGGCAGTTTAATGTTAAAGCCCAGAATTTGCACTTTAATAACTTCAGAATGTTCAGTGGATATACTGTATATTGTAGTACCACTAATGTTTCATCTGTGTTCCAGTGGCCTTAAACCAATTGAGTTTCTGACACTAATTTGCCAAATTGTAGTCACTGTCTGAGTCTTACCAAGAAGAAAAGGCAAACCTTGTTTTAAATCAGAATTTCATTTCATTTTTATTATTTATACTTGTAAGCAGGATTAGCAAACTGCCGCTTTTCACCAGCGACAAGTAAAACAAACACACTAAACTTGCATATCAATTGCCAACAATCGTGAAGAAAATGTAAACACACAAAACAAAAGTTCAAAAACATTGATGATAATTATTATAAAAAGGGTCTGAGAAATAGAGCATTCTGATTGGTTGTAAACATTCTATCAGCCCTGTGTTAATCTTTGATTAACATACATGTACAACCTAATCATATGCTGAACAAGGTTTAACACTATTTAAAAAACATTATTATTATAATAGCAATAAGGCACTCCCAGGGGGTTATATTAATGGTCAGTTAATCACCCTCTAGGGGCATGTAGCACTCTGCTACACCTGGTGCCACATTACACCCCTAGAAGGTGATTAACAGACCATTAACATAACCCTGGTCATGCCTTTATTGCTTAATTAACAATCAATTAGTGAGAACACGTGCAAACATCATTGTAATGAAATGAAATGTAACTGCTTTGTTCATGTTCTTGCCCGGAACCATCTGCCACCTAGGTTGTTGTACCTTACTAATATTTGACTATTGCGATATTTGGCTGCACCTACGGATATTGCCTATGCAGATATATTTAAATAAATAGTAAATTAAGTTTGAGCACCTGAATCAGAACCATTTAAGCAGAAAGAGTTTTAAGATGTTTTACCACTGTTTTCTGTTTATACCTAGAAATCTCTTGTGCAGCTTTGCTGTGACCTAGAAAACATTAAAGGTGACATCAGGGAGGACCCAAGACTGCTATATAGAAGTAAGGTACGATATAGATAAAAAAGAGAAATATGGAAAGCAATAGGCAGACATTAAAAAGAAGGTTATACACTACTGTAGGAATCATACTATAGAATCACACAGGCTTTCTTAGCAACACATTATGGGTAACATGCAAATGTTGCTCCATTAGGTGCACTGGGAAATTCAAAACAGTGTAGAGACTGAGATGTTTGGCACAAGGTAGGTTACATGGCTGCTCAGAGTCACAAAGTGAGGTGGTGGAGAAAGCAAACTTGGAACTCCAGCTTCCAGTCTGCACCGCTAACCACCAGGATAAACAGCTGCCATCCCTCACATTGACAGACATCCCTGGGATATAGCCATATGTCTCCCTGCCCCACGAGCCATCTTCTGAGAATATGTCTAAGCCCCTTCTAGTGTGTGTGTGTGTCTCCCCCTTCCCATGCAGGTAACTCTGTGAACCTCAGGCAGGTGAAGGTGAATGAGAAAGCTAGGATGTTTGTTTTAGGGGGTGGTAAGAGCGTCTGTGTGGTGGAGGCAGGCACATCCCAGACATGTGTCCAGCTGCTCTGACACGTCATACCTTCCCTAGCTTCTCATTCTATGGCTCCTGCCACATAGTTTTTACCTCGCTGCTATTTGCCCATGGTAGTTAATTGGTGTTAGTTAAGCAAGGTTTATTTTCAAGTTTGTTTTAGTGGCAATGAGCTGTGCCATCAGGGGTTGGCACAACGATATCGGGCACAGATGTTCACGATGCTCAGTATTGCTCATAAACTAAAAAGCTGACTAGTTTGTCTGAGCCAGGCTGTCTGTTCTTTTTAGTAATTTGCATGTAGTAAACACTGTGTAGTAAATTAAGGTGATGCATTGTAATTCTGCTTTCTGCCAACCTTGATTTTGTGTCTTCTCCTTTGGTCAGGCAATAGTTTTTGTATGGGCTTTCTTTCCCTCAGCTAGAACAGATTGAAGGTCTGAGAGTGTAGGAGATGCCACTTTGCCCATGTACCCTCAGTCTTTTATATCAGTCCTTTGGGTGGTAGACAGCTCTCTGCCTAGCAGATGAAGTTTTTCAGTATTTTACCTTTTTACGTTGTGAGGTAGGCAACCTCAAGTCTCATTATCCTAAAGCGGCTCCAAAGAACATGGTACATAGAACTGATTCACCTTGCCTGATGTAAACCAGTTCCACTCCAACTCAGACTGGGTCTCCCTGATCAAGGTCAGATCTTCATTCAGCTATCGATTTGGCTCCTTGGCACAGAAGATAAATGAAGGCTGGCCATTCCCAAGGCATGAACCACACCGTGATGCATTCCAGGAAGGCTTTTATAACATGCCCTACAGTGCAGTCTGGGTCACATTCCATTTCTGGCACTCTTTCTTGGGAGCAGAGTCTAGAGCTGCCTCCCTGTCCAAATATCTTGGAATTTCTAAAGCATGATCTAGAAAGGTTTTGTCAGCTCCCTCAGGGTCCAGCTGGCCATCCAGAGCCAAGATGACGGCAGACTTGGAGGAGTGGTCCAGGAGGTGGCAACTGAGGTTCAATACTAAGAAATGCAAATCATCACAAGGCACAGGAACCCAGGGTCAGAATGCATACTTTTGGGGGTGGGGATGGGTTCTGGAAGTCACTAGGGAGGAGAGGGACCTAGGAGTAATTATCACTGGTGGCTAAACAGTGCAGTAAGCAGTGGAGAAAGCAAACCAAATGCTTGGGTGTGCGTAGGGAGGATCACCAGCAGGAGGAGAGGTGCTTCTCCCACTGTATTTATCACTGATACGACCGCACCTCAGATACTGTGTGTAGTTTTGGAGGTCTTGTCTCTGCAAGAACAAAGATTGGAGACTGTACAGAGGGCTACTAGGATGATGCAGGGGATGTCCTGAGAGGAGAGCTTAAGGAATTGAACCTGTACTCCCTGGAGGACAGGAGAAGGTTAATTGACACATTTAAAATATATGAGGGATTAACAAGGCACAGGTGGAAAGTCTGTTTCAATGGAGGCGGAGCTGCTAACACTAGGGGCCACAGTTGAAGTTATTGGGAGGCAGGGTCTGAGGTAACGTGAGGAAGTTCTTCTTCACTGAGAGGGTGGTAAATGACTGGAATAATTTGCCGGAGGAGCTGGTGGGGGGTGGCAATGATCACGGAGTTCAAACTTGCATGGGATAAGTACATGGGGATACTGAGGGCTAGAGAGTCGGGTTGAAGGCCCCCAAGTGAGCGGACACAGCTTGGTGGTTTTAATGGGCAGACTAGGTGAACCAAGCAGTCCCTTATCGGCTGGCTATTTCTATGAATAAGGAGTACATGGCTGGAGTTTGGAGAGGAGGTTGGCCATCTGTTTGTCACTTACGTTGAAGCCGCACCTGGTAGGCTGGCACCCAAGCAGATGATTAGCAGGTGGATTGTATCCCATTGACCTCTGTTATAGGTTGGTGGGTAGGAGCCTCCCGTAGTTCTAAGGGCTCATCCCATCCATCATACTGCTGCCTCGGTGGCTGCTTCCGGGATATCCCTATCCAGGAAATCTGCAGGGCTGCTACCTGGAAGTCAGCACATCTTATTTCCTATTACCACATTGACCTAGATTCACGCCAGGATGCTGGTTTTGGGACCTCAGTTCTCAGTCCTTATTCCCCAAGTAGGTATTGGGGTGTGCATCTTGCCTCCCTCCTCCCGGAGAACTGCTAGGAGTCTGCCAGACTGTGTGGATTGAACAACATATCACGTCCCTAGAAATACAGGTTACTCACCTGTAACAGGAGTTCTAGGGTGGTATATGTTGTTCATCCACCGACCCACCGACTTCGGCTTTTGGCGCAGCCTGGCTTCCAGCGGGCTAGATCTGGCGTCATGAGGCGGAGCCGAGGGTTTCACCACTCGGGTGGGTGGGAGGAGCCATTGAAGACTTTCCGCCCATCTTAAAGCGGCAAGAAACCTGCCAGACAGTGTGGATGAACAACATATACTACTCCTAGAACTCCTGTTACAGGTGAGTAACCTTTATTTACTCGCCTGTAATAGTAGATTTTCCACAGAGTGGTCTCTTGCAGTAGGTAATACCTTTGGCTATCCAACAGAGGTCACTGTGGTGCACGGCAGCTCTTCTAGCAGTTTTTCACCAGGGGCCACTCACATATGACATCAGCTTCCTGTTTTCTATATGTGTGGGTGGTGCCTGGTATCCTGATTCATTTCCCCGCCGTCTTCAGCTCACGGCAGCTAGTGCAACTTCTGTGTAGCAGCATCAACGAGAAACTTGGAACTAAGACAAATGTCTGCTCATTCTTGACTGAACAAGCATTATTTTTTCCTGTTGTTGCGGTAGGAAGATATACCACTTTGACAGTCACACACTTTGTGTAAGGTGTCTGGGACCCACACACAACACCAATTCCTTCTGCTTATGTCAGTACTTTAATCAGCAACTCATCGACTGTTGCTTGAAATTCAACGACTTTTGATGGAGCAGAAAATGTCTAAACCTCCTCACACTCCTGCCTGGACGTCCATCGACGGCCACCATTTCTGGTGTTCCTCCGTTGACAGGACATCTTTTAAGTGCTTCTTCGTCGGCGGGGCTCATACCCTCTTGTCAGTGGCGCTTTCCAGTGCTTTTAGTGCAGTCCAGCTAGTGACTGCTCCATCAACGGAGGCTTATACCTCTCGTCAACAACTCTTTCCAGCCCTTTGCATACAGCAAAATATACAGCTGCTCTGTCAACAGGGCTCCTCTCGGCGACAGCATCTAGCATTTAAATGGAAATAACTCCTTTTCCCTTGTGGGCTCGTCGGCGAGATCCTACATTCCTCGGGGCTCCATGGCTTATGCCTTATTGAGTGCCCCTCCACCTACTCAGGTGGCTTCTTATAGGGGTCAGGTGGACAGAGATTGGGACCCTGATCTTTACTACCCAGGGCAAGACCTGCTCAGGCTGTCCGTCCCATTCCGTCTATCACCCTCTGGTTTCCCAACATGCCCCCCTTCTCACCCCGCTCCTTCCCAGGAAAGGGACCTCACCAATGTAGCTGATGCATCTTGTATGACATGCAGCATTCTCAGCCTTCTGAAGGGCTGGGTGATCTCACCTAATCTTCCCCTCCTCCGCCTAAAGATTCCACTGTGACCAGGATTCCATACCACCTGGTCTCTCCATTTATGGAGGACTATTTATCAGATGACCAAGAATTGCCACCTGATTTCACGGGGATCTTGAGGGTGAAGAGTTTCAAGATTTGGATTTCCTAATCCGGAATCCCATATTCAGAAATCTCTTCCCTGGATGAGGATCTGCCTTTGCCTACAGCTGCTTCTCCCCAGATGACCCTTCCTCTAGTGAAATAATGGTTCAAATTCAGAAAGTCATGGGATTCTCCCTCACGGAACATGACAAGCAACATAAGGATATGACAGAATACACTGAGTTACCTGAGGAACCTGTTTTAGTGGTTCTCCCACTAATACCACTTACCGAATGCTAAGCTGGCTGCTTGGCATCAACCTTCAGCTATTACAGCTGTTCCTGCAGTCCGGATCATCTATATCATCAGGGTCCTCTGGATCACCCCTTTCTGTCTAGTATTCCAGAGGCAGATTGTGTGGTCATTACTGCTGCTCATGACCGTACCAAAACCTAAACACATGAGCTCCTTACCTCCTGATAAGGAATCCCGAAGAATTGACTATCTGGGGAAAAAGGTATTTTCCTCAGGTGCTGTGAATATCAGAATTTTGAACTATATGGGTCATGACTAAATATCAGTGTACCATGGGGTCCTCTGCCATTAAGCTTATCAATATACTCCCTCCCTCACAAGGCGGGATAAATTATTGTGGAACCTCTCACCCCTGCCTTTTTGCCAAAACGACAGGTGGCATGCTGTTGAAGCTGACAGCAGTACCTGGTGGGGACCTGGGTTCGGGGAGGATGAGGTTACTCGGCACAGGGGACCTAGGTTTGACTACTCTGCACAGGGGCACCCAAGTAAATCTGAACACAGGAAGCAATAACTGTAATGTCCAGAACCAGGAATGGGATTCTTCAGTGTGGCTTTTATTCACATACTAGCTGAACAAAACAAAGCAGGATGGACCCCCATGGAGCTACATTTCCTGGTAATGCAGATTAGAGACTACAAAACGGTCCATTTGAGGAATGAACCATTTATACTGTTTTCAGGCTCTGGACCCACCAGGCACACAGCCCGGACTTGCACGCAGCTTTGGGTACATGGCCCAGCTCCCCACCGGCCACTTGATGCACGGTCCATTGGAAGAATGCACCAATTATCCTGTCTGGCTCCCCACACCACTTAGAGTCTGCGACTGTGAGAGAGAATTCTTTCTTACTTGTTATGACTCCCCATCTCACAAAGAGAATTTTTCTTTACACTTCTTTGTGGCTCCCCACACCACTTAGAGTCCACGACTCCAGAGAGAGTTTCCCTTTGCAACCCCATGTCTGGGTACTTCCTCATCACTGGCCAAGTGCATGAGGCAAAAGTAGCAACCACAGAAATCCGTGAGGTGGACCTGGTTACTAAAGATGGGGTTTGCCCACCTCCAGCTCCCACAGCCCATACCCGCCATTTCCCTGGAAAACTGAACCATTTCTTTTCTGAGCTTGAAATGTAGATTAAAGGGTAGATGATCTGGGTGCATTTCCTCTACATGTTACTGGAATCACACAGCACTCTAGCATTTGACACTACTTTACTTATTTGGCCCAGTCCTATAGGCTTCCCAAAATGTAGCTCAATTCCTAGATTTCACTTTATGTACCAGGGTGAAGAAAACATTATTGCCCTCTCATGTTAGAGCAGACACTCACCCTTTAGTTGCAGGTGCCCCAACAGGCTAATCACAAATCTTCCAACTTTCAAAATAAATGCTGAACTGAACTGGCAGCTTTTCTTCCTCTTGGCAGAATTAAGGGATTGCCCCAGGAATCTGCATGGGGATCTTTATCCCCCGGAGGGGGGGCACTGAGACCAGACAGCGGTCTCCACCACTTGAGCACACCTTCACTTACTCAAGGCAAACTGGACACTGAACACTACCCTTTGACAACTCCCAGCGTTCTATCTAACTCACTCTGCTGCAGATTACAATGTGGCTTATGCAGCTGCGAGAAGTTCTATTGGTGATGTCATCCCTCAGTCTCAGCTGAGACTGAGAACAGAGTAAGACAGTGTGAAACCCATTTAACTGGAGTTTCTGAAGCTGCCTTCCCTGCCTACCACTAGGTCTTACTGGGATTCTAGTAACCCTGGGCTAACAAAGTTACAGTTGTCTACAGTGACAACTAGTAATTCAATTTCAGTCACCTTCTCAGGTGGGGATATGATGCCGTTGATACCTCAGCCCGACTGTCAGCCACTGGTATCACTCTGCGTCGCCATGCTTGCTTTCACGTTTGGCTTCACCTGATACACAACATAAAGTAACTAATGGCCCACTTTAATGAGTCCAAGTTGTTCGGACAGGTACTCAAACTTTACTAGATGACTTACAGGCATCAGGCAGAACCTTCCGTATGGTTCATGGCATGTATCATACCCAGCTGCAACTCACCATACTTAACACACCTCTTAGTCCAAAGGGTGGCCAATGCAGAGGTAATAACAAGGCGGCTTTAGAGGTTGTGCTCAGTGCAACAGAGGCAACACCTCTACCGCCCAGGAGCCGCTCCCGCTCTTCAGGTGAGACTGCGCAGCCACCTCTCAGTGACCCGCTAGGGCTTTCCCGCCTCCTAGACCAGGACTCTAAGGCTGGGGTGCGCTTTACCCTCCATCTGGAGGCCTGGCAAACGATCACTTCCGACAGTTGGGTGCTTCACATGATACAGAAGGGTCATACATTGGAGTTTCTCTCCAACCTCACGCCCTGCCCTCCATGCAAGGTTCATTTTCCTCCAGAGTATATACCCATCCTACAGGAGGAATTGACAGCCCTTTGTCCAAACAGGCCATTGTACGGTGTCTATTCTGGAACATCAAGTGAGATTTTACTTCCATCTTTCTGGTATCCAAACGTATGGGAGACCTCAGACCAATATTGGATCTCAGACAACTGAATGTTTACATTCAGTACAAATGTTTCCACATGGTCACCTACCAGCCATCATGCAATTCTGAAACAGGGCGATTGGCTTTGCCCTGGACATGAAGGATGCCTATCTTCATATTACCATCCACCCGCCCACCACAAATGTTTACGCTTCCACTTACTGGGTCAAAATTACCAGTTTGAACACCCCTTTCAGCCCATCGTCAGCCCCCAGAGTGTTCTGGGTGCCTAGCGGTGGTGGCAGCGGCCTGTGAAGAGAAGGGCACTTTCATCTTTCCATATCTAGACGATTGGCTAATAAAGGCACTCCGTCAGTAGGTCTGCTTGCCTCCCTAGATGCTACCTTGAAAATGTTCGCAGATCTGGGAATCAGAGTAAATTGGCCAAAGTCCAATCCAAACCTAGCAGTCTCCAATACATTGGAGCTGTTCTAGATACTGAGTTACAGCCAGGCTTACCTCCCGCCTGCCTGGCAGGATATTCTTATAGCTTTGGCATTACATATACAGACTTGAAGATAGTCCCAGCCAGACAAATGCTGTGCCTTCTGAGTCACATGTCCGCTGCTATTCCTATGGTAGCCTTTGCCAGTCTCCACAAGACCTGTCCAGTGGACCCTCCCGAACCAGTGGTCCCAAAAACAGGACAGTTTGAAGACAAAAGCAAGGTCACTTCTCTCTGAAGTCCTCCCTGATATGGTTGACGGTCAGACTCTATCTGAATCAGGAATGCCTTTCTGGTCACCCCCGTCCAAATGTGGATGTTGACCACGGATGCTTCCCTGCTGAGCTGGGGAACACAGTTAGGTCCTTATCAGACCCAAGGCCAATGACCCACTTTTCTCCTTCTCTCATCAGTCTCCTAGATGCGAGTGGTCCATCTAGCCCTCCAGGCATTCTGGCCCTACTCGAACCAGGATCATTACTGATCCAGTCAGACAACACTGCAGTAGTGTTCTACCTCCAACAAGCAAAGGTACAAAGTCTCGCCTCCTTATGCAGAGACCTGCTGTTTGGCAGGAAGCCACAGCAACACCTGACGCCAACAGCTGTCCACCTACTGGGACATTGCAGCCAGTTAGCCGACCAGCTGAGTCAAGCAGTCCACAACTTATGATGGACACTTCATGGGCAAGTGCCCCAAGAAATCTTCAACTTATGGGGCACTCCACAGATAGATCTGTTTGCCTCCCCAGAGAATTACCGTATCCCAGTTATTTTCCATTATCCCAAACAGAAAGGGACGATCTATAGATGCCGTGTCCCTACCCTGGACAGGTCTCTTCTTCAATGCTCCCCTCCCGGCCTTCTCCTGCCATGGATTCTACCGAAACTACAGTTAGAACTGGCCAGGTGATTCTCATTGCCCCACTGTGGCCTTGCCAGTCATGGTTTCCTGTACTCCTGCAGCTGTCAGTACTTGATCCCATCTCGTTGCTGATCAGACCAGACCTCTTGGTTCTTGTCATGGGTCTCTACACACCCCAAGCTGAAGGCTCTACACATTCACACTTGGCTCCTGAGAACGCTTTATAACTCGTTTACAAGTGTCCTCTCCTGTTGCCAGTATCCTCTTGGCTTCCCATAAGCAAGCAACATGCAATTCCAAATGGAAACATTTTTCCATATGGTCATCCTCTCGATCTTTGTACCTTTATTTTTCCACTGATGAGGGTTCTGGACTGCCTGGCCTCACTATCTGAGTCCGGTCTGTTATTCTTCCATTAAAGTCCACTTGCTGCCATCTCCGCCTTCCATAAACCTCTGTGGCAGGTTAGTGTACCAACATCATCTAGCTAAGATGTTTTGAAAGGAGTGTTACATGTTAAACCTCCTATTAGAAGACTCACTCCTCCGTGGATCTCAATTTTATGATTGAAAATTGACTCTTGAGTCTTTGACCCAGCTGCCACCTCTGATCTCAGTTTCTTTCATGGAAAACCCTGTTTCTAGTGGCTATCACTTACGCTCAACATATTTCCGAGCTCCATGCCCTCATGTAGGAAACTTACTTGAGGTTTCCATAAGGAATGGGTGGTCCTTCGCATCAACCCTTCCTTCCTGTCTGAAGTAGTCTCTGAACATACTTTAAATCAGTCCTGGAGCTTCCAGTCTACTACCCAGACTACTCCAATCAGGGTGAACATCCCTACATACTTTAGATGTCCACGCATATTACATTTCTGTACTAATAGAACACAGTCGATCAGAAAGATGTCTCAAGTGTTTGTCTCCTTTGCCCAGGAACACGAGGGCCTCCCAGTTGCGACATGTACTCTGTCATCCTAGTTGGTGCATTGTATTACATTTTGTTACAAAAAATACAAGCCTTACCTGGACCTGTCCAAGCCCACTCCACTAGAGCCATGGCCACCACTGTGGCTTGCTTTAGGAGCCTCCATTTCAGATATGTGCAGTGCAGCTACCTTCTCCACAATCCATACATTCACAAGGCACTACAGTCTGAATGTTGCCTCACGAGCGTGGGATGGCCTTGACGTGCAGTCCTACAAGGTATCCTGTCATAACTTTCCTCCCACATGGACATTACTGCTTGGGATTCATCCCAAAGGTATTACCACTGCAAGAGACCACTCTGTGGAAGATAGTACAGGTATGTAAAAACTTACCGTAACAGTAGATCTTTGAGGAGTATCTCTTGCAGTAGGTCTGTTCCCACCCTCCATCCCCTCCTCTCTAGGAGAGCAAGTTCTGGTCCAGTGACTAGGTTGAGACCTTTGGTGCCTTGGCTTCCTCGGTCCTCGCTTTGCAAGCTGAATCCAGCATAGGAACTGAGGATACCAGGACTACCTACACTTATATAGGAAACAGGAAGCTGATGTCATGTGGGTGGTCCCTGGTGAAAACTGCTAGAAGAGCTGCCATGCACCACAGCAACCTCTGCTGGATACCCAAAGGTATTACCTACTGCAAGAGACACCCACAGAGATCTACTTTTATGGTAAGTTTTTATGTAACTGTACTTTCTAGGAGTGGTATATGATGTTCATCCACACTGACTCACCTGACCTCCCAGGTAAGTGGCACACTGATTTGTTTCCAGCAGGCAAAATCTGACATCACGGGCGGTGCCGAGGGAGTTGCCACTTGGTGGTGGGAGGAGCCAGCTTGAAGACGCTCCAGCAGGCTTTAATAGGAAAGGAATACTGCCAGTAGTGTGGATGAACACCATATACCACTCCTAGAACTACTGTTACAGGTGAGTAACCTTCCGGTGGTCAGTAGTTTGTTGGAGAGCAGCAGTATTTTGTTATCTTTTTCTGTTCCTTTGGGAGGACTGATGCCAAAGTTTTTGTGCAAGTTTTGCAGCCAAGGAGGTTATCGGCCCAGGATTCAACCCTTTCTGATGGGGAACTTTATTTTCTTACAGGCAAGTTCAAATTATGCTTCCTCGGCTAAGTCAAATGTTTGGGTCCCTTCTGGAAAGAAAATCACTATTTTGGATCGGTAACGGTCGTGAAATTCAGATTTTGCTGATGGAGGTCCTTCATAATCAGGGCATTGGCATGTCGTCTGGCCTCTATAGCAGGTGGATAGTCATTATCAAAGAATAGTGGTTGCGATTGGTAAGACACTGTGCCCTTTGCCAGGCTTTGTGAACAAGTTCTTTTTGATATTGGAGGAATCTGAGCACCACCGATCTAAGCCTGAATTTTGAATGCACTGGTTTTGGACCCAAGGCCTGGTGTGCTCTACCAATTTCAAGGTACACGAGGTGGAATATCCAGTTCAGATTTAAATGTTTGCTGAAAGTTTACCACATCAGTCCCTTCTGCTCCGTCCGATAATCCTGATATCCTTAAATTGTTGCAGCTTTGGGCTTCCGAATCCTCCGCTGTTTCTTGTAGGCCTTTTATGTTTTTTGTATACATGCATTTCTTTATTGACTTCCGTGGCGATTCCCCATCAGCCTCTCCACCTTCGCTGACGGACCTGGGATCTCCTGTGCACAGTGCCCCTGGATTGCCCCCAGGACGGAGCCTCCTGGGCGACCCCTTCGGTGCTAGAAACGGATATGCCAGAGACCCAGATTCACCACGGCAGGGGCATCATTGGCCACACTGGAGGCATTTTCTGTGGTGGTTTCTTGTGGGGGTGTTTGTCAGACATCGTAATGCAACCGCTCTATTCATCTGTCATGCCCCCTTGAAGCAGCACTCGCTAGTGCTCCGGTAGCGGCGCATCACCTGGGAGCAATGGACCAGGTTACTCCCCAGCGGAGGTGGAGAGTGTGCTGTGGCCGCTCAATTTACCCCTGCCCCGAACCGAGGTAGCCTGTGTCGCGGCAGTAATTCTTCCTGCGCCAGCGTGTCGGCCTTTTATGGTTTGATGTAATTGAACAACTGCCTGTTCAACAGTATCCAGTTGGGTGTGAGCCACGGAACACTGCTCCTCCATGGCATTGTGCCGCTTTTCTCTAGCTTGTTGAGGTCCGTCCAAGAGCAATCGTGAGAGTCTCATTTATTTTCTAAAGTCTCGTAGCTCTGTAAGTATTAATGCCATTTGTTTTACAGTGTTCTGGTTCCTGTGATATGCGATCGCAAATGTCTCAGTCTGGTTGATGCTCAGAACCCTCGCTATCTGTGTAAAATCTTTCCCATCCACAGAATCGTTACTGATAGAGTACAGCTACTCCTTCCTTTGGGCATAATTGTGGTTTTGTTGTATTGATTTTATAAAATAGCTAGCTGGGTCTGTTCATGAAAAGGTTTCCAAAGTGTGACATGAGGGTCACATTTCAGATTATTTCTAGATTACATTTGTGATGCATTTCAAGATATTATGACCCAAGTATGAAAAAGTAAACATATTGGGAGATAAAAGCCCCACAGGTTCCTGAGTTAAAAGAACTGTATTGTGCTGAGTGTAACAAGTGACACCACACACCGTGGTGAATGTAGCACCTGACACAAAACATTTGTTTTAGCAGTAAAAACTTTAATAAGCATGTAATGAATTGTATTAAAACATGAGAAACAAATATTTATAAGAATTATATTACATTAATTGCAAATGTGATGTTTTGTACCACGCACTATGGTGAATGTAACAAGTGACACCATACTTGTGTTTCACTTACTAAAACTATACTAAACATGCCCAGCAACTAACATACTGCTGCTACTGAATGACATGCTACTATAGAACATGAAAAATTGACAATTACATTACTGGCAAGTGTGATGCTTAACACCTCATACTGTGGTGAATGTAACGAGTGACACCACACATTTGTTTGTTTTACAAAGTTTAGTGAACATGCCTAATGGCTAACATGCTACTAATAATAACTGACACAGTGCTACAAAACCTGGAGAAATCTGACAATAACAGTAGTGACAGGTGTGATGTTTGATACCACATACCGTGGTGAATGTAACAAGTGACACCACACTTATGTTTGACTTACTAAAACTGCACTAAACTTGCTAACAACTAGCAGACTACTATTACTGACTAACATACTGTTATAAAACATGGAAAAAATCAACAATTACATTACTGGCAAGTGTGATGCTTAACACCATATAACGTGGTGAATGTAACAAGTGACTCCACACATTTGTTTCAAGTTATAAAAATTTACTGAACATGCCTCATGGCTATCACGCCACTACTAATAACTGACATAGTGTTACTAAACCTGGAGCAATTTGACAATAACAACAGTATTGGCAGGTATGATGGTTGATTTGCCATATTGTGGTGAATGTAACGTGACACCACAAAGAAAATCCATTTTAACTCTCCACCCCATATACATTGAACAATCCCTATTACAATTTATGCCCAGCACTTTCCTTAGACATGCAGTTGTCACTGAAATATGCTCTCTGAAAATTTGCCCAACAATCAGTGAATGATGGTAACCAAATTCTGCCTGTGGTGAATGTAACTGCAACCCTCGTTGCATGCAGTGCTTATCTTCATGCAGTGTAGCCCTACAAATGGAGGAGCCACGTGCAAACAATGGGTTTTAAACCACCACTCATCTCTCTCCTCTATGGTTGCTCCTTGGTTCTGATCGGCAGGTTATGACTTTGCAGCTGTCACAGACTGATGGGTAAACATTGGCCTGATGTGACCCCAAGTACAGTCAGGGTCAAGGTTGCTGTGCCTTCTGTGGGAAAGATAGATCAGGCAGTAACACAGTCCGTTATCACAAGGAGGCAGACTAGGAGAGAAGCCAGAAAATCTTTTAAAGTGCTAATAGCACAATTAGAGATTTGGGGGCAATGTGGGTGAATGTAACGTGCTGTGACACCAACTGTTACATTCACCACACTAAACACAAAGCTGCACAAATTAAAATGGAGCATTACAGTGGGCTAAAGAGTACATATAATAAAAACACAACTCCAGATTAGTAAATGGACTTACTTTAATAATGGAAAACAGTAAATAAAGCTTGCAGAAACAATTAGTAAAAACATGTTTTGCATGTCACACTTTTTCAGGTTAAAAAAGCAGCAAAATGGAGCGGATACATCAAACAAAAATATGGATACCCTAGAATTCTATAGTTAATGTTATCTATCTGCCCATGTAGCCAGCATTCAGATTTAGTCAAAAACATGTGCCTGACCGATCTTAATTTTTAAAATGTGGTATACACTGTATGGTGGGCATTGGTAACCCCTTTCATGAACAGACCCAGCTGCAAAATGGTATTATTTAATAATATTGCCAGATAGAGATGGAGCTCTGATGTAGTTGCTACCAGGAGCATGGCGTCTCCGAAAGTCCCATTTTTATTCTTTAACCCTTTGTATGCATTTCTAAGGGAGAAGAAAAGGGAAGCAACCCCACGTGTCTGTGCCCCTGCTGGTTCCTGTCGCTGTCCAGGACCAGCATCCGAAGTTTTGGATCTGCCTTGGCTCAAACTGTGATATTGATAGGTGTGATGCCTCCTTCTCGATGGACCACTGCACCCTGGAAGTTCATGCCTGGAAATGGGGTCATTGCCCCCTCCCAAACACACACACTCTTGTGGTGTCAGTCTTCACACCAGAGACACCATGGTAAAGTCCTTGGGCCTTTCCTAGGTCCCATTTCCAGTACCTCTGGTACTGAGAAAGACCAAGGTCCTCCTTAGTCACCTCACTGAGATGTCGGAGGTTGAGTGAGGGGCATCTGGTGGACAGTCCGCTTTCTCCTGGCTGCAGTCTGTGTCCAGATACACTGAGGCTAAGTCTGGGGAGGTGAAGACTTTCTACGATTGTCCTTTTCGTGGATGATGAGCCGCAACAAACGGTAGATTGCCAGTTGAGGTCGTGAGGTTTCCACTTTGCTTGGTTGTACTCCTGCCGATTCTCTGTAGTCTCTAGCTGTAGTCTGGGAGGAAAAACTTAGCACCTGGTTGCCTATATTAAGATTTCCCTTTTTGAGAGCTATCTGGAGCACCCATAGAAACTTTAGGCTTTTTGGTGGGTCCAGGCTGCTTGCTTGCCTACAGTCGATCTGCTGCCTGTTGCATCTCCAGAACTGTGTTCTTGGGAAGCCCCAGAATAGAAGGCAGCCAAGCAGGTCAGTGCCCTACACTCCTTCTGGAGACAACTGCCTGTACATAATTATTTCTGCATGGTTCTCGTGGTCATTGAGGATGTCAGTGAGCTGACTGGTTAGTTTATGGATTCCAGGACCACCTGTGTGTGTCTGCAGATCCTCCTGCTTACCCAGTCTCTATTTCAGTTCCTCCAGTCTCTTATCATGGGTGTCTGCCTGTTCTCACAGTGCTTTGGAGGTGAGTGAGTTGAGCGTTGTTTGCAAACCTGCTCTGTCCTTTTTTTAATTAAATAGAGCAGGGTTTCAGTCTATATCTTTTGAGTCAGTGTTGTCTTCATGATCAGGGACAGTGGGTTTGCCTGTTCCAGGATTCCCGTCTAGCACCCTACATTTCTGTTGCTCTGCTAGGTCATCTTCCTTGCCATGTTCAGTCGCTGCTTTGAACACATTTTGCATTTGTTTTCTTGCTGATTTTGGTTATGAGGCCATCTTTGCAGGTACATGAAGCAGAGTGAAGTGGTTTATCTCACAAAATGACAGGATGAGTTAGACTGAGCGTGGATGATTGGAACACCGAGCATAGGTATTTATCTCTGTCTTGGCCACACACCCTATGGTAAGTTGGTCTCAGTGGCGGTGTTAATATGTTATTGATCTAGCTTGATCAGTTATATATTTTTTAAACCTTGCCCGAATTTGCCCGTTTCCACAGCAGCTGCACAAGATACTTCACAGAATAAGTGTCTCACGACAGAGGAGAGGAGTCCGATTGGTCAGGAGCACTCCTCAGTCTGTAATAAAGCTATAAATGCAGACTTCATTGGCAAGTTAGCAGAATACAGTATATTTTAAAACCTGGCAAGAGCAACTGAAACTTAAAAAAGAAAAAAAATTAAACAGCCTATAATAGTTGGATAAATTATGGCTGTGAGAAGCCATATTGTAGTGAATGACCGCTTTTAGGACAAGTAATGCAAACAAAACGTGTCTGGTTTCAGTTGGTGTACAAAATAGTTTCTAATCTTCAGCAGCAAAATACTTTAATGACGTATATTACTAACATTTAGGAAATTTTGTTTGTTTTTCCCACAAGGTAAAGGATTTGGTGGCCAGGACATACGCAAAATGGCTAGATGTGACACATAGATGTCGATCCCTCCAGGTACGTTAGATTTTCTAATACAAATAAAGAACATTTTCGGGTGATACTGCAGTTCCATAGTTAGGTACAAATAGCTTCACACCCAGGAACAAAGAATGACACGAACCGAAATGAAAGCTTGAAATGCAAAAATACCTACGTGAAACCAGTGCCATATACAAGCTACCTTACACCCCAGCTTTACCACGTGCCAGTTGCAGGTCCAAGAAGCTGAGAGGGCTTGTGTGGATGTTCTGGTTCTGGACCTTTTACAGTGGAGCAGGAGTATTCAGTGGATTTCCCTACTGTTTGTGAAGACAGTGGGTTTCAAAGTTTCAGGCTTCCAGGCAGGAGCAGTCACCAGCTCCCCAGCCTCAGTCAAAACAAAACTCCTCACAACATTGTCCAGGTCACAATAGACACATTGCCAGTTGGAGGGTGCCCAGCTTACTACTTCAGGTGGCTAAATATTGCCACAGACAGGTGCTTTGGAAGTAGTGGGCCAGGGTTTAATTGTTCTGTTTGTAAACATTCCTGCTAAAACAAGCCAAGGAAGTTTCCAGCTCACAGGCCTGAGTAAAACCCCTTCTGAATTGGAAAACTGCTTCAGCTCAAAGCAGTGGAAAGAGTTCCCTTTCCTAGTGGTGGAAGCAGAGGCAAAACTCAAGGAAAACATAGTAGGCTTGCATTTATTTGAAGAACAAACAAAATAAAATAAAAGGCTGGAGTATCGCAGCAAACATAATTAAATTCTGGCACTGGAACCTTTCTGGGACACTGGATGGCAAATCAGAAGTCTTGTGGAGAAATCCTTCAGGACCTCCAGAAAATAATCTTTCTTCCACAGTGACCAGACATCAGGTGACTCAAGCCCCAGTCAGCAGGGATTCCTTTAGCAGAAAAGCTTTGCCTCCCCAATTCCCATAGGCTCCACAGAGCATCAGTCTTCACACAAAGTACTAGAATGTAAACAACAGTAATACAACATTCCATAACAAACAGGTAATAATGCATTTAGCATAGTCTGTGTTGTTCAGTATCAAAACTGTGCCTTTATACTAGAAATATACAGGTAATATGCAAACACCTAAGAAATATTTGCTATCTGAATTATAGAGATGTTGCAAAGTTTTACTTCACCGGTGACGTTCTGGCAGAGTTGTGAATTTTGCCGTAACAAATAACTTCATGAATTGCCTACTTTGCCAGTTTGCACTGAGTTTTCCATGAGAAATGGCACTTTTGAGGAGGTTGCAACTGCCATTAACCCGCCTGAAAAGATGCCAGTTGCCTGCAAAAAAAAAACTTGTGAAGTTGGTACTTCGAGAATATGGCAAATTTTGTCAATTTTTTGCAAAGCTAAGTTTGTCAACTTCACACAACTCTACTTAAAGAGCTAGTGGAGCCAAACTGGCAGACTGGAAAATAATAAAAGTTTTAAGTAGTAGTTTTAACTTTTATTTCTGAAGTATTTTCTTTTTCCTTTTGCTCATCAGAAAGTCTTCTGTGTGATAATATTGTGCTGGATGTGTGGAACAGCTCTTAGCCTGGCTTGTGTCATATCTAACTCCAATGCCCCACACTACATCATCAGCATTATGATCTCACTGACAGTGACATCACAGGTGAATGACCTGGCAGTCATTCACTTGCTGTTCCTAAGTAGCAGTTATGTCACTGTCAGTGAGGTCACAGTGCTGATGATGTAGTGTGAGGCAGTACAGCTAGATATGTCAGCTGCCAGGGCTAAGAGTCTGTGTCTGGCAGTTGAGTTTCAGTGCTAAAAAGTACAAGATCATGCACCTGGGTCACAGGAATCCAAAGGAGGAGTACAGGATGGGTGGGGAAATTCTGGCCACCACAAGGTGAGAGAGAGACCTGGTGGCTATCATACCTGATGACCTGAAGGAGACCAAACAGTGTGAAAAGGCGGTGGGGAGAGTAAACAGAATGTTGGGTTGCATAGGAGGGGCATAACAAGCAGAAGGGATGAGGTGGTGATGACACTGTACAGATCACTGGTGAGGCCTCAACTGGAGTACTGTGTCCAGTTCTGGAGACCACATTTCCGGAAGGACATTGACAAAATAGAGGCAGTCTAGGGAAGGGCAACGAAGATGGTACGTGGACTGCACCAGAAGCCCTACAAGGAAAGACTTAAGGACCTTAATATCTATTCACTGGAGGAAAGAAGGGAGAGGAAGATATGATCTCACTTCTAGAGAGTTCTTGCAGCAGGTACTACCAATAGTACTAATGTCACCAGGCGTTAGGACCAAATAGAAAAATCTTCTAGCTAGCAGTCTGTGGCAGAGGACTACCCCGACTTCGGCTTTGCCCGACGTCAGGCGTGATATAAAGGGGCGATCCCCGGCACCATCTCAGTTCTTTTCCGCCATCAACCCACTCAGTTCAGCTCCACAGACGCTTTTACTCGCAGGTCGACCCTCGCTTTTTCCCTCGATTCAAGATTTGCTTCATTCTTTACCTTTTCTTGCATGTCTTCATCCTCTCCACCATGGCACATGTCCAAGTGTGCGTGTGGGAAACAGATCCTGGCCAAAGACGGCCACGTGGCCTGCCTCATCTGTCTAGGCCTCGACCACCAGCCTGACGGCTGCCCGACTGCAAGAAATTTATAAAATGAGGACTCTGAGATCTAATGCATTCAAAGCTTATCTCTTCAAACAGAAGGTGGCAGCGATGCAGAAGTCTTAGGAGTGCAGCCCTTCTTCTCCGGCAAGGACTCACCCCCGAGAGAGAAGGCTTTGGGAAGGAAGCACCACCATAGGGAGAAAGATAGGACCAGGTCTGAATCCTGCCAGAAGTCTCCCTCTAAGGCTTCTTCCTCGCTCCGTGGGAGGTCTGGTTCGAGTCCCTCTGACTCCTACAGGGACATCCTCGAAGTCTGCTCCCTCCTCTTCCCAGGGTAGCAAGGAGCCTTCTTCCTCTTCTTCTGGGCGTTCATCCGTCCAGCCGCCCACCACCGACCCCACAAGTCTTCGCTTGGGTCGACCAGGAGGAAGTCGCCTCCAGCAGGCCCAAGGACTCGCCATAAGTCCGTGGGTCGCTCAAAAACACAGATGTCCGGATGACTCTGCTAGGCGACAGGATGTCGCTCGCCATCAAACGCCTCCTCCTCCTCAGGCCAAGGAACGCCTGCTCCCAGACAAGTGTCTCCTAAGGCTCAGGCACTGACACCACATCGAGTCAGTCACCGGATGAGACCCAGACGCCCACCCCACCTTCTGAGGTCGGTCGCCGAGGGCCCTACTCTGGGCGCGGGTCCGACGTCAGGTCCCCAGGGACACGCTTCAGCAGCGGACATGGCTAAGTGGGGCTCCCCAACCTGAGCCGGTCCTTCGAACTAGACACCCGCCCGCCTGTCATCCCTTTGGCGGACATCAGGTCTCTTTTTCTCTACCTGGTGGAACATGGTCAAAGGGACCTGCTTCAGACCCCAGGACCCTCCACCTGGGAGTCTCCAATGGGGCTCCGCCACCTCCAGACAACCAAAGTCTGCAAGGGTTCCCAACCGCTCCTGACCCAAAAGGCAAGAGGAGGAGAAGGCCCTCATCCCTGATCTCCTCCTCCAGTGGGCGCCAACTTCCTCAGATGAAGGTGCAGCGGACTCTTTTCCGGGAATCTTCATAAGGAGGCATTTTCTCCCTCATCCCCTGGGCCGAGGGACTCCCAGGTCTCCCCCTGATGATCCTCGTTCCTGGACATCATGCACCATATCCAGGTGGTTTATCAGTGGGATACTGAGGAGATGGACCCAGAACGGAAGCAGCTGACCAAGTTTCTAGGATCCAAATAACCCAAACCCTTAGTCGTCCCATCACTGGTGGAGTCCTTTCAGGACGTCACCAGGCTTATGTGGTAGAAACAGTTGTCCACCCCTGCTGTGCCCAGGAAGGTGGACAGACTCTACAGAGCCCCTAAGGAGGAACCGTTCTTAGGGGGAGCAACCAAAAACAGACTTCTTGGTGCTTGCAGCTGCCCACAGCTGCGCCAGTCAGCCCAAGCATCTGAGTGCGCAACCCCGATCCGGAGTCCAAAACGGTGGCTCGTTGGGGTGGAAAGGTGCAGTCATCAGCCACGGGATCCACTTGTTCCTTAAACATTCTGGCCCACATGGTCACTCACCAACAGTCTCTGTGGGAAATACCATGGAGCTAGTCAAAACCCTGCCTGACTGACAGCAAAATGAAATCTTGGCTTGGTCCCAATCCGAATGGACGTGGACAAGCATGTCCTCCGTTGTTCATGTGATTCTCTGGACATGGCTTCCCGAGCGGCTGCTGTGGGAGTCTGTCTGAGGAGGCACTCCTGGCTTCAGGTGTCCGGTTTTCGGCCCTGACCTTCAGGACACCATACTGGATGCTTCCTTTCAGGGCCCAGTATTGTTGGTCAGGAAGTAGAGAGTCGTCAAGGGCCTGCAAGATTCAGGCAAGGCATTCGCCGTGGTACATAAAATGTACAAATCGGACCTCAAGGTCCCTGTTGTCGCCCTTTTCACAAAGGTCAGGGAACCAAGCAACATCACGGTAAGGGGTTCAAGAGACTCTGCCACCCTGTCCCTCCAGGTGCCCAGGCCCTAAGCACCCCAAAGCACCTGGGCCCCAGGTCCAAACCTCCCTGCTACAGCATGACTCTCTGCAGCCCCTCCTCATCCTCTGGATCGCAAGATGAGGCAGTCGGAGGGAGGTTTTCCCATTACCTTGCAGAATGGTCCAACATCACGTCGGACAAGTGGATGCTAGAAACCTTCAGAAGGGATACTTCTTGAGTTTCTTAGCACCCTCCGGACAGTTCCCCCCCCCCTCCTCATTGTTCACCCAACCATGCTCTGCTTCTGATGGATGAAATACAGTCCCTCCTTCAAAAGAAGGCCATTTAGCAGTTCCACCTGCCAGCGGGCACAGGCTTCTACTCCCGCTTTTCCTGGTTCCCAAGAAAACGGGAGACCTCTGTCCCATACTGGTGGATCTCAGTCAGCTCAATCAGTTTATCCAGTATCTGAGGTTCTGGATGGTGACCTGGCAAACCTGTTAACCCTCCTCCATCAGGGAGACTGGTTATGCTCCCTTGACATGCAGGACGACGTACATGCATATCAAGATCCTGCCCTCACACAGGAGGTTTCTGCTTCCACTTTCAAGACCAGCACTGTCAGTTCAGGGTCTTGCCCATCTGCCTTCATTGGCACCCAGGGTTTCACCAAGTGCCTGGCGATGGTAGCGGCAGTCTTGGGAAGGAAAGGCCACTGTCTACCCTTACCTGAACGACTGGCTTATTTCTGCTCAGTCAGCAGACTAGTTGTCTTTGGCCCTGGAGGAAACAAAGGACTTCTCTCTGGGCATCACCGTAAACTGGCCAAAATCGCAACCCTGGCCTTCCCAGCAGCTTCAGTACATTGGAGCTGTCCTGGACACTACAAGGGCAAGGCCTTCCTGCCATCAGACAGGGCAGGTCGTCTGGTTCTGGCCTGCAGGTTCAGGCAGCAGTTTTGCCTCGGCGAGGTAATACTGCAGTTACTGGGGCACATGGTGGCAAGCTATAGCTACAGTCCCTCTCGCCCGTTGAACATGAGCACTCTGTAGTGGCACCTCAGGGTTCGTGGGACCAGGCGGTGGATGACTTGGATCACCCAATTCGGTCTCAGTGGAGGTCTGTCATTCTGTCCACTGGTGGCTCTGTCTTCCACATCTCGAGAGAGGAGTCTCCTTCCAGAGACCATGCCCGTTGCAGACTCTGGAAGACGGACACCTCGAATTCAGGTTGGAGGGCCCATCTTGGGAAGCACCAAACCAGAGGAGCTTGGTTCCCATAGAGTGGTCTCTTCATATCAACATTCTGCAAATGAGAGCTGTTCTGCTTTGCCCATCAGGCTTTTCAAGACCAGATATCCGGGTCCTCTCTTGGTGCAGCCAGACAATACCCCAGTTGTCTTCTACATCAACAAGCAAGGGTGCACTCAGTCGTAACCCCTCTGCAGGGAGGCCATGAGAGTTTGGGACTGGGCAGTAGAACAGCGGTCTGGACCTCATGGCAGTGCACTTGCCTGGAAGCCAGAACGTTCTCGCCGATCATCTAAGTTGCTCTCGCTTCTCTGAACCACGAGTGGGAATTGCTCCAGGAGGTAGCATTCACCTCTTCAGTCGATGGGGTCGACCAGAGTTAGACCTCTTGCATTCCATGCAACGCCAAACTGCCAAATATTTGTTCACTAGATCCAGGGCCTGGTGTTTTCTGGCGAATACATTGTCCCTCTCCTGGACAGGGAGGTTTCTGTATGCCTTCCTCTCATTCAGAAAGTCCTGCTCAGTTGCAGACAGAGGAGGCCAGAATGATTCTGGTGGCTTCTCTTTGGCCTCGACAGATCTGGTACCTGCTGCTACAGCAACTGGCCATGGAGCCCTGTGCAGTTGCCCCTCTCCACTCACTTGCTGTCTCTGGAGAGGGGGACGCTGCCTATCCTGCTCTCTGTCTCTTCATTTGCATGCCTGGCTCCTGCAGTCCTAGTGGAGGAAGATTAGGAGTGTCAAGCAGAGTGGCTGAGCTCTTTTAGCAGCAGGAAACCTTCCACAAGGGCAACCTGTGCCATGAAGTGGAAGCGTTTTGCCTCTGGGCAACAGCAGCGTTCCTAGATCCCCTGGATTGTCCGGTCAGGCATGTGCTAGACTACATTCTCCACCTTTTGGACCTGGGCTTGAGCTACTCGTCCATTAAGGTGCACTTTGTGCCTTATCAACCTATCGCGCACCATTGAGGGAAGACTGTGCACAATCTCGAGTGTGCATGACCTTTCTGTGAGGCATCTTGCATTAAAGACCCCGAGGAGGGACCCTGTTCCCCTTCAGATCTCCTTTTGTTCTTGAAAAGTTCAGCCTGCCTCCCTTGAAACAGCCGCGGTGTCTGAGCTTTGCCTTCTCTCTTGGAAAGCATTAGTTGTGTTTGCTATTACTTCTGCTCAGAGGGTTTCGAGCTTCAGGCCCTCATGTGTAAGGAGCCTTATCTTGTGTTTCATAGGGACAGGGTGGCGCTGCGAGTGCACTCCTAAGTTTTTACCGAGTGGTGGTCTGAATTGACGCTGAACCAAGTCATCCAGCTTCCGTGTATTTCCCAGAGTTTTCCAGCAGGGAAGCCTTATTGCATACTCTGGATGTTCACAGAGTTCTTTGTTACTACCTTCAGCGGACGAGTTCTTTCAGGAAGATGGACCAGTTGTTCGTCGTCTTTGCTTACAGGAGGACAGGGGCACCTGTCGCCAAGCAGACACTAACCCGTGGTTAATCCACTGCATTTCTTTTTGCTACTAGCACCACAGTAAGCCCTTGCTGGGCTCAGTCAAGGCCACTCCACTAGAGCTGTGACTACCTCATCTGCCTCTTTTGAGAAATGTGTCTTCGACAGACCTATGTGCTGTCGCTATCTGGAGCACAGTCCACACTTTCATTAGGCATTACAGTTTGGACATTGCCTCTAGGAGGAGAGCAGGTTTTGGAGTAGCTGTCCTTCAGGGCCTACTCTCTTGAAAGCTTCTGGGCTGTTTTCTCCCCACCACGTCAGACCTGGGCCTATCTTTGAGTACTGCCTGGGACTCTGTCCTATTGGTAATTCCTGCTGCAAGAGCTCCCCGCAAAGTGAGATAGTACAGTTACATAAGAACTTAACATAACAGTAGATCTTTGAGAGGAGCTATTGCAGCAGGTGACTTTCCCACCCACCATCCCCAGGAATCAGTGTTGTCACCCTTCTTTAGAGTAGGGAGATCCTGCTCGGTTATCCATTTATTTCAGCTGGGTCTCTGGTGGGAGAACAGAGATAGCGCTCGGGAACCGCCCCTTTATACTTCGTCTGGCGGAGTACACGTCGGGGACGGTCCCCACCACAGACTGTTAGCTAGAAGATTTTTCTGTGGGGTCCTAATGCCTGGTGACATTAGTCGTATTGGTAACTGCTGCAAGAGCTCCTCTCAAGATCTACTGTTGAGGTAAGTTCTTAGTAACTACTATAGAGACTTTCAAGTACCATAGGGGAATAAGCAGGGTGTGGGTGGAAAGCATATTTTAGAAAATACTACACAAGAACAAGGGCATGTCTGAGCTGAAGGATGGAAGGCTCAGGGGGTAATATTAGGAAGTACTTTTTAATTGAAAGGGTGGTGGAGCCGTGGAACAGCCTTTCAGCAGAAGTGGTGGTGCAAAAATAATACAGGGGTTCAAGAGTGCATGGATAGACATAAGGTACCCTGGAGATGTGCAGAGCAGGAGAGATGCAGATTAAATAGGATCTGGGGCTGCAGCAGTGAGTAGGAAATGGACAGACTAGGTGGGTCGATGGTCTCTCATCTGCCGACAGATTCTATATTTCTGTGTTTCTATGTATGTAAGAGCTGTTCCACACATCACACCTACAAACATCAGGTAAACAATCTTCTAATTAAACAAAGGAAAAAGAAAAAGTACTTCGGATATAAAAGGTAATAGTTGGCTGCTTTTAAAATCTCATATTAATTTTAGGCAGTACACTAGCTCTTTAACTAATAGTGGTACATGCTGTCTAGAACAGTTGTCTTAAAAATGTAGAATATACCACTATTTCTGCTGCACTGCTTTTCCTTTAGCCATGGGATGGCACTATACATGTAGATCTTACTTCAACTGTGTATTTTGCATCAGGCAACACTTATGAAACCATAGCTACCAGGCATTAGGACCACACAGAAACTTTTATAGTTAGCAGTCTTTAAGGGAGCCACCCATTACTACATCAGATGCCAGTCGTCCCTTCTATCCAAGAGTGGGCAGCCCTGCCCTCCTCAGTTCTTTTCCCAACATCAACCATCGCATGTTGGACTCCACAGAAACACTGCCAGCTTCAGTCGACCGCTGCCTTTAATTATTCATTCTTCTCTCCTTAGATCTTCCTGGACATAAGTCTCCACCACTCATTCACACTATTGGATCTCTTGTTGAGGCACTAGGACCCAGTGGAGCAAACTTTTGCTGGAGGGTCAGGCGCCAGAGATGGAGCGGCACATCAGCGAGCCCTCAGCTCGTAAGGCGGTAATGACTATCTTGGCGCCGACCTCCAACCGCCTCAGTTCCTTTTTTCCCGCCTATCAAGTGCGTTTCAGTGATTACGTCACGCTGCTGGGAGTCAAACTTCTCAAACTAGCAGCATCGTTTTCAGTTTTGTTATTTTGTAGTAATATCTCAATAAGTATCACTTAAGTTTATTCTTATTTTAAAATAAAGAAGTCTCAGCCTACTTTTGACGAGTCGACTCATGAGCAGGTCAGGTGGACGGGTAGGGAGACTTCAGATGAAAGCTTTTCAGTCAGTCGGGCTGGGTCCGGGTCCACCGCCTTCTCCAGAAGGGGGTCACAACGGTCAGTCCAATGCCTGAGGGGACGGGCGGTCTCTGTGGAAGCTAAAAATAAACGGTCACATTCTTGGCACCTCGCTCGCCTCGGAGCTCTTCTTTGGCCCACAGGTCAAAAAAGAAGGCATCACTCGAGTCACCCTCTGATATGTCTTCGCAGATGTTCGGTTATTGGGGCTAGTTGCCGGTCCTCCTTCCGAGTCGCCAACTTCTGTTTCTGGTAGCCCACGTCTTCGACATCGGAGCCCTACCCGCCTGCAGGGTAGGTCTTCAGATGAGCAGTTTCATCAGTGGGCAGCTCTTATGGAGCAGTGGGCTCGGAGGTTGGTTCAACTACCTGGCTCGGCCACTCAGGGGCCTTCGGGCTTCTTGAGACCAGGTAGGGTGGTTGAGCTTCCTGGTCGCCAGGCACTGTCTTCGTACGATCCGCTGTTTAGGTGTTCTCTCACATGGCTGCGGCGCAGGGGGCCACACACCGATGCAGTTATCTCCTGCTCTTTCCTCACCTTACCTTCAAAGCCTGTTTTTCGGAGTCTTGAGTGTTTTCGGCACCTTGGCATTGACGGCACACTCGGCGCCGTCTTTGGTGCTGGTGCATCTGCTTGGTGCTATCGACTCGGGAGTTGCGTTTCGGCACCGTGTGATCCTCGGCGCTGCTTTTGACGCACTGGTCCCTGCCGGGGCCTCAGCGCCTCTGCACTTTCAGGACTCCTCTTTCACTCTTTTCCTTCATCCCTTTCCTCTGACTTTCACTCCTTTCCTGTCCATACAGTCCCTCCTGGACTGTCAGGAGATGACGTTGAGCCTGACCCAGACCTTGCTGGGTGATGAAATGGAGGAAGCAGGATCTATTACTGTTGCAGAGCCTGTGGTCGAGGACCTGTCCTTTAAGTCTCTGCTGAAAAATTTGATTTCCACTCTTCTCCAGACTACAGACACTGATCCTGGGAAATTGTTAAGACTCAGTACCTTCATGCTCTGAGATCCCTGGTTTGACTCCTCTGGTTCAGCCTTCCTTCGAGACGCTGTCTCAGATGTATGGAATAATCCTGCTCTCACCCCTTCGTGGCTAAATCCATAGATAGGAAATATTCAGCCCCAAGGATCGACCCATTTTGGCGTCTCAAGCCTTTGTGGATCCTATTGTAGTCCTGGCAGAGAATGATAAGGTCGTTCTTCCCAAACTACTACAGCTCGACTTATTAACAAAGAATCTCGTGAAGATAGACACCTTAGGTAAGAGAGTCTTTTGCTTCTACCTTAAGTATGCGTATCACCAGCTACCAAGGCTATTTCTCCCAATATGAGTATATCCTGTGGCACTCTATCAAACAGATGGTTGAAGCTCTTCACGAATCTGATACAAAGCCAGAGCTTCTTCAAACCATTACCAGAGGTATTGTATCTAATAACCAGCAGGTTAAAGCAGCTATGGATGCTTTCCGACACTGCTTCCCGTATAGCTGCTGCTGGTATTTGTACCGCCGTCATTCCTGGCTGCGCACTTCAGGCTTACGAATGACGCACAGCAGCAGGTAGTGCCGTTGCCTTTGATGGTGCATATCTTTCGGTCCTCAGGTAGAACAAGCTCTAGAAGCTACACAAAGACTAGGTCAGCCATTAAGTTGGCTCGACCTCCTCCTGTCTCTCTCGGGTGTAAATAAATGCCAGTTTCATAACCGTCAGTCCTTCGAGGCAGAGGCAGGAGGTTTCCATAAAATCAACCTGCCCAACCTCAAAAGAAGACAACAGAAAGCGCTAGGGCCCAAAGCGCCCAGCGCCACTTATGAGTTGCTGGCCCAAGTCCCATCTCAGCTGCCCGAGGTGGACTTTTCCTCTCGGTGGGAGGTCGCCTGATGCACTTCTACAACCAATGAAGTCCATAACCTTAGACAAATGGGTCCTTCGGATAATTCGTGAGGGTATTCACTCAATCTTGTGGAGACCCCTCCGGATCGTCCTCCCAAACAACAGCCCAGGCTGTCAACCCTTCAGTCAGACTTTCTCCCCGCCGAGATTCAGGGCCTTCTGAACAACAGGGCAGAAGTAGTGCTGCTGCATCAACGGAACACAGGGTTCTATCCATTACTTTCTGGTTCCAAAGAAGTCCAGGGCATGTGCCCCATTTTGGATCTCAGAAAGTAAACAAATTTCTCCCCAAGGAGAAATTCAGAATGATTTATCTGGGAACTTGTTACCTTTGCTTCATCAACACAACTGGCTAGCCTCCCTAGACATGCAGGATGCTTACCAGCACATTTCTATTCACCCGAGGCATCACAAATTCCTGAGGTTTGTGGCTCTAGACAACGTTATCGGTGCAGAGTCCTGCCTTTGGGCTATCCTCGGTCGCTCGCAGGTTTTAAAGTGTTGTGCAGTTCTCCAGCGCACCTCAGAAAGGTCGAATACATGTGTTCTCTTATCTGGACGATTGGCTTCTGGCAAGCACTTCCGGGCAGGGAACTCTGGACGTATAGAGATGACCTCTGCTTCCTACGTCCATGGGAGTTCTGCTGTACCTCAAGAAATTGCAGTTGCAGCCCTCCCAGAGGCTCCTTTTATAGGGACTCTTATGGACACCTCCTCTGCGAAGGCTTTTCTTCCAGAGGACAGAAGAACGATATCCTTCAGATGGCCCATCACATCGGGAAAACAACTTAGTCCCAGCTCTCTTGATGCAACGGATGCTAGGCTCCTGCGGCATCCCGGTGTTCACTGTACCCCCAGCACGCCTGCACATGAGAACCACTCAGTGGATGCTCTGTCCTCAGTGGTCCCCAACCACTCACCCGCAGTCCTATCCCATCAAAGTGACAGAACCTCTAAAGAGGTCGCTCACCTGTGGACTCGAGAGCAATCTCCTGGAAGGGTATCCCTTGCTCCTCTGGACCATCAGATTTCCATTACCATAGACGATCCCTAATGGGGTGGGGAGCTCGCTGTCAGGCTCTCCATACTGAGAATTACGTGGACTCAGGTAGAGTCCCAGCTTCACATAAATGTCTTAGAAATGAGAGCCGTCCTTTATGCGGTCCGGCGTTTAGGACATTCTCTGTCACAAGAACATTCTCTTTCAAATGGACAACAAAGCAGTGATGTACTACATCAACAAGCAGGGCAGTGCTCCTCTTACCCCTTATGCGGAGGCAATGAGGGTGTGGAATGGTGCTTGGAGCACAAAGCTCTAATTCAGCGGTCTACCTACCGGGAATACAGAACGAACTGGCAGACCGTCTCCAGCAGAACAGAGACAGATCCTCATTGTGGTCTCTCGACTCAACCGCAGTTCAGTCACTATTCAAAGAGTGGGAACTCCAGACCTGGACCTTTTGCATCCCCACTCAATGCAAAACTGCCTCTCTTCTGCTCCAGAAATCCAGGGCCTGGCATTTTCTGTCAGGATGCGTTCAGGCTGCGGTGGACAAACTTGCTTTTTTGCCCTTCCACCTCTTCCTCTAATTCAGAGGTACTCCTCAAGTTCGAATCCAGGGGACAAATCATACTCATTGCTCCCTTCTGGCCTCGGCAGCGTGTTTCCACTACTCAACAATATGTTGGCGGTTCCTCGAGACCACTTCCCCTTCAGATGAACCTTTTGACTCAGGTGCCAGTGGTCCATCCCAATCTGAGATCGCTTCACCTTCACACTTGGCTCCTGAAGAGGTAGAGGTAAACTGGTTCAATGTCTCTCGAAGGGTTTCAGATACTCTTCTGGCTAGTGGAAGCCAGCCACTCCGGAAAACTTACACAGCCAAGTGGAGCGTTTTTGCTCTGGTGTGCAAAGTCCTCTTTGAACCCCTTTTCCTGCCCACCAGATAAGGTTCTGGAGTACCTGTTAGACCTCTCAAATTCAGGTCTACAGTACTCTACAGTCAAAAGTTCACCTTAGTGCCATTCAGCATATCATGAGCCCATCTTTTCCTTAACTCTGGCTCAGTTACCTGTGGTTAAGAGGTTTCTTAAAGGAATTGTGCATACCAGACCTCCTACAAGGCGTCCAGTTGCAGCCTGGGACATTAATCTTGTGCTAGACATGCTCACTCGGAAACCTTCGAACCTCTGGCTACCTGTGAGCTAAAATTTCTCACCTGGAGACTGCCTTCCTAGTGGCCATTACCTCAGCCTGAGGGTCTCTGAGATGCATGCCCTGGTCCCAGACCCTCCGTATACTGTGTTCCATAAGGACAAAGTAATCCTTAGGACTCATCCTAAATTTCTTCCTAAGGTTGTGTCAGAATTTCATCTAAACCAACCTTTGGTCCTTCCCTCTTTACTTTATGGACTTCCAAAATGAAGGAGTGTGATCTCTTCATTCTTTGGATGTTAAGAGACTTTTGCGTTTCTATCTGGATAGAACCAAGGACTTTCGCAAAGCCCAACAACTATTTGTTTCCTTCAGGAGACCGGCTGGGTCAATCTGTCGCTATCAGATATATCTCAGCATGGTTAGTGGTATGCCTTTGCCACTGCTATTCCATGGGCGCAGGTTAAGTTGGAGGGCAGGGTTGTACTCACTCTACTAAGAGCGGTCAGGCATTCCTGGCCGAAATTCGCAACGTGCCCATTGCAGATATTTGCAACGCGCCACCTGGAGCTCAGTGCATACTTTCGTTAAACATTATGCCTTGGATGTCCATGCCAGGCGACATTCTTCCTTTGGCAGAGCCATCGTAATGGACTCTGTCCACAGAAGCGTGAGCTCTTAGTCTCTCCTGCCGCCTCTCGGGGATTATTAGCTTGGTACTCTCCCAATAGTGTGAATGAGTGGGTGGAGACTTATGTCCAGGAAGATATAAATTACATTACCTACCGGCATTCTTGATCTTCTTGGACGGAGTCTCCACCACTCATCTCTCATCCCTCCCTCCGTCCCGGAGCTCACCTCTATTGTTGGTCTTCACTCCCTCAACTCTTTAGGCTGTGAAGACTTCTTGATAACCCTTTTATATGGGTTGTCCAGACTATCTTATGTCCGGTTTTGGTTAGGTTATCCTTCTAGGTTAGTTACGCTGCACCTCCTCGGTAAAAGGTACTGAGGCGGTTGGAGGGTCGACACCAAGATAGTCATTACCGCACAAGCTGAGGCTCACGTTGCCACTCTCACGGCTCCATCTCTGGCGCCGACCCTCCAGCAAAAGTTTGCTCCCACTGGGTCCTAGTGCCTCGCGCCAGATCCAATAGTGTGAATGAGTGGTGGAGACTCGTCCAAGAAGATCAAGAATTACGGTAGATACGTAATTTTCATTTTTGGAATCACTTTAATTTTAAAGTGATTTTCTGCCTCTTGCATGCAGAAGTCCACTTCAGATAAACTTTTCACGTCTGCACCTGTGGGAAGAAGAAGATCCCCGAGAAGGACGACCATGAGGCCTGCATCTGCTGCCTAGGCCCAGAGCACAACATGCAGGCTTGCGAGATCTGCCGCGCTTCAGCAAAATACATGGAGGCGCGCCAGCAGGCTTTGGAAAGCTTTCGTTTCAACAGCAAGTTGCCCACATGGAAGGAAGCTGCGGCCCAGAAGCTGCTCCCCTTCCCTGGCCCTGTCCTCTGGCTCGCATTTCTGTAGGCCCAGGACAACTGAGCTTGGACACATAAGCATTGGGTCAAGGATCGTTCCCCCTCCCCCCAAGCTGGCTGATCGCCGCTTCAGCATTAGCCACGCCAGGGCCATCCCCTCCTTAAGGGGCACCCCGCTACTCATGCCCTTTCTTCCACAGGTCTTGTGGCAGCCTCCCTTGGCCAGTCTAACCCTGGCGGTGCAGGCTCCTGCATTGGGCCTTTCTTCAGCCCCACCGTTAGTCCCTCCTGCTGTTCAGGACCCTCTTCTCCTGGGGTCATCTGTCAGGAGATCCGCCTGCCCCAGCCCCTGTTGCGGCAGCATGGCACCCACTGGGGCTGCTTGCACACACACACACACACACACACACACACACACACACACACAGCATTCTAGTCGCCTCTCAGGCTTGGGGTCCAGGTCCTGCAATTGTCACCCAGGTCTCCCCAGCTGTCGGTGCCTTCCCCCCCTGACCTCCCAGCCTAACTTGAGCCAAGACCCCATAACTGCTAGCCGGTGCTACTTGGGGTCCCGACTTCAAACTTGATGGACCTTAAGGCGATACTCTTCTCCTTTGCGATTTTATGCAATGCTCTCCCCCGGCCGATGCCACGGTGGTCTTCTCACCCCAAGACCTTGAGGCCCTCTGATCCCGTCCGAGCCGTTGGCGAGGCTGAGTACTGCCAAGATCTTCTTCCCTGATGAGGGTGACGGCGGGCCGCAATCCCCTCCCATTCTACCTCCACTGTGTCTTCCTGGGGTGAGAGTCTCCCATGTATACCTCGGTCTCCTCCAGGTGAACCCTCTTTAGTCACAATCATGATTCAGTTTCAGGCAGCTGTGGGGTTCGAGGCAGAAGAGCAGGACCCTTCCAGGGACGTCCGACCCACGATCTAGAACTGCCAGACTTTCCTCCCCTCATTATTCCTCCTTTGAGGAGCCATTCGAGGATGCCACTATGGCTGCCTAGCATCAGGCTAATATGGTTCCTGTCATGCCCAGAAAGGCAGACAAGCCATGTCATGCCCCAGAGAGAAGCTCTTTTGCAGAACAGTCAATTTAGGAGGGCAGGTGTTCTTGCTCTTGACATTCGATAGCGGCATCGCCAGTACTTCTCCTCATCTTCCTCCTCGGATGAGGAGGGGTTCCTTATAGAATGCATCGGCACTATGAGGGAGCTCATGTGGCAGCATCATGTTTACGGGGTTAAGTCTGTTCCAGCCCCACCCCAGCCTACTCCAGCTCAGCCAGTCCCGGCTTTACTGCGCATCCAGGTGGAGCCACTGCCTAAGCAGCAGACTCCCCACCCCGGATGCCCATAGTGCTACAGGCTTCCTCATCAGCTGTCAGTCACCGTGACTCCCGATAGACCCCAAAGGGTCAGCGGGGACTCTGAGTGGTTGACTGCTTCGGACAAATCCTCAGACTCTGAGGGTCTTCCCTACCCTCCTGTCCTTTGGACACTAGAATTGGGAAATAATTTGTCCATGGAGCATGGTCCACTTCTTTCGTAGGCCTGCTCTGCCTAATCTCGGAATCTATGAGACTTCAGATGGAACCTGTCCAGAAATGGGCCAAGTACCTCCTGCCCAAGATTCTTGACCGAGGTGACTCCCTGGGAGCCTTCAAGTCACCAAGGCCATTCTTGGCCCCTCCTGGAGCTTTGGCAGTACCCTGCCCTCTGCCCTTCGCTATCGGCACAGATGGCACGAGGCACGGGTCCCTACTGGTTCCCTGTCTGGTTTCACCAAACTTCCTTGGCCGAGGTCTGGTGGCAAAGTCGGTCTTTCAGCGTACCAGCAATGTCGGGGACATGGATAAACCTACTGACAAGGAATCCAAGAATTGGATCATATGGCCAAAAGGTCTATGCTGCCTCTTCCCTTGGCCTTTGGCAAGAGTTCAGTTCTTTTGATGGCCAACTTCACTCTTGCCCTCTTAGGCACCCTTGATGAAGTGCTTCCTCAGCTCCCAGCTGACTTGCAGCCACCGGTCAAGCAAGTCCGGGACCAGGGCCAAGTGATGGCTAATCAGCAGCTCCAGAAAACCATGGGCGTCTGCGCTCCTGCAGCCCAGTTTATGGCTGCCAAGGTGCCATATGCCACAGGGCTTGGCTGAGATCTCAACCTTTATTGGAGATACCAGTACAAACTGGCGGATATTCCTTCTTGAGCACAGACTTATTCGGGCCAGGGGTGGAAGGACACCTTACTTGATTGAGAAGTCTAGTGCCACCCTGGACTCTGTTGCCTCCGTCCAGAGGGATCCTAAGGGCTCTAAGATCAAAAGAAATATGCCCTTGGCCTTTCTGCTCCTGTGGCCCAGCCCCCAGCTGGGCCAGCAGGCTCAGGCTTAGCTTCTCTAGCTGAAGTCAGTTGCTTTGGTTGTCCGAGAACCAAGAGGTCGTGGTCCTGCTGGTTCCTCAGCCAGTCCTCCTTATGCATCCAAGCCTGCTCAGTAGCGGATGGGGTGCCTTCCCATGCCGTCCTGACTCACCACCCGGAATCTGGCTCCCACTTCGTTTCCGCCTGGTCTGCTGTTACCATGGACAGGTGGGTCCTTGAGTGGTCGGTCAGGGTCTGCCTCTGGAATTTGAGGCTTACCCACCTTGCCAAGCCCGCTACTTACGGGAGGACATGGTGTCCACCAACATTCTGTCAGTCGCTCGAGAAGACATTGCCCATCTTCTCCAGAAGGAGGTTGTTGCCCGTCTCGTATCCTCCAGTACACTAGGTTTGACTCAAGGCACCTCCTGGTGCCAAAGCGGATGGAGGGGGCAGGCGCAACCTGAACACATTCCTTTGGCTCCACACTTTCAGGATGGACACTGTCTCAGATCATACCATCTCTGGAGCAGAGTATGTGGTTTTGCTCTCTGGATCTTCAGGATCGTTCTTTCACATCACAAACCATCAGTCCCACTGCGGTTCCTCTTGTTCTGTGCGGAGGATGCTCTGAGGTTCCAGGCCATGTCCTTGCGCTCTCCTCGGCTCCCAGGGTCTTCACTAAATTCATTGCAGTGGTGGCAGCCTACCTGAGGTGCCGAGGGTCCGGTATACCACTACCTGGATGACTGGCTCATAAGCGGGTCCCTCCAGGGAGAAGGTGGAGCAGGACAGGGATCTGACCCTCCAGACTGGCGTGTCCCTTCGTCTCCCTGGTAAACAAGGCAAGTCTAAGCTCATACTTCCATGGTGATGCACTTCATCAGGGCAGAGCTCAGCTCGACTCTTGCAGAGCCAGGGCTCGGCTTCCAGCGGACCAGGCGGGGCGCTCTCCTCCTTTGCCTGATCATTTAGAGTTGAGCAGTTGCGCCCTGCTCAGGACTTCCTGCGCCTCTTGGGATACATGGCAGCATGCACAGCATGGTTCATGTGACCTGGTGGAAAATGCACTGTCTGCAGTGAGAGCTTGCCCACAATTATCTTAGCGCAGGGCTGACTTCTAATTAGCTGGTCACTTTGACCCAGCTGATATGGGACACCTCCAGTGGTGGTTAGTCCCAGAACATTTACAGGAAGGGATCCCATTTGTCCTCGCAGATCCGATGGTCATCCTGATGACCAGTGCCTCCCTGATGAGCTGGGGTGCCCACCTGCGGGACCACAGAGTCCACAGGCTCTGGACCCTCGGAGTGCCAATGCTATATCAACCTGCTAGAGCTTGGGCAGTTTGGCTGGTGCTTGACAGCCTTTGCTCCACACATTCGGGGTCCGGTCATTCAGGTCCAGATGAACACCACCACAACCATGTACTACCTCAGCAACAGGGCGGGACACCTCCTTCCTCTGTGCAGGGATGCTCTCTGCATCTGGACCCTCGTGCTCATCCTGGATGCCGATCTCTTGGTCATCCATGTGACTGCATCTCCAGCCAGCTGGTGGATGTCCTCAGCCATGTGAGTGAGGCGTTTCACAAGTGATCTTTCCATCCTGAAGTAGTACACAGCCTGTTCTCCGATGGGGCACCCCACTGGTGGATCTGCTCGTGTCAGGAAAGCCCAAGCTGAGGCTGTTTTGTGCCCTCCCCCAGCAGGGAATGTTGCATGGGGATGCCTTCTTGAGACACTGGGCCTCTCTGTGCCTTCCTCCATTCCCCAATCCATAAAGTGCTGATCAAAGCTAGGAGGGACAAGAGCACGGATGATCCTGATGGCTCTGAACTGGCCCTGCCAGTTGTGGTACCTTATCTCAACCTCAGCAACAGGCTCCGTGGCGTCTTTCCTCTGCCGGACCTGCTCTCTTGCAGTCAGGAAGGTAGTGTATCCAGACCTTCATTTCCTGCACCTAACAGCCTGGTTCCTGAGCAGCTAGAGTTCCAGGCTTTGGGTCTCTCTCTGAAGATGTCCTTACTGTGGTCGAGGCTTCTCTGAGGGAGTTGACCCAAAATACTATGCCTTCAAATGGAAGAGGTTCTCCATTTGGTGCCAGGCAAGGGGCTTGACCCTTTATCTAGATCTAGTGGCTAGCATTCTCTACTACCTTTGGTCCCTCCCTCAATTGGGGTTCGGTCATCGACCTTTTAGGTGCATCTGGTCCATCTCTGCATACCAGGCACAAGCTGGTATGCCATCATGTGTTCACGGGAAGGTGGTCTGGTGCTTTTTCAAAGGCCTGGACTACATTTTCCTCCGGTGCGTGAACCACTACCACCTTGGGATTGTTGCTGGTATTGGAAAGCTCATGGGCAAGCCATTCAAATCAATGCACAGTTGTGAAATGTCTTACCTGTCATGGAATACCACCTTCCTTGTGGCTCACATCAGCCAGAAGGATCCAGTGAGCCCAGGTGCTCTCAGTGGAGTCTCCTTACTTGGTCTTCCTGGTGACAAGATCATCCTTCTCCCCAGCCCGTTCCTCCGAAGGTTTGTCTTGAGTTTCCTTAACCAGGTGATCAATCTTCTGTTGTGTTTCGCCAGTCGCACTGGAGGCCAAGCACAGGCTGTATACTCTGGACCTGAGATGAATGCTTGCCTATTACAAGGAACACATGGCTAGAGTTCAGGAAAGGTCCACCAGCTATTTGTTGCCTACGCTAAGCCACACTCTGACAGACCAACAGCAAGCGGACAGTTGGTAGGTGGATTGTGTCCTGCATCGACCTCTGCAATAGGTTGGCTGGTAAGGAGCCTCCTGTAGTGTTAAGGGGTCATACCACTGCCTCGGTGGCTGCTTCCAGGAATATTATCCAGAAAATCTGGGGCTGCTAACTGGAAGTCGGCACACACCTTCGTTTCCCTACCACATCAACCTTAAGTCATGCCGGATGCTGGTTTTGGGCCTCAGTTCTCTAATATCGGTTTTCTAAATAGGGATGTGCGCCTTGCCCCTCCCCTGAGAACTGCTAGAGTCTGCCAGAAGTGTGGATAAGTACACCATATCCACGCCCCTAGAAAAGCAGGTTATTCGCCTGTAACAGTAGATCTTCCACGTGATGGTCTCTTGCAGCAGGTAATACTTTTGGTAGTCGAGAGAGGCCGCTTGTGGTGCACAGCAGCTCTATAGCAGTCTTTTACTAGGGCGCCCACCTAATGACATCACCATCCTGCTACCTATAGGAGTGGGCGGTCCCTGGTATCCTCAGTTCATTTTCCCACTGCCTTCAGCTGGGCACGCAGCAGCTAGGGCAAAGTGTAGGCGTAATTGACAAGAAACTGAGCAAACAGGAACAGTTTCTTCCTGTTCCTCTCCTTCGATGGATGTCAGAAGGACCTTCAAACAAATCACCTTTATTTGCTCCTGTTGTTGCAGTAGAAAAATCTACCATTTCGACAGTCATTCAGTCTGTGCCCGCTGTTTGGGACCCACATGATCTCATTTTCCTGAATTTTGTCAGGAATTCAACCAAACAACTCTTCTAGCGATTGCTTGCTATCCAAGCTTACCTTATGGAACAGAAGCCACTTTCTTAGAAGCAAGGGGCCCGTTCAGGGCCCCCATCTGGTGCCTCACACAAGAGAAACAGACATGAGAAGGATGCTCCCACTACATCCTCTTCCAAACACTTGTTGGCGACCACCAGTTCAGGTCTACCCTTGTGATGGCGCCTGCTAAACCTACTCCTGCGTCAGCGGGGTTTATTCGTCGACAGGCGCTTTCTAGCTCTGTCATTGTTGTGAACTCCATTAATACCATCACTGCTCCATCGACGGTACCCATCCCTCATAGACGCCGATGGCTGTTAAACATGTCAAATTCTTCCTCCGCCTCTGCCCCATCATCCACGGGCCCTGAGACTCTAGGGAATACCATGGATTTTACTTTTCAGCTGCCCCTTCCTTCAAGGGCTTTTGGTTCAGGGGCCAGCCTGATTGGGATTGGGACCAGGACCCTGGATTGTTTAATCTGGGCTTCAGACCTGCTTTGCTCCACGCCCTCTCCTCTATTGTTCCCTTAGTTTCATAACCCTCCCCCAAAAAAAACAACACTATTTCTGTGGACATGGATACGGTAGTACAGCAGGTTTTGAAGGTAATAAGGCATTCCCAGCCCCGGCTCCTGATACTAGGGATCTTCCATCCCGGTCCACCCACCTCCACCAAAACATTTTCTTGGTGAGCGCCCACCTCCCCACCTGGTTTCCCTTCAGATTATGAGGAAATATACTATTCAGAGGACTTAAAATTCCCGGATGACATACCAGAGGATCTGGAGAATATTGACATTCAAACATAGGACTCTCGTCCTCCGTCATCTCTACACAAGGAACCCACCCACCACTAGCGGCTTCCCCACCTGGCGAACCCTCATTTCACAATATGATGGTTCAGATACAGAAAATTATGGGTTCTCTACTGTTGAACATGATAAGCAGAGAAAAACATGGCATACTATCTTGAGCTGCTAGAGGACCGGTGGTTGTGGCCCCCCACTCATCCAAACATACCAGAATGCGGTGCTTTCAGCTTGGGATCAGCCTTCCACTGTCACGGCTCGTCCTCAGAAGGTGGATCGTTTGTACCTGGCTCCTCAATCACCCATTCTTCTCCTTTAACCCGAGGCTGATTCAGTAGGTATTGCCACCACTCATGATCATAATAAACACCCCTACACATGAGCTCCTTGCCTCCAGATAAGGATTTCCATTGCGTAGATTACCTAGGAAAGAAAGTCTTCCAGGCAGGCACACTGAATCTGAGAATCTTTAACTATATGGGACGTATGGTAAAATACCAGCGTACCCTCTGGTCCTCTGCTATTGAAGTAGTCAGTAAACCCCTTCCTTCACAGGAGAAAGACCAATTGCTGGCTGCCATATCCACTGGAAATTCTATTTCCCGACATCTCCTACACTCAGGACATGATGCTGTGGATACCTTGGCCGCGCAATGTAGCTATGGGCGTAACCCCAGTCTTCATGCCTGGCTCCGTGTCTCGGTCTACAACCAGATATTCAGCACAAACAGGTTAATTCCCATTTATGGTACTAAACGCTTTGGCCTAGGCACCCAAACGCTTTTGGATGATCTCCAGGCATCAGGCGCACTCTCCATACAGTGCATGATGTGTACAACACCCACAGTCCTCATACCAGTCCGGTTCACAAAACTTTCAAAAGCGAGAGGCAAAACTAGAGGGTGTATTCGAGGCGGTTCCTGCGGATGTTCTAACACCTCCTCCGAGGCATGCCAGCCTTCGTCGAAGGGGGGCGCCCACCCCCTTGAGCGGGTGCAGCCAGCCCCTGCCCAGTGACCCATTAGGGTTTGCCCTGCTTCCTTCTTCAGGTCCTGGAAGCTGTAGGGTCAGTTTTGCCCTTCATCTGGAGGTCTGGACTGCCATTACTTTGAACAAGTGGTTACTTCAAATCATACGTATAGGGCATACACTGGAACTTACATCTCCACCTCTTCTGCACCCACCCGCTTCAGTCCATTATCCACCCGACCATGTTCCTATTCTCCGAGAGGAACTTCAGGCTCTTCTACACAAAAACCCGTGAATCCTGTTCCTCCTTCAGACTACATCAGGAATTCTGCTCTCATTTTTCCCTGGTTCCTAAACGTCGGAGACCTCAGACTGATACTAGACCTAAGACAACTGAATTTACACATTCAGTACAAGAGGTTTCAGATGGTCATATTAACATCCATACTACCGATGTTTAAAAATGGGGATTGTTTATGCCTTGGACATGAAAGATGTGTAACTGCTCATCCCCATCCACCCTGCTCACCACCAGTTCCTGCGCTTTCAATTGCTTGGACACCACTACCAATTTCGAGCATTTCCTTTAGGACTCGTTGACTCAGTCTTCACCAAGTGCCTTGCCGTAGTGGCGGCGGCCCTGAGAAGAGACGGACACTTCTTCTTCCCATACCTAGACAATTGGCTAATAAAAGCACATTCCAACAGGATCTGCTTTCTCCCTCCAAACCACCCTTTACCCTTTTCCAAAATCTGGGAATTACCATAAATTGGCCCAAATCCAACCCAAAGCCTTCCCAGTTACTCCAGTATATATAGTAGGAGCACTTCTGGACAGGTTTCAGCAGGGCTTACCTCCCTGCCAGCAGACAAGTCAAACTCCTATCTCTAGCTACGCATGCTCAAACCAGCAGTACATAACAGCCAGAAGTCTTTAAGGCTTCTGGGGCACATGGCAGCTGCCATCCCCACAGTGGCATACGCCGTCTTCATGAGACTAGTGCAGTGGTGCTTCAGAATCAGTGGCATCAACGGTCAGGTGACTTTGAGATTCTCAGTCACCCATCCCTCCTCTCCGCCCTAGCTTGCTGGATACACCGCACCACACCACCTGTCTTGGGGCATGCATTTTCAGGCTCCTCCTCCCCAACAAACATTGACCACTGATGCTTCCTGGACGGCTGGGGGAGCTCACCTGTCCTCTTATGGGGCTCAAGATAGATGGCCCAATTTGCTGTTTTACCACACACAAATCTGTTGGAAATGAGGGCGGTTCGCCTGGCCCTTCACGCCTTTCAGCCCCACCTTCGCCCCAGACCCATACTAATCCAGTCAGACAGCATCTCAGTGGTGTTCTGTCTGAACAAACAAGGAGGCACCAGATCTCGCACTCTCTGCAGGAGGCGCTGAAGGTTTGGCAGGAAGTCACACTCCCAACAACTCACAATAATTGCCGTCCATCTTCCAGGATGCCACAATACCCTGGCAGACATTCTCAGTCGCCAGTCCTCCGATAATGAGTGGACCCTTCATCACGAGTTTACAGATGATCTTCCGCTTGGGGACCCTGCACCTAGACCTTTTGCTTCCCCAGACAATCACAGGCTCTCCAAATACTTTTCCATTATCTCGAACAGAGGAATTGTCTGCGATGCCCTGTCCCAACCACGGACAGGACACTTCTTATATGCCCCCACCCCCACCCCCCGTTCCCACTCCTGCAATGGACTCTAGTAAAACCTAAAACTACAACTCAAACCTGCCACGATGATCCTCATAGCCCCACTATGGCCCAGGCAGGTGTGGTTTCCCTGCGCCAACAGCTATCCGTGGTGGACCCCATTCCGTTGCCAATCAGACCAGATCTCCTGACTTGGGAGTGGGGCACCCTCCTTCACCCCAACATGAAGGCTCTCACACCTTCACACTTGGCTCCTGAGGACATTCTCATAACATGTCTTCAGGTCTCCTCACCTGTGCACGACATTCTTTGGCCTCTCAAAACCATCAACCAGGGAACGAGTAATGCTAAATGGAAACACTTTTTCATATGGGCTGCTTCTTCCATAAATCCATTTTCATGTCCTTTATCCAAAGTACTAGACTTCACTTGCCAATAAGGGCCTTAGCTTTTCCTCTGTTAAGGTTCATCTGGCCTCCATTTCAGCCTATCATGAACCCTATGAAGGCAAATTACTGTATCAACATCATCCTGCCAAGATGTTCTTAAGAGGTATTCATATCAAACCTCCTATAAAGCGTCCCCACCCCACCCCGGGTTTGAATTTCATACTAGAGAAACTCACCCTGGCACCTTTGAACCAGCGGCTACAGCTGACCTCCTTCCTCTCTTGGAAGACTGTGTTTCTAGTGGCTTTTACTTGCTCGGTTTATCTCCGAGTTTCAGGCTCTGATGTGTAGAGAGCCTTACTTAATCTTCCAAGGATAGGGTGGTTCTCCACACCAACCCTTCATTTTGCCAAAAGTGGTTTCAGAACATACATTAAACCAGACCATGGAATTGCCTGTCTATTACCGGACCATTCCAGTCAGGGTGAACATCTCCTGACACCTTTGATGTTCATCGTGTTTCTGAGATACTATAAGCCGTGCAGATCCTCTTGAGAAAACCTTCTCAATTATTTTCACCTTCGCCTCACGAGAGGACTTTTCCCAGTTGCCAAGAAAACCATTTCCAGTTGGTTGGTTAATTGCATCACGCTTTGTTACAAAAATACAGCAAGCCCTATCGGAAACAGTACAAGTCCATTCCACTAGAGCCCAAGCCTCCACAACGGCCTGTTTTAAAGGGGCCTCAATCACTGATCTCTGCAATGCAGCCACATAGTCTACCATTCACACTTTCACAAAGCATTACAATTTAGATATTACTTCCTGCTGTAGGACGGCCTTTGGCCAAGCAGTCCTACAGGGCCTCATCATAATTCCACTCTCTGGGTATACTGCTTGGATTCATCCCAAAGTATTACCTGCTGCAAGAGACCATCCATGGAAGATAGTACAGTTACATAAAACTTACCGTAATAGTAGATCTTTGAGGGAAGTCTCTTGCAGCAGGTTTGTTCCTTCCTCTGTCCCTCCTTCTCTAAGAGAATGACTTTGTTCCACTGTGCACGTGGAAGGATTATCTTTGATACCTCGGATCCCTCGGGTCCTCGCGTAGCTGAGCTGAATCTGGCAGGGAACTGAGGGTACCAGGACCACCCACTCTTATATAGGTAGCAGGATGGTGATGTCATCGGTGGCCCCCTGGTAAAAGACTGCTATAAGAGCTGCCATTACCACAGCGGCCCTCTGGCGTACCTACCCAAAGTATTATCCTGCTGCAAGAGACATGCCTCAAAGATCTACTTTTATGGTTAAGTTTTTATGTAACTGTACATTCTAGGAGTGTATATGGTGTACATCCACACTGACCCACCTGACCTCCCTGATAAGTGGCACACTGATTCTTGCTTCCAGCTGGTAAGATCTGGCTCGGGAGTTACCACCTGGGTGGGTGGAAAGAGCCAGCTTGAAGACTTTCCAGCGAGTCTTAAAGGAAAGGAACACTGCCAAGTGTGGCTGTACACCATACCACTCCCTAGAACTATTGTTACAGGAGGTTGCCACGTTTTGTTGTGGTTATCGCCTCTTTCTACTTTTGGTACCAGAAATCCATGCTTTGGTCACAAATTCTCCTTATACTGTTTTACTAAAAACAAGAATCTTTACTTCTCCATGTACACCCCAGGCTTCTACTGAAAGTGGTGTCAAGAGTTCCATCTTAACCAGGCCTTAGCCCTGCCTGTCTACTTTGTCAGCTTCCAGAATGAGGTAGAAAGGACTGTATGGATGTTAAGAGGTTCCTTAAATTTTACTTGGATAGAACTCAGGACTTTAGGCAATCTAAGCAGCTGTTTGTCTCTTTCGATCTTAACCGAAAGGGACAACTTGTTACAGTGAAATGCATCTTCGCCTGGATTGTGAATTGCCTTCACCACTGCTGTGCTGTGATTTGGGTTAAATTGGAAGGCAAGTGCGTGCCCACCCCCCAGAGCTATTGCCATGTTCTTGGCAGAGATGCACTCTGTGCCTGTTGCAGAGCTGCAACTTGAAACACAGTGCATACTTTTACTAAGCACTATGCACTGGATGTCCATGCCAGGCAGCATGCCACCTTGGCAGGACAGTTCGTTATGGATTACTATCCTAGGTGAGCCCTCAGCTCCAGCTTTCCTAGTCCAGGAGACTTTTTCTGAGCTTGAGTACGGGGGAGGGGGTGTCAATCAATGGTGAAGACCGACTCTATGAAGATGTTAAAATTAAATACCCAGCGTAATTCTTGATCGTCTTCTAAGAATATAGTCATCCGAGTCACACGCTTCCACCGTCCCCCAGACTCGCTCCAGTATGGTTGTGTTGGTCTTCACCCCTTTATGCTTGGTTTGGACTGTGAAGACATTGTGTTACGGGATTTGGGGACCAAGTACGGAGGTGGTTGGGGGATGGGCAGCAGTAAACTAGCAACCGCATGTGCTGACTCATGATGTCGCATAGCCCTCTGAAAATGCTGGGTCCCAATGCCTCCGGCTCAGACCCACTAGTGCAAATCAGTGGTGAAGATATCTACCAGATGAAGCATTATGGTGAGTACATAATTTTAATTCCTTATACTAGTATTCAGTTCACATCCACCCAACCTCCCTGGCTGGGCTTGCTTCGGATTCCATTTCAGTGGGCAGATCTGATTGCAGTGGAGGCGAGGCTTAACGTCACATGATTGGGTGGTAGGAGGCATGAGGAGACAAATTTGAAGACTGTTCTTGTGGCTGATCATGCTCTGTGGGAGATTGTGTGGATGTGAGCTGAATACAAGTAGTAGAACTAGAGTTACTTTTAGGTACTATTTATTTATTATATTGAGAAAGGGTGACTCTATAGTTTATTTAGGGCTATGAGTAATGTAAGTGGCAAACACTTTCTTCTGTTTCATTGTAGCTAATGATTGAGTGTCTTTGTTTACTGGAATTAAGTGGCTTTTTCTGCTGGTGATGTTATTCTAACGAGTTTTTTGATTTTATTTATTTTAGGCAAGCTGCATGATTACTGGGAGCCTGTGTCTGAAGACATGGACCAGTCCAGAGGGAGCTCCAGTCTGAGTGAAACTGAGCAAGAACCTCGTGTGGGAGTTGTAAAGCTACAGGAGGCTTTCAGAAGTGTAGAACACTACAGGGACACTGATGAAAGAGAAACAACACTGTGCAAATAATAGGCTAAAGCAGTGATGTTTTACGCAACAAAGCAGGGTCAAAATTCTCAGTAATCTAGTAGTCTGAGGCTGCTAAAATATTGAAGTGTTACTTATGTTACCAAATGTGGTGACAGCCCAGCTGTTTCCCTCAGGAAGTCGCTATTAAATTTGTTAGGGGTATGAGACCATCTGGTAAGAGATCAATATCGGTCTTCATCTCCACACGCTACTTCCTTTAGCCTATAAAGTTCTGACTCTTTCTTGATCATCAAAAGTATTTAAACAGTGTTACAGGTGTAGCATTTTAGCTCTGTTTGAATTTTTGTAGTCTACTTGTATAACCAAACTCAAACTCATATGCTAGTCTGCTGCTCATTTTCTCTGATTTTTTTTTTTTTTTTCCTGTTGGTCATGAAGTTTTTGCTAAGGTTTTACTTGGTGCTTCCACTTTTCTTTCATTTTTAATTCTGCAATAAATAAAAGCAGTAATGTGTAGATAAGAGAGAAGAAAGTAGTTTAACCATATGCAGCCATCCAGTCTGTAAATTAAGTATGGTGTATATAAGGAGGCAGGCTAGATCAGTAGTTAGAGCACACAGCTGTCAGCTGGGAAACCAGTGTCTCAGTCCCACAGACTGCCGCTTTGTGTGCCCTTGAGCAAGTCTTTTCTGTTTTCCTAACCTGAGCTACATCCAGGTGCAGCATGGTGCTGAACAAAGCTACAGTGCAAATCACTGACTCGTGGCTTCTCTGTCTCCTGATGCTACCCTGCAGTGCACTCCTCGATTCCTCTGGTACTTGATAAATGGAGAAATCTGAAAGCGTCAACAGATAAAGGGTTCTGTGCTGAAAAGGTGCTTTGGGATACAATATATGGATAGGCACTATATAAATTCATTTTCTTACTGTATACTTAATTTTATTACTCACTTTCTATCCCCTTCCGATGCTTACTGAGTTGTACCGTGGCTCACCAATGCAGGATCTGCTGAGTGTGAGGTTCCCAGCATGCCATAGCCTCTAGTCTTCCAGTGATATTTGAAGCTCCTTGGTTGTCGACAGCACGTAGGCATTCTCCAGTGGCGTGCAGAAGACCAGACTCTGAATGGTGCAGAACTGAGGGCTACAGGATTCTTCTTTGCCACAACCATAGCAGACTCCTGTTTTAAACAGTTATCCAGGATAGTTCAGCTGAGATGCAGCATCTTGTTTCCAGCGGGCCCTGCAGCTGGTTGGACTGGAGCATTGAAAGGTTAAAGGAAACAGTCAGCACTGAGGGCCCCCACACTGATGTGGGGCTGGTCCCAGTGTGCATTTTGTGTGCAGCAACATTTTGGTTTACTTACTGTTTACTGTAATATAGTAGATTGTATCAAACTAATTTTGCTTAGTTGAAGGCTGACATCTTTTACTACTATTCCACTGTCCCCTGCAGCTGACATCAGAGTAGTAGGCAGCTGCAGGTGATTAGGTGGTCTGTAGTGTGCATTACAGCTTGTATTATCTCTGATCAGATTCTCTCCCCCAAAGTCTTCTTTTCTTGTACAGTCCTTTGTGACTGTACATAGCCCAGGGAGGACAGCAGGACCAGCAAACAATCAGAGCTTATATAAACTCTTCACATGCACTGCAGGCTATTGAATCTCACTGCTGCCTACTGCTCTGATGTCAGCTGCAGGGATTGTGGGAATTGTGGTACAAGAAGATGTCAGCCTAGAACCAAGCAAAATTAATCTGATACAATCTAGTAAACAGCAAATAAACTAAATGGTTTCACATACAAAGTGCGTGATAGGTAGTCCTACTACTTGGACGGGGGCCTTGGTAGTGGCTGTTCTCCTTTAAGTGACTTGGACATGGTCATAGTGCGATTTGTCTCCGGGACTTGTTTCCATTGATCCAAAGACCCAAGTACACTTTCTAGAGTCATGACATGTAACTTGTAGTAAGGTTGTGTACATACCATCTGTTCAGTTTTGGCAAGTGTGACCTTGGACCAGGATCTGATCGTGCACTGACTCGATTCATTGTCTAGGCTAACCAGATCGTAAACATTCAGATAATATGCTGTCTGAGCCTTGACTCTGATAATTTGCTATCCTCATGACCTTGGTTGTTGTAACCTCTTTCGCTCACTAGACTAGGCTACCCCAGTGTAATTGAATTACTTATTCTTGCACGACAGTGGTTCTGATGTTGTGGATTATGAAGTACAATTACACCATGAAGAACTTGAGAGGGGTAAAAGAAGAAACAACCAGTATTATTTCTCCATGTTTTTTCTGGGGGCTAGTGCAGAGAAGTGTAAGTATGTTTATGCTCCAGTGAATATCCAACATCCTGTTTATCTACCGAGATAAGTAAGCAGTAGCAAATGACAGGGTGTGTTGTCATGCCTCAAGTGTTTTGTGAGACACGAGGCTGAAGGTAGTGTCATATGTGCTCAAGAAGTGGTGTTATCCCATGACATACCAAACCCAAAGAGTTTGTTATTGCTGTTATGGGTCCATTTTTGTGTTAAAAGTAACCCACAAAAAGTTACTTTCTGTGGTGTGTGTGTGTATGTATATATATATATATATATATATATATATATATATATATTATTTTTTAATCTGTTTCAACCAGTAGATGGTATTGTTCTGATGGATACAAGGATTTGAGGTAGGTTAGAAAAAAACTTGGCTGGTACTTTTCCTTACTCTTGAGCATGTGCTGGGATATAGTTGTGGGTAAGAGGTCTTTAGTAATCAAGTTACTAAATTCTGTCTAGCCATTACATAATGTTAAAATGTATTTTGCTATAGCTTTATTCTGACAGCAGTAGTTGTATTGTAAAAGAAAGGTAAGGTGATCATTTGTTGCCAAGTTACATCATCATTATGCCATTATTTCTAGTAATTTTTGTTGGTGAGATCCCCAAAAATCAACAGCAAATTATTATGTATCTGCCTATCTATAGTCCACATTCTGGTAGGGAAACTGAGCAAATGCCTTATTGTTTTTTTACAGACTGCTGCACCTTAATATAGCAGAAATCTGTTATATCGAACACAATAGAAACATTTACTTGTAAATACTTAATAGTTCTGGCAAGCTGATCCAGTGTTTCGGAACAGCAGGTAATGACAGGAAGGTATGTTGCTCCCATTTAGGGGTACAGGTAGATTCATTTATTAGCAATGTTTGGCCAGGAGGGTTGAGGTGATCTTGAGAACAGCTAGTTTGCAGGTGTGTCTGAACAGCACAGAGACAGAATGGAGAAATTGGAGAGAAGCACCAGGAGACTTATGTGACTTGTTCATGATCACACTTGTAAGTGGCGATTGGGGGGATTAAAATCTGAGTCTTTAGGTTAACAGCTCTACACTCTAACCTCCAGGCCCAGCTGTCTCCCAGTATGTAAGTTGCTGCTTTGGAGGGCTAAAGTGCATTCTAGCCTTACTGATACTAAACTTTGCATACCTTGTAGAACTGATTTGAGCTAAAACCTTGAAGTATCAGGTACTGACCATGAAGAATAAAGCCACCACCCACAACCAAAAAATGAGGGTGGTCTTGCCTGTTGATACTAATTTGCATCTTGACTGACGCCATCTTCTATAAAATGATATTTTATGCTGGGCTTCACACATGCTTTCCTCCTGTTAAGGCCTCCTCCAGCACTCAAGTGCGCTTAATCGGACTTTGGCCCAAAGTGGTGGTGCATACAGTGAACACAAAGAACCTACTAAGTCCTGCTCGTTGCTTGATAGTGGGAGTTTACTGAATATTAACCGCTGTAGCTCTCTGTCCCCGAGAAGTGAGTGTATCACCTCTGCCATGAGCCCACACTGTCTGCTGGCCCGTTAGTGAGACACCCAAAGTCTCTCTCAGGTCTGGTTCTCCTGTTGGGCAATACAGCGTGCTGACTGAGCCAAAACTCCTTAAAAAATATATACCGTATTTTCTGTAATAGTTAACTGTCTGGCAGTTTTATAAAACAGCTCTTTCTGCTTCAGGCAGAAAGGGTGACCAGCATCACATGTAAGTATCAGTCTGTTGGGGAAACAGAAGTTCAGGGCTAGCCTGTTTACTGCTTACAGGTGCATCACAAAGTGCAGTTTATTACAGAAAGGCATAATATTCAGAGAGTCCCCATGTGACCAAGCTGTACCATGATTCAAGAAAATACAGTAATTGGGAGAGTTCTAGTGTTGTCAGAATAGTAAAGAATTGGGCCTTTTCTTTGTAGCTGATAGTGTTACTACAGAAATGTTCTATTAAGCTTTTTAAAACCCTATAAACCACAAACTGTGAATTGGTTAAAGGTATGATTATTTTTTTGGTAGAGCAGAAAACAAAAAGTTAAAATGCTAAGTAGTGCTTTATTACTTGGTCCACAGAAATAAATGTTTAAATGAAGGTGATGACCAACAGGGAAAGGAACTTATTTGCCTGTATCATTAGTTGTCTAACTGTAGACCTTCCATTTTACTGATCCTCCCCTTTTGCATATGCTGGTTTGCATAGTTGAATTCATATTTACATGACACTCTGTGAGGTACACACTTTTATGTCTTAGATAAAGATATTCTGCCAGCGTGCCATCATGTAAAACATAGTACCTGCCCCTGGCAATCCGCTTACATTGTTTGATGACAAAATGGTTTACAGCAATTTTCCTCTGTAACTAGAAACCTCAACAAAAAAAAAAAAAAACTTGAACCTTAAGAATGTAATTTTTAATCAGTAAATAATGTGATATTCTATTGTACAGTTTAAGCACTGCAGTTAAAGTCTTTTGTTTTTGTGACTTATTTATGTTTATACTTTTGTAATGTAAGAAATTAACAGACTTCCTTCTTGTATTTAATACTGGATTTTTTCCTGTGGAAAAGCACATTTGATGATCTTGGTTGTACAAAAGTAGGGATGTCATGGTATGAAATTCTAACAGTGTAACAGTACATGTAATACTGTGGTTATCGTTATACCGCGATATTACAGAAGCAGTAATTTTGTTAAAACAAATGAAAAGCCTCCTCAAACTCTTACATCAGGGAGAGTTGGTTGGAAGGATAGTTGCCCTGAAAATATGAAAATATAGCCGAAAGGTCTGAATACTGCTGTGTAACATGAAATGTGGTTGTCGAGTATCAGAAATTGCCCTGGTATCAATACCATGAGTTCTGATACTGTGGTATACTACACAGACATGATACAGTAACATCACTAATGGAAAGGACAGTGTGTTTCAGTATATTTAGTAAAATCTGGTTCTCAGATTATTTGAAGCAACTCTTTTAAAACACTGCGTTACAGATGGGAATGTTGGCTTCCCAAAGGTTATGGATTGGTTTTGCACATCAGGTTTACTGTTGTTCCTGTTTGTGTTTCTATAAAAAAATCTCCACTAGGACTGCAGTAAAAGAAATGTTGTATACCTAGTATATGGAACAATAGGCTTAAGCAGAGAGCAATATTTCTAGGGATCACTTTGGGCTACCACAGATATGAAAGCCATTTTTTGTTTCTTAAAGAAATTTCTAGGTTCTGAGACCACCCCCTTCCATGAGCTGCCCCATCTCCTGCCACCTCTAGGACTACCCCTTCCTTCTGCCTCCACAAAGCCCCATGGCTTGCCCCAGTTCATGGGTCTGTTTGGTGCCTCAACATCTTAGGAGAGCCAGATCGACGGTCGCTGGTGCTGGCCATAAGCAGCTCACAGCATCCTGCATGGCTGAGCTGTGTTCCATTGTGCGGTCCCTCCCCTGGGCTGACAGGGCAGCATGCACCGACCAGTGGGCATTTGCAGGTGCTGTCTGTATGGCTTACCCAACCTCACTGAGCCACCACCTCCTGTCACCCCAGAAATCCCCAGGAGTAAAGAAGAGCAGATATTCACTTTGTTTGGAATTTTTCAGTACATAGATTTTACATGCCTGTGGGAATAAAAAGTTTGTTCTGGCAGTCTGCATTGGTTTCATTTTAACTTGCTGGCAGTGTTGATGTAGACCGTACAGTTACAGGATGGCTCTCTGGTGTTTGTAAGATGGCACCATGGGCACATAAAAGCACAGAAGCGTAGAACCAAGAAGCTCAAGTCTGATGTCTGTCACATGTAGAGTGCTGTGCGGCTGTGCTAATACCATTAACTGACAGACATGCACATTCAAGTTCACGTGGGAAATCAGCTGTTCTGCCTTTTACTGCGCTTGCGGTCATGCCTCGGGCAATTGCTGCAGAACAGCTCGAGTGCTGCAGTGAAAGCTGAAATTTGTCAAACACTTGGTGAATGCTCCTCACGGTTTCAAATGTGGTTTGATACCGCCATCGGTTAACAGAATATTTTCTAATAAAAACTGACAGGTTAGTTTGTAACAGAAGATTGGGTCGCCTGAATGTTAAACACAGGAGTCATCCTGTACTGTACAGTATAGTCCACATCAGTGATGCCAGAATGTTAAAATGACACCAGTGCAGATTGCCAGAACAAACTTTATTCCACAGGCATGTAAAATTGCAAACAAAGTGAATACCTGCTCTTTAAGCTGCATACCGGGCCATAAGACACACCAGGAGATGTGAGCGTCCTCCGGGACACTCAGGCCTGTCCTGCCGCTGCTAAGCTCATTCTCGAGCGCTTGTTGGTGACGTTGCAAGTGACAGCACTTTTGGCTGACCAGTCAAGCTTATAGCAGGCCACATCTACAGCAGGTGCTCATTGTTACTTCTGCCTTCACTTTGCACTGTAATTACAGTAACTGCACTGTGTTGGGTGATGTGTAATGAGTTCTGTACCAAAGTTGTGCTACTGACTAGAATTTGAACACCTGTCTGCAAATTGTTTTATAATTATATACAGTACAAATCGTTACCTTTTTCTGCTTGCTGAAGCTGCACTACTTTTTATTTAGCAGAAATACGTAAACACAAACATTGCTGGCCACTAGTGAGCAAAACATTCTTCTCTTTCTAAATTGTTTAGTCCTTTTGTTTGTTTGCAACCTTTACACAAGAGGTTTTTATATAATTTTGTATGAGCACTGTGCTTATAATGACCTGTGACCTGCTCCGTTCCTCTCTTTTAGATTTTTTTTGTCCTGAATTTGTGCCTTAGGGCAGCAAATTACAAATTTATTTGTTATCCAGCTTGTGTCACTTCCTCCTTCTCCCTCACCAGGTCATGCTAGTTGTGAGTTTGAATAATAGGAAGTGGTTACAAAAATCATGCTTCTGGCAAAGCACTGATTTTCATGATCTTAGTCCACCAGGCTAAGATTTCTCTCCTCTTCTCAATAGGCTTGGCCATAGAAAGGAAGCAGTTGAGTGTGACTGAAATCCTGTTCAACTACTAGGTGCTTGGCTTTTGGAACCCACATGTCAAGGAAGCCTGCAGTGACTTTGCAGTCTTGCAGTTACCTGAAATGTCTCTGAGTAATGGAAACCAACCCAACAGTGGGAAGGATAAATGGGTGTACAACACAATGATTCCTAAGTGGCCCTGTCAATTTAGGCCCTGTCCACACTACACTACTGAAACCCTGTAGCGGTTACAGACTGTAAGCGTTAGTGTGTCCACACTGCCAGTGAACCGTCATGATAACAGTTCCGAACCGTTACTGCTGTTCCACATTGTGGGTGATGGGTGACCGTTATGGGCAGCACCCTATCCCACAATGCAGTTCGTGTGCACTGAGGGCAGTGCTGGGGTTACACGCCACGCATCCACACTACAGCTGGTAATGTTAGAGGCAGACACGTTGTTGAAACCACCTTATATGTGGTTTCAACAAGGGTATGTAAACGCTTCTGTAACGTTACAGTGTAAACGCAGACTGTCTGCGGTAACGGTTTGGACCTCTGACGTTACAGAGGGAGTTTTCAGTGTAGTGGACAGGGCCTTATAGGAGATTGCTGATTAGTAGGAAAAGTGACATTTTGGGATATTGTTTTATCTTAGATGAAAGGCTAGTCTCAGAGTGACATTCTGTTTCCAGGTTATTTGGTTGTCTTACAGCTGAGTTTTGGGTCACTTCTGGGTTGCATGGAGTTGTCTAGTACCACACTGCATATGCAGAATACCATACTTATTAACTAAGGGGGATCAACTAAGATTACATCTAAGAATTGTTTTCCATAGTGAAAGAACTGGCAAGTCTAAGCCAGCTAATCAGTGCAGCGATAGCACTGCCACTCATAGCCCCGCAGCCCAGTTCAGGAATATGCCAGGATCAGCAGGGTGGAGCATTTACGCCCCATAGGATGCACTGTGGGCGGGAGGGTCCTCCTGGCAGTGCTGCCACCTGGGTCATCACAGGTGAAACTGCAGCAGAAGCAAGGTGGGAAACCGCTGTGGCACCTGCTCATTGACACACTGAACCCATATGCAGAGCGTCCCTGGGTAGGAAGAGAAAAGTTGATGGTGCCCTGATATATCCAGACACCAAGTCACCTGATGCAACTTGAGAAATTAGGAAGGTTCCTGCCTAGTGCCCAGCTTGATGGAGGTGGCAAGTTGTGATCAGGGTAAATGAGTTCCGATACCTTGGGTAGCCCAAGGGAGAGGTGTGCTGGAGCTGAGGAAGCATAAATAAGTAAAAAGTTAAAAAAAAATAAATATATATTTCTAGCATTGCAACCATTTTTAATGTTATAAAAGGAACTGGTCATGTCACCTGGCGTTTTAAGGTGAAACATTTATTTTAAGATAAGCTGCTTATTCAGATTGACAGAAATTTTATAATTGCAGGCGCCTGCCACTTGTTAACTGTAAATATAATTTTCTACAGAATTAATAAATTTTCTTGTTTATTTCAGCTTTTAATTCTTTATTTCTATATAAATGTCAAAGTAATCTGTGTGCTGTTCATCTTAAAAGCCCCTACAGTTGTGCTCTAGTGACAGTGTTTGACAGAGATGTGCTGAAGTATACAACTACAAAGCTGCATGGCCGACAGATGCTCTATGCTAATCTAAAGTAATTACAGTGATCCTGATTTTAGAAAATGTACTGTAATTCTGTGTTGAATGGGAGGTTTTATGGTGCACTGAGAAACTTCCATATTGTCTAGATCGTCCAAGAATCCATCTTTTCCATGGAGTACCACACTATGGGCCCACCCCATGGATGCAAGTCTCTCCCCCACCCACATAGAGCTTTTTCTCCTTGGCAACGTCATCAGGAGTATACCCCGATCACAGGAATATACCCTATTCAGGCCTGCTGCCCTGTTGTCACCTGATGGCTCCCACTGCCACCCTCCATGGGTATCGCAGTGAGGAGCCTCCCCCACAGAGGCAATCCACCAGATGGACAGGATGAAGTGTCAGTGGCATTGGGGGCACAAGAGCCACAGGCCGTTGTTTAACTGAGTACGTTGGGTAGTGTTCTTGATCTTCAAGTATTCTTCCCTTGGGCCACACTTCTTCAACTGTACATGCATCAGCTAAGACCACATGGAAACTTTTGCAGTGGGGAGCGTCATGATGACATCCCAAGTCAGGTCTCCTCAGTTCTTTTCCTGCTATCGACTGTACTTGGACCTATTGTGGAAACAAATACAACTAGCCATTGTCTGTTATTTTCTTTTTAAGTAATCACTAATATTTTAGCTACCTCTGCATGCTGCCAAAACCAGCTACATTGTTCCAGTACTGAGTGTGGAGAAAAAATCTACAAGGACAACACATCAAATGTGTCTGCTGTTTTAGGCCTCCTCAAAACATGAGGACATGTAAGATTTTCCAGGGCTTCAGTCAAGCAACCTGATCATGCAGAAGAAAGGCACTGGAGAAGTTTTATTAGAAAAACTCCAACAGTCATGGAAAAAGCCGGGTCAGAAAGCATTGTCACCAGCAATCAATTCACTGTCAGAGTCAAAAGAACGCAACAGACAAATCATCATCCAGGCATAAGGATAGGAAAGTTGTTTCCTTGGCAACATCTAGGTTGCCATTGTGACCCACAGGTACTCAGTCTGCATTGCCATGTTCAGCCCTGGTGGCACTGATGCCAGCCCCCAACTGTCAACTAGTCATCAAGGTGGGGCTTGGTTTAGCACTGCCGTCCTACTACAGATGATAGGCTGCTGTTGTCAACAAGTCCAGGCCAGTCTTCACTCGCGGGCCAGCCACCTGGCCAGGGTGTTGTCGCACATGGTAGTACTGGTGTCGCTTTTTAGATATACTTCCTGGCTCTTTGCAGCCTGTACTGCCAGTCGGTTCCTGTATCGCAGGCCCTTTTGACATCAGTTAGTAGTACATGTTGTCGAGGCAAACGTTAGGAAGCATAGGAAACCAGGAGCAGTTGTAAAATTCAAGTTCAATTCAGTTTTATTTTACCAGGAAAACACCATTAGAAACAACTCATTTACAAGGTGGTCCTGGAAGAACAATACCAGAAAGATGCAGTACAGTTAAGACAGCTGATCTGAACCACAACAATTACTCAAAATACTGGGCAGTAAGTGACATGATAACGTGACAATAGGATTACATATCAGCTAGGAATACATGTAACTACTACTGTTGACAAGGTGGGGAAGAATTTCGGCAGTAAGAAGGGCTGAATAAGTGCATCTGGAGAGTAGGAAAAGGGTAGGGTGGAGGGGAAGGCAATTAAAGGAGAAGGAACATACATAGAATGTGCCAGCAGAAATAGTCCCGATCTATCATGTCTGCCTGGTTGTGCAGCTAGCACCCTAGTTTGCAGCTGTCCCACCTTTCCTTTCTCCCCTGGGAAGGAGGAGGGTAGTAAGAGGAGCAAGAGGCAGCAATTATAAGTGCTAGAAATACTTGGTGAAAGTCAGGGAAGAGGGCATGGGGGCCACCACAGATTGAAACAAAACAGCTACCATTTACTGTCATTGTTATGTTTGAGCAGAGACTTGAACACACAGGCCAACAAGTAGCTTAAGTTTAAGGTTTTTTGTAGTGTGTTCCATGCAGAGGGCAGAGCATGTCTTATTGTCGCTGAACCAAATCTTTTTCTGATATGGAAATATCAATGGACCTAACCATGGGGTAGAGCTCTTGCAGCAGGTCAATACCATTAGGACAGAAGCCAGGAGGTGTCAGGACCCCATGTAAAAACTTGGCTAGCAGTCTGGGAGGGGGACTGCCCGGACGTCAGCTCACGCCTGGCGTCAGGCGTGGGTATATGGGGAAAGTCCCTGGCGCCACCTCAGTTCTTTTCCCGTCGACCATAGTTCGGCTCCTCCGACACCTTCTCTAGTAGTCGACGGCCAAAGTAAGAAGCCTTTATTTTCATCCTATTCATTCAGTACACACCTCGTATGTCGTCTCCCTCTCCACCGTGGCGAAAAGGAAAGTGTGCATGTGGGAACCAGATTCCAGACAAAGACGCCGCCACGCCGCCTGCCTCATCTGCTTAGGCCAAAAACACCGGCCTGACACCTGCACACATTGCCAGAAGTTCAATCAGAAGACTTGTGCTAGAAGAGCCAACACCAGCGCTCAAGACATTTCTACTCGAACAAGCTTGCGGCCATGCAAAAGGATCAGGAGCCAGCACATCCTCCCCGCCAGGGACTCCCACCCAAAGATAAGTCCTCGGGAGGGGGAGCGGGGAGCATCACCACAGGGATAAGGACTGGGCCAGGTCTGAGTTCCGCCCAAGTCTCCAGCTAAGCAGGCCTCCTCTTCATCGACCTCCGGCCGGAGGTGTGGTTCGGTTCCAGCCGAGTCCGAACCTTCCGGCTCATCTAAGTCCGCTCCGCCTCTTCCCAGAGGCAAACACTGGGAGTCGAGCACCGTCGGGGACTTCATACTTCCCTGGCTCATCGACCCCTAAAACCATCATGGTCAACCCAGGAAAGCTTGTCTAAGGCTCAGGACAGGCCTGGTTCTACAGACAAGCACTCAGAAGAACCCTCAGGTAGGCAGGAGGTTGCCTGGGCTGGACTCCTCCCTCCCTCCCAATGAAGGTCGCCCTTTCTCAGACAAGCGCAACCCTAGGCGGTTGCCTACTCAATCGACCTGCTCCCGATGCCAGACACTTGAGGTCGCGGATGAAGACCAGCGGTCACACCACAGACGCTGGGATCCTGAACCAGATGCTCACTACCCCAGGGAGCCTGAGCCCCAGGCATCCATGCCTCTGGACCCAAACCCAGTCCTCGAACCCAGCACCGGGCCGAGCGGTTGTCCCAGTAGCAGATATTAGGAATCTTTTCACAACCTGGTGGAATACAGTTAAAGGGGACCTCCTATATAGACCCCCAGACACTGTCCCTGCTCTGCCACCCATGGGTCCCCTCCACCCCAAAGCCTCAAGGAGGGTGAGGAGAGCTCCTATGTCCTGACCCTAAGGGGAAGAGGAAACTCCTGCATCTCTGTCTCCCTCCTCCCCTCCTTCGTGTCCTCCTCAGACGAGGGTGACGCTGGATCAGAGCCTGATTCAGACGGGAATTCTGTCCTCCTTCCTGGGGTCGAAGATTCAGGCTATTTATGAGTGGGACACACAGGACTTGGATCCAGAGTGCAAGTGCCTGGCCAAGTTCCTCGGAGAGAAGGAGCCCAAACCTTGGTAATCCCCCCATTTGTGGAACCTGTTCCAGGACGTGACCTGCCTGATATGGCGCACCCGTCCTCCATTCCTGCAGTACCTAGAAAGGTGGACAGACTTTATTAGCCTCCAAAAGTCTGATCCTTTTAGCCGAAACAGCCAAAGGCCAACTCAGTCCTCACAGCAGTGGGTAGAGCGCAAATAGCCCTCCCACCTGCCTGCTCTGCCTGAAGAGAGAGGAGGGCAGAGGTAGTCAGGCTGAGGGAGTGGTGGGGGCCTGTATCACAACAGACCAGTGGGTGCTGGACACCGTTTGAAAAGAGTACACAATACAGTTCATCTCTATCCTGCTGGTCAACCCCCCAGCCTGTTGTCCATCGGCACACAGTCCCCTTCTAGAAGCAGGATCCTTCAGCTCCTAGAAAAAGGATCTTCAAAGGGTCCCACAGGTACAAAGGGAAAAAGTTATACTCCCTGCTTCCTTGTTCCAAAGAAAACAGGAGACCTTTGCCCCATCCTGGATTTAAACCAACTCAATCTCTCAGTAAAGTACCAGAGATTCAGATTACTCTGGCAGGACTCTTCCCATTGCACGTCAAGGGACTGGCTGTACTTTCTAGATATACAAAACAACTACATGCATATCAAAGTCCTGAAATCTCACAGAAGGTTTCTGAGATTCAGCTTCCAGGACGAGCACTACCAATTCAGGGTACTCCTCTTAGGCCTTTAATCCACTCCCAGGGTTTTCACCAATTGTCTAGTGGTGTGGCGGTGGCCTCAAGGAGGGCCACTTTGACTACCCTTACCTGGACGATTGGTCCCCTCCTAGTCAGAGGAGGAGCTTCTAATCTCCCACGAGAGACACAGAATCTATTTTCTTCCCTGGGAATCACGGTAAACTGGCTTAAAATCACAGCCTTGGCCCACACAAAGCTGCAATTCATTAGGGCTATTCTGGACACTGAGCAGGGGAGCTTTTTGCCCCAGACATGGCAGGCCGCCTTCAGGATCTGGCCAGCAGGCTCCAGAAGGCCTCCTCTTCCCTCCTGGGTTCTCCAACTACTTTGGCCACATGGCAGCTGCCATAGCCACAGTACCCTTAGCCAGACTACACTTGCAAACTTCCAATGGCATCTCAGGGTCCAGTGGGACCAATCGGTGGACGAATCTGGATCTTAGGATCCGATCTCTCATGCGGTACACCGCCTCCCCGAATGTAGGCCCCATCACGACTGTCTAATGGGAGGTCCCATTCTGGAGTCCACTCCTCTCCAGACTTTAACCACAGATGCCTCTCTGGTTGGGGGCTCATTGTAGAGATCTCAGGACCCGAGGGACTTCATTTGCCACAGAAAGCTCTCTACATATAAATGCTCTGGAAATGAGAGCAGTGCTGAATGTGCTTATTGCTTCAGAGACCAATTCTCTGGGTCATCTCCTTGTGCAGACAGACAACACACCAGCGGTCTTCTACATCAACAAGCGGGGGACTCATTCGCACCCCTTGCAGAGAGCGCCATGAGAGTATGGGATTGGGCAGTAGAACAGACTGGATCTCATCTGCCTGGGGTCCAGAACGTTCTTGCTGACAGTCTCAGCCACTCTACTTCTCTGAGTCACAGTGGGAACTGCTCAGAAGTCTCAGACGACCTTTTGACCACTGGGGCCGACCAGAGTTGGACCTGTTTGCATCCCTGCACAATGCCAAGCTGCAAAATATTTTTTCAGCGGCTCCAGGGCCTGGTGTTTTCTGGCGAGATGCATTGTCCCTCTCTCTTGGACAGGGAAGTTCCTGTATGCTTCCCTCCGTTTCCCCTCATTCAGAAAGTACTGCTCAAGTTGCAGTCAGAGGAGCCAGAATGATTCTGGTGGCCCTCTATGGCCCGCTTGAGATCGGTATCCATTGCTCCAGCAACTGTCTCAAACCTCCATACAGTTGCAACTCTCCACCCACTTGCTCACAGGAACAGGAAACTCTCATCCATCCTGCTCTCCACTCTCTTCACCTTGCACGCTGGCTCCTGCAATCCTAGCAGAAGAGAGGCTATGAGTGTCAAGTAGGGTGGCAGCAAGGAAGCCTTCAACCTGGGCCACATATGCTCTGAAATGGAAACGCTTCTGTATTTGGGCTATTACCCGTGCCCTAGATCCCCTGGGTTGTCGTGAAGCATGTTCTTGATTATCTCCTTCACCTTCTGGACTTAGGACTGAGATATTCATCCTTTAAAGTGCATGTGTGTGGTTCTCCGTATATCATGATCGCTTTGAGAGGCAAAACTCTGGCACAGCTCAACGTCCTGTAAGACATTTCTTAGAGAGGGTCTTACATATCAGACCTCCCAGGAGAACATTGTTCCTCCTTGGGTTGCTTTTCATCCTAGAGAACTCACCTTTCTTCCCTTGAACCAGCAGCCTCTTGCAGGCTCGCTTCCTCATGGATGACCCTCTTTCTGGTAGCCATCACCTCCACTCAGAAGGGTTTCCGAGCTCCAGGCCGATTGATGTAGGAACCTCACATAGTTTTCACAGGGACAGGGTGACCCTGCACACGAACCCCAAGTTCATGCTGAAGGTGGTGTCCATGCTGACTCTTAATCAGGACATCAACCTTCCGGTTTATTATCCAGAATTTGGTAACCAGGTGAAGCACTGTTGTAAACCTTGGATGTCCACAGAGACTCCTCCTCTGAACCAGACCAATTATTAAGTCTCATTAGCCAAGCAAATGTTAGGGGCTCCTGTTCAAAACAGGCACTAGCCCATTGGCTGGTGCAATGTATTACTTTCTGCTACCAGCATCATAAACCCCTTTCGAGAACTGTCAGAGGTCACTCTACCAGGGCAGTGGCCTCCTCCTTTGAGCACTCAAAATATCTCTTCAGCAGACATTTGTGCTGCAGCTACATGGAGTTCAGTCCATACTTTCATCAAGCATTACAGCCTGGACATTGCATCTAGAAGGAGAGCAGGTTTCGGACTAACAGTCCTGCAAGGTCTACTCTCTTATGTGCCTTTTCAGCTTCAGCTGTTTACAGCATCTCTTCCCACCCTCTTAGACCTGGATATATCCTTGGGTACTGCTTGGAACTCTGTCCTAATGGTAGTTACCTGCTGCAGAGCTCCACCCTGAAGTTAGTACAGTTCGTAAGAACTTACCGTAACAGTAAATCTTCTAGAGGAGCTCTTGCAGCAGGTATGTTCCGCCTTCCATCCCCAAGTTCTTATTTTGTTTTCATGTCACCAGACCATGGTGGGGACTTCCTGCTCAGTTCTCCAGCATTGTTTCTAGCCGGGTCTCCGAGCGGGAGAACTGAGTGGCACCAGGGGACCGCCCCTGTATACCATGTCGGGCGAGGCCGGCAGGGTGATCCCCTGCCTCAGACTGCTAGCTACAAGTTTTTTCTGTGGGGTCCTAATGCCTGCGGCTTCAGTCCTAATGGTATTACCTGCTGTAAGAGCTCCTCTCGAAGATCTACTGTTACAGTAAGTTCTTGCATAACTGTACTTTATATGAGAGTTTTCTGGGGAGTTAAGCACAAGTTGTCGTGTTTGAACAGTGAACAAATGTAATGGGAAGTTTCAAGGTTAATGCTCTGTACACCCATAGGGCTGCATTACGCCCTCTCCTCGCATTGAAAGGACCAGCCAGTCATTATGTAGAGGGCACAGTGAGGCATCCTATAGGAGCATTTGTTACAAATATTCTGGCCCTATGATAAAGAGTGTTAGAAGTGGATGAGAGCTGATTGAGGGCTGTGGCTATAAAGGAAGTCTACATAATCTGTCAGTGACATAAAGGTTGCTTGTAATGGCCTTCATTTTGCATCGTATGTGAGCAGATGCTTTATCTGTAGAAGATCCTGAGCCTTTGACTTCATTTTTGGTGGTTTCTTCGATGTGCATGGCAATGGTTAGTTTACAATCTAACCAGAATCCAAGATATTTGAATTTGACAGGTTCGAGGATCCCCTGAGAATGGTCCTGATTTGGTATTTACCGTCCTGAGGGTTAATGGGTACTTCTGTGTTAGGGGAGCACAATTTTTTGTTTTTGGCATTGAGAAGTAGCTTTAAACAGAGGAGATTTTGTTGTAGATGATGGATTTGCATTGTAGCTCAAGACAGGCAAGGTGAGGAGAGAGACCTTCTGCGACATACAAGTGTCGATCTGAAAACAGGTGTACACTAGCTGTGCTAATGCCATTGTCGATGTTGATATAAATGGCGAACAGCGGCTCAAGTATGGATCCTAGCGGTACTCCTCAGGAGAGGTTTTAGGGAGAAAGAGCTCTGTTGGTGCCTACCAGTGAGATAAGAAAACCATTTTAATGAAATATTATCCAGTCACTGTTACTAACATGTCCAACAACAACAACTGATCAGCGGTATCGAAAGCCTTGCTTTGGTCTGGAAAAGGGCAGAGACATAATTTTTAGTGTCTAAGACGTTAACCAGTCTAACTTTTGTCAAGGCTGACACAGTACTGTGTTTAGGCCTAAACCCAGTTTGGAGGGTTCAGGTGGTTATTGGCTTCAGGTAGTCTCTCAATTGGGCATTGACTAATTTTCTTAGTAACTTGGACAGAATAGGCAGTAATGAAACTGGCGAAAATTATTATGGTCACTTTGATCTCAGATTTGAACAACGGAATATCATGAGCTGTTTTCCAGTCTTAGGGAATGGCACCTTGGGAGAGTGATAGATTGAACAGGTGGGTAATAGGAGGGGCCAGGAAGAAGTATCCTACTTTAAGAAGAATGGTTCCACTGAGTTGGCTCCAGTGCTTTTATTAGGGTCCAAGGCCAATAGCAGATCTTCAGCCTGTTTAAGGAGACTGGACTGAAACTAAAATGGGTAGATTGGTGCCTGTATTTGAGGAGGTAGGTAGGACCTCCGGCAGGAGACTGTGGGACTAACCTACTGGCTGGGGATGAATGACATGATCCAGCTGTGGCAAAGTGATTGTTCAGCTGATCCAGGATATCCTCACTGTTTGTAAAAGTTTGTGACCGGCTACAGTTTTAGTAGGGAGGAGCGAAGTGAACTATGTCCTTCAGTTTCTCTCAGAATTTGTGATGTTGCTTTTAGATGACTCAGTGCAGCCCTATAGTAGTTGGCCTTTTTGTCTGACTAAGCCTTGTGCAAAGGTTCTTTGCCACTCTAAAGGTCACCCAGTCCAAGTCTGCTTTAGTTTTACGGGCTTTTTCCATAAGCGGTCTCTGTGTTGTAATGCCGATTTTAGCGTATCATAGAACCACAAACAGTTTCTTTTCCTAATTCTAATATTTTTTCATTGGGGCATGTTTGTTGATCACTTCAAAGCCAGGTTAAGAAAGTGGGTACAAGCCTCTGCTACAGGTGGTGTCAAATAAGTCCTGCCTCTGAATCTTACCAAGGGCCACCAAACAATTGGCAGTAGTAAATTTACAGAGGTTCCTTTTGAAATAAATTTGGCTGGTGATTCACTTTCATGGGGTTCCTCACACAGGCAATGGCACTGTGGTCACTGATACTGTAAATACCCCAGTGTGTGCAATTTTGTGTGGCCTATTGGAAAAAATTGGATCAAGGAGGGAGCTACGTTTGGGGTTCGTAAATTAGGGTGTAGATTTGCAGATTAATTGGGTGAGACCAAGTGTATCACAGAGAGTTTTAAAGGTTCAGAGCATCGGGAGTACCAATCAAAGTTGAAATCACCCATACAGATGCATTCGGAAGAGGTGTCTCCTAGGATCTTTTAGGTGAGGGATAATCCCAAGGCCACCAGATGGGGATCTGTAGCACCCAGAAATGAGAATACGTTAGTTAGAAGGAAGGGATATTTTAAGGTAAGGCTCTCAAATTCCTTGGCTATGGAGGTCGAGTCAAGTACGGGACCTCAGATTTGTCCTGACATAAATTGCAACCCCCAGCTGCCCATCTGCTCTATATATGCTGTAAGAGGGGATGTTGATAGCGTGATTTGGTGTAGAAGCTTTCAGCCAGGATTCTAAACTACTACGCCTGGGGATGTGAAATACCCAGGTTTGTAGTAAATTGAACTTCTTAAGCAGACTACAGGCATTAATGTGAAGGAAGCTAATGCCCTTTAGGAAGGAAGGCAAGTAGCGTTGTATTATCAATAACAAAAAAAATCAGGATAGCTATTTCCAAAGGCAGTACAAAGTCTTTCATCTGAGGGTATCTAATTTTAAATCCAATCTGCTTTCACTCAAACAACAAAAGATTGTTCTGTTTTAGTATGAAGTCTTTGTCTGGCAGTTAATTTCTGAATACCGAGTTCGTTGAGAAACATCCTGTTTCTCAGAAAATTTATTTGAACTTTGTCAGTTTGTTTCTTGCTTTTTGCAGTCATATCAACAATATAACTACATACATTTTCACAAAGATCCACACATTTTATAACCACAGATAAGCAAGAGGGAAGAAAAGAGAAACAGCAAGTGAAGGCAGGTAGACAGTGGGAGAATCATGAGACTGTCAAAGTGATAACTTCCTAGGTCTCACAAGAAACTTGATTGCACAGTCTGACAGAAAAGGAGAGAACACAACAGATCCTTGCTTTTAACTCTTTCTACATAAGAGGTTGATCAGGGTCTTATTCAAGCCTGTCACAGTACACAGCAAGTACCTCCTGTGCAGCAGCCTTCAGCCACCAGCAAGGTATTTCATTCCCTGTCATCGATAGGGATGCCAACTGTGAGAGAAAATGTAATCCAGACCTAGTAATGGAGGAGGATTATGAAGAGGAGGGAGGGATACGGAGAAGAATATGACGCCCATGTTCCAGCTCCACTGTATCCTGTTGCAGTGAGGGATTCAGTGGTGTATGCACACCCAGATCTCCTCCTGAAGACCCTACCTTCCAACCCATGATGCAGCAAATGCAAAATGCTATGGAATTTGCTGTGGAAGGAGGGGATTCTCCAAAAAGGATTATGATGGACTTTCTGGGTACCATGTACTCCATCCATCATTGTTCCTCCAGTTTACCCTGCATTAGAGACTTTATTTATTCTTTGGTAACCAGGTAGGCCCACTAAGCACAAGTGCCTGTTTTCAGGGGCAAACCTAGAGCACTGGGGAGGTTACAGTAAGGATCTTGTCAGAGCCGCACAGTATGCAAGTGGAGGTTGTGGAATCAAACCCATGTCTGCTGGAGGTACCAATCTCGTTCACAGCTCATTACTCCAACTCCTAGTTATACTGCCAGCCTCAGCACCTGTGCTGCATGGTGCAGGCCAGACATTTTACCAGCTTTATCTAGAAAGGCTGACAAGCAATACCTTGCTCCTGCTGCCAATCATTACTATGCAGACCCAGCTTGAAACAGATTCTGTAGTCACAGTGACTGTCCATGATGGATACAAGGCACAAAACCACATGAGCTGTATATTGCCAACTGCCAGGCCCACATGATTAAGTGTCAAAATAGCCCATGGAAGGCTGCCAGGGCTGCAGCTCAGTCTCTTCGAGAAGGAACACTGCCAAGAATGAATTACATAATCTGAAATCTTACTTAGAGAGAAGCTCTTGCAGCAGGTTATACATTGAGGACTGGCGCCACCTGGTGGCGGTTCCAACAACTTTTTCTCTAGTAGTACCAATGTGGAATGTCCTCCACCGTCGGCTCCACCCCGATGTCACCCTATATAAGGGAGGAGTTCCCTATCGGCTCCAGTTCTTTCCCCGCCGCACAGTCAGGGTTAGTTAGTTCGCTTCGCCTAGTACCGATCGCTTCCTCCACCGCTAGATTTCTGTTTCCTTGGTTCTGTTTAGAATCTGTCATCGTGATGTAAATAAGTGTGCTTGTGGGCTTACAGATTCCCGCCAAGGACAGACATTCGGCGTGTCTCTACTGCCTTGGGCCCAACCACTGCATCGACGCCTGCCCTCATTGCCAGGCCTTCAACTCGTAGATGTGAATCCGCTCCAAAAGTGTCTTGCGGCCTTCCTCATCGAGACGAAACTCACGGCTATGGAACGGCCTTTCCTCGGGATTCTGACCCTCAACCCACCCACAAGCACAAAGAACACCAGGAGCAAGACAGAGGAACATCCCACTTGAAACACAGGTCTTCGGGATTATAGTCTGGGTCAGGGCATGATTCCTGCCTCATGGCTCTTAAACCTTCTTCTGTGGGCTCCAAGACAGCTTCTCTTCAGCAGATTAAAGTTTTCTCAGCCCTCGAGAATCCAAAGGCTCAGGTAAGACCTCCTCACACTCGGCCTCTTCTTCAAAGCCGACTCCGGGAGTTGAGCAAGGCCTCTGGTTTTCCAGCGCCAGGGCCTCCTCCTTGCCACCAAAACATAAGGGCTCCGACTGATGCCAGCCTCTGGCTTCTGACTGGCATTCAGCGAGAAGTCCTCGAGCTACAAGACCGTGTGAGTGAGTCTCCACGACAAGAAACGATGCCAGTCTCTCCCTAAGGAGAAGCAGACACCGGACTTTGTCTGCCTGCTACCCCTCAGCCCCAGTCCCAGCGATGGTTCTTCCGCCGCCAGTCATGGTTCACCCGCGCCAGCCCACCGGCGCCAGTCCTTTCTCCAATGCCCGTCAGCTTGACACTCTTCTCCTCAGTTGCCGGTCCGACTGACGCCGGACCCTGGCAACGGTGGTGCTGACATCGCCCGACGCCTCGCGTGAGGCAGACACCAGTTGACAAGGGTTCAGATCTGACGCCCCCGGACGGCGGGGCCAAAGCTAGTACGGGCTCGGGCATCCTCTGCCTACACCTGATTCTCCCAAAATACATCTTTCACAAGTAAAGGAGCTTTTACCCACTGGTGGAGACGGTTAAAGACCGGCGCAGAAAGTGCACCTCCACCACTGGAGCCAGTTCCAGACTCTATTGAACTGGAAGGTGGGGGACGAGGTGCCCTCCAAAGAAGCACAAGAAAAGTCTAAGAGGGGACCAGTCCAGTAGTTCCTCAACACTTCCTCTCCGGGCAAAAGAAGCACAAGGGGAAGAGGCGAGCCCTCACCCTATTCTTCTATGACCTCCTATGTAGACTCAGATCCTCCTCCTCAGTCTATCCGAGCCAGACCCAGGGACAAGGAGGGCTTCCTAAATCCCTCCAGATGACCCCAGCTTCATGGAGGTGATGAGGTACATCCAGGCCAACATGGGTTGGGACACTGAGGCCCTGGACCCCGAAAACTGCAGCTGGCTAAATATCTCTGCCAAGAAGACCCAAAGCCGGTGGTCATCCCTCCCATGGTTGACACTTTCCAAGATGTCACCGATGCGACCTGGAAGCACCCTCATTCCTCTCCTCGCTGTGCCAAAAGGCTCACCAGTTCTACTGGGCACCTGCGATTACTCCTTTTACGAACCACCCACTGCAGACTCAGTGGTGATTGCAGCTCACGATCGCTCGCAGAGGCCCAAACATCTGAGCACCCAGCCGCCTGACAGGGAGTCAAAGCAGCTGGATTCCATGGGCTGTAGGTGTACTCTGCTGCCACTGCAGCATCAGTAAGTCTCAACTTCCTGACATATATGGTCCAATTCCAGAACGCCTCTGGGAACAGGGATGGACATAGTGCAGAGCATGCCCGATTGTCCTCAGCAGACAGAGCTTGCTGTTGCTGCAGACCGCTCAGACCTGGGCACCCACGTTCTGCAGTCGGTCTACGACTCTACGGACACCTCCTCCTCCAGGGCGGCCGCCACTGGCATTTGCTCTGATGCCACGCTGGCTTTGGGGGTTCGATGCAGACATCCAAACCAACCTTCTGGATGCTCCTTCAGAGGCTCCGTGCTCTTTGGTGACATGAAGCAGATTATCACCAGGCTGCAGGACTCCAGAAAGGCTATCCGCTCCATGCAGTCCGTGTACCGCCAAAACGGGGCGGCGTGAAGTGCCTGTTAGTGGCCATGGGGGACATCAGCCACAGCAACCTCATTTTCAGCAACATGCACAGCGAGGGGCTTTTGTCATAGATGGAAACAGAGGCAATGCAGCTTCCACCTCTAGACCACCTAAAGCTGCCACCTCCCTCTCCCCAAATGCCTGACTATCCAGGTGACCCCCCGGTGTCTCAACCAGAGGAGCCGGTCGAGGCCACTTTTCACTCTATGGGATGCCTGGAGGCAGGTGACCTCCGATCAGTGGGTACGGGAGCTTGTAGATTGGACGTCACTGGCTTGCATTCCTCATCCAGGTGATGATGAATCAACCATTGGCTTTGAGACAGAGAAAGTCCCTCATCTTTTCAGTGTATTCTCCACCTCATCTCTGAGTCTACAGGGATACCCTGAGCCAATCCAGAAAAGGTGGAGTACCCTCTACAGACATCCCTAAGAGAGGATACACAGACGGAGGCCTTTCCTGTGGCTGAGGCTATTGTTGGCCCAGCCCTAGAACTTTGGCAGCATCCTGCCTCTTGTCTAGCTCTGTCTGCCTAAATGGCCCTAAAGTATGCAGTGCCCATGGGGTCCCTGCGGGGTTCACAGGGCACCCATCGCTGAGAGTCTGGTGACCGCCCAGTGTTCGGGCGCACTGGCAGTTCTGCCGACACTGACTGACCTCCTGATAAAGAGTCCAAGCTCTTGGACCATTCAGCCAGGAAGGTCTATCGGCTTCCTCCTTGGGCCTTCATCAGGAGCATGGCCATCATCATGGCACACTTCTCTCACACCCTCCTAGGGCTGCTGGATGAAATCCTCCCACATCTTCCCGCCAGACATGCAGACCACGGTCAAGCAGGTCCAGGATCAGGCCAAGCTGTCGCCAAACAGCAGCTTCAGACGGCCCTGGACATTGGGGATTCTTGTGCCTGGTCAATGGCAGCCACAGCTGCCTCAACGCAGGGCTTGGCTGAGGTCTCCTTCCTGGTGGACACCTAGCACAACCAGCTGATGTGCCCTTCCTCGGAACTGACCTGTTCAGCCCAGGAGCGCCAGTCACCTTCAGCCATTGAGCAGTCCAGTGCCACCTGGACTCTGCTTCTGCCAGGGGTTCTTGGGGCAAGACCAGCAGAAGAACAAGAAGTCTTTCAGCATTCTTCCCTGCAGCTCAGCAGTCCTCCTTTCAAAGGGACAGCAGCAGGCTCCAAGCTTGAGGTGCCCCGGCCCAAGCCGGACTAACCAGCCCGCCAAGGGAGGCCGAGGTTCAGAGTCCTGGAGCCTCCTCCTCCAAGCCTGCTTAGTGACGGGGCAGGGCTGTCAATCCCTGTCCTGTCACCTCAGCTCTAGGTCCTCTGTGGGGGGCCTACTCCGCCACTTCCTTTCCACCTGGTCTGTTGTCACTTTGGACAGTTGGGTTCTCGAGTGCCTGTCAAGACTGCCTCTGAATTCGGCAGTACCCCCGAGCCAAGCCCGCGCCACTGGAAGGAGTATCCGCCAGACCCAGTCGACTGTCCGAGACAACATTGCTCAGATCCTCCAGCAGACCCTGGCTTTGTCTCCAGGTACTTCCTGGTGTCCAGCGGACAGGGGCTGGTGCCCCATTCTAGATCTGCATGACCTGAATCAGTATCTCCAGTCATGCATCTTTTTGATGGTCACTCTGTCCCAGATCATACCATCCTTGGAGCGAAATGTGGTTCTGTTCACTGGATCTGCAGGACACGTTCTTTCACATCCCAACCGTCCATCCAATCAGCGGTTCCTCCTTCCAGGGTTGAAGGGACCCTGTAAGAGTTCCAAGCCATGCTGTTCGGTCTGTCATCTGCCCCACGGATCTTCACCAAATGCATTGCAGTGGTGGCGCCCATCTCAGGCACCGGGGCCAGGATTATCCTTACCTCAACGATTTGCTCCTTGCAGGTTCCACCCAATAGAGGTGGAGAGGTTCAGGGACCTGGCCTCCAGACCTGCTCCCAATGAGGTCGAGTAAGAACTCGTGCCTCTCAGGTGATGGACTTCATCGGGCAGAGCTCAACTCTCATCAAGCCAGAGCTCGGCTCCCAGAGGACAGGGTGGAGGTTCTTTCTCCTTGCCCAATCATTTCTGGTTGGGCAATTGCACCCTGCCGGGACTTTCTGCACCTTCTGGGTTACATGGCAGCATGCACCTCAGTGGTCCATTGGGCTCGGTTGCGCATGTGCCCCTCCAGCAGGAGCTGGCCACCCAGTGGACTCAGCGCCATGGTCATTTCGACCAGCTGATCACAGTAGCCCAGAAGATGTGGGACGCTCTCCAATGGTGGACCACTCCAGACCAGTTGCAGGAAGGGATTCTGTTTGTCGCCCCAGCAGCAGCAGTCGTCCTCATGACCTATGCCTCCCTCGTGGGCTGGGGAGCCCATGGGGACAGAAGGGGCCCATGGGCTCTGGACCCCGAGGAGTCCCGATGCCACATCAACCTGTTGGAGCTCAGAGCAGTCAGACTGGCATTGTCAGCTTCGCTCCTCAGCTCTGGGGTCAAGTGGTTCAAGTCCAGACAGACAATACCACGACCATGTACTACGTCAACAAACAGGATGGCATGCACTCCGCCTGCTGTGCAGGGAGGCACTCCATCTGGACCTCATGAGCTGATTGGAGGCAGACCTCCTAGCCATCCATGTGGCAGGAGCCTCTAACCATCTGGCAGATGCTCTCAGCCACTTAGGCCAGACATCCCATGAGTGGTCTCTCCATCCAGAGGTAGCTTACAGCCTGTTCTCCCATTGGGGCAAACCGATGGTGGACCTGTTTGCCTCTAGGAAAACACCAAGCTGAGCGGTTTCATGCCGCCCCTCTCAGCAGGGCTGGCTGCAGGGGATGCCTTCTTGAGGCCGTGGACCCCAGGCCTCCTCTACACCTTCCCTCCATTTCCCTTGCTCCTCAAGGTGAGGAGGGACAAGGCGCAGGATCCTTGTAGCCCCAGACTTGCCGCCAGTTCTGATATCCAGATCTCCTCAACCTCAGCTGCAGGCCCCCGGCTGGTTCCAGCACATGACCTGGATATCACTTAATCAGGGAAGGTATTCCACCCAGACCTTCAATCTCTGCACCTCACAGCCTGGTACCTGAGCGGCTAGAGTTCCAGGCTTTGGGTCTTTCCAAGATGTCTACACGTGGTGGAGGCATCTAGAAAGGAATCAACAAGAAATATTATGCCTTCAAATGGAAAAGATTTTCCATTTGGTGTCAGGGCAAGAGCCTGGTCCCTTTGTCCTGTCCAGTGGCTAACATTCTCGACTTCCTTTGGTCTCTCTCCAAGGGGATCTATGGTCATCAACCCTAGGGCGCACCTGGCAGCCATCTCTGCTACACGGTGCGGGCGGTCAGCCAACATTGGCGCAGGAGACAGTAGTCAGGTGCTTTTCAAAGGCCTGGATCTATATCCCCTCGGGTGCATGAAGCTCCACCTCCATGGGATCTACTGCTGGTATTGGCAAAGCCTATGGGCAAGCCATTCAATCCACGATGCACAAGTGTGCCTTGTCACACTTGTGGAAGACATAGCCTTCCTGGCAGCTATCACATCTGCCAGAAGGATAGGGAGTTCCAGGTGCTTTGGTGGACTCCTTATCTGGTCTTCCACAGGGACAAGGTTGTCCTACACCCCCACCAAAGTTCCTTCTGAAGGTGGTGTCAGAGTTTCACCTTAACCAAGTGTTAATCATGCCGGTATACTACCCTAATTACACCTTGGAGGCCAAGTACAGGCTCCATACTTTGGACCTGAGACATGCCTCTCCTATTACAAGGAGAGGACATCGGAAATTTCTGGGAGACGCTTGCCAACTGTTTGCAGACCTGCAGCAAAGTGGACTATTGCAAGATGGATTACATCATGCATAAGTCTGTGCTATGAGTTGGAGGGCAAGGAGCCTCCCAAAGGATAAGAGCTTATTTTACCCGCCATACTGCTGCATTGGTGGCTGCTCCAGGGACATCCCTATCCAGGAAATCTGCCAGGCTGCTACCTGGAAGTCAGCAAACACTTTCATCACCCATTACCACACTGACCTTGAGTCATGCCGGGATGCTGGTTTGGGGCCTCGGTTCTCCAGTATCTGTTCCTTAAGTAGGGTGTGTGTACATTGCCTCCCTCCTCCCGAGAACTGCTAGGAGTCTGCCAAAGAGTGTGGATGAACAACATATCCATGCTCCTAGAAAACAGGTTATTCACCTGTAACAGTAGATCTTCCATGGAATGGTCTCTTGCAATAGTCATTACTTCTGGGAGTTCTGGATAGGTGGCGCTCCAGCACGGAAGTTTCTTCCAGCAGTCTTCACACCAGGGACCATCCACATGACCTCACTTCCTGGGATGCACCCTTAAAAGTGGATGGTCCCTGATAATCTCTGTTCATTTTTCCACCGGCTTCAGCTCTGGCAGCAACTCTTCTAGCAGCAGTCTTCAGACGTGGATTGAACCCATAGCCTGGGCTTCATACAGGCACCATATTCCTATACTCTATAAGAGTGCTACAATAGATGTTTCCGTCATACACATAGGGTACTCAAGCAAAGGGCTCAAAAACTCAGAGTCCTCTTAAAGAGATAAAACTGGGAAGGAAATACCTTCACATAAGTCCTGCCTGACCGCCTTTCAATGGTCATACCTCCGAAACATGGATCATCAAGATGATATTCATCATCGATGGGCACTTCACCCCGCCGACGGCAGGCACTTCATAATCAAAAGAGCACAGAGGTACAACCTCTCACAGAAAGAACATTCCTCATCAATGGGGCATCATTCCTCAGCTTCCCTGTCTATGAGGCCACATACACCATTGACAACAGAGGTCCCGCCACCTTCCCCATCAACGGGGCATACCCCCCATCAATGAGAGGGCTCTACAAGACATCCTCATCGATGAGAACACCTCCTTTATTGATGGAGCACTCTACATGCTTCATCATTGACGGGCTGCCTCCCTATTGACGGGATGTGCTCCTATGCTTCATCATCGACTAGAAGTCTACCACTGTCGATGGGACAGGCATTCACCCTCCCATCAACAAAGGAGCATGTCTTCACTATCCCATCATCGATGAAGCAGTTCCATTGTCAACAGAGCATGTACTCACTGTCCCATCATCGACGGAGCACATCCTACCATTGACAGCACATGTACTGCCTTCTTCCTCATCAATGGAATGTATTCCACCATTGACGGTGCATGCTGTTACTTACCCTTCATCTATAAGACACAGTACATGGTCGATGAGGCATGCCTCTATTCCCCTTCCATCGACAGGGCAGTCCCTGCATTACAGAACAACACCTTTACCTGCATATAATACAACTTGGAGGATCCTTATAAAAGATCGACCATGAAATGCCATGAATATTCTCAAAAACCTGTACCAAAAGATGCGTATGGGGCTGCATTCCACAAAATAATTATATATTAGGATCACAGAGGCCAACCAGCCTCATTTATGCTCATGCATGGTACCCACACATCAGTTGGTGGTGAACAAAGATGCCAAAGAAACACTGGATCACTCTATGGGGAGGTGCAAATTGATCCCTTGTCTCCATGTACACTGGACTCAGAACCAGCTTACATGCCAATTCCATCCTCCCAAGTTCCAAATACTGAAGAAATAGTAAATAGAGTGTTAGATTCTATGGGCTTTGACCATAGCTACGCTCTGGGACATAACCCTCAATCACAAATGACATCTCCGCCTCCATCAAAACAGGCACGCTAGAGCTAGAACGCTCACCAGTCCTGCCTCCTTACAATTATTCAGAAGAATATTTTCCAGATTATCTTACTAATCCAGAACATCACGTGAACTGTAATGATTCTCCTAATACAAGAGGATACGAGTCCCTTCAGATGTGCCATCTTCCTGGGATGACAGGCTACTACAACCACTAAAAGTCATTTCTCCACGGATGACCCCTCATTCCCTGAAATGATGTTACAAATACAAAAAACAATGGGGTTTACCGCAACAGAACAGGACAGATTAAGTAAAGATATGGCTGAATATCTGGGCCTTGGAGGACCCTATCCGGGCAGTCCCTCCTTTTATACCAGTGTTCAGAAATGCGATCACTGAAGCATGGAGTCAACCCATAGCAGCACAGGAGGTACTTAGAAAGCCCACAGGCTGTATCAGGCCCTCTTGATTATCAATATTTAACAAATACGCCACTGCAGATTCTGTGGTTATTGACTGCTCACAACTGCACCGGCAAGCCTAAACATACAAGTACAATACCTCCAGAGAGAGACTCTAAACGTTTGATCATATGGGGAAGAAAGTGTTTGCTCTAAACACACTAAATATCAGAATACTCAATTATATGGGGCATATGTTGCAATACCAGTGTACGGTGAGCACTTCTGCTGGGGACATTATAAACAGACTACCAGCATCCCTGAAAAGAGCAACTCGCAACAATAATGAATACCTTCCTCCTCTGTCTCGACATTTATTAAGATCAGGATATGATCTGGTCAATGCTTCGCTCGGGCCTCTGCAGTCGGTATTCTTGTATGCCATCAGGCATGACTCCAACTCTTCTGGGCTAGCACCTGATATTCAACAAGTGGCTAATGCCCCTTTTCAGGTGACCATCATTTTGGGCTGGGCTCAAATGATACTGGATAACCCACAAGCCTCAGGCAGACAACTGAAGACAGTACAGTACAATACATGCACTACAAACCCGCCCTCAGTATAATTCTTCATACAAAACTGGACCTAATTATACCCAACGTGAAACCTTTAAGGGCAGACAATAAGTGACAAGGAACACAACGAAGCTAACCCATGGCCGCCCCTCGGCCAGCCCGACTTCTTCCTCTCATTAAAGACTTAAGACTTTGACCCAGTCTCCTCTTCTAGGCTGGAGACCTCTTGGGGCTTCGACTAAAGATCAGACTGAGGCCTTTTCCAAAATGGCTCTGTACATCTAGCCACTTTTCTGAGGTATCACTGTTACAGACCGACACGGCCATTCCATTGAGATGCCTCTCGCCTGTTGTGCATCGGACTCCATGTTCCTGCATGAACAGGTCCACTTACTGCTACTCACATGCTGAGACACAATCAATCCTGGTATGGATTATATTCTTCTTTCAACCTTCCACTGCTATAAGCAGCTTCCACTTGATCATGAACAAAGATCACATGAATAAGGGTGAGTACATATACAAAGATTATATGTATTAAAACTCTGCATGTCTTTTTGTTTGGTCAAAAAATATATATATATATATATATATATATATATATATATATATATATATATATATATATATATATATATATATGAAGATATATACACATATGTGTTTATGTAATCTCAAGAATGAGACCCACTGCCTTACGATTTTGATTATATTGTTCATTATTTTAGCTTCTGTTTTCCAAACAGTACACATAATGGACTCACCACTACAAACATTTCAGATTCGCCCCACAAGGTTGCAGGCCCTGACATACCTGGGACCCCTTGTAAGTAAGATTATTAATACAAGATGGATATATCAACTTACTCTATTACTTTACATGTTCTCTATACCAACTGCAAGATTGGTTATACCTTTATGTCACAGATACATTGTTTCATTTCGCAACATTATCTGCTACTTCAGTATCCTATTTATACTGAATGGATACATTTCTACTGTTCTGGACAGACAGGGCATGGTGAATACACAAAACCAATATAAACTGCAAGATCTATCAAACTTGCTGATCCACGCTACCTGGACAACAAACTATGGACAGGTTACAAACCTTGTGATTCTTTCTTACATTTCCAAATCTCAAACATGAGATCAAATAACTCCTAAATCTGTAAGTATCCAAATCATCGTTTACATGTCTGTTCACCGACTGTATCAACAAAGGGCCCATCATACTAACATCTCAGGTTTACACCTGGCGCAGGTGTAGACCCTGGCATACTTGGGACCCCTTGCAATGAGATTACTAACACATGATGGAACTGAATACATCACTTTGTTGCATTCTATGTCTTTATCCTAAAATGGATACAATGTTGCCACTAACTGTCACTGGATTCTATCATGAATTAGATACCTTGTTTCAAAGCAGAAAACTACTAAATTGCTACACTGTAGCGCTACAAAATAACATTGTATTATTTGGGTTACTATCCAAAATTCAGAACCCAATAGGATTTGACATAGACTATCTTTTCAGTGCATGCCACTGAGATATACCAATTACTCCATTATATGGCTGACTTTCTTATGATTTATTACAGTATCTGATATGCCATATCCTGATCGGGTTTACATCTGCTTAAACGCATCTGATGATGCCAACTAATCAGTCTGGCTTGTCCTTCAGCCATAATCCTATAACAAATACTATAATGGAGTGCTTACAAAATCCTTTTTATATGCTGATGCGCCGTGTTCAGCTCCTCTCGGTCCTAATACCACACTAAGATATAAGGCAGAACACCATATGTGTCCACCCACTGCCATATAACTGCTTAGGAATCTCCCAGAAGTAATGACTTACTGCAGAAGCCATTCCATGGAAGATAGATCAGTGCATGAACTTTTGCTGTAACAATAGATCTTCCAGGAATGTCTCTTGCAGTAAGTATTCTCTCTCCAACCTCCTGCCATTCTGCAACAGGAAAACAATGTAGGGTTGGGAAGCTTTAGGTACCTCAGTTCCCCTTGGTCCTTGCTTTCCTGAGCTAAAACCGGCAGAGAGCAGAGATTACAGGAACACCCACTTTTATAGATACAGCCCAGGAAGTGAGGTCGTGTGGTGGTCCCTGGTGTGGAGACTGCTGGAAGAAACTTCCGTGCTGGAGCGCCACCTATCGGGACTCCAGAAGTAATGACTTACTGCAAGAGACATTCCTAGAAGATCCACTGTTACGGCAAAAGTCTTTCGTAACTGATCTTTCTAGGAGAGGTATATGTTCATCCACATGGATGCACAAACCTGGCTTCCAGCTGGCTAAGATCTGTCATCATGGGGTGGAGCAGGTATACCACCCAGGTGGGTGGGAGGAGCCAACTTGAAGACTTCTGGTCCATCTTAAAGTGGAAGAGGACATGACAGAGTGTGGATGAACAACATATACCACTCCTAGAACTACTGTACAGATGAGTAACCTTTTTTTTTTGCCTGGAATAGGAGGAGGACATAGTTAGAAACATTCAAATGCATAAAAGGTGTCAACAAGGTGCAGGCACAGGAACTTTTCACTTCAAGGAGGGCAGTAGAACTAGAGGGCACAATCCGAGCCTGAAAGGAGGAGGTTCACCACCAATGTCAGGAAGTTATTCACAGAGAGGGTGGTGGGCACATGAAATAGTCTGCCCCCAGGGTTGGTAGAAATTCAAGAAATTGTGGGATATACACAAGGAGCCCTCATGCTAAAGGGCAGCTAGGAGGTAGGAAAAGACAAAAATACAGTGCAGACTAGATGGACCTAGTGGTCTCCTTCTGCTGTCAACTTTTATTTTCACAGGAAATTATGTAATCTGCAGGAAAATCACCCTGGGTTGCAGGAAAATGCCAAATCAACCAAGCATGATTGGTAGATAGACCAAACATTTGTTATAGCATGTGAAGAGAAGAGAAAACTTGTGGAACTGCACTGCCAGCCCATCAGTGAACAGCGACACCCAAAATGAGACTCCATCATGTGTTAAATGTAGTGCTAGACTACTTAATCTCCTATATTAAATATACACCATACTAAGAACTTCACCATGTCAATAACCCACAACCCTGACCCAGCTTTATCCTCACACTTCAAACATAGCAACTTAAAAAAAAAAATAAAACTATAGTTGCTACTAGAATAGATTTTTCAATTGAAAGCATAAGGCCCCACACAAGAGGAGCTCTACTGCCATCTAGTGCCCACTGTAGTTTCATCATCTTCTGAAAAATGTAATAGTCTCTGGCTGCCAATGCAAAGAAAAGGCTCATCCAGAATTTACTCAGCCTGAGAAATAGTCCATGAAAATGCTACATAGTGTCTGCCATTTTATTTATACAGGAAGCCTAAACAGATAGCAAAAGAAAAATATACTTCTCAAAATACTGCAAGTGTTTCCCATTTCTAAGGATATAGAAGACGAAAATAGGCCTACCAGGATAAAGCAGATGTCATGGGTTTACTGCATGACAAAAGGATTAACTACCATTAAATTGGCATTGCTTGCTTCAGTATGTCTACTGCACCTGCAGCACTGCGTCTCATCCTGGTGGGCTTCACTGTATATGTAACAGCCTTACTTGCACCTGCTTTCAGTGCTCTGTCTTCGCCATCTCAATCAGACAAGTCTTTTTAGCCACATTTCTTAGAAGTTCGGACAACAGGGAGTTAGCAGCATCTGAAGGGAAGTTTCAAGACAACCTTGCAAGTGATCGCAGTTTCAATCCCTTTATCTCTAGAATCCTGCTGTTGAGGCTTTCTCTGTATCTTTAATTTCCTGGCTTACTTTTATCTCTTTCATATTATGCCATGCCTCTTATGTAGGGAGAAACTTTTTTTTTGTCCCTACTCTAGAAGACAGGTGTTGGAAATTAAACCCCTTTAAAAGAGCAATGTCCAGCAAGGTTCTTAAAGAACAGTTCCACTATGAGGTTAAAGGAAACTGCACAAGTAGTGAAAAGGAATAAAGCACAATGGTGTATATTTCAGCATTTTTAATACATTTCCAGGGTGCCAGATATACAAAAGTGGAAAACCTGACACATGTGGGTGGTGGGGGAGTTGTGCAGAGAGTTACCCTTAAACAACTGCAGTTTTTGACATGCACAAATTTTGCATTTTGCAATATTTTCCACATTTTACAATGGCTTGCACAGATGTGCAAAAATGCTGCACTGCATATTACCAGGCATATCATTTTTGTTTTTGTGCACAAGTGGGGAAAAAATCCAGCCTGCATGCAAAATGCTCAAAATAGCATTCTGACTGGTGTAAGGTTTTCCTCCACACCAGCGAGTTATGCATGGGCACTTAGTCCCTGGGCCATGCTAGACCCATAGAAAATTGGGCCCCATCAGTGTGAAGCACAAGGCTGAAGGCAGAATGTGTCCTTATGCCCTAGGATGTGCATCAAAATGCTATAACACACAACCCTGAGGTGGGGTAATCCACTATCAAATGACTTGTTTATTGTTATAAAAGGAATGTAAAAATAATAAAGGTAACTGTTTTGTATATAAAACATTAACTGTTTAAAGTGATTTTCAACTAGCTGAGGGCAGCTACCACTTCCATATTATTGGTAGCTGCCTCAACACTGATTATTCCAGCCTGGTTTAAAATAACAAATTCTGTCCCATACCTTTGTATTTTCATTAGTAATTTTGTATTTCTCAATGCAGCCTGACAGTTCTGAAACTCCTGGTAATCATGACATGCCCCGCACTTGACACGTGGCGTGTGACATGGGGAGAGAATGGGCGTGCCCATTCATAATGAATGGGGCTGGGTTTTTCGTTCAGTTTTAAGATTAATGAAGGACACGCTCAACTAACAAGAGTCATGTTAGCCGAGCAGTGTCCTTCATTGATCTTTAGGTCGTCATTCATGATCTTAAAACTTAATGAAAATCCAGCCCCATTTATTTCAATGGGCGTCTCTGCTCTTCCTGCTCATACTCACACGTGCTTGAGTGCGGGGCGGTCACGATTAGCAGGAGCTTCAGAACTGCACAGCATTGAGAAAAATAAATCATGAGTAAAAATACAGGTATGGGGTAGCATTTATTATTTAAACCAGGCTGCATTATCAGCTCTTGAGGGCAGCTACCACAACGTGAGAGAAGTGCCCTAAATCAGAACTTCATTTAGAGAAAATTCAAGATTTTTTCCTTATTAAAGTTAATGTTTTAAATACATATTTCATTACCTGGCCACTGTGCAAGTTTAAATTGGTGACTTTAGTAATTTTCTAGGCCGTCCCTGTTGGGAGGAAGGAATTATAAATTGGGCTGATGGAAAAATCACTGTTGTTATGTTCTCCATTCTATGTGATCCATCTGTAAGCCATACAAATCTTCAGCTTGATGAACTTCACCCTCTATTGCTGCAGAAACTGGCATACAAGCTAGCAGGCCCCTTAACAGATATTTTGCCACCTCACTTATTGAGGAAGGGTCATTAACAAATGGAGAGAGGCAACAGTCGTGCCTATACATAACAAGGGATCTAAATCTGAAGTGAACAGTGATAGGCCCATCAGCTTTACTTCCATTGTGGGCAAGATGATGGAAGAGTTTGTTAGGGATGAAATCATGGAACATATTACTATAGGAGGGTTGGAAGATATAAATCAACATGGGTTTAGAGCAGGAAAGTCATACCTGATAGATCTTACTATTTTTCGAGCCAGTTAGCAGTGCCCTGGATGTAGGACTCCTGTGGATGTGTTTTAAGTTTCTGAAAGGTTTTGATTAGTATGCCCCATGCTGTCCTAAGAAGGGAACACAGGGGATGAAGATACTGACTATTATAATGAAATAGATTCACTCATGGCTACCAAGCAGAAGACCGAGGATATGCATTGCTGGACACATGTCTTCATGGGTGGAAGTCATGAGCAGTGTGCCTCAGGTCCTGGGTCCAGCACACTTTGGATTATTTATCTCTTCACTACAAACATCTAGGAACTGCTAGAATTCTAAATTTGCTGAGGATGTCAAGGTTGGAAGCAACAGTGGTAAGTGATGAGGCAGCTAGAATACCCCAAAATGAGACAGAAATTGTAGAATGGGAAAGATCTCACAAACTCAAGTTCAATGTGGAAAAGTGCAAAGTAATGCACATGGGAAGCTGTAACAAAGGGCAGTGTACTTCATGTATGGGAAGAGAGATCTAGGAGTTCTCACTATAAACAATATGTCACTGGATGAACATTGCAGGGAGGCGGTCAGTAAAAGCAACAACGTGACGGGTTGCATTTACATAACATAGTGAGTAGAGATAGGGAGGTGTTATGTCTCCTGTATAGTTCACTGGTGCGCCCCACCTGAGTACTGTCTGCAGTAGTGGGCACCCAGGACGATAAAGAACATTAAATTCCTGGAAAGAGCATAAAAAAGCTACTAAAAATGTAAAGATTTATCCATAAGACCTTATGGAAAAAGGTCGATGGAGCTAAACCTATACTCTTTGGAGTATAAGCGAACAAGAGGGATCTATGTATGGAAGGAACATTGTTTTAACCAGGAATAGCACACTATGGTATGGTTTACAGGCAAGAAAAATAGAGAGACTTGGAATGCATTAGATTAGAAAGGAACATCTGAAAGGGACAAAGAGCCACTTTTCACAACTAAAGGGGCATTATATAAAATGGAAATCAGGGTAGCTGGTTCTTTCAGGGTGGTGAGGATGTGGAACAGTCTGCCTAAAGATATAGTAATGAGTAATTCAGTTGAATCATTCAGGAGCTCACTGGACAGATTTATGAGGGAAATTAAGTTCTTTACCATGATTGAGAACTGGCGATTCACATGGCCTTTGGCTTGTACACAACTATGAAACTATGAAATCTGCATGATCTCGGCGATGGTGGTGCACCAGAGAATAGAACTGAAAATTTAGATCCCGATTTAGACTCTGCACAGTGGTCACATTTCCTTACTGGCTAAACGGCAGATTTGTTTCCAAGAAGGCAGGGAGCAGTGACCTCTTAATAAAAGATTTTACATGTCTTAAATTTTAATTTAAAATAACAGACATGGTTATTTCAATACCACTGCAATTTTAAAAGTTGTTAATTTGTAAATGAACAGGTAATCTTCAAGGAAAGAGAAAACAGCACTGATTCTTTTTGTAACCTTTCTTCAGTTTGTAGAAGAGGAGGCAGGGTCAGGGTTTGTATGGCTTATTGTTGGATCCTATGGAAGAAACATTATAACTACAGTGAGTAATTGTTTACTTCTAGCAACTGCAACCCAACTGTAATGACTATAAAAATCTGCAGACTCACTAGCAGTACCTTTGGAGGAAGGGTCTAGAATTTATTTAGTAAAAGGTTCTGCAAGACAGTAGTCTCAAACCTGGCACCCTCCTGGACTGTATGTCTAGTCAGTAGTGCTTTGTGAAGGTATAGACTTTTCCAGGTAGCTACTTTGCAAATCTCTTGCAGCGGTGAATCCCTTTTAACAACCAGGCAGAGATGCCCCGTGGAAGTGTGCCCTTAGGCCTCTGGGAGGTATCTTACCAGCTTTCTCATAGCAGAATTGAATACACAAGACTGTCCACGAGAGAGATGGTCTTTCTGGCAGCTAGTTTACCTTTGCCAACCTCTCCATAAGTGACAGTTGTGTACTGTAGACTTGAAAGCTTTTGTCTTGTCTAAGTAGTAGCTCAATTCCCTTTTTCGCATCAAGGCAGTGGAGCTTTTGGGGACACTGTTGAGCATGCCTGCTTATTAGGTGCATTTGTGAGGTGCTGTGCACCTTGAGGAGCTTTTAAACTACTATAACTTCAAACTTCTACCTTTCTACTTGGCAGTGAATGACAGCTTTATGAAGATTGCAGTCTTCTCATGCACCATGTACTAAATTGTGCTATGTGTCTCTCAGAAGGCTAGAGGAGCAGTCCCAAGAACTGACTGATTGCAGAAAACCAGGCTGCAACTAATGGTGTCATCAACAGGATTGGATCCTCCCTGAAGGCTCTACAAACATTTATGCAGGCAATCACATAAAGGTGGAGTCAATCCTGAAATGATTAGGCGAGCAGGACAGTAAATGGAAGTTGCTTCTGCAGCTGCAGCTTTGGCCAAAAGCTTGCCTCCCAAGCCCTCCCTCCCACAAACAATTAGTCCAAGAAAATATGCAGCTGTGTTATAGATTGGAAGCCCTAAAGAACACCAACAGGGCTTACAGTGTTTGTCTCGGACTCTCTGAGGGGTGCAAAGGGATGATCTCCTGGGATTTTAGCAAGCATGGCTACCTGGAGCCTTACAGCTAAATCTGGACACTATCCGTAGCAGTTTCTGTAAAGTCTATTGAAATCTCCCTTGCACCACTGAATCTTGAAGTGACTTACCTTGACAGTGCTGTTGGTGACAACCAGTGCTTTGATTTGTGATTGACTTCTTCAGGCTGCCTGATCTGCTGACTTCAAAGGAGAACTGACTTAAATCTGTGGGCCTGTGTTTTCTGAAGAAGCTCTGTTTCTAATACTGGTTCACATTCTGTTTTTGTTCCATCTTTACTGGCCTTTTTTAAATGCAGCCAGTGTTGATACTGCCTGCCCACAGAGTGTAAAGCACAATGTTAAAACTGTATGATATACTTTATATTCTTGCAAAAGAACTTGCATTGTTTTCACAATACATTTTGCAGAACTCTGACTTACAGGTTCAGTGCAATTTTCCTTGAACTATAATAGGGCGACTCTTCATCTTTTCTGACATTTCTAATGCCAGCAGAGCTCGTCATAAGAAATTTGTAGCCCAGGCAAGACTTTGGAGCCTGGGAGTTGCCCATTCCTCACTGATGCCTGCTAGTTTGAGAATTTATTATGGCGGGTACATTTCAGCACACAGATCCTGTGGAAGTGGGTAAAAAGCATACATCATTGCCTGTGAATTTGAAACTGCAGGAGCCCAGCACCATTCCAACTCAGAAGATGACTCTTGAACTAGGAGCACTCAGCAGGTGCTTTTACCGATTTGTGCTTCTGTTAGGCACTTTCAGTGCAACTTTATTTCTTGTTTGCTTATGCTACAATTTCCAACTATTACTAAGTTTGTTTGCCTACATATAGTTATTTATTTACTGAGATCTTGGATTAACACCTTTGAGCAGAAATCTCTTTCATAGGTTCCACATCAAGGATGACACAAACAAGAATACAGATATGTTCCACAGATACAGATACAATACATGTAGTTTAACTGATGGTACTCACAGAGTCCTTTTATTCTGGGATGGGGCCTGTTTATTTTAAGTATTAACTTTAGCTATCAGTATAGCTTCAAGTTGTGTTGGATTATTCCTACAATTGCTGCATCTGTTATGGACCAAATATAAGTGGAGTTGGGGTCACAGCAGCATTAACTGTTGAATCTGCTCATTTTCAGATTGACCACCAAAGTGTTGCAGAGTAGCATTTTTTTAACTCGTTTTCCCCTCTTGTTACTGACCCCATAGGATCTCTCTCTCTCCAATGCTGTCCTTTGGGATCTGGCATGTCTACCACCCAGCCTGAGACCCCCCAGCTCAGTCCTCTGCTCTGGAGCCTCCTCCCACGCCTCTGAACAGCTGATGCCTGGCTTCCATACCCTCCAAGGCCACCACCACCACCACCACCACCACCACCACCACCACCACCACCACCTCCTCCTCCTCCTCCTCCTCCTACCTGATGCTCAATCTAGACAGCTGGCAGAGTGGGAGATAGACATCGGAGGGTGTCTGGAAGTGGTCTGGCATTGGGCATAGGAGCCAGTTCCCTGGGGCTCATCTTCGCTGTCCCAGGGCTGGGGTTTTCCTGCTTGGTGCTCCTCTGCAAGGTGCAGATGTACAGTGATGTCCAGCGTGTAATGGTCATGCTCCTGCACCAGCCCACAGGATGTCCGCCTTCCTCTCCTCCACTGAGTGACTCTGTGCTGCAGTGCTCCTGGCCACCACCAGGGGCCACTGGAATGCCAGAGTGCACACCCACCCACCCAGGAAAGGAGAACAGCCTCTTAGATGCTCGATCCTCTCCCTCCTCGCTGCCGACCCACAGTGCCCTGAGTTCACTCCTGAATATGGGTCATGGCATGATGCGAGATAAGGCAGATGTCTCCGCCTCAGCACTACCAGACTGGCACAGGGTACACCTTATGTGGACATTAATTCATTGATTGTTACCTGTATATGGAGTTTCCCCTCCTCCTTAAAGACTGTATATGAGCCAGCCCGGTGGCGCTGGAGGTTGAGGCACTGTACACCACACCTGTGCCACACTGGTGACCCTGGTTAGGAATGAACCCAAGGTCAGCTGGGGAGAGAGGACTGCGCCCTCTCAGGGAGGGAGAGATTGCCATCCGCTTGTTGATCTCCCTCTGTCGGTGGCTGGAGGACATGTGAGTCAGGAGACACGTTGGCGGGGGCAGAGAAATGGCGGGAAATGGAGCTGGCAGGCTCTGTATGGCTTGCCAGTGCCTGTCCTGGCTCCTCGAACATCTGGATTTCTCTCTGGGGGTGGGAACAGCCAGCACCCCTTGACTTGGCCCTGTCAAGAGGGGCACCAAGAGGGATGTTGGGTGGGTGAATGGTGAGTCAGAGACAGAGTTCCTCCAAGGGACGGACCACAGCTGCCTGCCAGACACCCAGGAGGATAAACAATAGAAAAAAGAAACTGTATAGTCTGTGTTCTCCTGTTTACATCAAATGTAGGTGTACTTCATGTGATGCATCACAGGAATTTACTGTATGTGATTGCTTATTTATATAATGCAATAAACATAAAGTTAAAAAAGGCAGTGGAACTTTGTTCACCTGTGCTAGAGTGCCCTGGGAAGAGAACAGGCAGAGTTACTGACTGGTTCAGTGGAACTCTGATACTTCAGGCAGGAATTTCCTATTTGTCCTAAGGGCTACCTTTTCCCTAAGTAATATGATTGCAAGAGCTGCATCACCCTCCCATGTCTAGGGTACATGGTGATATCTCATCAAGACAGTGTGCCTCATGCCATGAAATACCAGTACTGCACCACCAGTCACCTTTGCCATCACAGAAGAGGGGTAATGGGGACCCAGGGCACCAAAACCATACCCGGGGCATCAAAACCATACCTGGGGGCACCAAAACATGAGACCACACACACAGTGTAATGTCCATACTGGAGCTGGGATCAAGCATTGTGGTGTTTACTTAATAGCTGCCTAGGTGGTAACAGCTCTCCAGGCATTGTCCCGTCCATAATCTGATCACAAGAGCACTTGCACACAGTATATTACAACTGCTTACTTGAGCTACACACATGTAACTCCCCACTGGCCCCTTATTTAACTAGCAGGCACACCTCTCATAGTCTAGGGAAAGAGAAGGTGCAGACAAAGCAATTGCAGTAACACAGAAGAAAACAACAGACTGTGTGTTCTAGACACAGCCAGACCAATATCAAACCAGGTCCCGAGAGAGAATGTTTGCTAAGGGCTATGCTAGGTTTGCACTTCTGGACAGGGGTGCCCAGTAAATCCACTCAGGAAGCAGTAACTAGATTGTCCATACCAGGTTGGGATTCTAGAGTGTGACTTTATTCCAAAACAAAGTTGTAAACAAAAAGCAAAGATGGACCCTCAGGGTTTATACACTTCGTGGCACAAGGCAATGCAGAACACATCTGTAGAAACAGAAACTTGAACCTCCCATATTGCATAGGATTACACATCTAGAATTGTGAAACTAGCTACAGTGAACACACAAAATTCTCCTCGAAGTGGCACTAGGCCAGACTTAGAACAGTTCCCATATAACACAGCATTAGAAATCAGGAATGTGGAACTAGCCACGGTAAACACACAAAATCTTCTGGAAAAGAGGTGCTAGGCCAGTACTTAGCACAGTTCCCATATAGCATAGGGTTAGAAATGTCACACACTGGCCATGACACAGCACTCAAGGCTCAAAACTAGAAAGAAACCCACATACAAGGGTAAACTTCTTCAGTCATTGGCCATGCACTGAAAGAAAACAGGCACCCTTACAGAGCCCGGAAGTGCTGAACTGATCACTCCAGATGGGGGTCTCCCTTTGCTGCCATGTCAATACCCAGCCATTCTTTGAGTTACACCTCACCAAAATACTGAAACTGTAGAAAATAATGCTGTCTTGAAATGTTTATCACATTTAACATCAAGAACACCACTAGTGTAAGGTTAAAGTACTGAACAAATGGCAAGTCACATATGGACATCCACTATTGTCAGCCAACTTTAAAAACATAAATCATCTGAGAAAATCCTCACAGAAGTTGGTGAATGGGTCCCTTTATCAGAGTGTAACCCCACAGAAAAAAGGCAGGTACCTATCCTGGGTAACTCAGAATCTACTCACAGTTTGTACACCAAAGGCAGCTTCACAAAAAGTTCAAGGTTGTATCAGGGATTGCCACTACAATCCTCAGCAGTGCCCTTCATCCCCCATGGGATAAAGGCACAAAACCCCTGAAGATGGTTTCCACCACTTCACAAGTCAGGAAAAGATGTCCTCCACTAGAGTGAGAAATACAGACACTCCACACACTGAGCTGCTCACTCTCTGAGCTGCTACTACAGACTGCCTTTAGAATTCCAAAGGAACTCCTTCTCTCACACAAGCTGTGTGGCTGTGAGAGTTCTAAATGACATCACCTCTCTGCTGTCAGCAGTGCCCAAGCAGCAGAGAGGGACAAGCTGAAAATCCATTTAACTAGATAATCACCAGCTGCCTTCCCTACCTAACACTGACACTGATGGGTTCTAGTAACCCAGGGAACCGGAGAGTTACACATGCAACATATATTCCTGGGGATTTCACATCACCCCCTGCCTGTAGTGTGCATACAGTACTACAACCACTGCTATACACTGAAAACATAGAAAAATGATGGCAGAAGGAGACCGAGGGTCCCTCGAGTCTGCCCATAAAACACCCGGACCTAGTGTCAGACTGGGAACTTGACCCCTATCTTAGTCATCTGCGCCATTACCCTGTCCCACCCATGTTGGAAACCATCCATGGTCCCAGTGCCCACTACCTTTGCTGGTAGACTGTTCCATGGTTCCACCCTCCTTTCAAGAAATGGTGCTTTCTCAAATCCTTCGGAGCTCCCAACCCTCAGCTTCCACTCGTGCCCACGTGGTGATGTTGGTGTTCCTAGTGAACAGTATCATGTAGGGCACTCAATTTATGCCTTTCAGGAACTTAAAGTCTCATTCATATCCCTCGCTCCCTCCTGGCCTCCGAGTACATGTTCAGCACTGTTAGCCGCTCTCATAGGAGACCTCAAGGTCATGTATCCTCTTCATTGCCCTTCTCTGCACAGCCTCTATCCTGTTCATCCTAATCCTTTCTTACATGAGGGCCCCAAACTGGACACAGTACTCCAGGTGTGGTCTCACCAGGGAACAATAAAGGGGGAGGATCACTTCCTGCTCCTACTGTCTATTCCCTCCTGTATATCCCAACATCCTGTTTGCTTTGCTGTACGCTTTGTTACATTGGCTTGATTGTTTTAGACCATCACAAATGATGATGCCCAAGTCTTGCTCTTCTGAGGTAGTACTAATTTTAACCTCATATAACCAGTACTTTGTCCATGGGTTACCTTTCCCTAGGTGCATTACTTTGTACTTCTTCACATTAAGCTTCAGCTGTCAGGTTTGACCAACTTTCAAGCCTTTTGAGATCTTCCTGTGCTCCCTAATACTCCCTGTGCTGTCTACCCTATCGCTAAGCTTAGTGTCATCAGCAAAAGGCAAGATTTCCTGAATCTCCTTGCAGATGTTGCTAATGAACATGTTAAAGAAGACTGGGCCCAAGACCAATCCCTGAGGAACACCACTTGTGACATCACCCTCAGATGATCTCACCATCTCATCCCATTTACAACAACCCTCTGTCTTATAGTTTTATAGTACCCAGCTCCTTGTGTAGCCTATTGCCCACCCCATGAGACACTGTTTCCAGGTTTACCGAACTAAAGGTACAATTACACATTGCATTTAAGTTCTTGGTTTCTTTCAACCCTACAGATCCCTAACCTCTCTTGCAGGTTCCTGGAGCCCGCACTCCCAAGACCATTTGTGCATTGAATTCTCCCAGGCAGGGCGAGCACTTATCTGGGGGAAAGCTGGGCTGGCACATGTCTCAATCTGCCGCAGTAGGCCAACAAACAGAAAAGCAATATCAGCATAAGAGTCCTTATTAATGCATAAGCCATGGCTGGTCTGGCCATGTGTGCCTCCCTTTCACACTACACTGATAGCTCTAGTGACTAAAAAAAACAAAAACAGATTCCCATGTCTGGCCTGTCGATGGGGACTTACCAACCCCAACTCTTGCCAGGCCCTCTCCTACCTGATGCCCATTCATTCAGCTTCCTGCCAGGGGTTCACTAGAACTGTCTAGGACTTTACACAATAAGCATTACTATTATGCAAGGTTAACTTTCAGTTTTGCTCCAGACAGAGACTTCTCTCACATCTCTTCACTGCTGGGAGTGAACCCATAGGGTTCTGGCAACCTTCCTTTAGGGTTGGCCAACAACTCTCCCAAGAGTGTTTTTTGGGGTTGATGTCTGCTCCTCTCAAGGTGAAGTCCTTGGGTCAGCCATCCCTCTGGCTGCTGGCAATGGTCTTCTTCCCTGGAGAGCAGGCAGTAGGGGACCAGTGCTACCTGATCCCATGGACCCTGCCATCATCCCTGAGACTAAAGGCCTCCAAGGCCCAGTCCCAGCCAAAGAGGCCGGACTGCTCCTTCTCTCTGTTTCCAGGAAAAGCCCAGCCTAAGTTGACCTGATGCCTTCCCTTATATGAATCATTGGGGAAGGGCAGAACTATGTATGTATGCTCTGGTTTCCACCTTTAGCTAAGTCAGGCCACTCCTGGATGCGGCCTACCTAGATTTCAGTAAGGTCTTTGACACCATTCTACATAGGAGACTCATACACAAGCTGGCCGGCCTGGGAGTGGGTCCTAAAGTGATAAAATGGGTAGAAAATTGGTTGAGGGACAGGCGACTGAGGTGTTGGTAAATGGAGTTCACTCTGAAGAGGGAGAGTGACCAGTGGCATGCCACAGGGATCAGTCCTAGGGGCGGTCCTCTTTAATATCTTTATTAGTGACATTACAAAGGGGTTAAAGGGAAGGTATGCCTCTTTGCAGATGACACAAATATCTGCAACAGGGCTGAGACTCCAGGAGGGGTGAAAAAAGTGAAGAAAGATCTAAGCAAGCTTGAGGAGTGATAGATGATAGAAACATTTAAGTACCTCAAGGGAATCAAAAGTTCAAGAGGGTAATATCTTTCAGAAAAAAAAGATGTGCAAGAACAAGGGACACAATTTGAAGATGGGATGGCTCAGGGGCAATGTAGGAAGTATTTTTCACAAAGAAGGGTAGTGGATGCATGGAACAGCCTTCCTGAGGAGGTTGTGGGGTCAAAAACAGTGGGGAATTCAAGAATGCATGGGACAGACATAAAGCAATTCTTGAGGGGATGGGAGGAAGTAGGCTGTTGGTTAATAAGGATCTGCAGCTTATACAACAGGTAGAGAAATGGCAGACTGGGGCCAAGTGGTCCTATCTGCCGACAAAGTCTATGTTTCTGTGAGTGGTCAAGAGTCGCCTAACTAATGAACTTGCTCAGTGGAGCCTTTTCCTGGTACAACAAATAAGGTTCAATGTGAAGAAGTGCAAAATTATGCACTTGGAGCACAGAAACCCAGGGGTGGAGTACATGATGGGAGGCATAGTACTGGAGACCACCGAATAGGAAAGAGACCCTGGAGGTAATCATACCTGAGGACCTAAAGGTGGCCAAGCAGTGCAGCAAGCCAGTGGGGAGAGCAGGTAGGATGTTTGGGTGCATAGGAGGAGTATCACCAGCAGAAAGGAGGTGTGATACTGCTGTAGAAAACACTGGTGAGACCACATCTAAAGTATTATATCCAGTTCTGGAGGCCAGATCTCTGGAAGAACATAGAGCAGAGACAGTCCAGAGGAGGGTAACTAAAATGGTGCAGGGTCTGCACTAAAGCCCCATGAGGAGAGGCTGAGGGACCTCAATCTGTACATCCTGGAGGAATGGAGGGAGGGGAGGAGATATGACAGATACTTCCAAATACCTCAGGGGTATTAATAACGCATAGAAGGGCAGCATCTTTCAGAGGAAAAGATGTTAAAGAACAAGGGTCATGATATGAAGCTGGAGGCGGGTAGACTCCAGGAGAAATGTAGAAGTACTTCTTCACTGAAAGGGTGGTGGATGCATGGAACAGCCCCCTCCCCCAGCAGAGATGATGGGGGCAAATACAGTGATGAAATTCAGAAATGCATGGGATAAGCATAAAGGAACTCTGGTAAATAGGAAGGTGGGATATAGCTGGAGATCGAGTAGGCCTGCGGTATTATAGTAGGCAGGGTAAATGGGCAGACTAGGTGGGCCAAGCAGTCCTTATGCCATCAATTTCTATGTTTTTATGTTACTCACAGCATGAACATCCAGACATCCTGTCTCAGACAATTTCTCCAAAGAACAGCTCTCAGGGTTGACTTAACCCTCCGAGTGCTTTCTGGCAATTTGACCCGAGATGACTGAGGACAGAGGCTGGTTACTCTCGCCTGCCTATAAATCCTTCTGTATCTGCAACAATCTCTCAAAACTGGTGCCATCTCCTTTGTGGGTGGTACTGCCCTCCTGGTGCAAGGGAGATTGCAGTAAGTCTCCTACCTCACAACCAGCGCGGGCTAGAACACTCGAGAGGCCTTACAAGTGTACCATGGGGATCTACATGCAATAAGTTCTATTCTATAGGAAGGTATAGCACATTTCTGTTTCTTACTTATAATATACTTTATAAGTAACAAATAGAAATGTGCTAAGACTTTCCCATAGACTTTGCTCCAATACTTTGCTTGGTAAGCAAACAGAATCCTTAGTGGGCTCATTTCCAGTTTGCAATGGGGGGCAGAGAAAAAAAAAAAAAAATCAGGAAATACAACACAAACAATTTCAGCAGTAAAAAAAGGTACAAACTCAATATGTCTGTCTGTCCAGTCACCAAGTTATCAAATGTACAGGACATAATATATACAAAGTCACTAATTAACAGAGTGTATACACAGAGCTGAAACATTCAGAACCATAGGTACAAGGGGAACACAGTCCCAAAATATGTAATAATGTAAATACTGCTGTATATAATACCCGTGAGGAAGGCCCACCACAGACATGTCAGGGAAGAAGCAAACAAACCAGTACCCATTAATTAAGGAATACCTGTAGGGTAATTTGGGCAGGCAAAGGAACCTTGTAGCACTCCTTAAGCATAGCTTTTGCAGATTGGTAATGGTAGTGAGGGAAGAGGGAAGACAGTTCCATATATGGGGAAGTCTGCACCTAGGCATTTGTAGTCTTTTCCTCTCCTCTGACCTTAAAGTGTAAGAGGGACTGGAAAGGGGAAAATATGTTACTGAGATACCCCAATAGTTTCCCAGATTGCTACTCGGCACCAGCAGAGCAATATGGAGGGATTACCTCCTCGGGAGTGAGGCCCAGTCTTGGTCCGTATACACTGTGCAATGACAGGTGCGGGGGATAGGCCAACACAAATCTGCAGAGTGAATTGAAGAGGACGTGAGCTTAGCTAGGCAGAGGAGGAGGCTCCAGAGATGACTACATCCCAATAGTTAAGCAACGGAAGATCACACGCCCACCAAAGTTTTTCTGACTTTAAAAGGGAGACAGTTTTAACTCTATAGAGAGACCCTAGTTTGGTGAAACATTTGCCCACTATATGGTTTATTTGAAGTGAATAGTCTAGCTGTTGATCTAGAAGGCCGCCCCAAGAAATTTATAGGAAATGACAGAGTCGATGGGGTCACCAGATGAGGAGCTCAGCTTCAGAGTGGAGGGAATTGAACACAACCAATGAGCAGTGCCTAAGAGTATAGTAACGCTTTTATGATTTATTGCTAACTAATCGATGAGGAGCCATTTCTGCACATTAACGGTTGGACTGAAGAGAAAGCCCACTTTCAGAGATGGAGTGACCAGAGGAGAAAATTATGATATCATCCACATACATTTGGGATTTGCATGCTTTTAGGGATATGGGAGATCAATAATGAAAATGAGAAAAGAAGAGGGATAAGAACTGACCCCTAGGGAACTCCAAAAGAGACTGGGAGCTGAGAGGAAATAGAGGACCCTACTTTTGCTGATTGGATTCTAACAGATAAGAGTTGAACCAGTATACGAAGGAGGCGAACACGGTGGAGGCTAGCTTAGCTAAGAGCAGGGTATGATTAACTGTGTCAAATGCTTTAGCAAGTCTATGAAGATAGCACTGGCTCCTTGGCTGGCATCCACGCAAAGGGATGTGGTCAGTTATTCTGAACAGGAGGTAGAGTTGGAATAAACTGAGCAGAAGCCCGATTAGAAAGGCATGATGAACCTTGGTTTATAAAAAATTATAAGGTTGTTTACTGACCAACCTGGCAGTGCAGCTAGATGTTAGAGCAATGAGGTGTGAGTAATCTTGGTACATTTAACAGACCTATGTTTGATTCCTACAACCTCCACTTGCATACTGTGTAACAAGAAAGTCACTTAACTTCCTAAGTGCTCCCAGGTTTCCCCATAAAACAGACACTTTTGCCTAATTTCTTCATACGTGGAGGTATGGATGAGGTTTTAAACCCATTCTCCATTTGGTCTGACAACCCAAAGTAGCCAGTCTGCTATTCATCCATGTCAGTGTTGATGACCTCATGCATGCAGACACTCCTTCCAGTGTCCATGTGAAACTTCAGTTTTGGCAGTTCGTCTATTTGTTCTTTGTGGCCAAATAGTACATATACTGTATGATCCCTGGAGCAATATATTTCTTTGCAGTTGTGAGCTGAATTCTTTCACAGTGAGCTTCCATAATTTCCCAAATACAAGCAGGCGGTATGGAAAGCAGAACCCATAATTTGTCTCTACCTATTTGGTGATGCAGGGTTTTAAATAATTGATTAGCAGTTTTTTCTTGGGACAATACTAACTGTACAGAAAGTATTTATATAGGTTTCTAGAAGTGTTGTGTTTGTTAAACACAGTGAGGCAAGTGCTATGCATTTTACAATGTTTTAGAACTTTTATGAGCAAAACGCTAATCAATTTTTAGAGTTAAATAAAACCCTATGATGGCCCTGTTGGCTTGACACGTTTTTCCAAGCTTTCTGATATCTCCTTGGCCCACTGGCAACCAAGGTCCATGGTTCCATTTTTTCAATTCGACCTCTAAAGCTAGTTGCTCCTCAGTCTTTTGGTCTACCTGGGGTTCAGGAGCATACTTGTTGGGACTGTCCCAGGCTCTTGTTTGGGGACATCTGGTGTGCAGTACAGTACTTGGAAAGGGTGAGGGAGGGACATAGCTGCTCTTAGTGGAGGATTTTTCATAAAGGGTTTGCTGTGTCATCCTGATCTTCTGGTTCTTTGGCTTCCACAACCACATCTGGCTCTTCAGTGACAACTTGGCTGCAGTCCATCTTCTCAGGCTCAGGCAGGGTCAACAGAGGACTGACCATAATAGTCACAGGAATGGCCAAGGTCATGAAATCGGAGGGTATCATCAGGCCTGGTGTGCGACTATGCTACTCCAGATTGTCAGCCAGACTCATTTCTGACCATGACCCACTCTGCATGGTGAACTTGCCACACTCCACTTCCAGTGCAGAATCGGTCAGGGAGGACAACCCAGACCACCTCTGGAACCACACCTGATCACCAGTGGACTTCTTAAATTCCACACCCTGCATCCCAACTGTTGCCCATGTCACCCTAGGCTATCTGACCAGGTAAGCATCTCTTCCTCAGTGCTGGCCTATGGTTAAGGCTTTCTCTGTTTTGCTGGGCCCCTCAGCTCAGGCTACAGCTTCTTCTACGGTCAACTTTGTTGTAACTGGGTCCAGAGTTGTTGTGTTACTCTGATCATGATTCCAAAGTGTCCATAGTTTAGGCATTCCTCCTGGGAACAATGTGTGGTGCTGACCTCTGCTCCCAGTATGGCATATTCATAAAAAATATCACATATTTTACTGTCTATACTCTGCATGTGTCACCAAAACAGCGATAACAGTACCCTGAGTGTGACGTATGGGAGCAACCTCCCAAGACCTGTGGTCTGTTTTTCCAAGAAAGATTCCAGGGCCTTCCCCACCCTTTGCAAGCAGAGGGCCTCATACGTTGATGGTGCAACCATTCCGGCCATGCTGTCATCAAGGCCTAATGGCGCTGTCGTTGGTCCCCTCTCTGACATACACGCTCATACCACGCGGCACTAGTGGTTCATCAAGGGAATGTTCTGTTTAAAATTTGCTCACCTTTTGTATTTTCAGCCCACTCACATACCATTACTTGCATAGTCACCAACAAAACGCATGTATGAATTTTTATCACACAGTGGTGCACTGTCATAAATCAAATCATGTACCATTTATCTGACATCAGAAACTTATGTTCATAATGATCATAAGTGAGACTGCTATTGGGTAGGCTATATGCTGAAAATGGAAAAACACATTTATATGTAACCCTAAGCGCCGCTATCCCTGAGGTTACTACCTTTGCCTGAATTTCTGACCACAGGTTGAGGGGCCTGGATTCTGTATTAAGGTGCCTCCAACCAGAGTAACAGTCATGGGGATTTCTTTCTAACCTGTTATAGCCTCCTGGAAGCTATAACCACTCACCAACCCTCCTAGTGTTTTTTCACCACAGTCAGCAATTAATATTAATAATATGCACACACCCTTCACATTTACCACCAGGGTCTGGCCATCAGTAAATGCCCTGGACACCCTGAAAAGGCAAAGTTAGCAAACAAATATACACATCTAGTACTGCAACCCACTTATAATATGCACACAACCAGGTTAAACGTAAAACAATTGGATTTATTCAGGGATCGTGAACAAGGAAGGGCGTGACTTTAGTTAAATGACTGGTATTCTGATTAAGTTCAGGTTCTTGGCATGCACTTTCTAGTCCCAAATAAATAGTTCTACAACAATGAGTACCCAGGATGGAATGCTGGCTAGCCAGGAGTGTTGCCTGGGTGGCTGGCATTGCAGCTGTTGTTGGGGCCCTTGATGGAAAGAAAAGACAGCATGCACAACAACAAGGTGATTATTTGTAATCCTGTCCAGTTGGCCCAGTCTCACGAAACCCAGAAATTTAAAGAAGAAATTAGATGGTACCACAGATAATTAGGTGACGTGTTGCAGGGAGCTACCCTGGTATACCCACCCTACCAGTTGGCTGTGATGTTGCTGGTGATATGGAGACCTCGTGTTGTTCATTGATGAGCATGGGAAGCAGGGCCATCACGACACACCTCCTCTTCATGGCCTTTCCTCCAGGTGGCGCAACCTGCGAGTTGTTTCTAAGCAGGGTCTGGATCCCTGAAGCCAGATTCACGCTTCGACAGTCTCTGGGTGCAAGGCAGTTGGTCTGGGCCAGCTGGCAAAGGCCCAGACGTGATGAGCACATTGGCTAAGTTCAGTTTGGGTGAAGCCTCCAGCTGGTGTAACAAAGCGGATTGCAAACAGGCTGGCCTCAACCCACGAGGAACATTGAGCACATTTAAATCAAACAGCATTAACTTTTCCAGATTGGATATAGTCTGGTTGCTATTGCAGTAGATTAACTGAGCAAACCTCTCGATCCAAATCGGTTTCGCATACCAGCTGGGTCAGAGTGCTTCACAAGAGCCAGTCTTCAGTCCGGCTCTCAAACAGTGCTTTCAAACATCTCCGATGCTTTCTGCAGCAGTTTCAGTCATAAATCTGATTATTCCAACTTCTGGAATCAGGCAGTCAGGAGAACTGGGACAGGGAGGCACTCTTCCCACCGATTCCCCTATGCCTCGCTCAGGGATCAGCTACTCAAGCTCAGTTGTTCACTCCTCACACGCCAACTCTAACTGATCCACTTTCTCGTATAGTTCTGGGCATTTCCTTTGAATTCCTTAGTGTGGGTTGCCTGGGGAAGCTGTCAGTCACAGGTTGGACTCCCCTTCAGTTCAGTTTAGGTGCCAACCTAAAACTAAAAAAAAAAAAAAAAAATTTCTTTCCATGAGGCACTTGGGCTAAGGACTCTGAGGTCCATGGAGTCCTATTGGCTCACTTACTGGAAGTCCCAGACCAAACATGGTGGCTCCCATTCCAAAATGCAAACTGCAAGGAAAGAAGGTTAAACAAACTCTCTATTTTGGGGGTGCTTGGAACCTGAGCAAGATTGCTGCATGCCTTAGAGCTCTGGCACTTACTCTGAGATAAAAACAATTACATTGGGAAAACTTTGCTTAGTTTAATACCAATCGATCGCAAATTGTATCGGATCATGTATAGTACAGGATGCGAATCCATGGAAGGAGAAAGGGTCGAGATGGTACTGAGTCAAAAATACATCTGGAGCTCTGACCATGCAGGTGACACAGGACCAAGACCTAGACCATGGTGAGGGAACTTCCTGAAAACCCTGCAAACTTTGGTGCAAATTGAATTTATTAATAAATTCAGTAACAGAACTTTCAATACGTTTGATGCATTGTTGAAAAGGTTCACTGCAGTCGAAACCAAAGTCAGAACAATCACGCTTACCTCAGTGGATGCTAATGAGATGGTGGAGGCATGAATGGGAGCAGTTGCAGCAGTAATTAAAGAAAACATGCATCGGAGTCAAGATTGAAGACCTTAGAGAATCATACAAGATCTCAAAATGTTCATCTCCTAGGATTACCTGAGGGTTGTGAGGTGCTCACAGTGTGATGTTCCTTCAGGACTGGATCATGCAGTAGTTAGGGAAGAGGTGACCGCTGTGGTTCAGTGCTTCCGGAAAACCTGTCGCATCACCCTGAGAGGCCGTAGCAACAATCCTGAGGCCCATAGAACCGTGGCAGTAGTAACAGAAGTTGGCTCTTGAATAATCTGTTAGCCCTTGCTAGGCCAAAACAAATTGTACTCAGGATGGCCAGCAAATCAGGCTGTTTCCTGATCTTGGTATGCTACAAGACAAAACAAAAAAAAATCTGATGGGGCCAGAGCATTGCCTCGTGAAGCTGGTATTTCCACAGCCTAATTTTCCTGCATGGCTGCGTATTACCCACCAGGGCAAAATTTATATCTACACCAATCCTGCAGATGCTGTGCCTTGGTGCCAGAAGAAATCCTCGGTCGCCCTACTAGTTCGACAAGAAGGTGAGTCGGCATTGGGTGAAGAACCAGTTTGAAGACTGATTATCTAATGTGTGCTATATTGTTTTGTTAAATAGAGGGATAATTGGGGTATATTGTTGACCCAGGGAGGTGGGAGTTTAATTTGGAGCTGACCCAGGGAGGTGGGAGTTTAATTTGATGTTGCCATTTCTTTTTCTTTCTTTGGGACAGCTTAAATACTGGACTATCTGGGACTTTTAGTTATCATTCCTCTGTGAGATTGTATATTGAGCTTCACAACGTACTATAAAGCGATGCGTGCAGTTGAATTCAGGGTAGGTGCCCACAAAACAATATGCATGTAACCTGTTTTTTTTTTTTATTTAAGTGCCTTGTTAACCTAAAGGTGTAGGTATCTTGTGTTCTATATATTTAGCACTCTAGGGTGCTAACATACAGAGTTGTGCCTTCTAGTTAGTCTTTGAATTAACTGTTTATAAACTGTTTTTTTTTTGTTTTAGAGTTTGTGGCTCTTTGCTTTGCACCATTCTGGTGCTCTTACTACGGGAAGTATGGTATACATTATATCTAGACCCTCTGGTAGGGTCAGGACTTGGAGACTCATGCTTTGTTAATTATTTTAATATTACCATACAGCTCATGGACTCTTCAACAACATTTAATGTCTGCTTTGCAGAATAATTGATCAGGAACCCCCATATGATGTATCTTGTAACATTCAATGGTACATGTCGAGTGTATTAAGAGGAGTGGTGCCCTCCTGGTTATTGAACTGTATTTATGTAATCTTGCATGTTAGAGAAAGTAACTGTATGTCTGTTGTAAAATAATAAACATAGGCCCAGATTTTTCAAACTGCGCCATTCTGAGGCGCAAGCCCCGCGCTGCTCAAAATAGTTAGGCAGGGTGTTGGGTGATATTCAAAGGAGTTGCACTATTGAGCAACTCCTTTGAATATCACCCCCAGCCACAGCACTTTGCAAATGGCGCAGTGGAACTTGGCGCCACCGCAAGTTGCCAGAGTTGAGCATTAACCTTGCGGTGGCGCAAGTACCATTGCGCCATGCTCAAATTTCCGATATTCAAAGGTGACATGCAAATGGGGCCTATAATTTATGCAAAGGCGCGGGGCCATTTGCATCTATTTATAGCTCCATTTGCATGCCATTTGCATATAGGTGCATGATCCCGAGACTTGCTCCTGGCCACCCTGCCAGGCAGTCAGCCGGGACCGACGATGCTGGTATCGCTGGTATCTCACAGGCGCCCCCCACAGTATTTCAGGCTGATCGCTGGCAGTACAGCAGTAACCTTCATTATCCATAGCTGACCGCAGAACGTGGGAACCCTTCTGTGCCCGACGCGGCAGCCTCCCCCAACCAATACTCCCTGTGTTAGTGATCAGCGATTGCAGGCAGAATGTCACATCATAGTCCCCCAAACATCTCCTGCAGCAGTGTCCCCCCACCCACCTACCTAAGCTTCCATCCCGGCCTCGCGCAGCCGGGCGGGGATACAGTATCCCACTCTGCCGTCGAGTCCGCTTTGCCGATGATTGTACCAGGTTATCGCGTTGCGTTACAGCCACGGGCGCAGAAGTTCACCGCATATGACAGTCCAGATTTAGAGTCTGGACTGTCGTGGGGAGTGGCGGCTGCACGCCTATTGGCTGTAGCTCTGCACCAATGAGGCGTGCAGCCCCTACCAGACAGTCAGTCGGGCGGTGGCGGGCGGCAGGCGGTGGATGCTGTCGCTCGCCGGCCGGGGAGCGGGTGGAGGGGCTTCTGGGTGGGTGGGGGGACACTAGACACCAGGGAGATGTTTGGGGGTTGTGATGGGACATTCTGCCCGCAATCGGGCTTTTATGGTCCACTGGACCACCAGGGAGATATTCGGGTTGGGGAGGGTTACATTCTGCCCACAATTGGGCACTGGGGGTTCATACACGCTCTGCCTGCAATCGGGCTGTGGGAGATGTGAGGGGGGTTCATGTAACCGTACTGCCCGCGATCGGCTAGGAGATGTGTGGGTGGGGGGTTCATGTAATCCTACCTGCCCAAGCATCGGCTGGAATATGTGTGGGGGTTTCATGTACCTGTACTGCCCGCGATCGGGCTGTGGGGATATGTGTGGGGGTTTCATGTAACTGTGATGCCCTTGATCGGGGCTGGTGGGGGCACACAGGACGAGTTGGGGCCAGCCAGGGGGTGGCAGCTGCTGTGTGTGCCCTGCAATGCAGCAGCTCACCTGTGGGTGGCCCTCAACTTGATCCTTTTTTGCTGCCAAGGTTGTGCAGGCGCAGGTTGGGGTTGCGATGCACAACTCTCTGCACAACCCGACTGAACATCGGGCGAGGGTTATGCATGGTTCCTCCCTCCTGTTGAGCATGCATTCATTTGCATTGCTCTTTTGGCAACCTGTTGCCAGTGGAGCAACTGCCTCCTGCTGAATATCGCAGAATGGCGAATGTAGGATTCTTAGCATGGCAACCCTGCTGCGCATGGAGCAACCCTTTGAATATCTGGGCCATAATGTTTAAAAACAAAACTTTCTATCTCATATACAACACTACACTAGAGGTGGATGAGTACAGTTCCATTCAGAGCTCCTCTGTACTAATATTGACTGCAGAGTGGAGCAAATCAGAGCGGTGTCTGGCCAGTTGCAAGCCTTAAATCACTTGGACCCAGCCCAGACCATTCACTATACACATATTGGCTGGATTCTTAAAGGGACAGTTGCAGAGGCACAGCATGGCACTCACAAGTAAAAACAGAAGAAAACAAATACCCTTGGATCTATCACCTCTACAGGACGTCAGCCTGGCAGTGGGCACGAAAGGAGCCCAGGAAGGCATTAAGATAAACCCCAATTGGTGGTGGTGGTGGTGGTGGGGATACACACACACACACACACACACACACACACACACACACACGCACACACACACACATATGTGAATACCTCAAGAATATTTTGTGAAAAAACAGGATGTCTCTTTAATGAGTTCCATGGCAAAGACTTGTTATAAAAAGAGCAGCAATATTTTTCTAGAGAGACTGAAACTTGGATTTAGCGATACCCTCAAATGAAGGACTTTGTTTTCTCTGTTTGTACTGCCTTTGTAAATAGTTATACTAAAGTATTTTTATTTTTGTTTACTGTTATTGGTAATAATTAAAGGTTACCAGTGAATTTTACAACTGTTCCTGGTCTTCCTATGCTTCCTGACCTGTGCCTCAATGACAAACTGGCGAACTCACCTTCCATAAAGGACTGCTCAGTAGGCTGAAGCAGTGATGCTAAAGTCATTCCTTTATGTTTAAATCCACAGCAAAGCTGCAAGAGACAGGAACAGTGAAACAGAATGACCGCTAATGTCTCAAAGTTTTGCACACACGTGCTAATGTCAATGGACGGCTAGAAGTGCTGTGATTACCTCCTTAAGACATGCTCTTAAAGTGATAGATCATACCAAGATACTGTCATCAAATAATGGTGACTTGATGAAATCTACAAAGTGAAAAGTGCTAAAATGTGATGCGAGGTAACACTGAGCATTACTCAAGGTTCCAGGAAGACACCACGTGGCAAAATGGCTAATGTGCCTGGTCATAGCAACTCCCTCCCAAACTGCTGCAGATGGTAATGTAGGGATGGGAATTGCAGCTAAAGATGAAAATGGTTAGTTAAAGCTGCTAGGAGACCACTAGATGCAGTCAAAGATACAGATTGGATAGAGCTAGTTTAACCGTGTCGACAGGCTTTCATGGGACATGCTTCAATTCCCAGTCACCCAACACATTGAATCTGTAACAAAAGTCATATAAGTTTTAATACTTGCAATACACAATGCATTTCACAAAATGGATACAATTTCTATTGAGTAATTTAGTCAAGGAAAACTCAGCCCTCATTTTGAGACCCCAAAATCAATCAATCTATCTTTATTTTACCAGGCTAAAACCATTGAGACAAACTCATGTACAAAGGTGTACCTGGGTAAGCACACATGAATCAACAGTGAAAACAATCAGTTAGAATCAATAACATACAGATCAAAATAAACAGAACAGTGAAGAGCGAGGTGGAGTCAACAATTAAATTCAACAGACGAAATACATAGAATACAATGTACAGTACTATGTACAGGAAATAATGGTCAGGAATCACTGGGTGGAAGTGACCATTGCACAGTGTGGTTCCAGTTGGATATGGGCAGGAAAGCATCGACTAAAACCAAAATCTTGGATTTCAGGAGGGTGGGTGTCGTGGGGTTCAATTCAGGAAGACAGCAGGAATCATAAAATATCATGTAAAACATCCAGAGGTGCTATTTTATTGCCAGGTTTGAACAGATGGCATTTTCAGATGTAAACTTTTGTCAGGTTACTATAAGAAAAACAATAAAGAGTATGGGCTGGGAGTTTTGCTAGGAGATCTCTACTAGAACACTGCAGTTGAAACATAGAAACATAAGTTGACCAGATAAGGACATAAGGCCATCCAGTCTGCCCATTTCTTTTCTACTTATAAATGTGCCATCGGCCTGTGCTCTGTCAGTGGCCTATCTATTCATAGTCATTTGTATTGCTCCTTATGCCTATCCCATGCCTGTTTGAAGCCCTGCACTGTATTCATAGCCACCACTTCTTGTGGTAAGCCATTCCATGCATCCACCACCCTTTCTGTGAAAAAGAATTTCTCACATTCCCTTAATCGCCTCCCTCTAGTCTCATGCTGTGTCCTCTTGTCCTGCTATTTTTCTTATATTTAAACATGTTGGACTCTTTCACCTTGTTTATGCCCTAAGGTGTTTGAATGCCTCGATCATATCACCTCTCTCCCTCCTTTGCTCAAGGGTATACATATTGAGCTCCGTTAATCTGTCCTCATATGTCCTGATGCAGTCCCTGCACCATTTGGTTGCCCTTCTCTGGACTGCCTCAATTTGGTTAATGTCCTTGTGAAGGTGTGGCCTCCAATACTGCCAGTATTCCAGAAGGAGCCCTAACCAGTGTCTTGTTACAGAGGATTTACCTCCCTCTTACGACATGATACCCCTACTAATACACCCTGACACCCCTAGCCTTACCTACTGCTTTAGAGGTCTGCTTGGATGATTTTAGGTCATCAGTGATGATGATGCCAAAGTCTCTTTCTTCCTTTGTGACTGCTACAACTCCTCCCAGCCCATAGGTGGCTTCAGGGTTTCTCTTCCTATGTGCATGATTTTGCACTTCTTTGTATTAAATCCCAGTTGCCACTCTTCTGACCATTCTGCTAGTTTATCCAGATCTCTTCTCATTCTGCCCACCCCATCTGAATCATCTACTCTGTTGCAGATCTTGGTGTCATCTGCAAACAGACAAGCCTTACCCTCTAGTCCATCTGCAAGGTCACTAATGAAGATGTTGAAGAGGACTGGCCCCAGGACTGATCCCTGAGATACCCCACTTGTGACTTGCATCTCTTCTGACTGTATACCATTTACCACCACTCTCTGTTTTCTGTCCGTCAACCAGTTTGCCACCCAGTTGACCAACTTCTGACCTACCCGAGCCTACCCAGCTTATTTATCAATCTTCTATGTGGAACAGTGTCAAAAGCTTTGCTGAAGTCAAGGTAGGTGACATCAACTGCTCCCCCTTGGTCCACCACTCTGGTTACCCAGTCAAAGAAATCTATGAGATTAGTTTGACAGGACCTTCCTTTGTAAACCCATGCTGTCTTGGATCCTGTGCCCTATGGATTCCAGGTGTTGCACTATCCTTTCCTTAAGGTGCCTCCATAATCTTGCCCACTAATGAGGTAAGACTGACCGGTCTGTAGTTCCCGCCTCCTCCCTGCTACCACTCTTGTGGAGCGGGATCACATGACCCTTCTCCAGTCTTCTGGGACCTCTCTCCTATGCTCAGAGACTCACTAAACAATTCTGCTAATGGCTCTGCTAGTTCCTCCTTTAGCTCCTTAAGTACCCTGGGATGTATGCCATCAGGTCCCATTGCCTTATCCACCCTGAGCTTAGCAAGTTCTTGTAGGACCCTTTCTTTTGTGAAGGGAGTAGTGCTCACCTCCTCCCCACTGTGTCCATGATGCTGAGCTGTGGGCCCTGCCCTACCTTCTCTTCAGTAAATACTGCTAAAAGTATCTATTTAGGATAGATGCCTTTACAGGTCCTCCTCCTCACATGCTCCCTTTTCTCCATTAAGCTTAGCAATAACCCTCTGGACTTTCTCCTTTCACTAATGTATCTATAGAAAGTCTTGTCACCTTCTTTTACTGTTCGTGCTAGTGTTTCCTCAGTTTGGGACTTTGCCTGCCTGCCTTACCTGCTTCCCTTAGGGCAGTTTGGTGCCTCCCTATCTTCATCCCGCTGTGTTCCTTATATTTCCTGAAGGCCAGCCTTTTGGCTCTGACCTAACAATGCCCTCTACAGACCAGGAACTGAACCCATCACATGGTGTGGTCACCCTGCCAATACCCCCTGAGTTTCTGCAAGTTCCTCTGCAGTCTGAGTATCTGCCCACTCAGGCCTCTGTAGCTTCTCACCAGTCTGAGTCCTCTCCTTTGGTAAATTCCAGATGAGCAGCTTATAGCATCCAGGTAGTCCAAACCTGACCTTTGGAGGTCCCGGGCCAATCCCAGGCCACAGTGATTCCTCCTTGCTTTTAGGCTTTACAGGACTTTCAACCTGAGCTCCACCTTAAGTTTGCCTCACCTTCACCTTTGGGTAACCAGGATCTCAGTACTTCAACCCTTCATGTCTCTCTCACATTTGGCTGCTTCTCTGGCGCCACACTACTTCTCCCTGAGGTTCTTCTCTGCTCCTCAGCCCAAAGTAAATCTAAATTGTAGATTAACTGAGCATCCCTTATATACAGCTCAGGTGTCAAATGATTTATCAATCATGTTCTATTAAACAATTAGAGGAATACCAGATTTATAATTCACACAACTGCATTATTTTCAAAGAAATATACAGGATACATATATAGGGGCAATTGTTACACAATGCTAAACCCTTACAAAAGCATAAACACAAGAACATACAAACAAATATTCTTTTCAGAAAGTTCATCCCTCTAAACTAATCACATAGGCAGGACAAGACCCAAGCCTTCCTATATACTAACGCAATTAAGGCCAGCTCTTCCCAAGGGAACACCTTTCTAAAAATAGCTGCAGCTGCTGAGATAGCAGCAACAGAAACACTGACCCAGGAACTTCTGAACTCCCAGCTTCCAGGTACAAATGACCTTTAAAAGCATAGATTCTTCTAGAGATGAACTCAACCTTTAACTGTTATCCTGCATGTACTTTTATAGTTTATACACATCTCTTTTTTAAAGCTATCAAATGCTTCCTTATATCATGTTTTGTTTCACGTAAATATAGTCTCAACTGTTTCCTAAAATCAGCAGCAGCCTGCAAACAGCAAACTATTTAGCACAGGTATATTTGCCAGGATTTACTGCTCAGCACTTTGTTACACTTGTACTGAAGATTCATCCTCGATTAAATAACAAACTGCCATGCTCAGAGTTTCTACAACAGGAGAGCTTTATTCATTTGTTAGCTGGCAGATTACACCCCTTTGGGCAGTTTCTTTTACTCTTATTTAAAAGCAAAGCCTCATGTAATGCTTCTTATGGTGATCTCTATATACCAGCATACCACATTCTTTGGGGGATTGTAGAACACTAACTAAATTGAAGACTACCCTGACAGTGGCCAGATAGCAAGGCTCAAAGATAAACAACAAAATATAAGTACAACAGACTTACATAGAGGAAGGAAAAGGTAACTACAACTTATTTTACTTCCAGGGACTACTGCATGCTATACATATCCCTAATTTGGCATCAGGGGGTAAACTTTGAGCTGCTTTAACCCATCACTGCAGTTTTCCAACTGGGGTAGGGTCACCCACCCTATCACAGTGGACTTCAGGAAAATGGGCAAAGTGCTAAAGAGCCACCTGGTGGGCATCAAAGCAGATATAGGGGTGGACCAAAGGTGGTCCATCATTAAGGAAGGAATACTGGTTGCCACAGATGAGTGCGTTAGGCTCAGGAGGAAGAACACACAGGCCAACGTGCCCAGCTGGTTCAGTTCTGGGGTTGCCCAGGCAGTAAGGAAAAGAGGTTGGCCTATAGAAAATTCAGGAAGCCGGGTCACTGGAGGCGATTCGGGAAGAAGGCTTGGCGTCCCAGGGACTACTCGCCTTCTCTGGGGAGACCAAGGCTTAATGCTTGACTGACCCGGGTGGAGGCCCAGGTATAGAAAGCCCAGCCAGTAGCAGCGGAGCTGTGTGGTGGACGCCAGTGCTTAGCACCTTGACATCAGGGTGTAGGCCACGAGGCCAAGAAACAGCATGAAAATGACCCGTGGCGCTCCTGGTAGATGGAGTGCCAGGCTGTGATCCCAAATACCCCCTACATGATCCAGAACCAGCTGCCTGATGAAACTAAGGAATATGGGATGTCACGGGTGCCACCTCATCCACGCCTGGAGGTAAAACCAAAGGCTCCATGAGGAAGGACCACTCTGGGAAACCAGGTAGGAGGGTGGGGCTGAAGGTTGTAGAACCCCTGAAAGGAGTGGAGCACCGTGGGTCTGGGGAGTATAAATTGAAGGTAAAAAAAAAATAGAAAATTCAGGAAGACGACGAGAGAGGTGGATAGGAAAGTTACCTAAAGTTGGCTAGTGAGGCAAGTAAGAAGTCCAGTGAGCAAAAGCACAGAAGGAGCTGTGGATAGTTGAAAGAATTAAGAAGGGGAGAAGGCTTTCTTTCAATACATAAGTGAAAAAGGGACAAGAAGGAAGGGATTGTTAGGCTTAAGAAAGGGTGGAGTGGATGGAGGATAATGGGGAAAAGCAGAGATACTAAATGATACTTCTGTTCTGTCTGCACCAGGGACAAGGACTGACCAGTGCCTTTGGGAGGGAAAAGAGCGGGGGTGGGGAGGGAACACAGATGTAGTGATAGAGTGAGGGAGGGCTGCTGGCATTTAAGGTGGACAAATCACCAGGTCCAGACAGAGTACATCAAAGGGTACTAAAGGAACTGGCTGAGGAGCTGGCAGACCTATTTAATAGTTCACTAGAGTCAGGCATGGTACCACAGGACTGGAGGACAACACATGTAGTGCCCCTCCACAAAAGTGGTCCCAAGGATGACCCAGGAATTACAGATCAGTGTCTGACCTCCATTGTGGGCAAGCTCATGAAGACCATACTAAAGGAAAGGTTGGTGGAATATCTAGAGAGCATGGTCTCCAGGATGGGAGGCAGCATGGGTTCATGGGGAGATCATGTCAAACAAATCTGATTGACTTCTTTGACTGTGTCACTAAGACAGTAGACAGGGGCCAAGCAGTAGACATCCTCTATCTTGATTTATAAGGCCTTGACTCTGTGCCCCACAAAGGTTGATCAGGAAGCTGAGGGATCTCGGGGTTGGGAAAAGATGGCCAGATGGGTGGAAAACATGCTAAGGGTTCTGGGGAGAGTTATCTGGCACCAGAGAGGTAACCAGTGGGGTCCCACAGGGCTGTGCTTGGGCCATTGTTGTTCAATCTCTTAATTAATGACATTGGAGATGGCATTAAGGGAAAAATAATGCCTATTCAATGGATGACACAAAGCTCTGTGGGTGAGTGGACATAGCTGAAGGGATAGAAACATAGAAACATAGAATTTGATGGCAGATCTGAACCGTGGCCCACCTAGTCTGCCCATTTCTCTACCTAATGGATAAGCTGCAGATCCTAGTTAACCAACAGCCTACTTCATCCTATCCCCATTAAATTGCCTTATGTCTGTCCCATGCATTCTTGAATTCCCCACTGTTTTGACTCTATGACATCCACAGGAAGGCTGTTCCATGCATGTACAACCCTCTGTGTGAAGAAATACTTCCTCATTACCTCTGAGCTGTCCCCTCTATCTTCAAATTTTCCCCTTGTTCTTGCACATATCTTTTTCTGAAAGATGTTACCCTCTTGGACTTTGTTGATTCCCTTGAGGTACTTTGAAAGTTTCTATCATGTCCCACTCCTCCTTTCCTCAGGGTATACATATTAAGCTCCTTTAAGTCTTTCTTCATATGTCTTCTGGTGCAGACCCTGCACCATTTTGGTGCCTTCCTCTGGACAGCCTCCACCCTGTCTATATCTTTGCGGAGATGGGGTTTCAGAACTGTACACAGTACTCCAGATGTGGTCTTACCAACTGTTCTGTACAGAGGGCCAACAACTTCCTGTTTTCTACTGGTGATGCCTCTCCTATGCATCCCAGTATCCCCCCAACCCTCCTTACTGCCTTCTCACATTGCTGGCCCACCTTTAGGTCATCTGATAAGACTACCCTCAGGTCCCTTTCCATTTTGTTGTCATCAGTATCTCACCCCCATTGTGTACTCTTCCCTGGGTTTTGTTTCCCAGGTGCATTACTTGCACTTCTTTGCGTTGAATCTAAGCTGCCATACATTTGACCATTCCTCCAACCTTGCCAAGTCCCTTTTCATCCTTTCCACCCAACTTGTATATCAACCCTGTTGCAGATCTTTGTGTCATCTGCAAAGTGACATACTTTCCTTCCAGTCCCTCTACAATGTCACTTATAAGGACATTAAAAGGACCAGCCCCAGTACTGAACCCTGTGGTACCCCACTAGTAACCCCGTTTGTTCACTGTGGCCTCCATTTACTATTACCCACTGTGTCCTATTGTCCAACCAGTGTTTTACAGGCTACCACCCTGGACCCACTCCCAGGCTGGCTAATTTGTTTATTAATCTTTTGTAAGGGACTGTGTGTCAAATGCTTTGCTAAATTCTAGGTAGGCCATGTCCACAGCCCCTCCCAGTCTACTACTTTGGTCACCCAGTCAAAGAAATCAATTAGTTTGTCTGACATGACCTTTCTGCTGTGAATTCATGCTGCCTTGGGTCATGTGCTCCACTGGCCTCTAGGTACTCAACAATTTTTTCCTTCAGAAGTGATTCCATCACTTTCCTACCACTGAGGTCAAACTGACCGGTCTGTAGTTTCCTGCCTCTGTCTAGTTCCCACTTTTGTGAAGGGAATCACATCCACCCTCCTTCAGTCCTCAGGCACCACCCCATCCTCTCATGATTTATTAAAAGGGTAGTCAGTGGTGTTACTAGTTCTTCCTTAGTTCTTTTAGAATGCTGGGGTGAATCCCATCAGGCCCCATTACTTTATCCACTTTCAGTTTTAAGAGTTCTTTCAGAACCCTTTCTTCTGTGAAAGGACTAATATCAACCCTCTATCCAGAGTGCTTCTATTGACTGGATTAGGTATCTCCCCCTGCTTTTCCATTGTGAATACTGAGCAGAAGTATTCGTTCCAGTATCCCTGCTTTTTCACTGTCACTCTCTGCCCAACCATCTTCCTCTTTATTCAGCCTCAGTATCCCTGCCTTAGTCTTTCTTTGCTCCCTAATGTACCTATAAAGGTTTTATCCCCTTCTTAACCGAGTTGGCTATCTTTTCCTCGGTTTGGGCCTTCTTTATTCTAACTTCCTTCCCCACTTCCTTCTGCTTTAACTGGTACAGTTCTCTGTCCTGCTCCTTCTGTGTTTCCTTATACTTCCTGAATGCTATCTTTTCTCCATTACCTTCCTGCTACTTCTTTTAAGAACCATAGTATTTTTTCTTTCATTTTGATTTGTTTATTTGCTTCACACAAAGGCTTGTTGCCTCTGTGATGGCGGTTTTGATGTTTCCCCACTGTTGCTCCACCCCATCTTCTTGCCTGTTTGCTACTGCTTTTCTGAGGCACTCTCCCATTTGGACAAAATCAGCCCTCCTGAAGTCCAGTACCTTCATTTTGTTATGGCTTGACTCTACAGCTAAGTTGATCATGAACCACACTGTTTGGTGGTTGCTTGTTCCCAGATGGCTACCACTTCAAGATCGGAGATCCTCTCTTTGTCCTCATTTGAGAGTACCAGGTCTAAGGTTGCTCCCTCCTGAGTGGGTTCCAAAACTAGCTGTCTGAGGCATGTCCCTTGTAGGGCATCGAGAATGGCCTTGCTCTTGGATGTGGCTGCAGCAAGGTGCTCAATTAACATCTGGCATATTCAGGTCCCCATCAGCAATATCTCCCTTTATCTGCCATCCCAAGGATACTTTCTATCATTTCCTTGTCCATTTCCTCCCCCTGAGACTGGGGTCTGTATACAACCCCTGTGCAGATTGTGGTGCCATTTCCAGTCTCCAGGTTGACCCACAGTGCCTCCTCTCCTCCCTGTTTACCCTTTAGTTCTGTTGCTTTGATCCCTTCCCTTACATGAGAGCTACTCCTCCTCCTCTTCTTCCCTCCCTGTCCCTCCTGTAGATTGTGTACCCAGGTATGTTGACATCCAGTCATGGTTCTCTGTGTACCATGTTTCTGTGACTGCCACAATATCCAGGCATCCCTCTTCCATCAGATATAAGACCTATAGGAAGATCTAGAAAAGCTGGGGGGTGGTCTAGGATCTGATAGTTTGGCTTTGATGCCAAGAAATGCAAAGTTATGAATATTGGAGCCAAGAATCCCAGGACAGAGTACTACCTGAGTGGAGTCTGAGTATCTGCATCAGAGGAGGAGAAGAAGGACCTGGGAGTGATGATCACTAGTGACCTGAAGCACTCCACACAGTGCAAGAAAGCTGCAGCAAAGGCAAACAAGATGCTGGGATGCATATCTAGGGAGATCAGTAGTAGGAGAAAGGAGGTTATACTGCCCTTGTACAGGTCACTGGTAAGGCCTCATCTAGAATATGGTGTTCAGTACTGGTGCCCACATCTCAAAAGGACATTAACCTGCTGGACAAGGTCCAGAGGAGGGCTACAAAGATGATAGCTGGACAGCAGGGTAAAGCATATGAGGAGAGTTAAGGGCACTGAACATGTACTCCCTGGAAGACAGGAGAGAGAGAGAGAGAGAGAGAGGACATTTGTTTATTTATTTTTATTTATTTGATATATCGGTTTACAACTTTTGAGGCAGAGGCTCATTTGCAAAGTACCTCGTCACATGTAAGACAGATGGAAACATAGAGTAGGTATAACAACAATTACATTAAACATGAGATACATGGTATAACAGTGGTTACATTAAGCATGTTACAAACATTTGTCACAGACAGTATTTACAAGATTTGGAAGTAGGTATTTTCTGACATTATTTATAACCTTTGGATGACAATATTTACAACATAACAGCAGTGAGGCATTATAAGCTTGAGAAAGCATCTAAACATAGTAGTCAGGCCTAATCATGGGTTTGGTGTTAAAGGCAGGTGGCACAGTCTTAAGCTGGAGAGTAAGAGGCTTAGGAGGGAGATCAGGAAGCACTTCTTCACAGAGAGGGTGGTGGACACTTGCAATGCCTGGACAGAAGAGGTAATCTCGTTGAAGACAGTGAGCAGCTTTAAGAAGGCTGGGATAGGCATGGGGGAAGGTAAGGATCATGGGTAGAGAGGATGGGAGGAGTGGGGAGGGAGGGAGGGCAAGGACATTAGCTCAAGCTGTGGGCTCTGCAATACAAGCAGACTTGACAGATCAAATGGCCTTCTTCTGCTGGCTTCTTAGTATGTTCATATGTTCGTATGCATAAATTAGAAATAAATAAACAACATATGCAATATGGCCCTATGAAGTTGGGAGGATAGAGGCAAGTAAAGGAAGGACAACGGACAAGGTAAGAGGCCAGGCAGGCTAGATGAATAATAGTGGTAAAGGATACCAATACTGTGTTTATGGGACATCAGGGAACAATGCGTCTCACTGAAAGATCGTGCAAACAAAGTTTCAAAGAGGACAATTTGATAGGGATGGCTAACTTCAAGGTTTTTGAAGGTTATTCCACAGGACAGGAAGGGCATGACTTATGGAGCATCTACCAAATCATGTTTCGATTCTAGGGATGATAAGTGTAATGTAGGAAAGGCCTTGCAGGGAGTAACTTCAAAAGTGCAAAGCCAGCAGACAATCTGGAATGGATTGGGGAGCTTGTTAAGGATTGCTCTGTAGGTCCAGGTAGCTGCGTTTTATGCCGTCTGTATTTGAGTGATTTCCAGCCTAGCATGGAGTAGAGTAAGCAGCGATGGGTGGAGTAAGGAGCTCCAGTAATAAACCTCAAAGCTCGATGATACAGGGTATCAAGTTTAGATAAAGCAGTGATAGAATCTTGCCCATACAGGAAGTTGGCAAACTTAAGAAGAGAAGAAAGATGGTTTGAACCTGTCTAGTTCTGGCATCCTGGTGAGTAGATGCTTGATGCAGAAGAAACAGCCAAGTCTTTGTTTTAATTTGTTTACCAGTTCCCTATATGATTGTGAAGGAGAGTTTGTGGTCAATCCAGAAGCACAGGTATTTAAATTTGGCCACAATTCCCAGAGACTCCCCAGGAGGGTGGTGATTAGGGTGCCATACCTAAGGATTCCTCTGGCCAAGTAAAAGGATTCCCTCTGGACAAGTAATGTTTTCTGGTCTCCTCACCTGGGTCCCAGTGATAGCACGCATACCCTTTCTGCACAGATACAAACAAATGGACTTTTACAGGTGTGGACATGGTCACTTCGGACCCAGGGAATGGGACCTGGGACCAGGAAGCATTACTTGCCAATAGGGAATCATCTGGGATTTTCAGACTGAGGGCTGTTTTTTTCCTGATCTCAAGAATAGAATGTAAATTGTATCATGATTTCTATGAGGGAATCAGTTTGTTTAGCCAGCCCGTGGGCACAGCAGTAGCGCTACTGCCCGTGACACCACAACACCAAGTTCAGGAACAAGCTCAGGTTGTCAGGGGCGGCTGAGGCGGAGGAGGATTTTCACATTGGCTCAGACCTGCCTATCATTTCTCCATCATGTTTCTGGCTGACAAAGGACATAGTGGGACTTGCGATGTCGGTCGAGATTTAATAGGTTGAGCACTGTTTCACATCCCACCAGGGCTCCTGGATACTGCCACACTGTCCCTGCTGGTCACTATCTACAACAGTCACTGGAGTCCAGAAGGTCAAGAAGATGCAGACAAGAACATGAGGTACTACGATAAACCCCATAGTAGGTGAAGAAGGGAAGTGATAGGTCAAGAGTGCAACGTCTATCTGTAATGACTACTAAAATATTGTGGTAAGAAGTAAGGCCCACTAGACATAAGTGCCTGTTTACAGTGGTTTCCTTGGAGAGCTATAATACTAACGGATTTTATCGAGTCTCTCAGTATGCGTGTGGAAGCTGTGTGGATCAAACAGGGGTCTGCCGGATGTACCAAGCTCATTCACAGCTTGTGTATCTAACCTCCAGTCTATACTGCTAGCCACTGTTTTCAGCTGTGCCACAGTGATATCAAACTGTTACTTGCACTGTGTAATTATTTATATAACATCATGTTTAATCTATTTACAAACTCAAAGGTCTCTCGTCTGTTATCGTTTGTTGATTGTGAACTGAACATACAACCAATCAGGACATCTGTCATATATAGATTTAAGACCCAACATGTTATTAATTTGTAACCAAAATCCTTTCTTTAATTATTAATTTCAGTAACTGCAGTACTCAAGATAAAGTTAAGGATAATGAGAACCCACTTACAGAGTCAAAGTACATTGTTTTTAAAGTAATTTTAATTTGCTGTCTCTGCAAGACATGTCCAGTGTTACTTTCAAAGAGGGTACATTTGCTATGATTAATCAGACATGTAAATTCTGTGGCTTTAATAGAATGTGGAGGTCTGGCCATACTGAGTCATTTCCCTGCTGGCAGTGTCCTGTTGTCAGCTGCTATATATTTCCTATGGTGAGTGAATGTTTTCTACTCGTAAAAGAAATAGGATTCAAACAGTCAATCAATTGATCAATCTTTATTGTACCAGGTGAAACATCATTGAGGAGAGCTCATTTACAAGATGGACCTGGGCATGTGATTAACAATAACAGCAGTGCAAAACAAATGAATTGGATACAAATAATCCTTTCACATAGGTTAGCATGTGGTAGGGATTGAGGGATGATGACTGAATAGCTAGCCGCGCGCTGCACATGGATGGGGGATTTGACCTGTGACAGTATGAAACAATCTGTGCCAATATGCACTCATCTGCTATGACAGTATGAAACAATCTGTGCCAATATGCACTCATCTGCTATCAGCATGTATGAATTAGGGATCTCAGTTAGACTCCCACCACAGCTGCTCATTCTGAGTGATCTACATCTGACTGACAGACTGTATGTATCAGGTTTTGGAGAAGATGGAGAGGAAGGCCCAAAAAATTCAGAGGTGGAAAAGAGCTGCACTGAAAACCTGAGAACCAGAAGGGGACCAGGGAAATGAGCAGGAGGAGGATGGGGAAGAGGTCTCAAGAAGTTTCAGGGTGGGGAGATAGCAATGGTAAGGATGGGGAAAACTTGGGAAAGAGGAGGAGAACAGCAGTGAGAGGCACCCAAGAGGAGAAAGGATAGGGTCTTAATAGTGGGGACTCTATTATAAAAGGAGTTACATGGGGAAAGGGAGAGAGAGGATAAAATATGGGTGGAGTGCCTGCCAGGCATGATGGCAGCCAAAGTCATGCATTGGGTCCCTCGAGGGGAGGGATTAGATGAAAAACTCATCTGATCTTCCACCTAGGCACAAATGACCTTGCAAGGAGTAGTGTGATGGAGGTACAGACAAGGTTTATAGCACTGGCTAGGTTCTGCAGCAGCTTGGACTTTAAATCCCTGTCTTTCTCTGAGGTGCTGCCAGTACCAAGGGCAGTACGGAGGTGAGGCAGAGTATAGTGAGTTCAATAATTGGCTTGCAGGTTGGTGTGCTCAGCAGGGGTATGGAGTGATAGGAGATTGGGGTTTAACATGGAGTGACAATAGCCTCTATGCCCCGGATAGGCTGCACCTAAATGGAGAGGGAAAGCAGTGCTCAGATGCAAACTGGACCATTATGTTTACGAACACTGCCATTTAAACTAAACCGGGGAGAGGGCAAGGAAGCCATGTTGATGAGGCAAGAGGGAACAAAAGCCATACCCCACACAGCTGAAGGTAAGGGGCAGAATATATAGGGCGGGAGGAAAGAGGGGTGGAAGGTCACGTGTGCAAATGCCAGAAGTCTGGGTAGGAAGTAAGGCAGATCTAACAGCAAAATGGTGGAGGAAGGCTTTGACATTGGGGGGTAAAAACATGGTGCCACCAGGAGCAGGGATGGAAATGGAGATACCAGGGTACAAATTGTTCAGGAGGGACAGGGTGGAAAAGAGAGGGGTTGCACTCTACGAAAGGAGAGTATCAGGGCATCAGAATTGCTGGGTAGGTGGGGAGAGGCCGAGACTCTGGGTCTCGTGGTGGTGGGAAGGGAGGCAGTGCATATGGGGGTTTACAGGCCCCGGTACAGCAGGAATCGTGGATAGAAGCATGGCGGATGAGATCATGAGAATGGCGGCAAGGGGGAGAGGTGCTGATGGGGCCTCTGAACCTACCGGACTGAGACTGGGATCACCCTTTCTGCTGTTTCAACCGGAAGCAGGGAATATTGGGCTCCTGCATGGCCCTCCTGAATCAACTGGAGCCAACCAGGGCAGGAGCTACTCTTGATCTAGTCCTGACAAATGGCTAAAGATGGGGAGATATCTAGTCCTGACAAATGGCGATAGGGTAGGAGATGTAGTGACCAATGAACACGCAGGTTTACAGTCAGGAACACTGCAGATATTCACTGGTCTAGGCTGACGGTGCTGGATTTCAAGAGGGCAAACTTTGGGAGAATGGGGAAATGGTGGAGAGAGCCTTGGAAGGGGTGGAGGAGTTGACAGAGGTGGAGGTAATGTGGGGAAGATAAGAGAAGCTAGTGTAGGAGCCTCTGACATCTGTGCCGAGAGAGCAAGTAAAATAGGAGGAGGAGGAGGAGGAGGAGGGAGCACTGTGGTATGCTAGGAAGGCAGCAGAAAAGGTAAAGGCACAAACGAAGGCCTTCAGAAAGTTCAAGGAAAGCAAGCGGAAGTGGACGGGAAAATACCAGGTGAGCCAGAGAGAAGGCGGGAAGAGGTAAGGAGGGCAAAGGCACCGACAGAGGAGGCGCATAGCTAGAGGGGTCAAAAAGGGGCTAGACTTTCTTCGATGCGTGAGTGAAAAGAGGAAGACTAGGCAGAATACTTCAGTTAAAAACAAATGAGGGAGCTGCTACAAGGGGACAGAGAGAAAGCAGAGCTGCTAAACAGCTATTTTTGCTCAGTGTTCACTAGGGAGGAAGTAAAGTAAAGTTTATTTAAAAACGCTTTTCCAATTATCAAAGCGCTTTAGGAACAGTAAACAGCAATACAATATTAATAATATACAACCATAACATCATAGGTCATAAGCTTTAGAAAATAAAAGTTTTCAACTCTAAAACTCTCAACGGTGAGGCAGCATCATTATCTGACGAGGTAGAAAATTCCACAGGGCCGAGCTGCATATGAAAATGCACGAGCTCCTGATGTTTTCAAACGATCCCTGGGAATCTCTAGCAGTCCCTCGCCAGTGGATCGGAGTGAGTGAGAGGGCAGTAGGGAGTAAGGAGATCTTTCAGATACTGTGGTCCCTGTTTGGGTAAGACTTTATAGGTCAGTAACCTGACCTTGAAGGTGATCCGCATTGTGCCGGCAACCAGTGCAGCCAGCATTAAAACAGGCGTAGTATGACTATACCTAGATGTTCCAGTCAAAAGCCTGGCTGCTGTGTTCTGCACTAGCTGCAGGCGACAATTTCAACCCCACTAGCCCCAGGTAAAGGGAATTGTAGTAATCAAGGTGAGAGGTCACAAAGGCGTGGACCAGAGTAGGAAGGTCAGCCGGAGGAAGACGGTGAAGGCAGCAGAGCAGGAAAAGTAATGGCAGGGGAGGGGAAGAGGATGTGAGGCAATTCCTCATGGAGAAGATTTTGGGAGAACTAGGCTGCATCAGGGTGGACAAGGCAAGGGGCAGGATGGGTGCACCCAAGAGTGTTAAGGAACTAAAGGAGATATTGGCAGTGCCATTGACTGCATTTTTCAATCAGTCCTTGCAGACTGGGTGGTGCTATAAGACTGGAGGCAGGCAAATGTGGTCCCACTGCATAAGGGGAGGAGGAGGAAGGGAAATTACAGGCCTGGGAGTTTGACATCAGTGGTAGGAAAGCTGATGGAGAAACTAATAAAAGCAGGATCACCAGCTACCTCAAGGAAAGCATCCTGATGGATCCAAGGCAACATGGTTTTACAAGGGCAGATACTGTCAAATGAATTTGATAGAGTTTTTGGCGTGGTCACAAAGGAGCTGGATCAAGGGAGGCGGTGGATGTGGTTTATCTGGATTTCAAGAGGCTTTTGACTCCGTGCCCTATGGAGACTGCTGTATAAAATGTCAGGCCTGGGGCTGGGTCAGAGGGTGGTTAAATGGGTGGGAAGCTGGCTGGGGGACAGGAGGCAGAGGTCATACTAAATGGGGTGGCATCCAGAGAGGGCAAGGTCACAGGCGGGTCCCTTGGGGATCAGTGTTGGGGCCCCTACTATTCAATATATTTGTAGGGGACATTGTGGAGGGCCTTGAAGGGGTGTGAGTCTGTTTGCAGATGATATTAAAATCTGCAATAGGGTAGACACTCAGGAAGGGGTAGAAAGAAAGTGGAGAGATTTGGGGAGGCTTGAGGCATGGGCAAACAGGTGGCAGCTTTCATTCAAAACAGAAAAGTGCAAGGTCATGCATCATGGCTACAGGAACCAGAGGGCAGGTACTGCATGGGGCAGAGATCTGGAGTTAACGGAACAAGAAAGGACCTGGGCATCACTATATCGGGGACATGAAAGTGGAAAAGGCAATACGGAGAGCAGTGGCTAGGGGGTGGAGGAATGCAGGGATACATCAGAAGAGGAATCACCAGTAGAAATAGGAGGTCCTAGTACCCTTGTACCCCCATCTGGTTAGACTGCATTTGGAATCTGGAGTCCAGTTCTGGAGGCCATACCTCAAAAGGATATGGGAGGCTGGAACAAGTTCAGGGAAAGCAACACAGATGGTAAAGGGTTGAGCCACCTCTCCTATGAAGAAAGGTTGAGGGATCTAAACATGTACTCCTGGAACAGAGAAGGGAGGGGGAACATAATCAAGATCTTCAAGTACCTTAAGGGTATAAACAGGGTGCGGTGAAAAGAATCTTCCAGATTAAGGAAAATCAGAGGACGAGGCATAGCCTGCAGGTGGAGGGTCAGTTCAGGGGTAACATTAGGAAGTACTGTTTCACAGAAAGAGTGGTGGATAAGTGGAACAGACTCCGGAGGCAGTTGTTGGGAAGAAAGAGTGGAGGGATTCAAAAGGGCATGGGACAACCACAAGGGGTGTTGAGGTGGGGGTGCAGGTCCAAGCAGATAGCTGGACAAATGGGCAGACTCGGTGGGCCTTGTCGGTCCTTTTCTGCTGTCACACTTCTATGAATCTATGAATCTGAAGTAGGCGAGAGTTGCTGTTGCAAGGGTGTATGAGCAGCTTAAAATACACAGCAGAGAAATGCAATAAAATATTACAGATGCATGAAACCTTTATTCCAATCACTAAATCAGTAATCATATCAACAATCAACATCCTCATACAAATACATCTGTCTCATCACATTCACCATTCATTGCCCTGCATTCGTGGAGTATGGTCTTGGTTCCTTTACTTCATCCGAATCATGTGATTATGGCACTGCTATCAGAAAACAGCAGATCAAGACAGTGAGGTCAGAACAAATGTCCTCATTGAATTCTGAGCTAGTATCCTGACTCTTTTCTAATATCACAGTAACATCTTGAGAACTGCTGTCCTCTTCTGCATACCACTGCTCACACATCCATCTCTCAGCCCACGCTGCTCTGGCCAGGACACGATGGTGCCCGATCATGCACACTCGATTGTTTACATTCTTGCACTGTGAGTGAACAAATGAAGCAGAAACCGCATATCTTAGTAGTACAGCATAAAATACTTGGATTCCTTCGTTGTTCTTAAACAATATACATAACTCCCACCAAATGCAATGAATGGAGTCAGATTGCTGGACTCCTCTTGAAGACACCACGAGTAACTCTTATTTCAGTTCAGTATAAATTGTAATGTAATGACATACCAAATGTAAAGCTCTGCTTGTTTTTGCTGGAGGCAGGTTTACTTTTTGTCTTAGACTTCCATTAGTTACAACTGTTTTATATTACCTCAATGTATGCAATCATTTTCTGTAACCTAAAGTCAAAAGCAGTATAGCCTAGCTTAGAGTAATGAGCTGTGAATGAGCTTGGCACATCCAGCAGACCTGGGTTTGATTCCCACAACTTCCTCTTGCATACTGTGCGACTCTGAGCAAGTCATTACACCCAGCGTTCCTGGGTCACCCGTGAAAACAGGCACTTGTGCCTATGGGCCTTACCGGTTACCAAAGAACTAAACAAATAAATGAAAAGCTGGTTCAGCTGGTGGCAGACTGAAACAACAATGGTACTGGAATCTAGAACAGGCCTCTAGCCAAAGCAACCTGAGATAAATAGCAGGATATACATTATTTTCATGAACAATTGGACACTTGCTGGACTGACAAACCATACTGAAGGATATTCTGAACTGCTCTTATGCCCTGCTTATACAATACCCTGTGTACTCTATCCCAGGGGCCAGGTGAAGTGTAGAGTGCTTTATTCACTCTTTAAATTCAGTAGTAAAGCTGTTACTTACTGCATTTGAGCGTCGACATATCTGTTTTTCTTGGAGTGCAAGCTGTCTGAATTCATGTTATGTTATCAGGCTGGGCCTGTGTCATTTGCACCCACTGCAGGAGGATTCGCCAGTTGTCTTGTGGATTGTACTTCTATCCCAGCTGTGGCTGTGGACCGTAGATATGATACTTTTGCTTGAAATGTAACCAAATGTCAATTTTTTAATAAACGAAAGTTTAAAATAATCATAGCCATAAGTACAACCTCATGTAGTTATTTATTTTTATTTAGTTTTGTTGACCGGTAAGTGCAATAAACAACTACATTGTCTATTTTCAGGCACGACCCAGGAGAGTTACAGACAAAACCAGCATATTATGACGGGGTGTTCCAGACAGCATACAGCATAGAAAACAGTGGGGTATACAATAAACACATGGTATACAATGAATATACATAGGGCCCAGATATTCAGACTGCACCAGGCTGTGGTGCAAGCCTGGGCGCATGAAACAACAGCTGCGCGGGGGAGGCGTTGACTGGGCGATACTCAATGAATGCGCCATGGCACAACATCGTGAATATCACACCCTGGCCACCCGCGTGGCGCGCGCAGTGGCACTGCACCAGCGCAAGTGGCCAGAGTGAAGCAGGCGGATGCGCTACTGCAAGTTCCCTTGTACTAGGCGCCAACAACGCGATATTCAAAGTGCACATGCAAATGAGGGCCATAATGTATGCAAAGGCGCAAATGGGCCATTTGCATGTTATCACTCCATTTGCATGCAAGTGCGCCAATCCCTGGCAACTTGCACCTGGCGCCTGCCAGGCAGCAGTCGTCGGGACCAGCGCCCGCACAGCACGGCAATGCCCTCTGCCTGATCGTAGGCATTTGTAGATTTAAATAATGTCCCATATCTATGGTGGTGCAGTGGACTGCTACGCCCGACCACGGGCTTACGTATATAATGAAGCGGTCCTATATCCCTGGTGGTCAGTGGACGCTCGCAGCTGATTGGGCGTAAGTATAATAAAATGCATCCTATATCCCTGGTGGTCCAGTGGACTGCTCGTAGCCTGATCGCAGGCATTTGTATCAAAAATAAAATCCAATACCCTGGTGGTCAGCAGTACCCCCTCCCTACCCGCCCACTGAGCCCCACTGCCTGCTCCCCCCAGATCCATTCACATATCTGGACTGTGTAATGCGGTACAGGCTGCATTCCCATTGGCTCACGCTGCAGACCAGTGGGCATACAGCCCGACCTACAGTGTCTGTCGGTGGGCGGCGGGCAGCAGGCGGGTGGGTGGTGCTGCTGCCCACCGCTGACTGGGGGAGCGGGGTGGTGGGGCTCAGTGGGCGGGTGGGGAGGGGGTACCGCTGGACCACCAGGGATATTAGACTTTATTTTTGATACAAATGCCTGCGATCAGGCTTCGAGCGTCCACTGGACCACCAGGGATATAGGACATGCATTTTATTATACTTAAGCCTGCGATTGGCTACAAGCGTCCACTGGACCACCAGGGATATAGGACGTTATTCATTTACACAGATGCCCGTGAATCGGGCATGGGTAGGGCACCGCCACAGAGGTGCAGCCGAGTTGGTAGCCACCACGGTGGCAGCTGCCGACAGCACTCGCAATATGGCAGCTCACCTGTGTGGCCAGCCATTGTTCCTTTTTTTTTTGGCTCACCTGTGCAGGCGCAAGTAGGGGTTACCCATGCATGGACTTAGCACATCCTGGGTTGAATATCGGAATGCGGAGTATACATGGGCACCCCTCCCCACCTGCGCCACATGCATTACTGATGCACTCTGGCACATCAGGATTTGTGCCAGGCACAATCCCCATTTGAATATCGGACTGGGCGCATCACTGGGTTTGCATGGTGTAACACTGTTCCCATGCACAACCCTTTGAATATCCGCCTGTGAGTACAAGGAATTCAACAAGCAACCATCACTGCAAGGAAAAAGAAATACAGTACAACCTCGATTATCCAAATGCCAATTATCCAGATCTCCTATTATCTGAACTCTGACATTGCCCCCAACTCTCATTTGCCTAATGTTATGGCCCTCCAATTATCTGGACTCTCGATTATCCAAACAAATTTGATGTCTCCCAGAGCATTCGGATAATCGAGGTTGTACTGTAAATAAAAACACACATGTAAGTACAGAGGGCAGCATGAAATAGAGGGTGGTGAGATTTACCCAAGGGCATGTCACAAAGTTTAAGTGATATCAGAGGAGGGGACTATTTTCCACACCCATAGACCCAGCAGACCAGTTATTTGAATATTAACAAACTGTAACCAAATAACCAACAGGAAAACCCACAAATGAACTGTAAACAGAGCACTTCCAACATGAGAGTCATGCTTCTAAGGTAGGAAAACAAACCCAAATGTTCTCTATTGCCATCTGGACCATTCATCACCAACACTAGTGTCTCCAGGGTCAGGAGGAGTGGCCAAATCCCCAATTGGCACATCTTTTGAAAAGAACAGAAAATTAGCAAACATAGAAACATAGAATTTGCAGGTAGATAAAGACAGCTTGGTCCACCTGGTGTGCCGATTTATGCAAAGGGCTCTCAGCCCCCTCACTATCGCTCCTGGCTTGCAGTAGGCTCCATTTATGGAAAATAATTGCAGGTCGGACTGCTAGCACCTGATTCATGCGAGTCAATCACAGGACTGGCACCACAGTATCGGCATAGGTGCTGGAACAGAGAAGCCACTATGGCCGTGGCCCCACCACTTTCATCAATGGTAGGACCTAACCCTATCCGTTTTGCAATCATGTTAGTTTATTACTATGGAGGACTGTGCCTTTAAAATACAACATGGGCAGTAAACACCGTCACTTACTAATTACTCCTTTGTGGCTTGCAGGGTGTCTGCAGAATTTTGAAAAGGAAGGCCTTAGTGGTCTTGGTCGTGGTGGACTGGGGTCATGACCTACTGAGTTAAGCCACAGTGATAATGAAAATGAACAGCCAGGACCTCAGGGGAGGGGTGTCATTAAGGAACTAGGCACAGAGTGATACTGTCAGTCAGTGGTGGTGGGAGTGTTACTTCACATAGTATAGATCTGGTTAAGAACAAAATATTGTAAGTGTGTGGGTGAACCCACTCAATGGGGATTTAGTGCTACATCCCTGGCTCTACCACTTTTAGAAACATAGAATTTGTTGGCAGATAAGGAGCACCTGGCCCTCCCAGTCTGACCATTTTCCCTACCTACAGTCTCACCATAGACCCTACTTGATCTCTGGCTCTTTTCCCTCCCCATTCATTTCCACTAAGATTCCTCTATACCTGTCCCATGTATTCTTGAACCTCACCACTGTTTTCACCCCCACCACCTCTGCTGGTAGGCTGTTCCAGGAATCCACCACTCTTCCTGTGAAGAAGTACTTCTCATCTCTCTTGAATCTACCCCACATCAACTTTTTAACACATCCCCTTGTCCTTATGCATCTTCTTTTCTGACAAATTCTTTCCTCCTGTAAGTTATTTAAACATCTCCATCATTTACCTCCTCCCTCCTCCGTTCCAGGCCGTACATACTGAGGTCCTTTAATCTCTCTCGTCAAACTTTTAATGCATATCCTGCACCATTTTAGTTCCCCTTCTCTGGACTGCCCTCCACTCTGTCTATGTCCTTCCAGAGATGTGGTTTCCAAATCTGGACACAGTACTCAAGGTGGGACCTTACCAGTGAGCTATACAGGGCAACACCTTTCCTCTTTCTGCTAGTGATACCCTCGCTCTGCATCCCAGTGTCCCACTAGCCCTCCATACTACCTTGTCGCATTGTCTGGCCACCTTTAGGTCATCCGATATGATGACCCCAGGTCTCTGTCCTGCTCAGTTGTCGTCAATACCACTCCACCCATTTGTACCCTGCTTATGGGTTTCTGTGCCTCAAGTGCATTATTCTGCACTTTTTGCCCTGAAACCCAGCTGCCATACCCTTGATCAGACCTTGAGTTTACTAAGGTCACTGCTGATCCTTTCCACCCCTTGGGGTGTCTAATCTGTTACAGATCTTGATGTCATCAACATAGAGGAAGACCTTCCTTCCTTTCTAGTTCCTCTGCAGTGTCACTTATAAAGACATTAAAGCAGGCTGGTCCTAGCACTGATCCCTAAGGCACCCACTGGTCACTCTCCCTTTCTCAGGGTAAAGTCCATTTATCACCACCCTCCACGTATCCCTAACTAATTTCTTACCCAGTTTACCACGTTTTGACCCACCCTAAGCTACCCAGCTTGCTTAATAGTCTCCTATGTGGAACGGTGTCGAATGAAATCTAGGTAGGCCACATCCACTACTCCACCCTGATCTAATAATGTGGTCACCCAATCAAGGAAATCTATCAGATTCATTTGACATAACCTCCCTCCCATGAATCCATGCTTTCTTGGGTCTTGTAACCTATTATATTCAAGATATTCTACTATCCTCTCCTTCAGTAGTGATTTCATTACTTTCCCACCACTGAAGTCAGGCAGACGAGCCTGTAATTGCCAGCCTCCTCCCTGTTGCCACTTTTGTGAAGTGGGACTACATTTGCCCTCCTCCAGCCCTTTGGAATCACTCCTGTTTCGAGTGAGCTGTTAAAAGGACTGTCAGAGGTGCAGCCAGAACCTCACTGAGCTCCCGCAATATTTTAGGATGTACCCCATCTGGTCCCATTGTTTTGTCCACCTTCAGATTAACGAGTCCCTTTAGGACTCTCTCCTGAGAAAGGTCTAGTGTCCACTTCCCTCCCTTCGGACCCCAGTTACTTTTTGTGGCCCCTCCCTTCTCCTTCCACTGTGAACACTGAACAGAAGTATTTGTTCAGGATTTCTCCTTTTTCCTGATCCTCTGCTCTGTCCCCCACCTTCAGACCCTTCTGCCACCTGTGAGTCAGGGCGACGCTATGGGCTGCTGAAACTCCACACCTCAGTTACCCAGAATACTGCCCCTCCAAACCTCCCTCCTAACCTCCCTTGTGGGATTTTTGGGAGACAGTGTATGCTAGCTCTGAGGAAGGCATTGGTGGTGATGCTGAAATGTCAACTTGCTGCTTGCATCCTGTTATCCAGTCTGCATGACTCCCTAAAAGGCCATTGTTACTGGTATGGAGAAGAATATTTTTTGTGTTGGACGGTGGAAGCACGGAAAGATAAGTGCAGCCTTTTTCTGTCTGGTGTAGGATGTGCACAATAAAAGGTGGCCTAAAAGTAATTCATATCTGAGACTAAATCTTTAAAGTGTAGAATCCTGGAGTGCTGATAGTGTGCTTATGAGGCTAAGCATGGCTGTTTCACATTCCTGCCCTGGTATCTGGCACCCTTAAAATGTGGCATGGAAAGTATGAGTCCAGAAAATGAGTGTCAGATAATCTGTGTCTTTTATAACTAAATTAGTTACTTGTTAAATATTGATTTACTTTAAATCATTCAGCTTACTGATAAAGTTGATTAATAACTGCAAGTGCATTTGAATGAGAAACAAAAGAAAGAATTGAAGGAGAAAGTAAAGCAGTTGGCACCAGAAGGATAGCGAAAATGTAGGAGAATCACATTACGGCATTCCTAAAGTTTGCTGTGGAGAGATGACGGCAGTCAATTTAAAAGTCAGTCCTTTTCCTCTAGGAAACTCTGAGTTGACACCTGAAAGAAATTAATCACAGCTTTATTACTTTTATGATATGCCACTACATCAGACTATTATTTGTAGAGGAGTGGAACAAAGTCCATCCAGTTCCTTATTCACCTTAGATGACTGCAATGCACTGAAGTGAAAAATCATTCTAGTTTGCCTCTGGTGCAGTCTTTATCTGGCCACACCATCTGAGGTGGATGTACAGTTGCCCCCGACACTTTAGAAAGGTAAAATCACTGTTACAGACTTGCATAAAGTGGACCTCTAGGGAGCTGTCAAGCTTCTGAATGCAGATAGGTCTGACATGGTCTTGGCGTCTTACTCTGTAATTGCTGCACTGTCCTGCTAACATAGTGAATCACAAGGACACCTGGCTACATAGCTAGCAAAGTTGATCTTGCATGTTATCACATTAGTAACTGCTTGTTTCTGTCTTACAGGGATGGGTGAATTCCTTTCCCTTTACTGTGTACTTACAGATATTCCAGGAACCACAGGGAAAGAAACCACGTAAGTTATTAAAGAAATGGGGGAGGGAGCATGACTCTCAACTGTCTCTCATTACGGAGACATCCCTCATTTTACTCTTCAAAATTGCTTTGTCCTACATCCACCACATATGGTAAAGGTGCTGCTCTCATAGAGAAGGTGCAGTAAACTCAGACATTAAAGTAGAAATTCATAAATATGTGAAGATGTTGAATCAAAATTAAACAGCACAAATAAAGGTCCTGGTTTCCACAGTGTTCTGAGCTGGTATCTCCATGTTTGATGATGTATTTTACATTTCTTTTTTTTTTTGGAAAGTCTTTTCAGCTCCTGTGGCTTGGTACAGATATACCTTTAGCAACCCTCTGTAGATCCCCACTGTTTCACCCTGGCATATCCCATCCCACCCGTACAGGGAGGCCTGTGGCTCACCCCCAACTATGGGCTCCCCTCAGGTCCGCGGAGAGAACACATCTACCTGTTGTTCCCTGTCCAGCATTCAAGGTGTCATTTGGGTCATGTTGTGGTGCAGAGATCTAGGCTCCATGATGTTCGCGTGATAGGAATTGTTCTTGTTTCTGTTCCCGTGGTGGTGTGGACATACAGTGATGTCCTGACATGGCCATGCGTGCTTCCACACAGAACAGCCTGATGTCTGCCATCACCTCCAGCCCCCAATCTTGCCCTCCCTGGCTGCTGTACTCCAAGCTTCTGCTAGGATTCAGCATGTTGCCAGGCACTGCAGCCTGGCTCCTCCCACCCCCCACCCCTGGAGGAGGAGGAGGAGAACAGTGCAGCGGATGCTTATCCTGCCTCCCTGCAGCCGGCCATCTGATGCTCTGAACTCATTTCCAAACTCAGGTATATAAAATATACTCAAAGTACATAAATGAATCACAAGAATACCTGGGACAGACATAAGGCAATTCTAGTGGGAGGTAGGAGGAAGTAGGCTGTTGGTTAACTAGGATCTGCAGCTTATCCGTTAGGTAGGAAATGGACAGACTAGGTGGAGGCCGGGTCCTTATCTGCCGTTAAATTCTATGTTTCTATGTAGGTCATTAGCATTGCAAGTGGTAGCGCTACTGCTGGGTCGGTGGTCCAGCAATGTGCCCACATTGTGAGATACAGTGTCCCACACTGGTCCGCATTTTGAGAGTCTGTCCCATATTTCAGTCACAAAAGATTGAAGTATGTGGGGTAGAGTTGCTTCTCTTTAATGACAATGTACTAATAATTCACTCAAAGTATATAAAATGAATCACATATTTCTATTAAATATATAATATTTTGTTGGTAGAATGTGTTATTCCTCTATAAAAATGTGAAAACATACATACATTTTCCCACTGAACATACTGCCATCCTTACCAGTAAAGATTCTCTGGCTTCATTACTCAAGGATTCCATCGGATTTTTTTTTTCACCAGTAGTTGGCAAAATATAAATAAAATGATGAGAAAATAAGTAAAGAAACAAATAACAGCAAACAAAATGATTTCTGAGACAATGTAAAGGCCCCACACCTTCATTTTAAGATATACAGCCTTACTAAGTACTTGCTCTTTAAGTTTTTATTTATTCTCTGTTTAAGCCCCTTCCTCACTGCACTCTCTCTCTCTCAGGGTCTCCCAAGGTGTGCGTGTGGCTCGGCCGTACCTCTGGAGCACCCAGAAGACCAGCCCCCATCCAGCTGTGGTTTGCCTCCCAAGGTGTGCGGTGGCTCGGCTGTACCTCTGGAGCACCCAGAAGGACCAGCCCCATCCAGCTGTGGTTTGCCTCCCAAGGTGTCCGTGTGGCTCGGCCGTACCTCTGGAGCACCAGAGGACCAGCCCCATCCAGCTGTGGTTTGCCTCCCAAGGTGTCCGTGTGGCTCGGCCTGCACCTCTGGAGCACCCAGAAGGACCAGCCCCATCCAGCTGTGGTTTGCCTCCCCTGTTGGGGAAGGAGGCGAGTTCCGGCTTCCTCTCTATCTACACAGATCGTGTTGGGCTGTCCATTCCGGGTCTCCAGGATCGGTCCCTCAGCTTGGCACTGGGGTCCATTGCCAGGAGTGGATGCACGGTCCATTTTGATTTTATGCCCCATATCCCAGAGGATGGTGACTAGCAAGGGGTCCAAGGCTGATACGTGCCACCACTCTGGACCCTGGCCAACATCCTCCCCTCCCTCTTGGTGCTCCCACCTGCACTGCCACCTGTGTGCACCCAGGTGGGGTATCATAGGAGAAGTGGCTACCCTCCCTCCCTCCCTCCCAGAAGAGGAGAGTGTCCCTGGGATGCTCAGTTCTGCTCCCTCAGCTGGCCCTCTTATAACCTAGGCTTATTCCCGAACCTAGCTCACCAGCGTCGAAAGAGGTAGCGCTACCACTGCGCCCGGTGGGCTGGCTACTTGCTCAATAAGTTTAAAGCAAAAATGCTACTCCAGAACTTATTTAAATTTGCAAGATGTGGACAAACTGCAGCTTGGAACAACTGGGACAATTTTGGTTGGTCCGAGCTATTGTTTGTCTGCAGTTTGTACATTTAAGTAAATTTTGCACTAGCATATTTTGCTGTGCACTAATGCCATGGAGTGAGTTTTAGTAAAATTAATATCACCCACAGTAAAGCAGCAATGGAATGAAAATGTTTTTTTGGAAGCTTGTTTAAATTATAATTAATAACATGCATTGTCCAATACCAACCTTGTAAGCTTGCTTTATTTGCCATGTACTTGGTTTTAAGTTATATTCTTTACACTTTCTTGTTTAAGTGGCTTATGTTATTTGTAGATGGTATGAATGGGGTGTGATTACTGTGAGTTAATTCTGTTATCTCATAATTCAGGACAATTATAATGTGGATCCTGGGTGGGATAGCTGTTTTACTGTGTGGGTGGGTGGGTTTATTTTTGGGTATTGGTAGGTTGAGTCATTATGTGTTTAGCCAGGCCACACTTAGATACTCCATGGAGCACCTATGAGAGTGATGTCCCTTAGGAGGACTCCTTTGCACTTTGCCTGTAGCTGTGCTCAGTTGCTGCAGGGGTTGGGGGGGTCCTCTGAGGGTGCTACTCAGAATGTAGATCTGCTCATGAGTAGACTGAGGGGCAGGATCAGGAGTGTCATATCCGGGAGGTGCCCAGGAGTGGACGTTATTAGGAATGGGTCCTTTTGCCTGAGAACTATTCCATGAGCTCCTGAGTTTTCTACTTAGCATGTGGCTAGTAGACCAGCCAACTCAGTTCCTTCCTTAGGGCAGTTCCATGTAACACCAGAGCTGTTAAAATGAAAACAGCCATAATGAAGGGTTGCGCAGATTCCTTTGTAGATCTGGTATGTATCATGGAGACCAGGTTGAGTGATGGCTCGGGACCTGTGCTTGAGGTGTCTGTTCTACTGGTTTCTCCGTGGTGCATTGCCATAGGTGGGAGCACCGGGGAGTGGGGTAGCCATCTATTTTAGATCCATCTTGGGATGGGCAGCATACCTATTGGGAGATTCCAGATCAGTTGAATGCATGACTGCTAAGAGTGGGCTGGGTACAAGTTGCAGGATCATGCTCAATGACATCCCCTGGACATGGGCACTAATTCCTGCAGGAACTCAAGATTTTCATGGCCAATCTGGTGGTTGAGTCATCCAGACTTTTGGTCTTGGGTGATTTTAACAGTTGGATCAATGATGAATTATCGCGTATTGGAATGCAGTCCCTCAGATGATGTCTTCCTGGGCCTCATACAGGTGGTTGGCACTGATACCCACCAGTATGACTGTGCCTTGGATATTGTTTTCTCATTGGGGCTTCATATTAGTGATATCAGGGTTGATTTGGTCAGTTGGTTTGTATCATCATGCGTGCAGATCCTCTGCAGGGCACCCCATTAACCTCCCCATGAAGATGGTCCGATGCGGTCTTTTAGAAATCTGGAGCCTCAGAGCTTCTTGGCAATACTGGACATCTTGGGTATGAAGATGGCCTGTACAATGGAAGCTGAGGCAGCCATGGAGGGTTATAACCTGGCCCTTGACTGCAGTCGACTCCTAGCACTGTTCCATGTCCACCCTTGATTCCCTGTCTCAGGTCTTCATGGTATGACACTGACCTGAGAAAGTTGAAGACTAGGGGTGGAGTTTTGTGTATTGTTGGCAGAATCCCTCTCAGAGGATAAATTGGTGATGAGGGCTTATTACAGTGAGTATCAGTGGGCAATCATTCTGAAATAGACAGCATTCCTGTCATGGGTGATTGGTGCTGGAAAGAACCAACCCACTCAGCTCTTCAATACTGTGGACTGGGTAATAAATCCAGTCTGTCTTAAGTCTTGCAGAGCTTTTTCTGTTGAGAAATGCGAGGCATTTAACTGGTTCTTTCTAGATAAGGTGTCTGCCATCAGGGCTGGGATATCCTCAAGCAGCCTGTCATCGCCTGACAGTGTTCAAACCTTGATGGACAGAGGCATTCTGTTTTATGGGCTGAGTTTGAGTTGGTATTGGAAGATGACATGTTCCATGTAGTTTCTGGACTGTATCCTATCTTCTGAGCATTGAACCCAGGGCAGACCTAGCTTCTTCTAGAGTGCTGGGATTCACTTGGTCCAGTCATGGTGGAGATTAAGTGTTCCCTTAGGGAGGGATATTCCCATCTACCCTAAAAAAGCAGTGGTGATGCCCCTCCTCAAGAAATATTCCTTGGACCTTGATGATCTCTCCAACTACAGGTCTGTCTTGAATCTTCCCTTTTGGTTAAGCTGCCAACAGTCCCTATTTTCCCAGGACAGTCCCTATTTTAGGCAGCATGTCCCAGTGTCCCCAAGTTTTGCAAAATGGCACTTTGTCCTGGTTTTGCTTACTTGTCCCAGTTTTGTCCCTTTGTTGCTGACTGCTAATCCATGAGTGACAGTTATTTCAGCACCACTGTGGTGCTGCTTGGACTGGACAGCAGTTTGCAGCTTCAACCCGGACCTGATCAACTGTAAGGAAGCATGTGAAAACAATCTGGTGTGGTGGTGGGAGTCACTGAAGTGAAGTTTACTCAGCAAATTAGGGGAATATAAGCGGATTGGTCGGGATTCTCAGGAGGAGCAATACATGCAGCTCAGTGTCTGATCACAATTTGCTAGGTTTGCTTCTAATGAACTTTCTGTACATCATGATTTGGGACTTGCTGCAGCAGAATGATGTATTGTTTTAATATGGATGTTTGTTACTGGTGTTACTGTGGGTGGTATGGACAAAGCAAGCAGCAACATTTAATTGATTGTGTGCAGCGTTGTCTGCGGTGGTGCCCGATGGGAGTGACATAGTGGGGGTGGGGGTCATGGTCAGGGTGGACTGTCCCAGATTTAGGCCTCAGAAAGTTGATAGCTTTACTTTTTGGGAAGTTGATTGAGATAGTGGCAGTGCAGCTGAGCAACACTTGTATGTGTACGTATGTATATGTGTGTGTGTGTGTGTGTGTGTGTGTGTGTGTGTGTGTGTGTATATATATATAAATATATATATAGCTGGTTTCTGGCATTGCCATAGTAGTCAGGGTGTACCATGATCTTCTTCTAGTGAAGGATAATGGATGACAGTCTATTCTTGTCCTGATAGACCCCTTTTCAGCTTTTTGACATGGTGGATCATGGGTGCTATTGGCTCATCTGAGGCACTATGTAGGACTTTCAGGAATGGTGTTGCGGTGATTTAAGTCCTACATGCACGTGTCTGGCAGTGTGCAGCAGGTGTCACTCAGCTCTTTTATAGCAAGCACTGTTGCACTCTGTTGTGGTGTGCCTGAGGGTCGATCCTAGCCCCATGCTATTCGTCATGCACATGCTGCCACTTGGGAGATCACTAGACACTATGGCTTGGGTTTTCATTGCTATGCTGATGGTACCCAGCTGTACGTGTCTTGTGCCCCTAACTATGCTGCAGTTGTTTCCAGAACTGAGAGAGTGCCTCAGAGAAATTCAGGACTGAATGGTGGCCAGCTGGCTTAGGCTGAATCCTTTGAAGAGGTAGGTGCTACTGATAGAGCCGGGTCAGTTGGGTTCAGCAGCAAGTAGTACTGCCATCCTTCCCATGTTGAATGGTGTGGTTCTTCAAGCTACAGATAGACAGATAGAGTGAGGAATCTGGGGGTCATTGTGGACTCCAAGCTGACCTTAGAATATCAGGTGTTGGCTGTTGTCTGCGGTAGCTTTCATCACCTGCAGAACACCACCTAGATCAAGCCCTATCTTGACTCAACTGATCTGGCAACAATGGGGCATGCCTTTAGTCACCTCTAGGTTGGATTATAGTAACTCTCTCTACCTTGGTTTATCCATGAAGTTAGTGCGCCATTTGCAACTAGTCCAGAATGTGGCAGCCTGGCTGGTTGCTGTGACCTCCAGTTTGAACATATCACACGGCTCTCTGTGCTCCTCACTGGCTGCCTGTCCGGTGGTGCATCAGTTTCAAGGATGCATGTTGACATGTAAGGCCCGGCATGGTTTGGATCCAAGCTACCCTAAAGACCTCCTGGTATCATATGCTTCTGGCCGTCCCCTCCAGTTGGTGGAGGCAGACCCTTACTGGTGCTGAGATCCTATTTAAAATCATCGGGTGATAGGGCGTTTGGTGTGGCAGCCCGATTCTTGAAAGCCCTTCCCTGGGAGGTGAGAAATGCTCCTTCTCTGGCTATTTTAAAAATCCATTTCTTTAAGTTTTGGCCTGGATTTGTGATGCACTGTTTCAACTGTTGATCTTGTACTGTGATTTTGTTGTGCTTGCTGTAGAGGTGCTCCAACGCCACTTGGGATTAGGTACCATATTAATAAAACTGCTTTGCTTTGCCTTGTAGTTATTGAGCATAGATAGAGTAGCAGTTAAAATTAAGACATTAATAACATGAGTTATAACAGTGAAATAGTCATGATTGGGAAGTGAAGAGGCTCACACATAATGTTGTTGTTTTCCCAGACTGTGGCCCTGAACTTTCAAGATAGTATTTTATTACCCCAGCATATGAACATGACAGGTGTCAGTTATAAAAGGCCACCCAAAATGTAATTTTGCAGAACGATCATGAAAACAGGTCTGGGAGGGTATCTAAAATGACACCAAGCATATTTATAATAAGATTGGGTAAAAATTACTATGGTGCAGATGTGGGTTCAAAATGTGAAACAAAAACCTGCAATGTTATAAGTAAACATTGAAAAGTTTCAGCATTTGTATTTTGAGATTTTCACCCAAAACTTTCAACAGTCTTTTTATGACACCACCTAATGAAAACAGCAGCTATCATTTATGAGATCCTGCTAAAATGTCATTTTAGCAGCACAAGCATGAAAAGACTTTTATCTGTTCATACATTATTAAAATCCTTACTACTTTTGGTGGGCTCGTGTGTGTGACTGGTGTCCTTTGACAGTTACTTTTCTTCACAACAATGTTAACTTTTCCTGGTTTCACTCAGTTTGTACAAATGACTTATTTCCTTGCACTATTAAAGTATGCTGCTATTGTCTTTTCTAGTGTTGCACCTGTGTGTGTTGTTGCAATGTTTCTTCATGACGGACTCCTCCTTGCACCATCTGTAAAGGCTGCCACTGCTACAGTATGTTGCACAACTTGTTTTGTACTACTCCCCAGTATCTGTACTGACTTGCCTCTTTCCTGATATTGTAATGCCAAGCATTTCATTACTTTATAATGAGTGAGCTACCCTAATTAAGTGTAGCCTTGTCTTTTATTTTGATGTCCATATTGTTATTATTCACTATTGTAATTACCCTATTGTACTGTTATTTGATTGCCCCAGGCTGTGACTGAAAATAGGCATCTGTTTGCCTAGTGCTATTACCTGGTAACTAAATTAGAAATACCACTTCTCTCAGTGCAGTTTTTTTAACCTCTGCAAGGTGTATCGTTTTTAAATCAAGGATGGAAATGAAAATGTGGCACCAGGATTTGAACCTCAGACCTCTGGTAACTAAAGACAGATAAAGATGTTTTGAGCAGGATTGAAAAATGACACCTGTCAGGTTAATCATCTGGGGTAAAAAGGGGCTATGTTGAAAATTTGGGGTTGAAGTCTAGTAAAATAGCAAAATTATGAGTAAATGTTGAGAAATGTCAATGTTTCTTCATAATTTATTGTTTTAGACATTTGACCACATATTTTCAAATAGTCTTGTAATGACAGTGACTTATGATCAAGACAGGTGGAATTTTTAATCCTTTCTGAAAGGAGATTTTGTGGATCGACTACGAAAACAGGTTTCAGAGGGATTTGAAACATTACACCCTACAACTCACACACACCTGTGAGGTGTGCTGACTAAGCTTGGAGATGCTAAAGGGTAAAGTCTGTTAAGCCTTCAGGTGAATGAGCTTGGAAATTGGCTTGGTGCTTCCGCCTGTGGGGATCCTCATGACGGGCACTGCCAGGTGTTTTCCACCGAAAAACAACCCCTACCCTCTGTGACATGGAAGGGAACACAATGATACAATCCTCCCCACTTATCACTCTAAACATGCAAATAACAACAAGGCAGTAATGACAAAATATGTCAGCAGTTGCAAATAAATAACCAGTGGGTTTATTTTGGGAGTGAGGACAAAGGGCAGCAAAGGTAAAATAAACAAAGCCAATAGTTTGCATTCACCCCCACCATAAGGTGCGTCTCAGCATCTCTGCCCCTACTAGTGCACCAGTTAACCCCACAGTCCCTCTGGAGTCTCCCAATTACAGTTAGAGTGTGCACACAGATGTAGAGTTGCAGGCCTGTGATGCTTGACCTCAGTGCAGTACTGTGTAAATTCGATTGTTAGCTGCAGCTGTTCACTGGCAAATTACACAATTGGATGGACAGTAAAACAGTTGCTCTGGGCTGTAAGCTGTGGCTGTGGGCTTCATTCTAAGGTTGTGCAGGAAAGCCCCAAAAGTATTTACCTATCTACCTATCTAGCTAAACAATAGAAATGATACGTTCTGTGGGTGAACCCAGTACTCAAGACCTTTAGTTAACAGACTGGTGCTGTTTCCATATAGACATCAGCCCTGCTTAGGCAGATGATGGCTGGATGGTCTTTCTGTAGGCTGGATACAGGTGCAGTGGACCCGACACACTCCTGGTGGCAAGGGTGCAAGCCATGATGACTTTGGATGATGGGAGCTCTGTTCTGTAAGCTGATTACAGGTGCAGTGGACCCAATGTCCTTCTGGTGGTGAGGGTATGAGCTGTGATGTTCTGAACAATGATGATCTTCTCACCCACAGAGGGACTTCATGCATCCTGACAGGTGGACAGTTACTTGGGACCTCAGATGGTTCGATCCCTGTCAAGATAAAATCCTAACAGGAGCAGAAGGCAGTGGCTCACTCCCTTCCCAGATGCAGAGTAGCTTTCAAGGCAACCCTGCTCTAATTTGGTGCTAGAGCCCAGGCTTGGCACTCTAGCTGCATCAGTCCCCTTTCCAGGGGTCTCAAGTCTGTTTTGGACAAACTTTTAGAGAGGAATAGCAAGTGAGAGCTGTCTGTCCTCGGAGGTTTTGTTTTAGACATATCTCTGTTTGCATATGACTCTCCTTGTGCAAACATCCAGGGATTAAATGTCTGTTGCTAGCATTGCATGCATTATTCATTATGCTAAGACCCTGGTTGTCAGTGGCTGTTAGTTCCAGGGCAAAATCACGCATGCAAGTCCTCAGCCAGCTTGCAATTCAGAGGTGATTTGCACAGGTGAGCTCCAAATTGATGTCAGTTTCACAGGGACAGGATGCACTTATTTAGTTGTTTTGCACTTTGTGCAGCTTTGAGAGTGCTTGAAACTGAGCAAACTCCTTGCTGTGGGCTCCTCACCCTTGAAGTTAGTCTAGGGGCCAGTTGAGCAAAGCGGTGGTAGCATACCAACTATGGGGAGAAGGGCAGTGATCAAGCTGCCAGAACAAATGACAGTGTCCAGTCCAGGCCTAGGTCCTGCAGCTGCAGCGGACTTGGACGTGCGAAAAAGAGTGATGCATGGGAAGGTGGCAGCAGTGCCAGAATGAGCAAAGACAAGCCTTCTTTTAGAAGGGGTTACATTGTTCATGAAGTGGGGTGATAGAAAGGCCCTGTTGAACATTTTGGGCAAAAATGTTGAAATAACAATATTATGAGCAAAAGTTCAAAACAAATTAAAAAGTCATTAACCGCACTTACCTTGTTTTCAGTCAGTTAATGGTTGGCTTTGGTAGCAACAAGACATTCACAGATCAAGAGGATTTCAGTGGTGGACCGTACATTGGTAAGTGAGGGGATGGGGTGGGGGTGGTAGTTGCTGCGAGGATGTCTGGGATAGGGGGTCGGAGGGTCAGGATAGCAGAAGACATTGCTGGATTGTTTATTTTTACAGGGATAAACAAAACAAAAGGACAGTGTTTTGTTTCAGGGGCACCTCAGTGTTGGCAGGTTGTTTTGCACCACGGGAGTGGACACCACAGTGTTGTATACAGTGGTGAGGTGGGCATTTGCCAGCACTGGTTTTAGGCACTACAATGTCAAGTGTGCCTTCAGGAAGGATGGATTGTTTGTGTGTTAAGTTGGAGTTGTTTTCTGCCAGCACCTGGGGTATGCTTTGCAAGCAAACATATTTTGCAGTTAGTGCTGTTTCTCCCCATGGCACCTCACAACCCACCAGAAGCCAACCTCCCAGACCCATCACCTGATTTTCTGCCAGGAGTTACCTTTGCGTGAAGCAGTGTGACCTGGGTATTAGGTTGGGTGTGGGGCTACTGGGTGGCTAGATGACAGCAGATACCGGGAATACATCTTTTATGTTTCTTTACCTGAGGGTGTCGTGCAATGCGACACAGATGTCCACATGCACATTACCATACATGGGATGTCAGCAGCCGCCACCCCACCTCTTATCTGGACAGTTCTTGGCTGCCTTACCTTCAGCCAATGTTAGGGGCCAGGCAAATGCCAGCGTTGTAACCTTCCCTCCTGGGGGGAGCAGTTCTCTGGATGCTCCATCCTCTCCTGCCCCAGCTGACCCCTCCCCGACAGCTCGAGTCCATATCTGAACAAAGTTCGTGGGTATGATGCCAGGTGTGGCATCCCATGCCTCACCCTCATCACCACCAGGTCGGCCTAATGTAAAATATTAGCATATCTGTCAAATCTACTTTTCCAGGTACCTCCTATGCAGTGCACCATGAATGTTTTGACTCTCTTGATCCGAAACTCTTACTAGGTATACAGTGCTATTTCTAAGCCAAATGTGTTGGCCATCTTTTTTTTTTGCAAAACTAAATTGAAACATATTTAAAATACTCAACGTTTAGTTGGACTGGAGCATTTACCACCAAATAAAACTGGAAGATGCCTGGAATCTTTTATAGTGAAAAAGGATGGGTTAAATGGTTTGCCCAGTTCCATTGCACTGCTGCTTTATATTAATAACATTTGCAGTTATTGTGGCTCTAACCAGAGATTGTTTCTTAAGCAATCACACCTGCTGAGCACTAGGGCTTTGTGGAGTGCTTCTCCCAGAACTCCATCAGAGAATCCCTTATCCTGAAATCTTTTGTAAGGTCATAGCGCCTGTCTTTCAAATTCAATATCTTTAGAAAAGTTCCTTCTTTCTTTTTTTTTTTTTTTTTAGATTCTATTTATGCTTCTCTGTCGCTTGGGCATCCTTCCGGGTATGCACTCAACCCCAGCCTCTACTCCTTGCCTGAACCCTAGTTAGTAGGGGACTCCCCAACCACCCTGGCAGATCTAACCCCAGATCACCTACCAGGGGCGGGCCCATCCTCCTGCAATGGCCTGTCTAAAATTAGGAGATCCTACCTGGGTGTGGGGTCGGACTTGAGTGCTCCGGACACAGGGCCGGCAGTCGGGATGTGGGCTGCGTCCCTGGCATCCCCTCATCTCCACAGGTGAAACAGGGGATTTTCTGCTTTCCAGTTCCCCTCGGGACTGCAGCATGCAATGACATCCATGCGGCTTCCCTGCTGGCGTCTACTGCCTCCCGTCCCTTCTTCTGGCTGGTGTACTTTTACCCCGATCTCCATCAGGGGATGCCAGGACACCGAGCAGCCCGCATCCCTCCCCAGAAGGAGGCAGTCCTCTGGATGCTCAATCCTCTCCCTCCCCAGATGGCCCGGGCTTGTTCCCCAACCCGGTCACCAGCATGGAGCAAGGTGTGGCGTCCAGCGCCTCAACCTCAGTGCCACCAGGCCAGCTAGAAAAGTTCCTTCTTATGCATAACTTTCAACCACAGGGATACTACAGTATTGATGCAAGTCCTGAGGTGGGCACTTTCATATCTCAGCACGGCATTACCTGCTGTTTCTGTGTGGTAGGAGTCACAAATGGGTGTATTCTCCTCCCTGAAAGGTAAGTTCTAAGAAACTGAATATTTTTGGATCAGTTGTAAGCCTCAGGATTAAATCATTGACAGACATCAGTTTTAATAAGGCTCTAGCCTCCTTAGTGGTGCCCTCCCAAATGTGAAGTATATATTCAACATATGTGTACCATTTGTGGATTTTTTCAAATAGGGATTGCCTTTTCCCAAGCCCCTAAAATAAATTTTCATATGAGGGATCACAGTGGCACCCAAAGCTGTTTCTCAAGTCTGCAAATGAAACTGCTTCTCAAAAACAAAATAGTTATGATGTAAAATAGAACTTAAAGAGTTCAAAATAAAGCTAAGTGGATTATGAGGTGCGTTACAGTTTTGGGACAGGAAGTCACTAGTAGCCTTCACACCTTGTTGTGGTTAATTGACATATACAAAGACACCACATCAGTGGCTACAATTTGTGAGCTAGTGCAACAGGGGCGACATTTGGGGGGCAAGGGGGCAGTCATTGTTGTTGTTTTTGTTTTTCAGCCTGGCTCCACCCTACAGCCCCTCTTATCAGTTGCTGCCCCCTGTAGAAAGCTGAAATGGCCCCCTGTAGTGCAAATTATTTAAATGTCTAATAGCATCAGTTGAATTCCTCAAATAATTGCAGAGGGTCTCCACTAGCTGTTTAAGGTAAAAATCCCAAAATTTAAAAGATCATCTGTCAGTGACTGGTACCTCAAGACAACTGGTTTCCGTGGTGGTGGGTGGAGGGGGGTAGAATTGTCAGTCTTTATGCACTTTTGGGAGAAAATAAAATGCTGGTTGACTGGGTAATCATTTTCAAGAATTGTTGCTCTGTCTTTGAAAATGGTCCCAGTAACAGTGTATCCCAAATATTACCCAGTTCGAGTTAAAATTTAGGAGTGCTGCCATGCTGTTCATGTACACTCCCTAGCCTTCTAGTGTCAGCTCCTTTGGGTGAAGGTTATTTTTACTTTCTTGTTCAACTTTTTCTTCCATTTCTCATTTTATTAATTTCTATTATGACTGAGCTGAATGGTTTGAATATAGAATAAAGTATGGGGTGGTGTGTGCCTAGAACAATATCATCGCTTATATTGGAATACAGGGTTGGGGTATGTAACATATTGTCTGTGTGTAAGTGTAGTGTATGTAATATGCTTTTATCAAAAATTCAATAAAGTACATTAAATTAAAAAAAAAGGAGGAGATTATCCTGACACTGTACAGATCCTAGGTGCGTTCTCACCTGGAGGAGGTTAGGCAGTACTGGAGACTCTGCCCGATATTCGTTCAGATTGACGAGGCAGTGCAGAGGATGGTGACAAAGATGGTTTCTCAGAGATGTCAGGACAGAGTGCGTGAAGACAGACTGGGAGAACACAATATGTACTTGCTCGACGAGATGAGGGAGGGGGACATTATTGAAACCTTCAAGTACCTGAAAGGTGTAAACACGGTGGATATTGGGAGACCTTTTGTCTTAGTGAGAACAAGACCACAAGGAGCACTTTTACAAACTAGTGAGGGAGCTGTCAGAAGACACTTCCTTTACAAAGCGGTGGTGTCAGAATGGCATAAGCTCCATCTGAGACCATCAATTAGTAGAAGGTGGAGAGGAGTTCAAGAGAGAAAGGAAAGGACAGGGTGAAGGGAGGGTCAGGATTGGCGGGGGGGCAGGGCTCTGTAAACTCTAGATCAGGGGCTCAAAATAGAGCAGATCTGATAGACCAAACAAGCCTTCTTCTGGCTAATTCGGACATTTGTATGTCCGTATGACTGCACTATCTACCAACTCAGACCTCCGTATGTAGCCTCAAAGCTTGCCCTCATTGGCAGGGCACCCTCCTGAGCCTGGGACTAACACAGAGGGAAACATGCACACACTGGCACAGGACAGAAGGTGTACAGTGGCAGGACATTGGAGCAGTGTGGGGGGCCAACTATTATTCACAGTTTGACAGGATTTGCAAGTGAGTTAGCCCCACCTCACTGCGATGCTGTGCACCGACAGAATGCTCGTACACTGGCCTATGGTAGGGAACTGGCATCACATGGTCACCTGTGACATTAAATCTTCCTATAATACACAGGAGGTGCTGAGTAGCGAACAGTCTCACCCTTCCACTCCAGGGTCCGTGCACACTGCCTCTGTAGCATGCTCAAGATCCTACCAGCCTGGGCCGAGGGGCTGGATCAAAACTGATCCCGGTCTCTACATGTGGAAGTGCTACATACTACTTGCCAGCACCACTAGGCTGGCACATAATAGTCCATCGAAAATCAAGCCTGAGTTGTCTTGGGAAGCAACTTGAGGTGAGATGTGGGAGATGCATGCACCTCCTCCACACACTCTCACAGACACAGACACAGACACAGACACACACACACACACCTCTCACACACACACACACACACACACACTCTCACACCTCACTCTCACACTCTCACACTCTCACACTCTCACACTCACACGTGCAAGTAGTGGTAATTTATTTTCTGCAGGCAATAATCCTTACTTTTCAAGGAACTCAGTTCACTGAGACACGAAAATGAATAAACAAAACCTGTTTTGCAAGGGAAAAAAGTCCAGAGTAGTATTATTTGTTAAACAGGAAATGCACTACAAAGCTTGGCCTTCAGGGTTGTAATTACATACTACATTATATGTCTGAAATGCTATACGTTCCTGATGGCTTTGTGTACTAGCAATTGGCTTCCCCAGTTCCCTATGCCTGTTTGTTCTGCATTTCCCAGTCTTGCAGTGCATTTTGCTGCAAATCTGAAAACCTTTCTACTCCATGTTTACTTTTCCAATCTGAGCTTTTTCAATCTGCACCACCCCGACCCAAAATAAAGATACCCTGGGTTCTATGGTAAGTGTATCACAGCAAACCCTAGCTCTTGTTTTTAAAGTTGTTGCCACAAACACCCTGTGGTGAACCACTGTGGTGCATTCACGTGGACTGATTTACAGTCAAGACAATAAAATGCCCTTTAAAAGGGGTGATCTGAAAGCAGCAGCCTCGGCCTGATTTACTGCGAAGGCTGCCTTGTATGAGTTGCCTGAGTGCTATCAGTTTACCCTCAATGAGTTTATATTGGGATTACCTGTTTGTTCCATGTAAATGCTTGCACTGTGTGTCACCCAAGTCATTGTTTCTAGGAAATGAGCCATGTATAGCCAAAGTACAGGTTTATAACAGACCACCAGACCCTGAGGCAGGTGTCAATGGCACAGATACAACAGGGCAAGCCATGAGCCAGGCTACTGCGAACATGGGTCACATCATCTTGGAAGCATTTCTCTGCAACTATTGAATATCGAAGCCCCAGGGCACACAGGGTTCTTGTTATCTTACGGGTTTTGTCGGCAGTCAGTCATAGAGGTAGGCTGTTCTGTACTTTTCACTAAAGCACTTTGTGTCTCTGTGACACAGCTGGGGTTTGTCAAGCCTTTTATGTGCTTCCTATGAAAATAAAGACACTTACGGCATTTATGTTGGACTCCTCATGCTTGCAGATTTCAAGGTATTGATATCTGTCAATCTCGGCCTCCTCAACACTTCTTCAGAGTGCACATCTTTTGAAAGTGTTTGGGAAATTTAATGGTCTAGCGGTATTGAGTGCATTGGGTCCCTGCACTTTAACACTACCTACCTACCTCTCTGGGAATTTTCTTAATATATTTTACTTTTTGTTAACCACAAAAGGGCTTTTCCTTCTACCTATAATCACCTACCTACCTACCTACCATCAACGAAACATACTGTACATGGTCAGAGTCAGCTGGGTAGCTTGTAGATAGCAGGTATGTTTCTTCTGATCTATTATCTGCACCGTTGTTTTGCCACTAAATGAAACCATTGTCCAAAAGATGCCATAAAAGCAACCCAGATTGTCACAAATACAGCCGTCTTATTAAAACTTGATGCATGGCCAGCCGGCTAGTGCAGAGGTATGCTACTGCTTGCCATCCAGATGACCTCAGTTCATGCCTGAGTCTGGGATGTCTAGTGCTGACCAGTAAGGCTGGGTCAGCCATTCTTTGGGTGCCTCCTTTATCGGGAGGAGGGCATCTCATTCTGATGCATGACCACCCCTGGTGACTCAGGGGAGGGAGTGTCATGCAGGAAGGAATAAGTGGCCCTTCTGGGGTGATCTCATGTCTGCATGTGCCCACTCACCTGGCAGATGATGTGGGCATCATCTGCCTAGAAGTAGACCTGTGGGGAGCACTGAAGGAGATGGGACTTACCCACCCTTCCGGCGGCCCTGATAGGCTGATTGCCGAGTCACCTTTCAGGACCATGCCTGAGGTAGGATAAGGGAGGGCCTAGCAGGGAAAAATACCATTAACAGTACTGGGCAGATGAAGCCAATCTGCTCCCATGCCACAGCAGTCCTCCGACTCCTCCAATGCCTCGCCGGCTCCTTCTCACAGGCCCTGACTGTCGATAGATATCTCCTCCTGGCTTGGGAACCAGGGGTCCCACCCATGGGGAACAAGCCTTGGGTTATGGTTGAGGTGTCCAAAGTGAAGACTGATGGTGGGCAGGACCACCGAAGAACTGACAGCGGGCATAAGGACTGGGGTAGGTGGAAAGAGGTTCCGGCAGCTGGCGGGGTGAAAATGGGGGACAAAAATAGAAAATAAAACAAAAACTGGATGCATGCTTATGACATGCAGACATGTATATGTAACTCCCAGGCCCTTATTTAACTAGAGTGCACACCCCCATTTATTATAATGCTCACCCAGCTAACTATCTGGGAACCCTGGTACCTATATACTGGCACACTAATTCACTTGACTAAAAGGTAGGTACCACCCTGGCATTAGGATGTATACCTGCTTCATTTTCTAGAGGAAGAGAGGGTGAGGGTACAGAAACAAACAACTCAGAAGCCTGGGTAAAATAACAACCCAGGTCCCCAGTGGAGGCTGCTAGGCATATGCTAGATCTAACCTGCTGAGGTGCCCAGAAAATCCCCACAACCAGAAACAATAATCAGAATGTCCATAGCAGTGACTGGGATTGTGCAGTATGGCTTTATTCAACAGATGGAAAGTAAAGCTGAAGTGGACCCCAAGGATTAGTCCAGGCTGGCCAGGTACAAACTCAGAACTCTCCTTGCATGCAGTACAGTTCATGCACAACAACAGAAACATCTTCTTCCCAAATTCCCAAAGGTGCATTTGTAGATACCTGGTCATGCACATGAACATCTCTCTTCCTATGAGTGTTATTTAGTGAATCTAAGCCACACACTTAGAACTCCTTTCGAACATAGGTACAATTATGTGAAACTCAGCCGCACACCTTAACCTGCAGCTTGGCCACTTTCTCAGGTAAAATACTGGTGCCCTTTCCGAACCAGGAAGCTCTGTCTCGTAAGCGCTTAGCTGGCGTTCCTCCACCCTTGACCCAACAGACAATCTCTGCCATTCTTCAGGGTTACACCATTGAACCCCCATTCCCCACTGAAATGCTGGAGGTCCCGTACCTTATTTGTCACAACACTGGGGTGACACAGAGAAAATACACTGCACTCACTGGAGTCCACAGTTTAACTTTCTTTACTCACACTGGTGAGAGTAGGGGCACTGACAGGTGCGATCCGGCCTTATCTATGGTCACATGCACCCTAGACTATCCACTCCCCTAAGAACATTGTGAAGATCTAGTCTCCTTTGCAGTACTCACAGAAACTTGTTCCATTCACTGGGCATGGAACAACGAAAAAGGAAAGGACAAAAGCACTCTTCTGGGTAGCCGGCCCACACAGTCTATTTCAGGTCCTATACCAAGGCAGCTGAAAACACCAGAGAACATTCAGGGATTGCTCCTTGAGTCCACAGAGAACAAGAAGATCCTTCCACTTCACATGGAGTAGAAATCAGGAAATCCTGCTGTAATCTTGTCTCACCACGTCAACTGGAAGCTGGAAATGACATTCGACTAGGGTGAGAAATCCTGGGTTCTCTGACAGAGCCCATTGGCATCCTTCTTTGCTCTCCTCTCCTCACTCAACAACACTCTACTCAGAACTGCTAGAGTTCTAAGCTTCCCAGAGCAGCTCTCCACAGAGTGTGGCTTATGCTGCTGCGAGAGTTCTAAATGACCTAATCATTTCCTCTTTCAGGCTAGCTAAGTAAACAATGTCATTATGTAAGGCCATATTGAACTCCCTACCAGCTGCCTGCTGCCTTCCTAACAATAATACTGATAGGATTCTAGAAACCCTAGGGACTAGGTGGTTACACATAGAATAAATGGGTATAGGGGTATACTTAGAATCCAGAAGCCTATTAAACCCGGTTCAGTCTGGATTCAGCACAAAGCACAGCACCATAACAGCCCTAGCTAAGGTGACCAATGACTGGCTCCTAGACCTTGACAACAAGAAGCATGTCTGTGCCGTTTTCTTGGATCTTAGTAAGGCATTGACACAGTCGATCACAGCCTGCTTCTTTCCTCCCTAAGCACCTTAGGCCTGGACCATAAATCTATGTGCTGGTTTGCAGACTACCTCGGAGAGCGGAAACTGCAGGTTAAAGCTGAAGGTGATCTTTCTCCATTAAAACCTATGCTGAGTGGCGTGTCCCAGGGCTCTATCCTTGGTCCCCTCCTCTTTGCAGTCTACATTAACAACATCAATGACCCCATCAAAAAGCCAACATCCACTTATTCGCGGATGACACTGTACTGTACTTGAGTTGTCCCATGAAGCAGCCTGTGAAGACCTCCAAGCTGAATTTAACCTTGTACAATACCAGCTCATAAACAAAAGCTTTTGCTCAATGAGAAGAAGACAAAAGCCATGCTCTTCTCCCCTCCTTGCATGCGGCAATTCCTGCTGGGGGCTATCCACAAATTACTACTGTTCTTGGAGAAACACTACAGTACGTAGCTAAATTCAAATATCTACGAGTTTGGCTCGATCATAAACTTCTTGGAGAAACACTAGAGTATATAGCTAAATTCAAATATCTAGGAGTTTGACTCGATCGTAAACTTTCCTTCGCCGACCATCTCGAAGAGCTCGGAAGAAACTAAGGCAAAGATTAGGACTATTCTACAGAATTAACCACCTGCTCACGAAGGAGGCCAAGATTCAACTGGTTCAAGCTACCTTCCTATCTTTAGTAGATTACGTGGACCTGCTCTACAGCCACTGCACTGCCCCGCACTGGTTAAGTTGGACACCCTCTACCACAGAGCTATCAGGTTCATTACTGGCCTTCCACTTTCCACACACACATCACTGCTCCCTGTACTCATCATTAGGCTGGACTTCCCTTCACTACAGAAGGAATAGAAATGCCACCCTATGGGCCTTCAGAGCGGTGACCAACAAGCTCCTCATATGTCTCAGATTGTATTCCCAGTGTGGTAGGCACCCTCGCTCTAAGGAGCCATTTCTAATTGCCCTCCAAGTTCCAAGGGTCAAAACTAATTTCAGCAAAGCTGCTGTAAGCTTCTCTTTACCGCATTGTGGAATGGTTTACAAAGGAACTTGAAGCTGAGCTGCCCTGTTAGCCTGAATATCTTCCAGGTGCTCTATGTTATAGCTACATGAAAGCACCTTGCAAATGTTTCCTCACCGGTAGCCCACTAATTCTGCAACTCCCCTTTCCATCCTGGCGCTCGTCATGTTTCTACCCCTGGCTCTCACTCTTTCCTATTAACTCTTCCTGCTGCACCCACCTTCCCTGTCCGCTCCAGCCTGGCTAAAGTCCCACCCCATCCATAGTAGTGTCCCAATTATCTACCCTCCTCCGTCATTATCATAATAAACAAGTACCACGACAGCCATCGTCACTTTCTGTGGTTTTAGCCCAATTTTCCCCAGTCGTCGGTAATATATCCCTCCTCTTCTTTACCTCTCAACCTGCCACCCCATACACGGCCTCTTTCCCCTATATGTGTAGTTGCGGCTGCCTCCTCAAAGATCTCTGCTTATAACCCTGTATGCCTGTGGTTGATTGTACATCGGCTGACTTCTTCAATTGTAAAATAATGCTGTTTTTTATTTCAACCTTGTACTGTACTATATACACTGTATACTTTTTTCTTCCTTGTTTATTATTGCTTTTTGTATACCTGCTTCTGTACTGTACTTTGATGTATTCATGACCAGGTCCACCTTGCAAATGAGCCACGCTCAATGGTGCCCGCCTGAATAAAGAAAGATTTTGATTGATTGATTGAAATGTCCCAGGGTTCCAGCAAGGACAGTAACTACAGTCACAGTATTTAACACAAGCGGAGGAAAGTGCTGAATTGTTTTGAATGGTGGGGGACTTGTGGTTTCAGACATTACTCCGAAGTTCTGGGGCGCTACTTAAGTCATTACAGTTATAACTAACCCCCACCTTCAGGATTACCTGACAATAGTATTTTTTCCAATTGTTTAACCAGGTGAGACACACTAAGCTCAAAGCTTGTTTACAGGTGCAACCTGGGAGCACAGGGAAGTTAAGTGACTTGCTCAGGGTCACACAGTATGCAAGTGGGGGCTGTGGGATTCAAACCCAGGTCTGCAGATTTGCAGCTCAGAGCAAAAACAGCAGTGCTGCATATGTTTGACCAGCAGCATGTTCTTCAGGCACAGACCAGAAGCTCAGATGGGGTTGACGGTGGGAGGTGGGGGTGGGGAACACACACAACAGGTGAGCATCCCAAGCAAGGACAGTGCTCATAAGCGTAGTCACATTCAAGTAAGGAGAAATTAACATTCCATACACCTGCTTAGCTACACATTGTTGTCACAACAGCTTTCCAGGTACTTTCAGGTGGCACTCTGAGAAAGTCCGCCTCCTTGCTGATTTCATGTGGTTTTACTAACAGCATGCAGTAAGAATATGCCTTGGCATAGGTTGTTAGGACTTGCACTTTGAACAGACCTGCACCAGGGTCTGACTCTTGTAAAGGGACACTGTCAATCTGCTAAGGCCTCAAAGTGTCCCTGGTTTAAAAAACACAGTTTATGATCGTTCACATTCTGTAGAAGCTGCAACATAGCTGGTAGTTTTATTTTGCTTCTTTTTATTTTTATTCTTAAAAGTGAAAACAGACTGCCCACCATGCTGGTGTTGCCATACAAAAACATGTTTGTCTACATTCCTTGATCAACTCTCACTGCATCTTTCCTGGCTTAGGAACACTCCCAACACAGTGTAGCCACTTGTAGTGCAGTGGGAGTAGAAGAGACTATTGTATCATGCGTGACTGCACTGTTAGGAGTGTTCATAACGGGTCAGGAAGTATGCAACAAAAGTAAATCAAGAATTTTAAATAAAACAAGATTGGGTATAACTATTCATTAGCATGCATTTCAGTGCTGCTACACAAGGAGGCAAATAATGCAACCAGCTACGTGAATGAATTTTAGAGAAGGTAAGTAATTATAAAATGTGGGGTTTTAACTAGAAATAATGCAAAAATGTTTGACAGTATCCCTTTAAGGGGCTATCAGGGTGCTTCCAACCATACGTCTAACTCACTGCATTAAAAGGACTTCCTTAAGGGAGCATAAAGAGATCATGTCATCTTTGCTCACACGAACCTGCTTCAGGTCAGCAGCCTATCACTTTTGAAGAAGACCTTTGCTGAAGCCTTGTTAAACACCTGATTCTTTCCAGATATTGTCTACCAGGCAGGAACTCTTCAGTGGTCTGCCTACTAGGCAAGACCTGTCACATCTGACTTGATTACGGTAGGGATCCTACATGCAGCTACCCTAGTCAAGGTCTAACTGTAGCGCCTGTCCTGTGTGGCACTATTTCCTTTTCCCTTCACTCCATGGCTCCTGATCTTAGCCTCTTCCTTCACTTCTGATGTCACTCCCTATATAACCATGGGACAAGCCACTCCCCAGCTGGGGATGCTTTGGAGTTAATCCTTTAGACTCCAAAATGGAACAGGGGTTACGTATATAGGCACCAGTACCCTGAGGGGGTCCCAAATCTCCTTTATCTATACCTCTCTAAGAGGGCCAGCCTGGGTTCTCTGGGTTGTGGACAACCTGGGAATGACTGAAGTGAATAGCTTGGTGTCTCCACCTGGGGTAGTAGGAATATGGTGTACGTAGGGGATACTCAGGAATATCACCACCAGGAAAGAATTAGGATCTTCCTCCCATGGAACAGTATTACCCATCAAACAATAACTGACACTAAAATAAACTGTTAGTACGGGCAATATAAAATGAAAAAACAATTTATTTAGGGATAGGAGCGAATAAACAGGGGACACAAGGAAAATGGGAAGCAACGAGTTAGTAGTAAAACAATGCTCTGAATGTCAATCCTCTGAGCCTCCCTCAGTCCAAGATTCCCCAGGGTGGTGCACCCCACTTTCTGCTCAAAGGCCTTATTGGAGCTCTCCTCTTCATTACAGTGGGTACCAAACCAAGCTGGGATCATTGATTAGCAGAGCTGGGGCCCATTAGCATGCAGACAATAATTGTTACAATTTATTTATTTATTTTATTTAGTTTTGTTAACCAGGTAGGTGCTAGTCAGAAAGACTATTTTCAGGCACGACCTGGGAGAGTACAGAGACAAACTTCAAAGAACATCATGATACATAGTACAAGTTACATAGCAACAACGTGACAAAGAATTGAGACAGTAAGTCCAAAATAAGCATTTAGGTTAACATAAGACAAATACAATCAGGTCAGATTAGGAGACTGAGGTAGTAAGACCAAGTTACAGCATTAATATTTACAGAAGACAATACAATCAGGTCAAATTAAGCGACCAGACAACTGTGCAAGCAAAGAAGGGATAAGGTGCTGAGAGGCGATAGCCGCCAAGCAAAGACAGATAAAGGAGCTAGGGAGATGGTGGAGAAAGCAGATAGGATAACCTAGAAGGAGAGAAGGAAGTGGAAGAATGAAAATGTAAGAAATAAGGAAGTGAAATTGACAGGAAGTGTTTCAATGTTGGAGTGGACCCTAGGCCCTAGGTGACGACAAGAGGAGGGTGGAGTTAGAGAGCAAGGGCTAGGATGGTTTGAAGCAGGAGCATATGTAGGAGGAAAGAGATAGTGTTAACATTTTTCTTAAAGGTGATGTGTGATGCAGATTAGCGTGAAGTTAGAGAAGTGAGTTCCAGTAATAGGGCGCATGACAGGCAAAGGCATGACCACCTTTATTAGTACGATGTCTCGGGACAAGGACAGGGACATTTACCGCGAGCACAACGCATAGTTGGTTTTCTGGTAGGGAAGGAGACAGGCCAGTGATTTAGGAATACGGGATCTGATAATGTTATCAGTAATGGACCCAAGCACAGAGGACCTAAGTTCTAGTGGTGGAAGCCATCCTAGATCTGTGTAGAGGAGACAATGATGTTTCAGCTGGGGGAGCAGGATGCAAAGCGACAGATGTTATTGTAGGTAATATCCCACTTATGAAGACTCAAGTTGCAGGTGGAAACATACATAGCAACCCCATAAGTGAGAGAGGAAGTAATATCCATGGGCGATAGCAAGTCTAGCTGAAGGAGTGAGCGGATAACTTGGGTAAGGCGATTCCAAGTTTGGGTTACCTACTTACAGAGAGTATGAATGGGGGTCAAAACTCAGGGATGGGTCAAGAGTGACCCCAGATATTTGAATGAGTTAACCACCCCAACAGATGCTCCGTCTAGGAGGAGACATTAAAGAAGTTTGGGAGTGTTTGAGTTTGAGACTGGAGCCAAATAGCATAGCTTGGGTCTTTGATTTATTCAGACAGGTTTGTGATTTACAAGCCACTGTTGTATAAGCTGATAATCACAAGAGAGTCTTGTGTTAATGTTCTCAATGCTATTTGAACTGCAGTATAGAACAATGTCATCCTCATATAGTAGGGAGGATGTACTGAGGATCTGTGGTAATACTATTAATGAAAATAGAGAAAAGCAGAGGACCTAAGATAGTCCCTTGAGGTACACCAACGTTGATGGTAGCCTTGTCAGAGAGGGTGGAGTTAAATTTCACGTGATTGAGCCTATCTGTCAGATAACTATCAAACCAGTTAACATTTAGCCAAGCCTAGAGAGTTTAGGGTAGCAATGAGATGGAGTGGTCAACAAGGTCAAATACCTTGGTCATATCAATAAAGATGGCCCCTGTGAGCCTGCAGAGTCCATAGCCACTAGGGTGTCAGATGTGAGTTTGAGTAGGGCAGTAGTGGTACTATGACCCTTGGAAACCATGTTGGGCATCAGTTAAGAGGTCGTGTTTCAGAAGAAAGTCAGTGGTTTGGGTGGCAACTATTTTCTCTAGAATTTTACTGAGGACAGATAGGATGGCAATGGGACGGTAATTTGATGGGTCAAGTGGGTCGCTTTTTTAAGTATGGGGTAATTCTGGCGTCTTCCAGATATCCGGGACAGTGCTTTGACACAGAGAGGGTAAAGAGTTTATGCAAGGGAGCAGCTATGTGGTGGGCAGCTAATTTTGGAGCTTGGGTTCCAGGTTATCAGACCCAACAGCTGCATGCTCTGAGGTGTTTCTTAGATGTCTGAGAACCTCACTAGTCAGGACGGACTTGAAATGGACAGTGGGCCTGGAGGAGTTAGCAGGTGAGATAGGGTTAGATGGAGTAGGAAGCGTGGAAGTGTATTGGGTAAGGTCTGCAAATTGCCTATTAAAGGAGTTAGCAATAGTGAGGGATTTTTACAATGGATGCCATTTAGAGACATGTCATTAGGAGTGGATGACTGGTTCGATCCCAGGAAGAACTTAATATGGGACCAACATTTTTGGGGTCCTCCTGGGAGTCTATTAGAAGATCATTGCATTATGTGCTTTTAGCTTGTTTGATTTCTTTCTTACAAGCATTTCTTAATGGTCTGTAAGTATTAAAGTCTGCGAAGACCAGATTTCTTATAATGAAGCCAGATTTTGTCCCTCTGTCATAATTTATTCAACAGGTCAGATTTTAGCCAGTGGGTCTGCCTATTTCTAACCCGTCCAGTAGCAAGTTGACAGTGGTTTTCTTGTAGTTATAAAATTTAGCCAGAAAGATATTTAAGGCAGTCTGAACATCTGATGAGCTATAGAGAGGATCAGTCAGTGCAAGCTACGCCAAACAAGAAGGCCTGTGGGTCAAAGTTCATAATTACGGAAAGTAATGAAACGGGGCTTCATGGGTTCAGGCCTACCTTTACCGCAGACACAGAAAGTGGGGAGTGGTCTGTGATGGCATCAGATAGAATTCCTATATCAACAATGTTCCTGGGTGGTTTGTCATGATCCAGTCCAGCAAGGTGCTAGTATTAGAATGAGGAGCGGTTCTAGTGAGAAGGGGATAAGCTGATGCAGGTTAAAACTCTGTAGTCTAGTCAGGGCTGTCATGTGTATATTTCCCAACCAGTTAATATTAATGTCTCCTAATATAAGAACTTCATTATTTCCCTGAGTGAATGGCAGTTTGGTTGAGTAGCTCATCCAGTCCTTTTAGGCCATAGGTAGGGGATTGTAAGCACAGACAATATGCAACTTCTTTGTGCCAAGGGTGAGGAGGGCATGAAGTGCCTCACAGTGGTTCATGGGGGACGAACTGATTACAGAGAGCTGGAGGTGTGATTTGTAATAGATGGCTGTACCTCCCCTTTTAGGGGCTGATCTGTCATTCCTCAGCAGATTATTGGATGGTAGAGTGCACCGTGAGTTAGGGGTGGATGGCTTCAGCCAGGTTTCAGTAAAGCACAGTATATCAGGTTTATAAAGTGCGGTCCAAGATACAAGTTCCACAAAATTCCACTTGAGGCTTCTGATATTATGGTGTGTTATAAGTAGGCCTTTGGCATTTGAAATTGGAGCAGTTGATGAGGTTAAGGGTCCAGGGTTTGGCTGTATATCCTCAGAAGGCGGAATGGCCAGTAAGAGGAGGTACACAGAGCTACTGATGCAGGAAAGGTGAAAGAGTTCAGGTTGCAGGGACCTGCAATTGAGGCATAAGGCAACCAGATGGATCAGGCCTTGTTTAGAGGTAATGGTGTGGGATCATAGTGTACTCGGGTCCTACAAGTAGATTTGAAAATGTGAAATCATGGAGCTGATAGTGTGGGAGAAGCGGTTTTCAACATAGGGGACCACGAGAATTGATAGGTGTAATAGAAATGGAGTTGATATGAGTAGCAGTTGCAGTGCCTTGATGAACTAGAGGGCTTTCATTGGACTTCCTTTGCTAAGTCAAAGTTCAAGAAAATGCCTCAGATTCTGAGCCCTGAGGAAGTCATGCCTTTGTTGATCTTATGGCTGAAACTAATCAACCTATCCCTCACCACTGGCATAGTCCCTGGCACTTGGAAAATCTTGCATGTTGTCCTGTTTTTTAAGTAGGGAGATCACAAAATTCTAAATAATTATAGGCCCATTGCTATTCTCCTGTTTTAAACAAAATACTGGAAAAATAGTGGCCTCTCAACTCACTAGTTACCTCTCTGCCCATGACCTGCTATCCCATTCACAACACGGTTTCTATAGAGGGCACAGCACCACCACTTCTCTCCTCACCCTTGTCAACTGTATCTCCTCCGCAATGGACACTGGAAGTCTCACAGGTGCCTCTTTATTGACCTGACAAAACCTTTGATCTGATCCATCACATCTTGCTCACTTGCAAATTAGCTAACTTGGGTATCTCACAAACTGCTTTCACACTGGTTTTGTAATTACTTGGCAAACAGAACCAAGAGGGTCATGTATGAGTCCTCCCTCTCAGACCCTACACCAACTCTAGTGGGTATTTCTCAGGGTTCCATTCTAGGCTAACTGCTGTTTGTCTTACACATCAACTCTATCACTCAAAGCCTGAGCCACTGCTCAGCCATCCTCTATGCTGACGATCTAGTCCTTTATACCTGCTCCAAAAACATTGATCAAACCAACCACTACAACAGCTGACCTAGGGTCAGTGTACACCTAACTTTCTGAAACCAAACTAATCCTAAACATCACTAAAACACAATCCATTCTATTTGGCACGTCCCCAAACTTAGGGCATGTGCATCCCCTCTATCCGTAGCATACCAAGATAGTACCTTGGTCCCACTTGACCTCACGCTTGATTATGCATCCCATGTCATGAGTGTCTGCAAATCTGTGATCTCCATGCAGAGTGTCTCATATAAAGTGGCCCGAGACCTGACACCATAGGCACTACTTAATATCATCACCTGAGGGTGCTCTTCCCCAAGCTTCCCTATGGAGCCCCAGTGTACTTTGCAGCTTCTAAAGCCACTCTCCTTAAATGGGATGCCACACACAATAATATTTGTAATTTTGATTCAGTGTCTTCCAGACTCACTCACCACTGCTCCCTCTGTGATAAGTTGGGTTGGCTCCCCGTCTCTCCTTCTTGATCATAACTATGGAGATGTGATCTCTAATGCACTACTAAATGGTCGACCTTGACCCTTTACTTCCTTTTTCCAGATAATGAGTAATGGCTACCCCTTGAGGTCAAATAAAATGCCCTGCTTGCTATCCCTGTGGTCTGGGTACCAGAGATTTACTTATATTTTGTACTGGTGATCAAGGGTGGCGGCTGCTAGTCTAGATGCCCTGTCTTCTCGGGGTGGGTGGGTGTGTGTGGGCTTAGCGCCCCATTAAGAGGTGGTTTTCAGCAGTGGTAAATAGGACTGCTTTGGGGCTGCACCACTGTTGCAAACCTTTGAATATACTGTTGTGCCAATATGCATGGGAGAGGACCCTTCATTTGCATAGGCACAGTGTTATTATAGTGCTTTGCTACTGCTGGGTTAGCAGGGTGCTCCTGGGCCTTCTAAACATGGGCTGACCAAAAGTGCCAGCGCAAACCTGGGTTAGTGCACCTACTAATCCTGTTAGCGGGTGCACTAACCACTGAATATCAGTCCCTTAATGTTCATGTACACGATTCCAGTGCTGCACTGGTTTGAGACTGACCAGTGGGGCTGCTCTTTGAGGCAGAGTTTTGCCTTGGACACACCTTGCACAGTTATTATTATTATTATTCTTTATTTGTTCAACAACATAAATATTTTCAAAATTTAATATCATAAGCACATTGGTAAGAGACAAGTAAAACTAAAGTGCAAGATGTGCATCAAAACATTATAACATTGGAATAGAAGTCCATAGTATCAAACATTCTCACAGACGCGATACCCAACAGATTTCTGAGCGGTTTTGCTTTTTAAAGTCAATAGATCTTAAGAATCCAGCCACTCTTTTTTTAAACTTCCTCTGAATGGGAATTCATTAGTTAATTAAGGAGTGTTTCATGTAATTCATGTGAATTAGTTGGATAGTCTGCCAGAAAAGTGTTCCTTTTGGCTTTATACAGAGGGCATATAGAGAACAACACAGTATGATTGTCAAAAGAATTACACTCACGTGAGAAACAAAGGCACAATGTTTTCCTTCAAGTAATGTGCTCTTAAGTTGCGATCACAAAGCTAAAATGGATAGTTTCAAGCTCTTTTCCTGAAGGGTGAGTGGCAGAGCAAGATATAATTCAATTCATGTGAACTTTTTATATTTTGCCATCTATTTGTATGCATTTTCATTTAAAGTAACACTGGATCACTCTGCTTGCTTGGTCCATTACTCATTTTGTGTTTTGTAGATTCTTTTTACTTGCTCTGGTGGACTCGGGCATCTCTCAGAAGTGCCCACTCAGCCGTCAACTCTACTTCCCACCTGAGACCACCCTCCTCCAGGAATGAGATTACTGAGTACCGCATTCCAAGGACCTTCCAGACCCCTAATCACCCACCTGGGAGGGCCCACCCGACCTACCTGGTGGCCATTCTGCAATTAGAGGGTCAGTCCTGGTTCAGGAGCTGAGGAGAACTGGTGGAGGGATGGTCTAGCATTAGGGATGTGGGCTAGGCTCCTGGAGCCGTCCCTCCTCGGTCCTCCATGGTATTTTTTTGAGTATGGTTCCCCTGGAGTGTGGATGTGCAATGATGTCCAGGCACTGATGTGCGCGTCCACCGTTGCTCCACCACCTAGTTATGGCACTGCTTCCATGCGAGGTCCCCAATTTCCATCAGGGGCCGCAAAAAGTGGTGCAAGTCCTGTAGCACACCCCTGGAAGGGAGAGCAGTCCTCCGGATGTTCAATATCTTCCCTCCCTGCTGACCCCTGGTGGCCTGAGTCCATTCTGAAGCTGGGTCTCCAGCATGGCATGAGGTGTGGCTTCCGGGCCTCAACCCTCAGCGCCACCAGGCTGGCTGGTCCCTTACTCTTTGATAAATATTTGCATAATATAAGTACAAAGGTTCCAGGGTTGGAAAGGGGTAAATATAATCTCATCTACATTTGTTTAATAAATTTACCACGCCTTGGACTTAGAAGATTTAAATTTTGACCCCAATTTTTTTTCAATTGAGGTCCATTCCAAATGTTTGCTTGGAGCTGAATAGTATGAGATAGCCATCATTGTTATCTCCTCAGAACAACCATTCTCCAATGGAAATAATGTCTAATTCTTTACTAACTGATGAATTTGGAGTGGATTTAGGAACTTGTAATAATAACTTATATGTACACATCAATACTTTTATCAAGAGATCCAAGATACTAATACCCTATATCTCACTACCATAAAAATGCACACCTATAATTTGGCATTCGGGCACTGAAGTGGCCTTTACTACTTCCCTCCACATAAATGATTGAATCTATTTATAATGCTCGTATATTATCTGATCTTATTCTGTATAAGAATTATATGTTGATTAAAATTTAAATTATGTGAAAATCTGATTAACAAGTAATCATAGTTGTTATGTCAAGTTTAAGTTATTCAAGAACCAATTGTAATTCACTCTGTCTTTGCCTACAACTGTAATTTAAGATTTATTAGTTTAATTCTAAGTTTTGAAGAACTGCACTGATTTTCAGAAATTTTTACTTTCTCTGAGAGCAAGGTTTGAAGTCAATAAACGCTTCCTAGTTGTCCGCACGAGCAAGACAGTCACAGTCCTTATTTAAGATTTTAGGATTGTGGAAATTTGAGTGATTTTAGATTTTATGCAAAGAATTAATATAGATGTTGAATATTGCTTCACACCAATGTTGATTGTAAATTCTTTTGATAAGGTACCTGTACTAGAATGCCAATTGATGCCCAGACATTTGAATATAAGAAGATTAGGATTCAGGAGGTGGAAAGGAACCTGATCCTTTCCTGTGCCAAAGAATGCCTTTGCTACTGTATCAAAATCCTGAGAAAGTCAGTGAAGGATAAATACAAACTATTTTTCTTTATACAGTATATATTTCCTATTAAGTAATAACAAATTAAACAACTGTCCAAGATACAGTAGATCTTCTTTCCCTAAAACTGAACAGGGCTTCTGAAAGAAGTTTCCTTTTGAGACCATATTAATAACCTCTTCAGAATTATCCTACATAACATCTTCTGCATATTCTCCAATAAACTAATCAACCTATACATTAGTGGATCTTAATAGAAACCTTAATTATTGTGCATCCTATATTATGGTTTTCTGACATAAATGTGGACCAATATCAGTTTGAAGAATTCTATTAGATAAACGAAATAATTCTGGATTAACCTTTAAGGAGTTCAGCTGGAATGGAATCAGAACCTGGAACCTTATGGAATTTTGCAGTACCAGGTGAATATAGCGCCACCAAATAGCACATGAATAACCCCACGGTCTAAAGCTCGGAATTCAGTACAGTGACAGGGACATAATAGTGATACAAAACTACCACTATCCCTGTTGCACAATAGGAACAGAAGAAAGGTAGAACACACCAGAAGTACTGTACCTAGTCAAGCTGCTCCTGTGGTGGAGTGGCTAAGGCACAAACACCTGGCATAGTGGAGACCTGTGGAATGGGTTTGATTCCCCGTCTCCCAATATTTCTTTCTAGGTTAAAAAAAAAGTGCCCCACTCCTGAATTTGCCTTTTGCCTGTCAGTCCACACACCCTTCGGAGTTAGTTATTTTAGTTGGGGAAGGGTATGGGGTGGGGGGCAAGAAGAGTTTGCATTGCTGCCAATGGTGTGTGCTATGGTGGTCGGGTCGGCATTGTGTCCCAACCTTATTTTCCGCATACACTGTTTTGCATCGGACTTGTTGTATGTACAGTTTTGTCTGTGACATCATGACCCTGTGCCAATTTTGCAACTTCAAACTATTAAGTATTTCATCAAATGTATACTTTAGATCTTCAGAATATTATTTTAGTGACATTTAATACCTGGGCTCTGTAATTGAGAAAAGATGTTTTTAAACAAAGAAACCCAAATATTGAGATGATTCTGTGAAAGAATATTATTTTCCAAATTAACAGCTGGAGCATGACTTCTTTAAATTCTGAGAGCATAGGAAGAACCTTTTTGTCTACGTTGTGTCTGTAGGCAGAAGTCTGGGTATAAATGTACTCTATTACCCTCATAATATAATTTCTTCCTCTGTCTACCTAATTGGAGAACTTTATTTCTCTCAATGAGATTCTGAAAGGTCAATATTACGTATCTAACTCCACTCAACTGATCAATTTCTGGTTCTTTAGAGTCCTTGGATTGTTTTGAAGTAGGGTGAAAAACTGATTCTAGTACTGGTGGAGTATCCAATGAAAAAATAACAATAGCCAACGAGATTGTACTGAGGGTTTAACACACTTCCCAAAAGTTCTTACGGTAACAGTTACTGTATATGGGTTATTGAATGTTCTCCTTGTTACAATATGCAAGAGTGCAGCCAATCTCCACTTCAAGCATATCCAGCCATCTAATTTTAACGTGGTCAGCATTTCTAGTTGTAACCTAGAGGTTTGTAGTGCAGCATGTGAAACTCTGAGGGTATTTAGGTTCAACCACTGTTTAGCAGCAATTCACCTACTGTTTGTTATCTAGCCATCTCTTTGAAATGCTGATGTATAACGCCCAGTTTATGATCTCATGCATAAATGTATTGTCCGACAAAAAATTCAGTAACAAGGTTAGCAACAAAATGTTCCAACATCATCTGTTAAAGCAGCTGACCATAATTTGTCCTAAATAAATTGTTAATGCTTTACATTCTGTTGAGTATTTTATTGTATTTTCCTTTCCTTATTGAATTTTTAAGATTTCCTGCATATAATTTTTTCTTGTTTTCCCAACCAGAATGTTTATTTATTTATTTTTTTAACATCTGTTCATTTCTTGCCTAAACAGATTTTTTGAAAATGTGATAATTTTTCTTATGAAAAATTTGGTCATTTAAGAAGGAAAAATCTCTGAGGTTATGAAATAAATGTTTGAGACATCATGAAGTTCCAGAGCAAAATTTTGGAGATCCTTCCCAGTCCTTGAGTCAGAGGCCCATAAATTCAGCAGTATAGCACCCTTTGGATTTTCTCTTGGTTTCTTACTGAAACTTTCATGCTGTACTTCAGTTTTACAAATCTTACCCAAATGTAAAATAACTGTGGGGACTAGGAGAATGTGATCACTGTCAGCTTTTGTCACCGTGGTTAGATTCTTAATATCGTAACGTTAAAAGTTAACATAGACCAAGACTATTATTTAGAGTCCTAAACACAAAAACATGGATTTTGTTGTTGTAGAAAAGGACCACAAAGCCCATCCAGTCTGCTCTGACCCTTCCTCCCTATGTGATGGCAAGAGGCCTTGTGTGGCACCCAGCTTCCTTCCCTTCCCTCTCCAGGTTATTCTTATCCTGTCACCGTCTATTCCACCACCACCTCCCTAGGCAACCTGTTTCATCTATCCACCACCTTTTCCATGATGAAATGCTTCTTCAGCACCCTCTTAAAACTTCTTCCCACTAACATCATTGTGTTCCTATTTGTAGCTTCATTTATGCTCAACCTAAAAGCTCCCATACTCCACCATGTTCCCCATGCAGTATTTAAAGGTCTCAGTCATGCCTCATGACTCTCCTGTTCTCTAAGGAGTATATACTAAGACCCTTGAGCCTTTCCTTGTAACGTTGCTCCTGCTGTCTCTGTGTCATCTTGGTTGCCCTCTTCTGCACAGCCTCCACCCTGTCAATGTCCTTGTCAGAAATAACCTGTAATAAATAAATAAACAACTAAATAAAATAAAATGTCCTTTTTAAGGTGAGAGCTTCAGAACTACCCACAGTACTCACAGTGGGAGTGAACTAAAGACATGTGCAGGAATGTAACCTCTCTCCTTCTGTTTACTATGTCCTCCTCTGCAACCCATCATTCTACTTGCTCTCCCACCACCCTTGAGCACTTTGTCCCTGTGTCCAGGTTGTCCATAATGATAACTCCTAGGTCCCTTTCCTGTGAGGTGTATGATGTGACCTCCTCCCATCTTCTACTTAGCTCTGTTTTTGTGTATCAAATATGCATGACTTTGCACTTTTAGGCATTGAACCTTGGTTACCAATTCTGGACCACTCTTCAAGCCTTTCCAGATTTCTCCTCATGATCTTCCTCCTCCACTGTGTCCACTCTACTGCAGATCTTGGTGCCATCTGCAAATAAACAGATTTTTCCTTTGAGCCCCACCACTATGTCCCCCATGAAGTGTGTTGAAAAGTACAGGCCTCGGGGTACTGTTCTTGTGACCCTCATCTTCCTAAGAGTTCGCCAATGTAATACTACCTCTGGGTTCTGTTCCTTAACCAGTTTCCATCTTATTGGGTTATTTTGTCCCCACCCCAAGGCCTCTTAACATCTGTAGTAACCTGCTGTCCTCCTGCACAGTGCTGTGTGGAAGGCATTACTGAAGTCTAGCAAGCCACGTCGAGAACCCCTTGTCACCTCCCTTCTCGCCCAGTTTAATAATCTTGTTAGATTCAGCTGGCACAACTCCTTCCAGTGATTGCAGGTTCCTTACTGTCCTATAATCTTTTAGATTCCTGGAATTCTGCTAATGTCTCTTTCAAGCGGGTCTCAAGCAGTTTCCCGACCACAGAGGCCAGGCTCCTATGAGTGAAATCACCAGGGTATACCTAGCATTCCTCCATTCAGAAGATCAAATACATCTTCAACATCAGTTCTTTTGACCTAGAGTTTTATAATGATTTCTCTCTTTTCACATAAATTTTCTTTTATTGCATTTCACAGGAAAATACATACAAATGTATGCATCCAAGAAATGGCGTTACCAAGTAGATGCATATCACAGTAAGTTAATGCAGGTTACAGCATGTCACATTTCTAAATCAACCACATGGAGGAAACCTGTTACTTAAATATAAAGCACTAATGTGTGACCAATCTGCAGCTAGTATTCGTAGGAATGTTAGGAGGAATGAAGTATCTCAGTGAAGTAAACTCAAGCCCAATGGCTATTTATATGAGTATTTCTTTTTAACCTGTTAATGGCTTGCAGGTTATATACGCATTCATTTGAGCATTCATACAAAATTACAATCTGCAGAAATTTCAAAACAAAACTTGCAAAAACTTGCTTAAACTGCACCAGCTGTGAAATAATGAGATGTGCTGTAATAATGCTGTACCCACCAACAACTGGTGAAAGAAGGCAAAAATAATCCAAGTTTTGGATGAGATATTAAACCAAAGTCAGTTCTACCCATCTTTGGTCACTGATGAGGTGCAAGTAATAAGATTCCATGACACTTATCCACAAAGACTAGGGAATTTCCTATTGAAGAAAAATGAAGATAAATCAAAACTGCAGCATACTTAAATCTTTGGCATATAAACAAATGGGATGTAAAATAAAGAAACAATGGCTGGATTTTCAAAGCGTTCTGGGAGGAAGTCAAAAGTCCAACTCCATAACTCCAGTTGCAGACCAAAATCTCTGCAGCTGTGGACATTTGTATTTTCAGCTCTCCGCGATGTGGGAGGCGTTGTACTTGGTCCCACCAGCTGCAACGTTTTGCCACAGCTGTGGGGGAAAAAAACAGTCATAAGCTGCCACAAATCATGGAGCAGGTTTAAACCCGCTCCACTTTTGACAATATTGTCGCTGTGGAAAATAAACATAGAAACATAGAATCTGATGGCAGATAAGGACCGCTTGGCCCACCTAGCCTGCCCATTTCCTACTAACGGATAAGCTGCAGATTTTAGTTAACTAACAGCCTACTTCCTCCTACCCCCACTAGAATTGCCTTATCTCTCCCCATGCATTCTTGAATTCCTCCACTGTTTTGACTCTATGACCTCCTCAGAAGGCCGTTCCATGCATCTACAACCCTCTCTGTGAAGAAATACTTCCTCACATTACCTCTGAGCCATCCCTCCTCTATCTTCAAATTGTGTCCCTTGTTCTTGCACATCTCTTTTTCTGAAACATGCTAACCTCTTGGACTTTGTTGATTCCCTTGAGGTATTTGAAAGTTTCTGTCATGTCCCCCTCTCCCTCCTTTCCTCGAGGTTATATATCTTAAGCTCCTTTAGTCTTTCCTCATATGTCTTCTGGTGCAAACCCTGCACCATTTTGTTGCCCTCCTCTGGACAGCCTCCACCCAGTCTATGTTTTTATGGAGATGGGGTCTCCAGAACTGTACACAGTACTCCAGATGGGGTCTTACCAACTGTCTGTACAGAGGGCCAACAACTTTCCATTTTCTACTGGTGATGCCTCCCCTATGCATCCCAGTATCCCCAGTCCTCCTTACTGCCTTTCTCACAATGCTGGCCCACCTTTAGGTCATCTGATATGACTACCCCAGGTCCCTTTCCATTTTTGTTGTTGTCAGTATCTCACCCCCATTGTGTACTCTTCCTCTGGGTTTTTTGTTTCCCAGGTGCATTACTTTGCACTTCTTTGCATTGAATCTAAGATGCCATACATTTGACCATTCCTCCAACTTGCCAAGTCCCTGGCAACCCACTAGCCAAGTTTTTCCCACAGCCACAGGATTTTCAAGGCTTTTAAAATCCAGCCCAATATGTAAACATGCAGGGCCGGATGTTCAGAAGTGAGTTGTAGCACTGGAGCCGCAGTGTCTCCCATAGCTATGGTATTCTCAAAGAGGAGCTAGTTGCGGTCAGCTCCACGATTTATGGCAACTTAGGCTGTTTTTCCCTGTAGCTGCTGAAAATGTTATGGCCAGTGGAGCCAGGCGTAAGACTTCCTGAACTGCGGAGGACTAAAATACAAATCTGCAGCTGCAGAGACTTGGTCCACAAGTGGAGTGGGACTCTGTCCCAGAACGTGAAGAAAATCTGCCCACAGTATGTAAAGACAGAAAACAGAAAAACACCCACAAACTAAAGAAACACCCCAAGTAAATGCAGGACATAAAAACATTATGCTGTTGCGTCCTCACATGTCAGTGGAAAAGAAAACCACAAAGAGAGTGACTTCATAAATCAAATCAAACTGCAAGAGTATTATAAATAAACAAAAGAATATGAGTTCAGTACACTCATTCAGCACATATGTGTATAATGGCTTATCATGACACAGCATCTGTAATCCATGAGTAATGTTTCCACAGCGCCTGAAAAGACTGATAAGGGAGGTATTTTATTTCTTTAATATAGATTCTAATTAGTGCCAATCTGATGGAAGCTACAGTTTCTGGACTCTCAACAAGACCTTGTTGCAGACGTCCAGGCACATCTCATGTGCCACAGATAAAAATCTTCATGCGACAAAATCACTCTAAGGTGCTTTTGTGAAATCTCAACAGACCTGGAAGGGATATCGTCTGGCACTGCAATTTCATGTGTAATGTACTCTGTCCACAGATTGCCGGGTTTAGCTAAGTGTGTTCAGAAATCATTCGTTACTGGACAGTCTGTCAAGAAGTGCTCCTGAGTAAAGTTTGATGACATGTGGGCACCAGCACATCCTCTCTTCAATGGCTTTGTGTTTCTGTGAATTTATAATGCTCATTTTTCATGGCAGGTTAACTAGGTTATGTCCCACATTTCTACAGGGACTTTTGTTTGTGAGCTGCAATAGAGCTTCTCCTTCGTTCCTAGGAGGACAAAGGAAGCTGTAACCTAGGAAAGAAAAAGTATGACAGGATGACTGAATGATACAACTGGTTTTTGTTTGAGATGTTACTTGCTGACGTGTGATTCACCATTGTTTTAATTTCCTTTGATTAGATGTGAAGGATATAGGTTGGGACCTATGATGTGACTGGCTTACAGTATGTGATATTCTAAATTTTTTGTTGTACCATTTTTTCTTTTACAGGTAAAACCAAGTGGCAAATCACGGTGGCCCAGATCTTGCGCTTTTCCACAAGTATTGGGCTTATACTGGTGTAGATGAAAACACTGTGAAGAAACACTAAGGACTTGTGTCTAATGACACTGAGGACTAAGGAAAGGTCCATAGCGCTAAGGACATCGAGGAATCTGCCTGGGGTCAGCCAGCCTCCCTCTCTGCTCCCTCATTTTACCTGATTACCGCCTCACTGGAAATCTGGACACTACTTGGCTACCCTGCTACAGGGTGACTGTACATCCAGTGATGGTGTGCTGCTCTTGGCCCCCTCTGTTTACTCCCTCCTGCCACAGCTCTCAAGACTTGGTGTGCTCCAACTTGCCATTTCTCTCTATACTCATTACTGGCACTTTATGGCTGTGTCTCTTTTACCAGTTTTACTGAACGGTTGTCTGCTGCTTGTTGAACCTTGTCCTTGCTGCTCAACTGCTGCATGTAATGTGCTGTTTTATCTTGTAGCTTACTGCTTCACCTGTGTTGCTACCTCTTTCCTTTGCAGTTTTGGTTCATTACCTCAGTTTATTCTCATCATATGCTATTCCATTTAATATTGATGCATTGCTGTTTACTAGCCTGTTTGGTGTTCTGTACTACAGTGGTGTTCTGATTACCATTGTGTTTGTGTCTTTGTAAAGCCAGTTACCTTCCTCTCCCTCCAGCCATAATGTTCCTGGTCCTGTTCTACTTGCTCCATTTCCCACCTCTCCTCCTTCCACTTTTCCTCCCTCTGTCCTCTCCTCCTCCTCCTCCTCCTCCTTCCTACCTCCCCATCCAACTCCCTTTCCTCATCCTTCTCTCCACCCACCCCATGCTCTGCCTTTCTGTTTCTCTTCCTCCTTCCTATTCACCCTGGTCTCCTGCCTTCCCCATCTTAACTTGGAGTTTCTCCACCATTTCCTCCTTTTCCTTTGCTGCCCTCCTTACTTTGCTCTCCTTCCCACTCCAAGAGTAAGAAGACTCACCTAATCTCTCCTCATTCTCCTCCTCCTCCTCCTCCTGTCTGGTAATGTGAAGCCCAATACTGTCCCCCTGCCCCCTCCCTTCCCTTCTCTGCCACCTCCAAGGGCCTCAGAGTCTTCCATCTAAATGCTAAGAGCCTGCTACTGAAACTTGACCTCCTCTGTTTGGCTGCAGCTATACTCCCTGATGTCCTGTGTCACTAAGTCATAGCTGTCCTCCAGGATTTGTGACCATAACCTGTCACTTCCTGATTACCATCTTTTCAGACAGGATAAGGGTTAAACATGGTCGGGGTGGCCATTTACATTCACCAGAGTCTGACATGCACGGTGGCCATCAAGGAGGCTATTCCCTCCTCACAAATATCTTTTAGTCAAACTCTCCTTCCCTACTTGGTACCCATTTTCATTGGAACTCTCTACACTTCTCCTAAGATTTCTCACTCTTCCCTGGTAGACTCTGTTTCCATCATTGCTTCTTTTACCTCCACAGGTGAACTCATCCTCCTCGGATACTTCAATATCACTTGGATTTGCTCATCCTCCCGACTTACCATTCACAAGACTGAGTCACTTAATTTAACACAGGTTATTTCAAAGCCACCTGGCTCAACCCCCCCACGCTGCTAACCATTCCCTGTTGGTCTGGGTTGTAACCTCCAACCCCCATCGCATTGTGGCTGCTGGTAATTTGCCAGATACCTTTCAGCTACCACTGTATGACACACTGTGTCATAAAAATCAGTGCATTTAGCAACTTTTATTTTAATCAATAAAAACTTCAGGCGATCAGCACCTAGCTGAGGATGCTGCCACTGACTCCCTGCCCGGCTCAGGGTGAAGACAATGGAGAAAATGGTGGAGGAAATGTGCTGCAGCAGGTGGTACTGGGTGGTCCTGCTTGGTGTCTGAGTGAGTTGCTCTGCCTAATGCTACTGACACTCGCTCCCACTACAGAGGATATGGCCCCGATGGTGGTGCCACCGATGAGGACTGAACTATACTTTTAAAATAAAATAATAAAAGGGGTTATACTGACCCCACACATAGCTGATGTCCTCGACTGCTGATTCTTCCAGGACCCAATGGCACTTTTGGATCCGTCGCACTCCGACTGGCGACTGCTACAACTTGGGGACCAGAGGCAGAGCACAGGCATGCAGATAAGGTGACAGGACGCCCTCACACACAGGTAAGTTTCTTTGCGTCCCTGGCACTATCTACATCCTCCTCTTTCTTTCCTGGTCCCAGCTGCATGAACCATGAATCTCCTCAAATCTCCCACGGAGTTCTCCAACAGTTGGCCATGAGCCCCTTTGAAAACCACACTCTCTTGCTATCTTGCTCTGCAGAACCAAAGTCCCGTTCCCCACGTGCATACCTGGCTGTCATGACGCAAGAGCCTCGCTAAATATATAAAAAATAATGGAGAGGAAGGGTCCAACTCGTGGCAAACAGGGGTGGGGAAGATTTTCTGTTACAATATTTACAATCAGTTTAACCCCTTCAGCAGTACAGATCTTGGTTATGCACTGTATGCTATCCTTTTAGGTGTTGCTTGCGTTTTGTTTAACTGCAAACTTGAATAAAAACAAAGTTTAAAAAGGAAAGAACTCCTGACTACTGACTGCTGCAACTCAGGGACCAGGAGGCAGAGCACAGGCCATGCAGACACCTGACTTCAGAGTTTACCTATATGCTTTTCAGTGCTACCCAACTACGGTCCTGGTCCCATACCATGCATGGTCCACCTACCCAAAACAGTAACACAATCCAGTCTGCTCTGGCCTGGTGCAAGGCACCTGGGTGCTAAGACACGTTAAGACCTCATTAGCTACCATTGTAATTTGACAAAAGTAACGTCGAAAATATGTTGTTCTTTGTTTGGGCTATTAAACTGCAGCCTATCCTTGACATTTCCAGCTGGAGTGCACAGTGCCACTGATCATATCTGTGTTGACTTTATTCTTGCATGCTCCTAACTTGTTTATCTTGGACTGGCTTTATCTCACAGTTGGGTTGCTTGCATCTATGCCATTAGCCCCAGACTCTTACTAATGTAAACAAGTTTGACTGCTGAACTTGTGGCACAGCTTGCGAAATCACTTACTATTGCAAGAACCAGCATCAGCTGTGTGTGTGTGTGTGTGTGTGTGTGGTGGGGAGGGTGGAAGTGTTCAGTACTCGGCTTATCCCAAAGGCTCACATGATCTATGGAGGAGACCATGGGCATTGCTCTAGTGGGGTGGTCAGCATTATGCTGAATAGAAGCGCTGATGCTGCAACACTAAAGTTATTCAAGTGTAACCCCCACACACACACACACAGGTGGGGCATACCTGGTCTGCCTCCCAGCCATCTGGTGCAGCCAGTCCTGGGTCCCTGTGTGCCCTTCTATTGCTTCTGCCAGCCCCTGTGCCTGTTCTGCTGGGGTTTGGAGGAGTTGTGTAAGTAGTTACAGTTCACCACTTTATGGTGCAGTGCTGCTAGTGCTGAGCAAGCCTTGAATTACCACACAGCCAGTGTGAGCATGTCTGAGCTGGGTGCCTGCTCAAATGTGCGACTGGCGGTCCAGCTAAATGAATCCCTTGGTGCTGTGGTACCCACGTTAATCCTATAATTACAGCCAAAGACAAGCAATCCTTGTGTTCCGACTCCTGGGATACCAGAACATATGTGGGTTTGGAGACACACTTTATTGGAGCAAAAGGAAAGTGAACTCAAAAAAGTGTATAAGTGTGTAAGTGTGTACTGTTGCTTAAAAATCACCAAGACATAGCCAGCCCAGTGGCGCTGAGGGTTGAGGTGCTGGACAGCATACCTCATGCTCGCTGGCACCCAGGTTCAGGAAGCGAGCCTGGGTGCGTCAGGAGTCGACCGGGGAGCAGGATTAAGCAGCTGCTCAGCAGCTTTCCTCTCCCAGAGAGACTGGTCACCCACCCACAGTTCAAATGCCCCAGTGGAGGCCTCAGGATAGTGCAGATGGGTGGGTGGCATGCAAAGGGAAGGTGCTGTGGAACCACAGGCGTGCGAGTGCCTCTGCATGCGTATGCTCAACCATGGCACAGGGGTGGTGAGGGAGAAAATCTAAAATGAAGCTGGCAGGCTCTGTAAAACTCCCACAGTGGTCCCTGTGATGGGATTGCATGTCGGGACTGATGCGAGCCTCCACGGAGGACGGAGCCCACCTGCCAGCTTCTGGGGCCATAAACAGAATAGAAAAAAATTATCAAGACTGCCCTGTAGATGTGTTTTTGCCCGTCACAGGGGACCTAGTGTTACAGCGCTAGGGACAGACAGGAAGGACTCCTTTAGTACCCAGTCCACAACCGGATAACAGTACAGCGGTACAGCTGTTGAACTGTGGGATTGTTATTTATTAAAACTGCTTGGTTGCCTACATCATGATTTTAAGCTTGGGATTATGTGTGAACTGTTTACATGGACACCATTTTGGTGACCCTGACCCTGTTCCATCCTATCAATTCTCGAGGAGCTCCAAGGACTGCCGCTATGGCTTCTGGGTAGGAGGACTGAACAATGTTCATGGCACCTGTGTTGCCAGCCAGTTGGGTGTCACACGAACCTTACACATATTTATTTTAGAAATGGACAGCTGTGTTGACAAGGAAGCTGCCATTCTTTCTCCTCAGATGTTGGAGGAAGAACACAGCTTGTGGCAATTTTGCCTGAGGCTCTCAGTACAGCAGGGAAGCACAGAGTGATCGAGAGAAGAGAGAGAGAGAGAGAGAGATTTGGAAGCTGGCTCAAGGCTTCCACAGCCACAGCTGGGAGATTCACCTAAATCTTCCATCAGCTGGAAGACCCAGAATGAAAGTATACAGAATGTTTGGAAGAAAGTCCCTGTGGCACCTGAGGAAAGCTCTCGCTTGTACGAAGGGTTGGACTGCATTCTGCTAGCCAAGAGACTGAAGTGTTTGCCCGAGTTCTGAAGTCCAGAGGACCCCACAGAGTCCCCTGTTGCCTGGTAGAGCCAGAAAGCTGTTTGTGGAGTGGTGCCTGAAGGTGGAAAGCCCCAGAAAGACTGTTGCCCCCAGCTTAGGGGGTGAACCAGATTTGGCTACAGAGATGTGAGCATCTGCTGCCTGCAGAAATGGAAAGGCTGAGTGATTCCTGTGCTCTAGAACAGGAATCAATACTAACTCCAGGACAGTCCGGGAATCAGCCAGTAGTGCAATAGCTAAGCATTACCCATCTTTTGCCCCAGGAGTTAGATGCCTGGACGTGTGGGGTAAGTGTGTGACCCTGGTCCTCAGTACTGTTCTGACTCCAGCACTCATGAGAGAAAGCGGCCTAGGCGGTGACAAGCTGCCAGATGCAGAAAACAACTCAGAAGCTGACAAACTACCAGCATCTTGCTCCACGGCTTGAGGCCCGCCCACTGGCCATGCGTACTGTGCACCCAAACCCTATGTAGTATCTACAGGGCTGTGAGTAAACACAGGGCCTGCCCTGACCTGTGGAGTGAAATAAAGTTCATCCAAATGTTACTGTTTTGTTTTAAAAGTGCACCAATGCCGGTAAACCAGCTGCACTGAACAGGCCTGTAACTTCTCTTCCTCGGTACCCAGAATAACTTTAGGGTACACGTGTACAGTTGGAAGGTGGGCTTATGGTTGGGTGTTATTGGGGGTGAGCACTGTTAATGTTCATTGTGTTATATCAACATTATTTGTTTATGCATCCCTTTACCCCCACCCTATTTAATAGTGTTTATTGTTGCTGCTTAAAACTGTCTGTGTCAGACCCTCATCTTTTTAGGGAGGCCTGAAACTCCCTAAACAAAACAATTCCCAAAGTCTGGAACTGAGCTCCCTCTGTTGAAAGATGAAGTGTGGCAGACCATCCAACACATGAAGAGAGGGAAAGCGCCGGGCCCAGGCGGCATTCCTGCAGAGTTTTATAGAGCTGCTTGGGACTGCTAGGCGACCTGCTCGTGGAGATGGTGCAGGTGGCACTGGAGGAAAGTGCCCTTCCTGAGTCACAATCTCTTGCCACAATAGTAGTTCTGCCTAAACGGGGAAAGATCCGTACACTGTGGATCTTACCGTCAGATTCTCTCCTCAGCTCAGATTACAAAATCATTGCAAAGCTATTGGCAGGTAGGCTGGAAACTCTCCTCCCTACATTGGGGCACAAAGACCAGGGAGGATTTGTACAGGGTCGACAGGCCAAACACAACAAAGAGAGCTATGAATATTATTCATAGGTGGTCTAAGCGGGAGATTGTTGCAAGGCCTTTTGGCACTGACTGAGAAATCGCTTGACCTGTGTAGAGGCGATTCATGTTTGCAGTATTGTAAATTTCAGTCTGGGACAAACATTCATTAATTGGATTCGCACCTATACAGAGCCCCAAAGGCACAGATTCTCACTAACAACACCTTATCATACCCTTCACCCTCTTCCGCGTACCAGACAGGGCTGATCCTTGTTGCCCTTCTTATCGTTCTCTGTATTGAGGCCTTGGCTGCCACTATCTGAGTCAACCCAAAATCAGGGACTCTCCATTGAAGGCAGTAATCAAGTTATATCACTATTTTCAGACAATGTTTTACTTTTTGGATGACCCTAATGCAGCACTTCGGAGTTGATTGCCATATTGGATACATATGGCCCATTATCAGAGCACAAGATTAATTGGAGCAAAAGTGAATGGCTCCCCGGCCGATGCAAATCTTCAATTACCATAGCCGGAGTGGAGAGTCTCCTAGCTGCCCATATCAAATATTTGGGAGTATATCTTGCTAATAAACTATCAAACATCATTAAAATTAATTACAACCCTCTGGTGCAAAAGATAAAGCAAGATAGCATTCGATGGACAGCCCTTCCTCTATCTCTGATTGGGCAGGTGAATCTTGCTAAAATGTCCATTAGCCCTCAGGTCCTTTACCTGTTTCAATCAATCCCTATTTCTCTGCCAAGAAAATATATTGGATCTATAGAAGGGGCTATTACTCAACTTCATGGCAGGAAAGAGGCCAACAATTAGTAAACAGGCCCTGTGGAGGAAGCCCTCAGAGGGTGGCATGGGCCTACCTCACATCCATTCATATTATGTTGCAGCTCAATTAGCACATGTTAGGGATCTATTATGGGAGGATCCTGATAGAAGACCTCAGTGGCTGGAGATGGAAGGGAGGGGAAGAGTCCATGTACCACTCCCTTTAGTGGACTCATCCTTCAGAGGCGTGTACTTTAAGACAACTAACCCATAAACTAGAGCCACCCTAAAGGCTTGGAGAGCAGCACACAAGCTTATGGGAGAGGAGAAGTACCTATCCCGGATACATCTCTGGAAACTGTGTGGGGGATCCCAGAAATTAGCTCAGACATTAGGACTCCATTTACGTTCCTAGGCAGAAAAGAGCTTGTACGGATCACTCAGTTATGGGATGGAGTCCAGGTACTTCCATTTGCACACCTTAAGAGCAAGAATTCCCTGAACCCGCTCACTATATGACCTACATCCAGGTTAAATATAGAGTAGAGAAATTACTCTTGGGAATCGGGGAAGAGGATGCACCATTCACCCTTGGAAGAACTCTTCTGCAAATTCTCACCATTACATTCATTCAGACCACTGGGTAGATGTTATCAGTTACTGGTGGGTACCCTAACTAACCCTCTAGAAGAGATTAAGAAAAATGGGACCTGGCCCTGTGTCCTGATTGCTTAACAGGGGTGAGTGGTCATTAATACAGGAAAAACCTACTCCGATACTCAGTAAACAACAGATTACAGGGCATTCAATATAATGTTATCATGAGAGCCTACTTTACCTGAGAGAGCACATATAATTACCAGAGGTATCCCCATACTTTGAAGTGTGGGATCCAGGTGGGGACATTATTTCATCAAATATGGCAATGTCATAAAATCCAATTATTCTGAAGGGAATAGGAGAGATTCTTGCCAAAACCATACATACTGACCTCGTAGACCCCTGGAGATCTTATTGGGGTTCCAGGCTCAGAGGTAGGGTGAGGAGATGGGTACAAACTTAGAAGACTGGGGTTTGTGGTGGGCTTACGAGATAGCAACACACTGGAACCATCTGTATCCCCCAACAGTTGCCTCATGGTTAGCTGAAATGTTTAAAATCACGACATTGGAGAGAACTCAATACTTGATGCAGAAACCAAATACCTAAATATGAAGAGATATGGCTCCCTTTGGAAAAGGCCTTATGGAGCCTGGTTTCCATCTTTTAAGATAATGAATCCGAGCGATTCAACTGGGTTATATAAAAAATCTAAACATCAAAAGATCCCTCAAACTCAACGGTGCTCTGGAGCAAGACCAGCCAATGTGGCTACACCTGCTCCCCAGATCACGCCTTAGGAAAATAATAACGGTGGATTGCCCAGACTAAGAAGCTGTACATTCCAGTAGAATGAATTCATATGCGCCTGTAAAAGTTATGTTTAACCATTTTTTCTTGTATGACTCCCTGGAAAGGAAGGAGTATGATATTGTATGAGAAAACAAGTTGTTGGTGCCAGATGTGTATGTCCTCGTTGATAAAGTTTACAAAAAAAAAAAAACCGTGAGCATATTATTAGCAATAGTCATTATTTGCATGCACTGTAAATATTGCAACTGTTTATAGTATTCTGTGCATGGGGTGACTGAGGGAGGTGGTGAGTACTGCATCCCAGATGTTGTACTACACCAACATCTAGCCCACTCTGTGTGTGTGTGTGTGTGTGTGTGTGTGTGTGTGTGTGTGTGTATGTGTCAGACACACACACAGTGTGTATATATTTACTGTGGGTGGAGGCACCAATATATATATATATTTTGTATCTGGGACAGAACCCTCCCCCTTTCCATCAGAACCAGGTCCAGGCCCCTCAGCCTTGATGAGCCCTGAAAGTTACATGTCAACCCAGTTGCACAAGGTCTCTCAGAGGTTTCTGGTGGTGATCTGAAGTAGACAATGCTTTGCCAGTTCATAAGTCCTAGACATACCTGGCCTTGGGGCGGGGCCCCTCAGCCAGAGTTATGCAAGCCATCGGTCTTTATAATCTGTGTTTTTAATTTATCGATTTCCTGGCTGTTCTCTGGTGAAACAGCACACAGGCGGGCATCACTGGACTGGGCAGCAATGACAGGAGAATGCCATGAGGGACATGCTAAGGTATAGCGCAACATGTAAGAGGCAGAGAGGTATGATGGGGACCACCAATCACATAACACCATCACTGGTCCTACAGATTTTGGGCTACAGTTTTTTAAGTAGCTGGGCATATAAAGCTATAAAATAGAACTGGCGAAGTAAGGTAGTTGTAACTGGCTCACCGTTGATTTACTGTTACCACCCCTGCTTTGTGGGCTCAAACAAGGTTGAGTGGCCTGGGTTCATTAAACTTTTAGTTGGGTGTTTGCATTCAAGGTAAGATTTAAAAAGTGCAGTGTATCCAACCAGAATAAGTTTTAAGTAGGCCTGATGTAAGTATAGTACCACCCCTGGGATGCAATACCTCCCACCTCCTCACAGGATCAACCCACCCATGAACCAACACGGTGCCAAAACAGTCCCTGACAACATTACTAACCTCCAGCCATCTTGGCTGATCTTTCCAAAGCCTTCAATACTGTCTCTGGTCCCCTTTTCTGGAAAGCTTAATGTCATGCTGGTGACCTGGGTTCAGGAATGATCCAGGGTTGTCCAGAGCCAGCGGTGGGGGTGGGGATAAGGAGTGAGTTTGAGCAACTGCAAGGCACGCTCTCCTCTCCAGGAGGAATTCTGTCACCCCCACCCTAGTTCCACTGCCCCCAGGTGGAGGCCTGAGCGTAGTGCAGGCAGGTGGGCAGCACGAAGAGGAAGGGTGCTGCAGAACCGCAGCATGCGCATGCTCGCGGCAGGGTAAACAGGGCATGGAACAACTGTGAGAAAAATGTAGACTGAAGAAAAGGGCAGAACTAAATTGCTTCCACTCCTACCTAGAGGGAAGGTGCTAAGATGTTTGCAGAAACATAGAATTAGTCAGCAGAAAAGGGTCCACTTGGGTACCCAGTCTGCCCAACTGTTCCCTGCCTAATCTGTCTTCACATGCAAAACTGGTTTCCAGCAACCCTACCCGCTCCCTTCCTATTTATTAATATTCTCTTATCGACCCACACATGCTTGAAGCTGCCAACTGTTTGCCTCCATCACTTCCACTGGCAAGTCTGTTCCAGGCATCTACTACCCTTTCAGTGAAGTACTCTCACATTCCTCTTAACCCTCCCCAGCTTCACTGCATGCTCCCTTGCCCTGGTGCTCTTTTAATTTGAGAGACTCCCATCCTGCACCCTGTTCACCCTTTTGAGGGTACTTGTAGGTCTCTATCATGTCCCTCTCACTCTCCTCTCCTCTCTTCCAGGGGTAAATGTTGAGATCCTCAGACTCTCCCCATAGGACTTTTGTGCAACCCCTGCACCATTTTAGTTGCCCTCCTCTGGGCTACCTCCACCCTGTCTATGTCCCTTCTGAGGTGTGGCCTCAGAACTGGACCCAGGACACAAGATGAAGCACTCTTCTCCTCACTCCCCATTTGCACAAGTGTTTCCAAAGACTGCATCCTTGGCCCCATCCTGGTTTTCATTATTTGGAATTATATCCCTATGGCCTGTATATCTTCAAACATTCATATGTATGTGAATGACACCGTATTTTGCTTCTGGCTCATTTGTGACAGACCTGGCTGCTAAGCTCCAGATGGATTTTACTAATATCCAACTCTGGTTGCATGCCAATCAGCTGTCCCTCAACGCCAAGAAGACTGTTTCTATGTCCTTTAGTACTAGGTGGCATCTAGACAGATCACCTCCTCTACCCTCTTATAAAACCCTCGATAGTGTTGCAATTCCTTCTAATACCTTGGGGTTTGGTTGAACAGTCTTCTTGTCTTCTTCAACGTGCAGATGCCATTCATCAGAAACTCCATCCCAAACTTGGCACACTATATAGAACCAAAGCATGCATCTCACCTCCTGCCTGCAGAGGTTTATCCTTAAAAGATCCTCCTAGTCTTTGACTGTGGTGATGTTCCTTCCTGTTTATTCCCTAGTCACCCCTGTCCTGCCTCTTCTAGCTGGTCCCCCAGACCCGTCACCCTGACTTCCCGGGACTTACCTTTTGCCGATGTCCTCGGCTTGCAGGATATGGTAGGGTGTCCAGTCACTGGCAGGGGCCTGCAAGGGCCTGGATGTCATCCTGCAGCCAGAAGGGGTTTCCTCCATGGTTTTGTCCCTAAGCCACACACATGTAATGGCATAATGGGTGAACTTGACCTCTCATGGAGACGTCCCCAAATGCCTATGCATAGCTGTCTTCTTCCATGCCCAGATTGTGCTACCACGGACACCTCCAGGTAGCAGACAAGCAGTGGTCATAACCCCCTCCAGGGAGGAGAGCAGTCTAAGGACACTCAATCCTCCCTCACCCGGCTTACGTCTAAATGACTAGAGTCCATTCTTGAACCTGGGTCACTCACAAGGCAGGAGGTAAGGCACTGAGTGCGTCAACCTCTGCACCACTGGGCCAACTTGATTATGGTGGTGATGTGTAGTGCTGCACCCAGATCCACCCTGGCTGGACAGAACCCTCTCATTCTTTCTGCTGTTTCACCCTTGACTGTCACCCCTGCACTACTAATCAGCTTGTGATGCCTAAACCAGATCACACTAACACCCACATCCTGGAATCCAGTCCCTAGTGTGCTGTGATAACCATTACCAAGAAGTGATACATGCATTTAATGCCCACTTCATTAACCTTAGCATCACAGCCAAGCTCTAGAACTCTTCGCCCTGTCCATGATCGGTACCTCTTAAGCAGCCCATAGTCCGCCCTTTTGATCTTTGAAACTTTAAGTTGTGACAAACCACTACAGCAGAGATCCTTCAAAGCACTGAAGTACTTCAGCCCAAACAAGAATGTTGGTGCTGACTCCTTGACTTGATGCTTCACCAGCTTGTGGTATATTATATCTGTGCCCCAGTTACCATGCTGTTAAACTACTCCCTTACCCCTGGTGAGATGTCTACTGTATGGAAATGTGCCAGAGTTGTGACCCTCCACTCACAGACTCATGGAAGTTTGATGCAGAAAAGGAACATAACGGCCCATCTAGTCAGCCTTTTTCCCACACCTCCCTCCCTGCAAGATCCTCAAAGGAGGGATTAAATAGGATCTTAAACAAAACAGACCCATTTCAATTCTTTCTGCCCTCTTCACGGTTCTCGAAAATGTGTTCACTCACAACTGACTGAGCATCTCATTCTCGCATTCTGCCCTCTTCCATGTTATGTGGCTTTAGCAAGGGGCATTCTACCATAACTGCATCACTCAAAGTCACCAGTGAGCTCCAGATAGCCATGAATAATTGTCTCCTCACTGTGGCTATCTTTGTGGACCTTTCCGAGGTCTTCATCTTGGTGGTTCATGCAATACTCTTGCTCAAGTTCAAGACCCTAGGGTCTAAGCCAACCAGTCATCAAATGGTTTGAAAACTACCTAAGTAACCAACTCTAGCTAGTGTCCATACATGGCATTAGTTTAGACCTTGCTGTCTTAAACAGAAAACTTACATAGGTACCGTAACTGAATATCTTCCAGAATAGCTTCTCCATGGAGTACCACTTATGGGTCTAAGCTGAATGCACTAAGACCTGGATGGAGCAAATCTTGAAGCAGGAGGTCAGCAATGGCTACTGGCTATGGGACCTCGCAACACTGCGTGGTGCCACGTGCCTGCAACAGTCATCAACTCCTCAACTTCCGCAGTTCTGTTCATCAGGAGAGTAAGCAAAGTCTGAGGCAAGCTATGCTTGCAAGGTAGATAAGATAAAGGGATAGAAAAGATACAGGAAGAAATGAAATGGCTAAATAAACACTGACTACCAACCTAAGGTAGAAAGAGAGGCACACATAAACAGACATACATACATATACACACACACACACACACACACACACACACACATATATATACTCACACACACATATATTGTACACAGCAGTAGGTGTGCCCAAGTCCCATATAAAGGACTGGTGGTAGTCAAAATAAAGTAGCCAGAGCCACAAAGAATAAAATTCAGCACCCACTATATGATAGCGAGCTTATGGACATAGTACCTAGGTAGAAGTGAGTCAACAAGACAGCAGTCAATAACACTCTCGTCAATTCCATTTCACGCCATCTTGTGCCTGCGGGTAATATGTTGTCTATTTTTGGCAAAGGACAAGCAGTTTTGGGCTTCCTGTTCTCCTATGGTCATATTGCCTGCTGTTTTCTGCTTTATTCTGTATTATTTGTATAATTTTTCATGATTTACTTTTACCACTGCTCCTGTATTTGCTCAAAATGTGTGTAAAACTGCTCCGCTTATATGCTGTCTGTATACTAGCTTCCTGTTATGTACGTACTTCAATACCCTTGTTTATTGAAATTATTAGATATTTCACTGCCTTATGTGTATCCATTTCCCTCTGCCCTTCCCCAGGATGCACCTGGAATAGAGCACTATTGCTCAGTGTGTCTTCCTGGTAAAACTTTAAATAAATAAATAGTGTAGTCTAGGCTCCATCTTATGGAAGCTAGACAATGGAACTCCACTGAAAATGAGGCATACTTAGAGGCTTATGCCTTAGCCAGATTTGAAATTTTGGAAATGAAACAGCCCTAGGGAGGTGCAGTAGCAGGTTTATTTTTATTTTATTTATTAGATCATCGGTTTACAGACCTTTGAGTCATGGACTCATTACAAAGGCACCTCGTCAAGAGAGCAATACATCACAGCAAACAAACAGTACAGTACATAACGCTTAGATTAAAAAGCAACCAGTGTTACAGGCATTCACTGGTGGTACGCGCCAGTAATAGATAGATCACAGTAGTCATAATATAGGTACAGGTACCATGTCAGGTAGCAACTAGAATATTTCATTACATTAGTCAGCAGATGTTGCATGAGACCCCAGGTATATACAGCAAAAGTAGACAGGGCAGACCCAGTCTGGGGGTGAAGGTAAGGGGCAGATGGGGGATTATGTGCAGTTGCAGCAGCGAGTGCTTGTCAGATGGCTTCTGAGGAGACCTTGAAAGGGCCAAGCTTAGTGGAGTCAGCTATATTGGCTGGGAGGAATTGAACCAGGAGGGAGCCCGATAGCAAAAGAATATCTGGGTCATAGAGGTCCTTACCCTGGGGACAATAAGGGAGGTTTGACAGTGCTGTGGGTGGAGACTGAGGGAGGCATGCTGCAGGGGTGGTGACCTCAGGGTGGAGAGTCCTAGCAGGGTCTTTTTACAAGAAGGCAGGTTTGGAAGTGGAGTCTTTCTTCAAGGTTGAGCAAGTTGGTGGTGGAGTACAGCAGGCATGTTGGGTGCACCTTGGGGCTCCCAGCATTAGCCTGCAGGCCTTGTTTATAGAGCTGGATTCTTGCAAGTGCAGTGTTGTCAGCTGCAGCATAGATGGGCAGCCTATAGTCGATTAGCGACAGGACAGAGGAGGTGATTGCCAATCTAAGGGCCTCTTGTGGTAGGCAGTCCCTATGGTGGTATAACAGTCCAATCCTGACATTAGTGGCAGCAGAAAGTGCATTGACATGGGAATGGAAGGAGAGTGCCAAATCAAAGGTAATGCCCAGATATTTGTAGGAGGAAACCTGCTCAGTGGGGTTTAGTGTGCTAGAGCAGTATCATGAGAGGACACCACTGGCTTTGCTTTGGTGATGCGAGAAGAGCATAGCTTTGGTCTTTAGGTTCAGGACTAGCCTTCATGATGTGAACCATGCTCAGCTCAATAAAAAGCTGTTGGAGGTGGCCTGGAGTGTTGAGGTTGAGGTCAGCGGCGAAGAGCACAGCATCATCTGCGTAAAGGAGGCTCTTACCTGGGCAGGCCAAGGGAGGGAGTTGAGGTGGAGACTGAAGAGAGAGGGCCTAAATGGAGCCCTGGGGAACCCCAGAGTGGACAGGCCGTGGTGTCAGAAAGGGTGCTATTGATTTTTACACACTGAGTTCTGGCAGAGGCAGCTGATGAACCATGCAAGGGGCTGGGGAAGAAACCAAGGCATCTGAGAGAGTCAAGCAGGAGAAGATGGCAAACCGTGTCAAAGGCCTTGGAGAGGTCAATGAACACGTGCACTGGCAGGACTTCCGCATCAAGAGCAGAGTGCAGGAAGCTGGAGAATTCAAGTGAGCGTGGTTGTGGTGCTGTGACCTGCATGAAAGCCACATTGTTCAGGGCACAGGATATTGTGTATAGCAGGTATTTGGCAAGCTGGTTGGCAACTACTTTTAAGGGCCTTAGAGAGTGGGAAGGATGGAGATAGATCGATAGTTACCGGGGTCGCTCAATCGCCACTGTTTAGGATGGGAGTGATGACAGCAGTTTTCCATGTGCTGGGGAACTGCTCCAGGTGACAGAGTGGTTGAGCTGCTCTGTAAGTGGGACCAGGATAGCATCCAACGTCAGATGAAGTAGCCTAGTGTCCAGTAGGTCGGTGCCGGGTTGTTGCCAAACAGCTAAAAGTATGCATATTATCATTTCCACTTTTTGTTTTTTAGGGGAAAATCAGAACTACTTACCTAATTACTGACTGACCAGGGAAACAGGAAGCAAAGCATTTTTTTAAGGAAATATGCTCACATGGTAACCTCAAGATCCACGAAGGACCCCAACACAATAAGGGTAGTCTATGTCTCTCTCTCTGTCTCTCTCTCTCTCTCATTCTCTCCCTTGTTCCTGGCTTGCTAATAACTAGAAGACTGAGAAAACAAAGATGTCAGCATTTGAATAGAGTGCCCACTGGGACAGCTGAGCAACTGATTGCCCCTCACCTGCAAAAGGACATGGGATTTTACCTCTGCAGAGAGCTGTATACTCCTCAGTCTGATGCAACCTTACTGTTCAGGAACAGATAAGTATACATTTAGACCACAGACAGCGGTGCTATCAAGTGGAATAGGTTTTCCTCAGGTTACCACAAGGTTGCGGTGCTGCATTTAGTAACTTATACAGATATGCCCAAGGTAGGGGATGTATCCTTGGCAGGAAGGAAAGGGAAAACAGATGGCAGGAAAACATCTTTTTTTATTTTATAGTGTTTTTTTTTCCTCTAACAATGAGCCCCAAAGGGACAGAAAGTGAAAGGAGAGAGAGAGAAAAAGGCTAGCAGTCTTACGCTAGCCAGGCAAGACACAACATTAGAAGGGTGAGCTGTCCAGTGGCCTGGCTCTATCTAGAGAGACAGAGAGAGATGGTAGGTGGGTTGTAGTACTCCGTAGAAGACAGTCTAAAAGATCTTCAGTTACGCTAAAGTACCTACCTTTTCTTTTAGAATTTAAAGGAAGCTGTCATCACCAAGAGCTCCACAACAAGTGTGGGTCTGGTCCCAGTTGCACTTTAGCGTGCAAAAACATTATGTTATTCGCTTCACTGTAGTACAGTAGACTGTATCAGTATACCTGTGCTTACTTCTAGAGTTGATATTTTCTGTAACTACAAATATCAGTAAAATGCCCCCAACTTCTAAACCCTTCACTGAACTCAGCAAAATTATCCTCATTTGAAAACGAGCACTCTAACCATTTGAAATTAGCACTTGAAAATTCAAGCCAGGACTTTGAGCACGTACAGTAGCTGGAGTCAGGCATGTTTCAAGCACTAATTTCAAATGGTTATTGATGCTTGTTTTCAATCGAGCATCATCTTGCTGCGGTCAATGAAGGATTTATAAACAAGGTGTGTGTGTGTGTGTGTGTGTGCGTGTGTGTGTGTGTGTGGAGGGGAGTGTTTTACTGCATGCCTAAAATTACAAACTTGTTCCTGAACTACTGTACCACAAACTCATTCCTGAACTAGTGTACCCAGTGGCGGGTGTCACCCGTGGATACCTGGGATCACCGGCAGTGCACATTCGGGTCAGGGACATACAAATATGAAATAATACAGAACAGTGTTGCTCCCTAAACCCCCACTGTTTTGCCCCCAACACTGTTTGGTGCAGCAGACACTCTGCTGGATATTAAAACAACAGAAAAGGGCTAAAGTGTGTGTATTTAATAGTGAAGGCAACATTCAGCACAGACAGTGCAAGTTCCTAAGCGCTGTGATACTAAATGAAACATGAGCAAGCATGTACCTGAAGCTGACAGAAAGACAGTAGAGAGCAGACCTGTGTAAGGTGGGGCTGCTTCTGAGAAAACTAGTACCCTTCATCTGCAGCTTTGGGGCAAAAATGCCTCAATGCAGACAGCTTGTTGGTCCGAGCTGCCATTCTCCAATCAGATCCTGGGATGGCAGGCAAAGACCAATGCACCAGTGCTGGAGAGCAGAGTTTGGGAAAAGTTAGATGCTTCCAATGGCAGCAACCACCACCCCTGCCCATCTATACCCAACATTGTAACACAGGCCCCAGCACAACAAGTCAGTGATTTGTCAGCCCCTGTTACTCCGCCCTTGATTTATGCCAGCTTTTGTTGCTGATTGCAAGCCTGGTGTGACTTGAAGGGAAAGAGGTGGGAGAGAGGGTACAAGGAAAGAGAGAGAGAGAGAGTGAGGAGCGAGAGAGAGAGAGGACTCCTATGAAAACAGAAACAGGCATTCAGTCACGCACTCAACCAGGGCCAGGCTACACCAGCCTTGGATAGTGGCCTCAGTATTCACAAGAGCAGAGTATTTGCTGTCCATTTGCCCCCAACACACACACACACACACTCTGCTCGATTTCTTAGGATTTGTTGGCAGCATACTTCTCAACTGCCCCCGATTCTGAGGACATCCCTCACTTTACCCTCAAAATTGCTCTGTCCTTCATCTGTCCCTCTTGAAAACAGTGCTGCCCAGACAAAAGTGTGCTGCAAATTCAGAAGTTAAATTGGAAATTCCTGCTATAATAAGTTGCTAAATCAAAAATAAGCTTTGTACAGGTAAACAGAATGACTTTCATAGAGTTCAGAGCTTGTAACTCCATATTTGAGGATGTGTCCTCATTATAAGGAGCGGTGTCCCTCATTGTCTCTCATTTGCGTGTCCAGGTCCCTGATTTCAGTGACAAAAGGTCGAGGATATGTTTGGCAGGTTTAAAACCCTGATGGACACAAAAGATATATTGCATATATACATTATTTAGTCTTTATTGTTGATCTATCACTCGTGTCTCTCCTGCAGGGTGGGGTTAATTAGCATTGAAAAGATGAAGACTGACATACTCGATGTCTTTGCTCCTAATCATAATAGTTTAAACAAATGATTACCGGGATCTGTTACACACAAACCATCCGTTCAGGATTAGAAGACATTATGGCTTCTTCTGCATTTTTTGTTTACAGCTGGTGTTTTCATTCAAGGACAGGTTTGAAATGGTGAAATACAGTTGTGATCAAGATGCTACAAATTTTGTTTTATATAGCATCTTTTATGAGATCTGTATCCCAGAGTGTTTTACAATCCATTAAAATGGAGAGTAGAGAATGTTGCTGTTATTTCAGGGACACAAGTAGATTCAAACAGCAGAAATAGAATTTCCCATAAAGTCCTAATCCAACCCAAGGGCCCACTGTTTGGGGCGGCAAGCCCCTGCCGAACTGTGGTGAGCACAATATGCCCTTAGAAAGCAGTGTGTTGGGGCAGAAGCATGAGTGAAGCTAGAGAGTGAGCTAAAAGCCGACTGGATGCCAGGAGCAGAAATATAAATTAAAAAGAACGCATATCCGAGCCCTGCAGGTAGTTCAAGAAGTCGGTCAGTATTATCTATGTGGCTCATATCCTGATATGACTTAACACTATACTTGTGTGTTTTTATGTCATTGGCAGTGCCTCTGTCTCTCTCCACACTTTGAAGTTACAAGTAGTGATAGCCGATCTCTCACAACTTTTGAGAAGTTTATATTCAATCGCTGAGCGAAAATGTCTACCTAGGCAAGTGGGCAGACTAGGTGGGCCTGGCGGTCCTTTTCTGACATCACATTTCTATGTATCTATATATCTATGTATCTACAGTCTTCACTAGTTGTGAATTTTCATTGAATTTACAAGTCTTCTCAAAGTCTCCTTGAAGGAATTACATTAGATACAAAGTATCAGACACTAATATAAGCGCTAGATAGCAGCACTATTCAACTCTTCACAGGAGGATAAACGAACCTGTTCTGTTTTTGCTTGAAGCCCTTGTAAAAGAAACGGATTCTAACACAAACGTTGCTACTGATAAGAGGAATAAATAAAAATTCAGAATCAACAACTGCATGGCTTCAAGCAAGGATACAACAGCCTCTGTTACGCTCATTTAAAGAGTTGAATAGTGCTACTATGTAGCTTTTACATATTAGTGTCTGATTCTATGTATCTAATATGACTCCTTCAAGGAGACATTGAGGAAAGTTCTCAAAATACATTGAGAACTCACTACTAAAGCCAATCAGCCTGAAGCAAGCAATTGAACTGATAAACAGGAGATCAAGGCCGAGATATTCAAAGGGGTTGCACCAGTACAACCCCAGAAATGTGCCCTGGGGCAATATTCAAAGGGAATTGCAACAATTCTTGCTGCGCCGTGGTGCACAGATAATGTATCGGCACATCTCCAGGGGCTTGCCCATGCATGCGGCACATCCCGATATTCATCCCTGGATGTGCGGTGTGATCTGCAGGCACATCCCAGAGATGTGCTGCATACATGGGTACAAAGTTGAGCCCATAAAAATGGCTCGCTGATAGCCACCACAGGCGAGCTGCGCGTGATGCAGCATCACAGCAGCCGCCAGCCATGGGTGGCATCCCCCAGAACACCATACACAAGCACCCACAAAACTCCCTGGTGGTCCAGTGGTACCCTCTCCCCATCCCGTATCTCCAATCACTGTAAAAATAATTATTTCAAATCCCTGGCAGTCTAGTGGTACCCCTCCTGCCCATAACCCCAACTACCATAATATAATTTCTGTAAGATCCCTGGTAGTCAAGTGGTACCCCTCCCATCCTGTAACCCCGATCGCTAATTACAATGACCAAAATCGGTCCCTGGTAGTCTAGTGGTCCCTCCCACCCACAGGACCCCAGCCCACCAAGCCTACCCCCGATCACTGGCGGGCAGCATGCCAACCCGCATACCTCCATGGCTGCCTGTCAATGTCAGCTTATACATGTGCTGTAAGCCCATTGGTCCATACTGTGGACCAAAGTGCTTGCAGTGTGCATACCAAGAATCATTCACTACTTTGCTGCATTACAGCAGCCACCAGCCATGTCAGAAGTCATTCATTCATTCACAAAGTTGTGAAAGACTATTACAGTATTTTATTACAGGCAAATAAGGCTACAATTACACTGTCTCAAAAAGTAAGGAAATTCATTGCAAAAACTGTGTTAATGCATCAGTTAGGTTTGAACTTAATGCCAGAAAAGCATGGAAATGTGGCGTTAGGTTTCCAGCCTAACTCCCCACCCACACCCCAAGCATCAAAAGGATGACAAGACCACACAAGCAACCACAGACAGCCATCATCAGGTAAGACAAACAATGGTTGTTGCTGCAGATAGAACTCCATGATACTGGTGGATGCCTAGACTGTCCTCCCAGCATAGGTGGTGGGGCAAAAAGCAGTAATGGAATTCAAGAATGTACGGGTAGGCATAAGGGAGCCTTAGTGGTAAGGAAGCGGGGGCGGAGATAAAGCAGGGTCTGCTGTGTTACATTTAGTAGGAAAATGGCAGACTAAGTGATACCACAAAATTCATGATATGAAAATTGCAGTAATACTTCTGTCTGCAGAAGCAAAGTTCCCTGAGGGTCCTGTGTCTCTTCAGAGGTTTTCTATATGCAAAGGGACCTGCTGTTCTGGAGCCCAAAGCATACCTCTCAACCTTTGTCCCCAAATGTGGAACATTGCCTCTCAAAATGTGGAACAAATGAACAAAATGTGGAACACTTAATCAAATATTTGCCTAGGAGGCTCAGAACACTGTTAACATGTTTGCATTTATGTTCAGAAAGACTATTATTAATTGAATAGTATAGTTTTGCATCATTTACTATAGATTTTGCTTTAAAATGTTAATACTTAATGTGGAACAAGTCCCACAATGTGGAACAGGGAGATTTTGTGAAGTAAAATGAGGAACGTTCCTCGTAATGTGGTACAGTTGAGAGGTATGGCCTGAAGTTGGTGCATGTCTTACACCTCTGGCTGAAGAGACAAAGGACCCTCTTTGCTACAGAAAGGCTGACCCCATGGGGCATAGAGAAAAGAAGTCTGGTCATTTGGATATAATGGGTTTGTATCTGGCTGGAGGAACCTGTGCTTCTGTATACAGAAGCAGTGTGGTTATTTCAGTTTAGAAAATGGGCTTAAGAATCTAAGTAATCCGACTGGCTGGCAGTGGTACATTAACTAGCAGTGAGAGCCCTGTAAATAAAAGTTCCAGCTATGCCACCTATCCCAGCCCCATAACTGGTATTCTGGTGCCAGTCTACTTACCCTGCTTCCTCATTGGCTGAAGAATTTGGCACTACATTTGAAATGACCGCCATTTTTTTTCTCCATTAGCGAGTCAGCATATCTCCCCCACCCCTTACTCAAATTGTCATGACAGCACAACCACAGTCATTGTAGTTTCCATTATAATAAAAAGAAGAAAACTGTTCCCATAAAAAAAAGTCAGCTGTGCAGCTGTGTGTGCTCGTGGTACAGTGTCTGCTCCACACTGCACTGTCCACCGGCCCTGTTAGCTATCAAGCACAGCTCGATATGCACCTCTGCCACCTGAACATTAAATTAATGTAAGAGCTACACTCATACACAATAAAGAGACACGCTCCATTTTGTATTTCCTATCGAGGAGAGAGAGAATAAGAGTGTTTATCTCAGACTGCCATGCTACTTTGTAAGACAACACTCTCTCAACCACTCGTGCCCACTCCTCCACCACGCTAGCCAATTGTGTTTCTGCTTCTTAGTGAGTGCCCGCCCTGACACTCACTCGTTTTTTCTGTCAGAAGTCATAACACAGATAACAAAACTTTTTAATATACAAATCTCTTCTCTCGCACCTTGAGTGAGTGATAGTAGGCTGGGCAGTTGTACTGTGTCAGTGTGGCTCAGTTGGTAGCACATCTGCCTCTGGACCAGAAGGTCATGGGTTCTCGTCCACCCGGGATGGACTTGCACCTAAAATCACTGGCATCCGAGTGCAGTATTGGGGGTGCTGTACTGCTGGTTGTGCCGCCCTTGGATGAGACGTTAAACCAAGGTCCCTTCTGCCCATCCTGGTGGGTGTCCAGGTGGAAGTAAAAGAACCCAGGGTACTCTTCATAAAGAGCAGGGAACATTCCCGTGTCCTGGCCAACATTCCCTTCCCATTAACTGGTTCATGCAATTATCCAGGCTGTGTGTGGGTGATGATGTGTGATATGGCTGCCACCACATTCAGTCACTTCGCTACCAGTCTAGCATTGCTTGTAAAGTGCTTTGGGATACCGTGTATGAAAAGTGCTATATAAATGCTGATTCTTCTTCTTCTTCTAACTCCTCAACGATCGAATCAGGTGGTAAAGAAAGCGGACCTTAAAGGCGAGCTCAGAGATGGGGCTGACAACTTTTTCATTTGCCATATCCTCAAACAAACAGAACCAGGCAAAAAAGAATGGGGTAGGGCACAAAGAAACCAGCTGTCATGCACACATAACAATAAAACCAGCTGTCCAGCAGGCATGAAAGCGTTCAGGCAGGCATGAAAGCACAGAAGAAATTGTACTGGGACTACTTTGCAACAAATTCATTTAAAATCATTTATACAACTTGTTTAAGCAACTCTGTGATATTTATAAATTGTTTTATAAAAACTTCTCAAATAGCCCATTTCTAAGTGCAATAATACCCTCCCAGGATGGGCGGTATGGGCAATACCCGGACCTTCCAGGGCTATAAAGCCCTCTGCCTGCGGCGTCCGGGCCTCATTACACCCCCTGGGTGGTCCGTATTGCCCAATACCGCCTACCTTGTCAGGTATTATTGCTTGCATAGAAACATAGAATTTGATGGCAGATAAGGACCATTTTGCACACCTAGTCTGCCATTTTCCTACCCACTGTAACACCGCAGACCCATTTTGATCTAGCGCCCCGCCTCACTTTCCTTACCACTAAGGTCTCTTTATGCCTCCCCATGCTTTCTTGAATCCCATTACCATGTTTGCCCCACCACCTAAGCTGGGAAGATGTTCCAGACATCCACCAGTATCATGGATTCCTATCTGCAGCAACAAGTGAGTGTGTATATTTTGCAGTTTGCATGCCACAGGTACAAATCCATGAAGGTAGCACATCAGTACTACTGCATTTGTGTCATCTGAAACAGCTGTCTGTCTTACCTGATGAAGGCTGTCTGTGTTTGCTTGTGTGGTCTTATCCTTTTGCTGCTTGGGAGTGGGGAGTTAGGGTTGGCAACCTAATGCACATTTCCATGCTTTTGGGGCATAAGTTCAACCCTAACTGATGCATTAATGTAGTTTTTTTTTTTTTGCAATGAATATAAATATACATGCAATTATGTTACATGTTGTAGGCCATTATACAAAAGTGTGTTGTAATAGTAGGTTAAAAATAAATCTTGTTTTCTGGTTATTTATACTTGTTTTCTTGGCGGAAAAAACATCTTTGTGTGGGGGAAAATGACTCCGAAGATTTTGCAACAGATGCATAGTTACTGAAGCATTTTAAAAGGCAAGCTTGGCATATAACTCGATATTTAGCTACCTGAAACTAAAACGCACTAAATTGAGCGAATTTCTGTTTGGTTTTACATGCATCTGTTATAAATTACTGTATCGTCCACTGGAGTCAGAAGCATTTTATTTTTGTGCATTGGGCACTTCTAGGTTCAACACCGTACAGCTTTTTTCCTCCGTCCAGGGGTATATTCTGCAACTTCTGCCCGAGCCCAACTTCCTCACCTGGGCGGTGGGGATGGACAGAGGGAGGAGTTTGATCCGCAGCCAAGAGAAGGAGGAGGTGCGACGTGAACTCGTAGCCGTGAAGTCGGAGTCAGCAGTGAGCTGCGAGATTCCCTGTCTAGGTTCCAGGTCTCTATCTCTGTTGCCCTCCTTCGAGATTTTCATTAAATAGTTTAGGTCGGTGTCCTCGCACAGCAGGGGCTCACGGGTTCTTTTATTGCGACCGCTCGGCGGCATTCGGTAGCTTCTGCGACTAAAGCAACCCAAACGGATTTACTGTAGTACTGCTGCGAATCCCGAGCGAAGCGAAGCCTCCTCCATGTTGCAGTCCAAAGGTAAGCGCCTCCTTCCGTTCACTCTCCTCGATCGAACGAAATGCTTCGGGGCTGCCTGCCTTATTTGCATGGCTACCTACAGTAGCAGCATTGTTTTTATTAGAGCTAAAGACTATAATTAAGGTGTTGATTGCTGTAAGAAGCTGACAAGTGCACTTGTGAAGTATGCTATTGTGCGTGGAGGTCAGGACTTGAAATCTACGGAACTCTCGTCCCCTCAAAAATGGGACGGAGGTGCTGCGTTGTCACACCGCCATTGAGTGCTATAGGAGGGTTTCACCTGATCTCCTAGAGGTGATAGCCCCCAAAAAAAAAAATTGTGAGATGAGAGCTACCTTTCTAAATATGTCTATATTAAGACTCTGTTTCAAATTATGTTAATAATGTTATACGTATAATGGATACCCTTATGCCTATACATGTGTATTTCTTTTACTCTGCTGTAAAGGGGGTGGATTATTGGAATCCTTTTTTTTCTTCTTCTATAGCCTTCAGGCATTTTAATGGTTTCCATGGAGATGTAATTTATTCGGAAAATTGGCAGACTGTAGGCATTTAAAACAACCTGCAGCACTCAGAAGAATTGATATTCTAGCTTTCACAGGGACAGCAGTAGTCTTTTATTGTCTCATTACCTTATGATGTGTTTAAAAAATGTCATTCAAGCATCTGTGAAGTGTTCCAACAAGCAATAAGCATATTTAGATGGTGTGTGGGGGTTGTGCATTTTCAGAGTGTATTCCTTATTTTGTTTTAATTTTGCCCAGAGCTTACAGTGGGCCAGGTCTCGAGGGTCTCAGACCCTGCAGAACATTTTGAGAGGTATGTTACAGGGTCTCAAAGTGGGGCCCTTACTCAGCTGGTTTGTTTCCCCACCGTGATTAGTTCCTTTGTCCTCAATTTCCAGTATCTTCATGTTTTGTGCCCGTGTTTTGACTTATTCTTGGAAAAACTGAATAATAATGAAAGGCACATTCCACAATTGTCGAGGAAGAAAAGGACTTCCACAGTAGTAGTCCAGGCTTCTTTTTATAACTATCATGACTCTTAATGACCCAGCATTTTTTTTCAACACACTTTTGCATTGATCTTGCCTACCATTTATGTATAGTCTTGTTTGATGACAGGCTGCCTGATTGCTGGAAAGAGGAGTAGCAATTCTAAATGGAGTTCCCATTGTGGGTGTGTTATTAATACTTTTGCTATGATAATTTCCCATACTGTGAGGTGTTTTAATAGTATGCTTGGACTCGATAAGTGCTTTTAAGAAAACAGAGGCGTGGTATTCCTGTATGAGTATTGGGGGTAATCACATACTGCAAATTGCAGTCTTTTGGATGAAAGCAGTTCAGTAAATTGCAATAGTTTTTATTCGCCATAGTGCAGTTTTTATTCTTCATCATCATCATCTTTCCTTTATTGTTTGACCCTTAGGTCTTTATAGTGGGGTAAAAAGATATAAATCAATGCGTAATATATACCTTCTAAAATGCAATAAAATGACAGACATAATCCTAGTGTTGCATGTTTTCATCTCATCTTTGCACATATTGTAAGGCAGGTTATCAGTTGATTAAGTGTGAAATATTGGGTTATCGCTAAAAGTTGTCATGATCGCTTGATTTGAAGTCAATTACAAATTCCTTAAAGTATTTCCAGCCAGCATTTCCATTCCTTAGTGTACAATGGGCCCCAAAGAATTCCATGTTTGGGGTCTTCGATCTGCCCAGCTTGGCATACATAGATTGGGCTTGAACATTTCCTCTTACCAAAGTTGGCTGATTTTTTATTAAAAAAAAAAAAAAAAAGGGACGCTGTGAAATGCCTCTGACTCTATACCTACTTAACATTTTCCTTTCTCAGGGTCTTCTATTATTTTCAGATACCTCTCTTCCATGTGTACAAGCTTTATTTGAGCTAATGAAGGCTGCTTGTTGGTATTAACTTTGCTCATATCTAAATTTTTTTTTTGTGTGTGATATGTGTTATCTTTCAGATATCTCATTTTTACTCTGCTTGTATGTTTTGGATGTAAGGTTGTCCCACAGAGAGGAGAACCTAGTTTCCTTGATTTTTAAATTTTTTTTATTTGTATGCAACTTGTTTTAAAACTCTTAATTTGTATTTACTAGCCACATTTGGTTTTTATTAGTCGTTGGCTGATATTGCTATCCTGAGTGCTTGCCCAGGTATTTACATTGAGCTGGAGAAAAGAATTTGATGGGCTGATTAATAATTTTCCTCCCTGCTGTATGTATAGTTTCTGTTATAAAATGGGCAAAAAAAAAATCCAGTGATCTCATTGGTCAGTAGCTGTCTGGACCTGTGCAGTAACTGACAAAAACACAGGTCTGGAAGGTGCCTTGCAACTCTTGGAAACTGCACTGCTTTGGAATTCTCAGTAACTGTGAGAGTTGAGGGAGGGGGACAAAAAGATCGACTAATAACATGAGTGACTTACCTGCCAGCCAGTTTGACCTCTGTGGTATGGCAAACCATCTGTTTGGTTTGAGAACGGATATACCAGTGATGAAGTTGTTAACTCTTAAGTTAAAGATTTATTTAGTCTTTTTTTTTTTTTGTTATTTTGGTGCCATTTATAAACCTTATAACGTCTCGTCAGAGCTTGTGGTTATTGAGTAATTACTGCACCCCACCTTGGTTGAAGGGCACTTAGCTAATGTCTCATGCCTCTAACCCATGGAGTTGGGGAGGAGTGCAGTAGTTGCCCAGTAACCTCACGCCAAGTTTGTGTTATTGCCACTTATTTTCAGGCATGCTGCCTCTGATACCAACCCCAACCCCCACACACACACTAAGTGTTAAACATGCCTTCGCTGAAGCCCAGTGCTGAATTTGTACTGTAATGCACCTCCTTGTGATTTATGCCATATAATTAATGACGTTCCTAATTCCCACACTTCAGTTACTCCCTGGAGTTCAGGTTTCTTAAATGTGTCTTATTGTTGTATTCTCACTGTGAGCCACTCTGAGTCGTATGGAATTTGCACCATATAAATAAAAGTTGTCTTGCCTTGTGTGTATGTTTGGGACATGGTGGAGTACAGACCAGGTTACTGTCGTAAACTCTCTACTAGCCCACTATCTGACTATCAGCCGGTTTACAGTTTCTCTGCAACCATGTGGCTGTGATGAATTGAGACGCTTTCACTATGCAGACCTAGGCTTCTTCCTGAACTACCCTTGACTGCCTTGTAATGCAGTGTAATGTAATCCTTCATTTTATACTGTACTGTATTGTCATCTCTGTTTGAAAATGTTTTCTCTGTACCATAATGTTTGACGTGGAACCTTTGTAAATGAGTCTCTGACTCAAAGGTCTTTCGAATATTTACCAATAAACAAAGATGGGTACAGGGTTGAATGCCTGAGACAATGCTGAATCTTGTAGGGGAAAACTGGCAGGTAATAAGGATTTGTTCTGCTTGTATGTAAAACTGACAAGATTAATCTGGTGTTTGCTCCAGACAGGATGGCAGTTAAGACTGCAGACACTTGGCATAGTGAGCTATAGTGGTATCGGGAGGCCTTTGCAGGTGGTCAGTTAGGAGGACCTTGCCAACTAACCGAGTTGGAAGTTGAAGGTATGAAATCAGACTTGTCGGATGCTCCGCATGGCCTTTCATGTGTTTAGAAATGATGATGCATTTGGGTGCCATACGCGGTGTTCTGGATTTACATAAGTGTTCAGTCACCCTTTACTGATCGGATTTAAATTTGCCCAGGGTTGTTTTTTATTCTTTACTAGCACCAGGAACGTCTGTGGTTGTGGGGTGTATATGTGTGGAATAAAAGAAAAATTCTTCTAACAAAGTTTTTTTTTTCTTTTGCTTATTAGGCTGATTGCATAGCAAGAAGGCTTTTTTAGCAATCGTACAGGTAGGAATTAGAAGATGGCCACTTAAAACTTATAAAACACTGACTGTCAAATATATTTCCACTGATTAAAGAGAGAATACTCTGAACAGAATACTCCTTAACTTGTGTTGGTCCTTTTACTTAAGCCAGCTGGGGACAGGAACAACTGGATGGGGAGTCTGGGCAAGGGACAGGTGAGAAGACCAAGGTGGGAGGGAAGTGGGGGGAATATCTGGCAAAATGGAAGAACATGATGAAGCCTGTTATGTGTCCTAAAGTTAAACAAGGTCTATAATTGAGAAACCTTCTTCTGTGACCCTTTAATAAAGGAATGACAGCCATCTGGCTTTTGTGCAGTTCTTTTTGCAACCTTAGAGAAGCAGTAATTTATTCCATGATTATGATGTCGCTGCACATCTTCACCCATTCCGTTATAAGTTGGTGGTGAATTGTTCAACCACTGGCATGTGATAGTTTTACAGCTGCTCTAGTAAGACTGTTATATAAATTGTGCTCCCTTGAGTTGACTATAGCTGATGGAACTGTTGAATTGTTTTATTAAAAGACCAGGTTACTGTCGTGCAGAAGATGTTTTTATTTTGGACAATTATCCAGAAGGGGGACAGTACAGGACACTTGATGTGCTCATGTTCCATAATCCCCACAAGATCGCAGCAAAGATCTGTGTGTCAGAATTCATAATACTTCATGATGGTGAGAGTATGGAAAAATCCAGTTACCAGCTTCCATTGATACTATTTCTAAGTTGGTGTCCTTGTATTGCCTTTACCCACCTTCCAGGCTAATGCCTATTCTGTGCGAAGGCTTTTGTTGTCGTCATTTAGGAGTGGAGAGGGCTGAAACCAGATGAGGCACGTTACCTGTGTTTCTTTAACTACTGCACTTTATATCTTTCATTTATGTAAGGTGCCCAAAGTCGTCAGAACTGGGTGCCAAACACATTAATTTGCCTTGCCTTATTGACACTGATGTTCACCAACTGAACAAATCTACGTCACTAATTGGATGCCATAGGTTGTGTAGAGATCCATAGCTTTGCATTACAGGAAGTTGGGGAATTACTTGCAGCATACCAGGAGTGGAAGGGATTGGTGTCAGACCTGAAGCAGAACCTAAAGAGTCTGTCTTTGAGGGACTAAGAGTGAATGCTATAGCCTGCCATTGTGGGACTGGGAGCAGAAGCCAAAGAAACTGCGACTGTGAAACTGGGAACAGAAGCCAAAAAGACTGCCATTAGGAGACTGGGAGCTGGAGCTATTGAGACTGCTGTCCAGGGACTGGGGGCAGGAACTGTAGACACAGTCATCGGGGACCAGGACATGAAGAGGCTACCATTGGGGGCATTGACCATCCAAAAACTGGCCCAAACATTTCATTTATGCCAATCTGTTGGTACAGTGGTAGCATTTCCACTGTGACACTGATGTCTCAGGATCTGCAACTGATTCAGGATGTTGTGGTAGCCAGGAGGAAGAGGAGGATTGAGCAACCCTGCCTGTGACACTTTCTGGGGAGGGAGGGCTGTGTGTTTCATTGCAGTACTGTCTCCGGAGTGACCACAGATAGAGTGCTACTGAAAGCACTCAAGGGGAGGAAGATGTCATCTGATGTCGGTATGTACACCTTGATGTCTTAATTGGCTGTGCTCTGAGACTGGGTGAAACAAAGTGGGAAACCTCTGGCACAGCAGCTGGATGAAGGCCCCTGGCATACTTGGGTCCCAACAGTCTTGTGGTATGCTTTTAACAATGCAAGGTTTGCAAGGGTAGCCCGCTTATCTCTGTCACCACCTACGGAGGGAAATCAAGGATGCATTGAGGAGCACCTGCAGGTAGGGGTGGTGGTGCTTGGTGGTTTCAGGGGGCTGGATGGTGCCTGGTCGGTGCAAGAAGCATACACAGAAAGTTTAAAAAAAAAAATTAATTTCTACAAATCAGCCCCTTTTGTCTGTCGCTTTTGGTCTTCATGACTGGCGCATTCTCAAACAGCCCTATGTGGCTTAGAGCCATTGTACTGGTTGAAAATACTTAAGTATAGCCTTTGGTGTCTGGGAGCCACTGCACTGGTTGGCAGTTGTTAACAAGCTCACCAGGGGCACAGTATCTTGCTGATAAATGGGAATGCAGAATTAGGATGGAACGTGGATGCTAAATTTTGGGAAAGGGCTGCTGTGAAGTGGGTAGAGTTGCATTGTCCCGTGTTTGGAGGGAGTGTGGGTGGAAGCACCTAGTGAGGTATTTCAGGACCCCGTGGTAGTGTCCAAATTTGGGTAGGGTTCCAGTCGTGCTGCCTGCTGGAGAAACTGTGGGAAGTCAGGTGACACCACACACACTCACTATATGGGCCTCCCTCTTTGGCATCCTTTTAGGGACATGGACGCATTGAATATCTACTGTGAATTATATCGAGGCAGCAATGAAGTGTATAAGTAGGACCACTTACTTAAACACCTCATCGCTGCCCCCAACATAATTCCTAGTAGATATTTAATGCATCTCCCCTTAATTAAATTGCCTGAAATATTGGAACAGAAGGCACATCTTCCAAGATGGCAACATCCAGGTCCCTAAAAAGGATGTTAAAGAGGGACCACGACAGCAGTTCTATTTTGAACATTTTCAGGAAAGGAAGCCTGGCAGATGAAGTATGTTAGTCCATTTCTTGGTAGGTAGATCTTTTTTCCTTCCTTTCTTCAGACTTGGTTAGGGAATGGAGTGGTGCTGCCAATGCCCTGGTGAGGTGTTCAGGATTGTGAGCTGGTCTGTCTGTCTTGTGCTTTTTATATATTCCTGCTGTTGCAACTCTGTCCGTCTCTGTGCGCTCTCTCTCTCTGTCTGCCTGTCTTCTGGTGCTTTTGTGAGCTGAGCTGTCCGTTTTGTGGTTTATTTGTGTAATTGAAGCTGCACTCCCAGTCGCATGTCCAGTGTTTGGGAGATTAAACAAAACTGAACAGCAGAACTGGATCATCTCTTAGGCTCCTGCCACCCAGTTATGCGTAAGTTTGTCTGTTTGCCTCTGACTATCTGCCTTTCGGAAGGGAGCCTTGCAACCACGGCTGAGATCCCAGACAACAAGCCATCCCCAGCAAATCCCTGGTCAAACCAAACTCAACAAACAAGAAGGTGGCAGAGCTATGCAGCAGCTGGCAAGCAGAGGGACTCAGTCTGACAGGGTGAGCAGGGCTGAGCAACGAGGAGAAAGATTATTTATTAGAAATTGGTAACTAGGATTGGTACGCTGGAATGGAGAGGGTTAAACAGTGGAATAGAAGTACAATGACAGCACAGAACAAAATAAAGCAACAGCAGCGAGCCCACTGATCCGTGAGGAAAGTTGGCAATTATAATTAGTGAGCGCAGTAAACAGAAGAGACAGTTATTCATTACTAAGGATTAGAACCACCAAATAACCAGCAGCTAGTGTAAAATAATCCAACAGGAACCATGTTTGTAACAACAGTGCATGTGTTCTCTAGGAGAAAGGTAGAATAAAGTTCTAGGATTGGGGCAGGAGCATACTGAAGATGAGAGAACTTTGAAGTGCTGTAGGGGTGGGAGTGGTGTGTGTGGAAGAGATTCCAGAGGGAGTTCAGATGCACCAAAAGGCAGATTGGCCAACAATGGTGTTGCAGCAAAGTATGCTGAAGAGTGAAGGTCTGAGGAATGGGTGAGTAGGAGGAGGAGGCAATGTAGGATGAAAGTAACATGAGATAAGGGTAAGGGATGCTAGCCAGTATTTGGAAAGGAAGGCAGCACAGTGAGAGAGACCATGCAATTCAAGAGAGAGTAGAGAGGTTCTGGTAGAAGGGAACGGTGGTGAGTTTATGAAAGGGTGTCCGTGGCAAAGCAATATAAGGAATTGACAAGAGGGTCTGCCTGGCCAGTGTGAATTTAAGGGCAGTTCCATAAACCCCATCTGCATAGTTGGGGTCAGTAAGATCATCTTAAGAAGCTCTCAAAGTGGACCAGGAGGGGCTTGTAGGTCCAATTCTTGTATAAGGTGCTGAGCTTCAAGCATGGTGTGTGTTTTTTTTTTGTTTTTGTTTTTATCTCTGGTGTGGACATGCATGGAGAAGGCTAGATTCCTGTTTGGCCACACACTGAGGTACTTGAGTTGGGAGACCACTTCAGACGGGCACCTTGCAGGATATAAATTATCATGTGGTGACTGAGCCTGGCAAGGTGTTACCTGGTGCCAGAAGACATGGTAACTGTCTTTAATGTAAGGTGGTTTGAGCTGAACTAGCAAGAAGCAGAACAGAAAGTTGGGTAAAAGAGGTGTCCCACTGTCACTGGAAACACCAGGCTTCCTGGGCATGGAAACAGTGGCAGCATCAAAGGGTGAACCACTGCTGCGATGGCTGACCTGGGCAGGTCAGCCACATAGACAGCAGCTCTGACCTCTCTGCCTGCTTGTCCAAATCTCTGATCAATGAGCACCCTTCCAGGCAGCCAGCAAGACTACGAAGTCCAGGATGAGCTCCAACAAACAGTACCAGCCCTCCTTAAAGTAGCCAGCATTAAGCAGCCTGGCCCAGGCCACCCAAGGTTGACCATCAGGCTGAGCCAGGCTAGTGACCCATGTGGTCAGTATGCAGCATCTGGGAGATGATTAACTGGGTGGCGGTGAGGCTGAGCAAACCCTCAAGTTGCAGCTATGGTGGCACTGAGCTACTGTTGGTGGAGCCCATGAAGGAAGATCTGTTGAAGTAGGCTGAGGAGCTGTACTCTGGAAGCCCACTGTATGAAGGTGAGAGGCAGCAGTGAAAGAGGGGTGACAATTAACCAGGCAGTTTGGGTGAGTTGCATAGACTTTATGTGATAATATAGCTTTAAAAGTAATTCATAAGGCATTTCTAGGGGTGGGTAGGAAAAGTAGGCTGCTGGTTAACTAGGATCTGCAGCTTATCCATTAGGTAGAGAAATGGGCAGACTGGGTGGGCCAAGTGGTCCTTATCTGCATCAAATTGTATGTTTCTATGTTCTAGGATAGCATCTGATAGATTGCTTTCATGATTTTTGTATTCTGCAGCAACTGAAGAGAAAAACAGATGCCAGTCAGTTCAGTTGTGTTGCTGGTTTTGTGATGTTGACATCTGAGAGGAAGGGGCAGACCTGGATCTGAGCTCCTCTGATAGGTGTGATGGGTATCTTTCTCTGGGGAGGTTGCCTGCAGGCCCTGTGCAAAGCTGCAGCCTCATGGGCACATATTTAGACCTGTAGATTGCTTTGTGCAGGCCCGCAGGTCCTACAGGAAGTGGCAGGCTCATGGGACACATGCCCAGACCTGTAGCTTGCTTTAGCCTTTAGGATCTGAGGCCATGTACAAAGCAGCAGATGCATGGGATAGGTTCCAGGACCTGTAGCTTGAAGCAGCAGATCTGTTGGGCACAGTCCCAGACCCGTAGCTTACTCCCATGGCACATGGTCTTCATCACGGCACAACCCCAGACCTCTAGAATGAAGCAGCAGACCTGTAGGGTACAGCCCTGGACCTGTAGCTGTAAGAAGGGGAGGCAGGCAGGGTTGAACAACACATTTTTCTCCTTCCACATTTTATCCCTAGCTCCGCTGCTGTTCAGGGAATGCACCCTTTTTGTTGTCTGGGATATAACTGTTATATAGTTGGCAGGGGATTATTTTTTCCTGGTTTTCTTCCACCCTCCTACTGCCTCCCTTGGTGTATGTATTGCCCTCCTTAATCAGCATCCTGCATGCATAGTGTGCCCATGTAAGTAGCAAGCCCCTGGGCCACTGACAGGGTCACTGTGGTGCTGGAACTGCAGCCAGGCCTCCCCAGCTGAGGTGCGCTGCCTGTGGCCTGGTCTACCCGCTGATGTGGCAACGTGAGTTCACTCCCAACTCCAGGACGTCTGCATGGCAGTTCTTGCTGCTGGTCCACTAGTGTGGCCTAGCAGGACTCTTTTTAGAGGTGATGAGCCTTCTGCTCTGGTATTAAGAATCTTCTTGTCATGTTGGCAGTCTTTTCTCCAGGGCCTGCTTATTTGCAAGGCAGACTGGCTAAGTCACAGTGTTGTGAGGGCCTGAAGAATGGTCTCTGAATTCCAGCATAGTTCTAGGGAATGACACAGGAGTGATTCCATCGGATGGACCTATTTGCCTCAAATACAACCTCAGGTACCGGATATTCCAGAGAACTTGACATGGCTGCTTACAATAAATACATTTAGCTTGTTCACGTTGAAAATGGCTATTTATGTATTTTCACCTTTTCCCTTGATCCTCAGAGAAGTATAATTGTGGACTGCACCAGAATCCTTCAGCTAGTTCCCTCCTGGCCGCAGAGACCATGGTTTATTGTTGTTCATGATGAGCCCAGGCGATTACTGATGTGACACAACCTGCTGTCCTAGGGTCCAGTGACCCATTCAACCAGTAATACCCCAGGTTATCTGCATGGAACTTGATCAGGCTACTTCAAAACTCTGTGCGTATGCTTCTTCAATCCAGAAAAGCTGTGACTAGTAGAACGTATCAAAGAATTTGTACTTGTCAGCTAGGTTAGTTAAACGATGGTAGTTTGACTTTACATATTGAGTGTACTTGCACAGAGAGGTTTTGATATGGTTCTCAGTCCATTCACCTTCAAGGTCGAGTGTGCTGCATTGGAGCTCTGCTTTTTCCATCAGTTGACCTAAATCTGTGCATGCATTGAAATTTTGTCCGTTGTTTTGCTGCAGAGGCCTCTAGCCTCTAACTAATCCTTTAGTACCTTCTTGCAGCCTGAATCTGGGGCTGAATGCAGTAACTAAGGTGCCTTTCAAACCTCTGCAGTCTGTTTCATTCAAGTTAATCACCATCACAGCAACCTTTCTGTACTCATCATTTTGGCCAGGCAAATCAGCAAGCTGGGTCTCTGGTGATCTCTGAACCATACCTGTCGTTTAAAAAGGACAAGAAGGTGCTTTCCTCTGCTCCAAAGTTCAACCCCAAGATGACTACTCCATTTCGTGTTAACCAGGAACTAATTTTACCATCTTTCTTCCCAAATTTAAAATCAGCCCAGGAGTGTAAATGGCATGTGCTTGATCTCAGAAGGGCCATCAAGTACTGATTACAGCACACAGAACCTGTCAGGCAGGTAAACAGTGTGCCTGCACTACGCAGCAAAATAAAAGGGATAATAAAGCAACCAAGTCCTGTTTTTCTAGATGGCAATATGAGTGTATTAATGAGGCTTCATCCTTCAGCAGGGTAGAAACTCATTCCACCAGAGTAATGGTGATTTTGTGGGCTAACTAGAAACGAGCTGTATATCCATTGATATGCAGGATGTGTGTTTGGTGTTTATGCACAAGTTTACTAAGCGCTGTAAGTTTGGCATTTTCTTTTGCTGATGCAGCTCTTTGCTATAAAATTCTATAGGCTGTAGTTATACCCTTCTCTACTGTTATCTCCATCTGCTTCCTAGGTTTCTATGCAGACACTTCAGAGCCAGTCCACAATTTTAACAGTTGATTTATTTAGTTTTGGTAAATAGTTAAGTCACTTGACATATGGACCTATTTTTGGCATGACCCAGAAGAGGTACTGGCAGTATAGCCTAGAGGTTAGAGTAATGAGCTGTGAGCGAGCTTGGTACATCCAGCAGACCAGACCTTGGTCTGATTCTCTAACCTCCACTTGCATACTGTGTGACTCTGAGCAAGTCCTTAACCACCCAGTGCTCCCAGGTGCCCTTGAAAACATGCACCTGTGCCTAGAGGCTTTACCGTTACAAAAAAGAATACAAGGAGGTTCATACAGTAAACAATAACTAACATGACAATGTGATGGTAGTATTACACTCCGAGATATAGGTCACAGTAAGGCACATCAGTAGACAAGCGTGCAGTGCCAAGCAAAACAGAAACAGTAATGCGCGTATCAAATAACACAACCAAGTTAACAGCAGAACAATTATTAAATGTCAAAGCATTTCCAGGCCCCCATATTCAGATGTGTCCAGTAGCATCGCACAAAAGATAGCGCGGCGAGCTAATTGGATATGGGAGATATATTCTTTGATGCACAGTGCCCTGTCGTACCCGTGCGCATGTACTCAATGTAGACCTTTGGTGGTGCCATGCAAAGTGCAGATGCACAGCACCACACCACAGCCCACTGCTGGCAACAGACACCCAGGAGTAAAGGAGGCTAGCATGTCCCAAGCGGGTCAGCACCTTTACTCCTGGGTGCTCCCCAATCAAATGCTGAGTATGTAATGCCCGCTTGAGGGTGCACAGGGCACTAAGAAGCCATTTGGATGCCATTATGTGACCGATGGCAGCTCTCTGCGGTACTGCCTCCACTTGCACGTGCGCTGGGCATTGTGCGAAAGCAGCATTCGGTGCACCCTCTCGCCTCGAACCCCATGACAGCAAAATCCCTGGTGCTAGTGGTACCTATCCCTCACACAATCTCCTTGACTGTCAAATACCTTGTGCCCGTTCCCCATGAATGTTACATCCCAGGCGCTAGTGGTACCCCTCCTCACCCAATCCCCAAGTGAATCTCTGGTGCTAGTGGGGCCCCCCATTCTAATGGTAATCCTCCTGCACCAGTTCCTCATGAATGTTGCATCCTTGCTGATGCTAGTAGTACCCTCCCACACCCAATAATGTTGCATCCGTAGCAGTAGTGATATCCCTCCCACATGCAGTCCCCATGAATGTTACATCCCTGGTGCTAGTGGTACCCCTCCTCACCCAATCCCCATGTGATTCTAATGGTAACCCTCCGCACCAGTTCTCATGAATGTTACATCCTTGCTTGTGCTAGTAGTACCCCTCCCACACCCAACCTCTATGAATATTAGGTCTCTAGTAGTAGTGATATCCTCCAACACCCAATCCAGTGAATGTTACATCCCTGGTGCTAGTGGTACCCCTCCCTCACTCAATCTCCATGTGAATCTCTGATGCTAGTGGCACCCCACTCTAGTGATACCCTCCTTCCTCACCTTATCCCCATAAAAATAAAATCACTGGTGCTAGTGGTACCGCTTCCCTTTTACTTCTGTTTTTAAAAGAAAACTGTCGCTGCAGGGCTCCCACCCACAAAGGTTACCCTCTGGTTTGCGTTTGTAAAGAAAAGCATATTTTCTCGCAACACAGTAGTTTAATTTAAAGTCTGCTACCGGAGTATGGCGGATGCTGGGTCAGCTCCATTAACTGTAAAGTTGCGCCACACCGTGCGGCTTCAGTACAAATCATTGGCGTGCGGTGCGGTGCCGCACCTTTACAATTAATGGAGCCGACTCAGCGCCTGCCATGCCTCCGAGCGGACTTTGATAATCAAATTAAACTACTTACAGTGCAGGAAAAGCCACTTTTCTTACTAAAAGCTAAACCAGAGGGTAACCTTTGCAGGAAGGACAGTTTTACTTTAACGATAACAGATAGTCATCCCATCAGTGCTGTTATGGTAGCCTCTCAACCCTGACCACATGAGACAGCTTTCTAATTTATTTGTTTTTATTTATTATTTATTTAGCTTTTGTTTACCGGGTAAGTACACTAGACAAGTAGTATGCCTATTTTCAGGAGCGACCGGGAGAGCACAAACATACAGTATACATACATGGCAACATTGGAGAAACAGCATGATACAGTAAAAACAGCTATAACAACGCTTGTATAAGGGCAGAGATACTGCCACACATAGTACAAATTGTTACAGGACATAGATAGACATTAGAATCACTGAATACATATTTCATAGACCATCATGGACTCAGAGTGGACAATAGTGGACTGCAGAGTATTACATTACAGAGACTAGGAGCAGTCACATCTTGTCGTTTGTTTTAGGTGGGACCACAAGGAGGCGAAAGGTCCCATGAGAAGGGCAGAGCGAACAGAGTCCAGAATGGAGTTCCAGAGCCTAGGCACAAAAGCTGCAAAGTCACGATCCCCATAAGGGTCAGTAGGGGAACTTTAAGCAACTCGCGGTTGTGACCTGAGCTAGTAGGGAATGGCGTCCAGTTTTGGGAGGAGATCGCCAGTCCGATGGGATGCCCGTGGCAAGCACTTTCCTGGTGAAGTTTCCTACACCAAGGATCAGGAATTCGCAGGGGAGCCAGTTGAGTTTGTCATAGAGCTCACATCGGTGGGTGAGTTTGGGAGCAGCAAGTGCAAACTGACAGATATCATTATATGCCATGTTCCACCGATTTAAGATGGATTTGGGGTGACCTGGCAAATAGGTGGTATCCATAACTAAGGGAGGAAGCACTCCCCTCGCAAGTGCCAGCCTCGCTCCCGGAGTCAGGTTGTATTTGGCCTGTAGGCAAGGCCAAGCTTACACCTGGTGGCTCTGCAGATGTTTTGGATATGGCTTCCCATGTCAAGTTGTGGGTCAAGGTGACCCCAAGATATTTAATTGAGCTCGCTGTTGGCAACAGGGGCCTCCATCACAAGCTATTTTGAGCATAGCTGATGGGGCTTTTAACTTGGCCGTGGAACCAAGAGCATGGCCTGAGTTTTGTTAGGATTCAATACCAGTCTATGGTTGGTAATCCAGGCCGAGACTCAGCTGAAGTCTTCAGATAGGCACTGGTTAAGGTCAGCAGCATTACGAGCATGGGCCACTAGCACAAGGTCATCTGCATAAAGCGTGACTTGGCAATGAGAGGTCACCCGTGGGAGTTGATTAATAAAAAGTGAGAATAGGAGGGTCCAAGTACCGATCCTGGGGAACTCCCATGGTCACAGCCCTAGGCTCTGAGAGGACCTTGTTAAAGCAGGTGCGCTGCTTTCTACCCGTTAGGTAGCCCATCATCCAACTCATGGCATGCGGAGAGGCCCTGAGCTGCTCCCCAGTAGGTCATGGTTGACCAGGTCAAAAGCTTTTGACAAGTCAATAAATATAGCACCTTTGATCCATTTGAGGTGCAGTAAGCACAGATATGCCTATTTTCAGGCAAGACCTAGGAGAGTTGCAGCAGCAGTTAAAGATGAAACTTACAGTTACAGCACCATCAACAAAACAATAACGGGACTGATATATAAGTGACAAAATGTAACAAGTAAAGAAAATAATTGGAAGTAAGATAAAACTGCCGATGGAACCTGAGTGTACCAGTGGCCATAGCTGAATTTTCTTTCTTCCTCCTTCCTAATAAAGGTGCCACAGCATGCCTGTGGAGGTAACGAAATTAATTCATCCTCACCACAGAATGGTGGGGACCTCTCATGAAAGAAATATTGAGTATATACATGCTATTAAGAAGAAGCAATGAGGCGATAATTTTGTTTATAGTTTATTGTTTAATTAAAAAATACAATTGTAGAAATGAAAGGAAAAGTGTGCTCCTACTGGGATTCAAACCCAGGACCTTGGCATACCGTGCCTTGCTCTCAACCATATGAGCTACAGAGTTAAGTCTTGTTTAATTTTATAAGCATTCTGATAGTTTTACAATAGGGTTGTGAAAATGGATAAGTGACTGGTTGTTTATTGAACAAGAGAGCAGTTTCATGAAATAAGTAACTTTACAATAGTTATAAATGAGGAAAATCCAGACTACGTGCATAAAGTTAAATGAGAAGCGCTCGGACTTTAGATCTTCCCTTCTCTCAATTTTTTTTCTTTTGTGGATATTATATCACACAACCTGGTGGACTGGTTCTTGATGGACAATCCTGGAAAAAAAATGGACAAATCATTAATTTGACTGTGGATGTTGGCTCTTCGACTGTTCTTCCTTTACATATTGTGCATGAAGTACTTGCATTTTATGACAATTTATTATGATTGTTGCTTATTTTTTACCTATTCTTTTGGAATGGAATCTGTACTTGTAATATATCCTGCTCTTAATAAAGATCAAATAAAAAAAAAAAAAAAAAAGGTGGAGGGTCGAGGATGGTTGTGCCCTCACAACCTCTTGGTTCATCTGAGCGATGAGGACTCTGCAGGAGCAGGAGAGAGCGCCTGTCTTGATGGCTACAGAGTACTGCCACTTTCAGCACCATAGCCATGTCCACCAGACAGTGTGAAGTATAAGCTTGTTCCCACTTCGGGCCTCCTGCATGATAGCATGCTATAACTACCGCTAGGTCACCCCCAACTCCTGGTTATTATTCCCCAACTGAAATTATAATCCACAGTTTGACAGTATTAGGGTGCCTCATGATCATCACCACTGACAATAATCTATTGTAAAAACAACAACGCCATAACAGTATTGCGATTATCATGCAACATGATGTACCATTTTAAATGCCTTAACTTGTCTGGTTCTGTAGTATGTCCTCTCCAGGTATGATCATAATTCCCAGTTCTCCACCTTCCTCCAATCGGATTTTATTTTTTCCTAAAATTTGAAATGCTACAGATTATTGTGGTACTAGTTACACAAATATTGTGGTACTACAAATTTGATATTGTGACAAATCTACAATATTGTTTACCCTTTGGAGGGGAGCGGTCTGGGAGTCCAAGTTCTGCTTCTGTTGAGTTCTTAACATGGGAGGGTTGAAGCACAGGAGAGCACGTGAATTGCTCAAGGTCACAGTCAGTGGCTGTAGTGTGAGTTTTAACCTGTCATCTGTTTTACATTTCAGTCCTCTAACCCCAGGACAGCAGCACCTTTGCATGTTAGAAAACCTTTCTGGTGTCCAGTGGTTCATCCCTCATGTGGGAAGGGGTACATTTTGTGCTTCTTTGGTACATGGCACCAGTGCTGTCGGTGGGGGATGCACCACTGTGTACATTATTAAGAAGGTAGTGCTTCCAGAATCCTTTCAATATACCACTGCACCCTGTATGCAAGAGGGTTCCCTCATTTGCATGGTCATAGTGGTGTATGTAGTGCAGTCACACTATTCACTTAGCACCTTGCTACAGGGCTCTTTGAGTAGGACCACAGCTACTGTCCACCATGCTATATCCACTTAAGCAGCACTACTCCTAATAGTGCAGCGCTAAATGTTATTCATTGGGGCCACTGTGTCAAAATTACGTTCTGTTCTGAGTTAGCTAGGGAATGGCTCATATAGGTCTGCTAGGGACAAATGGCATCTGACACCATGTAGCACAGTATGTCATTTTTCTGCTTCCTGCTGGAGTCCAGCAAGGAGGGCAATAACCAACTTGTTAGAGGTGACAGAAACACCAGTTGGAGAAGATAGATTCCTGGAGGTAAGAAATGTCCCTAAAGTGAGATGAATGGGGTACTCTGCTGATATTTTTTTCTTTTTCTTTTTAAAGCATTATCTGAGATGTCACAGGCTTTTTAAGGAGGCAGTGTAGCCTAGTAGTTCGAGTGCAGATCTATGACCTGGGAGACCTAGGTAGATGTCCTCAGAAAACACACACACACTCTCTCTCTCTCACACACGGTGAGTGATGTCAGTTTATCTTATGTTTTAAATACCAGTAAGGGCATATAAGAAAATAGATGGAGGAGTCTATCAGCACATGTATAAGCTGAAGGAACCAGGGTGCAGAAGGATTTGAGAAGTACTTTTTTCATGAAGGGGCTGGCGGATAAGTGGATTAATTCACCTGAAGAGGTGGTAGAGATGGAGACTTAGGCAGACTGAGGGAGTGGAACAGATGTGGGTCTGACAAGATCGCACTGAAATGGTGGGAGAGGATGGGGCTGAGTTACCACTAAAGGGGCTCAGCAGTGCACACATACAGTAGGCTGGTGGGGTTGAGTTAGGTAGGAACAGAACAGGCGTGATGGACTCTGGTCTTTTCCTGCCTGTAACATTTCTGTATTTCTATAAAATGACATTTTTGTACACCAGCATGTTTTCAATAACTACAGCAGGGTCAAAATTAAGTTCTGCAGCCATTAGCTAGCAGGGCTACAGCTGGGAAAATCTGCTAACCCTATGGACTTCTACTGGCCCAGCTGATGTACTTATTGAAATAATACCTTCTCCAGTACAATCTCACAGCGCCATCTAAAAAACATTTTAACAGCACAATGCAAAATCTACTGGTATTTAGCTGGTAGGCTGATGCCAGTTTCGACCACTGCTACAGACTCTTATATCACAAACAGCAGTTTGAGGTCAGTTGTTGACAGGTGTTTTAAAACACTTGTAGGTATCAACATAAATGCTAATGAAAAGGCCTTTAAACAACACATAATGAGGCAAAGTCAAAATCTGGAAAGGTTTAAGTAACCTGTAATTGCTGTAAACATTAGGGCTTTTAAAACCATTTCATTTTATAGATCTTTGCTCTTAAATGCCTTGCCTTGGTCAAATGCATATAATGCAGATGTTAAAATTTATACCCCTGGCCAGTGTCCAAAATAAAGAACTGTTGAGGCCTCAGGAAATGTTAAAATCATATAATGTTGACACAGTTTAGCTTACATTTCATACACTTTCTGAACTTGTATTACTATTGCTTTTTCCCCATCTTTGCTCCTCTGTCCGTTGCAACATATATACTACCATCTGACCATCATTGAGCATGGATGGAAGGGATCTACCCCTTAGTTACCTCTGTGCTGCTGAAGTCCCTGCTCTGTGGGAGCGTTGGCATTGGTTCCCAGGTCCTGGTGGAAGTGTATGAATGTAGCCCTGCGAAGGCTCCACAACATCCAGCTCACGACTTCTTGTCTGCTGCACTGCCAACCACAGACCTGCAGGTGGCAGCAGCACAGTGAGGCAAATTAGCCCTCCTCCTGCCCAGATGAGAGAGGCTTCCATTTGGATGCTCAGTCCTCCTCCCCACCCCCCCGGCATCAGGCTGGTTCTCAAACCCAAGTCACTGGCATCATGAGGTGATAGTGCTGTACCTTGCTGTTTTAAGATCATTTTTGTATAAGCGGATTCTGTGCCCTTTAGAGTTTTTTTGTTTTGTTTTTTTGTCACACTATTCATTTTCACAATTAACATACAAACCAAAAAACTAGATTTCAGGTACAGGATGAGTCATATAATGAAATGTTATGGTAGGTAATGATCCCTTCACTCGCTATTACAACACTATGAGGGTTGCAAAGAGTTCACAAGTCCAATGAGCCCAGAAGAGGCCCTTGAGCAAGCCCATGGATGGCCATCTGGAAAAAGTTAATTGAAAAGTCCACAGATCCAATCCTTTCGATTTTGATGGGCCGTTGTCATCAACTGGGCCCTGGAGTCCATTCATCTTGATTTGCAGAAGCGAATCCCTTTCAGTATGAATGGACACTTCCACTTACTCCCCCATCATATATAACTACATGTCATAAGTAACTGCCTAGTTATAAAAAGCTTAAAAGCAACGCATCAAAACTAATTCATCATGTTGTGTTTCCAGTGGTAGACGCTCTTTTTTTTTTTTTTATAAATTTTTTTTCTTTTCGTGTGCTAACAGAGCATGCCTCATTTATATGCTTAAGCTGAAGGATGAATGTAGCGAAGATCATTCAAATGTGCCAGTTAATTCAGTGCAACCAAACCCTGCATCTGGGAGATAGAAAAGAGGATATACCCCTCCCTTGGATGGCAGGGGCTGCCTGACCATCTGATGCCCAATATACCAGACCCGCTGCAATCATGCTAGACCGTTCTAATGTAAGGGGCAGTAAAGGCTGCCCTCCGCATTTCAAGCCACAGATCTTCACCATTTGTTTTCTAAATAATGCTGAGGTAACTATTCAAAGAAGAAAAACAGGGTGGGTGGACCAACATTTAAGTACAGGTTAAGTACACACTTACGTAAATGAGGGCAAAGAACTGTTAAACTTAAGTGTGGCATTTTAAACAGTCTGTGACTTGATGCAATTAACGCACAAAGGTAACCAATCATTAACTCAGCTCAGTTATGGTCTGGTAATGTATAAATCAGAAAATGTCCAGAGTACATGACTTCTGTTTAGATCTTATCATCCTCCCCGAATCTTCCACTGTGGGTTTTGAGCAGAGTCCTTACAATTGATTCCAACTTTCAGCTTGCTTCAGTCGGTTGCAGAAAAGGAAGACTTTGCCTATATAGATCATTTTAGGGAGGCTGACACTTGGGTGCATGTGAAACACTGAGCTCCCATAGTCCTGCCTGTACAGCATCAAAGCCACGGTGCCATTGGTGAGTGGCATATTGGGTCTGGGAAGCAATGAATTACCATGCCATCTGTTTATGTTACAAGTGTTATGTTAGATACTTTGTTATACTGAAGTAACTCCTGAATGTGAGACTGTTCTACTTGTTTTTCCATCAATATCTCATATGCATAATAAATTTATCTAAATCTTCTTGAATAATAAACATTTATTGGTAGTTGAACTTCTCATATTCTAGTCTGGCTGGCTGGCCCATCTAAACTAGAAGAGCATTCTTATCTATCCTGCCAGATGTGAGCAGGGTCCCCACACACTTAATTTCACCTCCCATAAAAGCAGGGCTACGTGTGGAGAAGTCCATCTGTGTGGAGTCATGCCAGACTAGGATACTGTGCTAAACACACAGAATCTGTGCTGTGGTACATCTTTAAATCAGGGATCCTCCCACCACAAAAACTTATCGTGTTTTCTACTGAGTGCCTAGCCACGCAATATATTAACCCCAAATTATTTTATCTCTAAGTTAGAAACATGAATGTATCTGATATTGTCATGAGCGTGCTCTAAGCCACTCCAGTGCACTTTTACAGCAGTCTGTAGTTGAACGAGTCCATGGAATTTATAACCAAATAATGATAATCCATTGTGTTTTTGGCCACAAATTCCATGGACTCGTCTCAGCTATAGACCGCTGTAAAAGTTTTTAGGGCTGCTGAGAGTACGGTCATCTGCCAATATTAGATGCATAACATGTTTCTAACTCAGACTGGGATCCAACATATTGAGTGGCTAGGCTGGCAGAAAACATGAGAAGTTTTGTGGTGGAGTTATCCCTGATTTTAAAGATGTACCACAGCACAGATTTTGTGTCTAATTAGCACTCTGAGTACCTACCAGTTTTGGCATAGCATCCTAGTCTGGTGTGACCTGCACAGATGGACTTCACTACACTTAACCCTGCTTTTATGGGTTATGAAAGTGTGTGGGGGTCTGTTTTTGACCCTGCTTACATCTGGCAGGATATATATGAGTGCTCTTCTGTTTTAGAAGGGCCAGCCAGTCAGACTAGGATATGAAAGGTTGAGCTACCAATAAATGTTTATTATTCATGAAGATTTTGATAAATGTATTATACATATGGGGTGTTGATGGGGAAAAGCATGTAGAACGCTTCATATTCGGAGTTACTTCAGTATTACAAAGTATCTAACATAACAATTGTAACATGAACATGAAGGATTATGTGTATTGAATATGTGTAATTGCTGAAAGATGGAGGGTATTCTGTATTGTATAGAGATTTTAACTAATTTTGCCACCAGTTTTAAACTACATTCTGAAATTAGCTGACATTTTATTGTGCATGTGTGTAGAATTTAAGAAGGGTTTTCCTACATTACTTTCAGATTCTGAATAAAAGTTTTTTTTATAAAACATTGAAAACACAAGACTGTCAGAAATGGTAGGTGGGAAGAGCAGTGTTACTAGCAAAATATTTGGAACCACATAATTTGAATCAGGAGAATTGAATATTTTATGTAATATGAACAAATAATTGTTGTATTTTTGGATTTTAATTAAGGTAATAAGTCTCCTGAAGAAGCCTTGTGCGAAGTCAGGGCAAGATTAAAATCAATTTAAAATTTATTATAAGATTCATTAAAAACATTTTTAATCATGTTTTTATCCACACAGTTTGCATCCACTAGAACACTGTGTTGGCCTCCTACACTGCCAGCATGACACAGCTTTCTGTTTTTTTTTTTTTTATTTGTTTTGCTACCAGGTAAGATACAATAAGCATATATATCCTGTTTTCAGCCACGACCTGAGAGAGAGAGAAATCATTTATTAGCCCATTTCACGAGACTCTGGGTGCTGTATAAACAACAACAGTAAAATAATCAGTTAATAGAACCAACCAATATACAACTTATGACATAATTAAAATATCATAACAGTTCCAGTTCCATTCAGCAATTAGCCATGAATGGCCAGCTGGAATAAATATGTTTGAGGCCCTTCTTAAAGGCTTCTACCAAGAGAGCCCTCCTCAGATTTTCAGGCAAAGAGTTCCACAAGATGGGCGCAGCAACTGAGAACTCCTATCTCTGGAACGCCAAGAGCCTGATCCTGGGAACCTCAGGGAGGGCTCCCTGGCAGAACGGAAGTGCCTGGGAGGGCGAGGGGGACAGAGAGATCTTGCAGATAAGCAGGCTCCCCATTGTGTAGGGTTTTGTAGGTCAGGAGCCCTACCTTAAAGACAGTCCTCCACCTGACCTGCAGCCAGGGCAGTTCGCAGAGGACAGGGATGATTATGCTCAAATCTCCTAGTTCCTGTCAGTAATCTTACGTAGCAGTTAAAGAGCAGAATTTACAGTTACAGCACCATCAACAAAAACAATGGAAGTAACATTCAGAAACAGTAATGGGATCCATAAATAACAAACAATATAACAAGTAAAGAACATAACTGGAAGTAAGTTAAAACTGCCCACTGAGCATAGATGTACCAGTGGACATAACTGAATTTTCTTTCTTCCCTTCCTCCTCACGAAGGTGTGGCAGCATGCCCATACATACACAGCAACCCTGTGGAGGAGGTCGAGGACAGTTGTGCCCTCATGACCCCTTGGTTCATTGCAGGCGATGAGGACTCTGCAGGAGGAGAGTGCCTGTCTTGATGGCCACAGAGTACTGCCACTTTCAGCACCCATAGCCATGCCCACCAGACAGTGTGAAGAATGAGCTTGCTTCCACTTCTGGGGCCTCCTGCATGATAGCATGCTATAACTACTGCTGGCCACCCCAAACTCCTGGTTATTATTCCCCAACTGAAATTATAATCCACAGTTTGGAACTTTTACAGTTAATCTTTTAGAAGGAGGGGGGACATGATAAAACTTTCAAGTACCTCAAGGGAATCATCAAAGTCCAAGAGGGTAGCATCTTTCAGAAAAGAGATGTGCAAGAACAAGGGGACACAATTTGAAGATGGGGGGCATCTGGAGGGCGGCTCAGAGAGGTAATGTGAGGAAGTAGTTTTTCATGGAGAAGGTGGTGGATGCATGGAATGGCCTTCCTTAGGAGGTCGTGGGGTCAAAAATAATGGGGAATTCAAGAATGCATGGGACAGACATAAGGCAATTCTAGTCGGGTAGGAGGAAGTAGGCAGTTGGTTAACTAGGATCTGTAGCTTATCCATTAGGTAGGAAATGGGCAGACTGGGTGGGCCAAGCAGTCCTTATCTACCATCAAATTCTATGTTTCTATGTACAGTATGTCATGATAATTCCCACTGATGATTTATCATTGTTAGCAAAAACAAAAGCGATTATTGTGCAGTGTGATATAAAGTGGTATAATTTATAAATCATCTTAACTGACTGCTCCTACAGTGTGTCACTCTCCAGGTATAACCATAATTACTGATAAATATACAGCAGATTATCGTAATAATATATCATGATGTTTTACACAAATATTGTAATGCAACAAATATGATACCGTGACCTACTTATGACCAGTTGATATGTAACATCTTGTTTACAGTCTGGAGGGTAGAGGATCTGGGAGTCCAATCTCTGCTTCTGTTCAGTTGTTTAGCTGGAGAGTTGAATCATTGGGGTGGGGGTGAGTGGGAGAGAGAGGTGTGAGAGAGAGAGAGAGGGAGACAGAGACAGTATTGCTAAGGTCTCGGTCCATGGCCATAGTATGAGTTTTAACCTGGCATCTCGTGTTTCACATTTCAGTCATCTAACCCCAGGAGGGTACCACTTTTCTTTACTATTTGACCCAGATCTCAGGCGTGCATACGTGGCAGATGAACGGAGTTGATTCAAATGTGGATGATGCGGGAAGATATTTTAGCAGTAAGGCATGTTGGGGAGGGGTACCATGTGGTAATCCTACCCCTGAGCAACAAACTACAAATGCTGACCAGGTGTGGATTATCTGTTGGTAATCGACTCCCAGAGTTGCATTATTGCATTATAGTTTGGTTAGGCAAGAAAAGTCACAAATATATATAATTTTATTTTTTCTTTTAGTTTATTAGTGTATTTTAATTTATTTAAACTAAATAATTTAGGAGGAATATAGCCTAAAGGGTTAAATCACTAAACTATGGGTCTGGAGACCCCAACAAACCTGGCTGTGAAACACACAACTGCTACTTACATACTGTGTGACCCGAGCAAGTCATTTGACCTCCCTGTGCTCGAGGGATGCATCTGGACATGAGCTTTGGATCAGTGTGCTTTTCTTAGCCAAAAATTATAAACTTAAAAAAAAAAAAACAAAAGTGATTAACAGCCTCCCTACTTGCTTCATACAATGGCAGTGCAAAGCAGCTTGACCTGTACAGAGACCATGAAGTAATTACCTAGCGGGAGGCTGGGAGGACAAGTATTTAAGATATTGTTTGGACTCTTTGGGCTCTGACATTGGTCATGTAGACAAACTTGTTACACAGATTTGCAGGAGAGTGGGTCTTTTGTACGTAACCAAAGCGATTTGGGTAGTCATACTGTACAAAATACAGTTGAAACTCAGCTTTTCCTTTATTCAATTATGATGATTTTTTTTTTTTATACGACTATTCAAACAAAAGAAACTATAACGATTAGATACACTATAGTATAATTGATTAGCCACGCTGATTTTGAAATGTCCAAAACTCATTATTGACGTATGTATAAATGTTTAGGTGGATTTCCTTTACAGATAGATGTAATCTACACAAATTTGTCTTGGCCTACAAAAGTGGATTGGGTAAAGTCCCAGATTATTTAGTACTCAAACTGCAGGAAAGGAAGGTAAACCAATTTATTTATTTAAAATTTTGTAACCAGGAAAGGCACACTGAGCCAAGACTGTCTCCAGGTGTGACCCAGGGCAGGGATAAGGACAATATTATAACATAGCATCATATACAGGAGAATATACAATCATAGAAAATGCCATAAATGCAATATTTACATAGATGCGGAAACATTATGCCTAGTGGGTTATACACAGTATGGCTAAATCAGCAATGAAAACAATATTTACATTGAAGTGAAGACATTGCACAATGTGACAAACTAATCTCTCAGGAATTCAGATTACTGTGACTTAACTGTTCTATTACCAAAACACAAAGGTTAATGCATTCTGTAGTAAAATGATACCCTTTTATTGGAATAATTTACATTCTCAAATGCAGTAAAACAATGGTTTTAGATAATATTAGTCGGACAAAACGTTGCTGTGGTTAATTTTGTGACTAACTGTGTTGAATGGTTTTATTGTGTATGATTGTTGTTTCTTGTATTGTTAAATGTGTTGTAATAAGTCTTTATTGTTTGTCAATTGTTTACTATGGGTCACCATTTCAAATTGGCTTACTAAATGATTTACCCTAATAAAAATGAAAACATTAAATTAAAAATAATAGTACCCCACTCCAGTTTCCAGAACTTGTTTTGTGGTTTCCATCAAGGATGTTTTTAGGATTGTAACCTCAGTCTTCCTCCTGTTTCTGAGTGCATGCGTACAGTGTTTCTCCCTTTGCTACTCTACTTGCTTTGTTGTAATTCATCCCATTGTGTGCAATGTGGATTTGCATTGACTTTATTTCTGTCATGGTCCAGTTTTAGACCTTTCTTCAGTTCCTGGTTCATACAGATACCCTGCAGATTTTCCATCATATAAAAATAAATATTTGTATTCCTTCTCCATGCATTGAACCATTAGTGTGGTGGTGTGCAGTTGTTTTTAGTAGTGTGTGTCTGTGTGTGAGAGAGAGAGTGTGAGATGCAACCATGGAAAGCTTCCTTGACGTTTCCTGAACACAAAGATTTATATAACCATGATGCCTTGCACTAGTGTTGGAAGCTGAAAATGCTTTTGTGTGTGTTTTGGAGACGCAGGAACACTAAACACACTGTCCCAAAAGTGTGTTTTTCCCTTTGCTATTGGTTGTGCCTTTTGTGTATTGACAGTATGTCCTATTGTTAGCTATCTGTATTTCTGTCATTGTACGTCATCATTGATGCCAGTCGTGTGGTGTTCTGTTCTGTCTAGTAAGTCATCCTTTGTTTCACCAAATGTACTTGGCTTTGCAGTCTGTACATAATATAGGCTCACACGGTTATCTGTAAGAACAACATAATTTTTAGGACTCTTTGGTAGTTACAGCCAGAACTGGGACATGTAAAATAAAACTGATATATTGGACCAAAATTGATTTGTTTAGGTTTTTCTGACAGGGTAAAGAGGGCTAGGCAGTTCTGCTTATTTTCAGCCTCTTCCCAGGAGTGGAGAATGGGGGTGGGAGACGGATGCAAACCAACATATTGAATCAGGTTGGCGTTAGTGAAAATCATAGTTGTTGTAAAACTCATAGTTGTTGTGTTTAGTACAATTTAAGCCGCTGCAGTGTGGCTACTGTATCCCGGGCAGACAAGGCACTCGGAAACCTTGCAACCTGATAGGCTGCTAGCGTATGAAGGACGTGGTACTTGGGGACTATTTTATCTGGTATTGCATAGCAAAAAATGCACAATTTTCAACAACTGCTAACAACATTGTTTATGTATAGCAGTCACTTGCTACACATATGCTTTCACCAAAAGTGGTTGTATAGCTGCATCACACAAGGTTACCTGCAAATTTGCTGTACATATTTGTCCTACTGGTACTCAAATTAACTTATGTAACACTGCACTGACTATGCAAACATTTGTTAATAACATTTTCTTGGCAGTACCAGATGTCCCTGACAACCATTTTGTTTTACTTTACCTATTGAAAGGAAAACTAATACAGTATATTGTATGAACTAATATATAGATGCTGACATCCTTATGTCCCAGCAGTAACAGTAAAGGTAGGCACTGGAGGATATCCAGAGGTTAGTGCTGGACCTGAAAACCATGGCCTGGTGATAAACTGAGAGAAGAGTTTGGTTAGAGCAAAGCTGGCCACTCAGCACCTGAGGGTCTGCCAGGACAGTACTCTAGAGATGTAGCAGCTTCCTTGGCAGAGCGAGCCTTGGCATCAACAACAGAGCTGCTACATGGGCCTCTGTTCATACTTGGATGTCCAGTCCTCGGCTGAAGGTTCTTTTGGAGAAAGGTCCTTCAGTCAGTGGTACCAGGTAACTGAATCGGTGGAACCGGTGGTTTTGAAACTGACTGGATAGGATTTATAGTGTATGGGATGTGTCTGTTGTGTATGGAAATCCATACACTGACAAAAGCATTTTGCTGCAGTAGATTCGTCACACAATTAATGGCGGCGTGCCTTGTAGAGATCAGGCGTTGATTGTGGAGGCAAGAATTTAAAAACAAACCAACGCTTTTCTTTTTCTTAGCACTGAGAGGTGGTGGTGGGGTTAAAGCGGAGGATGGGAGAGAGCGGTGGCTGTGATCGTGAGGGGAGGTGGGAGAGACTGAGAGTAATTACAACAGTCCATGTGGTGTTAGGTAGTGCATCGGCATCAGTTAGCACTGCGGTGTGTTCCAGCACAACAGGAAGCAGAGAGGAAAGTCTGCCAGAATGCAACATCAGTAAGTCCTGCTCAAAAACACATGGTCAGGAGGATCTGTGTTTATAATGCATGGGCAGCCATAAAGAATAAGGTATAGGCAACCACACACCAAGGCTGCGTTTCCACCTTGGGGCTGCCACACCATGTTGCTGGGTTCCTTACCATTACTGCTAGGTTTGAAGGATAAGAAACGATGGGGTCTGGAAAATTTCTTACCTTTGGAAATTCTGTTTCCCAGAGTCCTTGAATCCCTCACCCCAGTTCACATATGATTGTGCTGCTGTTGAAAGAAAAAATAGTGTTGTGGAGCTGTTTGACTCCCATTTGTGAATTGTTTTGGTTATTTTACGTTGAATATTTTTCTGAGTTATGAAAAGAAGAGGTGTACCTGACTAAAGATTGACATGTAGGCAAGGTCCTTCCTGGTTATACTGTGCCGCTCCCCGAAACTTCAGTCGCTTGTGTTGAACAGCACACTATAACCAGCCGTAGAGCATTCCATAGAAAAATATTCCAGCCTTTCAGGCATTTGGTACACTCGAGAAGCATGCCAGAGAGCCAGACTGAAACAATAACAAGATGTAGGATTCGGAATGGATACGAGGAGATGACAAAGTTTCAAGTTGCTTGGTTTCCATATCCAAACCAGACCCAGTGCAGAGCCTCGTTGTGTAAGGGGTGTTGGCTGACAAGGCAGCTTTCCATGTGGCAGTGATCCACATGCCTACCACAGTGGTAGCTAAATGTTGTTAAATTTCCAGTATGGAGCAGTATGACCTATCCAGCTATAGCTGTCTCCGAGCAGCAATAAACCGGTCTCTAAACCCACAGAGATCTATAGAAACAGCAACATCCTCACAGACAGAGCTGTTCAGTAGTGCAAGTAATGTTTTTGTGGCAGTAGTAAGGCACTGTAGAAAGAGGACTAGACAATCTTGAACATCACCCCACTTCTCCAGCATGGACCTCCACAAACTGAGAAACTCTGTAACTTGGTCTCCCGGTACTGCTTCAGGCCTTGTTAGGAAGGTCTGATTTGATCTACAGTTACACCTCACCTGCTGCAGATGAGAAGGCCAAAGACAGTTAACCCCTTCCAGCTTCAAATCCAAACCAGTGACAGGACTCTGCTACATCACCCTCTCGTTCAAAAATGGAGCAAAAATCAGAAAGAACCGTACAAATCTAGTAAAGAAAAGCTAAGAGGCTTCATTTTGCATGCCCATATGCTCCTCTGTGCCCTGTCCACAGTTTTTATTTTATTTATTTATTTTTGATGACGGGTAAGTGCACTAGACACAAAAGTGACTGTTTTTCAGGCACGACCGGGAGAGTCAGCCACACAGAGAGATACAAGTACATAGAATACAGTGACGAAATATGCAAATATATCACAATCAGAGGTGAAACAAATTTAAGACAATATCTGTACTAAGGCACGTAGAGGTATAATTATACAAATAGAAGGTAAGTGCCCATGTGTAAACAGTAATAGTAATATCAACATTTAAAGTGCAGAAAAAATGCCACAGGGTATCATTACATCCGGCTGAAACTAAAAACAGCTATTGGAAGGAGGCAGGGAGAGAGTAATGCTGAGATATAGCCTAGCAAGAGAGAGGAGGCGAGGAAAGGGATGGGAAAGGGGGGAAGGATAGAATTTATGGGGAGACTGAGGAGGATAGAATTTAAGGGAAGCTGAAGGAGCAGGGTGCCAGCTCACACCACGGAAGGAGGAAACAGTGGGCAGCTGAGGCAAGGGAGCCAAGATCAGCGGTGGGTTGAAGCAGGTTCAGCAATCACGTGAGGTAAAGAGGGCGGTGCCTTTTCTTAAAAGTAGCATGATTAGGGGCCAGTCGCATGGGCTAGGGCAGCTAATTCCAATAATAGGGACCTATGTCTAGAAACCTGATTTCCTTTGGTAGTTCTACATCTGGGGATGCTAAGCAAGGAAAGGTCAGAAGAGCGGAGACTGTAGGAGATGGGCTGAGGGTCAGCAAGGAGGCGAGATAGGTAGGCATACTGGATCGCAGTATACTGTCCAGAAGGTTCCCCAGAGAGAGCGGCGTGTGAAATGGGGAGGCCAATTTAGGTCTGAATACAGTAGTCAGTGATGTCTGAGTCTGGGGATGGAGAGACCTATCTGCACATATTATATAAGTTTTATCCCACCTATGAAGAGTAGCCTTAGATGCATTAGTATAGATTACGGATCCATAAGAGAGGGACGGGAGTAGGATTCCTCTAGCAGTGGCTGTCCTAGCAGAAGAGGTAAGAATATGACCTGTTTTGTAGGCTAAGCCCAGTTTGGCATTGACAGCCTTACATGTGATGGTTACATGGGTGTCATAAGTTTAATCAGATACATTTACAAAATCCTAAAAGATGGAGGGAAAAAAGGTTTTTTTTTTTTTATTCAAACAGAGAGCTGAAACAAAAAATTAGAATCTCAAGACAGCTGGTACAGCCATGAACCGATCTTGAAATAATGCTGCCTGACTTTGCTGAAGCAAACTTTAACCACGCTGCTATACCAGTCATTCCCTCCATAACACGGCCATCCATGTACCACCTACCGATGCAGGCCTGAAGGCCTGTCAGATCATCAATAATTGGCCACAAAAGCGAGTCAAGCCTGAAATTAAGAGATTCTGATCCACATCCATAGCCGACAAATGTCTGTGGAATAATCTGCTTGGTGGCAAATCCAGCACCTTCTCAGGGTGGAATTGCACATCCTTGGCAGTGGCCACTAACGCAGCACTTCTCAATTCCAACCTTCTTGTAAAACACCAACCAGGAAGGCAGAGCAAGCAGCACCAACCAACCCCATAGTGCAGTGCTATAATGATGTTAATGCAGAAGACCAGCCTGTCAGAAACAACAAAACAGCGGACCCAGAATGCAAAATGAACCCGGAAATATACAAAAAGCTGAAGAGCTAAATATGTACACATTGGAAGAGAGAAGGGACCGCTGGGACATGATAGAGGTCTTTAGGTACATGAAGAGGGTAAATAGGGAGGAACAGTCAGGGTGCTTCAAGGAAGGAGGAAGGGCCACTAGAGGGCATGGCTGGAAGTTGGAGGGGGAAGATTCAGGGGAGAAAGGAGGAGGTGCTACTTCACTGAGAGGGTGGTGGAGCCATGGAATGCACTGCCTAGGGGGCTGGTGGAGGCAGAGACAGTGGAGGGGTTCAAGAGGGGTGGGACAGGTACAGGGAAGGGTTCTGGAAGCAAATCCAATGCAGCAAGAATATCCGGAACTGGGAAGGAGAAGCCAGAGAAGGCGAGGGGACAGCAAGGTCAGCACCCAGGTTGGGGACTGACCAACGAGCAGACACGAAAGACCGTTAGACCTATTCTGCTGGCATTTTAGTATGTTAGTATGTTAGTAAAGGAAAAATCCCACAGTGCTACAGAATTGTATTATTACTGGCAATGTAGTTTTTAACTTCAGTTAATTGTAGGCAGAGTCTTATTGACTGACTCCCCCCACTCGGTTAAAAAAAAAAAAAAATGTTAATGCTTTAAAAGAGACTGCCTGAGGTCGCGAGGCGACGCGAGCCAGCCCTCCCAGTCCAGCGGAGAACGCTGTCACCCCCCATGAGACCCAGTAAGACTGCTTGAGGGTCGCGAGGGTGCACGGAGCCAGCCCTCTCCTGCCCAGCCGGAGAAAGCTGCCACCTCCCACCCCCGAGACCCAGTAAGGTAAAGAGCACTACCGAGCTACAGCTTGTGAGCAGCCAGTGCCTGCAGTTTCAAACGGCGAGAGTGTTGCCCCTAGCCCCACCACCACCCTTGGTCAGCATTCAGCTTTATAGAGCTACTCGTGAATCGCCTAAACCAATCAGCCCATTCTCCCATTAGCAGCTTATCAGGAGCTACCATTGGGGCTGCCAAAACAAGTCCTGCTGTTAAGTCAGTCAGGCAGAATGCTACCCCTATTCCTATCCTTAGTTTGCCTGACTTTTTCACTAACCTCCTACCTCCAACTATTCATCCGCGGTGGCAACCAAACTCCCCTCCTGCCTGCCCTGCACAGCTCCTTCACCTCCCTTTTCAACCTCTACCTATGCCATCCAGCCCACTGGCATACTAAATAACTGGCTTCCTGGTGCCACCATTCTACTCCCCTCCTTTCACTCGGGCAAACAATACTTTACACCATTGTCTCTTGCAGCACTGCCCCCAGTGCAATCCATTCCATCCACTGGCCCAAAGCGAAACAATTCCTTATGCTGCTACTCCTAATAGCAGGAGATATCGAGCCAACCCTGACCCACCTTCCAACCCCCAACTCTGCTTACTCTCCCTAGAGGTCCCAAATTGCTGCACCTCAGCATCTGCAGCATCCTAAATAAAGTAACTGTGCTGCAACCCAGTGTCCTAGCTTCTACGCCCTGACCATATCTGAGACATGGTTAAAGCCCCACCACCCAAATTCTGCAGTAGCCATCCCTGGCTACTCTCATTAGACACAATCGCCAGGGCAAGAAAAGGGTGGAGGCATCGCCATGTTCATCTCCACCAGGCTCCAGTTCACAATGGTACATCTCCTCCACTATCGCTGAGAAATAGACTCTCTACTCATCAAACTATCACTTCCATTCTCCACCCCACTGTATGTGGCTGGTTCCTACTGTGCCCCTGGCACCCCCTGACCAGCATCCTAGACCATCTGGACACTCTAAAATCATCAGTAGCCACTGGGAGCTCCACATCCTCGGCGATTTCAACCTCGATTGGCTTGCAAGTGACAGTGCCAAGATATGCACCAGAATAGCAGCTCCTAAGCGTCTCCCAGCTAATCTCCCACCCACTCGACAAAACCATAAAACACAGAATCATTCCCTCCTGGATTGGGCCCTCTCCTCTGCCCCCACCGAATCATTGCTGCAGGCTTGCTCCCCGGACTCCTAAGTGACCATCACATGACCATCGCCCACCCCACCAAGGATGCTGCTCACTGGCTCCTATAAATCCCCCAGATCTAGCGGCTCTCCTGCATGACCTAGCCTATGTTGATTGGTCTTTCATACCCAAGGCTTTTCTATCAACCACGCACTCGAAAATTTCAAGGCCAGATTTCTCGCAGTGTGGATGCATATACCCCGAGGGGAAAAAAAGGTCAGGGGCTCCCACCTTCCCTGGGTCTTCGTCAATATCATCAGTAAATTCCATGCCAGGGATCAGGCATGAATACTGGCACCCATCTATCTCTCCAACACCCCCGTACTCTCCGAACTCCTGCACTAAACTTCGTGATGCCAAGCCAAAAATAATTATTTTAGGATGGCTTTCAACTCTAACCTCCATCACCCCACTAATTTCTGGAAAACAATCAAATCCTACTGTTCCCCCCACCCAACCACCAACCTGACTATAACCATCCAAGGCACTACCATCTCTGACCCTGGTGAAGTGGCCACACCGCTTTCAACAAGTTCTTCACCAGCTGTGCAGACTCTGTCCTATCGACCCTCCCGCAACCCGTCACAACCCCCAAATTCGTTGCCACCCTCCCTGCCCCCAGTTTTTCCTTTCGACATGTCTCCCAGCCAAAGTGTTTAAAGGTCTGCAGGCTCTCAATCCTAACAAAGGCAAATGCCCCACGGGCCTGGACGCCAAAATGTTGCATCTGTCTGCTCCTGTCATCGTCACCCCACTGCATGACCTCTTCAGTCTCTCCTTCTCAACAGCTGAAATCCCTGCAGACTGGAAGCAGGCCACAGTCATCCCCCTCCTAAAGGTGGCTACCCTCATCACTGGGAAATTACCACCCATCTCCCTCCCTCCCCATACTGGCCAAGCTTCAGGAAAGACTTGTTCTCGCCCAACTCTCCTCGTACCTAGATGCATCCTCCTTCTTTATCCTTACCAGTCTGGGTTCCACAAATCACACTCCACCATCACCTCCATACTAAGAATCATGGATGCCATCCTCACGGGATGGATAAAGGGGCACATCGCCTGCCATTTTCATCCACCTCACAAAGGCCTTGACTGTCTCCCAGTCACTGCTACTAACCAAATAAAAAACCGGACTCACTGATCATGCCACCAGCTGGTTTCATTCTTACCTGGAAGGCAGACAAAAAATCTGTTTTTTTTAAAAAAAAAATTGGTCCATGCCTCAAACCCCTGCCAGTCTCTACCGCCGTCCCCAAGGCTCGATCCTGGGACAGTTGCTTTCTCCATTTTCTTAAACAATCTCCCATCTGCCTGCCTCACACACATCTATCCACATGTAAGCAGATGACACCATACTGTTTGCCACGGCCCCTCAATCACTGAAGTGTCTACTGCACTCCAACAGGATTTCAACTCTGTTCAGCATTGGTTCGCTCCAACCAATTGATCCTAAACACTAAAGAAAACCGTCTAGCTAACTTTCGACATCGGCTAGACTCTCCATGTGGCTCTTCCCACTTACCTTACCACGAGCAGAGACCCCACTACAGGCATGTACCTCCTTTAGGTACCTAGGGGTCTGGCTTGACCAGCACCTTGACTTCTCCATACACATTGAATCAATTCACAGAAGCTACACCCTAAACTTGGCGCCCTATACCACAACAAGGTTGCATCCCACTTGCCAGGAAGGAAATTGTTCAAAAGATGATTCTCCCTTTAATAGATTATGGCGACACAGTCTACGGCTCGGCCCTCCTTTCTTCCTAGCCAGCCTGGACACACACTTTCATTCTTTCTGTTCATCCTGGACTGTCCTCAAAAGACTCACCACTGCAGCCTCTATAGCTTGCTAGCCCTACCCTCACTACAGGCCGGAGACAGATCCACTGTGCCAGGGTCATAGCTAAATACTGGACTTGGTCCCTTCCTCCTACCTCAGATCTGCCCTCTCGACACAGCCTCCATCGGTCTATGCCCTTAGTAGCATTGATTCCAGGCTCCTACATATCCCTTTATGGTTCCTCCAAAGGCCAAGCTGCCTTCAAATACGGTTGCCCAAAATTTGGAACACTTTGCTTTCCGTCATTAGGCATACCACAAACTCTCAGAGCCTCAACACCCTCCTCATGCCCACTTCTCCACCAGTTGTGCATGCACCTTGCGTTGCAAGCCTCCCGTTCACTTCAGTACCATGCACCTCTGTCCACCTGGTCTCTCCATTGGGTCCATTAGTCACAGCCGCACCTCAGATCTGGTCTTCTGCCCCTCTACAAGGGCCATGGTGCAGACTTGCTTCCCAACACTGTACCATAGATTTGAACAATTGTACCTACCCTTTACTCAGCTAGCTCTGCCTAGTATGGCTGCTGTTTCCCTCTCAGTCTAGCAATCTACCGTAATCACCTATTAGACTGTATGTATGCTAAGTTGTTTGCTCTGTCAGCACTGCTCTCCTCTCATAACCTGTACTGTTGTCAATTGTTATGCTCTGTAATTATTTTATGCATCTATATGTTTCTTTTGTTTCTGTATCCCAGTTCCCTTACCCCAGGGCGCATCTGGAATCGAGGGGTACTCCGCTCAACATGCCCTCCTGGTTAAACTCTGAAATAAATAAATAAATAAACACATGCTAACACTTTTAAAGTTATTTAACAAGGAACTGTTTTGTCTCCCACCAGTTAAAACTAGAGGCTCTGATTCTGTGAAATCTGTTCCGTCAGTACCTAGTTGGATTTTCAGAATTTCGATTCCAACTCGAGTTCTCTTCCTCCTCCGATTAAGGCAAAGAAATGGAACTGGAGACAGAATTGGAAGTTCCAGTTCTGCATCGACCTCGTTTACCTATAAAGCAACATTTCCTCCCCTCCCCAACCTAGTAACTCTCACAAAAGAAACCCTCCTTACATTAGCTGCTCACTGGGATCTGTGGGGCTTAGGCAGCAGAGAGGTCATTCTGTCTGACAGTCCACTCTCTCTGTGTAAACATACCACCACCATAAAGCTCAGCTTGTTGCTTGTATGTCCACAGTGTCCACTTTAGTCTAATCCCCGCAGTTTGGTACCCAGTGATTCGGCCATGACCTGTAATGAACCCTTCTCTGGTGCGGATGGTGCCTTCCAGTCTAAGTTGCTAGGTGAGGGCAGTAGTACAAGTCCAGTAACACCTCCTCCCCCGTACCTACTTCTGAGAGTTGAGAGTTAGACATCCCTCAGTCCTGTAGCTGGCTGGTAGGCAGCAGGCAAGACTTTTTTTTGTAATAAAGTCACTGTTGTTTGGCAGCAGGTGCTTGTACCACTGTGGAGACTCACATTCATTTCTCCCCAGCCTGGTTCCCAGATGTCCCTGTTTCTTTTCTCCCACGTGACCTGCCAGTTAGCGACCTTATGGCATCTGGTGGTAGCTAATCCCAGGGCTTTCTTCAGGTTGGCCACCTCCTGCTCTCTGCTCACTTGGGGTGAAAATAAACTGGGGCTTCTGGGAACTGGGCCAGGAGAAGCAAATGGAAGTCTCCGAAGACCACAGCGGCACAAGCACCTGTTGCCAAATGAAAGGAAGTTATTTTAAAAATCTTCTTGGCGTCTGGATACGGTAACTAACACACACAGAAACTGCAGTCGGTTCAGTGTCTTGGCTTATTACAGTAATTGTCAGGATGCCGTGGCGCTAATTTAATGTGCCGAATAGGTACAACCAGGTTGCATGCCGCAAAATATATGACGCTGCGAATACAACCTGCTATACAGTAGGGCTGCTGCATTTTATTAGGGCCTTATTAGGACATCTAGAAGTAGTACTGGGTGCAATCTATGGCTAACACTGATGACCCTAGTTTTTTACTACCCTTATGTCCATCCTAGCCCCTGGACTACCCTCCCGATAATTCTAGGTGGAGACTGGAATTTGGTTCAATGCAATGAACTGGACTGGACGGTCTATCCACCTAGTTTCCTCTCCTGGGCAAATAGCCCTTCAGGAATTATACGATCGACAGGTTTGGTAGACCCATGCAGGGCTCTCAACCCATCCTGTCATGAATATTCCTTCCTCCTCCCCCACAACTCCCTCTCAGGACTGATTATTTTTTGATGGGAGTTAATTATATCTCTGGGATGACTTTATCTCAATATTTAGCCAAGGTAATTTCCGACCAGCATCCTGCTTTTCCCCAGTTAACTTTAACTCCTTCCTTGTCTAGAGATAAAATATGGATTTTAAATAATCAATTACTTAAATCTAAACAATTGTTAGAGCATCTTCAGTCCTTTATCACAAATTTTATGTATCCAACTCTCCCTCTGTGCCTAAACTTGACATTTTGTGGGGGCCTTGAAGTGTGCACTTAGAGGAGAACTGATTCGCATAGCAGCCAGTGTAAAAACAGGCCCTAGCCTCTTACTTTTTGTTAACCCAAATAAGAGTCCTTGAAGAACACATATCAGTATCTTCCTCCCAGTTGGACTGGGAAAAGATTGAACAACTTAGGTTTCAGTATAATACCCTACTAGGGAAAGCAGGGAGAACACATGATATTTGCTCTAAGGTAAAATATTTTGATCAAGAGGAAGGCTGGAAAACTGCTAGCCCTTTGTCTCCGCTCTCGGGTAATGGACAAGATTGTTCCCTCAATAAGAAGTGACTGGTCAACTCCTTACTGCACCAGAGACATTGTAGATGCCTTTAAACTATACTACCAGCAACTATATACCTCCCTCCCTCCCATTCAATCAGTCTCTTTCGATTCCTTTCTCCAGGATGTCACACTCCCCAAACTGGCTGACTGCCACTAGCCATTATAAATGCTTCCTTGACCCTCACTGAAATTTCTCAAGCTATTGATGCCCTTCCTGCAGATAAGACCCCAGGTCCGGATGGATTTACTATGAATTGTTATAAAATTTTAAAAGATCAGGTAGGCCCTGTCCTTCTAAATACATAGGCCCATGTCAAAGATATTGTTATATCTGACCTTTCTTTTACTGCAGCATCCATCAGTGGTCCTCCCCAACTGGATAGGGATCCACTGTTGATTCCTAACTACAGACCAATATCACTTATCAATGTGGACCTCAAAATACTTTCTAAGATATTGGCCAGTAGACTGGGTCTAGTATGGGATTTGTTGATCAGCAGGGAACAAGTGGGGTTTATAAAAGGCAGATTCTCGGCTGACCATCTTAGAAAACTGTCATAACTTATTTCGGTGTCCAGGGACCTCTTCTCCTGCAGCTGCGGTGTCCCTGGATGCTGAGTAAGCAACTGACAGGGTCTCATGGGACTACTTGTTTGCCCTTCTACCAAAATATAATATTCCACAAAAATTTAACAGTGGATTAAAGTACTTTACATCTCCAACAGCCCATGTCTTATGTAATGGCATGCTCTCCCAACCTTTTAACTACACCAGGGTACCAGACAAGACTGCTCCTTTCCCTTTCCTAGTCAATCTCTTTTTAGAACCCTGATTCATAAACTTAATTCCTCCCCTTAGGCTACTGGTATCCCGTTGGTAATATCGACTTATAAACTTTCCGCCTATGCAGATGATCTATTACTTCATGTATCTTCTCCTGCCAGCTCCTTGCCTGCAGCCCTGTAGATCATATCCCAATTTGGTGCCATTTCCTATTACAAACTTAATCTCTCAAAACTGAAATCATGCCTCTTAACATTATAACATTTAGAGCTGAAGTGGAACATCTAAGCCTTGTTTGGAGGAAAGATAAATTGAAATACTTGGGTATTTTTCTTAGTACCTCTCTAATAAAATCAAACAAGTCAACTTGGAGACTATCAGTATCCCACCTTAAGATAGACCTTGACCGTTGGTCAATGCCCCTACTCTATGGGGTAGACTGAATATTATTAAAATGAATATTTCACCCCATTTATTGTACCCCTTCAGATGTATAATTGGTCCTTCCCCAGTCTTGGTTCACTCAGGTGCACAAGCTTCTTGCCTTCTTCATATGGCATGGTAAAACAGCTCATTGGGCACTCTCAAAACTGATGAGAGTTAAACAGGATGGAGGTCTGCAAGTTCTAACTTCTACCTATATTACCTTGCTTTACACCTCAATAGAAGCCATTACTGGTTCGAATACCAGAGCAATCCTAATACAGTGTATACCCCACAATGGGCAGATATGGAGCAATCTCTGTTCTGTTCATGAAATAGATATCAGTACACTCCTTTTTCTGTCCAGAGAAAACTACCCCGCTCATTACAAGATACACCCTTGGATCATCTCTCAAATCCACTCACAACTCTGTTCCTTACTTAAAATAAACCCTACTAAGGATATTCTTCAACCCTTGTTTGGGAATCCCAACCTGCGGATGGCTGGATAGACACTTTCTAAGCAGTTCTGGTCAGACATAGGAAGAGACCAGGTTGTGGATCTTACATACAATCAAAACTGCTATCCTTCCAGGAAGCCCGGTTTTATATCACTAGTCCACCACCTCTTGTTTTAAGTACTTCCAAATATCTCATGTGCTCATGCAATTATTTGGCACAGGACCATGGCTCAGCACTTTGGGCACTGTGGTTTTCCATTTTTTCCTCAGCCCCTCTTTCTCACCTTATATCATACTATTACAGATCACTGCAAGACTGCTTAACTGCTAATGAAAGTCTGAGAGTTTATGATTGGGACCAAACTCTTCCACCCACTACAACCCCCAGGAACTGGCCAACCATCTGGAAACAACTGTACAAATTAATAAAATGGAACCGATACCACCTTATGCAGTTCCAGATTATTTAGAACCTTTACTACACCCCTATTAAGTTGCACAGAATGAGTCGGCTTCCTAATGATCTTTTGCTCAGATGCGCGGAACCTGGTTCCCTATACCACATTCTATGGACCTGCCAAAAAGTTGTTCCTTTCTGGGATTCAATTCGGTCCCTTAAATCCATTGTTAGGACTCTCTGATGCCTTTCTTCCCGGAATATGTATTGTGGGTGAGGATACAGGATCCCTGATCGGTAATCAGAAAGCCCACATGGCCTTAATATCCGCATGTGCTAAGAAGGTCATCCTTCGTCATTGGCTAGATCAAGACATCCCTCACTTCCTGGAATGGTATAAAGAAATTTTGTTTGTGCTGCAAGCTGAGTGCCTTATTGCCAGTCTGTCTGACCAATCATCAAAATAATAAACATATTTGGGAACCCTTGTATACATTATTAACTGAATAAACACCAACTGGACATCTCTCTAATTTGTATACATATATATAGTTCTATTCTTCTTCCTCCTTTCTTTGGCAGTTAAGTGTGTACTGAGTTAGGTAGCATCATTCATACCCTTGTTTATTTAATGGTTTTACTCTGGTGGTTGGGTGGGAGGGTGGGATAGGGAAACATTGCAAATGTTAAAATTGATAATTTCTATACTTAGCAGAAAATATGGATCTCTTTCCAATCATGTTTACTTTTTTTTTCTCTTCTTTCTATTGTCACGAACCTCAGAAACATTCCATTATGCATGTATGCGTAGTTATTGCAACCAGCTCCTCTGTATCTCTGTTTCTTTAAATAAAGTTTATTAAATATGAAAACCTGCTAAACAGTATAATATATAATTTAGTCACAGCTGAGAGGGCAGATCAATCTGAAATTATTTTTTCTATCAGTTCACAGTGGTAGATAATCTCACACTCTCTCTCTCTATCCGTGTTTGAAAGCACTCTGTGCAAGCACCTTGTGCCTAACACACTTGAGAGGCATATGATTATTCACACACCCAGTTGTGCATTACAGCATACATAACCCTGCCTCACCACAACCCCCAACAAATGTGCTCATGTCCCAAAAAGAGACTGACATGATGGTACTGCAGAGCTGGGGGTGGAAGGAAGTTCCATGAGAAAAGTGTAGTGAAGCTGTCTTGGTGTTGAGAAATGGGCTTATGACATAGAAACATAGAACATAGACTTTGGCAGATAAGGACACGCTGAAGCCCATCTAGTCTGCCATTTCCCTACCTACAGGATGGGCCCTTGAATCCTGTTAACCAACAGCCTATATCTTCCCTGCCCCCACAAGAATTGCCTTATGTCTGTCCCATGCATTCTTAATTCTCCCACAGTTTTAGACCCCACAACTTCCTCAGGAAGGCTGTTCCATGCATCCACTACCCTCTCTGTGAAATAATACTTCCTCATTGCCCTGAACCACCCTCCTCCTATCTTTAAATTGTGTCCCCTTGTTCTTGCAAGTCTCTTTTCTGAAAGATGCTACCCTCTTGGACTTTGTTGATTCCCTTGAGGTACTTGAAAGTTTCTATCATGTCCCCCTCTCCTTCTTTCCTCAAGGGTATACATATTAAACTCCTTTAGTCTCTCCTCATAGGCTTCTCTTGCAGACCCTGCACCATTTTAGTTGCCCTCCTCTGGACTGCCTCTATCCTGTCTATGTCCTTGCGGAGATGGGGTCTCAGAACTGGACACAGTATTCCAGATGGGTCTCACCAACTGTCTGTACAGAGGATAACAACTTCCTGTTTTCTGCTGCGTGCCTCTCCCTATACATCCCAGTATACCCCGGCCCTCCCTACTGCCTTCTCACATTGCTTGCTAACCTTAAGGTCGTCTGATATGATTACCCCCAGGTCCCTTTCCTGTTTTGTTGTTGTTACTACCTGACTTTACACTTTGTCTCTGATCATCTGTATTCTGATTACCAAACATTTAAGTAAACATCTGCCCTAAGTGACAAAATTAGCTTTCAGCGGGGAGTGGTCGAGGTTGTGGCCAGCGTGCAGCCTGTGAAAGGCAATCCTGGGAAAACCTGATGTTTGGTAGAGCAAAATTCGACTGCTTTAATTATGGTCTCTTGGGTCTTGGGCCATGATTTAGTCAGTGTTGGGAATGCTCTGCTAAGAAAAAAATTAAAACCAGTGTCTTTAGGTTAAATGAAGAGGTCACTGTGGATTTTGGGGACGCAGATGATCGTTTGGCAGGCGATAGAGTAGCCACCATGGTAGGTTGCCAAACTGCAACTCCTCCAGCACTGAGGGAAGAGATTTGCTTCAGTCAGATTTTTAGGTTTTTATTTTTTTTTACTTTTCAGACCCCACTTGATGTGGGATAAGGTGATGTAAAAACTGAAGTTTGTCATTTATAAACGGTACACTCCATTCATGGGAATTCAACTTGCAGATGAAAATTGAAATTAACTAGTGCTGTTGAACTGTAATTAAAAAACAAAACAAACAAAAAAAAAAAAATTAGGTCACAGTAATCATTTTGAAACCCCACCCCTTCACTCCTACGCTGCTGGACCAGCATTCCAGTTGATAAAACTTGGGACCCATGTTGTTAAATAAAACTAAGAAGAAACAAACCCTTATAGAGGTTGCACTCAAACTGAGCTGTGCGTTGGAACTTCTGTCTAGGTGCCAGACTAGTAATTGGAGACCTGTGAAAGGAAGAATGAAACAGATGAAGCACAAACACAGTGTTCTGAGAATTAATTGTGTTCAGATGGATTTGACACTGCATGTCTCAACAGGTCTAGAAATAGCCGAGTTTTCAGCAGCGTGATTTTTGTGTTTATGCTGCACACCTTTTTTTATTTCCTTTTAATGTGGAAGAAATGCCTCTCTGACTCTCTTTAGTGCGGCAAAACAGAACTCTGTCGGAAGTGACTTTCCATGTCATACTTCTATAATTTCCATAATGGAGATAAAAAAAATCTCTGCCTCTTTTGATGATAAACGCCACCCCTTGGTTTCAGAAGAAGGAGTTTTATTAAGTTAAGGAAACCACCCTGTTGACACCCATATGTCTCTACCCTTGCAACTACTGCATCTCCGATTAGTTTACCCACTTGTGTTATATTATGTTTGATCCTCTTAGAGCACTGGTACACAAAATAGCAAAAACAACCAAATAGCCGCTCAAAACCTTTGCATTGCTCAAAATGCAATTCACATTCTGGAGAAGGATGCTACTGTGTGTGGCATCCAGTGCACCTTCCCCAAAGAAACATGGCATTTATTCAACATTCAAACATTTTAACTGCCTAATGACGCGAAAGGGTCCCACTGTGATGGGATGGTGTAGCTTGCTCACTTTGGAATTCCAATCTGAAAACTAAGAGGACCCCCTTCTTTACATGAAATTTAAAGTAAGTAGAGCCAGTGGCCATGTAATTGTTTAAATACTAAAATGTACCATGTTTGGGGGTTGTGCACTGGTATTCTGTTTTACACAAAATAGCAGCTAGTCATGGAGTCAGGCCTCCAGCAAGTTGTTGTGGACCTCTTCTTGCCATATAAATGGCACCAATTGTGCAGAAAAGCTGCACCCAAAGTGGACAGACAGCTGGTGGAAAAGAAACCCGAGTGGGTCAGCCTGTAAAGCAGAATGTGAGCCCTGGGTGGATGATTCCAGAAACTAAGCAGAAGTCTAAAAGAACAAGTGAATTTTCAGCAACCTGTCCATTAGATAACAAGATAGCTACCCACTTGGGTAGGCTTCTCTCCCATTCAGACCCAGGAAAACATTTTGCCAGCCTCTACAGACTGATCAGTTTTGTATTGTGTGTGACCATCTCCTTGGGTTTGCCATTAAATGCGCTTGTCACTGGATCACTGAGTTATCAGGCAGTAACACTGCCCTGCCTTGAAAGGTTCAAAAGGTTGATAGGGGCCTGGGTCTTTACTGACAGATGAATAGGGGCTCGTATCCTAAATATAACAGCACGGTGCCTCCACCCAGAGAATTAAAGTGGGCCTGGTCAAGTAGGGTACCTCACTCTAGGGTGCAGTACCAACTCCTCCCAACCTTATGCTACGTTCCGTGACTGTTTAGCACTGTAATACTGTTTCACCCTCCCAGCTGATAATGGCTGCGGGCACTAGAAATGTAAATGACAATGAGCATTTATTTAACAATGATGCATGCAGGAGGCGATCATCGGGTTAATATAATAATAAGGCATGCGCTGGAATGATAGCAAGGGCGACAATGATCGGTACCTCCACCTCGCTGGTATGGCCTGTCTTGTACTATCAGGCTGCCCGCTGTCCCACAGTCCTACACCGTATACCTAATTTAGTTGAGGTTCCTCCCTGCTACAATGCTGTCTGGGCACCCAGGGTTGCAACATGGTAGGCCCAATGGCTGTGCTGCCCAGGATCTTGCATTGGTGCACGGGATATATGCATTTGCAAAACCCTGCTCCCGAGTGACTTGACTTATAACAAGCAAAAACAAAAGCTGAGAAACCCCAAATTATAATTCCAAATACTGCTGGCGGATGGCAAATTGGACTACAAGAAACCGTGACACTTCCTTCAAACAGGTGCTGCCTGGGAACTCATGACCTCCCCATCAGGATAGATGATGGTGACTGTGCAAGAGGCAGATAGTGGGATGAGCAGAACCAACTGCTCAAATGCTGTTGCACAGACTCAAAAGCACATTGCTTTCTCAGTAAACATGTAGGAGAACAGCTTACCACTTGCTGCAGTTTCCTCCTTTTTATTCTTGCCAAAATAAGTGCTTAAAACAACACCATATAACGTGCAGGTAAATTACAAACATACAAGATCGGTGGCAGTACTTACTGTAAGTCGAAAAATAAACACTATCAGCACCAACATAGGTGCACTACAACCAAATTGTACAAACAGTCAAGCAAGCGAGCGTACACAAACATGCCAACGTCTAAATGGCTGACGCTTTCACCTAACGCAGGCTTCTTCTAGAGCTGGATTGGTTGATGGCAAACATCACTTCTTTATACCTCCATTCACGACTATTCATTAATGGATGTAGAGATACACACACACACACACACACACACACACACACACACCACATAGACTCGAAATATGTACCACTAAAAAGCAGAGATATACACATTTATAAATAGCTGTAAAGAGTTTCCTCATTTTAAACCTCTCGGCTGCAAAGTGTCAGGAGTACAGATCCAGAAACATTCACGTTGCATAGCTGTATAATGTCTTGCCGTGGCATTTGTTTAGAACCAATGCGAATCGCAATAAAGGAGGCGGGTGACAGAACACAAATTGGCGGATCCGTACTGGTTCCCAAACTCATCTATAACAAAGCGACGTTACATAGCTATGCAACATAGGTTCACCGTGAGTCTCGTTTCTTTGGGATTGAAAAGTGGAACTGGGCATAAGGGAGGTGATCTTTTATAAAAAAATAAATAAATAAATTAAAAATTGCTGCAACGTGAATGTTTCTGGATCCATACTCTTGACACTTTGCAGCCGAGAGGTTTAAATGAGGAAATACCTCTTTACAGTTATTTGTAAATGTGTATATCTCTGTCTATGTGATATGTATATATGTGTGTGTGTGTGTGTCTCTGCACCCAATAATGAATATGCGTGAGTGGAGGTATAAAAGTGGTGTTTGCCAGTAGCCAGTCAGCTCTGAGGAAGCCTTGTTAGGCAAAACGTCAGCTGTTTGGAACGTTAGCACATTTGTGCACGCTGCTTGAATGCTTGCACAAGTTGGTTGTGGTGCACCATGTTGGTGCCGACGGTGTTTGTTTATTTTGTCGACTAAAGTACTACCGCTGCATCTTGTATGTTTGTAACTACCTGCACTTTGTATGGTGTTGTTCTAAGCACTTATTTTGCAAGAATAAAAAGGAAGAAACTGCAGCAAGTGGTAAGCTGTTCTCCCACATGTTTACTGGAGAAAGCAATGTGCTTCTGAATCTAGTAACAGCATTTGAGCAGTTGGTTCTGCTCATCCCATTAGCGTTCTAAAATATATTGGCTGTATGTGCACCAAGCTGATGCAACCTGATTGTTGTGAGCCTTACTGTGCTTTTTGTGTAGTGTAGTTGTGTAAGAGGCAGGACAGTCTCCTCAGATGATGTAGTTGCTGGGCTAGCGGTGGAGACCTGCGGGTGACTGGCACAAAACAGTATGAAGCACTCAAAGCAGTCTGGTGCTGGTGGTTAGGGCACAGCAGATGGTCAACTAACCATTGGCTACTGGGCCTCGTGTGGAAAAGAACAGCAGGCAGGAAATGGGTCGCTACTCATGCCGGCAGCATTTGGCCCTCATGCAGTTTGTGAATGAAACACTTTGCTATAAAGGGCCCCTGAACTGTCATTCCTAAAAGGGATGTATCGTCTGCTTCAAAGAGCAGTCTTCATACTGCACACAATAGAGACGTCTTATGCTGTTCTGTTTTATGAAGAGCATAGACCTCATCAGAAAAACAGGCCTGGCAACAGGCGGCTAGCCCTTGTCAATAAATGTACACTTTTTGTGCCTCCAGCAGTAAAATGGTGCTCCCTCTGACTTACTTTGCACAGTTAATCAGAAAAATACTTGCTTTTCTGGTGGGTCACTCAGTCTGATGGTCTGTATGGCTCTGTAAAACTCGGGTCAGTCAGCTGCAACTGCCCTGATCGCAATACTCTGAGCCAATGTGTTTCACTGGCTTGCTAACACTGGAAATGGTGTACTGGTCTGCCAGTACACGGTCCCAACAGGGCACATGGTCATGTGGCTCAGTAACCTCAGTGTTGCTGGTCCAGTCTCCAGCTCCCACTAACTCCACAATTTGACTACACCACTTCCCCACATAGTGCATCAGTATCTTTTATATATACAGTACATACCTTCTCAGCTTCCGATTTGCCGTCAATTTTTGTCATTCACGCGGTACCCAGCGTCCTGATCTCAAAGTCTCACTGGTTGGTTTTGTGCTCAACAACGTGGGTGGCAAACTCGTGCATACTGTTTGTCACCAGGCTCCTGCCCATCCAATAGACACACTGATTGGCTGGACTGCAGTCAGTTCTGATTGGTTGTCCTGGACTTTAGCCCCATTGACTAAGCCTTGCTCCTCCCGATTGGTGGGATTTTGATCCTCCGCCCAGTACTGCTGTCAAGCAGGCACGAATGAAAAGCGGTTATGTTGCAGACGTCAAACTAGTTACACACTACACTGAGTGACCTACCAAAATGATTGATGGCTTGCCTGACACCCACATTATCAGCCGGCATCTATCACTCTGCCTCTGTCAGCACTTCAGTACCCACACCGCACACGCAGCCAAGTCCTTAGTCTTGATGGCCTGCACAGCAGAGCACAGTGCTGTTGTGAATCCCCATTGCAGAGGGTGAACTAATATGACCCTGAGGGCAGTTACATATGCACTTCTGGCACAGGGCCTTTGAAGCACTTGGGACCATGGAGAGAGGTGCTACAGTAAAATCTTACAGTAATGATATACTAGCAGCAGATACTGCGCGGGTATGATTGTGAGGTGAGATGAGATAGAAGAACAGACTGATCAAGGATCAATCCGAGGAGAGGATTTGGATCCCATTACATTAGAAGGTGGAATACCAGAGGCATACGACATAGTGCTAACAATTTAAGGATTATTAGACAGCAAGGAAAATAATACAACTCTATGCCTGTTGGATCAAAATAACTCTCCTCCCCAAGTGTGTAATTTTTTTTTTGTGTGGCATGCCTTTATTTATGTGTCTACTACTTCCAAACTCAAGAACATGCGCTCCCCTGCCTGCTATCGTTTGCTGCTGCTGTGCATGAGTTTGTCTGGTGGCAATGCTAGGAGCACAGCACTGCTGCAGACTTATCCCCGCCCCAACAGTGCCCTGATTGTGCTAGTATACTGGCTTGACAACAGCCTTGGACCAGCCCACCCAGTGGTAGTAATGAAACTCCCTCCGGGAAGCTGCCCTCTGAAGCAATCCTTCTAAAACTTTCTGCTGTGGTGTGCCGTTGAAGTGTGGCCAGTGATTTGAACTGGTAGGATCAGTACACTTGCACAAATGCATGCGTGCCTAGGTGCTGTACCCAAAGATAAGGGTAAACCAGGCATTTTGAAATCCTTGATGCTGTGTAAATATCAGGCGGATGGCAACAGTACAGAATAAAGGCAAGTTAAGGAGATTGAATCTTATTTGCTGTCACATAAAAAGCAGTTATCTATCAAGTCTGAATGACACTTGGGAGTTGTTTTTCTTTGGAAAATACCAAGGTTGCAGTATGCAAATCTTTAGCTTTTGTACCTTGTAGCTCTGCGGTCGAAATGGGTGAGGTGTTCTCAGGTAGAGATTACCACCACTTTAAAATGATTCAGTCACATGATGCGGTGTAAGCCATGGAAAGGTACTGAAGTCTTAAGGGAGAGCACTGGCTCTTTGGGTCAAGTACCAGCCCTTTTTAATTTTCACTTCATTTGCTGCTTTTGTCAGGTCTCCAAGTCACTCTGTAATAGACTGGGAGGATGTTTAATGTGATTACAACTTGGGATTTGGTTAAAGGCCTGTTTAGACACTTGAGCATTTTTCTTAAACAATAGCACCGTGATTTATTTGTTTAAAAAAGACCACCCTTTCCCAGATTACTAAAGTCTTGCTAGAGCTAGTAAGCATCTGCAGAGGTAAGAGAATCATTTGGTGTGGGAGGCTGAATATTAAAAACTCACATTTGGTAATCTGTCTGCAGAAACGGTATGACTATTCTGCCATGAGAACTGGTATGCAAAACAGGGTGAAGAGCAATTAATTGTGAGTCATGATCTGACTAATTCACCCTTGCAAACTGTTATATCCCGAGCGTTTACTGTCTGAATATGTTGCACAGGGTCTCGCAGCAATGACCAAGGATGTCATGGGCAAGTCAACAAAAATCGAAAGGACCTCGGAGTAATTACATCAGATGACCTAAAGCTGGGCAAGCAATGCGAGAAGGCAGCAAGGAAGGCTGGGGGATACTGGGAAGCACAGGCAGAGGCATCAACAGTAGAAAACAACAAGTTGTTATCTCTCTGTACAGACAGTTGGTGAGACCCCATCTGGAGTACTGCGTGCAGTTCTGGAGACCCCATCTCCATAAAGGCGTAGACAGAGTGAAGGCTGTTCAGAGGAGGGCAACCAAAATGGTGCAGGGTCTGTACCAGAAGACATACGAGGAGACACTAAAGCAGCTTAATATATATACCCTTGAGGAAAGGAGGGACAGGGGACATGATAGAAACTTTCAAGTATTTTAAGGAATTTACAAAGTCCAAGAGGTAGCATCTTTCAGAAAGAGATGTGCAAGAACAAGGGGCACAATTTGAAGATAGAGGGGGACGGCTCAGAGGTAATGTTAGAAAGTATTTTTTCACAGAGAGGGTTGTGGATGCATGGAACCGCCTTTCTGAGGAGGTTGTGGAGTCAGGAACAGTGGGAGAATTCAAGAATGCATGGAACACACATAAGGCAATTCTAGTAGGGGTAGGAGGAAGTAAGCTGTTGGTTAACTAGGATCTGCAGCTTATCCATCAGGTATGAAATGGGCAGATTAGGTGGGCCAAGCGGTCCTTATCTGCTGTCAAATTCTATGTTTCTATGTTTGAGTATCACAATATTTGTGTTTTAAAAAAAAAAAAAAAAAAATCCCAGTATAAATAGCACTATAATTTGAGCAATTTCTAATGTTAGGAAAAAGGGTGAATATCTAACTGTGGAAGAGAACTGGGAATCTTGGTCATGCAGCGGGGGTTTGTGGGGGCACACTGCCAGGCAGTTTATCACGCTATATAAGTGGTTTATAAAATGGGTAGGAAAAACATGATTGGGTGAAGGACATCGCATGACCGTGTGTTGATTTTGCTCAATGCACAGTCATCCTGGTACTGTGCCTTATCGCATATCGATACACTTACATTGTGACTTTAACACCTTAGTAGCCCTTTATATCATTGCTAAGATCCCTATTTAAAGTGCGCTCTTGTCCATCACCTACTTCAACATACTAAAATAGTTTTTAACATTAAAAAATACATATTGCTGTAACAGCTGTCGTCTGCTTGGGACAGCAGTGTAAAATGTTCAGTCACAAGCCTCTTGTCTGGAAGTTCATGGTCCTAACCATGCTGTCTCTTCAGGTGGCAATAACAGGTGCCACAGCTCCCCAAACAGCAGCAGTGTACCATTGTCCAGGCCCACCTATATTTGTGCCATATTCTTCATAGTAGAAGACCATTGTGAACCCATATATAAACACAGGTCTCTCTTAGCTGCACAGCCATCTCTGTATGTGTCTCTGTCTCTTACTCACAACACACTACACAGTCCTCTTTGTGTTTACTACAGCCTTGCGGGAGGTGGGGGCAGGCACGTGGGCAGACCCAGAGAAAAAAATTAGATGCATGTGCTTATACACCTACATGTTTTGTTTTGTTTTATTTATTTTTGTTGACCAGGAAGGAGGACTAGACAATTCTGTCTATTTTCAGCCTCGTCCCAGGGAGGGATACAGGTGGATGCCAATTGACATTGGACCAGATTAAGCTGTTGGTGGTATTTTTAGTGAATGGGGAGAATTTGGCCAGGACACCACGGGAAATTCCCATCTCTTTTCAAAGTGCCGTGGGATCTTTAACATCCATTGGGACAGGCAGATGGGACCTCGGTTTAACGTCTCATCAAAAAGGCGGCACCTCAGGAGTGCAGCACCCCCCATGCTGCACTACAGTGTCAGAATTGGGATTTAACCCAAGTGCCTGGTGTGGGAGAGAGCCCACAGTCTTCTGATCTTCCGGTCTCATATGAATGTGCAACCTGCTGAGCCACTAACACTGATACAATTTAACAATGCAAACAGTGCAGGGGTCTCAGAACTAATTGAAAAACTACAGCTATGGAAGCCATATAGGGACAAATGTCATAAGGCGAAACATAAAGCCATCAAGTTCCAGCAGGCAGAAGAACTACTTTATTAATATTGTTCATGTTTAATATTTAATTCTTAATTACATACCTTTAATAACAAATGTTTTTAAGTACAGTAACACAATCCACAGTTTGCATTATGCTAGATTATAACACGTTCTGGGTGGTTGAAGGTACTCTGCTTCACAATGCACCTGGTGCGTGCAGCAGTCTAGCATAAAACACACCAGGATATTAAATAGCTGGTATAGCACAGCAGAACATACTAACATACTAAAAGCCAGCAGAATAGGCCTGTCGGTCTTTTGTGTCTGCTTAGTTAGCCAGCCCCTAACAGGCGCTCGCTCCTCCCCTTGTCCCTGTGAGGGTCAGTCTTGGCTTCAGTACCCCCATGCATCTGTCCCACCCCTCTTAAATCCCTCCACAGTGTCTTGCTCGACTAGACTTCCGGGCAAAGCATTCCATGGCTCCACCACCCTCCTGTGAAGTAATGTCTTCTACATTCTCCCCTATAGGTTTCTCCCTCCTGCTAAGCAAAATGGGGTAATGCTAAACATTTTCAGAAGTGCTTAGCAGTAGACTGCTAACCATCTTTTGACTGAGTCCATGACACAGTATAACACAACACAACATTAATAAAACATTATGATTTTATTTTTGCTAATCAGTCTGTGGCAAGTGCTATGCATTTCACAACTGATTAGCACTTTCACATCCAAACTGCTAATCGGTGTTTTCAGCTCATTTAAAACCCTGCACGCCCTGTTGTATGTTATTGCTTACATATTGTGCTGCACGATAATCATTGTATTGGTTTAACATCAGTAGGAAACGTGATACATTATCATACCAAGTTATCCTGACATGTGTGGAAGTGACAGCTGTTACCTTAGATACAGTACATTTAAAATATTTCGAGCTGAGACGCAGAGTTGCAAAGACACTGCAGCTGCAACCCCCTTGCACCGTACTGTGCCATAGCACTGCTGGCTTAATGTCTTTGTACATACGCTCTGCCTACTCTTCCTGAATCTCTTAACACTGTACAGGGGCCCACAGTAAAAACACTGTGGGCTTCCTGTGATACTGCACCCAGGACTCCAGCCCCCTGCTCTGACCTTTTGGTGGGGCCCTCATGATTGTATGCGCTCCTGCCTTTTCCCCAAATATAATGATGATGTACTGCAGAAATGGTTTGTGAATAAAGAACTGGTCCCAAGTGTCCCCAAAGAAAGCTATGTTACTCAGTTCTGCCCCAGAAGTCAGATGATGCTCCCAAGACTTCAGTATTTATCTTCTTCTTTTTTTTTCTATACTCTGTTTTATCCTCTGGGGGCCACAGCAAGGAAGGCTCCCTTCTGCCAGCTTTCACTCTTCCCCCCACTGTCCACTGTTCCCCAGGACCCCCAGTGGCAAGGGTACACCCACAGATTACCCCTGTAGCAGGGTCAGGAGGGAGGTCCCCTCTGCCCCATAATCCACTGAAGGTCTGCTTGGTAACATGGAGGGTGGAGGCATGGCAGTGGGTATCATACGCCCCTCACTGTGCCCTTCCTTTTTCCTCCAGCTTTTCTCCCCTGCTGTTCCCTGGAGCCTCAGCAAATGCCAGCCCCCATTTGCGGCATTACCACAAGCCTCCACTCTGTGGCACTCAAGTGCTGGGAAGACTAGCCTCCCCAACCCGGAAGAGGAGAGTTGCCTGTTGGCTGCTCGATCCTACTCCCTAACCCACCCCACCCCCGGCTGATGCCTGGCGCTCAAGCTCATTCCCGAACTTGGGTGGCGGCATGGGGCGGTAGAGCCGCTTGGGCGCCTCAGCCTCTGCACCACCCGGGGCCGGCTCTAGACTTTAGTATTTCAACCCTAGATGGTGTCCAACTTTAATTAGTTAAGGAATCCAAATACCTTGGAGTTGCATCGATCGCTGTCTTGCCTTAGACTATCATACAACCAACACCATTAGAACAGTACATCAAAACTGGCATTACTGTGCTGCACCTCAAAGTATTTAGACCCGACACAAGAATCTGAACTACCCAAGGCACAGGCATGGGCCCAAAACCCATTTGGCTACAGAGCAGCATTCTTTTGGAACACTGTCCCATCCTCGGTCAGAGCTGCTCCTGCCCTTAAAGCTTTTGCTGCTAAACTGAAAGAACGCCTCAACAGTCGGTCTGTACATGCTTTGCACAATTTGTCAACCTTGTTGATCTGCAGTGCAGCGGAATGTTATCGCTTGAACCATGTCACTTTATTGTGCATCATGTATTTTATATATTTGTGTGTTGCACCACTGTTTACTTGTTCTCTTCTGTACTCGGATCATAGGAAACATAGAATTTGAGGCAGATAAGGACCGCTTGGCCCACCCAGTCTGCCCATTTCCCTACCTACTGGATAAGCTGCAGATCCTAGTTATCAGCAGCCTACTTTTTCTACCCACCCCTAGAATGGCCTTATGACTGTCCCATGCATGCTTGAATTCCACCACTGATTTTGATTCCACAACCCTCCTCCGAGAGCCATTCCATGCATCCACAACCCTCTCTGAAAAAATACTTCCTTAAATTACCTCTGGGCCGCCCCCCATCTTCAAATTATTGCCCTCTTGTTCTTGACACCTCTTTTTTGAAAGATGCTACCCTCTTGGACTTCGTTGATTCCTTGAGGTGATTGAGCGTTTCTATCATGTCCCCTTCTCCCTCCTTTCCTCGGGGCTATACATATTAAGCTCCTTTCGTCTCTCTTCACATGTCTTCCGGTGCAGACCCTGCACCATTTTAGTTACCCTCCTCTGGACAGCTTCCATCCTGTCTATGTCTTTGGAGACTGGGTCTCCAGAACTGCACACAGTACTCCAGATGGGGTCTCACCAGCTGTCTGTACAGAGGATAACAACTTCCTGTTTTCTACTGGTGATGCCTCTCCCTATGCATCCCAGTATCCCCCAGCCCTCCTTGCTGCCCTCTCACATTGCTTGCCCACCTTTAGGTCATCTGATATGACTACCCCCAGGTCCCTTTCCACTTTTGTTGTTGTTAGTATCTCACCCCCATTGTGTACTCTTCCCTTGGGTTTTGTTTCCCAGGTTGCATTACCTTGCACTTCTTAGCATTGAATCTAAGCTGCCATACATTTGACCATTCCTCTAACCTTGCCAAGTCCCTTATCATCCTTTCCACCCCACCCTGTGCATCAACTCTGTTGCAGATCTTTGTGTCATCTGCAAAGAGACATACTTTTCCTTCAGTCCCTCTGCAATGTCCTTGTAAAGACATTGAGAGGACCGAACTAATACTGAACCCTGCGGTACAACACTAGTAACCTCTCCTTTCTTCTGAGTGGACTCCATTTACTATTACTCTCTGTGTCCTATTCTCCAGCCAATTCTTTACCCAGGCTGTCATCTTGGGACCCACTCCCAGGCTGGCTAACTTGTATATTAATCTTTTGTGTGGGACTGTGTCAAATGCCTTGCTAAAGTCTAGGTAGGCCATGTCCAGAGCCCCTCCCTGATCTACTACTTTGGTCACCCAGTCAAAGAAATCTATCAGATTAGTCTGGCATGACCTTCTGGCCTCTAGATACTCAACAATTCTTTCCTTCAGAGTGATTCCATCATTTTCCCTATCACTGAAGTTAAACTAACAGGTCTGTAGTTTCCTGCTTCTGCCTTGCTCACTTTTATGAAGGGATCATTTGCCCTCCTCCAGTCCTCGGTACCACCCCATCCTCCATGATTTGTTAAAAGGGTAGTCGGTGGTGTCACTAGTTCTACCCTAGTTCTTCTAAATTCTGGGATGAATCCCATCAGAGCCCCATTGCTTTGTCCACCTTCAGTTTTAAGAGTTCTTTCAGAACCCTTTCTTCTGTAAATGGGCTGATATCAACTTCTGTATCCAGAGTGTTTCTACTGTTTGTTTTAGGTACCTCACGCCTCAAAAGACACCTAGCACCAAGCACCTACCTGGTTGTCAAAATAAATAAATAGTAATAAATAAAAATTGTATAGGGACTCAGAAGAGGCCACTGTGGAGTTTCAAGTAAGGGGCTGCTGTGAAACTGGAGCTGCTGTCGACCCTCTGTGACTCAGGCACATTGCCATGGGGCAGCCACCTTAGCCAGGTCTGCCTCCTGATGCAGCAGTTCAGGTTTGCTCCGGACCTGGATCACCTGCATGCTATTGTGGTGATCTGCCGCGTGGACCATTGGGTGGCCAGACTCTATTTAAATTGCAGTCAGGGTTGGGGGGAGGTGTTGGGTTTCGTGTGCCACAGAGGTGGGCAGGGATTACATTGTTTACTTTGGCGAGTCCTGCTCAGCCTGTGGCGACTGTCTCTATCATATGACACTTTGTGTAAGTTAGCGAGTGAAGAAGGGTCACTTCTTGGAGTTTTGCCAGCTGAAGTTGACACTTTATCACATGAAGGGCCACACAAAATGGCAGTTCCATAGTGCTGTGCAACACTTTTGCAAAGTTTAATCACTTTGACCACATCTACTGAGTAGTAGGGAAAAGGTAATAAAACAAAACCAAAAACAGATGCTGTCTCCTATCTTTGGTTATTTGTCTGTGATGTTTGTTGCGTCTTCTCATGTCCTAGATTTATATGTTGGGGTTGGGAGATATGCCCTGGCATAAGGATTCCAGTGCTTCTTACTGCCCAGAACTCAAGTCTCCAGAACTAGTAGTCAGTGGCTCCATGATGGGATTTTAAGGATTTTGAAAACTAAAGCTGTACCTCAAAACAAAAAAATGCTACCTATGTTTGCAATACAGTATGTTGTTGAAAGTTTTCACTTTTTTTCACAATATTAAGTCAGGTTGTTGTACACTAACAATAGAAAATGTAGGCAGAAAAGACTGTCGGTCCATCCAGTCTGCACTGTTGTACCCTATCATGCCCCAGGACCTAATGTCTAGTTGGTATTGCCCTCACCTCCCTCCTACTTGCCCCTGTCTTACTCCTTGCCCCTGTGTAACTGTTAAGCAGTTTACTCTGCCCCAGCCGTGTTTGAAACCATTAATGGTTCTGACACCCACCCCTCTGCTGGTAGGTTGTTCCCAGCTAAACCATGCTCTCTGTAAAGTAAAATAAAATAAACCTTTCCATCCCTCCTGGATCTTCTCCCTGCCACCGTGTCCTTGATTCACCAGTCCTGCCGAACAGTTCCTTGCAATCTACCTTCTCCATTCATTCCTTTTCGGAATTTGGAAGGTTCTATCATATCTCCCCTCTCCCTTCTAGTCTCCAGTGAGAACATGTTCAGGGCCTTAAGAAGATCATTGCAGGATCTACCCTACTGGCCCAGAATTTATTTTGGTTACCCCATCAGTACTGCTTCTAGCCTGTCTTTGTATCTTCTTAGGTGAGGGCTCCAGAACAGGGCACAGTATTCCAGATGTGAACTCATCAATTATTTATAGTGGGGCAGTTTGCCTCCTTCCACCTGCTGTCAAACCCCATGCCAAAACACCCCAGCATCTTAGTTTGCCTTGCTGTCGGCCTTGTTATCTTGGTTCGATTTACTTTAGGAGGTCACTATGATGACTCCCAGGTTCCTTTCCTCAGTGGTAGTATCCAGCTTAACCCTTCCCATCCAATATTCATTCCTGGGGTTCTTGTTCCCTATATGCATCGCTTTGCAATTTTGACATTGAATTTCAACTGCCAAATTTTAGACCACCTCTTCAATCTTTGCAAGTCCCTGTTCAGCTTCCTAACCCTTCCTCACTGTCTGCCCTGCCATAGAGCTTAATATCATCTATGAAGAGACTTACCTTACCTCGTAGTCCTTCTCCTATGTCACCGATGAGCATATTGGAAAGGACCAGTCCAGGACTGAACCTTGTGGCACCCATCTCATGACTTCTCTCCGTGACTTGAACTGCAGTTACCATGACCACCTTGTGTCTCCCCCCCACAACCACCACCACCTTCCACCCATCGAACTTGATCTTTCACTGTTCTCAGGTCTTCTAACTTCTTCTGCAACCATCTGTGTGTCAAGGGTCGATATAACTGAAACGAGATTATACATAGCAATAGTGTACTATCCATAACCAGTATGGTTTGCAGTATCTCACTGCATAATAAAGTCCATACAAACAATTTCCCTGTTAGATTCATATTTGCAAAAATAAAATAAAAGCTAAAAGAGAAGAATATATTAAAACATTACAGATGGTAAGGTGGAAGAAGGCATCATGCCTATTGAGACCACCTCCACTTCTCAGTTGTGGTATCTGCTTTGATTCTTATAAATATATCTAATTTTTCTTTAATCGGCTACTGACACCCATAGTTGGACAACTCATGGCAAGGAAGAGAAGAGAGGTATAAATTCTGGTTGTTCAGTTGCAGACAGGATACCATATTGATCTTTTCAAGGGTATCCCCATAGAGCCAAAATATATGGAACTATAAGCCGTAGGCATCAGGACCTCATGGAAAGCTTTTTTTATAAGATGAGGCTGTGCTTGTCGGTATGCCTAAATAAAGTGAGTGGTTTCTAAGTATTTTAGTTAATTTTCTCCCACCATTGAGAGTATGAACAATGAACCAGTAGAAGTGTTGTCTGTCACTGAATTTTCACAGACTGTTTTATTTTCTCATCTGGTAGCTACTGCTTCCGGAATATTATCACTAGTGCATGTTGTCACTGTATGCATCACTTATTTTGCTTATGTTGATATAGAAAATGTATTTATGGTGAAGACCGTCATGAATTGTGCATCTGTTGGTTGGGCCCTGGCCCATGATATGAAAAACTGTGACATCTGCTAGGATTTTAACCGAGATACATGGAGAGGGACAAAGCTGCTGCAGTGCACACAAGTCATCAAATCTGCTGACACCAGCTAAACTGAAAACACCCGCAGAAGACAGAGGGTCAAAATCACATTGTAAATCAATGCGGTCACTGACTAAATCATCCTTGCTGCTTGGAGTCATCTCAATCATCTTAGAGCTACAGGGTGGAAGGATCTGGCATCTCATCATCGTAAGTCGATGTTGCTCCACAAGCATTAGCAGTCCAGATCCCTGCTCTCAAAGCAGGTTGCAAGTCTACTTATTCATACTGTATTGCAGTGAAATGGGTGGATTCGACTCTACTGGGCCAGAATCCCAGCCATAATAGCTCTGATTCAGTTTCAAAGGTACTGCAGCCTCCCACTTCCACCTCTGGTCATCGTCGTCGGCGATCCCTCGATTCGAGGATGATCTCTAACATGGTTTAGGTTCACTGATGGGTCCTGAGGTGGCTCAGTAATCCAATCCTAGAGCCACAGATTAGTTTGCAGAAATTGCAGATGTTTCCATGTGGGAGAGCTGCCCGCTGGCTGGGGTTTCTTTCCCTTCCTTCCTATGCACTCTCTTTTCGGCTTGAGTGCTAGGCGTTTCTCTTGAGCAGGCCCCAGCTTGATGGAGGTTCTGGTGCCATTGAGATTGGTTGGTGGCCAGCTTGTCCCAGCTCGTGAAGTCCATATCTGTTTTCTTGAGATATGCCTTCAGTGTGTCTTTGTAGCATTTCCTTGACCACCATGGGATCTCTGGCCATGACTGAGCTGGGAGCATAAAATTTGTTTGGGGAGTTGAGGTCTGGCATCCGTACACCTTGTCCAGTCCAGCAGAATTGATGTCTGAGGATCATTGCCTCAATGCTGGTGACATTGGCCTCACGAGAACACTGGCGTTAGTGCGGTGGTCTTCCCACTTGATGTGGAGGATTTTCCAGAGACATCCAGAAGAAAGGGTTCTGAAGAACTCTTAAAACTGAAGGTGGACAAAGCAATGGGGCCTGATGGGATTCATCCCAGAATTCTAAAGAACTAAGGGTAGAACTAGTGACACCACTGACTACCCTTTTAACAAATCATGGGAGGATGGGGTGGTACCTGAGGACTGGAGGAGGGCAGATGTAATTCCCTTCACAAAAGTGGGAGCAAGGCAGAAGCAGGAAACTACAGACCTGTTAGTTTAACCTCAGTGATAGGAAAATAATGGAATCACTTCTGAAGGAAAGAATTGTCGAGTATCTAGAGGCCAGAGGGCGCGTCTTGCCACTCATTGTTTTTGATGTCTCGGATCTTCCTTTGAGCTTCTGCCTTGAACTGCTGGTATGATTCTTTCTTTTGCTGGCATGAGATGTCATCTTGCCCGTGCAGTGAGCTCTTCTTTTCCAGTTGAGCAGGTCTTGAATCTCGGTATCATTTTCATCAAACCAGTCCTGGCGATCCGGTGACATAGCCAGTAGATTCGGCACATGCCGAGTGGATGGTGGTCTTGAACTCCTTCCAGTATCTCTCAGTGTTCTCATTAGCTGCGGGCATGGCAGAGAGCCTTGCTTGGAGATGTTGCTGGAAGTCCTCTTGAACCACTGGGTCTTAAAGAGACTTGGTATTGAATTTCCTTTGCATTGATTTTGGCTGCCTTCATGTTTCTGAGTGAGCCAGATGTTCATGACAGATCTGACAAGGCGGTGGTCTGTCCAGCAGTCATCTGCTCCTCGCATGCCCTTGTGATGTAGACATCCCTTCGATCACGGGTTCTGACAAAGGCGTAGTCAAGGAGGTTCCAGTGCTTGGATGAGGGTGTCTCCAAGTAATCTTTTATACTTGTCACTCTGTCTGAAGATGGTGTTCATGATGACCAGGCCATGCTCCACAGATTTGTTCAGGAGTAGGATGCCATTGGGTTTGTCTTTCCTACCCCTCCTTCCTGATGATACCATTCAGAGATCTGAATCGCCTCAACTCTGGCGTTTAAGTCACCAAAAATTATCTTGTCTTCTTTAGGAGTGTTGGTCAGGACTCTGTCAAGATTGGAGTAGAACTGTTCCTTGACATCCTCATCAGCATTAAGTGTCGGAGCATATGCACTGATGACAGTGGTATGCTGATTGTTGCTGAGCTTAAGACAAAAGGTCATGAGGCATTCGGTTGCCAAGTGGGAGCTCTGTAAGCTGGTTGATGAGCTTGTTCTTGATGGCAAGGCCAACGCCGTGAATGCATCTGCCCATAAGAAACACAAGTCAAACCCTTGTTCATCACAGACTGCACTGACAGCCCGCTTGAACAGATCCACTACTTCTTCAAATATCTAGGGGTCACTGCTGATAGCTCACTCACCTACTACTTAACATATTGATAACGTGGCTTGAGCTGTCAACATAAGGATTGGCCTACTCCACAGGCACAAGCATAACCTCATTCCTGAGTCACTAAAAATAGCAATTTTCAGCTCTGTCATTACCATCATCGATTATGGGATGGTTGTTTATAGGCTCTGCCTCTGCTACATCCCTTCACAGGATCACTGTTGCTCTTAACAAAGCATGCAGACTCCTTACTGAGGCTGCCTGCCTCATACACATGTGATCTATATGCTCAGACTGGGTGGCTTCAGTTATTTAGCGGATCCAATATCAAACCTGTTTACTTGCCAAGAAGGCACACCTTGGTTTGCTACCCACTGGGGTCCAACAGCTCCTTAGCCCTTGTCACAGTACCCAACGTACTCACAGCTCAAGTCTTTACTGTTCTCAGATGCTGCACCACCTTTAGTCAGCAGTCTTTCATTTATAGAGCCCCTCTGGCTCAACAACCTGGGCAGGGACATCTCTGCTGAGTCAAAACTTGGCCCTTTCAAGACAAACTCCAGCTGCATCTATTAGCAAACTGTATATGTGACTGCCACCCTTGGCAGCCTTCTGCTATGTTATCATTGCACTTATACCTTTTGGCACTTTTAACACTTGGTACTTCATTTCGGTCCTACCTTGAACCTTTTCCCCTCCACCCTCGCCCTGCTTCTTCCCTGCTCGGGCATCTTCAAGCTTTCCCTGCTCCTCCTCACCTTCCCTCTTCCACCCCACCCATTCTCTTATCTCATGTCACCTGTTTTGCAACTTCTTCCCTCCTTCCCCTGCATTTCTCTCTTTACCTCTTTCCCACCCATATACTCTCTCTCTTGGGTTTTCGACAAGGCCTGCTAGTGCCCCCTCCCCTGGCTAAACACCACCTCTTCTCCCTCTACTATTAATTTGTCTTCCTCCCTCTCACTTCGCCAGCACTCCCTCTTCTCTCTGCAGTTGCTCCATTTCCTCCATCCACCTAACCCTGCCCTCAACTCTCCATCACCATTAACTCCTGTGCAACTCTGCTCCACCTCCCGTGCAACTCTGCTCCACCTCCGTGCAACTCTGCTCCTTCTCCCTCTTGTTTCTCCCATCCCCACCTTACACCCCATTACTTTCTCACCTAGATTTTGACAAGGCCTCCCAGGCTGCCCTCTTCTAGCCCACTCTACTGCTATATTGAGTAACATTCAGTGCTATTTTGATTGCTTTCAGTGTATTAGTTTTTTTAAAGTATATTCTTGATGTCCCTATTTACTTATCTATTGTTTACCTTGTTTTGTTTTTGTACTACTGACGTGGAACCTTTGTAAATGAGTTATATTGCTCAAAGGTGTTGTAATCCAAGACTCAAATAAAAATAAATAAAAAATGAATCCAGCCCTTGCACTGGCCTTCCTTCCTGGGATGAGGGGCCTCCAGACTTGATGGCTCAGGTGGCCTTGGTGGCTTGCAGTGACCAGGTTTCAGCCTGTGTTAGCCTCTTGCAGCTCACAGTGGGCTCCATATTAAGCTTTTCCCAGCTCGTCTGCATGTGAGGATCTCTCAGTGGTTACTGCAAGTTCAGTGGTCCCAGGCCTCATAGCCACTGGATCACCCAAGTGTGGTTGCGACTCTTATGGGATGCCCTACTGTGGTGGAAAAACAAGAACCACTTGCTGGTAGGTTCTTCTTTTCTGCAACCTCAACTCGGGTAATCCTCACCTTGGACACCGCCAGCCTGGGGTGGGGTGTCCACTTAGTTCAGGATATCAGAATAACCGGATAGTAGCTCTGTGCTATGATTTGCTGAGAGGGATCTTTTCAATATAATGTGCAATATATTTCAACATACGCTGCATAATTTTCAGTATAATATAATAATGTACTGCCAATGCCTTCCCAGGTAACCCTTACCTCTGTGCTCTTGTGCAGAGCTTTCTTGATCTTTTAATTCAATATTATTTCAGATACTATTTTAAAGCAAAATCTGTTACACATAGTAAAAAAAAGCTTGTTACAAGGCAAGAAGACAATATTATTTCATTGAAATAGAAAATACTTATTCTGCCTTCTAGCATTGTAGTAAGTTATTATTTTATTCGCTAAAAATGCAACCAACCACGTTCAGTATGTCCGTGTCCATCTGTATGTCCTTTCCCTGGGACAAGGCTAAAAATAAGGCAGAGCTGCCTAGCCCTCCTTTCTAAGCAACACAAAACTACATAAATAAAATCTTTATATGTGTGAAACTGCTTTTGCTGTGTTTCTAAATTCAATGATACGCACATAGGCACAAACAAATTTTGCAAAGTTCCATTTTCGCCCAACAATTGCTAGCTCAAAAGGTCCCAAGTTACAACTACATGGGCCTATAGTTAGAGGACATCGGAAGTGGGATCACCATTTAAAGCTTTAGGGAAAAAAGGTAACTGCTACAATAAGTTTATTGTATAGAAACAGATTATAGTTTTCATCAGATATGAGATGGAAAATAGTACAGACCATGATGCTGCCTCTGATTATGGTCTGTGCTGGCCTAATGAGAACTCACTCCCTGAGAATGGAGGCGGTTGTATTGGTAGCGGCTTGTTCTGTCTTGCTTGCTCAAGGCAAATGCAGCACTGCTTTCTACTTAAAGAACCCCCGACCCCACTGGGAAAATTGAACTATGTAAGATTTGAACACAATGCGGTTTATATTTCATATGTTTTCTGTAATTCTTTCCACTTTTTCTTTATTACTGAGGACAGCCGCATGAACACAAAGCAAGTTTCCGCTAGACTTTATCTGCTTTGGCGGCCTGTCTACACCTGATGTCTTAATTCATTGTTTGTGACATCATTTTCCCCACAGAACAGATTGTGATGTCACAAATAGAATTGTGATGTTCGGTGTACACGGCAGCCAGAGCAGATGGGGATGAAATCTTGTTGCCGTGCGAACATCCTCAGTAATTAAGACATAATGGGACAACTACAGAAATAACATATGAAATATAAGCTGACTAATATCTGAACATTACATTTTGTTCAAAGTTGCCTCTCTGACATCGGTGCCTCTTCGCAGCTCTTCACTGGTTGCTACGGGGCAAGTAAGACAGCAGCACACAGGTGTTGGCGCATACTCGGTATACACATTTGCACTGGTGGATTCAGGAACAGTGCGGTGCTGGGGTGGCATGCATAGTTGATATGCAGTTTGTAAAAAAAATCCTATATAGTGACTGCTATTATCATTTGCATTACAGTTTTGACAGAAAATACAAATGTAATCTATAGTTTTGAATGTAAACTTTTATGCGATCAGTAAAGCAGACTTCTTCAACAAAGTGAAATGCAGCCACAGCAAGCAAGTTAAGTTACTATTGGAGGGTGCAGCCGCCCTTCACCAACCCCTAGATCCACTGTACAGTTTTTAGGACTTGTCCCAAACCACATGCCTTTTGTTACCATTGACTTTCCTATCTAGGTATCTTAGTTAGTGTGGACCACTGAGTTGTTTCTGTATCTGTTTACACATCTGTTGTTTAGCACATAGATATGAGAACCACCTGTTTATAGAGATAAGATGAGTAATCTGACAACAGTCTGATTTGCTATGTATCATGAGAGCAGCAGATGGGGAGATTGTGTACACTTTTACAGCTGATGTGGGCGAGCCCTGCAGATGTCTTATGATCACAGTAGAGTAAAGGGCCTACCAGATACTGAACAGACTTGTAAATAGTGGAGATGAATGGCAATCACTGTGTTCCACCCACTATTTTGTCCGCCTGTCGCTGGTGGAACACGGCATTGTTCGCCATGTCCAGGATGGCTACCAGAGTTGTCTGCGCATACGCGACTCGTGCATCCGTACTGAACTCCGGCAGCAAAGTGGCACAGTCTGCCATGTCTAAGATGGCCACTGGAGCTCAGTGTGGATGGAAGTTGTTGCACATGAGTAGGGAACTCCAGCAGCCATCTTGGACATGGTGGACAGTGCCATGTTACACTGGCGACTTCGACTTCAGCTGTACTGGCTCTGGCCAGAGTTTGTTTTAATAGGGGTAGCAGTTCAATGGAGAGTGTATACAAAATGGGACATTTATGGTTACACAACTGACTGCATATATTAACTTTTATGTGGAAGTATGTTAAACAAAAGGTTCTACTGTATTTTTTTTATTTTTGGTTTTAAAATTTTTATTGTGATACAGTATACATTAATTAAAATCAGTTTGCATTTCAGGAATATATATTTACATCAGTTATATTGTACATCTTCAATGCATTAATTTCAATGAAAATGAAAAATCATGAAGGGAGGGTTCAACCTTTATTCGATTTCCATTTGGGGCAGCTGATTACTATTATTGTCGTTATCTTCCCTTGGTGGCCTTTCCTTTACAGCTGTCTTTCCCCTTCTCCCTTGTCTTCTACTTTCCTTGTGTTCTTGTATTAGAGGGAAGGAGCTTCTGTTATTTACCCCATCTTAATGGTGGTGGTGGGGGAGATCATCCCCTGCAGCTCTTTCAGTCTTGGAGTCTCTCACTCCTCAGCAGGTTCTCTTTATAGTACCTATTTGCTTTGTGGCGCTTTCACTGCTTAACACTCCTCAAATTTGCCTATCGTGGAGTGAAATCTGGGCTGAATTCTGATGTGTATAGTGCCCACTTCTGCCATTTAGTTATGAATTGGTCCTCCCTGTCTTGTATCTTAGCATGAAACCTCTCTGTGTAATATATTTCATTCATGATGTTATGCCATGTCTCAATTGTAGGGATTCTGTAATCATCCAGTTTCTAGTGATTGCCTCTTTGGCTATTAAGATATACATCCATATGAAGGGCAAGGAGAAATTCTCATGTTTCTAGGAGGGATAGAGATCAGGGCCAGTTGGGGTAAGGTTCAGGGTGTCCTTCCAAGCTTCCACTTGTTCTAGGACTTGCTCCTGAACTTCTGAGTGTCTGGGCAAAAACAAACTGTGTGGCTTTGATTAGCCAGTGCTTGTCCACATTTTCTCCAACAGTCTCCATACTGACTAGGCATGTATTTGGCTAGTATTGCCAGGGTCCTAAAATATGTGTATTTGTTGTTTCCACGTAATTCCCTTTAGTATGTGGAGGATGTTATTGTTATAGCTGGTAGAGCAAATTTTAACCATGTATCCATATCCAGGTTAATATTTAATTCTTTATTCCAGCTATTCAGTATTGTTTCAGTATTATCTCGCATTTTACTGTAAAGCCTTATATATATTTCCAATAAGTGTGGCCACACTGAGCCTCTCTAGTGTCTGTTGTTAAGGTAATCAATAACAGCGTTGGAGAGGATTTTTAGTAAGATGCTTATACTTGTGGTACAGAGTGCGTATGGACCTGCAGGTATCTGTAATGTTCACTACCAACAAACTGATGTATGGTTTTGTAATGTTTCAAATGATACTATCCCCAAGTCATCTAAAACTTGGTGTATGTATGCCAGGCTGTTTTTGTCTAGTGTATGTTTCTGATTTGTTTTGTTACCGTTCTTAAAATGTGGATTAAGGTCAGCAAAAGTTTTAAATCTAATGTTCAAGAGTAAGTTCTCAAGTAGGTTAACAATCCTTTTCATTTAAAGGAAAACTGTGATAATCTAAGCAGACCCACCCCAGCTTTGGCCCCAATTTAGCTTTTGGCAATAGAAAGCCTTTTTTTTTTTTTTTTTTACTGTTCTGACACAGAAATCTTTTATTTTTAAAGTCAACTTCCTAAATATGGTGGATGGTGCGTGCTCCATTTCATCAAAGCTGTGGCTCACACTGCAGCCTAATACATCTGTATTAGGGCTAGCAGTCGCGTGCCGCATCTTCGGATGAAATGGAGCCGGCACCATCCACCATCTTTAGGAGTGTGGACTTTAAAAATAAAGATTTCTATAAATTGAAATATTTAAAAAAAAAAAAAAGACCATTTCATGGCCAGAAAGCTAAATCGGGGATAAAGCTGGGGGTGGGTCTATTAGATTATCAGAGTTTTCCTTTAAAGGTCCAAGGCTATGGAACATCCTCCTCAGTGTCATGTGTTAACATCAATAACCTGCCATCACTGTGTACTTTAAAGCACTGATTTTAAAACGGTCAAGTATACTGTGATTCTTGTGTGAACTTTTAAACTTGGATGTCTTGTAATCTATTATTGACAGTTAGTAGAACCTATATCTAAGAACATTATTTTTGACTATATTGTAATAAATTCTATTTATTTATTTATTTGAATTTTGGTGACCGGGTAAGTCCACTGAGACAATTGCAGTCCCTTTTCAGGGGCGACCTGGAAGGATAGAGAACAAAGCAGTACAAGAATAGAAATAAGTTATACAAGGCACAGAAACAAGGATGCTGTTAAATATGCAGAACAAGGTATAGAAACATATGATGCAGAGCACCGGTAAGGCAATATCAAATAAAACATTCTATACAGCAACCTCAAACCCTAAAGGCAGTATGGTGCAGAGTAAGCGTATCAGCGTGCTGAGGCTAGCTACGAAAGGTTAAGTTTAAGAACACAACACATTTTATACAAAGTACAGGCAGGTATTTACATATATACAAATTACGCCTGACAGACAGAGCATCCAAATAGGACAGTCTCTATACGGTACTTTTGCATTGATTTTTAGTTGGATGTTTCAGGAGGCCGTTGTGAATGAGCTTTTGTTCAGTTGGATGATAATCACTCATTCCTGTTTTAAATTAAAACAACTTGAACTGAATAAATGTATTTTATAAATTAACCTTTGTTTTATGGAATTTATCGGGAGCTAATCTGTTTGAGGATTTGTATTTTAAAGTTGAAACTGAAAAATTAGTCACTCGGTAGCGCAGCCACAGTGTTGCTGCTTGCTATGCTGGGGACCCGGGTTCAGGAACTGACTTGAGTCAGTTGGGGGCCAGCTGGGTAAGAGAAGATTGAGCATTACAAGAACAGCTGTCCTTCCAGAGACCACTGTTTCACTGATTGCCACCTCACTGGAATTGCATGCCAGCACCCACAGGGGAAAAATTGGCGATGAAAAGCCCACTCTGCTGGAGTCAGTGCCAGCATTCCTGTGAGCTCATGCATGATCAGTGCTGGGACCGGTCCTCTTTAATATCTTTGTAAGTGACATTGCAGAGGAGCTGGAAGAAGCTCTGCCTCTTTGCAGATGACACCAAAGCCTGCAATAGGGTAGACACTTCAGGGGGTGGGAGGTGGAGAGTATGAACAGAGACTTGAGAACTCGAAAGTGGTCAAGGGTATGGTAACTGGGCGTCAGTGTGAAAAAGTGCAGAGTAATGCATTTGGGGTGCAGAAACCCAGGGACAGAGTACAAAATGGGTGGAGTGGTACTGACAACCACCAAGCGAGGAAAGAGACCTGGGGGTAATCGTATTGGATGACCTAAAGGTGTCCAAGCAGTGCAACAAGGCAGCTGGGAGGGCCAGTGGGAGCTAGGGTGCATAGGAGTGTATCATCAGCAGAAAGAGGGAGGTGGGATTGTCTCTGTAAGATCGCTGGTAACACCCTGCCTAGAGTACTGTGTCGGTTCTGGAGACCACATCTCCGGAAGGGCATAGACAGAGTGGAGGCAGTCCAGAGGAAGGCAATTAAAATGGTGCAGAGTCTGCATCAGAAGCCCTATGAGGAGATTTGGGACCTAAATACCTACATCCTGGAATGGGGGATATGATAGAGACTTTTAAATACCTCACGGGACTAAATAAGGTACAGGGGTATTCTTCTGAAAAAAGCGTGCTCGAGGACAAGGGGCATGATAAGCTGGGGGTAGATTCTGGAGAGCTGCAGAAAGTACTTCTTCATAGAAAGAGTGGTGGATTCTTGGAGCAGTTTTCCAGTGGAGGTGTTGAGGGCAAAACAGAGGTAGGGCTCAAGAATGCATGGGATAGGCATAAGAGAAACTTAGGAAAGGGAAATGGGGGTGAATGGGCGGAGATCAAGTAGGATTTGTGGTAATACTATAGGCAGGAAAAATGGGCACACTAGGTGTACCAAGTGGTCCATATGTGCCGACAATTCTATATTTCTTTGTGAACAAAAACATGGCAGGCCACCGCCACTGCTGTGGTCCTGGCTAAGTGCTGAATAATCAGTAATCTCACGAGAATGTGGGTGGACGGGCCTAGGGCACTGCCTTCAGCAGGAAGGAGCAAACCGGGGCTGGAGGGAAAAATGAAAATCCTTCTGTGGTTGAATGAGCATCCAGTTCCATGATAGCAGAACTAGACTGGGTCATGCGATTTCTTTATTTTAAATTCTATCAAGAGGCGTACTGCTGCATTTTGCACAGACTGTGCTCTGAGAGACCTGCACAAAACTAGTTGCAAAAGTCAATATTCCAGTCACTAAATCAGAATATTGTAAACTATTCTGCTGCCACGAGCAACTGTATAGATGAAAAAGTGGGAGGTAGGAAGAAAAAGGATGTTGGTTAACTAGGATCTGCAGCTTATCCTGTAGGTAGGAAATGGGCAGACTGGGTGGGCCAAGCAGTCCTTATCTGCCATCAAAGTCTATGTTTCTGTGTTTCTATGTAAGTGTTGCTAGATGATGAATATTTAAACATGCCCCCATTTTATTAAAACATTTTCAAGATTTGGAGTTCATACATAGCAATACAGTCACAGAATTAATATGACATGAACAACATTGATTAGAATGATCAGTGTTCATGCTTGAGTACATTACTGGAACTTTAGTACTGGTGTACAGCTACTTAATTTTAGCAATAAATATCCAAAGTTTACAGTTTTGGAGTCTCTCACATCATCACAGAATCCTAGGCCCCAGGATTCTCCCAGTCTCGCAGCTCCTTTAGTAGTGGGAACTGAGTAGGGGAGCAGACCTATCCCCTCTCCCGATGTAGTACTTCCCTTCCTAGGTGGATTCCTGTGACCAGAGCTGACCTGGAACCCTCTGGGGCTGGACAGGGAGCTCTGGGGTGCTTGCTTATTCAGAGTAAATGGGATATTGGATTTGTTATGGCCTCGTGGCTCTTCAGGGAATAGGCCTGGTTCCATGGTGTTCAGAAAGGGCTGCCAAATGTGCTCGAACACTTGCATCTGGCCACTCGCTCTGTATTGAGCTCTTTCTTTCTTTAAGCAGTCCAGTGGGTTATTGGCCCATTGTACAGTAGTAGGGACTGCAGTACTCATCCAGTTCTGTACAATCTGTTTTAGTATTGATTAATACAAGCCCCCATATGGGGCATTCCCTGGAGAGTTTGTGAGCCCCCCTATGATTCAAGTGGTGAGAAAGGCAGGGGTGCATTTGGACCTTCTCCGTGATTTGATGGATAGCCCACCAGAAGTTCCTGACTCCTGGGCAGCCAAGGCCAAGGGCAGTGTTGCATTCAGGGCAGCTGATCCACTTCCACCTTCTTCTCACACAGTCTGCTGAGGGTGAAGCAGATCCTGCACATAAAGTTATACTGGGTCTGTCTTAGTTAATTCATTTTCCCCTGGGTGGATTGCTCTGTGTCAGTTCTCTTCACATACAGATATCCAGACCTCTTGCCCAGCAGGTTTTATTTTTTGGTGGGTCTAGGAGATTCCTGAGCAGCAGTCTATAATGTGCGAGAGGATTTGATCACAGGCTGGGGTTTATATGTAATGAATTCGGTGAGGGGAAAACTCGGGGCACTTGCCCTCTGAAAGCTTCACTGTTTCTAGTTGTGCCTGTAACTGAAAATAGCAGTGCAACGTAAAATAAGTTATTCCAAAAGCACATTTTCTGCTATGGTTATGAAAACTATTGGTAGAACTGTTGGTTTGGGTTTCCTGGATGCTTTCTGTGTTGTGTACTGTACATCTGCATTTTGTTTGGATTCTTACCCTCCTCATGTCCTCGGTATTATTTCTGTGCACAAATTAGGAGACCATCTTTGTTTGTTGAGAAATAATTATTTTAAAACTTTCATAAAATTCTTAAATAAAACTGAAAATTTTACCATCAAAATAAACTGGAAGACATCTGGTATCGATTTTAGGAAGAAAAAGGTGGGATCAAAGTTTAGCCCATTTTCATTGCAGTGCTGCTTTAAGGTGAGACAAAAAAGCTACCTGAGCTGAAGCCTGATTCCTCTTCAGCTGTAAAAATCTTTTAGGGTGTTGCCTGATAGTGTATTCATGCCTATGCAAGGCCCGTTTTCCCCAGGCTAAGAGACCCTGGTGCAGGAAGACATTGTAGCCCCTGCCCGCTAGAGTGCCAGCTGCAAGCTCGTCTTATGGAAGAGACCTGTTGATTGGGCAATGAGTTTCTCAACAGACATCCAAGCTTTAACTGTAACTTGAATGAAGGGGTTTTAAAGTTCCCTAGTGACCTGATAAAGCCTGGGGCTTAGCATCCCCTCCATCAGGGGCCTCCCGGCATCATCTCCTCCATCCCCAGACAGCTTGAGGGGTTGCTTTTCCCAGCTCCTCCAGGTATGCCAACTGTGAGGCTAGAAAGTAGAGATAGAGGTTCAAGAGGGCCCAGGCCACCTTGCTTCTGACTCCCTGCACAGTCTTGACACTTACCGTGCAGGTTTATGTCACTATATGAAGGCATTGAAGCACCCACTAAGATGAGTGTGCAGTCCATTGGGGATTTGCTTGGGGTGCCTGGTAAAGGTAGAGGAGTTTGGGCGTATGCATATTTTTATGCTATTAATTCTCCTAATGTGGACAAAGGAGTGCATTCTGGCCCTATGTCATGCTTTTATATTTTTAAGGAGTTGGCCTCAAAGAGGTTTGGGACTCTACTAGGGATTACAAGAACAGGATTATTCAGGAATGGACCTGGGCCGTTGGGGTTGGCAGGGAGGAGGGGTTTGAGCATCTGGAGGACTGCTCTCCTGTCCTGGGGTGGGTTGCAGGAGTTACCAGCTCTGTAGTGGCCTCTGGTGGAGATTGGAGGAAGCACAAGAGCAAGGGACATCGTGGGAGGCGGGATGACGGCAGACTCCAGTGACAGAGGAGTGGAGGAAGCGGGCGCGATTAATCATTGCACACAGCGTCCTGAGGAGGAAAACTATGCTAAAACCCCAGAGGACCAAGGAGGTGATGGAGATCTCAGACCAAGGCCCACATCCCATTGCCGGACCAACCCTCCACCGACTCACTCGAGTTTCTCTACCCAGCCCAGGGACCTTTCCTCTAGTCACAGAAAAGCCTGCCAGGTAGGTGGGGTGCACCTCTCCCGGGGTGATCCTGGGGCTGAACGAGTCCATGGATCCGGGCAGGGTGCTCAGTAATGTGCCTCCTGGGAGGGTGCTTTCAGGCTGGGAGTAGAGGCCAGGGGTTGAGTGGGTTAGAGGCCGGGGTTGAGTGGGTACTCCTGAGAGATGCCCTGGCCGCTGGAGAAGAAATAGGAGCGCACCAAAAAAAAGAGGTGTGCAAAACTACAGTCAATAAATGGATCTGTTCACACCATGGGAAGGGGGAAGGCAAGTGTGGTACAGAGGAAATGGTAGAGTACAATAGTATCAGTGAGTAAAAGCAACAAGACACGTAGACAGTGTGCAGAATTCAAAAGGGTCAAAGGTGTGCAAAACAGCATTAAATAAGACAACTTGTAGCTGATATCAGCGCAGGCTGATGGTATAGCAACATGTGAGAGTATCAAAAGCAGCTCCTAAATCTTGCATCATCAAAGCTGTCAGCATCGGAGTTCACTAGCAACCTGTTCATTACTCTCAGATTCTTTGCAGGAGTTGCAGATTGCATGGAAACGTGTTTGGAATTTTTTTAAAGTTCCACATTTAAGTGACTTCACAGTAAGCTGTATTGCCACGTAGTGTACATAGTTTAGCATGAAGGAAGGATTGAGATGGGTTGGGAATTTGGAAGAATTTCTGGATTTAGGATTTTCACCCCCAAATTCAGAACAAATTCTGATATTTTCAATGCGTACTTGTACATGATCCTTCATAAAATAACAAATGTGTCTTTGTAAAGTGAAATATTAGTGCTCTATCAGGACACTGACCCATAATTTTATAGTGAAAAATCCATATGTAATATGTAGGCTTCAGTTGAGAGTATTTTGCACTGGGGACAGTGCTTCTGTTTAAGACCTGTGTACACAGAACTGGGCAAGGCTCTGGAACCCAGTTATCTGATTCTCTTGTTGTAAAATTAAGGAAATGAACGAGCTGATAATCAGCTGAGCCATTCCTTCACTATGCTCTCTGCGATATCAGAGCTTGCATTTGTAGCAGGCTGTGAATTTTACACTAAGCTGGTCTCTTTATAGAGATACAGGTTCTGAAAATCAGTATTGGCGGCAGATATATTTTTTTTCAGAATAGATTGTAGAGATGTCTTTCTTTTCACCCTCTGTCTGTTTATCCTCATTTTTTTTTTTATTAGTCCCCTACTGCCTTTCACTGGCAGCTTCGCTACATTGGCTCCCATCATGATGCAGGGCCACATTCAAGCCATAGGGACTGAATACAGGGAGGCAAAAGAGCCGGCTGGGTGGAGGGGCGGTAGAAAGGATGAGGGACATGGAAGGAAATGGAGGAAAAGGAGGTCAGAGTGCTCCTGTTGGGTGATTCTATGATCAGGGGTATCAAATGGGATAGGGAGGAGAAGCCTGGCCAGTTAGAACAAGATGCTTCCCTGGACTAGCGGTTAAGCACGAGTATATCAGCTGGCAAAGGACTGTGGGGTTCCCCAGACATACTGGTCACCTGGTACAAATGACATTGAGGAAATAGCGAGCTAGAGATACAGGCAAGATTCAGGGGAGCTGCCAGGGTCTGTCATGACATAGGATGCACAGTTTCCTTCTCAGAAATCCTGCCAGTGCCAAGGGCTAGTGGGGAACACAAAAGAAAAATTAGGAGATAAACCAGTGGCTCAGGGAGTGGTGTGAGGCCAGAGGGTATGGGTTGATGGGGGATTGGGGAGACCTGGGAGGATAAGGAGCTGTATGCTAGATAGACTCCATCTCAATTTGGAGGAGGAATCCTTAAGTTGAAAATAGAGGGTTCATTGGTGAAAAGTGGGTTTAAACTTGTGAAGGGGAGGGATGGGAGAAAAGGCTGTCAAGGGGTGCCGATAAGGAGAGACTCTGTCTCCACCCCCTGGGGAGATGAGGATTGCAGGAAAAGGCCGACTGGTAAAGTGCAGACCAGGAAAACAGAATCTCCATAGGAACATGAGCAGGGAAATGGAAGTATAGGGAAAGGGGTGGAAGGTAGTCCTGCTAAATACCAGGAGCTTGGGAAATAAAATGCCTGAGCTCCAGGCGATGCTAACTGAGGGAGCAGTAGATGTGGCAGCGGTCACTGAGACCTGGGCCACTGCAGGACACGACTGGGACCTGAACCTGGAGGGTTACACTATGTTCCAGGAAGGACAGGAGTTGAAGGGAGGAGGGTAGCAATGATAGTCAAAAACTGCATTGGAATAGGGGAGTAGAGGACGGAGGAACCGTGGAAGCAATTTTAGGTCACCTGATAACAAGGGGGCAAGAGAGTAAAAATAGGAGTGGTGTATAGACCCACTGCCCTGGTGGAGGAGCTGGAGGAGAGTCTGGTGGCAGATGTTGGGAGACACTGCAGACTGGGCAGAGGAATGGTGGTGGTGTTGGGGACTTAAACATGCCAGGAACAGACTGGGAGACTATGACATCTTCTGTGACCAGGAAACAGAGGTTGTTGGATGTCTTTCAAGGCGTTCCTAACTCAGCAGGTGGGGGAACCAACCAGGGCGCTTGGTACTGGATGTGGTCCTTGCAGGCAGTGACCAGATTAGGGGCCTGGAGGTAAGGGACCCATTGGCGGGGAATGACCATGCCACGGTCTGGTTCTGCCTGGACCTAGGAGGGCTAGAAAGCTGCACAAAGATGGAGGTAACTGACTTCAGGAAACGCATTTTAAGGAAATGGAAGGATTCTTAAGGAGCATTTGGATGGGATTGGGTCAGACATGGACGCTGATAGTAGGTGGGAAATCATCAGAAGAGGGCTGCAAGATGCTACCAGCATCTGTGCAAGAGTAAGACAAAAATCGGTGGGGCCGAAAAACCCTGCTGGTGGACCAGGGAGGTCCAGGAGGTGGTGCAGGAAAGAAGGCAGCCTATAGGCAATTCAAGTGCTCAAGAAGTGAAAGGGATCGAGGGAGTATGAGCTGATGGCTAGAAGGGCCACTAGGGTGGTGAGGGCTAAGGCAAGGAAGGAGCAGAACCTGGCCAGGGAAATTTAGGCGAGGGAACAAGGGTTCTTTAGATACGCTAGGGGAAAACGAAGGGTGAAGGGGCAGATTAGCAGGATTAAATCAGGGGAGAGATGGGCACAGACCGGGGAGCAGGCTGAGGTACTAAATGAGTACTTCACCTCAGTTTTCACCAAGGAAAATGGGGTGCTGCATCATACATGGGAGAGACAGAGATACTGAGGAGGGACCCTTACCGTGGGCGGGTCTGGGGAGGGGAGGCATCACTGGCAGGAGGGGAAGGGCTAAGCAGGGAGAAGAGGTACTGAAGTGGAAATCACAGCAGAGAGAGTGAGGAAGCCCTCAGCCCCTTTAAGACGGAGAAAGCACCGGGCTGGATAAATTACATCCCAGAGTGCTGAAGGAACTTGCAGATGTCCGGCGAAACCCCTGGTGGAGCTTTTCACCATCTCTCTGAGGACAGGGTGGGTGCCCCAGGACTGGAAGGTGGCGCATGGTGCCTATCCACAAGGGGGATCAAGGAGGTGGCAGAGAACTACAGGCCTGTCAGCCTGACATCGGTGGTGGGCAAGGTGATGGAGGGCATTGTCAAGGAGAGGCTAGGGGGACCTGGAAAAATCAGGGTGCCTGGACGATGACAAGCATGGATTCATCTCAGGGAAATCGTGTCAGACAAACCTTGTGGAGTTCTATGACTGGGTGACGAGTGTCTTGGACCTTGGTAGACCAGTGGACGTCCTCTTCTAGACTTCAGCAAGGCATTTGACTCTGTTCCTCACATGGGCCTGTTGGATAAGCTGGGAGAAATGGGGTGGGAACCAGATGATCAGATGGATAGGCAACTGGCTCCAGGACCGGACCCAGAGGGTCGTAGTTGGTGGGATAGTCTCATCCCCAAAGAGGGTCATTAGTGGGGTCCCACAGGGATCAGTCCTTGGGCCTCTCCTGTTTAATGCCTCGTCTCTGACATAAGGACAGGAATCAGAAGTGAGATGAGTCTCTTTGCGGATGACTCAAAACTGGGGGTGGATGGGGAGGAGGGAGGTGGCCTACAGGGGGACCTGAGGCTCTGGAAAGATGGTCTAGAAAGTGGAAGCTGAGGTTCAATGCAGGGAAATGCAAGGTACTCCACCTGGGTGCCAGAAGCCCGGCCAAGTGTACACCCTGGGGAGAATGCTACACTCGATGGCTGAGAGGGACCTGGGGTGGTGGTGGATGTCAAAATGAACAACTCGGAGACTTGTAGGAGGGCAGCAGCCAACAGGATGCTGGGATGCATCACTAGGGATCACCTCAGAAGGAGGGAAGTGATGCTCCTCTGTATAACTGCTTGGTGAGGCCACACCTTGGAGTACTGTGTGCAGTTTTGGAGGCCACACTTAAAGAGGGACATTAAACTCCTGGAGAGGGTCCAGAGGAGGGCAACCAAAATGATTTGGGGCTTGGGGGACAGGACCTATGAGGAGAGGCTCAAGAGCTAAATATGTACACATTGGAAGAGAGAAGGGACCGGGGGACATGATAGAGGTCTTCAAGTACATGAAGAGGGTAAATAGGGAGGAACAGTCAGGGTGCTTAAGGAAGGGGAGGGGGCCACTAGAGGGCATGGGTGGAAGCTGGAGGGGAAGATTCAGGGGAGAAAGGAGGAGGTGCTACTTCACTGAGAGGGTGGTGGAGCCATGGAATGCACTGCCTAGGGGGCTGGTGGAGGCAGAGGCGGTGGAGGGGTTCAAGAGAGGCTGGGACAGGTACAGGGAAGGGTTCTGGAAGCAAAATCCAATGCAGCAAGAATATCCGAACTGGGAAGGAGAAGCCAGAGAAGGCGAGGGCAGCAAGGTCAGCACCCAGGGTGGGGCTGACCAATCGAGCAGACTCGAGAGACCGTTAGGGCCTATTCTGCTGGCATTTTAGTATGTTAGTAAAAGAAGGATATCATGTAACCCCAGCAGCAATTCTTTTGTATACCAGCAGGTACCATCTTTGGTGGTCAGAATGAGTGGGCACAACTCCACATCCAGCACTTTCTTTGCAGTACTCACTGCCTTTTTTTTTTTTTTGAAAAGAGTGATACAGTTCTACTTCTGAAAATCATTAACTGTGATCTGGTGGCCTCTGATCACACGATCGTGGTTTAAGTGATAATTTGCTAGTTGGGTCATTAGAGCCAAGGCTGTGTGTGGGTGTTGATGTGCAAAATGTGCTCACTGCAAATTCGGTCTCATCTCTACCAGCCTCTCATTGCTTGTAAGATGCTTTGGGATAGACTTGTATGAAAAGCACTATATAAGTGCTGATTCTTCTACTTCTTATATGAGGGAGTAATATGGTTTCTAGTGAATAAAGTATAAGGCCAAAGAGACCATCGCATTATGGAAAATCAACTGACTAGTGTATTTGCGAAAGAATAAAGTGTGTATCCCTGGCTTCTGATTGGAGGAGAGGGTCCACATGTAGTATAATGGAGCACAGCCTGCAATGAGGCACTTTTTGTCTTCCAAGGTTTTTCTTCACTACAAAATCATGGTATTCTAATTGTACAAGCACAGTTTATCAATCCAGAGTCTGTGGGTTGTGCCTTACTAAACCGCTTGACAGTGCGTTGAAAACACAAGGCAACCCACCCTGTATCTTGGGTTAACAGAGCAGAACCCCAAACCCTGCTGTACGTTACTGCTTACATAATATATGATTGTAAGTACAAGAGAAGGTAAAGGTACAATACTGGCAGCATCATTCCTTGTATTATGTGTAACTACTGTGAGGATACTCCCTCTTACTCTAGGCACCAGGCTTGTACACCACTGGGATCCTCGCTCTCTTGGGTAGGATGATGACTTATCACAACACGTTCTTATCATTCTGTTAAGTTTTACAAGTACCTCTTTGTCTCTGCTGGTCAGGTGCCATCCTCTATTAAAAGCCTCTGGCAACGGTAGCTTCTCCCCTGCCACTGAAAAGGGAAGCGCAGAGTGCAAGCAGCACTCAGCCAGGACAAAAGGTTACTTATCAAACTTTGTAGAATGATCAGAATAATGAATACTGATTGTTCTAAAAGAAAGTCAAGGCATCTATTGTACCTGCAGCTTTATTACTGCACCATAGATGGTGCTCCTGATGCAGAGAAAACAGCCCAAGTTTGGGTGATTGAACTTGTAACTCACTTTTGAGCACTATTAACATACTTGATCCTTTTTTTTTGTGTATTCTATTTTTCCGCCCCCATACCGCTGGTCCTCCACTCCTTCGGGCTCTATAAGCTCCCCCACAGCCCCACTGACCTTACCCAGCCCTCCTCTGATCCTCATGTTGCAGCCGACTCCCGGATGTCCCGGCGTATCCTTGTGACGGGTCCCTCTCCTCCGAGGGGAAGGCACCGGGGAAGAGGATGACCCCAGCACATACTCCTAGGGTCCGGGATTGCTGAGGAACAGGAGGCCCTGGAAGGTGCTGGAGGCCCTCAGGGAGCAGCGAGATGTCATCCAGAGGCCAGCGGCGATTTCCTCATTTTCTTGAGGTGCGACGTCCGGACGCCAAGGCAAGAGCCAACATCTGTCACGCACCACCCAGCAAATGATCCTGACGTGTTGCTCTACCCTGACTCTCCACCAGCGGTTGCTCAACACCAGGTCGCAACCCTTCCCTCCCTGAAGACAGCGAGCAGTCGTGGATGCTCAAGCTGCCTTCCCCCAGCTGGCCCTCCAGTGACCTGAGCTCGTTCTCGAACCCGGTCGCTGGCATCACAAGCGAAATCCAACCGCTGCACCGACGGGCTGGCCAACGACTTGATCTTTAAAAGAATTGTGTAAACTTATAAAATTTAATTTAACAGGGTCTAGCAGCGCCTCACAGTGCACTATGACAAAGCTCTGACTGGGTCTTGAAATGTTGAACTCCATATAGGCTTGAGTGCACTACAATAGCCCTTTTATGAAATAATTTAATCTTATAACAAATATTCAAGCACAAAGTGAATGTCTCTGAACCAGCCTTGAAAGCACGGTCACATTGGTTTATTACTAAAGAACTGTAAGCACTATTAGCACAGCTACCCTTTAGAACAGCTAGTAAAATACAATTTTAGCATTCATTCTTTTATTATTACAGCTCTGATATCAGTACCACACGATAGTGTGGCCTTCCGTGTTTAGTTAACACTAACCTCGTCATAGAGGCTTAGTCAATATTAGTTGGCAAATTAGTTTAAACACCTACTATCTTTAAATCCATGTTTTGTCCCCATGTAGTTACGGATATGCCCAATAATTAACATGAGCACCTAATGAATAAAATACTTCTTATTATTTAATCAATAGCGCTTCCTTATAGATGGCAGAAGATGACTAATGGGTAAAAAGAATAAATTAACTCAGAAGGTACAAAACATGTTTTATTTTTAACTTGTTTATTTTCTTAATCACTTTATCTGATGTTTATACAATTAGACGACATTAAATGAATGTATAATGAAGCATTAGCAGCAGAGGCACATCTGTGATTAACTATGGGAATGTGTACAGTAATTAATTGGAAAATAAATGAAGCGTGATATAATTCAAGGAACTTTACGATTTATACATCTATATTTTGAATTATGTAGAGGGTGACTAATATATTTACGTGCATCAGTGCCACATTTGATGTTATTGAGTACAGAACAGCACCCAAAAATGTATCACAGGAAATTTATCACATTGTAAATATGTTATTCTTTTTAATATATGGATTCTAAAATAATAGGGTAGTAAAATATTCAGAAAATTCCTGATAATACTATCGCTTCCAGAGTGATATCACCATTCATGAGTGATAATGCTATTGTTCAGGTGCCGTAATGGTATCATTCGGACCTGAACGATAGTATTATCACTAACCCTCAACAGCGCAACTGCAAATTTGCCACCAACGTCTTTTCAAAGCGTGCCTCCTGATTGGCCGCTTTCCTTGGTGGGCAGGCAGAATAACACTAAAACATGGCGGCGGTCCCTCGCTTAGCGAGATGGAGTGAACCAGGTCCTCAAAATGTTCCTGTTTTTTTTATTTTAACGGTGTCCAGAAATTGAATTATCTGGTTGATCCGCATTCCCGAAGACTAAAAGGTGGGACTACCAATGTTTCTATGCTGTGCTGTTTACAGGAAGGGGAGGGAAGTGAGACGACTGGGAGGGAGAGGCGAACGACATTGCAAGACAGGCGTGTGGTCGCTAGACTGAGAGAGTCCTTCACTGAAGCAGCCGACCGCCTGTAACAAAATGCAGGACAAACAAACTCTGATGCATGTATTAAAACAAAATAAATAACTTGGTGTATATTACAAAGCAGAGCTTCGCTCTTGAGGTTTCCTATGTCCCCAGAACCTCTCGATGGAATTACTGCATTGTAATACACACTAACTTATCTATTATTCTATTTGTAATGGAAAGTACAGATGCCTTGAGGAAGTGTGAATTATCTCACGCTGACGATAATTAGTGAAAAATGAAATACTGTGATCCAGTATTTATATCCAGTATATGCTTCGCTTCTACTCTGTCATTCATCTCTCATGCTGCTGTACTAACAACTAGTATTACCCAGCCTTATACTCAGTCCCCGCCCCCACCAGTTTATAATTCACCACAGAGCAGACTGAGAAGTGGGACTGAGAAGCTGACAGTCCAGAGGTGATGGGAGAGGGCCATCCTGGTAGGGGTGGAGAATCCGCCCACACAACAGTGATGTGGGTAGTTCAGAGACCGTAACTAGACAAACATAGACCCAACTGACCACAGAGATATGAAGCACTCCTGCACAATCCCCACCTTCGTTGGATTTGTCAGGCAGCGGAACTGAAGCAGCCAGGAATGTTGTGCAGTGTCCCAGGGACTAATTAAAATGGAGTGCCAAAGTTGGCAGAACTATTGGTGTCGGGCAAAGGGAGGTGTAAGTTGTGTTGGGGCTGCATGAATTGAGAAGCAAAATCCGCTCCATCTGGCGGACAGGCTGCTCCCACAGCAGGAACACGGCTGCTGCCAGTACGGTCCTCTCTTGAGACAGAAATGGTCCAGTGCCCGCTGGAGACCTATAGAACTATTTTATGTGGATGTGGTGGGGGTATAGTCAGGGCCCCTGGTGTTCTGCGCTAGAATTTTCTGATTTCTGCGGCAGGGCTCCTTGACTTCTCATGGCAGAATTTTCTGATTTCGCGCATGATTTATTCATTTCTCTGGCAGAATGCAGTCCTGTCATTGGCTAAATATGATGCGATGTCATCGATGACATCATATGCTGAGCATATAGGAGGGGCTTCAGGATAAACGAGGTGGGAAAGAAAGCCTGACACTATGGAAAAACAGTATATTTATATGAAAATTCACCAAAAACAGTGAATTCTAGCACTATATATATTCTACGGCATGATGTAAATTCTGCGGCAAATTCCAGAACCGCAGAATTCCAAGGGCCTTGGGTATAGTACCAGTTTTGACTGCACAATCACCTAGTAGGTACAAACATTGTGGGGGAGTGATTTCGTTATACTACAGCAGTGTTTGTGTTTGTGTTTTTTTTTTTTTTTTTCAGGGCATGTGACCGCTGTAACGCGGACAACCAATTGTGTCCCCAAAATCACATGATGACTCATCTAGTTTACTCTTATATTTGATCTAGAGGTTCAAGCCCCACTCCTCCCATGGGGACCTCTGTGTGAGGCAGAACCCAGTCCAGTCATTGGTAGGAAGGGTGAACTCCAGAGTCACCAAATATCATTTTGGTTTGAGGCTGACCTAGTTTTCATATCTGCTGTCGGATGTCCACCTTTGCATCTTGGGGGTGGAGAGAGTTCTGGAGAAGAGAGCTCCAGAGTCACCATATGTGCTTTCTGACTGACGCTGGACATAGCTTTCATATCTCCTCTCTCTAGAATTAGAAGTGAAACTAGTTAGACCTTTATGAGGCACCTAAAGTTGTCTGGTTGCCCATTTTGGCACAATCACTAACTGGACTTGTGCCAAGGAAAATAAACCTGGATTGACAGCTGGGACTGCTGCACGCACAGGCGCTGGATGCATTTCAGAGAGAGAGAAAGCACTAGAGTGAAAAATACATACGAATGTAATAGAAATTAAATGCAAAATCAAAACAAATTAGTTTTGGTTCTATTCAGGATAATACAAAATCACACATGCCCCACAATGCAAAGCATCATGGGCTGCATGCAAATCACCACAGAATGTTATGCTGGTTCACTTTAAGCAGAATAGCATGACGCCAAAAGGCCCTCTCTCAGTTTGTAAAGGGTGCTAACAGAAGACATAGACACGTGTTTCATCCTACCAGGACTCATCAGTGTGCCTTGTCTGTTTGACACCCCAGTGAAATGGACCAGCTACCCCTAAGGCAGTGTGCCTGGGATATATTGTGGTGAACCCATTAAAATAAAAAACTATTTAAAGACAAAGAACCTCTGTGCGTAAACACTGAGGCAAGGGTTACCCTAAAGGGCATTTGGCTGGGGAGCCAAGTTTCAAGAAAATACAAAATCACACATGCCCCACAATGCAAAGCATCATGGGCTGCATATGCAAATCACCACAGAATGTTATGCTGGTCCAACTTTAAGCAGAATTTATTCAGGATATATACAGGATATTTATCACCACAGAATGTTATGCTGGTCCAACTTTAAGCAGAATTTATTCAGGATATATACAGGATATTTATCTATTCAGGATATATACCATTGAGCAGAGTTTGTTTACAATTGTGTCTCATTGAGGCAGGATTCAGATGACAGACATACACATTTCTGACACAGACCGAGCTAGGTACAGAGGCATTTTATAAGGCAAAGTGGAGTCACCAGACTACAAAGAGCTGGGCTAGAATGTTTAGAAAAAATAAAAGATCTGGTTTGATACTAATATTCAAAATGGGACTTTCAGCCCTGGGGATGGAACAAAGAAAGAATAGGGAAGGTAAAATTGGAAAGATGAGGCTGTCCAATGGCTCGGTGCAAGTATTTTGCATTTGCACATCAGTGACTGGGCTTTAGGAGCAGACTCAGATGCTGGGATCGTGGTGACTACTGTGGGGAACTGATGCTGAGTGCAGTGTGAGATATCCTTGGGAGGGGACATCTGTTTTCCACCATAGCAACGACTCCTGCGGTGGGCTGGGGAGCTTGTTCCTCACCAGACTGACACCTGCCCACAAGTGCACAGCAATGTGCATTCCTAATAGAGGCATTGCTCGACATTCAGGAGTTGGCTTGGCCCACAAAAAGGAAGGGGAAACCATGCCACTGTCATGAGAATGGCTTGCACCTGTGTGGTCCCACCATAAGCTGGGTGGATGGGGGCTAGCGGAGGATGGGTCAGAGGCTTTTGACCTGGGGTATGCCCTCAGGCCTGCGACTGGGCTGACGATGGCAGAGGAGAAGTGGTGCAGTCTCTCCGTCGCTCTACCATAGCACATGGCATCATTCAGTGCTCTGCATTAAGGTTCTGGCACAGAAATAAAAATCTAAGTTGGCTAAATAAAATTCAGGCAACTAAGAAATATTGTGCCTCCCTCCAATTAGACACTGTGTTTATAATTTTATGTGCCTCTTTCTCTGTTGCTATTCTTCCTTTTTTCCTCCTCTGTGCTTTCTGCCCTCTGCTTCTATATGTTGGTAGACATAAGTCCATTTGCAGTGGAGGGAGTCCTGAAAGGATTAGTAAATCTGAAAGTGGACAAAGCTATGGGGTCACGCGGGTACTCCCAAAGGTATTGCGGGAGCTCAGGGAGGTACTGGTTGCACCTGTGACAGCCCTATTCAACAGGTCACTGGAAACATGAATGGTTCTGTGGGACTGGAGGAGTGTAGATGTAGTCACGCTTCATAAAAAGCAGTGGCAGGAAGAAGACTGGCAACTACAGGCCGTCAGTTTGACATCAGCGGTGGGGAAGTTCACGGAGCCATTGCTAAAGGAAAGGATTATGAGTATCATGAATCCAGTGGGTTACAAGACCGAGACAGCATGGATTCATTGGGAGTGAGGGGGGGATGTTATGTTGACAAATCTGATAGCTTTTGACTGTGTGACCAGAGAAAGGGATCAAGGTGGGGTGGTGGACATGGCCTACTTAGATTTTAGTAAGGTATTTGACGCTGTACCACATAGGAGACTTGTAAGGACACTGGGAAGCTAGGGGTGGGTCCCAAGGTAATAAACTGGGTAAGCTGTTGGTTAATGGATAGGTGATAGAAGATGGTGGTAAACAGTGTTCACTCAGGGAAGGGAGGGTGACCAGCGAGGTGCCTCAGGGCTCAGTACTGGGTCCGGTCTTCTTTAATGTTTTTATAAATGACACTGCAGATGAGTTGAAGGGTAAGATATGCCTCTTTGCAAATGATGACAAAATCTGCAATAGAGTAGACTCTCTAGAAGGGTGGAAGGAGACCTGGGATCCAGTCTCGTTCTTGACTCTCTGCCCTGGGCTGGTGGGGTTTGGAATGTGATGTGGAGGCATCGCATGCTAACCCTGGAGGTAGGGACCTGTGTGTTCCACTGCAAGAGCACCTCCTATGGTAGAGTTGTAGTGGCGTGCATTGGTGTCCTGGGTGACCACATGATATTGGCCACCCTAACCAAAAGAGAGGTAGCAGACACCCATTGCTGGATGTCACAGGAGATGGGAAGGCCACAAAGGGACAAACGTAATCAGCCGTGCTATTGGCTGTGCTGTCTCCTGCCTAGCTCATGCCACTGTACACGCGATGCACTCTTCTCCTCCTCTGTTGACTACAGCTGCTCCTTGAAGGCTAGCAGAACATGGGCAGGTTATGGTGCACCACCTTAGGGCAAGCCATGGAGGAACTGGCAGGAAAGCAAACCTGTACTGATGTGGCTAGGCAGGTAAGCTTTATTATCTGGTTCCTTTATGTGAAAACAGGATCCGTGTTCCTTCAGTTGATTTACAGCTCCTGCTGTTTAACCTTCTTGAAGCCACAGTCCTTGGTTTGTGACATCATAATCATTTTCCAGTATAAAATTAATCTTTCCAACAAAGGATTGTGGCTACAGCAATGTAAAATGGAAATTCACTTGTGTGTCGATTCTATAGCGGTGTGGAGTATATGAGAAGTATATTTTGCTAAGAACAACAGCTTGTGAATGTATATCACCTGCTGTGAGAGATCCCCAGTTGCCCGCTTTTTTTTTTTTTTCTCCTCCCATCCCCCACCTGCCACTGCTTCTGGCTGCTTATTGTCCGATTTCTGCCTGCCAGTCTCACCCTTGCTGCCACTTCCTGCCACCTGGCTCCTCAGCTATCCCTACATCCTCAGAGGGTCCGACTTACCCCTGCAAGGGGGCACGCTTCTCTGGGGAGAGTAGCATTCTTAGAGGTTCCTATGAGGTGTGCAGGGTGGGGAGCAGGACAGTGCACTTGGGGACTGTTGGGGGATTAGGCAGGCTGAGACAGGGGCTGTTTTCCATTTTCTGGGCCCCTCCCACACCCAAATGGCATGCACTGTGGCAATGCCCTATAGGTGGATCCAGCCAACATGTCACCCACACTGGCAAGGCACCACACACCACCAGGTGTCACTCTCCGAGCGGTGCACCACAGCACCCTCCCTGGGAGGAGAGTGTATGTGCGGATGCTCTGTCACCTCCCTGCTAGCCTCTGCTCCAGATGTCCTGGGCTCAGGGCTTGAACCCGCCACCAGCGTGCCAAGCAGGTGCCCAACCGCCTGGCACCACGGAGCTGGTGACTAGTCGCCTGTTTTTCAGGTTGTGATGTACCTCTACTGTAGGGACTTGTAAGTCACTTACTATACCTGCAACTCAGTGGCACACTGAGTGTGTGTCTACTTAGCAGGCAAAGGATTAGTAATTCAAATCCTGGAAGGGACTCAAACTTTTCTTGTAAAATGGAAACACACTTTAGTGGCAATTCATGGTAGTGAGGAGTGGTATAGTAAATTATATAAGTAAATTTAGCTAAGAACAGCAGTTTGTGAAGGTAAATCACCTATTGGGATTAGATCCCCATACCTGTTTTTTTGCAAATTGTAACTTAACATCTACAACAGGAACTGCAGTTCCCTTACCTGTAGCTCAGTGGTGCACTGAATGTGTGTTTGATAAACAGGCAAAGGATCAGCGGTTGAATCCAGGTACAGTATATTTTAATACATAGTTATTTCATACTGTACAGATCTTATTTGGCATTTTTAGTACCATTGGTGCTTTGATGTTTCTTATTGTTTTAATCCCTTTACTCTCCTGCATGAGGGTCCTCTCCAGTCCCATCACCCACATTCTTGGGACTTGCCTCCTGTACCCCATGACCTACCTCTCATGTTGGGGATGGGGGACTAGACCATGCCCCCACAAAAAAAACCCCACAAGATCTGGTGTGAGTGCCCATTTAATGGTGCTTGCCAGTAGGCGGACTGTCTTCCATCTTGTACGATGAGATTGATGTTCCTCTGTTTCTCCTCCTCCTACATTGGCTTTGTCTTTCTAACACCCTCTCATGCTTATGACCCTCTTGATTGCCAAGACTTCCAGCCTTTACTGGGTGTCGGTGCATAGTGGAGAAACAACACAACCTCTATGGAAGCAGAGCAGCCCTTCAGTCGCTCAAGCCTATCACCCGCCCCGCTGACCCGAGTTCACATATGGTTTAAAAAAATGATTACTCCTTGTCTGTGCTTGTAATGTGTAGCGTCTGTCGTATGGTGGGTCAGCAAGACTGGCCATCTATGACTGACGGGCTAAAATAAAACGGACTCTGAATTGTCAACTTTACTTCTCCACAGATGTTGGCCATGTGCCTGGGGCCTAAAAAGGAGTGTTGCCAGTGTATTCCAGCAGTGCTTTTTCTTTCACTATGACCTCAATGTTAATAACACTGATTTATCCTGGTTTGAGCACCTTATTCTTCCTTATTGGGTGGGAGATATGCCTGAATGCCAGATCTCTTAATTTCTAGCTTTTACTTTATCCTCATTGGAAATAACTTGCACGCCTGTAATCTGCTTCAGGAGGAAATAAAATGTGCTTAAAGTCCCAATTACAGCTGCGGTTTAGCTCTGCTCAGCAGTAAATGTAGTGTGGGTAACCTTGGCAACAGCATGCTCTGTCTCTTTCTCGCTCTTCTTTGCAGCATTAAACTGCCCTTGTACTAATATCAGCAGCTGCATCATTGAGCCCCAATGAAAAGAGACGTTTTTTCTTAAGTGAAGCTTTTCAGTGGATTTGTAGAGAATGAGACAATACTTTCTCAGTGATAGGTAACGGGGAACCTCCATGCAGCAGGAATTTTTTCATTGTGGCTGTAGTATCACTCTGCAGAGGGCATGCAATGGAAGGGAACACCAGCAGTACAAATCCAGCCAGGCAGAGTCAGGCCTGGCTGAGGTAGCTGCAGTTGGCAGTGTGCCTCAGTTGGTGAGGGGTGGGGCGGGTTCTGGTGCTGGAGCGACCCCTGTGACTGGACCCAGGGAGCTTGCCTCTCACCGTGGGGACACTGTGATGTTGAAGCCAGTAGAGACACTGCTCACGCTCACACAGGGGTGGAGGGAGGAATTGGGAGAATAGAGGGCAAAACTCCCTGCCTTGTCAATGATGGCTCATACAGCCTGAACAGGGTGTATTCCCTGATTACAGGGCATATCCCTGGTAAGATGGCAGAGAGGGGAAAACACTAGATGGGGGGTATTGCATACTGGCACTCTAAATAACCACTTTAATGTCAGACATCTTTTTCATTTAAACATAGGAACATGTCCATTATTCTGGTCATTAAAGAAAAATGCTGGGTTGTATTTCCAGGGTATATCTTCAGAGGGGGAGGTGATCCTGCCGTTGTATAGGTCACTGGTTAGTCCACACCTGGAGTACTGCATGCAGTACTGGTGACCATACCTGAAGATGGACATTAATTTACTGGAGGGGTGCAGCTCAGGGCAGCAAAGATGATCCAGGGACCAGCGACATACCCTACATGAGCAGGCTGAGGGAGCTGAACATGTACTTACTGGAGGAGAGGAGAGACAGGGTGATATGATTGAAACCTTCAAGTACATGAAGGGAACAAACGAGACAGGCAATGGAGGGACTATTCAAGTTAAGGGGGTAGGGACACCTGAGGTCACGATCTCAGATTGGGGGGAAGGTTCAGGAGAAATGAGAAGACACTTTTTACAGAGAGAGTGGTGTGGTGGAGCACATTGCTCATGGAAGTGGTATCCTGTAGAACAGTAGACTGCTTCAAAAGGGGATGGGATAGGGTAAGAGGGAGGGCAGCTGCATTATAAAAGTTGCTAGCTGCACACTCGAGCAGACCTCGATAGACCATAAGGCCTTTATCTGCTGGCAAATTCATATGTTCGCATTATATCCAAGCACCCTCCCCACACAACACACGTATCTCAGGAGATGTAGCAAAGACATTTTTTATTCTCTGTTTCATCAGACTTGGTGCTGACATTCCTCAGTACAGTGTAGCGCTAATGTGGCCAAGCAGATTCTGAGGAGGATGGAAAAAACTGGGAGGAGTTGATTTCACATATGTTCTGTGATAACTACAGCTAAGACCGTCTTTCAGATGAGCGTTAAACCGAGGTCCCATCTGCCTGGATTGGTGGTAGTTCAGGTGGATGTTAAAGATCCCATGGCACTTATCGAAAGCGTAGGGATTCCCCGTGTCCTGGCCAAATTTCCTCATTCACTAAAAAAAAATACCACCAACAGCTTAATCTGGTTCAAGGTCAGTTGGCATTCATCTGTATCCCCTCCCGGTCGTGCCTGAAAATAGGCAGAACTTGTCTAGTGCACTTACCCGGTCAACAAAGGCTAAATAAATAAATAAAATAAAGATGTATTTACCAGTAGTTATTTGAAGTCTCCCTTCTAAACACCAAAACATTTCATAAATATTGTCAGGTGAGTGATGTCACAGCCCAGTATCTCTTCATTGATGCTTCATTAGTACCTAGTTTTCAGACTCTCAACCATAGTGACCCACCTACCCATGACTTCCAGTGTCTGATTTTACTGTTAATTTTTTTGGGGACTTCTGGTTTATCATGAGAATCACTTATCCATATAATTATTTTATTTATTTAGTTATATGGGCAGACTAAGTGGCCAGCGGCCTTATCTGCTGTCAAATTCTATGTTTCTGTATTTTTAGAAATGTTGGTGAAAGCACACTGAGGTGGGGCTCAAATCCAGGTGCGACCTAGGGAAGGGGCAAGGATACAAGTTACAGAAACAGACATTAGGCAGTATTAGAAAAGCAGTTTACATTGCCCCTCTCAGGCTTAAAACCAAAACACAAGTCCCATTGACTACCTATCTTTCTTTCCTGTTTCTTCATGAGAACGTACGGACTATATGCTTATAGTGATGTTTCCAGTAACACCCAACACCGGTACAGTTGTTTTAATGGGCCTCAAGTTGTCTATTTGGGACCAATAAGCAGTTCATATCTTTCAAAATGTAATGCTTTTTGGAATCCTCTGTCTCTGTATCAACCTGAGTTAGCGATATAAGTTTTTGTGCTATGTAGATGTACCCAGAGCATATCAGTAATAATATACTTAAATCTGAAATCAATTTTGAAGTTTCCAAAAATGAAAATACCATTTAGGTATGTAAAGATAACAGTTTAGGCAGTAAGCAACACAACTTAAGTAAAATATAGAAATACGAAACAGAAAATGTAGGCACCAAGTACCACGGTGCAAATGGGTACAGTAGTGCAACAGGTGATACAGTATCCAAGTAACAACACCGAATGGGCCACTCTGGCGACCACCCACAGTGACCAGTACTAGATGCCAGGGACAGTAGCATTCAGGTGAGGGTTTGGTAGTATGTACCAGGGTAAAGTTAGTTAAAAGAGCTGGAGTGAGCGATGAACTCACTGAACAAAGAGTTCAAGGAGAGCAAGAGGAAGAGCAACAAAAGAGGAAGGTGTTCAAGAGATGAAGGATCTTTAACCCCATTTCCCCCACCAGCCCAGACCCTCTGCTCTTGCAGCGCAGAGCTACCACAGCAATGATGAGCTTGCCTTTGAAAAGGAAGATGTGAAGGAACAGGAATCAGAAGTTCTGACTGAGTAGGTAGAAGAGGCGGAGGGAGAGCGGTAATAGGAGATGGCAGAGAACCAGAATTAGGATACTAGAGTAGCAGTGAAAAAAGCATCTGTTTTCAAGCGAGGGAAGATAACTCTGAATACAGAAAGCCGTGATGGGGTGCATGGTGGCAGTTTTGGGGTGAAATGACAGAACGAGTATCATACAGCCTAGGGTGGACTTAGGGGCGCATTTGACCACATCCTCTTAATTACTGGCAGTATAGTCTAGTGGTTAGAGCACATAACTATCAACCTGGAGACCTGGCAGACTTAGATTTGTATCCCAAAACCATCACTTGCAGACTGTTTGATCCTGAGCACGTCACTTGACCTCACTGAGCTTAATTTTTCCCTGGTCACACCTGGAAATAAACTTTGACTTAGTGAGCCTTTCCTGGTCGAAATTTCTAAATAAATTATCAAACATCAGGAGGGTCAACTATTTCGAGTGTGCAGAGTCTCCTTGGCTACCCAGTGGTCCACTCCTGTCCTGTGTACTCAGTCCGTCATCCAAGGACCCCATCTTCTAAGTCTGTGTGGGCTTACTTCCCTATACATGCTGTACCTCCTGGAAGTAAATGTGTAGTGGAGCAACTGGCCAGAATGTGTAGCACATTCTTAGTTTAAAGAATAACTAGTTTAAGAACAGTGGGCACCATATGGGGTGTGTTAGGGAATGCTTCTGTTAAGTTAATTTTTTAATGGTTTGCATGTTAAATATCCCTGGTAATATAGAACATCATTTTATCTTTGTGGAGCAATACGCTTAAGTGTAAAATGTATAGCAGTTGAGAGGTGTACCCCTATGTTGGGGTCCGCAGTTTAGGGCCTGCCTGCGAGGACACAAATCTGATGACGGAGGTGCAAAGCAGCTCCAGCAGACATGGGGTGGGGAATTTTTTCTCCATGGCTCCTTCCTTTTCTTATTAGTCTACACCCAGTCCTGCCCTCCGTGACATCATAAAAGGGCACTGGTTCCTGACACATTGCTGGTGTGTCCCAGTCTCGTTCTCATGCAAACATTCCCAGCTACACTGTGATCTGAGGTGACTTTGGCAGTGGTGTCACAGCAGGAACCAGAGCTTGCACTTTCCAGAGAACAGTCATTTCCTCTGGGATGTTCGATCCTGCTCCTGCCAGCTTGGAGTAGGAGTCAAGTTTGTCAGCAAGGCTAATGGTTTGTCTAGCCACTGTACTATTTGGTCATATGATTTTCTACCACTTCCGCAAGGAATAGGAATTTGGCCATGGTGATCTATTAATATGTGAGATAAGGTTGCAATCTACTTTTTTTTTTTTTTTCAATGTATTGTTTATACCTTTCTCTTCAACGCTGCCTTCTTCCATTATCTACTACCCAGACTCATTCCCTACAATCTCTAGTGCTTTACCCTGCCAGTCTCCAGGCTTACCCCTGAGGTGGGGCTTATGTGGCTGGCCACACCAGACGAGGTGCTGGTTCTTCTTGAGGACCTCCAGGGTAGGGTGGCTTGTTGTTCAGGTCGGGGCCCAAGTGGGCCCCATTATCCTGCTGTGTGATGGGTCCTTAGAAACAAAGAAACATTGAGTTTAATGACAGGAGGAGACTGGAAGGTCCATTGAGTCTGCCCTCAATATACTACCTCATCCCACTGACCATTTGCCCTGGTGGATTATATTCCTACCCCTCTACCTCCTCAAACCTTTGTTGCCCCCCAGGACTATAAGTCCCTTGCTCATCTGTGTTTAAACCCATTAAGGGTAGGTGCTCCTTTACTTCCACTGGCAGTCTCTGTCATGGTTCCACCACCTTCTCGGTGAAGTAGAAGTTCCTCATGCTTTTCCTGAATTCTCCCCATCAACTTTCAGTCATGCCCCTTAGTGACTGACTTCCTGTTTCTTACAAATGGATCTGCAGTGTTTACCTTGTTTATACCACTGAGAAACTTGTATGTTTTAATCATGTGTCTCTTCCCCCGCCGTGTTCCTGCCTGACCTCCAGTGAATACATACTTAGGGCTCCAGCTGTTCTCATGGGATCTGCCCTACTGTCCAGGATCATCTTGGTAACTGTTCGCTGTACCCAATCTGGTCTGTCCATGTCCTTCTTCCAGTGTTGTCAGAAAACTTGACACAGTACTCCAGATGAGGCCTCACCAGGGATCTGTACATTGGCAAAATCAGCTTGCTTCTCCGCTTGTCTTTTCCTGTGTTCATTCCTCCCAACACCTGAGGATGCCTGGCCCACTAGGTATTCCGAGCACATGTGCATGTAAAGTGTGACAGAATGGATTCCAGATTGCATCCTCCCTGCCCTCCAAGTACCTCTGCTGCACTACCACCTCTGGTCACCCAGGTGGCAGTATTGCAGCAGAAGCGGTGATCCTCACTCCCCATTGGAGGAAAGGGTCGTCGGATGTCTTAGTCCTCCACCACCCAGTTGGCTCAGAGAAGCAGGCTCATTCGCTAACTTGGATTGCTGGTGATGCAAGCAGTAACCCTACTGCTTTGCCGCCAGTCAGCTGACAAAGGCATTTGCTTAAAGGGGAACAGCTCTGCTGTAAGAGGCCCCACACCCAAGTTTGGGGCTGTTGACATTTGCACTTTGTGTGCAGAAACCTTTTTTTTTAACTTATTGTTTACTGCAGTATAGTAGATTATTAGGCTGATTTTGCTGACTTCCTGTCTGACATTTTCTGTTACTGGAATCCCACAATCCCCTGCAGCTGACTTCAGATCAGGGCTATAGCATTTGTAGATTCAATAGCTGCAGGGCATGTTGCAGTTTTTATAAGTGCTGATCTTTTGTTTGCTGGTCCTGCTGCCTCTTGGGGCTAAGTGCAGTCACAGAGGATTGTACTTAAACCTGGGAGAATGATGGCCCACTGGCACAGTGGTAGCACTACCGCTTGCAACGCCAGTGACCTGGGTTCGTAGCAAACCTTGGCTGCTGGAGGGCTCACCAGGGGAGAAGGATCGAGCACCTGGAGGGCTGCTATCTTTTCGAAGAGGGCTGCATTCCTGCTGCAATATCACCACCTGGGTGACCAAAGGTGGAGGTGCAGATGGGAAGGCAGAAGGTACAGGGAGGGGTGGATATCAGCTGAGGGTTCGAACGAAGGCACATCTCAACGTGCCTTTGTCTCCTTGGTCCCTTCTTGCGTGCCGGTGTCCGCAGGGTGGGGACCAGAAATGTGGGAAAACCCACGTTGGCTCCTGGAGATGGGCCCAGCACCAGTGACCAGAGATGGGGGAGAAGCCCCTCAGTGTTCGCCCACCAATAGACAAAGGATAGGAGTGTTCTCCCTTCCACCCCACTTGGGGGGTTAATCTGAGGGATTGAAGGAGGGAGGACACATGGAGGAGTGGAAGTCCTCATGATCTCTGGCTCAGCCTGAGCTGTTGCTGTGGAGTCCCTGAGGGAGGGAGGGAGCAGGCATGGTGAGGAGGTGGCATGAACAGTAAATTTAAAAAAAAAAAAACTGGGAGGATAACTGAAACAGCAAACATCTGATCTGAGGTTATAAAATCTCTGACATGCTGCAGCCTGTTGAGTCTTCGCTGCTGCAGCCCTGCTGTGATGTCCGCTGGGGATTCTGGATTTGTAGGTACAGAAAATGTCAGCTTGAAGTCAACAGACTCAGCCTGATGCAGCCTACTAAACTGCAGTGAACACTAAGTAATACAAATATTTTGCACACAGAGCAAGCCGGGACCAGCCCCTGCACTTGGGTGTGAGGCTTTTAGTGTTCAGTGTCCCCTTTAAAAGATTGCCACTTTTTCTTCCTAACGTCTTGTATAAATGTACAATTAACTGGTTGTATTAGAGTCTGTATGCGTTGGCAATGTCATCATATTTTGACACAGTTGTTTCTAGAGGCAATACAGCACAGCTCTGAATAAACTTTAGGTCGGGTGACCTGCTTTTCACGGTGTAACCAATGCTGAGCTATTCAGTGATGTACCGTGGGTCTTCTCACTCAGCTCTTGATGCGACTTTTCTCAAATGTTCATTACCATCTCCTGATTTACACCTGCCGCAAGGGATGCATACTGTATATGGCTGACACAACCCCTTTAACGGCCTTTTATTAAATAGAACAGAGAGATCGGAAGTAAATCATCTGCCATTTTGTCTGGTTTGCCATGTTGTCTCTGTACCGTAAATCTTTGAGTATAGGGGAATGATTTTGGAAAACAATGTACCGTAGATGAGGCTTTTGATATTTCTATAAAGAAGGGTCCGCCATCAGTAAATACGATACAGTTGGTGTCATCAGAACTCAAAATATCAACTCTGAGTCATCCTTGTCTTTACCGTTAGTTCAAGTTTGTTTGTTCGTCTCAGATAAACCATTATAGCAACAGCATAAGCAAAGTTTAAAATCTCTCATACAGTGCAAGGGATTGATGTAAACAATCAAACACAAATATTTCATTTATCTTATAGGATATGCCAAACAAGTTAAAGTATCACAGTACTGTGAGTGCAAATGAGATCCATGTGCAGTCCCGCACTTTATTGTCCTCTACATTTCATTTCAATCAATCAATCAAAGTCTTTATTTATGTCGTGCTTAGTATTATGGGCTAGACTTGCAAATCTTTTCCAGTCAAGACTGAGTAACAGGTTAACAGACAGTAGCACCTTTTAGATGAAAAGAGAGATATGCCTTCCCTCAGTCTGGCATTTTGGGAATCTGCATGAAATGGGCTTATGTCCCTTAAAGGGGCACTGTTAACCCCTTAGACCTCAAATTATCCCTAGATTGAAAAGCATACATTGCAGTTGCTCACATTCTGTAGAGATTGTTAATGTAGCTGGTACTTGATTTTGATTCCTTTTGTTCTTTTAAAAGTAAAAAAACAGATTGCCCACCATTCTGGTGTTACCACACAAAAACATGTTTGTATACATTATTTGATCAGCTTCCACTGAATCTTTCCTGGTCTTGGGAATGCCCATAATGCAGTCTAGCCACTTGTGATGCTATGGGAGGAGAGGAGACTATTACAGTGCGAGTGACTGCACTGTTAGGGGTATGTTCCTAATGTTCAGGATGTATGCAATAAGAGTAGATCAAGGATTCAAGCAAAACAAGGTTGAGCATAATTGCACCATTCCCAAGCATTTCAGTTCTACTAAGAATGGAAGTAGATCAAACAGCCAACAACTTCACTGAATCTTAGAGAAGGTTCGTAATCATGAAATGTGGGTTTTCAACTAGAAATAATATGATGAAAAGGTTTGACAGTGTCCCTTTAAGAGTTCATCTGTTTCTGATACTTATTCACAAACTGAAGTCATATTCCTCAGTCTGTGAGATCACACAAAGACAGGACTCTGGTGCACACTGGTGGAAATAACCATGGTGCTTTGAAGGGGCTGCCAGCTCCTGCAGACTTGTTAACAGAACAGGAAACTCCACCGTGTTATTGGTGAATAACGGCAAGAATGGCAATGACTTGAATACTGTAGTCAAAAGTTTTTATTGACGCCATAATACACAGAACAGAAGACCAACAGGTGAACTTCTGTCACTCTCAATCAGGCCCGGCGCTTCAACCATAGTCTTCATCAGCCCCTGACTCTGACTATTCAAGCCATTGCTGTTCTTGCCATTATTCATCAAAAACGCAGTGTCTTATTTGGAGTTTCCTGTTATGTGTAAGATCACACAATAACTTCTACAGCAACAGACTGTGATGTATGCTGGCCTGCCGGCACTGGTACTGTTACTACAAGCAGCGCTGACGACCTGTGTTCAGGAATGAACATGGAGCATCAGCTGGTCGGCCGGGAGAGGTAGGATGAGTGTCCTATGGACAGCTCTCCTCCTCTGGGAAGGAGGGTTGTGGCTTCCCAGCATGCCAGTGACACACAGTGGAGAATGGGTGTGCAACAAGCCGGGACCACCATACAGTAGGCGAAAGAGATGCGGATATCCGTGGGTTGGATGCGGAGCGCAAACAACCTGTGCTGATTCATTGCACGTCTGCACTTTCTGTTGGAACCTAAGGAAAACCCTTGGACTGGCTGGTCCATGAAGCCCTGGATCTCCACCGAATGATGCCCCAGGTGTAAGCCTTGGCTGGGACCTCAGGTGGATCTTGGTCTGTCCCTCAGGGAGCCCCATTGCAGGGGCAAGCTACAGGGCTCCCAGACTGGGCAGCCTTGGGGGATTCTGGGTGGCATGGTCCAGGAGCTGATGGAGTACATCCCTGCCCATAGCCTGAGTGATACTTCAGAATCTTTATCAGGCTGGGAATTCTGACCTCCGTTATGGAACAAACTCTTTGCAAATGGAGAGAACATAGATCCTGTTTTCATACTGTTGCCCTCAGTGATAGAGAGATGAATGGCTTAAATATTTGTTGCCAGATTTTTCCCAAGGGTCATACACAACTTTTTCGGGACTTGCTAGCAGGGAAAATAGCACCAATGTGATGCTGTCCTGTTGAGGTTGCACTTGCTAGTGGCTACACTGGAATTTTTTCTCTAGTGGTGGGACCACAGCACATATAGCTTCTGCCAGTGTCATGACCCATGCTTTAGTTTCTAAGTAACAAAAATGAACTGAGCACATCTGACAATCTGAAGGTGTACACGCTGCCAGAAGCAGTCTGGACAATGCCCTGGCTAGTAAATCTGTGCTAAAATGGACCACTGTTGTGTAACTGAATTTTACTTTTTTTGCTGCTTTCCCAGTCCCTCTTCAACCTGTCGAACAATTATTTGCTTCTACAAATTTGGAATGTTTGAGCAACCCCATATAAGATGATGACCTATTCCTAGGGATTGGGTGATAAATTAACCCATGGAATGAGAATGGCTTTTAATAGGTTTTCCTTTTCTTCAGGCAGATGACTAAACTCTGATGAAATTAATGTTGGAAAGTACCAAGAAGAAACAGCTTTAATAACCTACCAACTTGTTTATGGAACTAACATCTGGAAGTTCAGCTCTTCCAACACAAGAAAGCCAATGGTGAAGATGGGTTGTCTCCATCAGTATTTATTAGCAGTCTTAATTGCTGGAGTACTGGGATATCACTTTGGAGCTACTGTAGACTTGGATGCAACTCCGAGGATAACGATACCTTACACTGGTAAGAGAAAACATTTCCTTATTCTCACATAAATGCAGTATCATCAGATTAAATGAGAGCTGGGTGGGTCAGCTTCAGAGGGTGGTCTTCATTTTAATGAGTGGTGAGCAGTGTGCTTGCAGTAATTAAATGTGCATGCTTGGTGATCAATACTGCATCACATACAGTAATATACTCTAGTGGGGCAAGGTATAGGTGTCTGGGGAAGAGGAGGTATTGTAAACGTGAACAGTACTGTAGTTAGAATAAACGGTATGGAAATAAAGTAGAAGTGTTTATTACTGGCATGTTGGAAATCTGTTAAATGAAATCAAAGTTCTGTGTGACAACCTTCTTGTTGAAGGAGGTCACTGTTTGGTGATTTAGACAATAAGATATGACTGGTTTAGTTGCATATAGAAAAATGCATAGGTACCTGTGTTCTATGAGGTTTTTCTTTACACACCCAAGGTGTGTGTTTACCCATAACCCTCGAGTGCTTAGCTTGAGAGGTTTATGAGGTCATCACACACCAAGGGGGTGTTAAGAAAACAAACAAAAATCTTAATCACACAGATTTCCTGTGTGTTATTTTATAACTGCTGCAAGAAATTATAAAACACACAATAAATTTGCAGCGCAGAGACTGGCTTTGTGCTTTCACTTTCCTGCAAATTGAGTACGTGTTTGACAGCACCAAGACCAGCTCATGCTTTCACTTTCCTCTGTTGGTCAGACTCTATGTCAGTGTATCTAAGCAAACCCTGTAATAACTGGGTGTGATGTACACCCAGTTATTATGGTGTTGGACATCAACTGAAATCCGTTGATAAAGGAGTCTCCAGTTATTACACTATTGAATAATATATGGGTTAGTGTATAACGAGGTATTGGATGGTACATAAACCTTAAGAGCAAATCTTGAGGGTTTATACAAGCATCCAACACTGAGGGAGTGTGAAATGTGAGTTTTTACATACTACCCTATGTGTTGTTTTAATATAATTGCTTTGGAGCATTTTGTCATCATGGCAGTTCTATAAATAGAAGAAATGGATCTTCGTGCCGGTAGTCATGGACGGTTTTAGTTAGCGGATGTGTGCAAGGAAGGCAAGGGCGCATGTGTGAAGTGAGGCAACCCAGTTTAGGTTCACCATTATAACCAGCTGGTTATAATGGCAAATTGTAACTGTGCTTTCCTGTTGGTGGAAAACTCTCCCAGTTAGTTTATAAAGAATAAGACCTGACCATTTGGGGATTTCTGTAAGTACAACATACAACTGAGTGTGCATTCCTTGTGAGATATAGGTACCCTCTGGGTGTGATGAAACGTGAGGATGTAAAGTGGTAGGATTACTTCCCTGCTCTGCTGGTCACTTCCTCTTTAATGTACCCCAGCATTCTTTCATCTCTCTCATGCCAGCATCTGCACACCATTCATCATACTGCAGCCCTTATCTGTCATGATCCCCCAGGATACTTCTCCTCCTCTACTGCAGCACAAGAAGCCTCACACAGTGTTGAGGTCTTACTTTTGCTCCCATCCCAAGTGTAGCAGAGACAGGGAGGCCCTTCTAGGAAGGAGCAATGAGGGTGACAGCATTCAGCATGGATGCTGCGAGTTTGGCTGGGGAATAAAATTATGGAAGAGTTTTCTGCTCTGCTTGTAGATTATCGACCACTTGGGAGCTCACTTGAAGATCAACATGACCAGAGTACATATTCCAGCAGATTGCCTCAAGAAACTTAGGTCGCAACAGTCACATATTATCTGGTGATGCAGAGTCACAGCTCAAGAGATTTGGGACGTGCCGGGTATCTTGGTGTCCTGCACTATGGTGGTCCCATAGATCCACATCTGCACACTCCAGAACCTCTTTCTTTCCAGTTGGAGTCTGAGGATGGGGAATCCATGGATCTTCTAAGGAAGTTAAAATTTTGCTACAGTGGCGGCTAAAAATAAGAAGCCTACAAAGATGAGTTCCACTAACTCAGCCGGTCTTCATTTGCTTGTTCTTGGATGCCAGCTGGACAGGATGGGATGCATACACTCAAACTTCACCATTCAAGGTAGATGGAGCACTTGAGACAAGGGAGTTCACTTTAATGTGATAGAGCTTAGATTGGTTACTCTTGACTTCTATTACTTTTCCAAGCTACTCTGGAACAGGGATGTCCTCCTTGTCTGTGATCACAGGGCAGTGGGGCCTATCTGAACAAGCAGGGGGCACCTGCACATGCTGTGCTCAATAAGGTAGTTCTTCCTCTCCTATGGTTGGAGTACTACCAACAGTCAGTCTCTTGAGTATACCTCAAGGGCTCCCTTTATTTTCATGGTGGACTAATTTAGCAGGGATGAGACTCACCCACAGGAATACTCCCTGCACCCAGAGGTTTTCACCAGTCATTACAGAACTGATTCGGCCATGAATGGATCTGTTTGTCACAAGGTACAATCATAAGCTTCCCAAATTCTGCTGTAGCCTCTAGACATGAGACACTTTGCTTCTTCAGCTGAAGAACAGATGTTGGAAGGCAGGGTGATCGTGACCAGCACAGTGGAGAGGGCATCTTCTGAAAATGAAGTTCCAGGATATCACACAAGTCTAGACTTGAATGCAGATAGTGTGATTATTGCATCCCTTAAAAGAAATGGTTATTACGGTGAGTAACCCTTTCTTACCATTTATGAATCATGGTAGTTTAAAACTGGATCACGAGCTGACCTGGCATCACTAAGCTAGGAAAGATTTGTTCAGGAGTTAATTTAGGCTGCAGGATTGGAGGCCGAAGGATTGAGTACAGTGTGAAAGAAATTGTGTGTGTGTGTGTGTGTGTGTGTGTGTGTGTGTGTGGTGATCTTGACTGCTGGCCAAGGAGCAGCACTGACGTTGGTAGCAGTTTGCCCAGAAGATTGGTGCAGGTAGGTGACCTCAAAACTGGGAAGAGGGGATCATGGGAAAGGGAAAATAATTATCTTCTGCTTTTCATGTTCTACTCTGTAATGTGAGGCAGTGTCTTACTTGTGCTGGGCAAAAGGGCCTTTTGACTATTAACAAGAAAAGAGGAACAGTTTACCTAATGAGGAACAACTGCAACATTGCGTCCTTGTTCTCTGGCAAAAATTTGGAAACTACACCTGCTTTGTTGTGAATGACAACATCTCAAAAATTTTGAGAAATGGAGAGGAGCAAATTCAATTTTGAGCAAAGCTGGGGAAGTCTATCTTGTGTGCGAATTATACCACCCTAAGCATGCTGGGTAGTTTAACATGTGCAAAGCAAAGTTTGCTTGTACACATAATGTTTGAACATACCTCTTTGAGTGCAGTGAAAGTTCAAACTGCAGGCAACCCCCCAGGCCTGTGAATTGATACACCTTGGAAACTGAACAGGTATTCCACACGTGCACAGGAGCATCCTGAGACCCACCTCACTGTTTTGGAATGTTAAATGACTGCTTTGTCATAAAGCATGCAAAAAGGTAATTTGCATCTCATTATGGGCTCATTACGGATTGCATGGAGGGCTGTCTCTCCGGTATTGCTTGGTCTGACCTCCCATTCCCACTCACTGTGTAAAAGAATTGTTCCTGGTGTCTAGTGTCTCCCTGCCTCTCATTCACAGGCACTGTTTAAAAGAAACATCCTTGGCATCTAGTCCCCCCAAATTTACCATTTGCTCTGTAAAGGAATTAACACTGGTGTCTAGTGTTCCTCCACCATTCCCAGTTGCTGTATAAAATAATTATCCCTGTCATCTAATATCAGAACACCCCATTCTCACTATGGGTTGCATAAGTGTTTTCAGGTGTTCCGTGGTCACCCCTTCCCAGTGTCCGCCACCTTAGAACAGAATCCACAGCTAACCTCAATATGCCTCACAAGTCTAGTATTGATAAAATGTGTTATAGGCAAGTACAGTCTGTCAATCTAGGACATGCAGGATGGCTGTTCAAACTCTAGTATATACCTGTAATACAGCCTGTAGATGAAGGAGTTGAGGGGCAATTGGTGGTCAGTTGTGCTGCCATTCTGTGGTGGGGCACTTGGTTGGTGTGTCTGTGTGTGTGTGTGTGTGTGTGTGTGTGTGTGTGTGTGTGTGTGTGTGTGTGTGTGTGTGTGTATACACCAGAAAACATACTAGCACTTGAATTGGAAAGGGGGGACACTAGATGCCAGGGATAATTTTTTAGGCAGCAACTGGAAATCGAGGTAGGGAGGATATTAGATCACGGGGAGCACTGAACCATAAAACACCCTCCACCCTCATCTGATCTTCTGAGGTAGCAGGTGAGAGCACTTTGTTCTCCATTAAAAGGTGCTTTCTGTGTGCAGTAGTTAGCATTCCTCAAGCTTTCAATGTTCTGCAATAGCTGTATCTGTGGCACCACTTCTTATTTACATCTCCTGTGATGCTTTTGTGTTCACAGGCAAACAACGTTCCTGCCCACAGTGAGGCTTCCTCAGGGATATGCAGTGCAGACTTTGCAAACTGGCAACAAGCCTCACTTTGCAGGGACAAACCCTGTTTGCACACATGCTTCATATATGTTGCCCTACTCCCTGAAGGGCAAAATAGTTTAGATAGTTTAAAATGATTTTACAGTGCCTTTCAAATCAACATAACCTCTTGACTAGCTAGAAGCTTGCTAGTTTAACAGTGACTGGAAAAAAATGAAAAATATTTTTAAAACCTATTCAAACTGAAACCTCATTGAGTTGTATGGAGACTACAGTGGAGTTCTCCATACACAGATGTTAGAACATTTCTGAACACGGTGGTAGAGGAGCATATCAGTTGGTGGAAAAGTTGATTGCTGGCTCCACAGAGTGAAAATACGATTCTTTCCATTAACCAGAGCAGTAAAAGTTCTGAAAATTAACAGTCTTGCCTAGAGGCAAGGTGTAAACAAGTCTTCTTCAGCTTTGGTGTCCATGTAGCTGCTGGTCCACCTTTTAGTGGTCAGAGCTCCTGTAATGATGATCATTTCATGCAGTTGTACAGGATAAACACCCAGAACCCAGTGGGTATCATTTTGGTGGCCTTTAATGATTTTTAAGTGAACCTTTAGCCTCTGAATTTTTTACACCCTTCTTGGATGTAAAGGTTTGCTTTGAAGGTTTTGGGAGGCATTTGTTTTCCAGATAAAATGATTTGGTGCTGTTTGAAGAGACACTGCTAACTGTCCCTGGAGCACTGGTGTCACCTGTAACTGAAAAAGTTGGCGTATCCCAAACATTGATTTTAAATTCTGTGTTTAAATCCTCTTAATAAATTTTAGCCGGACCAGTTGCTCTGAACCGTGGAGTACTGAAGGTGCTTCATGTGTGTGTAAATGCTGATCTTCTAAGAGTGAGTAAGCTTCATAGAGCCACATGTGGTCTTAGGGCTGGGGTGCTAGGACTCCATGGAAATCGAACATTTAGGTCTCATTGGCGGTGACCTATGGCTCCAACAGATGCATTAGCACATGCCTGCACCTTGTATAAGGCGTTATGGTCCCAGCTTTTCAGTTCCTTTTTCTGCCATCAAAGTGCGGGTTTCTGTTGGTAGTTTGGGCTTCGACCTGCCTGCATAGGTCTTTTTCATCATTCTCTTTTTTTTTCCCCATTTTCTGTGTTTTTATGCTGGGTCTTTTATTTCAGCTATGACTCTTTTGGCAACAAAATTGCTAACAAAGACCACCACGCACTCTCTGCAGTCTGTTTAGGCCCCAGCCATGATGCTCATTAGTGCAGATGCTTCTGTGAGAAGATGAAAACTTCGCTTTTTGAAAGAGTCATGTGAGTAGGCGAGTCTCCAACTGGCAAAAACTAGGTAAATGGTTTCTTTCAGATGTTATTCTGTTGTTCTTGACTCTATACTGGTCTCCCATGTCAGTAGCCCTGACAGAAGTGGGGACAGCAATGACATGCTATCTGATGCGAGGAATCTGCCTTTGCCTTCAAAGCACAATGATGGTTTGCTCTGGGAGCCTTCTATTTTAGTTTGGACTCCTTGCTGTTTCAGCATATGTCCCAATTCCCTGGGAAGATGCAGATTTCAGTGATTCATTGCTCATATGGGTAGGGCACTGAGGTGTCCCTTTCTGCTATACAAAACCCTCAGAAGAATTTCTTTGCTTATTAAGGCCAGGTAGAACCAGGTTCCCTGTTCAGCCTCCATATGTAGTTGACACTAGGGTCTTCTGTGCAGATGGCCAGACATTTGCCTCGTCGTTTGACCCCCTGTGCCTCAGACTGCCACATCCTGTTACATTTTGTAGTACGAGTTGGGGAGCCTGGACATTTTGCCCAAACCAGTGGTATTTGATCCTCCTTCCCATGAGGGTGTCTCTCTGGTTTTGTCCTTTGCAGTCCATCTTCCCTGCAGTTTGCTAGGACTGATGCCTTGCGTAGGAGGTCTTGTGTGTCTGCAGCCTTTGTGCTGTGCATTGCTAATGCCTAGTCTTGTGCTGGTAAGTGTCAGAACTGTGAGGATGAGCGCTTTCAGCTGCCTGTTCCAGATGATCTGCATAACCTCACCAACCTCTAGTTTGAGGAAGCATTCTCCGACTCTTACGTGGCATCAGCTACAGCTAGCATGTGATTCTGCAGATGCCACTGGCAGAGCAGTTGCTTCTGCTGTCAGGCATACTTGGCTGTGCACTACTGGATGGATGGATGGATATAGTTTTCAACAGGATGAAACTATTAGGACTTGTCACAGCCCTGTTTGCAAAGTTGCCCTACTTAAAAGTCTTACTAAGGAGGTATACAGTTTAGTAACAATATTTCATAAGCCTTGATCCACAACCAAAACACGTGATCGTGGACTCTCCCTTGAGGATCCATTGTTCAGCCATCCAACATGGAAACCAGAGTTTGCCAGCAGATGAGGACTGCTTGGCCCATCTAGTCTGACCATTTTCCCTGCCTATACTGTCACCGGAGACCCTACCTGATCTTCAGCTACCCCCACCACTTCCCTACCAAGATGCCTTTGTGCCTAGCCCATGCATACTTGAAGTCACCACTGTTTTGCCCCACTACCTTCGCTGGAAGACTGTTCCAGGCATTCCACCACAGTTTCAATGATCTATACACGGTAACACCACCTCTCTTTCTGCTGATGATACTCCCATGCATCCCAGCATCCTGCCGCTCCACCTGCTGCCTTGTGACACTGCCTTGCTGCTTTGAGGTCATCCAATATGATTACTCCAAGGTCCCTTTCTAGTTTTGTGACCGTCTATTCCTCTTCTCCAATTTTATACTCTGCCTTTGTGTTTCTGTGCCTAAGTGCGTGATTTTGCACTTTTCTCATTGAAACTCAGCTGCCTATGTTTGACCACCCTCCAGTTTTCTAAGGTCTCTACTCATTCTGTCCACCCCTGTGGAGTGTCTGCCCTACTGCAGATTTTGGTGTCATCCGCAAAGAGGCACTGCAAGTGTCACTTATAAAGACATTAAAGAAGAATGGTCCGAAAACTGAACTCTGAGGTACCCTCTGGTCACTCCTCCCCAAGTGCATTTTGCACTTTTACAGAAAATCAAGTGGTCTTGGCTGGGGCTCATCCTAAACATACTACACGCTCCTACACTGGATCCCAGAGCATGCTATATCTATGACCGCTCCATCCTTGCCTGCTACCGCTTTGGTAGAACACAGTGTTCCTGTGAGCATCCTGTGCTGTGGTAGAATTCCTTACTTCTGAGAACCTGGTTCTGTATTGATGCTATTATAGCCACGTTTACTGATAGCGTGGTTGGAAACACATCCCTGTCAACAGGTCATTTGTCTAATCGGCTGCTGATCCACTCTCCCTTGCTTAATTGGTGATGTAACGAGTGATCTTGCTTGGAACATTTTCAGTTTTATCGGTCTGAGTCACAGCTGCTGCATGGGCTTCCTTGGCAAAACCACAATCTCTCCTTTTTCTGCTGGACCATCCTCGCACATTTCGGTACTGCCTTTGACTCTTACCAGATTGTGTGGCTCTGTGGGGAAATTGACTCTTAGTGGATAGGAAGGTTACTTACCATTCCTGTAATCCTTAATCTTCAAGAGCTACTCTAGACCCTCCCTCCTTTCCCTGAGTTATGATAAATGTTTGCATGTATTTTCTCCTGGACTGTGGGGGATTTGCTCACTGTGTTGGGGACTGTACCAGCAAGTTTTTCCACTACAGCCAGGGCAGTATGATGACAATTCAGGGTTATAAATTAATAGCCATCTGCTTCACCTTTACTGGGACAGTCGTCCATGTTCCTGCGAATTTTAAGTTCTTTCTTTTTACTGTTGGTGAGGATTTATTTGCTGGGTGCCCTTTCCTTGGGCTGGATCCTCCTAGATGGGGCAACAGTGTTTTTGAGGACTTTTATATGCCCTTATGGGGAAAAAGATTATATATATTTAGCTTATTATAGCGTGTAACACATTCTTGCTTGGAAGTACTCTAGTGGTGGGTGGGGTCCTGTCTACCTGTATATCTGTTTTTTTTCATAGGTGGGCAGACTGGATGGGCCTTATGGTCCTTATCTGCCGCCAACTTCTATGTTTCTATGTCTATGTTTCTATGGGAAAAGAAACTGAGGCAGTTGCAAATGTCGGTGCCTTATTTATGGTGCAGGCACAGGCTGACGCTACACGCTGCCACTGATGGACCCAAATGTTCTGACTCCTGCTGGGTCCTAGCACCTCTGGCCCCAAGACCAAATAGAGTGGCTGTATGGAGAAGATGTTCTAGAAGATCAAGAATTATGGGTAAGTAACTTTCCTATAGCATGCAATACTGTACCATTACTGATCTGATTTTAACTTTGCTTAAGAAACAAAACCTCATTTAGAGGTTTCAAACAGTGAATTTTCTGTCTGTGTTCGAGACACTGTTAACATCCCACTTGTAGTTAAAGCAACACTTTCGTAGTTGGAATGGAGTTTGGGTCATCTCCAGTGGTCCAGATAACTTTGGCAAGCATGAGGAGCTTACTCACAGGTCTGTCTTGTAAACTGGACTATTCGTCCAAATGACATGCATTACCTGTATAAAATAAATTCTGCCTACCTACCTACTCAGCATTTTGCAAATTAGGTGAATAAAATCTCATTTTTGGTGAGTAAAAGTGCTTCAAATCCTGTGGAGCTCAACCTTTCCCTAGAGCTCAGACAGCATTGCAAAGCATGTTATTCGAGGTTCAGAGCACGCCCCAGTGATGCCGTGAGCCTTAGTGCTTCATTTGTTTTAAAGCAGAAGTTTGTGTCAAAATATTTTTTTGTATTTCTTTATTTATCCATATATAGCTGTGTTGGAGTCAGTTAAGTTCTGTGGCCTGGTGGCGTGTTAGCCACAATGTTGTCGGTGTTTCATAAAATAGGAACAATATCACAAGAATGGGTTTTGGCATCAGTGCAGTGAATTCGGGCAAAAAAATGACCCTACCTTTTTTAAGTAACAGATTCCAGACATTTTCCAGATTTATTTGCTGGTAAAACCTGTCCTGTTCTAACAGGATATAGGTATTTTATAAATGTTTTAAATGACCTTTTCTAAAAAATTGGCTTCAAAATAGCATTCTAAAACTGACAGAGTTAAGATAAAAAAATTGAAATAGTGAACAGACTAGAAATTGCCTGGAAAAGCAAATATTGTTTGTAAATAGAGTCTTTATTGAATTTTTCCATGTTTGCTATATCCATGGTTGAGACAAATACAGCAGTGAAATACAATCTGTGCGTGATTGCGCTCTTCTGTACATAGCATCATCCTTGGCATACAGGCAGCATCGCATGTATTTAAGGGTTTAAGATACAAACTCGGGTCCTTAAGCATCACGCAGGATCCACCCATTCCATCTAGAGGAGCAGAGCTGAGACGTATCATTCAGTGTATGTGTAACTTTCTCCATTCTGTATATCTGATTGACTGTTGATCTCCAGGTAGCAAGGGAAAGCATGGGTGGGAGGGTGGGGGTAAGCAAGCCCTGATAATAACCATTTTTGCTGCTGTGAGGAGGATACTCCAAAGGTATCACTAGTGGAGTCCTGCAGGCCTCATGGGAATTGTAGAACGAGGACCTGGAAAAGTGAATTTATCATGTATACTAATATTTTTATTGATGGATGCTGGAGGCTAGCTTTGAAAAACATTATATGCTGCACTGCTGCTTTAATGCAAACCTGGGGTAGCCATATTTAATGGAGTACTTTAAAGCAGACTCGGGGTGGGATATGGATGGAAACCCCTCTCCCATCCCAACTATGGGGGCTGCTTATCAGTGCAGCGTTCTTGTAGAGGAGAGGGCATACAGCAGCTGCCTTAATAGCTGTGCTGCTTCTGGGTCATCTGCTTGGGGAGATGCTGGTAGTTCTTTGCCCATCTTCCGGGAGCCCAGCCTCTGACAGCTGTGATGCTCCTGGTCTTCATGTGGCATTCCACAGCCAGAAAACCTCGGCTGGATATTCAAACAGGAGTACAAGTGCATCGCAAATGTTTGCACTACCTCTTGCACCATACCTGCTGCTGCTCTATTCAGTCGGATGGGTGGTGGTGCTATCCGACTGAATATTGGACAATGTTGGTGCGGCAGTAAGTGAAACTGCGCTGCTGTGACATCGACCTGGGCTCTATATAACCCATTCCCGAACAAGATAGCGCCATGACCCCTGTGGTATAATCAGCCACAACATGCAAATGAACCCATTGGGCATGCAAGGTGTTAAGGGGCCATTTAAGAACATAAGAATTAGATGTCAGATGGGGACGAGTGGCCTATCTAGTCTGCCCATGAACCTAACCCCCTCCCTATATTTTGCTGTTTTGTTTATACCGTAGTGCTGGTCCCATGCGTGTTTAAATGCATTCACTCTCTTTGCTGCAACTGCCACTGGGTGCAGGCTGTTCCATGTGTCGATTACTCCTCTCCGAAAAAGTACTTCCTGATATGCCTCTGAGCCTCCCCTCAGGCTGTAGGTTGTGCCCTCTGTACGCCGCCTCCATTTGAATGAAAAGTTTGTCTGCCTGCATAGCATTTGTACCCTTGATGAATTTGAATGTTTCTATCATATCCCTAGTATACTGTCACTACAGCGACAATGGTACACCAAACCTCCCAGCGAAACCCCCAGCAGCCTATATTGGCAGCGATAGGGGTTTGCATCGTAGACACTGTAGGGCGATGGGAGGTAGATATTCTAACTGCACTGTCTATGTGATGTGGAGTTAGATATCTTTAGTAGCGCTTTGTGGAGGGTGTAACCCCTCTGCATTGTGAGTCACGATCGCGTCGGCCAGTCTGGGGTCACATTGCAGTTGTGGGTGCTGGCAGGTTTCTGCTGCGGTCGAGGACATAAGTGTTTTTGGTGTTGCACTGGTGCCCTAGTATTTTGATGTTGTGCCAGCATCGTAGATCCCATATCCCCTGTGTCCCTTCTTTGTTCCAGGGAGTACAAGTTTCGGTCTTGGAGTCCAGACTTGTATAACTTGTGATGGAAGCCCTGCACCATCTTTGTGGCCCTTCTCTGAACTGATTCAATCACTCTGTGTCCTTCTTCTTTGCATGCCCATCATAGGCTAATTTGCATGGGGCGCAGCAGCCCTTGGCGCCCTCGCAGTGCTCCAAGCATACAATACTTCGCCCATCCCTGGTGGCTAGCAGAACCTCCAATTTCCTGTAGTACAATAATTCAGAGATCCCTGGTGTTCAGTGCCCCCATCTTCTGTAGTACAACACTTCATGTATCGTGGTTTCCAGTGGTCCTCTCCCATTGCTAGTGATACAATAATTCGGATATCCTGGTGTCCACTGATCTGCCCCATCATCCATTGTAGAATAACATATATCACTGGTGTCTAGCAATACCCCCATCACCTGCTCTACTGTTGGTCATTCCTGATTGTCCCATCAACAGCCCCCACTGACCCACCTGCTGTCATCCCTCCTCCCTCCACCCTCCCTCACCCTGGTGACCATGGCTTCTGCCAGCCTGATAGAGTGATCAGCACAGCCCTCTGCCCTTCATCTCACCTCTGTGACTGGCCGCCTTATGAGCTGTTAGTGAGCGTGTGCACCTACTGTACACGTGCTATGAGTTGTTAGTGAGCGCTGTACTTACTGTACACGGCTATGAGCTGTTAGTGAGCGGTGCACTTACTGTACACGCAGCGCTTTACTGTACACATGCCCCTGGCAGCTCTTATGGCAGCTGCCTCACAGGTGAGAGGAGAGCTGTGCTGGTCACCAGATTGAGTTGGCAGGAGCCACGATCACCAGTGTGAGGGAGGCTGCGGGAGGTGGGGTGGTAGTGGACGGGTCATGTTGGGGGCTGTCTGGGAGACTGGGACCACATGGTACTGACTTTTACAGTGTAATGGATGATGGGGTGGGGGTACAGTTAGACACCAGGGATATATCTGTTATTCTACAATGGGTGATCGGGTGAGAGGTGGGGTTCGGGTACCACTCAATACCAGGGATTTGGTAATATTTTGGTTCAGGTGATTGAGGGGTGGCAGCTGCAGTACAGGGTGGAGGCAGGCTTAGAATACCCTATTAAGAGGTGTTTTTGGTAGAGGTAAATAGTGCTGCTTTGGGAATGTTTACTGCCACCGCATCCCTTTGAAGATTCCACTGTGCTGGTATGAATGGGGGTCCCCATCTGCGTCAGGCATAGCGGTATCGTGCACGCTTTCACACTGCTGGTTTGCACTGGTGCTCCTGGGGCTTTGACTATGGGCCGTCGGGAGCACCAGTACAACCAAGAAGCGGAGCACAAATTTGAATATCAGGCCCCTCATTTTCCAGGTGGCAACACATTGTGCTGATACTGCACCTCTGGGCCAGCCTCTCAAAAGCTGCAATCTAATGTGGAATTAAATGTTGCATTTTAAACACTGCTCTATAATAAAGGCTGCATTAAAGAATATAACTTTGAAAAATGGTGAGTTAAATAAGCCATTTCTCTTCTGATCTGGAGTGCTGGTTGTCTCGGTATAATTCTATATTGGTCGGGCTCGGGGGACCACTAGACTACTAGAGAAATAAGAATGGGGGTATTTATGATTTATTTTACATCGATTGGGGCTGGGAAGGGGGCACTACACTACTACAGAACAGGGATCAGGATGATTTAGTGTTATACAGTGATCGGGGCTGGGGGAGTTCTGCACTATGGAAAAGGGGGATCGGGTTGTCTCTTCTTTAACAGTGATGGGGGCTCGGGAGGGGACTGTGTACCTGGCCCTAGACTATCTGTGGGGCACCAACCTTCCCGCGATATTTAAAATAGGGTCTCAAAAGCGTAACTATGTACTGATGCAGCTGGTCATAGTTACTCTTGGGGAGGGTTCAGTACTGTGATGTGCGGCATATGATTGTGGAACCCCTCATTTGCATTGGTGCATCACAATATTGTGCGTGGTGGTGCAGTTGGAGTGCACAGTGCATTGGTGGCCTTGAATATGGCTACACCCCTGACGTGTTCACAAGAAGTCCGGAGATGCGAGTGCATCCTGCCTGAGTATGTGGGCCTGAGTACTTAGTAACCATTCCTAAACAGTATCATCTGCACAAAACAAGACAGAATTCGCAAGTCATTAACATACAAACTAAATTTCTGGCCATTCCGATATTTATTGTGAGATATACATGAGCACTGGATGTTAGTCCCCAATAGTCTGCATGCAGTTGAAGCTTATTCTAGAGCTGAAGTCACAGTCCCCTGCTTGTGGCATCATAGTCTGTTGCTGTGAAAATGAGTATGATGTTATAAGCAGGGCATTATGACTTTAGCTGCAGAATAACCTCAGCTGCAGATGAACTGAAAGGACATCTCTCAGTATTCTTGTACATATCCTTAGTAATAAAGTATAATTCAGGTTTTGGGAACATGTATTGCAGTTCAGTTCTGCTGATGCTAACTGTGATTTTTATGCTGGTGTCTGGACCCCTCTTCTTATTCGAGCCAAAACTTTCTGTGCAGAACCTTATTCAAACTAGCCATCCTGGACTGAATGAGTGATGCCATCAGTCCTTTGGGCTTCAGACTCTTTCTGGTTTGAAAAACACATTTTATGATTGTTTGCCTTTAAAGTGCAGGTAGTCAGTGGTTTACTTGGTTGTTTTATTTCTAGTCTCGTTGTTTTTTCATAAGTGTGTGTGTGTGTGTGTGTGGTGTGTGTGTGTGTGTTTGTTTGTTTGTTGTTTTTATGTCCTCATTTGACTGGTATGAAAACTGCCTGCATACCTTATTCTAGGAAATGACTCTTGTTTTTGTTTTAATCCCAGCTCCTGGTGCACAGTGAAGCCACAGATATCATGATGTCAGTTAAGCAACCTCTGAGACTTCACATGCACCCACAAACAGGCCGCCATGCTCTTCTGTGATGCAGATCAGAGTGGCACCGAACAGTAGCAGCTCTAGCCACTATTGTTTACTAGACACAGGTGGCCCACAACAGATGGCAGTGGGCACTGATATATTGTCACTGTGGGAGAAGCCTGCATCATATGGGGCACCAACCTGGGCACAGCATTTGTTTACCAGGTACGTGCCCTGGTGTGCCTTGGTGCTGAGACTCTTCAAAGATGCTCCTTTCATGTAACCTGGAGAATCTTGATAGGAGGGCAGACCAGTGGGAGATTCAAGCAGCTATGTGTGTGTTGGGCTGTCAGGTTAGCAAGCGACTGACAGGACTTGGTTGCACTCTGTTTGCTGATAGCGCGAGTGGTGATTTTTTCTGATTTCTGCCTGACAGTTTGTTTTAACTGCAGAAGAGGGCTTGTTGTGAGTGTCCGTGATAAAACCTGAATGCTTTACATCATTATAGCTAATCGCCACAAACATTGTCTACCTTTCAGGGATTGTCTGACACTACGATAATTGATATACCTGGTGCAGTGCCATTCCTGGGTGCCGCTGGGTCCAATCACATTTTGCAACTGCATACATCTTCTGTATCAGTGATTGGAATGCGCAAATGACAGCATCGCAGACTAGCGCCTTGCTCTCCGTCACCTGCATCGGTTATATTACTGTTTGCCAAAAGCACTTAGAATATAGTCATGACACAATCGACTCGATACACATATCCTCAGCAACTCCAATAAGGGCACTGTGAGTATATAAAAAAAAGAGTCCCATCTCATGGTGGGTATCATAGTGCCAGACTATTAACACTAGAGAGGCACTGACTGACTGATGGAACATTTATTTTTGCTCATCATGTATTAATGGATATATAGTGTATTTATGAGGGTGCACACAGTAATACAGATACTGAATCTCGTGGGGAGCAGTCTTGAATGCTAGATAATGTAGTAGTGATCAGCTATAATGCTGTAAAGCATTCAGGGTCTATCACTGATGTTTGCAAGAGGTCTGTCTGTTCTGCGGTTAAAACAAACTGTCGGAAATGGTAAGAATCACCACTTGGGCTGTCAGCAAGTAGAGTGCGATGGAAATTCTGTCAGTCATTGCTAACCTGATAGATATATATATATATATATATATATATATATATATATATATATACATATATATACACACATATATATATATATATATATATATATACACACACAGCTGCTTGAATCTCTCACTGGCCGCCCTCCTATCAAGATGCTGCATGTTACATGAATGCACACTACACAGAGCGTCTTCAAAGAGTCTCTGCGCCACTCTGATTTGCATCATGAAGATTGTGATGTCCTGTTTTGTGTTTGATCCTGAAGCCCATGCAAGTACTATAACTTGACATCCTGCTAGCTTGGGCTTCACAGCATCAGGAGCAAGATTTAAAATAAACAAATGTCATTTCCTGAATAAGACATGCAGGCAATTTCCATACCGGTCAAATGAGGGCATAAATAAAACACACAAGCACAGTGGGAGTGAGATACTTTTATTAAAAACATGAGCGTAGAACTAAAATAACCAAGTAAGCCACTCAGTACCTGCTTTTTAACGAATTTGCTGGTGTAATTGTTTCTGTCTGCCTCATTAAAAGTGAAATCCATAAAGAAAGATAAAATAAATGCAAATTATAAAGGGAGGAAAAAGTGAAAACCTGGTGATTGTGTAATAATACTGTCCTGTGTCGGCTGTTGTTCTTGTCCCACTTGTGCACTTCCTCTCATAAAACTGTGCACCTAGCTGGCCCAGCGGTGTGGAAGATTGAGGCAGTGGACGCCACACCTGCTACCATGCTGGCTTCACGGGTTCAGTAGCTAAGCCTGGCCCCTAGTGATGGCTGGGTGCACAGCAATCTGGGACTGTCGTGGCAGGGGAAAGGAGGGTGTTGGCAGCACCCCTTCCTCCTCATCCTTCTGGGACTTCCTGTACTTCCTAGATGCGTGCTCTTATCCTCAGTGCCTGACTCACCTTCCTAGTGAGCCAACTTGGTTTCCTGTAGTCCCTTCCCTGATCACTTTCCACCGTTGCTCCACCATCATATCCTTCTCAAGGCTAGACAGGTGCTCCCTCAAAATCTCCTCTGTTCTACTGTAATTGCCCCTCTTGAAATCTAGCACTTTTCCTACATGCTTGATGTTCTTTCCCATGTTGACTCAGAACCACACCATCCAGGGACTAAACTTATGGCCATCCAAACCCATTTCAGGAGTAGAGTTTACGGGTATTATCTGTGGCTTTACGTGTGATAATCCAGTAACATTTTCAGTTGTTAGAGACCCTTGTGCTAATAGTTCCATGGCCTCTTCCATCCAAGCAAGTATTGTTTCACAGGCACCATCCTTCAACCCCCTGTGGGTGACCATGTATCTGAATGTTTTGCTCCTTAACATGTTCTTGCCATGTTCAATTCTTTTTCTTTCAAAACTGTGTTTTCCCTCAGATGGCCTGCTGAAAACGCTGTTGTTCTCCACTCTCAGCTCAGAGACCTTTAGTCATTGAGAAAACTGTCAGACTTGGAGATGAGATGTTTGAGTGACTAATGCAGTTTTTGTATTGCCTGTTGATGGGACAGAACAAGGGTCAGCAATGCTTCTGCAGAGCCCAATCCTCCATCCCTTTACCAACCTCCTTGCCAATTTGCTGAGGTTTTGAAAAGGCTTGTGGGCCCCTGCAGTGTTCCTCAGCTTCCCAGTTGTCCCACAGACCCCAGATGACAGATTCCTGCACTCTACAGATGCAGTTCCTACCAGCAATGTTGCAAAATAGAACTGGGTCAATGTAAACATTATTTGATCAGTGATTTTCCTCTTTGTAAGAAAGGAGCCAGTGTAGGCATGTCTGGATGCCCTGGCTGCTGGCCTGGCTCCACCCCTCCATACTTGCTCCGTGGTTGAAAAGAGAGGAAAAATATCTTGTATTCTGCAGATACAAACAACCCAAATGAATGTGTGATGAGCCAGTGATGGCTCAAATAATCCAGGGCCTGATTAAAATCCATGATTGTGATTATTCATTTATTTAGAATCGCTGCATGTGGCTACCCAGATCAAGGCTAAAAGGCCTAGTTTTCAAAAGGCCCAGGGGAGGGATCAGTTATAGCAGTAAGTTACACTAACTAATGCATAACTAAGTATTAATAAAGACCTATTTACACTGTTTACATGTTAGTAGAGATGTCACTGAGGACAATAACAATTGAAGGCGGTACATATTCACAGAGGTTAAGTTTATGTAGCTGCTTACCCTAGACAGGAGCCAGAGGAGGAAATGGACCATTAGGAGTCTAGGGCATCAGTGGCAGAGGGGCGGAGGCAATCACATGGGGTATTGTGATCATAAAGAATCATTTCAAGGTACTGATGGTAGGAGTTTCTTTGGTACAACTTGGATGAGCTGTTTCAACTAGATGGGGTGGGTGCTACAAACATTTTTGAGCCATTGGTCATGTATGTTCTTGGTATTTGAAGGAGGCTGCTATGTTTGGATCACAGAGAGTAAGACTGGTTGGTTTTGTGCAGAAGACTGCCGAGACGGTTTAGATATTTTCCATGGACACATTTATAAAACAGAGATGTCACTTTAGCTCTGCCCATCCTTCAAGCAAGAGAAGACTGAGGTTATTCTGAGGTTATTATAAAGGAGACAGTGATGAGTGAATTTGTTTCAGGCTAGTATGAATCTGCAGATGTTGAAGATGTTGAATGGTGCCCTTCCTTTTTTTTTTGCTCCTCTCCTTGTCTTCTGACCAGCCACTCCTTCCAGGCTGCCATGGGACTCCCCACCCAACAAGTCATCCCCTTGCCGCCATCCCCACTGTACTGTGTCCTGGCTGACCCAGTGTATCCTTTCATGGGGGCCTCCTGGGGCCCACAAGAGGGAGATGAGGTCCAAACCATGCCGGGCACGCTGTGGGAGATTGGCTGTAGGCCACTTGCCAGGGCTGTGTGGTGCGAGTGGACCTAGGCAATCATCATCATCCGTTGGCCGAGCGGTAATTTTCCATTTTCCCCACCTGCCCATCCCCTCCCAGAATGTGGTCAAGATGCACGCGGTGTCCTGGGAAGAAGCACAATGGCATGTGGTCACCCACACCTCCAAGTGTGCCTCCACCAGGGACCACCAGGACCTACTCTAGAAGCAGTGTAGGCTATGCCTCTCTCTTCCAATGAGGAGAGTGTCTGAGCAGATGCTCCTAACCTCCCACTGGTCTCCGCCTCCCGTCATCACAGGTGTGGAACCCAGGTCACCAGTGCACCGAGGCGGTCCCCTATCGCTACTCCTTTCTTTTACTGTCTCACGGTGATCATTTTGTACATTGCAAATTGTTTATTATTGTATTGCTATATTTGCACTTAATTCTTGGATTAGCTTTATTTCCTCGTATGTATACTTACTTGCTACCTACTGTATGCTTCCTATTCTGTTTCTTCTCTCTACCCCACAACCTTCCCTGCTGCATCTGTAAACAAGACTTGTCTGATTCTGTTTATTGCTTACTTTGTAAAATAAATGCAAATGTAGTGATCTGTTCCGGAAAGTGCAGAGCCACCCTGCAGACTTCACTGCTATATTCCAGGGCATGGAGCAAGGATTTTCTAAGTGTTCATTTTCTTACATTGGCTGATAGACATGAGCGAACGTGATATAGTGGACCTAGTTTTTGTAGACACTTCCTGGCTATTCTAGTGATATATTCTGCAAAACTGAATTTTTGGTCTAACCATATCCCGAGGTATTTGAAGGAATGCACCATTCAGGGTAGCCTACAGTAGGTATAATTTGAACCACATGCGAGGGCTGAGCTTCCTGTTGAAGGTCATAACCTTTGTTTTCTTGTAGTTTAAATGGAGTTTGTTGTCCCTCTGAGATTGGTTGAAGACTATTTGGAGCACATCTCTGAGGTCACCAATGGAACTGTGTTTGGAATAGGTAGTATCATCCATATAGAGGTGGATCCTTGTTTCAGGTCAGTGCTTCCAGAGGAAGATCATTTAGAAAGAGTCTGAAGAGTAGAGGGTCAAGGATGGAGCCTTGTTGTACCCTGAGCTTAAGAGAACACCTTGGGGAGACTTCACCATCAACCTTTCTGTATTTGAGATGTACCAGTTTGGTAGGATTTAAGAAAGATAACACATCTTTGCCAGATGATGTAGTTCGGTGAGGAGGATGCTGTCATTCACTGTATCGAATGGTGGTGAGATTGAGGAAGTTTGTACTTGTGTGTAATCCAGAGTCAAAACAGATTATTGGTGACTTCTAGGAGCACATTGCTGGTAGAGGATTTTGGCTGGAATCTTGATTGTGCTTCTGTGATAAGGTTGTGTTGAGAATTTAGTCCGTCTGTTGTTTATGCATAAACTTTTCCAAGGGTTTACAGAGGACAGGTAGGATGTATATCGGCTGGTAGTTTGGGTGTGGTAGAGGTTCTGATAAGCAGTGAGTTCACAGTGGCTACCTTCCAGACTGCTGGGAGATGCTCGCTGCTTAGTGAGAAGTCAAATAGGGTTCTGACTGGTGATGCCAGTTGTGTTGTAGCTGCATTCAACAGCTGAGGGTCAATACCATCAAACAGCATTTTTGAGATGCCAAGCTCTATTGGCATATTTAGCATCTCACTCCGACTGACCTGTGTTTAACAACAGAGGACTGAGGGAGGACAGAATAAGGTCCTCAACACGAACCTGCAGAGCTATGCCAGGAGAAGGGTTGAGGATGATAAAGTTATTGTTCAGGGCACCAATGACTTCTATATTACCTGTTATTAGAAACACAGACTTTGAAGGCAGATAAGGACCGCTTTGGCCCACCTAGTCTGCCCATTTTCCTACCTACAGGATAAGCTGCCAGATCCTAGTTAACCAACAGCCTGTTTCTTCCTACCCCCACAAGAATTGCTTATGTCTGTCCCATGTATTCTTGAATTCTCACACAATTTTAGACCCCACTACCTCTCAGGAAGGCTGTTCCATGCGCCCACCACCCTCTGTGAAAAATACTTCCTCACATTGCCCTGAGCTGTCCCTCTTATCTTCAAATTGTGTCCCCTTGATCTCATTTTAAGTAAGATGCAATATAATTTGTGATTGACCCTTTCCAATGAGGCGATGATGCCGAACTAGAGGTTCTTGACTTGCAGACATTTATCCCCAGTACCTTGTGTAGTAATTAGAATTGTCTCTCTTTGTCAGTTAAACTGCTTGGTTCCTCAGTCATCTATACATTTCCTATTTAGTCATCCAAAGATTGTTTATATTTTGTCCTCGCCTTACTACGCCTTGAAGTACCCATTGACTTCTGCTGTAATCCCGTTGTGTTTACTGAGCTGAACTCTGACCATCTTCTATACTTGGAGAAGCTTACTACAGACTGTTTTTAGCTTAGATTGAAAGTATGCCCAAGTGGCTTCTATATTGGGAATGAGTTCCATCCTATCCCAGTTCAGTTTATCAAGCTGTCTGTAGAGTAGATCCACATTCTATGATTTGAAAGAGTGGACTTTGATGGAGAGGTGGAGGTTTGCTAGTCTTGCACTTCCATGTACAGAAGATTGGACTAAGATTGCTCAGGAGTCTGGATAGATGCCAGAGGTTTTCTGTCTGGTCTTTTGATAAAGCTCTAATCACTGCACATACAAGACATTGTTTTAGGGTTGTGTTTTGTGTTTTAGGGTATTAGCTAGGTGAGATAATGTTCAGCAGCCCAGATTGTTCAGGGAGTCTGGATAGATGCCAGAGATTTTCTGTCTGGTCTTTTGATAAGGATCTAATCAGTGCGTGTACAAAACTTTGTTTTAGGATTGTATTTCATGTTGGAGGATATTAACTGGGTGAGATTTTGTTCAGAAGCCCACTCCTTAATTATTGTGTCCTTTACATCTTTCCAGTCAGTTTTGAAGTTACCTGATAAAAGGTTTTACTGTTACAGGGCAACATTGAGTAGGTCCAGGAGATGATGAAGTGGTGATTTTGGGATGTTAGTGGTTTATAAAGGCAGTTAATACATAGAACACATATTGGTAATGTTGGGTAAGTTACTTTTAAAAGTAATCAGTTACAGTTACTAGTTACTTTCAAATTGGTTATTTATTAGTTTTATATAAAAAGTAATGAATAACTCATATTGCTTTTCATACCACTTCATATTCCCTTTGATTCCTCAGTTATGTTTATTCGTTAATCTTATGCCTGTCCCTTTGTTACAAAAATATTCATAAAATGGTAGTGTTTGTGTTTGAAAATATAAAATCAGCAAGCTATGTAGCATAGCATTTGTTTACTTAATAATTTTAGTTGTTGCACATTTAAATAATAATATAGAAATGGGTTCTTTTCTTTGTCCAGATGTCTAGCACCAGCCTTGCTTTCTAATATGTGTATGAATAACTGCTAGTAACTGTCCATCAATCTGATCTCAGTCCTTACAGGGTGGGACAAGCAAGTATTTGTGCACATTTATTTTTCAATGTATTTTAATGTAATCTAGGTAATCAAGGACAGCTAGACTAGCACAGTAAAGCCTAAAGGATAAATTTCTATTTCCAGTTGTAAACGTCCTGGAGGGGTACTGTGACAGGAGGGCAACAGGACTAATTTCGCGATCTCTCCAAGCTATTAAAACAAATATCGTGGTAGTACAGACAGTGAGACATAACAGTACAAATTTGAATCGTGCCCCGTAGTAACTACTAGGCTCTGCATTTGATCTTGTGGCTGTAGTAGAGCAGGAAGTGCTTGCGGCTAATAACCCATCCCGATCCCATCCTTGCCTTTATGAGTTTCAGGCCATGTTCAGTGGCTGATTTTTTTTATCACTGCTTTCCATGAAGACGAGAGTTATGTGATGGCAGCCTGCATGGTGGATGAATGGCTTGTGTTGCATGGTAGCAGTGGGAAGCAGTGGAAAATTAGGTTCCTGCCTGCAGTCAGTCGAGCTCTTCTCAACTGTCTGACTTTTTTCTTTAACCACATGATAACCACACGGCCTTTCTACCCTTTGGCCTAGCTAATGAATCTGGCTGACACGCACTCAGGGTGCTACCTGCCCTGAACAACCTGACCTGACCACCACTAGCACACGCGGATGCCCGTGAACTAGTCTCTCAGGCAGGGACCAACCAACCAACCATCTTCACAGTCTGACTCTATACTCCCCTAAATGGCGACTGGTGCCAATATAGATGCTCGTGTCATCCAGCTCAACTCCTCCCCTGCTGTAAGGCAGTGCCAGAGACTGGAGACCAAGATTGCTTGAACTGCTGTAGAAATGATTTGAAAATGAGCCCCATAGACTTGTATGGAGCTCATCCCTCGCCTCCCTACATCACGAAACGCTGAGCACGGGGGCGGAGCAGGCGGACTGGGAAGTGAAAAGTGATCGGGTGGCCAGCAGTTCAGATCCCTTCCTCCTTTCAGAACAGTATGCCATATTTTTATAATTTTGGCAATGACAAACTGTCGCTGCCACAAGGTAACTGGCTGTGAAGCCCAATAGTGAATATTGCACTTTATATGAACGCATTACTATACAGTTGAGAATCAAGAGCGGAAAGCAGAAGTATTGCTTCCCAATATAGTTCCTATGTTAGACAACAACTGGATTACTGTAGTGCAATTTGGAATCCCAATCAGAAATCAGATGTACATAGAATAGAGAGAGTGCAGCACAGTATTACCAAAATCATGACAGAGGCTAAGGAATTACCATATAATGAAAGGTTGAATAAACTAGATCTGTACTCACTGGAACAACAAAGGAAAGAGGTGATCTCTTGTTTTTCAAATCAAATCAATGTTTATTTGTAATGCACTTTTCAAAATACCAAAGCACAAATACATAACAAAATCAACATACATCAACAATAAACACCAATATAAAAGCAATTAAAAGGCAACAGGATAAACTTATTCAAAAGCTAATTCAAATAAGTAGCTCTTCAATGAGGCTTTAAATGACTCTTTGGACAGGCACTGTCTAATCCGACGAGGTAGAGAATTCCACAGGGTTGGGGCCACAACAGAAAAGCTCTGTCCCAGATGACTGAAGACGCAACCATGGGAATCTGTAGCAATCCCTCATCAGTGGAATGGAGTGGGCGAGAGGGTGGTAGGGCGAAGGAGATCTTGCAAGTAGCCCGGTCCCAGTCCATGTAGGGTCTTATAGGTCAGCAGCGTGACCTTGAAGGTGATCCTCCATCGCACGGCAGCCAGTGCAGTTCATGCAGCACAGGTGTGGTATGGCAAGTTCTTGGTAGCCCAGTCAACAACCTGGCTGCAGCGCTCTGCACCAGTGGCAAGCGATGGAGATCCACCCCGCAACCCTAGATATAGAGCATTACAGTAATCAAGACGCGAGGAAGCAAAGGCGTGAACCAACACAGGAGGTCATCGTGTGGAACAAGGTGTTTTATCTGGGCTATATTCTCAGGTGGTAAAGGAAGACTTGACAACAGCTGACACCTGTGTCTTAAGCGCCAGCTCGCTGTCAAGTATTACACCCAGATTCCACACCTGTTCAGAAGGTCTCAACTGGTTACCCCCAACACAAGGCCAGAGGGAGACCCAGGAGTCAACTTCTCTGCACGGTGACCTGGGTCCACCACCAGCACCTCAGTCTTGTCCGGATTCAGTCTCAACCAGTTAGCACTCATCCAGTCCTGAATCTCAGCGAGCCAGTTGTTAAAGACCGATACTGCGCATTCTGTTCGGGTACAAAGGATATAGAGCTGAGTGTCATCTGCATAGCAGTGAAATCTCAGCCCATAATGCCTTATAATGTCTCCCAACGGGCTGCATATACATCGTGAACAACATGGGGAAAGTACAGAGCCCCATGGCACCCCACAAGGCAGAGCAAAGGGAGCAGAGGAAAGATTCCTGATACTACCCTCTGAGTTCTGCCCATGAGGAAAGAATGGAACCATCTGAGGACTGTCCCTGACAGTCCACAGAGCAGCCACAGGCATTTTAGCAACATCCCATGGTCCACGGTGTCAAACGCTGCAGAGAGATCAGGAGAATCAAGATCGAACGGCTCCTCCGATCTCTCGCTATTAGGAGATTATTCAGTACTTGAACCAACGCCGCCTCGGTACTGTGCCTCTTCCTGAAACTGGACTGGAGAGGATCATAGACGTCATGGTGGTAAGAAAGTCATCGAGCTGCAAGCAAACTACTTTCTCAATAACCTTGCCCAAAAGGGCAGGTTAGAATCGGAATCTGTAGTTAACGAGACAGTCACGGTCGAGGAAGGTTTCTTCAAAGGTGTCATGACAGCCTCTTTCAGAGACTCCAGAAACACCCCTTGGTCTAATGAGCACCAGACTATCTCAGCAAGGACTGGTCAGATTGCATCCATGCACCCCACAAGGAGACGCAGAGACCAGGATCCAAACTACAGCAAGTCGGCCGCAGCCCTAGACAATCTTCATGATATCCGTGATCGCTGGCTGGTCAAAATCTGTCCAGGCAGAACGAGGGCCTGTAACCCCACATCGATCACTGTCATGCTCATTTGAATGCGCTTTGTGATCTCCGACCTGATCAATGACACCTTATCAAAGAACCGAGCAAACTCATCACATTTTATTTGTGAAAAGCTCTCCGACCCCACAGACACTGTTTTTCACTTTTTTTCACTATTATTAATGATGCTAATCTAGCAAAAGAAATCAACATTACACTTAAGACAACAAAGATTAAGGCAAGAGGACGCCCATTACAGGTGAAGAGGAACAACATTTCGGAACAATAGGAGGAAGTACTATTTTACGGAGAGAGTGGTTAATCTGTGGAATGGCCTCCAGAGAAACAGTACACAGTAAAAATAAAGACATATTCAAGAAGAGGCTTGACAAATACATAAAAAATTATACTATTATGCCAAACTATAAGAGCTATCACGGGCTCTCAGCCTCTTGCTCCTGCTTTCAATAATGTCAATAGATAACTTTGAAAAATGTAATACTCAGGCATAAATGTAGTTTATATTTCACATTCTGTAATTCTCACCCTTATTTCCTTATTACTAAGGGTATTTACATAAATACAGTATCTCTGCTCTTTGTTTGGCTGCCTGCCTGCCTCACACCTAACATCATAATTCTGTTTATGACATCAGAATGTGTTGCTGTGGAGATAATTATGATGTCATAAATGGAGGATTGTGATGTCATATGTAGAGAAGCAGCCAGAGTAGATACAATCTAGGGACAGGATCTTATTTTTCTGCAACTGTTCTCAGTAATAAAGAAAATGGGGAAGTAATTACTGAAAATATTTGATGTAATAAAGAAAATAGGATGGAGCTGAATATAAATCTTAATGTTTTTCAGTGTTTTCCTAATGTTGTCAGGGTCTCTAAGAGCCAACTCCACAGTCACCAGTCAGCAGTGCTAAAAATAAAATAACAGTAAAATGGGTTTGGGTGGAGATAATCTGTAAAACACGAGGCAGCGACATTATTTTTGGGAGGTGCGGGCCAGTGGCGCATTAAAGGAAATGCCGCCGTCATGCGACATTAAGCGTTCAAGTCCCTGCAGCACTGCACCTACCACCATGGCCACAAGTACAGTAATATGAGAATTGCATTACGGTATCATGTTAGTTTGTAGAAAATGTAATAACTTCACAATATTACATTTTCTTATAAGTAGTAATTAAGATTACATGGAAATGTAATTAGATTACTGTAACGTATTACTACACAACCCTGCATATTGTGTTTTTTTACGATATTATTTTGTACTTTTACGCTTTGTTTTTCACTTGTTGGGAATATTTCTGCATTTTGGACTATTAGCCTTTTTATGCTAACTATCAGAGCTTTGCATTTGGTTATGGTGTAGTACCAATTTTCAGCAGCTCACTATTGCTCTAATGTATTAGCTGTTGTATTTGGTAATTAGTACTGTACAGCTTTAATTGTTACATATAACAGGTCATGTCCGTGAACTAGGCTCCTTCCCTTGTCAAAGCTGGAGATCCCAGCCCAAACGTTGAGTGTCTAGTCCATGTTTTCCTTCTGTATCTCTGTGCTCTTTGTGAAATAAAACATGTTTTTTTTTTGGACCAGTTTGATCAGTTCTCCTTGTTGACCTATAATAGATAGATCCTTAAGGACTTCTGTGATTTTAATTGTCATTATCTCTGTCGAATGCCCAGGTTGGTATGCCAACCCTGTGATGCCAGCCCCATGATGGATGCTAGAATTTGGTTAGCACTAATGTAAAAGGTTAGACCATCTCCTTGTCCTGAGGGTCTATCAAGGCTGATAATATATCCATTGATGTGTATTTCTTTGTTGGAGAGCTGTAGTCCGAGCCAAGGTTTTGTGATGTCGAGGAAATCTGTGTGGTGTAGCACAGTCTAGTTGTCTATATATGTACTTTTATTTTGTTAGTTTTGTTTACCAGGAAATGAGTGCTTGACAGTGTACCTGTTTTCAACCTTGTTGGGGGCAGATGCAGATGGAAACCAACTGAAATTAGAACAGATTACAGGAAAACTATGGTTAATCATACAGATTTAAGCACCTACTGCAGAAACACCTGATTAGGGCTTTCAGCAATGAAATAAATATATTTTGATACCTGTTATTGTGTTATTTTAATGGAAAAGGATTACGCTGACAGAGCTGCTCACAGCCATCTCTGCACTCCCAGCAGCTTCCAGTGCGAGGTTATGCTAATGAGCGTTACCAACTAATGGTAGATGTGGTAGCCCTCATTAGCATAACCCATGCACAGGAAGCTGCTAAGTATATGCAAGATGGCTGTGAGTGGCCCAGGGTTGGTGCGATCCTTTCCACTAAAATAACGCTGTTAAGCTGTTAGTGGTATTTTTAGTGAGCGGGGAAACCTGGCCAGGACACCAGGGAAGTTTCCCTTTCTTTCAACAAATGCAGTGGGATCTTTAACGTCCAGCTGAACAACTACCAAAACAGGCAGGTGGGACCTCGGTTTAATGTTTCATCTGAAAGACAGCATCTCAGGATTGCAGCACCCCACTCAGGGCTACATCCCACAACCTTCTGCTCTTTCAGCGGAGGAGTGTATGCTACATGCTGAGTCGCCGACACTGCTAGGATAAAGCAATTGAAGAGAAAATGGCAAGCAGTGAGCAAGCTGGCATATCCCTGCAGCACATACAGCAGCACTCTGCTTCGCACTAATTTTTCCAGTATTGTTGGAGAGTGCCGCAGTTTTTTTTACTTATCGCTATGTGTAGCTACGCACATCCTTTTCTGAACATATACAGGATGTACAGGGGTTGATGGACATAATTTATTCTTTGTAGAGCAAGAGGATTATATGCATGGCTTAGTGGTACTGATGGCCTCTTCTTTCTCCCATGTGGGCTACCTGGTCCTGACCCCTGCTCTGGGTTGGAGGAGTTCGGAGCACTGTGGAGGCAGCATTTTCAGACTTTGAGGGAGGAACTATAGCTCTCACCCAGCTTGACTGTCTACCTTTGGTTTTTGGTTAATGATACTTTATGCCCCTGTCTCTACCGGTATGCTTCCTGCTTCCGGTGCCCCTGGCCCTGCTACTGGCTAATTACCAGGACATACCACATCCTCCGGCCCCATGGCTTACTATATTGTATTTAAACATTTGGTGACTTGGAAAGGCACACTGAGCTGAAGCTGGTTTCCAGATGCATCCTGGGGAGAGAGAGAGAGAGAGAGTTTAAAAAATAACAGCAAACGTTAGACAATGCGCCTTTATGCATAATGAGGCAGTGGGATGAATAACTCATCAGTAAACAAGGAGCAGATAGTAACACCAGGCAGTTTTATCCTCGAAACGTTACATATGGTGCAGTTGTGCATGAGATGGTGTGTAGTACTATATGTGCTATGTACAGCATAGTCTCACCAGGTCCAATATGCCTGTAATAGCTGGAATGGCATATGGCAAAAAAAGACCGCTATTGAGGGCTACCAGAAACAGAATTGTCTAAAACAGCCATAACCTGCATTCTGGGGGACATTTGGGGCGGGAACAAGAATGGGTTGTGTGATCCTGGAGCAGAGGTTTCTAGACAAAGTTGGGGAGACCAAATAAAGTGAGAGAGGGAGTTTGTAGGAGAAAGAGGCAGGTCCAGCAGGAATACTGCATTTAAGAAAGAGACAAGGAAGGAGTGAGAGTCAGAGTTCCTGAGCAAGTAGGATTGCAAGGAGAGCGGGAGAAGAGGCAAGGAGGAGAGAGAAAATGGGAGCAGAGAGAACCAGATCTTGGGCTATGAGGGCAGCAGAGGATTGAGGTGCCTTCCAGCAAGGGAAGAAATGAAAGTTTGGAATAAAGAGAACAGTCATGAGGTATGAGGGACAGCCCAGGGGAAAATAGCAGAAAGTATAGAAGAGTGGTCACAGCTGTGGTGGTGACTGCCTCACATCGCCGACTACATGGGTTCATGAATGAGCCACGGTAGACAGTGGTCAGTCGAGGGTGGGGGAGGATCAAGTGTCCCAGAGGAGGCCTCTTTTTCCAGGGAGGGGAGGGTACTGTTCTGTGCCACAGTATTGCCACTTGGATGACCACGGGTGATAGTGCTGTTGTGGCCACAGGTGGTAGTGCTATTGTGGCCAGAGGTGGTAGTGCTGTTGTGACCACAGGTGGTAGTGCTGTTGAATGGTTGGCAGGTTGGTGAGACCTTGCTAAGTCTGGTGCAGTGGCATACTTTGCAAGCATACTCCCATTATATCCTCATCCATGACATCCTGTGGGGCAGGGTGAACCATAGAAAATGGCCACAATGCCTGGCACAGCAGACCCTGGTATATCTGGGCCCCACCCACTACTAATGACTGTGGCACCACCTGATGAAACACAGGAGACACAGTAGTGTCAGGAGGTGTGATAGAAGGCTGCATTTGCATTTACCTTTTCTTCTGGCCTGAGGGAAGTTGTGCTGATGAACCTCGGTGGACACAGGCATGATATGCATGCTGCTGTTCATCTACATCAGCGAAGTTCCAGGACGTACAAGGGCAGGTGCAGTCGCACCTGGGCCAATGAGGTTTGAGGGCCCAATTCACAATTTTGATGTCTGTTCAAAACCAGGGGGCCCCATAACATACCTTGCACCCAGGCCCTCTAGGAATTTGCTACGCTACTGGTGAGTTTCCCATCCTTTGTTGGTCACTTTGATGCACTGTCACCTGTGGCCACCCACGTGTGGCAGTACAGCAGAGTGCACTAGATTCTCTCTGGAGGAGAACAGCCAGCCTTCAATGGCCTGAGCCTTTTTGAAAATGGGCTCGTGTCACAAGTGGTAGCCCTACTGCTGCACCAACAGTCAGGCAGAAACAGAGAATTAAAATAAAGAGACTCAATGTATCACCCTGCCTCTGCTTGTTTATTTCCTATTTAGGAGAACTGAGTTCATGTTAAACTGAGAAATGCGTGTAACCCCTAGATGGCGCTATCCCAGGGCTACTACCCCTGCCTGATTTGCCACTAACAGGTTGAGGGGCCTGGATCCAATGGCGGGTGCCTCCACCCAGAGGTCAGGGTTTGCAATAGTTAAACTAACTTGGTCACAGCCCTCTGGGACACTGCAACCCCCTTTCTTCCCACTAGTGGCCCACACAATATATCAGAATTACCTTCACAGTATACACTTACCCCAGGACTGGTTCCGCACTGGGACCTCCTGTGAAACGAGATACAGTGCAACAATCACAGTACAGTACTTAACATAGACAAATACCTCAGGCAGTATAACTTTGCTGAAACAAGCAGCTCTGATTTATTTAGGGGATATAACAAGGACAGGGGAAACGTTAATTAGCTTATCACTCTAATAATCTACCTATGGCTCTGTGCACAGCCTATCCCTATCAGTTACTGTCCCTGGTTCCCAAGCCCTAGTGGCTAGTCCAAACCATGGCAGCTGGTAGGGCCCTTTCACACAGAGAAAGGAAAATTAAACAGTCAGCAGTACAGTAATTCCAATTGGATTTAATGTGGCAATTCAACAGGGAGCGAATTCTGAATTAGTACTCACGACCTCCAAATAAGATAGGGTCCTTCAGTATCAGCAGGGCTACTCTTAAGCTCCAAGAGACTCTTCACACATTTATATGGTAAAAAAGAGAGTACTATACCAGGCAGGCTGCTTCTCTATCCCAATGCAATTACTGCACAATACCCGAGAACACACAGCAGATCTAGTTCCTGACAGACCGAGTGCAATTCAATAATTTCTCCAGTCTTTTACAGGGTGAGCCTGGTTTCTACTCTTCAGAGATCCTTTGATTCTTTTCACAGGATGGATTCAGTCCAACAAGCAGTTACACAAGCTGCAGACCGAACTCTGGGCCTTACACACGCTTTTTGACTAAAACTGCACACTGAAAAAGCACAGGGCTCCTTCCTTCTTCACTGCCAAAGCTCAACTGAAACTCCAACCGACAAAACTGGCACTTCCTTTGAGTTCCTCCCAGTTCTTGACTGGATTGGTTGTCACTCACAATAGACTGCTGCTGTTGGTCCAAAAAGTGCCAAGTCTAAACTACATCTCCAGAGTCACTGCCCATACAATCCTCTTGTGGCTGGCTCAGATTATGAGTCCAAGTTCTGATTTGTCCAAGGCACCATTTTAGAGCTAGCTTACCCCACACTGATTGGTCCAGTTCAGCAGTTCAAAACCAGAATGGGGAACTAGGCAGACACAGTTCTGACTGCAAAGAAAGTAGGTTAGACAAACTGTAATTTCATTATTACTGTAAATGATTTCTGGCAAACAGTTACATCTTTCAGATAGGTTCCTTGCACTCCTAGTGACTGCAAAAATGGAGTGAATTGGCAGCAGCTTGAGTGGTACTCAATCAAAGAAACACACAGTCCCCATACAACTAATTATGTCTGCAAGCAGACAGCTCTTAAAGAGACAGTACCAGAGGTTCTGAAAACACTCACTGATAAATGGCTTAAACGCCAAACACCATTCAGGCTTGGAGCATTCAAGCAAGCTCCTGGAAGTCTTTTGGGAACCCCCATTTGCAGGGGGTTACACGGTGTTTAAGAAGTCAAGGTACAAAACGATGCTCTCGCTCACACCTCCCTAATGTGAGAAATGTGGAATGAAACGGTTAATGATATTTAAACTAACTCGTTCATACCTCCCTAATGCGAGAAACGTGAAAGAAAAATCATTAGTGGTATTAAAACTAACAACAAAAAAAAGAGTAATTGGATGGAGGTGCAAAAGTATTTTTTAGTGAGCCTAAATATGGCGTGTCACCTAGAACTGAAATACAGCACAGTAGCCCATGATTCCCCATTTTGAACTGAGGCTGTCACTGCTTTTTATTATGATATTTATGCTCTGTTGCCGGTGTACCCCCTGCTGGCACGTGGGTGTACCCCAGAGACCCATTACCTCCTTTACGGTAGGTATGGAGATCTGGTGTAGGAGCTGGTCCAGAGAGTACTGTGTTCTTCCTCTCAGTAGCCATTCTGGTTTCTGCCTGCATTTTGTTTCTTCGTGACCCCTGACCAGTTCTCCACCCCATAGCAGTGTGCAGTTCCAGGATGACTCATGTATGCAGCGAAACCCCATGGGAGAACAACTCTGTGGCTTAACATAGGGGCTGGTGCAGTGGTGGAACACACCACCACAACCACCTCCAGTTGGGGAAGCTGTTTGCAGTTGGCTGCCTGATCGACAGCATCTTGGACTTACTCCATAACCTGGATTGCTGGCATGGTAATGCAGCACCATGCCTCAGGACATCTGGTAGCTCCAAAACTTTAACAAAGTATGGTAGTTTGAGATGGAATTGAAGGACTGTAGGTCCATCATGTCATCTCCATTCCCCGCTCATAAGCAGGAATGAATAAACATGGTGGGGAAGTCTGTATAAATTTTAAAAGATAATATTTTGAATATCTTTGAAAACGATCATATTTAGAGCCAGTTCCAATCAAAGCTCACCACACGAACTATGTACCATGTGTATTAACATACTGAAGCAACGGCTATGTATCTGCTTGTGAATTTGTACTCTACCTTGCTAATGTTTCTCTTATACATCATGTAAATTGTCATTACTGCTTATGTATGTGTTTGTATGCTCTCCCATTCTCTTATGTATATCATGTATTTGACCTTACTGTATATGTTTGTATGCTCTCCTATTCCCCTACCCCAGGGCATATCTGGAATCAAGCAGTAGTCTGCTCGGCATGCCTCCCTGGTAAAACACTTAAATAAATAAATAAATAAATAAATATTTTATAGAAGTTTCTATTTCTCTTCCATTTGGTCTTTATTACTAGGTTAACTGATTCTCATGTTAAATCAACCCTGGAGGACATAGTACTATTATTCAAATGGAATACTTTGTGGGTTTTTTTCTATTGTTTTATGGTTATCAGGTCACAGATGAAGGTTTTCTTGCTGTTTAAAGTAATCTTTTAGAAACTTTGCGACTAGTCTGATTTACTTTATTCTCATAGCCCTTTTTATAATGTGTTTATAATGAGTGGTACAGTCTCAGTGTCTTTCAGTTTTAAGTGCTCTCTAATGGAGAAGGAGCTCTGTTATAGTGAATTTGTTCCACTTACAATAAATATTTGTGGAAGTGGAGACAGATGCAGTTCTTTTTTTTTTTTCCTCCTCTCCATGCTGTTTTTGCCCCACGACTTCCTCCTTCTTTCTTTCTGCTCGGCTCTCTGGTGACCACCTAGCTTCCTCAGCCACTCCTTTCACCATTAGGCCAGAGGAGATCATGGAGAGGAGGCTGGTGTGCCAGGGGGCCTTAGCTTTTCTCCCTTGAGTTCCCTATCAGTGCCCTTCCTCCAACCTGGTGATAGTGCTCATCACTGTGTGACAGATCCACTTGCTAGTTCACGGCTCCTGGACCACCTCTGGATCCCAACAGCAGCAGAACAAACTGCCAGCTCTCACTAGCTGGAAAATGCTGCCTTGGTGGCCCAGACAGATTTATTTCTTACCATATTTCAGGGCTTAAGGGACTTTTAGCCACCTAAAGCAGCAGTATTTATTAGTCTGCAAAACAAATTTCATCATCTAGTTTTTTTTTTTTAGCTCAGTTGTATGTCTGAGGTCTTTAGATTCATCCTCAGTGTGTTTTAACCCTTAGGCTGATGACAGAATTAGAACACACAGGAATTTGGACTGATTTATCAGTTCATGGCACAGCAAGGGTTAATTCTCCAAAACTTTTAAAACAGTTTTTGTAACTAATTTAAGTAATTAGTGACTCACATAATTAAAGATGGCCACCACTTACAATTTCTAAAAAAAATCTGTTCTGTTGAGGTTACCTGTTGAATTGACATGCTGGGTTCATAATCTGGATGTATTAGGAAGGTGTTACTACATGTTTCTGATGGTAAACAGCACAGCACGGTACCATGATATTTAATTGTTTATGGCAGGCATGGGGAGCGGGATTTTTAAACTTTAAAACCCCATATCTTGGTTCAGGAATGAAAGAAGATGAAAAGAAAATGGGTATCTGATTTTTTTCCAGCTAAAAACTACATGATCACTAATATATACACTTTTGCTTTAATTAGATACAGGAATGTAAATATGTTGCTAAACAAGCTACAACATAATTGGTATTAAAATCTTGTTACTACACTGTTATTGGAAACAAATGACTGATAAAACTTAAATGGTGTAAAATATAAAACATAAATCAGTCTGCTGTTATCCACTGATGTAAGTGTCCTGTTAAGATGAATTCACAAGCCAGCTCAGTGGTGCTGAGGGTTGAGGCGCTGGATGCCACACCGCAACCTGGGTTCGGGAATGGACTGGGGTTGTCGGGTTGGCAGGGGCAGGAGTGATTGAGCATCCATAGACTGCTCTCCTCTCCTGGGAGGAGGGAGGGAGGTAACGCCGCCACTGTAGGAGCACCTCTAGTGGAGGTCCCAAGCAGTAGAGACAAACTTATGTATATGGAGTTGTGGCAGATGTTCTGTGGGCAGGTGTGGGAGCTCACCAGTCTCACACTGGATGTCATTGCACATCCAAACTCTTGGGGACCAAGAAAAAGGAAAATGGCTGGCACCGGGTAGGCGAAGTCCTACTCACCTCTCCCAGCCACGTCTCAGTGCTGGACTCACCCAGAGTACTTCTCGCCTTCCAACCTTCAGATGGCAGCCTGGACCCTGTAGATAGTGTGCTGGAGGAGTTGGCAGCCCTTACGGGGGGCTCAGAGCTGGGAAGCCTGTCACCTGGAGAGAATGGGAGGGGATTCAGAGACAGAATATCGGAGAGCCTCAGACAGAGCGAGACATTGGGGATGAGTGAGTAGAGCTGGAGAGAGACCTAAGAGACCAGTGAGGGAAAAGAAATAACACACAAAAAAATGAAGTTCTCATTTTGGCAAACATCCATCTTAAAACAGCAGTTTCTATTATGGTGAACATGTTATATATCTTTTAAATGCCAGCAGCATTACTGTTAGCACCTATTGTGGTCATGCGTACTCTTCTGTGCATTTAGTAATGTTTAAGGTTGCAGTCCGTGTGAATGATTTATTTATTTATATCTTGGATTACAGTACCTTTGAGTCATTGACTCTTTTACAGAGGTTCCACATCAGAATGAAGACAAACACAACAGAGAACTAAATACATAGCAAGTGGGCTATAGGAGAAATGCTTAGATATCATTGCTGCTGTAGGGAAGGGTTTCAGCAGACCTAAACAGCAGACTTCCAGATAATTGAGCTTAGTTCTACAGTATGTTGTAGTCAGATTAATCCTGGCTGAAGCTTGTCTAGGTTTGAATACATTTAGAGTCACCTATTTTTATAACTTTTCAAAACATAGGACTGCAACTCACTTACCTGTAGCTGAGGCACACTGAATGTGTATTTACTTAACAGGCAAAGGATCAGTGGATTAAATCCTGGCAAGGCGTAAACATTTGTTTTATAAAATGAAAACTCACTTGAGTGGTGATTTATGGTAGTGCAGAGTTGGAATAGTAAATTATATGAGCAGTAGATTAAGCTAAGAACAACAGTTTGTCAAGCTAAATTGCCTGCTGAGATTAGAGTCCCAGTCACCTGTTTTGCAGGTTGTGACATAGCCTCTACAGCATAGAAATAAAGTTCACTTACCTGCAGCTCAGTGGCACACTGACTGTGTGTTCACTTAGTAGGCAAAGAGTCAGTGGCTCAAATCCTGGCAGTAACTTGTTCATATGTTTAAATTATCTTTTGTAAGATGTAAACTCACTTGCGTGGAATGCACAGTGATGTAGAAGTTGGAATCGTGCATAATATGAGAAGAAGAGTTAGCTAAGAATAACAGTTCGTGAAGATAAATCGCCTGCTGGGATTAGATCCCCAGTCACCTGTTTTACTGGTTGTCGACAACTGCTACATCATAGGAACTGAAGCTCACTGACTTGCAGTTCAGTGGCACACTAATTGTGTGTTTGCTTAGCAGGCAAAGCATCAGCAGTTCAAATCCTGGCAGGGTCTTAAGCATTTTTTCACAAATTTGTTTTGTAAGATGGAACTCACTTGAATGGAGATTCATGGTGGTATGGAGTTGGAACAGTAAATCATGAGAAGTAAAATTTAGCTAAGAACAACAATTTGTGAAGGTAAATCATCTGCTGAGATTAGATCCACAGTCCCTCTTTTGCAGGATGTGACATAACCTATACATCATAGGAAATGCAACTCACTAGCAGTTCAGTGGCAGACTGAATGTATTTGCCTTGTGGGCAAAGGATCAGCAGTTCAAATCCTGGAGGGAGCTTAATCATCTTTTGGTAAAATGGAAACTCACTAGAGTGGTGATTCATGATGATGTGGAGTTGGAATAATAAATTGTATAAGAAGTAAATTAGCAAAGAACAACCCCTCAGGTTTTCATCAATATTTTAAATTGCATTCAAACACCCATCTTTTAATATCACTTTTCTTGTGACTAAGATGGACTAACATGCAACTAAAGGTGTGCTCCCTGACCTAAGGCTTACAGATCACTGGGGCATCAGTGCTCACTCCAGGCCACAAACTGGAGCTCTAATATGGTGAATATAAATGAAATGTCATTCTATACGAATGGATTTGGGGAAAAATGAACAGTAGGGATCCACTGCAGGGGTGAAGTGCATAATGAATTAACAAAAAGGTTGCCTCTGTCCCTTTAAAAGAATACATAAACAGGCCAGATACAGCAGTGTACCTACTTTATGGTGCTTATACCAAAAACCATGAAGGACACTTACCTGTCGCCAGTTATAGCAACTCCCCAAATCAGAATTTTTATATGCCTCTGTTTGAAAGGGAAGGGATTGTATTTTGGCTCTTTGAGATGAGTCGCTGATCCTTCCACTATCCTGATACTGAGAGCTGCCCCATGCTAGCATGTTTCATGATGTCATTATATGGAGAGCATGCACTCCATAGACATTACTAGAGATATTTTTAAACTCCTTTTCATATTTTAGATGGTCATTGAGAACAAATGAATGCCACTGGTAATTAATAAGGCCCTTGTTAGTTGAACACTGGCCTTGATTTGTTTGTGATGGCCATCCAAAATATAAAAAGGGAGTTTAAAAAGTGGCCCCATTAATGTTTATGGAGCACAATTCTATGCTCTCTATATAATGACATCATGAAACGTGCTAGCGCAGGGGCTGCCTTCAGTATTGGATGCAGAAGGGATCAGTGGCTTGTCTCCACAGAGCCAAAATATGATCCCTTCCTTCCAAAATAAGGGGCATATCAAATTTGATTTTTGCATCTTTACAGTTGGGTACCCTTCATGATTCTTGGGCATTTTAAAAGAGACTAAAGGTGCTCTTTAAGGGCTTAATCTACAAATGTAACCCATGGTAGCATATAATGGTTATTTAACAAGCTAAACAAATGTTTGTGCACCAGTTCACACCAGTGCTTTGACTTTGGAGAACTCTCTTCAGTGAGTCACTCACTGGTATGGTACAGGATTAGATTTTCATGGCATGGAGTCTGTATGTTTAACACATAATGAATGTTCTACATGTATTCAGTATGCAAAGGGTATACAGTACTCTCCCATCATATTTTTGTTTTACTGTCCCAGTCATTTTTTCCTCTTGGTTTAACCTTCCTGCATTTTCCTAAATCACCCTCGATCTTATTCAGACTCCCAGTGTTGTACACTGGCTGATGCAGCTGTTCATGTATTGTAAAACACTTTGCAATACAGTGTGCATGAACGGTACTACATAAAACCATGGGCTTAGTATCCAGTCGCAAAATGTGGTGATGCAAATTCAGGGTGTAACAGATTTCTCATTGTGCCACCACACCCTTTTACGATACACAATACCAGTGTGTGTCAGCAGGGTGGACATCTCCACTGTGACAGTGTTGCCTGGTATAATTATGCTAATAACAATCCAGGTGTTAGGTGGCATGGTTTACACCACCTAACCTGTTGTACTGCAAGAAGCACAGGGTCTTTGCACAGTATAGTGCCTGTCACGTGGTGCTATGCCATGCACTGAGCTCCTGTCGTGTGGTGCTACCAACAGAGTCACCCCTCACCCCTGCACCTAAGGCCTGCATATGGGCCATCTTCAAGGTGATCATTTGGCACCTGCTTGGTCCTCCCTGGTAGTTCTGTATTCCACGAAGCACACACGACTTTTAATTGTAGTCCATAGTGTCCAGTGTATCCCCTCTGTAGCCCTCTCCCATGATGTGTCATTGTTCGATGGTACTGTACATTGCCTGTGACTCTCCTTTCCTAAACTGTCATTCTGGTTCACAAGTCCATGCCCCACCCAGGAGACTCTCTGTGACTTGTGACTTATCACCCAGATAAAGTGGAATTGAAGCAGTATATGCTGGATGTCAGTAAATAAAAGTTCTTTTATAACTTTATTTTGTAAATTTTAATCTAAACCACTCTTATCTTTATATGGCAAACATAATTGTACACACTATGTATTGTTTTATGTATTTGTTAAACCTCATCTTGTGCTTTGTACCTGAAAATTGGTACTTCACCAGTGGACCTAAACAAACAAAACAGTAGCTAGTTCTTCACGTAGGTCTTACCTTTGGCACCTTACTTTTTAAGGGTTTAATCTGGATGTTCTTTGTTGAGATCCAGTATCATATTGCCAGTGAGTTCCCAAAACTTAAAGGCAAAATGAGTACATTGTTACAAAAAAAATATATATATATATATACAGTAAATGATCAGTTAATAAGAAAACCTACAGTAGATATGATACAGAGCATGAAGTCACTGGTTACGTTTAAATTAGAAAAATAATGCTGTGAACATTTGTAAAGTCAACACATTAACTAAGACAGGACTGATATACATGTTAACAGTCATTTTGTGGCTTGGGAATTCAGAGTTGGTTTACCCAGGATAGCTTAATTGAAATGCATGTCCTTTACAGAGGGGTCCCACTCATGCACAGTTTCTATAATTTGGAGGATTCCTAAGGTACAGGGAGAGGTCCAGTGACTTGCCTCCCCCAGGTCAGACAGTCATGAGCCACTGACTGTGCTGGACTGGACTGGAGTCTCTTGCTTGATAGTTCAGTGCCCTGACTGCTGGATTACACTGTCTTCAATGTTAGCCTAGCAGATGCCAACTAGGTTTACGCTTAATGGGGGTCGGGTATTTGAATCTTTATTTTTTGATGCTCTTTCCTTGGGGACTTGACTCTTCTTCAGCCATCAAAATCTCCCTTACCTCCCTCCGGAGAGTCACCTCTCTGATCTGACCACTCATTAGTGATTGCTGAAAATCCTTTAGCTTGTCACCCTGGAGTTGCCCGCCCCAAAAACACACACAGATCATCCGGAGAGTATATCCTTAACTCAGTGGCCAGAGAGGAGACCTAGTGTATGCTTTTACATAAAACCACAAACTTATCTTTGACATGCGAGATATTTTGTTTAGAGAATAAGAATGGCTTACCCTCTGCATTGATGCATATAATTTTAGCAATACAAACATTTTTATATTTATCCACATGATCGCTTATATTGCTCTGTAGTTCTACGACACTTTTATAGCCAATCATTTTATATTGGTACAAAAGCTGTTCGCTCTTTTTTTTTTTTGTATTATCTTTTACCTCCTCCCTACATGCTCCACTTCAGCCTCTACTTCAGGCTTGCCAATGCTTGCTCTGGTCCATCTGCCCTCCGATCCTCTGGTCCCATATAGCAGCCAACCCCAGGGTAACCCAGAATAACCCTTCATCGGATGGGTCCCTCCTCCGAGGGAGAATGCGCCAGCCTGGGGGGAGCCAGCACTACACTTGGGCCCGGGTGCTGCTGGGACAGAGGACTCGTCAGAGACATGAATGGCACCAGAGATCTGGGCAGCCATCATCTGGCTTTAAGTGGGGTGGTATTTCTGCTTTTCTGGTGCGTCCCCTATGTGCATCTGTTGTGCTCTGGTCTCCATCAGGGGCTGCCACAGCGCAACGTCAACCCTACCACCCCAGGAGAGGAGAGCAGTCCCACGGATGCTTGATCCTCTCCTTCTTCTGCCAGCCTCCGTGTCCCAAGTTTGTTCCCAAACCCGGTCGCCGGGGGTCAGTAGCGCCCAGCCTTCACGCTATGGGACCGCAGCTGTTAGCTTTTGATGTCAATATTATATTGGTAAGAAACATTTCGATGTTCATACCACATTTCACAAGATGTTTTAAAAAAAAAAAAAGGATACCTTTCACTTTTTCTGAATATTGTTTTTACTCAGACTGCTTCATTGTATTTTACAGTATTCCCATTGTATTTTAAGCTTTCAGTTGTATGTCATTGTAACAGTAGAATAGCAGCTTATCACATGAAATAGAGGCATGCCCTAATAGTTATAATTGATGGCGATGGCGACTTTCCTGTATGTAGCCTGCTTGTTGCCACCTAAACCATCGGTGGTAGGTACACCAAAAAGGTCCTCTGCTTATGAAGACTAGTTAGCGATTGTTTCGGTAGAACAAGGTTCGTTTTCTTGTGTTGGGCCAGTGTAGTTCCGTACGATTCAGTTGCAGTTGAGGTTGAACGCGCTTTAAAAATGTTTCTGAACATTCTCCTGTTAAGGCACATTTATACAACCTGGGGCTAGATTCACAAAATCACAGAGCACAGCGCAAAATTTTGCATTGTGCTTTGCTGTGCCCAGGTGTCAAGGTTTGCTGTTCACAGTCGGATAACACACTCGCTGCCGACTGTGAATAGGGCCATGTTGAGTCAGCGCTAACCCTCGCGTGCTACCTGTAACCCCACTAGCGCTGCACACGACATGCATCCCGGATAATGGCCCCGCAATGAACAGCGCACAAAGTGTATTCAGAATTCACAAAAGCAGCTATGTAAATGAGCCCGTCAGCACGCAAGGCACTGTAAGGTCTATGCCCATTATGGCCCATTTACATGATCCATAGTGAGTTTAGCGCTCACCCCACCCCACCGCTCGCAGGGCAGACAGTAATATAGTTCACTTTTCCCGGTGTTAGTGGTCCCCCTCTTTGCCGATCGCTGGCCTGATGGTGGTTGTTATATTATAATTTTCCTAGTGGTAGTTGTCCCCCTGCTGATCACGGACAGCCAACCGATATTAAAATATGACTTTTCCTGGTATCCAGTGGGTCCCTCCTCCCATCTGCACCCATGCCTGATCTTTTATTTCATATTACCTGGTGTACAGTGGTCTCTCCCCACCTGCACCCATATCCAATCCTTATTTCATATTCCTTGGTGTCCAGTGGCCCCACCCCCACCTGCACACATGCCCACTGTGTATAACCTATTCCGCGTGTCCAGTGGTCCTGCTCCACTATCCCGATCCCCAGTACAAAGAAACGCAGCAGTCCCTGGCATCTAGTGGACCTCTCCATCTGATCGCTGGCCTGATATTAACAATAGAAGTTTCCTGGTGTCCAGTGGTCCCCCTTGCTGGTCGCCAGTCCGAGCATAATAGAAGTTATCCCTGGTGCTGGTTGGTCTCCCACACACACCTCGATGCCCTGCCCGATGTTGGAAATCAGTTTCTGGTGGTCAGTGGTCCCCTCACCGATGAAACCATGACTCTATACCCTGATATCTAGTGGACCCTCCCTATCCAGTACCCCTCAGCGGTGATCACTGGACCACCACTGCCATCTGGGATGTTCCCCTCATGTATGGCCATAGCAGGCATTCATTGAATAGCTGTCAAATAAGCCCTCCCACAAACACAGCCCCAGCCCTGTTCCCTATACATCGATGTTCACCTCGGCTGTCCCCTCGGTGGTGGCCACCCCTCCCCGATCCCTATATACTAAATTTACACCACATCCTTGAGGCAAGGTTTTGTAAATCCTGGCCCTGATCTGCATCATTGCCAGTGGTGCAGATCGGTGACCCAATATATAGCACGACCACAACAGGAAACCCGAAAAGACCTTGCAGCGAAAGTTGCTGTAATGGTCCACGTTTCACTGATGCGGCATCTCCCAGTGTTCTGCCCTTTTCCTGAATCAACTCTGACCTGGAGTTGATAATATAATTGCGTGGGGTAAACACTTATTTTTTGACAGCACAATACCGCATGTCGGCATTGTGCTGTCACTGTAGGGATGTCTGCAGCTTTGCTGTTGACAAACAGTGGTGCTTCTGGTGCAGATCAGGCCATATAAACAGCTAGTGGAGCATTTTAGGTCACTCTGTTGCGGGACAAGCAAAATGGTGTTTTGGTGGGGAGCTGTACCCAGCACAGGGTCAGTACCGCGCGCGGCAGAATGGTGCAAAATGATACGCGTTGCATGATCCATTTATGACTTTTTTCTGTGGGGGCTCTGCCACCCACACTTCCTGTTACGGGGCTGTGCCCCGGACCCCCACTAAGGGTTCTAACCTGGGGGCCAACACGGAGAGCACACAGGTCCGGTTTTGTCATATTGCCGTGCGCTATTAGCATACAACATTATGACCCGGCACAGTTGTACCCAGTGCAGGTGGTTTTACTAGTATAAACAACACACTGCTCTGCAGCACCCTATGCCACTCCTGCTGTCTCCGGCAACCAGTAAAGTTAGCTGGTGTCTTTTTTTTTTATTTCTGCAGCACAGGACCTCGGATCTAATTGCATAGCTACTGCCTTATCACAAGAGTAACATCTCAATTTGATAGGCCATTTAAAAGAGTCCTTACTTAAAGAATAATCTAGTGTAGTGCTCCAAAGTTTGGGCCTCCAGTATAGCCCTTTCCCAGACATGTATGTGCCAGGATCCCGGGGAATAGGGAAGAGGAACACATTTGGGAGATGGCCTGAAGCCCACAGTCAGTTCTTTCCCTTGCATAACACCTTTCTGGTATCCAGTTCCCTACCCACTCCTTGGTAGCCAGGTTCTCTGTGTGCAAGCAGACCTCCCCAAACAGACAGCTTTTCAGCCTCTTTCTCTTGTGTGATACTTAGTAAACTTCTGCCCCACACCCACACTCAGCTAGTCTCTCTCAAAGCCCAAGTAAAGGAAACATTTATTTTATGTGTTCCTCTCGATAGTGCTGCCTCCTCACACACTTCTTTCTGCAGCACGATGGGAAGAATCGGTGCTGTGCACTGAGGTCTTTGCTTTAGCCCAGCGTGCTACCAAACACACAGTAGCAGCAGCTCAAGCTTCTTGTTGGTGTATGGAACCTTGAGCCAATTTAAAGTTCCAGTGGGCAGCGACTGGGGCAGGGAGTAGTCAAGCAGCAGAAGAGATGGGCACGAGAGTGGCAGTGACCTGAAGGCTTACCTTCTGGGGCAAAGTCGTCCTGTCAGTTCTCCGGGTGTTCCTTCTCAGACAGTAGCTCCAGTCGGCTTGTGGCAGTGAGTCCCTTGGCCAGCAGCAGCATCCATTTTCCGTGGTCCCCCTCTCACAGTATGCTCTCACCGTGAGGCAGCCTGGCCTCACAATCCTGCTGTTTCCTTCAGTTCCCAGCAGTGGTGGTGAATGGTGGTACAGGGTAGAGGTGTTGTCCACGATCGATAGTTTTTTTTTTTTTTTTTTCTTTTTAAGCAGGTGAATTGCACCACTCAGCACCTCGTCAGTGGCAAAGTCCACGTGGGTGAGAGGGGACACCCACAGTAGATCACCCATGGAGGCAGCATAGGACTCGCGAGATGCCAGTGAGGGCTGAGACCCAGGCCCAATTACAGGACCGCCTCAGGGTGGAGTAACTAGTCAGCTGCATAGGAGCTAGTGAGAGGGGTGGGCTAGGAAAGTGCCTGAAAAACCCATGGGTGGATTAACTGTTCATCTCCACGGCAGCTATACTATACCAGGGCAGTGCTGCATATAAACCCACCCTTAGGGAAGTGACCCAGAGCACTCCATGGGAGCTACAGTTTTTAAAACAGCACTGCTACAGTCAGATAAATGGGACATTTCACATTGTGTCAGCGCGTCCTACCTCAACATATAAATGAGGCACTGCAGTACTGTGTGAACTTGTCCCCTGCTCATCAGCCAACTAGAGACTGCAATACTGTGTCAACTTGCCCTGCTCAGTATTTAAATGAGACATGGTTGACTATGAATCTGCCCATTGTGCAGAATTTTAAACTGAGACATTACAGCACTGTGTGAATTTGCTTAATACCCAGTATTTTACAAGAGATGCTGCATCACCAGCGACTCCGCCAGCTGCTCAATATTTGGAGTAAACAGTGTTGTACTGTGTGTTAGCCCAACCTACTGTAGCTCGCTTTGTGAACTACCTAGGTGCTAACTTCCTTTCTCAATGAACTACCTAATGTGTGTGGTACCCCAACTTGTGAACTACTCAGCTGCTATTTGTGGTACCATACCTCTCAACTGTCCCACATTATGAGGAATGTTCCTCATTTTACTCATTAAAGCTCCTGTTCCACATTCTGAGGACTTGTTCCACATTCAAAGTTAACATTTTAAAGCAAGAACCCATAGTAAATGATGCAAAAAATATATTATTCAATTAATAACAGACTTTCTGAGCATAAATGCAACATTTTAAGTGTTTTGAGCTTCTTAGGTAAAGATTTGACTAAGTGTTCCACATATTGCCCATTTGTTCCACATTTTGACAGGCAGTGTTCCACATTTGGGACAAAAGGTTGAGTGGTATGTGGTACCCACCCTTGAATGAAATGTGTTAATTTGCCTGAAGTATCAAGTGAGTACTGATACAAAGACATTCTAGCGTGCACCTATAAGAGACAGTGCCTGTTTTAACAAAAACGTTATTGTAACTGCAACATCCTGCTTCTTCTGTTCCACACACCCTCTAATCTGAGGCTGGCCATTGAGTTAGAGTTAGGTGATAGTCAGACATGGTCACCTCCTGCTGCTTCTGTTCCACGCACCCCTCTAATCTGAGGCTGGCTATTGAGTTAGGATGATAGTCTGACATGGTCACCTCCTGCTTCTTCTGTTCCACGCATCCCTCTAGTCTGAGGCTGGCCGCTGAGTTAGAGTTAGGTGATAGTCGGACATGGTCACCTCCTGCTTCTTCTGTTCCATGCACCTCTAATCTGAGGCTGGCTGCTGAGTTAGAGTTAGGTGATAGTCAGAAATGGTCACCTCCTGCTTCTTCTTTTCTATAGCGCATCCCTCTAGGGAAGTAAAGGCAGCATAGTAGCTGCACTGGCTCAGTAGCCAAGAACCGACATACAGTGGGTTGGGGTTATCTTTACAGAAATACCGCTGAAAGCAGCCAGACCCAGGAGCGAGGAAGTGGCTGATCCGAGCCATGAAAGTGGCCAGATTCAGGAGTGATGAAAGCAGCCAGATCTAGGAGTGATGGAAACTGCAAGACCTGTGGAATATGATTTGGTGCTTCTTTGTGAATACCCTGTTCAGCTGCCTGCAACAGCCTTGTCATCAGCAACCACAGTTTCTGCTATGCCCAATCTGGCAGTCTGCAGTGACTCTTCACCGTGACAGAGGGTCTGATGTAAGAGTTCTGCAATTGCATCTTTCCTGGAGGGTCTGATGTAAGAGTTCTGCAATTGCATCTTTCCTGGACGCCTAACATGACCTATCCCAGGCAGCCAAGTTCCATAAACCAGAGGACAAAGTGACCCTCTGGTGATCCCCACTTGCTTCAGCAAAGTTCTTCTGGCCTCTCCTGGAGGCATCTTTCTTGAGCTGCAAGTAGTGCCTTACTCCAGCTGGAAAGATGCCCATCTTGTTCTTCCTCACCTTCTTGTTAAATCTAAATGTGCAGTATACTGAGCACCAAGGCCACACAGTTAATCAGACTACTGTTTCAGGTTGCCCCGGCAAGGACCATTAAAGTCCTGTAAATTTACTTACAGTACAGCTTTTATATCTGCTTAAAGTATTGAAAGTTACTTAAAGCATTCAGATTTGCTTTGGGGCACTCATCATTAATTCAGTAGAGTCATTCAGAGCGTTCTCCGTTCTTTAGTTCAGACCATGTATAATGAATACCATCCTGCTAGTGGTATTGTTTAGCTTTATTCCTGATGAGATACATGCCTTCCTGCAGTAAACATCTTTGGTTGCATGGAAAGTCATGCCTGCTTCTACTTGTGTTGACAGACAAGCTTCAGGTTTGAGGTAACAAACCAGAACTGTTAGCCCACCAGGTTCCGGCGCAGCAGGTGTGCCCACCTCCACTAGTGCGTTAGTATTGCTTGCAGCCCAGACTTGTTGTATTGCTTTATCAACAACCTCCCAGTTTCTCGGACAACATGTTAGGTCTCTGGTGATGTTACTGTAGAAATGTCCGATAGTAACACCCAGCTCACTCAAAGTTTAAAATACAGGAGTCTCGGCAGCTGTCAGTCACTAATTCAGTGCCAGTTCTGTCTAACTTGCCTCCCTATCTCAGCGAAATGTAGTACAGTATGCAGGAAGTGACTGTCTGCCACCTTGCAACAGGGCACAACTCTTTTTCCTGTAAATGACCATCGCTAGCAATGCTGGTGGGAGCAGTGATGGAGTGGTGCAGCTGAAAGTGCAATAGCCAGGTTTTGTGCAAACGCACTTTGGAATGCAGCTCAATGACATATGTCACACAGTGACGATGTCACCAGGGCTCAGAGCCTGCAGTGGACAGCATCAGGGACTCTGGTCTATAGACAGGAATCATAGTAACCTCTGCCAGACCTACCACTCTTGCACTTTTTGGATTCCACCTGATTTGGGTTTGAGTAGTCAGTCCGTTGAAAAGGTGGGAACTTTGGGTTTTTACTTGGCACCAACAAAACACAATTTCCCAAGTGTTGTACAATCCCTGAATAGCTGGGCAGTTGGCAGCAGCCGTTAACTGTGCACATGGAAGTCAAACCCAAAAGGAAAGGGAGAGGGTCTGCATAGGGAGGTCAAATGACTTGATCAGGTCACACAATGAGAAAGTAGTTTGGTGGAATTGAACCGAATCTCTAGATTCGCAACTTTGCACTCTTAGCACTAGGCCACAATAGGGTGACTCCTCTTTCCCGAGAACTACCACCCCATGTCTTTTCCCTGTACCTTGGCAAAATCTCAGGACAAGCTGGTCCACTTTCAACTGTCCTTCCTGAATTCTTCTTCCCCAAGTCTGGCGCTTGCTAGTCTACTTCACCATTTCCGCCTCCACAAGGAGATAAGACATCAAAAGAAGACAAGTGAGAGGTCACAGAATTTACACTGAGGGTGGTAGAGGAGAGACCTGGTGTTGAGAGCCCATCAGTCTGTTAGAGAAAGCAAAAGTGAGTGTTGTAAGGGAGGATTTTGTGGTGAAAATAAACTTTAAAGGGCACTGTCAGCTTTGCAGCCGTTTTAATGACCTTCTATTTCTGTGCCTGTACTACAGAACTTAACTCACAGTTTGCCCTGACTGCATGCAGAATCCATATTGTGCCTTTTTATTTTAAATTTCTGTAAAAATGACAGTCGGTTGTCCGGACTGAAACACTGCTTCCGCTTCCTCCGGTGCGTCCCTGACATTGAGAAGACACGAGAATGACGTGGACTCGTGCATGGAGGTGGTCACGATTTGGGAGGGGTATAAAATAACATCCAGGGTAGATACTATTGCCTGCACTGACTTCAGCAATCTAATTCTTTTAAAACCGAGGGCTACTTTTTTTTAAATACTTCATATTTGGAAAAGTGAACTGACTCTGCATGCCAAGGGCCTTCTTTTATAGCTGATTAGGCTGCTGCCCAGGGTAGATGGTTATTCTGCCAGTTGGGAGTTATGATTTTTTGTAGAAAGCTTTGCAATCCATAATGGCAGGCTCACTCCAGGGCTAGATTCTGAAAGCAGCAATGCAACACAAGAATGAGGAAAAGTCGTAATTTTGGTTGGGTATTTTGGCTCCAGTATGTAAAATACACATCACGAATGGGGCTTAATGTTAGGTGCTGCCCCTTTATGCAGCTGTAGACACTAATGTTGTTACATTTTTGCACTGCCTGGCAATGCCCTATCATACACAGAGGCTCTGGGAAACCCCTCAGTCAAAGGTATAGCCTCTTCCTGTGCAGAAGTTTTCTGTGAGGAATAAAGACAGATCTTCTTCAGGGTATCTCAGTCATCAGGTCCTACAGATGGAACTTCACCGTCGGTGAATCAGGATCCTACGAAAAAATTGTCAGCAGTACAACTGGGGCTCTCCAACACCGCACATCCGCCAACCCTATAAAGGTGTGAGAGGCCCTGCTCCCTCCTTAGTTCTTTCCTGCCATCAACTCTGTTGCATGGGTCTCAGTGGACGCCCAATGCAGTTTCACGCTATGTTTCGCCCGCTTATACTTAATTTTTTAGAATCTCTTTCTAAAGAGATTCCTTTATCTTCTTTATGTTGAGAGTTGATTCTTCAAGTTCTCTTTTCCATCACTGCCTTTGAGGAAAGAAGATTGCCTCTTTAGACGAACACTCACTCTGTTGTCTGCTGTCTTGAGCTAACCACGATGCCCTCAGACTGCAAGCTCTGCCAGAAGTTTAACCAAACCACCCTCAGGCAACTCAAAAGGCTCTCAAAACAATTCCTTATGGAGCAACAGTTAGCCAGTTCTGGCAGGGGTCCTCTGGGGTCCTTCCTCCCAGTCGCTGGCAGGTTCATCAACCCCAGGCCACTGAAGTCTGAAATAAGTCCTCAGGGCCTTGGGTGGGGAGGGGAGTCATGAAAAGGATCGAGATTGGAACCGCTTCCTGATGGCTTCTTCCTTGTCATCCATGGGTGCTCCATCACTGTGGCTACACCAACACATAAACTTGCTGTTCAGGTCTCTTCACTCTCCTGACTCGCCTCCAGCCGGATTCCGCTTTCACCTGACGCTCACTCAGATGAACTTCCTGGGATTTCTAAGCCCTCTTCTTTTGGGACTGTGTTGTGCACACCCTCATGTACCAGATCGAGAAGATTCTTCAAAGATATTTGTCAGTGGATCCTGGACTTCAAGAGTAAAATGGTGCGACTTTGACAGTTTGCAGAACTCTTGGGTTGCTTTTGCAGATTTTACCCCACCCTGTCAAGAACTAGTTCAGGCAACTCGTAATACCACTCCAACTGACTGGAGAAACGCTACGAAAGTCCTCAACTTTATGCAACCGGATTCAGACTAATGGCTCTATAGCTTATGGTATTCTTCACTGTCTGTGCTTTATTATTACTACATACTAACATACTAAAATGCCAGCAGAATAGGCCTAATGGTCTCTCGAGTCTGCTTGATTTTCAGCATCCACACTGAGGCCAATTTTGTGTCCCCTCCCTTGGGTTATACTGTCCCCAGTCCCAGATGTTCCACCTGTATTGGGCTTGGGTCAGATTTACCATCCCCTGTACCTGTCCCATCCTCCTAAACCGGCCCACAGTCTCCACCTCTACGAGCTCCCTGGCAGTGCATTCCATGGCTCCACCACCCTTTCAGTGAAATAACATCTCCTCCCTCCCTCTGAGCCTGCCCTTCCAGTTTACACCCATTACATCGTGTTGCCCCACCCTCCTTCCTTTGGAGCACACTGCTGGGCCTCCTTTATTGATCCCTTCATGTACTTAAGACCTCTATCATGTTCCCCTGTCCCTCCTCTCCTCCAGGGTGTACATGTTGAGCTTCTTGAGCCTCTCCTCATAGGTCCTCTCCCCCAGGCCCCATATCATTTTGGATGCCCTCCTTGGACCCTCTGTAGGAGTGTAATGTCCCTCTTTAAATGTGGTTTCCAAACTGTACACAAACTCAAGGTGTGGCCTAACCAAGCAGTTGTACAGTGGAAGGATCTACTTCTGCCTTTCTGAAGATAATCCTCTGTCGATGCATCCCAGCATCCATTTGCCCTTGCCACTGCCCTCCTACAGGTCTCTGAGTTGTTCATTTTGACATCTACCACTACCCCCAGGTCCCTCTCACCCTCCGTGACTTGAATCATGTCTCTTCCCAGGGTATACCCCTGGCCTGGATTTCTGACTCCCAGGCACAGAACCTTGCACTTCCCTGCATTGAATTTTAGTTTTCATTTTCCAGACCACCTTTCCAGAGCCTCCAGGTCAACCTGCAAGGCCACCCTCCCTCCTCCCCATCCACCACTGCACCCAGCTTTGAGTCATCTGCAGAGAGACTCATCTCACTCCTGATCCACCTGCTGATGTCTGAGATATAGGCGTTGAACAGGAGTGGCCCCAGCACTGACTCCTGGGGAACCACACTAGTAACCCACCTTGGGGTGAGGCTAACACTCCAACCACCACCTTCTGAGTACGCCAGAGAGCCAGTTTCTCATCTATCATAACAATTGTCTCTCTACCCCATTTCTTCAGCTTAGCCAGCAGGCCACTGTGGGCATCAATCAAACGCCTTGCTAAAGTCCAGAAAGAGGACGCCCACTGGCCTATCCTGGTCCAGGGCCCTCGCCACCCAGTCATAGAACTCAACAAGGTTTGTCTGGCACGATCTTCTGTGATAAAGCCATGCTGCCTGTCGTCCAAGTATCCAGTTTGCTCCAGTAACCCCCAGCCTTTCCTTGACAATACCCTCCATCACCTTGCCGACCACCAATGTCAGGCTAACGGGCCTGTAATTTCCCACCTCCTCTTGATCCCCTTTGTGGATTGGCATGACATGGGCTACCCTCCAGTCTTGGGACACCCACCCAGACCTCAGAGAAATGTTGAAAAGCTCCACTAGAGGAACTGCCAGGACATCCCAGTTCCCTCAGCACCCTGGAATGTATTTTTTTTTTTATTTTTAGTCTTTGGTAACTGGGTAAGGCCCACTAGGCACAAACACCTGTTTTCAGGGGCGACCTGGGAGCACTAGGCGTTAAGTGACTTGCTCAGAGTCACACAGTATGCAAGTGGAGGTTGTGAGACTCAAACTCAGGTCTGGCCTGCTGGATGCATCAAGCTTGTTCACACCTCGTTCCTCTAACCTCTAGCCTATACTGCCAGTATCTCATCTGGCCCAGGTGCTTTCTCTGTCTGAAGGACCTGAGGCTTCTACCTCTCTCTACTGGGATTTCGGCCTCCACGTCCTCCCCTTTTCACCCTGCACTGCTGGGCCCCCACCTGTCTGTGGTGGCCCTCCCTTTCCCAGACCCATCAGGGCCCCTGTCTCTACCGATCCCATCCATTGCTCCGCTTCTGCTCCTGCTCCCTCTCAAGACATGCTTCTCCATCCCCGGTAAAAACTGAGGCAAAGTACTCATTTAGGACTCTGCCTGTTCCCCGCCTCCTATGCCCAACCATCCGCTATCCTTATCTTGCTGATCTGCCCCCTTACTTTCTTTTTCCTCTATGTATCTAAAGAACCCTTGCCCCCCGGATCCCACTGGCCAAGGACTGCCCTTTTTGCTCTTAGCTGCTGTCACCACCTCTGGTGACTCTGTTGGCGGTCAGCTCATATTCCTCCTGATCCTTTCACCCTTGAGCGCTTGAAGTGCCCATAGGCTGCCTTCTTTTCCCTCACCACCTCCTGTACCTCCTGGGTCCATCAGCAGGGTTTCTGGCCTTACCGCACTTACGCCTTTCCCTTGCACAGGATCTGGTAACCTCCTGTATTCCCTCCAAATGATCCCCCACCTGCTGTCAGCATCCATATCTGGCCTTATCCTGTCCAGACGATCTTTATGATCCTTCCCATCTCCCTGAAGTCTGCACCCCTAAAGTCGGTTATACCATCCTTGTTTGGCTCCCCCAGTCTAGGAAGAACCAGACTGTGGCATGATCACTCCCAGCCAACAGGTCCCTCACCCTAGGCCACTAATCTGATCACAGTCTGCCAGGACCACGCCCAGTGTCTGGGCCTCCCTAGTTGGCTCACCCACTTGTTGTGTCAGAAATGCATCCTGGAAGACATCCAGCAGCTTCTGCTCTCTGGCCACTGGTGACATCATAGTCCCCAGTCTGTTCCTGGCATGTTGAGGTCCCCCATTACCACTACCCTTTCCCAGTCTACAGTGTCCCCGAGATTTGCCACCAAACTTTCTTCCAGGACCTCTGCCAGTGCTGGTGGTCTGTATACCACTCCCACCTTTGCTCTCTTACCCTCTGTGTCAGCAAGGTGACCCAAATAGCATCCATGTTCTCCTCTGCCTCTTCTACCCCATCCAATGCCCACACCATTTCTGACTAACAGTGCTCACCACCCTTCCCTCCCCTGTCTTATCTGAACATAGTGTAGCCCTCCAGATTTAGGTCCCACTCATGTCCTTGAGTGGCCCAGGTCTCAGTGACTGCTGCCACATCTACCTCCCTCAATTAGCATTGCCTGAGCTCAGGCATTTCATTTCCTAAGCTCCTGCATTTATCAGGCCACTCTCCACACCTTTCCCTCTCTCCTTTCTCCCTTGAGCTCCCATTTCTTAGCTCCTGCACCCTACCTGGTGACCCATTTCCATATCTCCCTAGCCCCTAGAGGAGGGAAGACCATGTCCCTCATTTACTGTACCTGCTGGCACTGCCCTTTTGATCCCTCCCCACTTCACAAGTTTAAACCCCACCTTCGCTGATGAACCCAGCTAGTTTGAGCCTAAGGATTTCCTTCCTCCAAATTAGGTGGAGCCTGTCCCAGTGTACAGCCCCTTATCCTCCCAGGTCTCCCCAGTCCCCCACCAGGCCATACCCCAATTCCCCACACCACTTCCTAAGCCACTGATTCGCCTCCCTAATCGCCATCTTTGTTTTCCCCACTAGCCCTTGGCACTGGCAGGATTTCTGAAAAGAAGATCTTACGGCCTATGGAAAGGCATACCCTAGCCAACTACTGGAACCTTGCCTGAATTTCTAGTTCACTATTACCATTTATGTCGCTTGTCCCTCAAGTGCACTAGAATGTCCGGTTCCCCACATTCCTTTGCCAGTGAATACAACTCATGCTTGGCCTTGTACACCATCAGGCCTGGGTGGCATTTGGTTCTTTTTCAATAAATGTTATAATTTACCTGTTTCTATACATAACTGTTTTTGTTGTACTGAATACTGCAGAAACTGCACTAACATTTTTTCTCTACAGAGTTGTTTTCAGATGTATGGTTCTCATGTTCTGTTTTTCATGTTCTGCAACAATTTTATACAATTTTTCCTAGTTCTGGGTAATCTCCAGCTGCCACTCTTTTCCTCCTCCCTCCATGCACTGTGGCACTTCTCACTCTGGCCAGGCATCAGGTTCTGTGGTGTCCCACCTCCAGTTCTACTCATTGGCCACCTTGAAGACCATCCCCACTTCCCCAGCAGTGTTATTTGCCCATGTTCAGGTCGCTAACTGAAATGCTTTTAATATTTCTAAATTGTTTAAAAGTTTGTGCTGTTATATACATATAATTGCTTGTTTGAGTGGTGTTCATTTACGATGGAGGGATGATGTAAGTACACAAGTATGGGGCTTAATGTTAGCTGCTGCCCCTTTTTTTTTTTTTTAAAACGCTCTTTTTGTTTTCATAATCGAAAGAACAGAGTTAAAACCTCATACAAGGCAGTAGGAAATAGGCATGCATATACTTGTATACAGCAAAACACAAAAGTTGTATGTAAATATTTCACCTGTGATCTTGCACAATAGAAAACGCGGAGGGGGGAGACGGGCTTAAGAAGTTCCGTGAATAAGTCCATCAATACCAGCCTTCTCAGTGGCCTTGAAACTCCCCAACACGAGGTGGAATTTATGTAGGTTACTTAAAGCAACTATGAAGAGTTGCTGTTGAACCATTTCCTTGCAAAATATTAAAGCAGTAAATCTAGCTATAGACTACAGGATATTTTACACCCTTCCAACGACAATAAGCTTCTATCATGCCCATAGGAAAATACAAGGCAAAGCTTTAACTTGGTAAACTGAGGTCTCTAAACAATAATACAATTCCAACCAGAAACTGTATAATAACAATAGTACAGGCAGGGATTGTAGCAACCTTCAGTAACTAAACTGTCAGTGGCTCAGTGAGGTAGCACACTGCCTCTGAGGCCGGGAGATCAGAGAGCTGTGGGTTCAGTTCCCACATCTGGCACTTGAGTTAATATTCCAGTACTGACACTGTAGTGCAGCATGAGAGGGTGCTGCACTTCTGAGGTGCCGTCTTCGGATGAGACATTAAACCGAGGTCCCATCTGCCTGGATTGGTGGTAGTTCAGGTGGATGTTAAAGATCCCATGGCACTTATCGAAAAGAGCAGGGAATTTCCCAGTCCCTGGCCAAATTCCTCATTCACTAAAAATACCACCAACAGCTTAATCTGGTTCAAAGTCAGTTGGCATTCATCTGTATGCCCTCCCCGGTTGTGCCTGAAAATAGGCAGGATTTGTCTAGTGCACTTGCCCGTCAACAAAACTAAATACATAAAATAACACCCGCCTCTCGACAGCAGGCTGTGAAAAGAAAATGGCGTTAGTGCCTCTTGGGATCTGGATACTCATGACAAACCACTCCCATAGCCATGTATGATCATCCCTGCTTGAGTTCAGGAAGTCCAGTGCAGGTGACATACATAAAAGCACACTATTAAACATTGCACAGTCCTCCCTAAAATGTACTGAGAGTAATATGTCCCGTGACATACTGGCAGATCAAGTACCTCTTGTTGCACAGTTCTCTGTCGACTGTTGGCGGTCTTCCCGATGAATCTTTACTCCTCCTTCATTACTGTCGGTAGGTATGGTAAGCTGCGAACTCTACTTCAGTTTTAGTGAGCCACTGACCACATCATTGGGATCCAAAACGTCCCATCATTTCCCACAAGTGATGCAGAGTCAGGTCGATAACAGGAACGACTGTACAATGCCCAAGGCTCAGAGGTGTTAACAGACTACATCAAATTTCTTCCTTCAGGCCCTGCTTTGGAAGGAAAGATCATGGAAACTTTTTTTTTTTGCTTTATCTTTTTATCCTCCTCACCCATGTCCCCAGCCTGCCACTCCTTTGGGTGGCTCAGTATCCCTGCTGCCCACCAGTTCATCCATGCTGCCGACTCCTGCCACCACAGTCCCCAATCTTATCTGAGTCCTGAAGGGTTCTGGATTATCAGGAGCCAGTGAGGGAGGGTGTAGCAGTCTCACATGGTCCTCCTGGGCAACAGGGTGCAGGGGACAGAATGGTGCGCTGTCAGGACTGTAGTGTGGTGGCTTATGGTTGCCATCATCTGGCCTGGCTGAGATGGGCACTTTTTCCAGTTTTTGGCCCTCCCACCACCCATATGTGTGCAGCTGCAGTGGCGTTTTGGGGTGGGGCATTCAGCATGTGGTCACCCATGGCAAGAACACCTCCATTAAGCCACCTCCAGGAGCAGCTATGAGAGCGTCTCGCAGCAACCCCTTCAGTGAAGTGTCCAAGGGATGCTTTTCACTCCCTGCCGGCCTCCGCTCCTGATGTTTGGGCTTGAGGCACAAACCCGGATATCCAGCATGCCAGAGTGATGTCCCATTACTCAGCACCCCAGAGCCAACCTCGGGGGAATGTTTGACATCCCTATCATTAATGGCCAAGGGTAGTTCTCTTGCTGCTGGAATCAGGTCTCTGATTTCCATCCCGAGGTCTGCAGTAACACTGTGAAGGGCTGGTTCGAGGAGGAGGAAGGTCAGACCGGGGGTTAACTCTGTAAGTACATCTGAAGGAGGACCAATCAAGTCCCCTGGTACCACAGTGGAAGATTTTAACCAGTTTTAAAAGGAACAGCAGCAAGTCACTGCCCTCTGCTCCTACGGCCACTCCCATGAAATGGAGGTTGCCATCTCTCATTTCCTTCTCAGGGCCTGCAGTCATCCCTGGAGGCTGGAATTCTCCTTGGTGAAAATGTGACTACAGCCTGTGTGGTCTTCCTCCATTTATCCACCTTCTGCACAGTGACAGAAAGTTCTTTTACTGCCACATCTTGCCTCTCCGATTTGGCGGTGTTTGCTCTGCTTTGCCATTCACGGCTTTCGCTGACTCCAGAAGTCGTTCCAGGGAGGTTCAGTAGTATGATCCCTAGGACCCTCAATCGCATAGCTGTCACTGCCTCCGGCCTGTCACGCTGGCTGGACGCTTGCTTGTATGCTCCTGCTGCTGGCTTTTAGATCTTCCCATTACTTTTTGGTGTATTCTTGAAGCTGATGACCTCAGGCAAGTAAATATCCAAACAACAGAGTTGTGTTCAAAGTTTGCAACCAAGTTGCTTTTAAATTTTGTGGCGTAAGCGATGCAGAACCTGTAGCCAAAGCCCTTGCCTCGAGAACTGCTCTCTAGCCCCTCAGCTGTTGCCATTTCTGGCGCGACAGAACACCTATGTTACAAATCGCTACACTACCTGGTAGTGCCTTATACCAGGGGCTTGGGAAATTCTCAATCAGAGGCATAGTCTGATGGAGTACAGAGCGTCTCCTGTGCTGAATAAACAGCTGGCTGTTTTATTTTATGCATCCAACTCCGTTATTGATACAGTCCAGAAGATGGTGGCCACATGTACAGTGAGAGATGGTCATGGAAGACCTGACGGAAGGTAAGGGGTCCTAGTGGCAGACCCTCACCAAAACACCGCAAATACACAAACTCCTCACTATAATGATTCTGTAACTTGATTTGCAGCCTGTGCAGCGCCCTCATGATTAGGATGTTGGGGGAATTGATCCCAAAAGGATAAATTGTAGGAAAAATTAGGCAAATTCCTACCTACTGTGGAATTCCCAGTAAATGCACAGAAGAAATGAGCACTGGTCAGTGCCAAATGTTTGCTTGCTTGTATTTGCCGTGCAGTTGTTGTACATAGATAATATATAATCACTTTGAGAGTTATCTGCATGGGCTGGTACAACGGATCATAACTAAACCTTCTAATGCTAAAAATTTCAAAATAGCAGTGTAAATGGGCCATTTACAAATCGTTACCAAGGTCAGGAGTGCACGCCAGACGGGTAGTCGGGAGCATGTATGACAAGCAATATGGCGCCTTACATATTTAGCATTTAATCCAGTGTACACCATTATTGAGTGTGAATAAACACTTTGAGTAACTTATGTGGCCTTATACAGTAGATGTTGAGCAAGACTTGCATGTGAATTTCAAAATCGAGCTTTGTAACTACATAAATGACTCATTGAAACTGATGCCTTGAGTATACACCAGAGGTGTCTGATGCATTGACCTCATGACTTTATGATCTGGTTAACCCCTTGATAAGTTTAATTCCTTGTACATCACACTTACCCATCATTTATTCTGTATACCTATATATGGGATATGCAATGGGTTGACTCAAAATATGCAGCACATCTGCAGCTGTGAAGGGGCAGGAACATGACTCACGAGTACATTTTGAAAGTCCTGGCCCTCAGAAGTGATGAGAAGCTGTCTATTTTGAGTCTGGATGTCGCATTTTTCATAAATACAGCAGCAGTGTACTGATTATAGCTTTTATGTCTGCTTGAAGATTGTTTTCTTTGATTGCAAGTTAACAGCTGGCTTCAGTGCTGCACTAGACATTGTGAAGGCCACTCTGATTGGCTCAGTATTGGCAGTGATGACAGTAGCCTGCTGTTTGCTGCTCGATCATTGTACTGTTGTGATGCTGGCACTAATAACATTTTCCTGCGTTTGCACCTTTTGCCTCAGCATGCTGTTTGTCTCGAGTACACCTCAGTTCCGTTTTTAGTAATTTATGAATTGGAATGCTGCACTGTTTCCTTCCATGCTTCCCTTCAAACAGAAATGCATGTTATGGGGAACATTTTGACCTATACCTTTTTATTCTGTTTTAGAGTACCCTTATATTCTGATTTTGAGACCCCCCAAAAAATTTGAATCTGCATTTGCATTTTTGTAGATTTAGAACATGGTATCCCTTACCCATGGATTCTTCAGTATTTGATGGCTGTGTTTGAACACATTTTGTTCTTTGAGGCAGCAGTGCAACGAAAATGTTTATAAAAATATTAGAACATCTGTCTAATCTTCTTTTCTAGGTACCTGCTCTGCTGCACACCATGACGTTTTTGTTTTGTTTGTTTTACTTTCTCAGTCCTAACCTTTGCCAGGTCTACAATGCAATTTCTAAGCCAAGTGTGGTGGACATATTTTTTTCCTTGAGAAAAGCTACATTAAAGCATTTATAAGATATTAAAATTTGGGTAAAACTGAAAGAGGGTGTGGAATCTTTATAGTGAAAAAGGTAGGGGAACATTTTTTTGTCCAGTTTCATTGCACTGCTCCTTTAAGGCCAAGAACCAGTGTTTGTTAGATGCAGCACTGGGGCCCTATATCCATAGCAAAAGTGATATTAAACAATAAGTACTTAAAACAGCTAAAAAAATACAGTGCTTCTTTTAATTATTTCAGATGTATTAAAAATCCAAAAGCAGACACAAAACAGGAAAAGAGCATCTTAGGAAAGGAGAAAGGGTAATCTAGACCAGGCATGACACAGTGGTGGAGAGGGTAGTCGGGCTGGGGGTCACAAAGGGACCCAATGAAAGGTGAAGGCAGCGCCGATTGGAAAAACGTTGTATCATGCACTGCTGCTTTAACCTCGCCTAATCTCACCTCCATCCTATCCACGCCTTTACGGCTGCTGTTAATCCTCATAGCTTGTAAAGCACTTTGCCATACAATTTATATGAAAGGAAAACCAACTTGTGTTCCTTCCTACTTCTTAGTGGTGGTCCAGTAGAAAATATGTATTCTGGAGGTATTAACAGCACTACAGTGTCTCCTTATAGTTGGTCTTCGCATCAAACCTACATGTGGAAATCCTCAAACAGCAAAGCAACAGTAATGATATGTCACAGAATTTTATTTGTTAGTTTGAAAATTGCGACCAGGAGGGGCACACTGAGCCATGGCGCGTTTCAGGTGCGACCCTTGGGAAAGGGAGGGACAGTACATTTACAAAGAAATATAAACCAGGCTGATAATGACATTTTTTTTTTAGTTGTTTAACCAGGAGTAGACACTAAGCTGAAAACTTTTTACAGGTGCGACCTGGGAGCACAGGGAAGTTAAGTGACTTGCTCAGGGTCACACAGTATGCAAGTGGAAGCTGTGGGATTCAAACCCAGGTCTGGTCTGCTGGATGTCACCAGATTTGCAGCTCAGAGCCTTAAACCACTGCACTATAAATTACAAGAGCAGTAACATAAAGTGCACAAGACGAGTGCAGTACAGACAAAATGCACAACATTGCAACCGAGTGTCAGATGAATAGCGTACACAATCAAAAGCAATAGTGGAACTACAGTAAATCTGAAAAGTGCAGGAAACCCGGATAATGGGATGATACAGCAGTGCCAAGAGGTGTGAGAATGCTTTCAAAGAACTGCATACTCTTATGGCCTGAGGAGTAACGTTGTGTAATCTATGCAGAAACTCCTATATACCATTCCTCTCACAGTAACTACACATGTAATTATCTTCTAAACTCTGGAATAAGTTGCAGAGTGCCCGTGAGATCATTAATCTAGTTAGCAGCATCTTTAAATCATTGATTAAAAACATTGTACAGATAGCTGCAGCTGCTTTTAGGATTTAGAATAGACTTTTGACGGCAGATAAGGACCGCTTGGCCCACCTAGTCTGCCCATTTATTCATAATCCTTGAGTGCCACGACCTCCCCAAGCACTTTCACTCCTCACATTGACATATGGTTAGCAAACAACTGACACGTGTCATATAACTGCGCCGAATATTTATTGCTGCATCAGCCTACTGGTTCTACTGAACTTGGATTACCTATAATTACCTTGACATCTTTTTGCAAATTTGCCATGTAATTGGCTGTTCCATCACTGCTGACTTTGAATTGCCTTGTAACTGCCTTGATGAAGAATCAAGTGTCTTGATAATTCCAGGCAACACTTGTTTCAATTGCTACATCCACTGGTGTCCCTGTTGAGGTGGTACCCTCAGTTAAATATTGTTGTGTTTACCTGGACCAGGATGTCTCATTTAGTCACCATGTCAATCACATCTCCAGGTCCCTACACCAGAAAATTGGTCTATTTGTATCGCCTAAGTAACTAGATATGTAAGGATTCTCAGCTTGCCATCGCTACTAGTACACTGCTCCCAGTTTTACTACATGGTGTACTAATTCTGCAAACCCTAAGATACTGTGAATTAAACAGAATAATGGTTCTCTACAGCCAAATCAGTTGGTTTGCTGCTGGGGTCCCCTCAAGGTGCACCATTGTAATGTCCTCTGCTCCTTGAATTGGTCATCTTTTGAGAGGAAATTCAGCTACCCCATCTTCAAACTAGTCAAAAGTGCTACATTCCCCCACAGTCTCTGTGTTGTGTTGGCTATCAAAACTCCCAGGACGCTTTGTTCATTCTTCAATATCATGCTTGACATCCGGGAACAAGGTCCTGTGCGGGCAGGAGATCTTTGCCTTCTCTGCCCCTCCTGGTGGAATGGCCTCCTGATAACTCTCCTTAACTGTTCCTCCCTTAAAGGAAGCTGTCCTTATTCCACCCTCTACTTCCAGCAACCACGTACCCTCCGGTTAAGCTTTTAATGTATGTTGCAGCATTTTTCTTGCGCCGCAACATGCATTTTAAATTTTAAAATTCGCAACCCAGAAGTATTGCATGCGGGGAGCTCAATTAAAGATGTGCGCGGCTTGTTTAGCATACAAAGTATCAGCGTAGCGTGCATTGTCACACCTTTACAATACGGAGCTCCCCTATGCACGCCATACTGAGTTGCAAATTTTAAGTTAAAATAATGTATGTTGTGGCACCAGAAAACACTGCAACATACATTAAAAGCTTAACCAGGAGAGTAAGCGTTGCTGGGGCGGGTGGGTGAATAAGGCCAGCTTTCCTTTAATGGCTTTAAAAAGGACTCGAGACTTTTTTTCAGAGCGTTGTCCTTACATCTGTAGTCATTAAACAGTATCAACATGTTCTGTAACATTGCGCCTATTTAATTACTGCTGCCAAACTAACTGTTCCTGTTACATTATGTTCTGATACCCAAGTCTGTATGTTAGTAGTAACAATTTTATTTTTATACAGGAAGATATTTTTACACCATTGGGTCCAAAGGACCTCTTTTCAAGGAGATCCTGTTTATCATTTAAACAATTGACAGTTGCATAAAATAGTTAATTACTCATTTACCAATGTTCAAAACAAAGCACACATTTTTAGACTTGTGGTACACAGCACAATACATACACTGGGAAACCAACTTCACACATCACATTTTACAAACCTTACTTCAGTAAAAAGGAGTCTCTCAGATCTCATCTTTACACAAGTGATATTTGATTTTTTGTTAAGTTGAATTTGAAAGAGTTTAAGGTTTTTACCAGTTCATTATCATTGCTGTCTAGGGTTTCCAATATTTATGAACTGCATGGAAATGTCATCTCCCATATCTGTTCACTGTTCTAGGTGCCGTGAATAGAATTGTATTTCTGTTTTGGAGCCCATATCTATTGGTTTTTACCTGACATTTTTCCATTAATTAACTAGGACTCTGGGTATAAATAGTTTTATAAATCATACTGCTCCATTTTATGTTCTATTTATTTTCTAATTCCTGCCATCCTAAAGCATGTTTAGCATGTTAGCCCCAAGTTGTATCTTGTAAATCCTGTGACCCTATGTTGTTGTTGCTGTTATTGTCAATAATCTTGTATCCTGTACTGTTTTTACTACAAGGTGTGTCTTGCACATAATTAATTCCAGGTACCCTGAATAAGGGACTCTTAGTGGGCCTACCTGATCAAAACAAATTTGGTCAATAAATAACTAAATATGTTTTTGCAAAACTGCGTGCAGCTAGATATTCCGTCTCCATTCTAAATCTGTATTCCGTTTATTTCTGTATTGTGTGTCTTCTTCATTGAGGTCCTTGTATATGAGCATTTATTAATGGAGCTTTCTCCTGGTAAAACAAATAAAATACAAAATACAGATTTAAAGGAAACCTCTTGATTAACCACATCAGATTTTGAGTAACATATTGCATATGAAATTGGGTTCTGCTGCCCAAGTTGTTTTGTGACCAAGTGGGATGCAGCCATGGTTAGCAGCTCCCTCAAGTCAGTTACAACTTTGATTCCCAGGAGCTCTGATTTGCAGCAGGCTTTGTGATGTGTGAACTAAGGTAAATCGAGCCTTGAGTGTGCTCAGTTAGTCCAGAAACTACTGACAAGGCCCATGTGCAGAGCACCATCAAAGTGCTTTGGGCATGCAGATATTGCTGGATTTAGCTAAACCTGTTTGCCTGTTCTTAAGGTGCTAATTTGCTCACTCACTTTACATCTGAATACATGGTGGGTGTGCCATGTATTGTCAGAACAAGCATTTTGCTGTGGACATCTAGGCAGAGATGTATCAGGACTTTATGGGGAAAAAATCCAGAGGGTTACCATGTACGAACACAAGTGAGGAGTCACTCTTGGCCCTGTGGCCTGCAGAATAAATAGAAACATAGAGGAGTCTGGTACCAATATGATCCTGACTAATCCAAAGGTGAAAGAAGCAGCGCTCACACAATTATTTGAGCATGTTCCAGTTTATTTCTGGGTCAAACTATACCACAAAACTCTGGTGCTTGAGGTTGCTCTGCCTCTTCCTCAGGAACCCTGAGGGAAGATGCAGAGTACCTTGAAATTTGTGGTATAGTTTGACCCTAGTCAGAAATTATTGAACACGCTTAAAAATTGTGTGAACTCAGTATCTTCACTTTGGATTGATTTGGGCTTTATAACAAGTACTCCCTTAAGCATGGTAGTGCAACTGACATACTAAAATGCCAGAAGAATAGGCCTAATGGTCTTCGTGTCTGCTCGTTGGTCAGCTCCCCGCCCTGGGAGCTGACCTTGCTCCCCACTCACCTTCTCTGGCTTCTCCCTTCCCAGTTCCGGATGTTCTCGCTGCATTGGATTTTGCTACCAGAACCCTTCCCTGTACCTGTCCCACTCCCTCTTGAACCCCTCCAGCGCCTCTGCCTCCCCAGCCCCTGGGCAGCACATTCCATGGCTCCACCACCCTCCTCAGTGAAGTAGCACCTCCTCCTTTCTCCCTGAATCTTCCCCTTCCAGCTTCCACCCATGCCCTCTAGTTGCCCCCCTTCCTTCCAAGCACCCTGGCTGCTCCTCCCATTTACCCCCTTCGTACCTGAAGACTGCTATATTGTCCCCTGGTCCCTTCTCTCTCTCCAGTGTGTACATATTTAGCTTTTCGAGCCTCTCCTCATAGGTCCTGTCCCCAAGCCCCAGATCATTTTGATTGCCCTCCTCTGGACCCTCTCCAGGAGTTTAATGTCCCTCTTTAAGTGTGGCCTCCAAACTACACGCAGTACTAGAGTGCGGCCTCACCAAGCAGTTATACAGAGGGAGTATCACTTCTCTCCTTCTGGAGGTGATCCCCTAGCAATGCATCCCAGCATCCTGTTGGCCTTGGCTGCTGCCCTCCTCACAAGTCTCAGAGTTGTTCAGCTTGACATCCACCACCACCCCAGGTCCCTCTCAGCCATCGAGACTTGCAGCATTGTTGCATAGCAACTGTTTGTTTTGTTTCTAAGATCTAGCTAAGACTGCAGCAAGTGTAGGATAAATGAACCACTCAGCCAGACTATGTAGAGTAAAGTAAAGCACATCAAGTATTTATTCTGCATAGCCTGGGTGAGTGGGTCCATTTATCCAGCGCTTGCTGCAGTCTTTCCTTTATTGAACACAAGAGTTCTGCCATTACAGTGAACTCCATGAACTGAGTAAACTGCACCTTAAATTGCTGAAATGCAATTAAGTCTGAGAAAGTCAGGAAGTTTGATTTGACTACAGAGTATGCCTGCCCTTTTTCTGAGGGAAAAGTAAATTGTATGAATACTTGATACTCTTCCTTTTGTCATGGTATGGTGCCTTCTGCTGTGAGTAGCTGAGTAGCTGTCGGTCCTACATCAGCACACTAGTCAGTGGGTACACTTGAGGGTCTTCAGCACTTGCTTCCCTTGAGAGAGGGGACTGGGTACTGTGTAGGGAAAGACAAATGGGCAGGCCTCTGGAATCAGGATAACATCCAGCACACTCTGTCCCTGCACCTAACCTCGGTGGCGCCCGGCTCTGGATAGGGCTTCCTTCCCTTCCCTTGAAGGCCCCAGCATTTGGTGGGAGTCCTGGTGTTAGTCACCTCCATAAGGAGGTTAGGACTGGGAGGTTGCCCAGTGCCTGACAGATGAGTATGTAGGGAGTTCAAAACAAGCAAACGAAAATGGGTGTTGATCATTTTGGGTGCGAGGGACTAACTTCAGGTATTAAGTGAATTTCAGTGAGCAGCAGAATTTCTTATCTGGCAAAAATTCGTATTTTCTTCACAAAAATGTGTTTCTGACATCTTTAGATTCATCCTCAGTATTTGTAATTTTCTCAGATATTTTTAAAACTGCTTTTATAGTTAATTTTGTAATCAGTGACTCACGCAAATAAAGATGGCCACCACCGCAATTTAAAAAAATAATTTCTCTAGTGTTACCTGGTTAATGTACACACTATATTCATACTGTGGATGTATCGGGATGTAGTTACCACATGTTTCTGATGGGAAACCGCTACGCACTGTAATTAAGATATCCTATTTCTTCATTTAAGAATGAAAGAAAACAAAATGAAAAATGGGTGTATCGATGTTTTTGCAAGAAGAACATTATTTTTGAAACAAAGGAAATGCTGAATTACAAATACTGGTGCTTTAAGACACTGTCAGCCCCCGACTGATTTTAAATCTGTTGCGTTACTTTTGTCTTTAAGACTTCTGAATGAAGTTTTTGGTGTGATTAAGAGGTCTACACAAAGAATTAATTCAGGGGTTAAGGCTTTTCAACCTCGTCCTTATGTTTACAAGGGCCACTGTTATTGGCCTCTGCTGTTTAAAGGTTTCACACCAAGATAGCCACATTTAGGTGCAGCGTAACCACTTGAAAAGGGCATTATTCCCATATGAACGCACACTTTGGGATATGTTATCCCACTAATAAAATTGGATTTTATTTGTCAAAACTATGTAGTTCAGGTGAGGTTTGTGGTGGCTAGAAAATAATCTGTGATTATGTGACACATTTCAACCAATGCAATTACAGGATTCCATGTCCTGTTTTATAAGTGAATGCACTTAATGTCAGGTGTTGCCCTTGGATGTAGGTGTGCCCACAGAGACCCAGATTATCAGATCGGACGTGAAGGGCCACAAATGGTGAAAAGGATAGCACAAATAAATATAAAAGTGAGCCCCAAATTTGTTTATGTGTGTTTTCGGTTGTTTGTTTTGTTTTGTTTGGGAAGGGGTGACTACCAGAGTCCCAGAATCGGCCCCTGGAGAGTTGACTGTGTCTTTGTCAAGAAAAGTACACTGCAACATCTTATTACAGTAATAAAATTGGTAATTACAGTAGGTAATTTAAAACAGAAGGCAGTATAAGCGCAGTGGTTTAAGGCTCTGAGCTGCAATTCTGGTGACATCCAGCAGACCAGACCTGGGTTTGAATCCCAGCTTCCACTTGCATACTGTGTGACCCTTGAGCAAGTCACTTAACTTCCTGTGCTCCCAGGTTGCACTTGTAAAAAGCTTTCAGCTTAGTGCGCCTCACCTGGTTAAACAATTAAAATAAAATAAAAATAAAGAATACAGAAAAAATGAAAGCCATGTAAAACTGAAGTGAAATAGTCCTCCACACAGATTTACTAGCAGGGATCGATAACCTATATGCTGCTTTGCCATTTGAAAGAAATATTATGAAAGGTGCCACAACGATTTGTTTAAGGTGCTGTGTCCTGACTGACGTGTTCTTTTAACCTGTTGGTAGCGCTCACAGTGCGTGGCCCCTGACCAGCCAGGTTGCAGTATTTTCCTTATTCATTTTTATAACTGATGAACATATACCGTCGTGCACTGTTTTATATTGCCTATATTATAACCCCATACATGTACACCTGCCAGAAAAAGATGATTTAAGTACATTTAGGTGGCCCCCGATCCTATTACATTCTCCAGAGCACCTGCAGCCCTTGCTTCCTTCTTCATGTCATAATTGTGCAGTTTTAGGGACGGGCTGCTGCGCCATCAGCTGCTCGGCTGCACATGGAAGTTACAGCCCTAAATCTGCCTTATCTACTTTGGATACGCTTTACCACAGGGTCTTAAGATTCATCACAGATGCCCCTTCAGTACTCATCACTGTTCCTCTACATGCAGATTGGCTGGCCATCTCTTAGTACTAGGAGGTGATGAAATGCATCCCTGTGGGTGTACAGAGAGAGTTTAACTATGAAACTCCTCCTTACATCTGATCCCTGTTTAAATGCACTCCTTGTGTGTATACACTTAGAAAATGTTCTTATATAACATTTGACATTCCCAGGATTAGAACCCATTTTGTTCCTGCTATAAGTCATGCTTTGCCTACTCTATGGAACACTTTACAAAAATCACTTGAACTCAAGCATACCATTGGTCTCTGTACATTTAAGTCCATGCTTAGACTCGCTGAAGGAAGACTGTAATTGCGATGTATGAATCTGCGTGCTGGACCTATGAACCATACCCTTGGCTGTTCTCTAGCACTTATACCTTGCATGCCACCCTTCTCCCTTTTCTAATCCTGTTCTCCTATTAGTCTCCTTCCCTCTGGCCCTACCAGTCCCCAATTACACAGAATGTATTTGCTGAATTTACATTTGCATATGCTTTTAGTTTTATCTGTATGTGTTCACTAACCTTGCACTTGTGTATGTTTTTTAGTTTTATCTGTATGTGTGTATCTGTGTCCCTCAGGACCTCCTTGCAAATGAGCTGTCTCAATGGTGTTATTCTGGTAAAATAAAATTGAATTGAATTAGCAAACACATCTTGAAGTTGATGCGCCACCACACCAGCAACCAGTGCAGAACACGAAGAACCGGCATGATGTGCTGGAACTGAGAGATCCCAGCAACAAGTCAGGCTGATGCACTCTGGATCAACTGCAAGTGACGCAATAAGCATGTGGATAAGCCAAGGTACAGAGCATTGCAGTAGTCCAATCTGGACATAGCCAGGGCATGCACCAGAGTCGCCAGATCAGCTGATTCCAGAAAGGGTTTTATCTGGGAGATGTTCCAGAGATGGCAAAAGCCATTATGAACAACAGTTGACACATGATATTCCAAAGTCAGCTTGGAGTCCACAACGACCCTGGATTCCTCACCCTATCTACAGCTCCAAGCGTTACACCATCCAGAGAAGAAGGCTGGGTACTACTTGTCATTGACAAATCAGACTGACCCAGCTCTACTAGTAACACCTCAGTCTTCAGTTGGTTCTGTCTCAGTTGGTTCAGTCTCTCAGCCAGCTGGCCACATAACAATCCTGCATTTCCTATGGTACTCTGTTAATTCCAGGACAGCCGAGGATTTCCCCAAAATACAGGACTATTTACATGTACAGTACATACATGGACAACCTTTTACATAGGCATCAGCTGTGCAGACAGTTTCTCCATAATGGAAATGCACATTGTACTTTACATGCACACAGTTCTACAAGAATGCCCAGCGGCAGTGAGTTAGCACCTGGGGCAACCTATGGTTTCCGATTCCTGGTCTAGCAGAGAGTAAGTATGATGAGGTGATGTGTTAGTTTGGTGGGGGCGCTTATTACATGCCACCTAACTGCACACCCTTGCTGATTCATGAGTGAGACTTGGCTGTTTCATTACAGATAACCTACCCTTACAACTCTTCGCCCCACATGGTTGCAGTTCATTGCTTTTATGTGCTGTAAGAGAGAGTGAGTGGGTGGGTGAGTGACGGCTGAATTTGGTGAGAGGGGATTTCTTTTAAGGAAGCATCATAAAAGCAGTGGATTTCAGTATTTGTCAATGGAGTTCTATAATGTTTTTTTTTATAGTGTTACAAAGCAGTACAATATAATTGTATTTTATTATAATGTATTTCATACAGATGTATCCCAAAATGCTTTACATTTGGGAATGAGGCAGTAACCTCTGAAAGAAAATTGGCAATTAAGTAACATAAATATAAGGAGTATGAAACGAGTGATATAGTAGTAAGCAGTGCTATCAGTGCTACAAACAGTGATAGACAACTGAGAAAATGAGTAAAATCAAAAGCATTTGGCAGTGCTGTTGCAAGTAAACAAACATTTTGGGGATCACTGAGCAGAAAAATCAGATTGTATTGGAAAGCTGTTTAGTGACGCTCTGCTTCAGAGACACTGCACCAAATTACCTGGTTTTCTGCTGTATAATGATGCAGTATTAAACTGAGAGCAGCACAGAAGAGATTGTGTCATACCTTGGAGGACAGGTGAAATGCTTCCCGTGGATCTGATGTAACAAGCTGTCTTTCGTTTTACCTGTGTCGCTGCATTCGCTTTTCAGGAGAGCAGCTCGCTGATCAGTAATCCTCATGGCATCATATTCATGATTAATTCTGACCCTGCTCTGAATGTAATATGCAGGTGGGGCCTGAGCTACCAAACTGGTCAGCAGGACTTGAAATGGCAGAGGAAGTGTGTTTTGATATTCAGAATAAGAAGCAAGAAGGTCTCATTACAGCAGAATAGCACATGAATAGGAGTCCAGGAGAACAGTGTTATTATTATTAGTTATTTTAAGACATATTTATGGAGGATAGCCTAGCTGAGATGCATCTTGTTTGCAGTGAGGTCCTGCTTCTACCCATTTCCACAGCTGGTCTGCTGGAGCACTGTGTGATTAAGTGACCTATTCAAGGTCACACACAGGATTCGACTCTAATGGGGTGTGAACCTGTGATCTCTCAGTTCCCAAACCGTGTTCTAACCATACTGAGAACACAGCCTTCTGTTGTTTGTAGACTTCTCTGTGATGTGAACGGAGGACCCTCTGCCATGTTTTGGTCCCTTATTTCTCTGTTGGGGAGATGTTTATTAATTTGTTTATACTTTCTATTCATCCCTAATTTCCTCGGGTCAGCTGTGGGACCTGCTTCCATCTACTATACATCCTTCTGCCCTAAGAGCCCACGTGTATCTGTCCCTGAACGGTGAAATTTAAATATCTGTAATGTTTTACTCTGAAGTGGTTAACGAGCTCACTGGTTATGAAAGGAGAATGAACTGCTTTGCTACACTTCCTGAACCTGGCTCCACAGTATTCCATAACTTTTCCCTACAGACCTAGTTATAGGTCCTTGTACAATGAGATTTGGAATGCAAAGAAAAGTACCGATTGGCAGTTAACCCAGGAAGTGATTTGAGTAGAAAGAATAGTGTCTGAGATCCATGGCTGGGATACCAAGGGTAGTCACACCCAAGGGACATCTTGAGTAGAGTGGTGAAGCTGATAGGGAGAAACTGGCATGGGAGGGGAGAAGCCTCATATAACCTTAATGGTTGTTGAAGAGGCTTTATCTACCAAGAACTACCTTCTAAAATATTTTGCCTCTAACTCTCTCGAGGCATGGCTTGAGGATCGAACCAGCAATAGCCATCCAGGGACGCCGAGGTTGGGTGATGTGATCCTCTATCCCACCAGCAACTGATTAAACCTCCTATTTTCTCACTACCCACCCTGTCCCGTTATTTGACAAAGACATGTTTGGGAAACCTTTTCTCCTGCTATTGTCTGCTCCCCACACCTTTCACTTACCTCTCTGTTCTGGACTTTTTCCTATTTGTTTCTCCTAATCTGGCATGACCTCTTTCTTGTAATAATAATGTGATTATTGCACAAATTATTTGATATGTATTTGTATATGTTTTCTTGTTCTTGACACAACATAAATTGTTGTGTTATCTATGTAACCTTTTGTACTGTACCTAATTGACGTGGAACCTTTGTAAAAGAGCCTCTGGCTCAAAGGTAGTAATTCCTAGAACAATAAACAATAAACTATCTGGTTCTTGCCCCAATGCTTAGTTGCCCTTAAGTGCTTGGTTCCAGTGATTCTGCTCTTGGAAGTGCTCCCTGCTCCACTGTTTTCAGTTTTCTCCCTTTGCCTTTGTAGGAACTTTAAACAACAAACTTTAGCGTGCATCATATCATTGAAAACATTTTTGCTTAGTAATAAGTATAAATAAATGAAAGGGTTACTGGCAGCCCCCTTTCTAGACCTTAAAGGGCCTTTTGAGTAGATTAGAGATTTGAATGGAGTTTTTTAAATGTTTTGAACTGTGTTCCATGTGCACTCCAATCGGTTTTTCGGTGTGATGAGCACAAAAAAGATGCCTTGTTGGCAGCAGAGTGACGTGTTCTCTCTCTCTCTCTGTTGCATCCATCAGTCCAGTACGTACCATTGGGTGCTCTGTCACTGTCCAGACATTTTGTTTCATCCCTGCGGCTAGGTCCTAGGACAGGACTCTGCCTGTCCAACAGAGGAAGGTGTTTAGTCATCTTGGAAGCATCACTAAAATTTGTGTAGGGTGCTGGGGTCTGAGACATGAGCTTTAGGGGTGGGAGAAACCCTGTGATAGCCTGAATCATTCTGTGCTGCTCCTTTGCAAGTTTGCCATGAGACAGGATATTCAAAAACATTTGCTAATACAAATTAGCTACTCCAGCAAAAGGGAAAAACATTTTCTCTGGAAAAAAGGTTGTCCAGAGTTTGTGAACACCAGCAAGCTCTTGTACATTGAAGTGATACCCTTAGAAAGTTTAGGCATGCATTTACCTGCACTGTTTTTGTTTTCATAATCTGGGTCCCTGTCTCTGCATCTAAGATGTTTGTCTCTTGTATGGCCATCTTCTGCTGGCACTGTCTGTGTTTCTGTGTAATCATTAGAAATCATCAGTGCTGAGAACAGGCGGTATGCGAGGCCATCTTACATCCATGAGCGGACCTCATAGCCAGTGTGAAAACGTGTAATGTTCCACTTTGAAAATTGGCAGTTTTGACTCTTTTACAAACAAGATTTTGTTTCTTTTTTTTTTTTTTTTTGCAATTCTATTTTGCACCCTTGGTACTTATCGGCAGGGACCTCTGTGGATCACCGCCAGCACTGCCTCTCATCCTGTAGAGGCTCATTCCACCTTCCCCAAGACTCCTAGGGTACCTGTGATACACTGGTGCATTGCCCTTTTCTTACCCTCGAGGTGGGGTCTACCTACAACTCTTTGGCAGCTTCATCTTCTCTATCCAGCCGCCCACAGTGGAGGTGAACCCAGGAGCCCAATCATGAGGCAGGAGATATAGCCCACCTGCAGATGTGAGGGAAACCGTGGCTTCATCTGTCCTACTGACTGCCTCACGTTTTCCCCTGTGATTCCCTCCCTGGGACGCCACCATGCAGCACACATGGCTCCCACTCATCCATGGGTGTAATCAACGTCAACCCTATCCTGACCCTGCATCTGCAGTGTCCCTGATGGTGCTACCACCCAGAGTCCACTGGGCAGTAACTGGTTGGTGAGGTACACAACCCTCCCACCCTGAAGGAGAGCAGTCTGCAAGTTGCTCCTTCTCCTTTCACCAGGCAGCCTCTGATGATCTGCATTTGTTTCTGACTGTGGGTTGCTGCTGTAGTGCTTCCAGGCCTTGTTTATACTTTTAAGTATTCTAAACCATCAAGCGTAGCTTGACGATTTCTAGCATGTTTATATGGACATTTAGGTGTCTGTTAATGGTATGAGAGTGTCACCTTCTGCATCCTTAGTGTGCCAGAGCTGCTTATAATCTTTTTGTGGCTCTGTCACCAAAGAACATCTGAGGAGGCGTCATATGTCCCTAAGAGACACCATAAGTATACCTGTACGTAGATATGTGACCTACAGGTTGCCGTGTCGGGTTCACACCTCTGCCTGGTGACTATACAGGGCCCACCTGGCTGAGGAGGTTAGGTTCATTCTTTTCCTTCTGTAGGAGGGTCATCCCAGAACAAATACAAAAAAACGAACACAGAATTTGTTGGCAGAGGAGGACCGCTGGTCCATAGCTTGCCCAGATGATCCCTGCTAGTCTGTTTCTGCAGACCCTACCTGGTCTCCATGACCCTCCCTCCTCCCTGTCTGTTTACTAATATTCCCTATATCTATCCCACCTCCACCACTTCCCTGGCAGTCTGTTGCAGGCATCTACTGCACTTTCAGTGAAGTAGAACTTTCTCATCCCTCTTAAACGAACCCTCCTCCCCCAATTCATTGCCTGCTCTCGAGTCCTGGTGCTCTTCCTCATTTGAAAGAGACGCCCTGCTGCACCCTGTTCCTCCCCTCCCCAGTCAGGTATTTGCAGGTCTCTATCATATCCACTCTCACTCACCTCTCTTCCAGTGATCGGCAGTCTCTTTCATAAGGCTTTTGGTGCAACCCCTGCACCATTTTACTTGCCCTCCTCTGGACTGCCTCCACCCTGTCTATGTCCTTTCTGAGGTGCTGCCTTCAGAACTGGACACAATACTCCAGGTGGGGTCTCACAAGTGAGCAATACAGTGGAAACACCACCCCCGCAGGAGATGTCCTCTCAGTATGTATCCCTATTGCATCCTACTGGCCCTGCTCACAGTTTTGTCACACTGCTCTGCCACTTAGGGTCATCAGGTATGATAACCAAGGTCCCTTCCTACTTAGTGACTGTCAGTACCCTCATGCTAGGTTCCGCTTGTGGATTCCTTTAGGGCCATGATTTTGTACTTTTACATTGAACCACAACTCTAATGGCTTGACTAATTTCGAGTTTTTCCTAGATCCTGTGCATCCCCCGAGTGTTCGCCTATTGCACATTTTGGTATCATCTGTTAAATGGCATACCTGTCTTAAACACCTTATTTATTTATTTTTGGTGGCTCCTGCTTTTGCCTGTTGTCATAGCTAGGTATATGAGCAACATATCAAATCCTACAGCAAGCCAGTGGCTGTGAGTGGATTTGATATTAAAACACAGTCAGTTGGTGATCAACCCGGTCTGCACAGCAGCGCCAAGTGGGACTTGGACAGTTTACCTTGCTGTGGTTAGATATGAACCTGGGACCTGCTGTTTCACAGTTTAAAGAGCACCTTTCCCCGATTTTTATTCCTGCAAACACATCAGAGCTCCCTTACTTAAATGTGAGTTCCTGCATAGTAGTTGTAAAATTTTTCATGAGCCCCAAAGGAAGGGAAGGGATCATATTTTGCCCCTGAGGAGGCTAGCCACTCTATCCCTTCCACTTCCTGATTGCGATGCCATCCCCATGCTTCCTTGTTCTGTGATGTAATCATGGGACTAGTCAGGGGCGTGTTCCATTCAAGCCTGTGGAGTGTGGTTTGAAACTTATTTTCGATGTTGACCCCTACGTAGTACAAATGGAGACAGTATTCAAAATAACAAGGCTCTTGTCACTTGAATACTGTCCGATTTGTACTACAAGTCAGGTTAACATTGAAAAATAACTTTAAAATCACACTTCATAGGTTTTGAATGGAGCATGTCTCACGCTAGTCCCTATGATTACATCACAGAACAAGAAGAATGGATGGCATCGGCAATCAGGAAGATGAAGGGATCAGCGGCCAGCCCCTTGGGGCAAAATACAATCCCTTCCTTTCTTCAGGGCTCAAGAAAAATTACAGCTTACTATGGAGGAACTCCCATTCAGGTAAGGAGCCTCCTGGTGTGTTTGCACTGTACCGAGAAAGGTGCTCTTAATGCTTTGACAACTGCTAAGTAGAGCATAATGCCCAAGGCCTTGTTAGTGTTCACTGTAGCTCAGACCTGTTTCTTCAGAAAGTCCAAGAATAAAAGAAACCAAGGGACACATGATGACATAGTAAGGAGGAATCGTCAAGAGGAGCTACTTCACAGAACAAGCTACATTTCTAACAGACACCCAGATCAGGTGCTGTCAGCCTATACTGCAACTACCTTTTTGTCTCAGTTTTGTTTATCCCTGCCTGTTTCTGGGGTCACTTAGCAGTTTGTTTTTTTTTTTAGTTTTTTTTGCCAGTGCCTTTTCCCAATCTGCAGAGCCACTCTGGGAAGTCCAGGCAACCCGCAACACTCAGGATGGATCTCCTGGGCTTGCTCCCCTAAGCTGGGATATACCTTCTGTGCCTTGCTGGTACCCCTCCTACTATCCAGTCATCGCGGCAGAAATCCCTCCAGAGTTGACCAGAGCCAGTCGGAAGCTGGCCTGCTGTAGCAGTCAGGTATCATCTGCATATTAGTGCCCCTGTTTCTTTCATTGACCCACCTGTGGAGCTGCTGTGCACTGATGCTCCTAGACATTCTGTGTGTGCTTCTACATACATAGAAACGTAAAATTTGACAGCAGATAAGGACTGCTTGGTCCAACCCCATCTGACTTTTTTCTTACCTATGTTGTTACTCTAGACTGTACTTGATTTGCCGCTCTTCTCTGTCCCCCCTTTCTTTCCACTATGATTCCCTGTGCCTGTACCATGCATTCTTGAACCCGCCACTGTCTTCTCCCCACCACCTCCGCTGGAAGATTGTTCCAGGAACCCACCACTCCTTCTGTAAAGAAGTACTTCCTAACACGCTCCTGAATCTACCCCCCAGCTTCACAGCATGTCCTCTTATTCTTGAGCACCTTTTCTTCTGAAAAATACTTCCTCCTGTACTTTATTTACCCCTATGGGGTATTTAAAGGTCTATATCATATCCAAGTCTCCTTTCTGTCTTCTAGGTGTACATCCTGATGTCCTTTAGCCATTCCTCATAGGGCTTTTGATGCAAACCCTGCACCATTTTAGTTGCCTTCCTCTGGACAGCCTCCACTCTGTCTACATCCTTCCAGAGATGTGGTCTCTAGAACAGGACACAGGACTGAGGTCTTACCAGAGATCTTTACAGAGGTAACATCACCTCCCTCTTTCTGGTGATACCCCTCCCTATGCACCCCAGCATCCCACTAGCTCTCCCAACTGCTTTGTCGCACTGCCTGGCAACGCGTTTAAGCATTCGATATCGATATGAGTACCCCAGGTCTGTTTCCTACTTGGTGGTTTTCAGAACCACTCCACCCATTTTGTATTTCTGCTCCTGGGTTTCTGTGCCCTAAGTTCATTATTTTGCACTTTTTGCATTGAAACCCAGCTGCCATACCCTTGATCACTCTTCTAGTTTTTCAGGTCTTTGCTCATCCTTTCCACTCCCCTGGAATATCCTGTTGCAAATTTTGGTGTCATCCGCAAAGAGTTAGACCTTCCCTTCCAGCTCTTCTGCAATGTCACTTATAAATACATTAAGAGAATTGGTCCAGTACGGATTCCTGGGGCACCCCGCTGGTCACCCTCCCTTCTTCAGCGTGAACTCCATTTACCACCACCCTCTGTCACCTATACTCTAACCAGTTTCTACCCAGTTTATTGAATTTGGACCCACTTCTAAGCTATGCAGTTTGCTTACTAGTCTCCTGTGTGGAACGTTGTTGAAAGCCTTGTTGAAATCTAGTGGGCCACCACCGCCTCCACCCTGATCTAACTCCTTTGTCACCCAGTCAAATAAATCTATCAGATTCATTTGACATGACCTCCCACTGTGAAACCATGCTGCCTTGGGTCTTGTAACCCACTGGATTCAAGATATTCCCATCCATTCCTTCAGCAGTGATTCCATTAACTTTCCCACCACCGATGTTAGGCTGACTGTGTCTACAGTGTGCCAGTGTCAGCCACTCCACCCTCACTGTTGTCTACTCCTTGGCATACTATCTTGAAGCCTTTGCTGGATGGCAGTGTAATGCCAGGAGCCACGTTTCTCTCCCCAGAGGAGAAGAGCTAACCATGGGATGCTCAGTCTGTTCTCTCCGGCCGCCTTTGACCCAGGATTATCCTGGAACCTGAGTTATTGGCACGCAAGTGGTAGTACTGCCACTATGCTGATGGGCTGTTTTTTTGTAACTACCTGTAAATCTCCACTTCACACATACTTCAAAGAAAAAGGGTGACTTGATATTCTCATGGAACTGGTGGAGAAACAACATAAATGGACCAATGTTGTACTTTTGTTCTTACAGTCATAGGTTTGTAAGAACTGTCCTATAAGACATGGGTTTTGAAACCTGTTTTTCCCTTTACTGTATGCAAAGTGCTTCCATGCTCTTGTTTTACAGAGCCTCTTCCATCTATTCTACAGTACCCTGTGGTTGTCTTGCTTAAAGCAGAGCACATTTTCCCCAGTATTGTTATAGTTACAGAATTGGGAATAAAATAGAAAGAAAAACAGTGAAGGAAAGGAGTGTGGAGAGAGGGAATCATACTGACTTGGCAGAAGAAAAGGGTATGGAAATTAAAACAGTGATTGTACTCTATTTATATATGTAGTTCTTTTTGTTAACTAGGTAAACACACTGCAAAATTGAATACGTGTCTTCAGGCATGGGCTCAGAAATGCATAGCATTAGAAGAGCAGTACATGGCGAGAAAGGCTAGCATGTAGCGTTGTTCAGATAGTGCTTTTGTGGATCCTACCACCCTCTGTCAAATAGTGCTGGTATCCTACCTAGGATCCTACCAAAGACAGATGTAGGATCCGGGTCAGATAGCGATGGATCCTAGTTAGCATCCAGGGATCCTAGATCAGATCCAGGGATCCAGGTCAGACAGTTAGGATCCAGGGTCAGATAATGATGGATCCTAGTTAGAATAGTTGGGATCCGGGGTCAGACAGCGATGGATCCTAGTCAGGATCCAGGGATCCTAGGTCAGATCCAGGGATCCAGGTCAGACAGTTAGGATCCAGGGTCAGATAATGATGGATCCTAGGTCAGATAGGTAGGATCGGGGTCAGATAGCGATGGGTCCTAGGTCACATGCAGAGATCCTAGGTCAGATAGTTAGGATCCGGGGTCAGATAGTTAGGATCCAAGCTGGATCTGTTGCTAGATCCACAGCATTTGTAGGGTCCATGCACTGACCCTACGGTCAGGATCCATCCTAGCACAGCAGCTGTCTCATCAAATGGGAGGTATCTGTTGGTATCCTAGTTTCTAGGATGCTGTCTGAGCAACACTACTAGCTTGTGACACAAACAATAGACAACAGTAGGAATACAGTAATACTTGCCACCACAGACAGTTGTAGACAACATCTGATTTCTTGATTCACAACTCGAGCTCTAACATGGTAAAGATATAATACATTGCTGCACCATGCAAATGGTATTGGAATCAAAAATGAACAGCAGGGCTCAACATCAAGGGTTGAAAAGGAATGCATAATGTACTAATTTGTTTAACCTAAACAGCTACTTCTTGTTTTTCTTGAGTGCTTAACTTTGAAAATAAATCATGCAACAGAGACAGATTTGTATTTTCCTGTGATATTTCATTGTAGACAACACCCTTGATTGGGAGATGCAGAAAACAAAAATTAAATAATAAAAGGGATGGGATGCATCAGATATAAAATGCACGTCGGAATCACCAAGTTTATTTTTAGATGTAGACTTTTGCTTTGATTGTTAGTGTCAGTGGCTCGGGGAGTTTGCACACTGCCTCTGAGGCCAGAAGAGCTGAATGTTTATGGGTTCAAGCCCCGCACCAGCCACTTGGGGTAAAATCCCAATACTGACACTGCAGTGCATCATGCGGGGGGATGCTGCACTAATAAGGTGCGTGTTTCGGATGAGACATTAAACCGAGGTCCCATCTGCTTGTTCTGGAAGTTGTTCAGGTGAACGTTAAAGGTCCCATGGCACATCTCGAGAAGAGTAAGGGAATTGCCCCAGTCTCCGGCCAAACTTCTACCATTCACTAAAAATACCACCAACAGCTTACTTAATCAGGTTCAGCTTCAGCTGATTACCATCTGTATCTTCTCCGCCTCCTCCAGGACGAGGCCGAAAATAGGCAGAATTGTCTAGCCCTCCTTTTCTGGTCAACAAAACTAGCTGACTAAGTAACTAACTAATTGAGCTTGAAGCAGTTTGGAGTACCCAGAGTTCATGTGCATTAATGAAAACTTTATTGTGATGTGAGAGGCTTCAAGGACAAGCAGCACATGGTGCAGTCCGTATAACTGCAACGTCCTGATCACGCTAGGCTACGCCACTCACTGTAGGAGGAGTGAGCAAGCATGAAGGTCAGAGGGTGTTGCCAACTGTTGCAAGGTTAATGATTGAAGGCTCTGTTAGATTCCAAAATCTAATAGGAAATGAAAACTCTCTTCCTGGTGTGCTGCTGGAATCTCAGCCTTGCCTTCACAATTATGTGTGCAGTGAATTAAAATGAAGTGTAGAATTTTACACCTTTCGCTTATAAATCTTGTTGGACATCAGGCCTGAGGAACAAGAAAGTGTACTGGACACATACATGGTATGTGGTAAATAGACATAACTATATGGGAAAAGGTGATGGTTAGAACCGTGCTGCATTCTATATGGTTGCCCCGTCCCCAGTCAGACAGTTGGAATTGCCAGAGATGTTTCTGTTTCTCCATTGGGAGGACAGGTGACCTTCCTTCATAATGCCAGTGCCACTCTATGACTGGATAGAATGGGTGTAGGAATTCCAGGCTGCCTTCTTCCCTCGTCACCTTCAGAGCCATCACCCATGTGCCTTATTTCTGTAATGGGCTCTGCCTCAGTATGAGATTCTGCAGCGTGCATGCAAACCTCAGTCTGTTAGGTGGCAGAACCTTGCCACTGGGTTGGTGTGATGGTGTTCATTAAAAAAAAAAAAAAAATTGTAATCATGCCAGCTCAATGGTGCTGAGAACTAGGACACCAGCTTGGCATGACTAGAGACTCTGGTTTGGGCTCCAAGCCAGGGATGACCAAGCGAGGTCGGCAGTGAGAATATAGGAGTAGCCCAGGAGGGTGTTGTGGTACAATGCTCCGAGGTGGAGGCAGAGCCTTAGCTGTCATGGGTGACCACACACCATCCAGCTCTGTCCTAGGGTGATAACGTGGTATGTGCCACTGAGAAAGTGTGCGGTGCCTGAAAACAGGAAATCATACCCAACTCTGTACACTGGATTACAGTTGCCTTCTCCTCAAGCCACCTGATGCTACTCCCCAAGCCAGCGCTCTTTGGTGGATTTAAGAGAAATCCTCCTTTCCAGTGGTCAATGCAAGGGGCCCTTCAGCAGGGTTGTTTGCCAGACTCTCTGAGGATGCTCAGGACCTTAGGTAGTCTGCTGGCAACAATCTGCAGAAGATGGTAGCCTGGTGTGTAGCAGGATGGATGTGTGGGCCTGAATGAGTGGCGTGCGAGGAGAAGAAGGGAAGGAGCAGTATAGCGCAGTGGTTTAAGGCTCTGAGCTGCAAACCTGGAGACCTGGGTTTGAATCTCTACTACTTCCTGTCTCCCACCCAAACTCACTCTCCCTTTTTCCTGTCCCTCTCACTTACTCTCCCGCTCACCACCTTTCCCTCCTCTCTAGCCTCCTTTGCGCCCTAATGATCACCCTCTCCTGGAAGTTTCCTTAACTCTCGAAATTGTCTACTCGCTTGAACCTGTTATAGCTTGTTTTTCTATGAAACTTAAAAATGTTACTGCCTTTAACTGTTAATAGCAAATTTATGATGTAACTTTCCTGTCTGGTTTTACCTGTAATGTGTATCGTGCTTTGTTAAATGTTCTTTGTGACGTGGAACCTTTGTAAAGAGCCCTGGCTCAAAGGTATTAATTCCTAGACTAATCCCACAGACCCCACTTGCATACTGTGTGACCCTGAGCAAGTCGCTTAACTTCCTTGTGCTCCCAGGTTGTACCTGGAAACAAGCTTCAGCTTAGGTACCTTTCCTGATTAAACAATTCTCTTCCATAAATAAATTCAACATTGTATCTTTTAAGACAAGAAAGGAATCTTTCAGCTTATTTTTGTTTATATCCTGGCCACGTGCATTTTAATCAGGAGGCAAAGATTACTGAATTTTGAAGTTTAATCAGCTGATAATCCTGGTCGATTTACACCCAACCCTCATAACTCATCTGGATTGACTCTTAGCCTGCTCCTCATTAATATTTAATGTGCTTGTGCAGTTCATTGAGCCGTCTCATACAATTGCAAACAACATTGCCACTGAAATCGATATAGATCAAAGTAACCACAAAAACAATTAATTCTAGAGTTTCGAGGACCACCCTAAGAGATGGTAACAGCACAGGTTACTTAAGTGAACACAATTAAATTCCTTTTAATTAACTTGTGGTAAACTGCAACTTTCTCTTTGTATTCTTGTAGATGTGCAGTGCTGTTTCTAATTAAGAAATTCAAAGAGCCCCTGATGCCTTAGAGACAACTGGCAGTATTTTCATACTTGGGCACAGTTCAGTTTCTATTAAATGTTATGTATTTATCTTCCCTGTTCTTTATCATCATTAGGATTCCCCATGCCTGCTTCCACTTAAAATATTTGTGTTATGGGATCCCCATGAAAACAAGATATTGATATTGCTTTTCATGGGCTATCCTGTGATCCTGTTGATAGCATACTTAATAAAATAAATACATTAGAGAAGATGTTTGCCAAAAACAGGATCCTTCTGTAATACTGTGTTCACATTAGAAATTCATGGCTGTTTTGGGGTTCGACTCTCCTCCCCATGACTAACATAGAATTTGATGGCAGATAAGGACCGCTTGGCCCACCTAGTCTGACCATTTCCTACCTGATGGATAAGCTGCAGATTCTAGTTAATAAACAGCTTACTTCCTCCTCACCCCACTAGAATTGCCTTATGCCTGTCCCATGCATGCTTGAATTATCCCACTGTTCCTGACTCCACAACCTCCTCAGGAAGGCTGTTACATGCATCCATAACCTCTCTGTGAAAAATACTTTCAACATTACCTCTGAGCGTCCCTCATCTGCAAATTGTGCCCCTTGTTCTTGCACATCTCTCTTCTTCTGAAAAGATACTACCCTCTTGTACTTTGTTAATTCCCTTTAGATACTTGAAAGTGTCTATCATGTCCCCCCTTTTCCTCAGGGTATACATATTAAGCTGCTTTAGTCTATCCTCATATGTCTTCTGGTGCAGATCCTGCACCATTTTGGTTGCCCTCCTCTGAACAGCCTCCACTCTGTCTGTCTTTGTGGAGATGGGGTCTCCAGAATTGCACGCAGTACTGCAGATGGGGTCTCACTAACTGTCTGTACAGAGGGATAACTTCTGTTTTCTACGGTTGATGCCTCTCCTATGCATCCCATTATCCCCCAGCCCTCCTTACTACCTTCTCACATTGCTTGCCCACCTTTAGGTCATCTGATATAATTACTCTTAGGTCTCTTTCGATTTTGTTTTGTTGTTATTAACTCACCCCTGGGTTTTGTTTCCAGATGCATTAACTTACTTCTTTGTATTGAATCTGAGTTGCCACATATTTGACCATTCCTCCAACCTTGCCAAGTCCTTTTCATTCTTTCCACCCACCTTGTTATCAACCCTGTTGCAGATCTTTGTGTCATCTGCAAAGAGACATACCTTTCCTTCCAGGTGCTCTCCAATGTCACTTATGAAGACATTAAAGAGGACCAGTTCCAGTACCAAACCCTGTAGCCTGCTAGTTACCCTCCTTTCTTCACTGTGGACTCCGTTTACTATTACCCTTTGCGTCCTTTTTGTCCAGACAGTTTTTATCCAGGCTACCTCCTTGGGACTCACCCAAGGCTAACTAACTAGTATATTAATCTTTTGTGAGACTGCATCAAATGCCTTGCAAACTCTAGGTAGGCCATATCCACAGCCCCTCCCTGGTCTACTACTTTGGCCACCCAGTCAAATAAATCATTGGGTTCATCTGACATGACCTTCCTGCTGTGAAACCATGCTGCTTTGGGTCCTGTGCCCACTGGCCTCTTAGGTACTCAATAGTTCTTTCCTATAGAAGTGATTCCATCATTTTCCTACCACTGGAGTCAAACTAAGTGGTCTGTAGTTTCCTGCCTCTGCTCTGCTCTCACTTTTGTGAAGTGGAATCACATTTGTCCTCCTTTAGTCCTCAGGTACCACCCCATCCTCCCATGATTTGTTAAAGAGAGTAGTCAGTGGAGTTACTAGTTCTGCTCTTAATTCTTTTAGAATTCTTGGGTGAATCCCATCAGGCCCCATTGCTTTGTCCACCCTCAGTTTTGAAGAGTTCTTTCAAACCCTTTCTTCTGTGACTGGACTGGTATTGACCCCTTATTCAGACTCTTAGGGATGCGGATCCTATGTCCTTCATGCACCTGCAGTCCATTGATATGGAAGGTTTGGAGTGCCTTGCATCCCCTGGGCCATGTTGCTGGCGCTTTGGGGCAGGAAGCTGCACTTGACCGCTGCCTGCAATGCAGCAAGATCGAGAATGCCGTGACAAGGCCTGGAAAAAGTACAGGCATTCCTTACCCGCGCTGACCTTGTGTCATACAAAACCCTCAGAAACAAATGTAAGAAGGCCACTAAATGTGCTAAAAGGGAGTATGTCACACACCTCCAGAAATTCAATCTAGGCAACCCTAGATTATTCTGGTCCCATATCAACAAACTGACCAAGGGCAAAAGCAAGTCTGTTCCTGGCCCCACTGAGGTCAGTGGACAACTGCTGAGTAAGGACCTCCTAATCACCTCCATCTCTCAACCACCACTTCACCAACCTGGACGCGACAAGACCAGACTACTACACCCCAAATTCGGAGCCCAGCACACTGGAGTCTCCCTGCCTCAGCTGGCCAGCATTCCACCTGTGGTTGGTTAAGGCAAAGAGGTTCTCATCCTTCTGAAGTCTCTGAAACCAAAGGATCAGGAGGACCTGACGGATAAACCCTAGGCTGCTCAAGGCTGGAGCCCTAGCCTCTCCAGACCCTTGACCTGGCTCATAACCAATCCTTCTGCAGGGCGTTGTCCCAGACATGTGAAACAGGCCATGTGGTTCCTATTTACAAGGGTGGTCCTCGAGAACCACTTGTCAACTACAGAGCTATCTCCTGCTCTCTGTATCCTCGCAAAAATACAGGAAAGGCTAGTCACGGGCATATCCGGGACTCTCTCGAGACACATCAGCTTCTCGCTCCCCAAGCATGGCTTCAGAACAAACCACATCACAGACACAGCCCTGACAGAATTCTCTGCTGATGTACTCTGCCAGTGGACTGAGGGGTCCAGATGGGAGCAGTCTCTTATCGACCTCCAAGGCCTTCGACCTAGTCACCACACAGACTCCTGCAGTCTAAGTTGGGTAGGCTAGACCTTGACCCCCACACTCTCAATTGGTTCAAGAGCTACTTAACAGGGCGTCACTTAGTCATGTGGAGGAGTGCAGTATCTGACCCGCTTCCTCTAATGGAGTACCGCAAGGGTCAATACTGAGCCCCTCCTATTCTCCCTGTTCACAGATTACTTAAATGGGCACTGTGGTGGTAGCTCTGTTGTCGGGTACGTTGATGCCACCATCATTTCACCGCTTTCTGACAACTTGATTGACCTCGCCACCTCCTCCAATGTAACTTAATGTCACGGAGTCCTGGCTAAAAGAGAACAGAATGGTCCTCAACACTGCCAAAACCAAGGGCATGCTGTTTGGACCAAGATCCTCACAAGACAGAACACAAGCCCTACAACTCACCTCTGTCTGTGGCAACAGAATTGAAGTGCTGGCCTCCCTCAAATATCTGGGCCTCACACTGGACCAAGGTCTCACCCTAAAACCACACGCGACCAGGTTGTCAAAACCATTCACAGCAAACTTGGTACCATCTACCGCCTTAAGGACCAGCTGATTCCAGAAGCCAGGATCTCGACGCCTAAAGCTGCCTCCCTACACTGACATACGCCGCCTCATTATGTATTGTTTGGGAAAGCTTGAGATCAGTAGACTCCAGGTCTGGTACAATAAGGTGGCTCGCTTCGCCACCCAGGCGCACTCCAGAAGTCACCACTGTGACACCCTAGGAAGACTAATTGGCCCTGTCTGGACGCCGCTCCAGTACCAATTGCTCAACCTCATATAAGCTTCTGAGCCTGCCGCCTCCACCCAGTCTCACTGGGCTCATTGCCCCAAGCACAATCCACGGAACCTCCAGACCTCCAGCCGAACCTCTCGAGGTACCAATAGTGAGAACCAAAGTTGGTGAAAGGCCCTCTACACAGCCCCTTTCTATGGAACAAACTTCCTCCCTATGTGCAGGAGGCCCTCAATCAAAACCTTCCACATTAGGCTCAAGGGCCACATACTTGCACCCAGCATGTGCCACTGCCACAGCACCTGAGATCCCCCCCACCTGAACTATAGCCAGGCAACCTTACCTATGCGTGTCTCTCCTCATCTCTGTACCACACTGCCTTCCCTTTATCTCCTTACTCCAAATAATGAGAGTTATATCTTTCACTATCTTGCCACTACTTTGTCTCGAAAATGACGTTGATAACCACCTGTAATTTGTGATGTACCTACTCTGTATTATATATTGTGATGATGTGATGTATCTACTCTGTAATGTTACCCGGTCGCCTCTGAAAAGGGACCTTTGGGGCTCAGTGGCCTACCTGGTCATCAAAATTAATGAATAAAATATTGTGCCAAACATGACAATAGTTTTGATCTGGGACCCTGATTTTTATGGCTGTAACCACAGAGTACCATTTTTTCCCCACCCTTAGGCTTCATTCCAAAAGAAGATCAGAGAGGTTACACTAAACTCCCAAAGTAATCAATCCTGCACCCAGAGGGATAGTTTTGTAACTCATTTGTTACCCCAGGAGTAAAGTAACAAAATCTGGTTCTGCAGTAGCGTATGCCAATGCATGTAATATAAAACAGTAGCAGTACAAACTAATTTCTGACTGCTACAGGCTTGTTGCTCACTTCCTGTGCAGACACCCCATTTTACGGTGCATGGTTCCTGGTGCTTGGCTGTAATGATTTTCCAGTTTATGCCAAATCATAACAGAAAGTTCAGACTGAGAGACTATGTGAGAAGTCTCTGAGGTAGAGTCACATACAAGGAGAGGAAAATAGTTAAGCAATAATCCATGACAGAGCATGAGTAAAGCTACCAACTGTCCCTATTTTCCCAGGACAGTCCCTATTTTAGGCAGCATGTCCCAGTGTTTCCACAAGTTTGCAAAATGTCACTTTTGTCCCGGTTTTGCTTACTTGTCCCAGTTTTGTCCTTTTTTTTTTTTGCTGACTGCTAATCCGTGAGTGACAGTTATTTCAGCACCACTGTGGCACTGCCGGCTGGACAGCAGTTTGGAATTCAACCCCTCGCCTGTGTTGCACTGCAAGCATGTCAGTGGGAGCACAGTAAAGCATGTTCCTTCCTGTTAGATTAGACTGGGTAGTAGTGCAAACAAGTACATGTCGATGTCTGCCTGCCAGCAGTGGAGAGGGACTCCAGACAGAGAAGAGACCGCAGCAGGGAACTAAGGTACCCAAATCTATTGAGTTGTAGGAAGTGTGTGACAACAATGTGGTGTGGTGGGAGTCACTGAAGTGAAGTTTGCTTAACAAATGAGGTGAGTGTAAGCGGGTTGATGGGACTGTCAGGAGAAGCACATGCAGCTCGAGTGTCTGATCACAATTTGACGAGGTTTGCTTCTAATGAACTTTCTGTACATCATGATTTGGAGCTTGCTGCAGCAGAACGATGTATTGTTTTAATCTGAAAGTTTGCTGCTGGTGTTACTGTGGGGCAAGCAGCAACATTTAATTGATTGTGTGCAGCGTTGTGTGCGGTGGTGCGGTGGGGTGATGGTGGGATGGACCGTCCCAGTTTTAGACCTCGAAAAGTAGCTTTGGGCATAAGGTTATACTGGGATTGGACTCACTTGGTGTGATATTCAGCCACGTAGGTAATCGCAGCATAACCCACATCCTGGAGTGGATTATTGCCATTATACAATCAGTTTTAAGTTACTAAAAACATATTTAAAAGGATGTATTTATATTCTTAATTGTATTTTTATTGTTCTTTCTTGTAATATTCTTCCTCATTACCTTAAATAGTTCTGTTGCTAGTTTCTATGTTGCTAGTCTGTCTGAGCAGCCTTCTACTTCCTGTTGTGCCTGGAAGAGCTGCTGTTTTATTGTTCCTGGCCCCACTTGCTTCCCAGGGATCAGGTAAATGAGTGTTGATGTGGGCATTCTTCTCGGTGGAGTCGGGGAAAAGTTGGCAGTGGAGCCGCTCTCTTTGTTGTCTGTCATATCACTGGTGCCGCACACATGTGCAGTTCCCTGAGGGAGTGCTTCAGCGATTTCTGTCCCAAACTCCTGTTGAGGGGTGGGGACTGCAGCATACCCAGTGGTGCTTCTTCATACCTGGTACCATCCCTTACAGTCCAGTCATGGGCTAGGATCACAGATCAAGCTTTGTTGGGGGCTACAGAATTTGGAGGAGCTGTGGCTTGAGACCTGCCATGGATGCCTGGTGTGGTGTTTGATCTGCCCTGTCAGTAACCCTTGTTGCAGTCCACAGATCAGGGGATTGAAGGGAGAAAAGGAGAGATTAGTTCCAGCTGGGGTGTAGTTATGTAGGAGAGTTTAGCACCTGTTAAAATGGTTTTGCCAGATTGGGCAAGTGGTGCAACAAAGGACTTGACAGATAATTTTTGATGGATAGCTGTCACAGTCACACAGATGCTATATGTCTTAATTTAAAGGGATTACGTTATCATAGCAGACATTCAAGTGTAACCCCACTACAAATGGGGGTTCCTGAAGTCTTCCTCGAGCTTGCCTAAATGCTCACTGCCAGGCTGGTGTCCTGCATTTTAGCAGTTTAAATGTGATTGCCAGAGAGTGCCTGTATAGCCTCTGTGTACTATCTAAGAGCTGCCAGAATTGTAGTCATAAGTAATCTGAGAGGATCTCTGTTGAAAGATGTAACTATTTGCTGAAAATCATTTAGAGTGATAATGTAGTTTGTCTAACCTGCCTTCTTTGCAGCAAGAACTGTTTGTTTATCTCCACTATCTTGGTCCTGGACTGCAAATTGGACCAATCAGTTCTGGTGGGACATAAATGGAGCTGTCTGGAGTTAAAATCTGTGGGAATTGTAGTTTTGGGCTTTTGGTGCCTTTTTGCACCTGAAGGGGAGCCTTTGTTGTGACTGACAGACAGATCAGCCAACCAAACCTTTTGGATTCTGGGGAAAGTCCCAGGCTTGCTGGCAGTTGTCAGATCTCAGTTGGGAGCTGAATGAGCAAGAGTTTGAGACAGTCAAGCAGCCGTCTGAGTAGTTTCACGTGGGAGAACTGTGGAATGGCCTGAGTTGTGGCCTGCATGTCTGCCTGCTGCCCCAGAGAGAGAGAGAGAGAGAGAGAGAGAGAGAGAGAGAGAGAAAAGAGACTTATTTCAGACTAAATCCAAGTTTGTGAGAATGAAGTAAGCCACTGATTTTCACCAGGCTCATACCTGAAGAAGACCAAGATTTGCTGAAAGCGATCGGCCTGTCAGGATTTCCAGCTGCTTTTGAATCCCTGGTTTGTTGCAGAGACTTTGCGATTGTGACGGAGAGCGGTTGCCTGGTACAGTAGAATTTCCTTACATGTAAATGTGCTGTGTATTGAAAGTGGGTCGGTGATTTGGTTCCCACTATGTGAACTGTGTTCTGCTTGCTGGAAGCTTTATCCAGCCTAATCGGACTGAATCGCGTTCATCTCCATTCGGCCTGGGCCATGCCACGCTGGCCCTGCCAGACTACCACACTGCACAGAGAAAGCCACCAACGAGAGACCTGCCTGGGGATCAGCCCCTGCTCTACGCTTGAACAGGAATGACGCTCGGCTGAATCATATGGGCCCCTACTTCTCCTGGCACTCCAGATTAACCACCTGCTGTCTCGATTTTCATCCATCCTGTGTCCAGTCTTGGGTATCGTGAGTAATCATCAGGTAGCTCCCTGCAACAACAGCCTAATCTAAAAGTGTGTCATCTGCTTGTCTTGTTGTTTCTTTTCACAAACTGAGCCCTCCGGCTCTGGATTACAAATAGTGTGTGTTGTGCATGTTGTTTATTTCCATCACAGGGCCCCAACCAGCTGCAACGCTCCTGGCTAGCCCACCATTCTCCATCTGGGTACCCAGAGTATGTGACTGTTTATGGACCCTGAAGTGCATGCATAACTGATTGATAGAGCCTTTAAGCAAATTAACCTGATTACACCCTCCCTTGTTCAAACCCCTTAAATAAATCAGATCTAACTCTTTTTGCATTTACCCTGACTGTGGTTCCAGTTTGTGCAAGAGTACTGTACTGCTGTTATTTGCTGTGTATAACCTTGTTTTACAGGGGTCCCAGGGCCAGGCCAGAGGAAAGCCCTGGTGGCAAACAGTGTGGGTACTTCTGTGGTATATCAGGGGTATTGTGAAAGTGATTATTGTGCATTGTTCTGGCCACTAGTAAGGAAAGAGGGGTTTACAGTGTCCCGGAGGGCTGTGCCCAGATTAGCTTGACCACTACCAACACTGACTCGGTGGAGGTACCTGTTTCAGAACTCAGGTCCCTTAACCTGTTACTAGCCAAGCAGGCAGGGGTAGTAGCCCTTGGATAGCACCACCTAGGGGTTACACAAGGAACATAGAAACATAGACTTTGATGGCAGATAAGGACTGTTTGGCCCACCTAGTCTGCCCATTTCCTACCTATTGGATAAGCTGCAGATCCTAGTTAACCAACAGCCTACTACTTCTTAAGCCCCACTAAATTGCCTTATGTCTGTCCATGCATTCTTGAATTCCCACACTGACTTTCTACGACCTCTCAGGAAGGCCGCTCCATGCGTTCACCACCCTCTCCATGGAAAAATGCTTCCTCATGTTGCCCTGAGCCATCCCCCTCTATCTTCAAATTGTGCCCCCTTGTTCTTGCACATCTCTTTTCTGAAAGATGCCACCCTCTTGACTTTGTTGATTCCCTTGAGGTACTTGAAAGTTTCTATCATGTCCCCTCTCTCCCTCCTTTCCTCAAGGGTATACATATTAAGCTCCTTTAGTCTTTCTTCAGATGTCTTCTGGTGCAGACCCTACACCATTTTGGTTGCCTCCTCTGGACAGCCTCCACTCTGTCTATGTCTTTGTGGAGATGGGGTCCAGAACTGGACACAGTACTCAGATGGGGTCTCACCAACTGTCCATACAGAGGGATGACAACTTCCTGTTTTCTACTGGTGATGCCTCTCTCCCTATACATCCCAGTATCCCCCAGCCCTCCCTACTGCCTTCTCACATTGCTTGCTTACCTTTCGGTAGAGCTGCTTTAAGTATGGCTGTGAAAGCAGTGCCCAGTGGCATGGTGGGCTGAGGCACTGGTGCCATGCCACCTGTCACATTGGCAGCCTGGGGTCTGGAGCAGACCAGGGGTTGCTTGGGGGCTGGCCGGTAAGAAGAAGGAGTCAGCATTCAGAGATGGCTCTCTTCCTTTGTGGTGTTGGACAGTGCGTGCCACTGCTTGGCTGGCACCTACCAGAGGCTTAGGTGGTGGCACCTGGGCGGCCGCCTCTCTGTGGACTGGGTGCTGGTATATGAGTACATGCAGCATCTCATGACTAATTCCACACCCTTGTACGTGCGCTAGGCGGGCAATGTATAAAGATCAGCTGGGGGTGGGGAAGTAAAAGCTGTGTAGGAGAAGAAGGAGAAGAAGAGTATGACTATGAGGTGTATGCAGCTGGAATGAGGCAGTTCGGTAGTTATAGCTACAGCTACCTGTCACAGATAGTGCTCTTAATGTCTGGTGCTGACTCCCGGGGAGTGATAACTTAGGAATTCTGCTGCACTTTTCCAAAGCAAACACAATGGGCAATGACTCAAAATATGCACTGTATTTCCAAGTGTGAGGAACGAGGCTATAGTTAATGAAGGTGAAACCATGAGTGAGTTATAAAGATCCTGCCCCTCACAAGTGGAAATAACTTGTATATTCTGAGTCTGGCCAGAGAGCTTGCACCCGCTCAACTCTGTATAGGGCTCTGTATTAAAGACAACCCTTAACATCCATGGCTGCTATCCCACATGGGTTATGTAATTGTCCTCTGCTGTCACTCTCTGAAATAACTTGTGTTTAGGTATCCCTTTGGAACTAGCACTTAGTGTGTGTATCCTGTTGTAGTGCACTATAAACTGTGCACTTTCTGTAGCCTACTGTGTCAAGGGACCACCATGAAAGTGAAATATTGTACCTCATGAGATCATCCCACCATCTGTTTGATGCAAATTTCAAATATATAAAATAATTCCATGCTCCCAAAATTTAAGTAATCTTCTGGTTGCCTGGTCCCTGGTGTCTGCTTGGTGCATGTTTGTTTGTTTAGAATGACATGTTTGCTGGGTGCAGGGATCAGGAAGTGACAATGGTATTTTGGGACTAGCACTGGCTTGGTTTATATATGTGCTTAGTTTCTAATTAGACATGTATGTAAGCCCAGCACCCACTAGCGCCAGTGTGTCTATTTTATTTGAGAAGCCCCAGTCTCATCTATATATGGTATTCTGAACTAATAATTGCCATTTCACTCCCTGCGACAGTGGAGTCCGCGATTTGGGGTTAGAACTGATGACTGTAAGCAGGCCGGTGGCGCTGAGGGTTGGCGCTGGATGCCACCTTGCGCCATGCCTGCGACCTGGGAGGAACGGACTTGGGTCATTGGAGTGCCGGCTCGGGGGTGGAAGCTGGATCAAGTGCTGGCTCTCCGCTCCTGGGTGGGTGGGTTGCCCATCCATAGTAACGGAGTGACTGGTAGGGTGGGTGTCCCTAGGCGCGCGTGTACGGGCCTCCACACACGTGCTTTGAGGCTGCATGGGATTGGGACTGGGAACAAAACCAGAAAACCAAAAATACTTACAGAAAAAAAGGACTGGTGACTGTATGGTCCAAGATCATTTATACTTAGTAGCAGCGTAGTAAAGGTTGGGAGGGCTGGATTACCTTCACACAGCGACATACTGTGACATAAAGTAGTACAAATAGCAGGCGTTTGTATTGTGCCCTTAATTTTTCTGAATTTCCCAAAACGATAGCTACAGAGTGACACATTTCTTCCCTGATCACTGCCTGACCTGTGTAGTCAGGAGACGTAGCAAGGAAGCAAGATGAAGTACATGCCAGGTAGTGTTTGAAAGGATTATGAGAATCTTTTCCATGAACAATTTTTCATGATATACCATTACACCCCTATGGGGCAACTCATTTTATTTTTTGTATAGTTTTCTTCAAACTTTTCAATCTGATTACCAGAAGTTGTAAATTTGTTTTTTCCTAAAGGGTGCAACTTTCACAATTCTGTGAAGTTAGACTGTATCTCCTTGTGGCATTCAGTTTCATGTCATCTTATCTAACGGACGACCTAGCTTTAGCTGTATGTTGCAATCATAGACCAGTGTTGCATGGGAGGTGCAGTAAGGGTCAGTTCTTGGATCTGTTTATTTAGTATTTTTGTCCGTGATTTACCAGTGGCATTGAATTACTACCTGTTGAAACTTTATCAGTAATACTGTGCTTTGGCCCCAGCTTAGGATCACTAACAAATGTCATATGTATTGTAACTAGAATTTACCAACTTGCAACAATGGTCAATAATTATCTATTATAAAATGCAAAGATCGGCGGGGAGATCGTGGAGTGTCCAACGACAGCTCGCCTTCTCTGGGAGGGATTCGCCGATGCCCGACACTTTCATGACCCCGAGCGGAAGCTCGAGGAACTGCAAGCTCCATTTGGGATGGGCGCCCATTGAGCAGCATGGACGCCGCACGCCTGTCAAGACGCCGGGGAGGTTACTTGCTGCTCGGGAGGGAGAAAACGCGAAACAAGCCTGCCTCAGCCGGAAAGATGGGAGGACCTTGGCGTGCCACGGTGCCTGTGCCCGCCCAGCAGACCTCAGACCCGGAAATGTAAGTTACGGGTCTGAGCCCCCACCTGTCCCCATCCGAGGGGTAATCCGCAGCTCCATGGGGCCTAGGGGTTCTGGGTAGGGTCTGGCAGGGATGTCCAGTTGTCCCCTGGAAGGGCCGGAGGCAGACTGGGAGGAGGAATAAACAGTAATTTCAAAAAGAAAAAAAATGCAAAGAAAACCCATGCAGAGTTTGGGTCCAAGGGAAAGTTAAGTGTTGTTCAGAGGAGAGGGTGACCTACACTTTGCCTCCTGTCCTGGCTGTGCCACTTTCCTGACTTTTTTTGTATTATCTGTTTTACCCCATCGTGCTTAGGAGCTGCCTCTCCTTCAGGCTGCCATGACTCCTCAGACATTCCTCCTACTATCTCCCACACAAGCCACCTTATCTCAGACCTGCAGCCAACCTGGAATAACCTGGCATAACCCTGTACCGGGTGGGTCCCTCTCCTCCGAGGTGGAAGGCACAGGTGGGAGAAACCGCACACTATTTCTCTTTCCTTCGGTCCTGGGCACTGCTGAGGCTTTCTGTGGCCTCCTGGGAGTCTTCGGAGGTGTCCTGGGCCAGCAGCTGTCATCCGCAAGTCCCCAGAGTGGTATTTACGTTTTCTGGTGTTTCTCTTATGGCGATCCTCTGCAATGCTCCCAGTCTCCACCGGGTGCTGCTGCAGAGCGACCATGCATCCCCAACCAACCCAGGGGAAGGAGAGCAGTCCCACAGATGCTCAATCCTCCTCCCCTGCCAACCCCTGGTGCCCGAGTCTGTTCCCGAACCCGGTCGCTGGAGTGGTGAGAGGCAAGGCGCCCACGCCTCAACCCTCTGCGCCACTGGGCCAGCCTCCTGACTCTTTTAATGATGACTTGGGCTTGAAAAGTCCTGAGTAGCAGGGCCTGAGTGCCTTGCCATGTTTCTTGGCTTTACATTCTGAATTTTCTCCAAAGAAACCTCTCAGTTTGCGCTGAAAGTTGAGCTACATCAGGTAATTGGGCTTTAAACTGTGCTAGGTCAAAATATAACAACCTGATAAACAAATAACTGTTGAGTAGCGGAGCAAGGTAGAAACATATCTGGATGTCCATGCTGCTGACTCTGCCCTCGCAGGTATTTTGACCTAAGACAGTGCTTGTGTTCTTGTATCCCACAGATTATACATGAAAGAGTACAACCCCAATGTATTCTTCTGGAGAGAAATTTAAATCGGCTGCTTACAGAATTGATAATGAAGCTTGGAAGACCATCCTGAAATGTATTTTCGTCAGTGGAAAACTGGACCTGGGCCACCATGGGACTTACACCCCAGGGAATGTTCAGAGGAACGCGCTCTCTTTTATGGGATAGGACACTGTAGTTGAAAGAAGCAGTTTGTGAAGTCTGGTCAAGTAGTATTCCACTAACATGGTTCCTAGTGGCCATGAGTGCAGAAAACAGTGTTCAAAGAGCAAATGGGCCTGGGTATTGATTGAACGGTGGCAGTCTGTTCATAGATCACAGTGCAAGACTGCTTCTGTGACTTTTTGGCAGGGGAGTTCACTGAGAGAAATGTGCATCACATCTGCATAATATTCCATATAACATCCTGCTTCGCCCCCATCCCCATCCTGTTTCTGGTCCTGTCTTGCAGTGCTCTCTCAAAGTGACTCTGTTACCACCAGTGGACAGTAATACCTACTGGTGACAGCGTGGTTTTCATGCCATTGTGAGCTTCCCAAAGTGACTTCTTATCCTTGTTTCAAAATGATTAGACAGGAGTGGTGATTTGTGCGGATTTTCATTAATCACATAGACCTAGACAAGAATTGGTCAACATCTGAGGAAAGGGATTTAGAATTTCTTCAGTCTTGGTGGAATTTTTAATCAGATTTTGTTGGATGCAGGAAATGCCAAAATGATGAAACAAGAGGAATCTCTACAGGCCCGGTTGTCTTCCTTGCTGCATTCTGATGGATTTAGAGCTGTTTACATATAGTGTTTGATTTGCATACTCAGGACATGACAGCAGCTCAAACAAGAAAAGCTGGGGCCCACAAATTCAGTACTATTCTAGATGATAAATAGGCTGGTTCCACTGTGTTGACATGATAGACACTTTGCAAACATGACAGTTATACATTTGGAATGCAAAATTAACCACGGAGGAGGGACTGACAATACAGTACAGTGTACAACCTTTTAAAATGCTTTTCTTTTCCAACTGCTCAAGGACTTGAATTCTTAGAAAACAGACATAGTTGACAGTGGTTCATTATCGGCATTCAAAAGGAATAGATAGGTGGTTGGCAGGTAACAGATCTAACTGGACCCACTGATGTGGGAAACAGTACCAGTCTTCTATTCTATACCCAGTATAAACACCCAGTATAAATGTACAATGTTTGAGAGTCCACTTTTGTGTAGTTTTGGTGTCTCCAGGAGAGTCTGTCAGGCTGTCCCTTAACTGCTTTAGTATGATTGCCACTATAAACAGCATGACTTGGGTAGAAACATCCCCAGGAAGTGACTTTGGACAGAGGTGAGGACAGACACCAGTGCAGAGCTGTATTAGTGCCACTCTGAGTTGGCTTGAGGTCACAGCTTAGCTGTTTCTTTAATTTCTGTTTATGCCCCTCTTCTCTCTGGCCCCCAAAGCCCCCAGGCCCTCACGAGCAATTCCTTCAGTCTCCCTGGTCATGGTCACTTATCTCCATGGAGCTCTGGCTTCGCCTCCCAGACTGGGTAAGGGTGGGGAGGCTTCCCTGAAATTGTGTAATTGTCAAGCAGGCACCACAATCCGGAGAGGTGGAGGCACAGGGAGCTCCTGGCCATCATCGTGGAGGTCCTTGGGACATTTTCCATAGTTTTACCCTTACCCCAGGAGACATTGCATTCGTGGATGCCAAGGTGATCCTGTCCATGCGGTGCATACCCGTCACCGGGTCAGTGACGCCCCCTGTCCTTCCATCCACACTGCCACCTGTGGTCACCCTGGTGGCAGTATTGTGTCAGAAAATGGGCCCCCACCCCAGAAGGAGAACATCATCTGGGACACTGAAGCATCCTCTGAGGCGCTCCAGGCATCCTCTGAGACGCCTGGCATCCTCTCTGAGACGCCGGGCATCCTCTGGGACACTTGGCATCCTCTCTGGGACGCCAGTCCTCCTCTCCCTGGTTGCCCCCACAGCTTAATTTAAATGCAGTATGGGTTTGTCCTATTATCAAACACTGTGAAGAAAAATGACAGATAAATTAAATGCTCCCCCACTGGGAAAGTATTATATCCATTGTGACAATCTTTTGGTCTTCTTTTTGATCCATCTAATTTTTGTATCTGCTTAAATTGATGTACACCATGTAATTAAATTTGGCAGGCTTGTCATGTAATGTTTGTCCAGTGTCTTGTTCTTTAGACCTTTCTGTCAATATACTTAAGTAGCCAATATGTTATATTCTAAAATCTTTGGAACATGTACAAATACCAAATTAGTACATCTAACCGTTTTAAATCTATTTTATAAATGTCGCTGTTTATCTTTTGAGATGCTTATACATATGTATATATATCTCTTGCACTTCTTTTCCCTTACCACTGACCATATGTTTTGTATTATTTCTAAAATTGGGTACTGTCACTTTAATTACCACCGGTATTTAAAGCAGCAGTACTGTGTAGTCATGTCATTTTTTTTAGTAACAATTTATCTGTAGCGTTATTTTATTCCTGAAGTGAGATATGATGTTTTAAGTTTGTAAAGTTCTTACTCCTTTGCAACGCCCAACATAAAAAAATTAACATTTCTATTTAGTGTCAGAAACAGGTGCTAGTACCATCATACTACAGCTACAGTATACATCCACTATTCAAAATAAGAATAAACCGGGTTATGGCTCTTTTACTAATTCAGTGCCCAGATCTGTGGACCGATTTGCCAGTCACACACGCCCTGTTACTTCTTTGTTTAGTTTCAAAATTCATTTTAAAGCGTATCTTCATCTTTGAATGTGTGTACTTGTTTCTCATAATTTGTTATATGAGTTGCTGTATTGTTTGTTTTTGTTTTGTTTTTTTCTTTTGTGACATGTTTATTGTCCGGTCAGTCCTAAAAAGGCTTTTTGCCCAGTGGCCCAACCCAGTAAACAAATTTAAAGTAAAATAAATAAAAGTCCAAGGTACCCTCAACAAAAGATATTTTTAATATTAGAATAGTAGCCATCTTTAATAACTTCAGCCATTAATTACAAAAATAAATACTTTTTTTTTTGTTTAAATATCTGGGAAGTTAACAAAGTTACTAATTATGAACCTAAGGATGTTATAAATGCAGTTTTGCTATAAAAAATACAATATGATGGGACTTTCTGTCAACTAACATATACTGCCGCTTTAAATGGCTAATGCAGGGAATGCGGGGTGGGCAGTGCCCTGAAGATGTTTAGTAGAGCAAAACTGTTTTTTTTTTTTGTTTTGGGGGATTTGTTTTGTTATGGCACTGCAGTTTTCTGTGGTCCTTTTGGTTTTGTTATTGTTGAGAATTATTGTTATTGCTGTTTGCAGTATTAACAAAATAACATGTTTTTGCTGATGCAGACTTTTTGTTTTTCGTAGTTTGTTCTTGCCTTGTGCACCGCTGCATCCAGGAATGGCCTTTTGTGTTTGTCATCCATGGAGTACCCACTGCTGTGCATGGTGCCCACTTGGGGGGCAAGTGGTCAATAATGGTACCAGCACTGCTCCTGATCCACCACTGGATGTGCTAATGCAACACATAGTGACAGTACCCCATGTCAGAGGCACTTCATCAGCTTGCTACTGGAAACTGGGCTTGTGTCATGAACTCGCATAATGTACTGCTAGCAGTGCCACTGGACTGGGCCATCATTTCTCTTGAAATCCTAACAACTACTTAGGCAAAACTGCAAAGTAAATTATTGTTATTAGCTTAGATTATAAGAACATGAGACATTTGCCAGCAGAAATAGGCCTTGCTGTATGTCTCAAGTCTGACCAATGCAGGGGCACATATGTGTAAGGAAACCTTCTTAGTTGCCTAGTTTCCGCTCCCCCTCAACTTATGCAATACCTCTACCCCAGAGTTGATTGGCATAAATAATTCCTGTTTGTTCTGCCCATGTAAGAAGTTATAATGCTAATAAATATAGTAATTAAATGGACATCTTGCTAAAATGAAGCCACTTCCTTAACCTGCCGACATGCCTCCGTGAAGCACCATGAGCCATTTATGATGTCAGAAAACAAAGGCTGCATGTATGTTGCCATTGATTTCAATGGGAGTGACTTTTCCATACATTTTATTAACATTATAGTCGAGATTTAATAAATCAAAGCAACCACCGACTAACGGGCCCTGTTAGTAGAGTGGTACCTTTGATTTATTAAACCTCGACTATAAATGTTAATAAATGCATGGAAAGTCACTCCCATTGAAATCAATGAGCGTGTACACACAACCTTAGTTTTCTGACATCACAAAACAGACTTGTGGGGGCGGTCGTAGGTTGAGGAAGTGGCTCAGTTTTTAGCTAGATGTCCATTTAATTATTTACGAAGCATTATAACTTCTACATGGGCAGAACAAACAGGAATTATTTGTGTTTGTCAACTCTGGGGAGTAAAGTACTGCATATTTTGGGGGAGTGGCAACTAGAAAGCTGCTCTTCAAGTTACTTGTTTATAACTAATTGATTCTTATTCGACTTTGCTAGCGCGTGGGACTCTATAGTAAATTAGTAAATCAAAAGTGAGTACTTTTGTATAGAAACCAAAACTATTTTACTCCTGAAATTAAAAAATATTTAATTAAGAAATTTACATTACCAAATTTTGGATGTGCTGACCAGGTGTGTCTGATTGCAAACCACTCCCTCCCAGCTAGGATTGGACATTCTCTTTGACAAAGATTTACTCATAAAGCAGCAGCAGCATTTGACCTGGTCTATTTGCTTGTCATTCAGCTACTGCATGCCATGCTGGCAGTCAATTCAGGTGTGGACTTGGGTCACGGGGGAGGATTGAGCTCGGAATGCTCTACTCTCTCTGGGGGGTGTTGCACTCAGGACTGCTATGTAGTGGACGTTTGGTGTTAGGACAGCATGTGTGGCATGAAGGGGTCAGTCGGTGGCAGGATGTATAGCACGTTGCCTCCACACTACGTGTGACGCACGTTCATTTCATGTCATCAGCCACAGGGGAGAGAATTGGAGGAAAGGTGGCCAGCAGGATGTAGTCTCCAGTCATCTCAGGCCCACACCACCAGCGGGACTTGCACAATTCTGGATGTGTGTTTCTTTTGGGGGCTGGAGAACAGTCGGCCAGTGTCAGGGGTGGGGGAATACATCGAAACCCACTGCAGGTAAGTCCTTGAGTTGTTGGGTAACAGGGCTGGATGACTGCATGCTGTTGCACGGGCCTGGCCGCTGAAGGAGGACAGAATCCTTGACTGGGGAAAAAAGTAGCAGTATTTGTTAGTTGCAAAAGTTTCATCATATATTTTTTTTAGCAGAAGTGTCTTTCTGACATCCTTAGAATCATAATTACGTGTTTCTTTTAAATTTCCTCGGATATTTAAAACACAGTTTTTATTTTATTGTCTAAATAATGACTCAAATCATTTAAAGATGGCTGCCAGACACAGTTTTTAAAAATCTCTTTATGAGAGGTACATAATGAATTTATACTGGCGGTGTATTATGAGGTGCTGGGACATACTTCTCAAGATGCTTCATTTTTGTAATAGGCATTGCAAGGAGCAGAAACTTTTAAAACTTCAAAATCCAGTATTTCCTTTCAGGAATGAAAGAAATGTAAATGAATACTTGGTGCAGTGATACTTTGCCAGAAATATATTATTACTAAAACAGATGATGTGATGACTTTCGAGTACTGCTACTTTAAGGCTGTTTTTATTTTTCCAACAGTCACTATCCATCATATGCAGCTCTAGAGCTACTGTCACACTTCTCTGCCAGGAGAGAGATGCCCTGGTATGAAGTATTGTGTAGCATAAATGGTGCATCTCCTAGTTACCTGTCTGGTCCCTTTACGTAGATTCCAGAACCAGAGTTACTAGGCCGTCGTCTAAGGACGCTTATATAACCTTGCATCTTAAAGGAGCGCCATCAATCATTTTGCATCATATTATTTCTATTTAAAACCCGTATTTTATGATTGCTTACCTACTCTGAAGTTCATTGACGTTGCTGGTTGTTTAATCTGCCTCCTTGCTTAGTAGAACTGGAATGCATGCTAATGTGTAGTTACCGCCCGCCTCTCCAAAGTGTGACTCATCACAAACTGATTATGAGGTTATACCAACACCAGTCGTCGCTCTTGCCCAAAGGAACAGTAACAGTAGGACAACCCTCGTTAGCAATTACCTGTTTTGATTTTTTGTTTCATTTTATTTTGTCAAAGAACCAGTTTAGTTCCTGCCTCAGGGCTCTCGATGAAGAGCAACAGGGCAGCAGCACCTAATACAACATAGATAATATCACGCAGTCAGTAGTATTATGTAAACACAAATGCAGTAATCTGTGTCTATATAATGACCCAGCTGGGGCCATGAAGAACTACTGTATGCATAAGTGTGGGAACAAACTCGCATGATAAACGCTACCTTTGTAACAGTGTTGGTTGCAGTAATGGAGTACTGCATCACAAATTGGGTAGCCCTGTTTTCCTTCAGTAATTCACAGTTACGTGTGAATATTTACAAAGTTGCCACAGAAGGGCACATGGTCAATCAAGTCTGCTCATTTCAGAGGACGTGAACTTTGACATTACATAATGCCCTGCCCCTTCCCGTGCCCTCTTACCCTCCCCTTTACCCCATAACACCCTCTTTGAATCCTCTTACTGTTTTTGATTTACAACATCATTTGGAAGTCCATGCCATCCCGCCACAACCACTTCCATAAAGAAACGCCACCGACGGTCTTCTTGCATCTTCCACCCGCAAGTCTGTAACTGTGCCCCTGGTGTTTTTATTTTCACTTACTCTAAAGAGATACCTTGTTAATTCCTTTGCTGCATCAGAAAGCCTCATCATGTCCCCACTCCTCCTCTCCTCAAGTGAATACATGTTAAGTTTTCTTAGCCTTTCTTCGTATGAGAGATCAAGCTGACCTTGTACCATTTTTCTGACCCTATTCGCAATGATTCCAGAAGTCTCATGTTCTGATTTTTGGTAGGAAATGTAATACTGTTCACAGTACTCCAATGCCGTGATACCGGAAGGGCATTAGCAATAGCCAAACAGGTTAGCAACTCGTTAAGACCACTTGCGGGCCCAAAGCAGGGAAGGACCACAAAAAGGCCATATTGGATGGCATGGTTAGCAGTCACTAACCCATTTGCAACAGGCCCTAAAACATTCTGGGACACCTATGCAAAGCAACTGACAGCACCTTACGATCAGCACACTGGCATAGTGGTAGAGTTGGAGAAGTTAGCCATTATTGCCATGCTAGCTACTGCCTTCCCAAACCAGGTCTTATGACCTGTGCCCATTAACCAACCCCATGCCCCTGATCCCCTCGACTGTAGATACATTACTATTCCTGATTTTCAGTAGTTCCTCCCACTCCCAACACCCCAACTTTAAATATATTACTATCCCTGGGATCCAATGGTCCTCCATCCCACCCCATCACAGTTCCTCTCTGTAAACCCAATCATTCCTTGGTGTCTAGTGGTGCCCCTGCAGGTTCAAATCTCCCACCTTCCTAGTCCCCCCACAGGATCAACCCCCGACCAACCCAGTCACCAGCGTGCCCTCTCCCTTTGTCGACTGGTACAGACCCTCAGCTCACCTCCATGGCCAGCTGTCGACTAACATTTTATGATTGCATGCCTATTGTAATCAGCTGGAATACAGTAGGCATGTAGTACTGAAACACTTTAATACACAAAACTTATATTTCTAAGGTAAAAGAGATACAATCAGTAACACTGGGCCCCTTTGCACATTAATCTTCCATTCCTTTCTTTCACACTTCCTCCACAAGAAATTTAGTGCATAAAAATCAGAAAGCAAAGGGGATTTGAGCACAAAGAAGAAAAGGACCCTTCTTGTGCTCACTGAGCTCCAGTACCCCAGTTATTCAATGGGATACAGCTTCCTGTGCTCCAGTACTTCCAGTTATCCAGTGGGATACAGCTCACTGTGCTCCAGTACTCCCAGTTATCCAAAGGGGTACAGCTCACTATGCTCCAGTACTCCCAGTTATCCAAAAGGTACAGCTCACTGTGCTCCAGTACTCCCAGTTATCCAAAAGGGTACAGCTCACTGTGCTCCAGTACTCCCAGTTATCCAAAGGGGTACAGCCTCACTGTGCCCGGTACTCTGTTATCCAAAGGGGTACAGCCTCACTGTGCCACAATACTCCCAGTTATCCAGTGGGATACAGCTCACTGTGCTCCAGTACTCCGTTATCCAAAGGGGTACAACCCACTGTGCTCCAGTACTCCCAGTTATCCAAAGGGTACAGCTCACTGTGCTCCAGTACTCCCAGTTATCCAAAGGGGTACAGCTCACTGTGCTCCACTGCTCCCAGTTATCCAGTGGGATACAGCTCACTGTGCTCCAGTATTCCCAGTTATCAAAGGGGTACAGCTCACAGTGCTCCAGTACTCCCAGTTATCATAAGGGGTACAGCTCACTGTGCTCCAGTACTCCCAGTTATCCAAAGGGGTACAGTACACTGTGCACCAGTACTCACAGTTATCGAAAGGGGTACAGCTCACTGTGCTCCAGGACTTCATTATCCAAAGGGTACAGCTCACTGTGCTCTGGTACCCCAGTTGTCCAATGGGATACAGCTCACTGTGCTCCAGTACTCCCAGTTATCCAGTGGAATACAGCTCACTGTGCCCAGTACTCCCAGTTATCCAAAGGGTACAGCTCACTGTGCTCCAGTACTCCCAGTTATCCAAAGGTACAGCTCACTGTGCTCCAGTACTTAGTTATCCAAAGGGGTACAGCTCACTGTGCTCCAGTACTCCCAGTTATCCAAAGGTACAGCTCACTGTGCTCCAGTGCTCTCAGTTATCCAGTGGGATACAGCTCACTGTGCTCCAGTATTCCCAGTTATCCAAAGGGTACAGCTCACTGTGCTCCAGTACTCCCAGTTATCATAAGGGGTACAGCTCACTGTGCTCCAGTACTCCCAGTTATCCAAAGGGGTACAGTACACTGTGCACCAGTACTCACAGTTATTGAAAGGGGTACAGCTCACTGTGCTCCAGGACTTCTTTATCCAAAGGGTACAGCTCACTGTGCTCTGGTACTCCCAGTTGTCCAATGGGATACAGCTCACTGTGCTCCAGTACTCCCAGTTATCCAGTGGGATACAGCCCACTGTGCTCCAGTACTCCCAGTTATCCAAAGGGGCAGCTCACTGTGCCCAGTACTCCCAGTTATCCAAAGGGTACAGCTCACTGTGCCCAGGACTCCCAGTTATCCAAAGGTACAGCTCACTGTGCCCGTGCTCCCAGTTATCCAGTAGGATACAGCTCACTGTGCTCCAGTACTCCCAGTTATCATAAGGGTACAGCTCACTGTGCTCCAGTACTCCCAGTTATCATAAGGGGTACAGCTCACTGTGCTCCAGTACTCCCAGTTATCCAAAGGTGTACAGTACACTGTGCACCAGTACTCACAGTTATCGAAAGGGGTACAGCTCACTGTGCTCCAGGACTTCTTTATCCAAAGTGTACAGCTCACTGTGCTCTGGTACTCCCAGTTGTCCAATGGGATACAGCTCACTGTGCTCCAGCACACCCAGTTATCCAGTGGGATACAGCTCACTGTGCTCCAGTACTCCCAGTTATCCAAAGGGTACAGCTCACTGTGCTCCGGTACTCTATTATCCAAAGGTACAGCACACTGTGCCTCAGTACTCCCAGTTATCCAAAGGGTACAGCTCACTGTGCTGCAGTACTCCCAGTTATCCAAAGAGGTACAGCCACTGTGCTCCAGTACTCCCAGTTATCCAAAGGTGTACAGCTCACTGTGCTCCAGTACTTCATTATCCAAAGGGGTACAGCTCACTGTGCTCCAGTACTTCATTATCCAAAGGGATACAGCACACTGTGCTCAAGTACTCCCAGTTATCCAATGGGATACAGCTCCTCTGCTCTGGTACTCCCAGTTATCAGGTGGGATACAGCTCATTGTGCTCGACACTCTGATATCCAAAGGGTACAGCACACTGTGCTCAGTACTGTTATCCAATGGGTACAGCACACTGTGCTACAGTACTCCCAGTTATCCAATAGGATACAGCTCACTGTGCTCCAGGTACTTGCCCGATCAGTTATCCAAAAGGGTACAGCTCACTGTGCTCCAGTACTTCGTTATCCAAAGGGGTACAGCACACTGTGTCCAGTACTCCCAGTTATCCAGTGGGATACAGCTCCCTCTGCTCCGGTACTCCCAATTGTCAGGTGGGATACAGCTTACTGTGCTCCGGTACTCCCAGTTATCCAAGGGTACAGTTCATTGTGCTCCATTACTCCCAGTTATCCAATGGGATACAGCCTCACTGTGCTCCAGTGCTCCCAGTTATCTAAAGGACAGCACACTGTGCTCCAGTACTTCCAGTTATCCGGTGGGATACAGCTCACTGTGCTCCAGTACTCCCAGTTATCCAAAGGGTACAGCTCACTGTGCTCCAGGACTTTGTTATCCAAAGGGTACAGCTCACTGTGCTCTGGTACTCTGTTATCCAAAGGGTACAGCACACTGTGCTCCAGTACTCCCAGTTATCCAGTGGGATGCAGCTCACTGTGCTCCAGTACTCCCAGTTATCCAGTGGGATACAGCTCACTGTGCACCAGTACTCCCAGTTATCCAAAGGGTACAGTACACTGTGCTTCAGTACCCAGTTGTTCAATGGATACAGCACACTGTGCTCCAGTACTCCCAGTTATCCAGTGGGATGCAGCTCACTGTGCTCCAGTACTCCCAGTTATCCAGTGGGATACAGCTCACTGTGCTCCAGTACTTCGTTATCAAAGGGTACAGACACTGTGCTCCAGTACTCCCAGTTATCCAATGGGTACAGCTCACTGTACTCCAGTACTCCCAGTTATCCAAAGGGTACAGCTCACTGTGCTCTGGCACTCTGTTATCCAAAGGGGTACAGCTCACTGTGCTCCAGTACTTCCAGTTATCCAAAGGGGTACAGCTCACTGTGCTCCAGTACTTTGTTATCCAAAGGGTACAGTGCACTGTGCTGTGGTACTCTGTTATCCAAAGGGTATAGCACACTGTGCTCCAGTACTCGTTATCCAAAGGGGTACAGCTCACTGTGCTCCAGTACTCCTAGTTATCGAAAGGGGTACAGTTCACTGTGCTCCAGTACTTCCAGTTATCCAGTGGGATACAGTTCACTGTGCTACAGTACTTTATCTAAAGGTGCAACTCACTGTGCTCCAGTACTTCATTATCCAAAGGGTGCAGCACACTGTGCTCCAGTACTCCCAGTTATCCAATGGGATACAGCTCCCTCTGCTGCGTACTCCCAGTTGTCAGGGATACAGCTTACTGTGCTCGGTACTCCAGTTATCCAAAGGGGTACAGCTCACTGTGCTCCAGTATTCTCAGTTATCCAGTGGGATACAGCTCACTGTGCTCCAGTACTCCCAGTTATCCAAAGGGTGCAGCTCACTGTGCTCCAGTACTCCCAGTTATCCAAAGGGTACAGCACACTGTGCTCCAGTGCTTCCAGTTATCCAAAGGGGCAGCTCACTGTGCTCCAATACTCCCAGTTATCCAGTGGAGTACAGTACACTGTGCTTCAGTGCCCACAGTTATCCAGTGGGATACAGCTCACTGTGCTCTACTACTCCCAGTTATCCAGTGGAGTACAGCACACTGTGCTCCAGTACTAACAGTTATCCAGTGGGATACAGCTCACTGTGCTCCAGTACTCCCAGTTATCCAGTGGATACAGCTCACTGTGCTCCAGTACTCCCAGTTATCCAGTGGGTACAGCACACTGTGCTCCAGTACTCCCAGTTATCCAGTGGGGTACAGCTCACTGCTCCAGTACTCCCAGTTATCCAGTGGAGTACAGCACACTGTGCTCCAGTACTCTGTTATCCAGTGGGATACAGCTCACTGTGCTCCAGTACTCCCAGTTATCCAGGTGGAGTACAGCACACTGTGCTGCAGTACTCCCAGTTATCCAGTGTGATACAGCTCACTGTGCTCCAGTACTCCCAGTTATCCAGTGGAGTACAGTACACTGTGCTTCAGTACCCACAGTTATTCAGTGAGATACAGCTCACTGTGCTCCAGTACTCCCAGTTATCCAGTGTACAGTACACTGTGCTCCAGTACTCCAGTTATCCAAAGGGGCACAGCACACTGTGCTCCAGTACTCCCAATTATCCAGTGGGATAAAGCTTACTGTGCTCCAGTACTCCCAGTTATCCAGTGGAGTACAGCACACTGTGCTCCAGTACTCCCAGTTATCCAGTGGAGTACAGCACACTGTGCTCCAGTACTCTGTTATCCAGTGGAGTACAGCACACTGTGCTCCAGTACTCTGTTATCCAGTGGAGTACAGCACACTGTGCTCCAGTACGCAGTTATGCAGTGGAGTACAGTACACTGTGCTCCAAGCACGCCCAGTTATGCAGTGGAGTCAGTACACTGTGTTCCAGTACCCACAGTTATCCAAAGGTAAAGTGAAATCTATCCCACTGGATAACAGGTAGAAGACAGTAAGCTCTACCCCAGTTATTCCATGGGAAAGAGCTTGCTGTCCTCCAGTACTGTTAGTTATCCAACAGGGTACAGCTCACTGTTCCTCCGTTCTCCTAGTCATCCAGTGAGGTACAGCTCCTGTGCTCTAGTACTCCCAGTTACTTAATGTGGCACAAGCACTGCCCCCAAAACTGCAACTGAGATGTTGATCTCTGTTGTGCTATCCTGCATGAACAAAATAGTAAACCAAGATAAAAAAAAAAAAAAATGTAAAAGCTTACCCTTCAGTAATTTGCATTGGTTTCTCTATTGGTATGTTGGCTTGTTTATTTTATTCTGAATTTTTAGTTGGGTAAGGCACACTGAGCTGAAACTCATTTCCAGGTGTGACCCAGGAGTACAGCGAGGTAGTGACTTGCTCAGAGTGACACTATATGCAAGTGGCAGTTGTGGGATTCCAAGCCCGTCTGCTTCATCTTCAGGTTCATAGGCCTGCGCTCTAACCTCAAGACTATGCTGGCTTCTATATGGTCTTCCACAATCCAATATAGTTACTATAGTTTACCCATCCATATTTACCCTTTCATGCCTCCTCCCTGACTCTGCTGACCAGTGCAGTAATTGCCCAGGAAGCCACTTCAGACAGATGCATTGTGGAATAGGGACCAAGCTGATGGGTAGTCTGTCTCGATGTCTGATGGCTGGGTGACGTCGCAGCAGGGCCCTGAAGTTAGAGAACAGGGGCCATATTAGTTGAAGTGGCTTTCAGTTTTATCCAAAGATACATTAAAGTGCTGTAAAACGTTTTAAAACTAGCCCTGTGAGGCTTGTATGAGGCGATCCTGTGCTCTCCCTGGTTAAACGCCACAAAACAGAGAATGTGGGGTGGAGCAGACGTACCAGGAAGTGGGAAGGGTTCGACTGGCTGGCAGTTTGGCCAGTGTTACAATCCCTTCCCAAACTATATGGGGTGCAGTAAAAATTTTAATTTTAGCTATAGCAGAGCTATCGCAACCACAGGGTAGTGGGCTGTGAGCCTCAAAGTGTTATTTAGATGTGTTACACATTTACTTTATGTAACCCCTAGATGGCGCTATCCCAGGGGCTACTACCCCTGCCTGATTTGCTACTAACAGGTTGAGGGCCTGGATCCAATGGCGGGTGCCTCCACCCAGAGGTCAGGGTTTGCAATAGTTAAACTAACTTGGTCACAGCCCTCTGGGACACTGCAACCCCTTTCTTCCCACTAGTGGCCCACACAATATATCAGAATTACCTTCACAGTATACACTTACCCCCAGGTCTGGTTCCGCACTGGGACCTCCTGTGAAATGAGATACAGTGCAACAATCACAGTACAGTACTTTAACATAGACAAATACCTCAGGCAGTATAACTTTGCTGAAACAAGCAGCTCTGATTTATTTAGGGGATATAACAAGACAGGGGAAATCAGGTTAATTAGCTTATCACTCTAATAATTTACCTATGGCTCTGTGCACAGGCCTATCCCTATCAGTTACTGTCCCTGGGTACCCAAGCCCTAGTGGCTAGTCCAAACCGTGGCAGCTGGTAGGGCCCTTTCACACAGAGAAAAGGAAAATTAAACAGTCAGCAGTACAGTAATTCCATTTGGATTTAATGTGGCAATTCAACAGGGAGCGACCCTGAATTAGTACTCCACGACCTCCAAATAAGATAGGGTCCTTCAATGTCAGCAGGGCTCACTTGAGGTACACAAACCTCTTCACACATCCATATAAAGAAAGCACTATACCAGGCAGGCTGCATCTGTATCCGACGCATTACTGCACAATACCCGAGAACACACAGCAGATTCAGTTCCTGACAGACCGAGTGCAATTTTCAGCAATTCCTCCAGTCTTCTACAGGGTGAGCCTGGTTTCTACCTTCAGAGATCCTTTGATTCTTTTCACAGGACGGATTCAGTCCTAACAAGCTGTTACACAAGCTGCAGACCGAACTTGGGCCTTACACTGCTTTTTGACTAAAACTGCACACTGAAAAGCACAGGGCTCCTTCCTTCTTCACTGCCAAAGCTCAACTGAAACTCCAACCGACAAAACTGTGCACTTCCTTTGAGTTCCTCCCAGTTCTTGACTGGATTGGCTGTCACTCACAATAGACTGCTGCTGTTGGTCCAAAAGGCACTGAAGTCTAAACTACATCTCCCAGAGTCACTGCCCATACAATCCTCTTGTGGCTGGCTCAGATTATGAGTCCAAGTTCTGATTCGTCCAAGGCACCATTTTAGAGCTAGCTTACCCCACACTGATTGGTCCAGTTCAGCAGTTCAAAACTAGAATGGGAACTAGCAGACACAGTTCTGACTGCAAAGAAAGCAGGTTAGACAAACTGTAATTTCATTATTACTCTAAATAATTTCTGGCAAACAGTTACATCTTTCAGATAGGTTCCCTTTGCACCCTAGTGACTGCAAAAATGAAGTGAATTGCAGCAGCTCGAGTGGTACTCAGAGAAGCACACAGTCCCCACACAAACCAACCATGTCTGCAAGCAGACAGCTCTTAAAGAGACAGTACCAGAGGTTCTAAAACACTCACTGATAAATGGCTTAAATGCCAAACACCATTCAGGCTTGAGCAATCAAGCAAGCTCCTGAAGTCTTTTGGGAACCCCCATTTGCAGGGGTTACATTTAAAATTATGATCCAGATAGGGACACCGAGCTGAAACGTGTTTCCAGGTGCAGCCCAGCGGAATGGGATATATCTGGCAGTGATGCAGCAACAGCAAATACAGTAACAGCCATGGACGTATGTACAAGAACAATAAAATGCAAGGTACAGGTAATAAGTTACAGAAAGAAAACACAGAAAATGCAAAATGTGTCAAAGTACATATATGTTACGGCAAATACAAAACTGTAAGTAAACAGGAATAAAAGGTCACGGCAAACAAAGCTGCTTGATGGTCTCCTTTCCCAGAATCCTCCAGGATAACAGAGTTCACTGCGATGTAAAAGCCTAGCCAATGAGCAGCAGAAGAATGAAAAGCAAACAGAAATTTCCTGTTGCTTACGTGATAATGTCTGTGCATACAGCCAGAGAGACAGGTTGATGTGTAACCAGTGGACAAACAAGAATGACCTAGCATGGGTTTTTGCAGAGGTGAAGTTTCACAAAGTCAGATTTACTGAACCTGTGCATCAATATTTTAATTTGAAGGTGCGGCAACTCCACATACCAGATAAAAGAAGACGATGCGGTGTAATGATTAAAGGGAACATAAACCTGGCTTTTTGGGAGGTTATCTACCCCTTATGCTCTCTACCTCGACTGCTGCCTCTATTCAGACAGTGTCCAAAACCCCTCAGGACCCTTTAGTCATCATCCTATATTCCATGCTACACAGAGTCCTGCTCCCTTCCCTGTGAGGTCTACCCAACACCAGGGTCCATGAGCATATGGGGATGGAGTCTCCGAGGGCCAGCAACCTTGCCTGTGAGCACTCGTGCTCTGCATGCATTATCCCAGGTCGCACCTGAAACAAGCCTTGACTCAGTGTACCTGTCCTGGTTACCAATTTTTAAAGAAATAATCCTGCTGGCAAAGGGACTCCTCCCCGTTTTACTCCCTCCGCCATCTTAGTTGTAGCAGGAGGAGTGTCCTAACCCCTCTGCCCTAGGGGCCAGAATGTGCTGTCCCTACAGCATGCCCATGGCTCCTGTTGCTGGGGGTAATGAGTTGGGCCATGACGTGAACCCCAGGTCTCTGTATTTTTTCATGTCTGGCTGGGAAAGGCATACCACCTGAAGCTCATTTCAGGTGCATCCAGGAGTACAGGGAGGTTAACTGACTTGCTTAGTGTCACAAAGTATGCAAGTAGTGGCTGTGGGTTTTCAACCCAGATCTGCTGAGTCTCCAGGTTCACAGCTTAGTGCTTTAATACTGCCTCCCTACATGGCAGTATACCATGTTCTGACAGCACCATTGAGCCTGGCAGCTTTTTCTTTTTTTTTGCTAGGATTGTAATATGTCTGTTAAGTCTCCATACTGAACAGCTTTATCCATTCTTGCTGAAATAATGTTTACTTTTGTTTCAGTTCCTAGCTGACGCTACCTTTTGCCCACTCAATATTCATTCTTTTTTATTCTGTATTTGTGCTGCTCATGTCCACTAAGGATCTGCCTGGTCATGGACCCCTTATACCCCCACTTTCATTGGGCATAAACCTGACTTGCCTTACCCGCTCCAGGGTGGGGTGCAGCGACACCTAGGGGTATCAGTGCTGTGATTTATGGAACTAGAATCGTGGAGCCGGCCCCAAAGCTGAGTATTGCAGGGGCAGGCTTCATAGAGGTGGGCACTAGCTGTATTTTTCTTGTTTTCCCAGAGGGGTGGAGACGTGCAATGACAACCTGTGTCTGTCCTGCCCTCTACCTCTGTCAGATGCTGGCACTAGCAACTCCTCCCAGCCTCCGCTAGGAGTCCTTGCACACTGGACATTCGCCCAGCCCTCAAGAAGGAGAGCAGCGCAGAGGTGCTTGATCCTTCTTCTCCAGCAGGCCCTCCAGTTCCCTCGGTCCGTTCTCAAACCCGGTCACTGGCATCGCAAGCCAATATTAATTTTAATTGCCTGTTAATTTCAGAACCTGGTAATATCAGTTGAGTGGAAACCTAGACTGAAATCCCTGAAGGTTTCCACTTAACTTAAGTCACTGGGTTCTGGAACCGTCTGCTAGTTAGATAACTGATAGTAGGTGGAGGAAAAACAGCATCAAGAGAGGTTCTAAAAAGGGGGGTTAATTAACATTTCAAATGAACACTGGTAAACTAAGGCATTAAGAAGACTTCACACGTCTACATTTCCAATTGCATTAAACGTGTGAATGCAATCTTCAGGTTCCTTTTAAGCATAGACTGTGAATTACAGTACAAGATCCAGGTTCCAGTCCCAACTTGAAACATAGAATTTGACAACAGATAGGACCGTTTGGCCCACCCAGTCTGCCCATTTCCTACCTAATGAATAAACTACAGATCCTAGTTAACCAACAGCCTACTTCTCCTACCCCCACCCTCTAGAATTGCCTCTATGACTGTCCCATGCATTCTTGAATTCCACCACTGTTTTTGACTCCACAACCTCCTCAGAAAGGCTGTTCCATGCATCTACAACCCTCTCTGTGAAAAATACTTTCTCAATTACCTCTGAGCTATCTCCTCTGTCTTCAAATTGTGCCCCTTGTTCTTGCACATGTCTTCTCTGAAAGATGCTACTTTCTTGGACTCTGTTGCAGATCTTTGTGTCGTCTGCAAAGAGAAATACTTTTCTTCTAGTCCCTCTGCAATGTCGCTTATAAAGACATTGAAGAGGATCGATCTTTCACACCCCACCATCACGCAATATTGTAGCACCTCTAATTTGGCGGCTTGTTGGAGGGCTCATGCCACACGGGAGCCATTAGCACATTTTTGAGCTGCCCGATGCTGGCAGAGTTTTGGAAGACAGTGCAGATCGCAGTGCATGCCATCACAGGTATCCTTCTTGCCTTAACTTTTGAAGAGTGGATTCTTGGGATTCCCACAGTGGCACATCGGGGGTCCTACAACCATAATGGCAGGGCCTTGAAGTGTATCACAGGAAGTGGCTTCAGAAGGAACCCACCTCAGGGTGAATGGGTGCGAGAGTCAAAGATGTGCTTGTAGTGGAGACACTGACTGCCAAGCTCAGGCTTCGCTTGAGAAGCATGAGGCAAGATGGAGAGGGGCTGGGAGGCATGATTAGTGGGATAGGGAGAGAGAGAAATGTATAATTGCCCAGTATGAATCGACAGCTGGGAGTATGGGTTTGAGGTCCTGACCACCACGGGCTCATGCTGAGGGTTGGTTATATGTAGACTACAAGCTTATAAACTGTTAATCCCCAGAGTGGCCAGAGGTAGTATTGCAGGGAGGAGGAATTGGGGACTCTACTTCATGGTCTAGACGGGCCCTTGGTGGTTTGGCCTCTAGTTTCATTTGGCCTTAATGGAACAGTAATGTTTTGTTTTACTTTTGCTTACATCAGCTCTCGAACATTTGGGGTTGTAACACTGCTATTAATCATTTTTGATTTACGGCAGCCAGACTTATGTTTGTACATTCCTATATTTGGACAGTAGCTAAGGTCTGGTCTACACAAGAGCAGAACCATCTTGTGTCAGTATGTCGAAAATCTTTTGTCCCTCATACTGCCATGGTTTTGATAAGCTGCTGTATTACTTTATGCAGTAAAGCTGAGTTAAAAGAATCCGGGCGGTATCAAGAGTTTACCTGACCAGTACCTAGCCCGCACTAGCGCAGTATGTAAAGAATGCTTCTATGGGGTGGTAGCTATCTGAGTTCACTGTACATTATACAGTGGTAGGTTCTTGGGGAACAGTTCAGTACAAAAGTGCATTGAACTGTGCAGTCAGTTTGGACAGGGTGGAAGAGTTGGCTCCTGTGTAGACCACATTCCCAAAGCTGAACAGGGGTAGCTGGAGCATTCAACCACCCTTTTCTTGATGTGCAGCTGGAGGTAGCCTTTCACCCTGTAAAAGGCCCCCAGCTTTGCATAGCCAAGTTGTGGTTATGTTATAAAATATCCTTTTTGAGAAACTGAATTGTTCCTTTCAGTAACTGTATTGAGCTGCGGACGGGGCACTTGTTCTGTGAGCGAGCCTATGTAAATGTCCTCAAGTTTTTGACACTGAAACTGAGATAAATCCTGGATGTAACATCACCGGATGTGATATGATTTGTGCAAGAGGCACAAAAGAATTTTCAGACTTGCCCACGAACTTTGTCCATGGTCATTGTTGCGATGGCTAATTTCGCAGATGTTTAGAAACGTACTGTAAGATGTGGCCACTAGACTCCTGATGTCACCGAAGAAAATGGACATGAGCGTCAGTATATAATGTGCTCACATGTTATGTATGCCATACCTGGAACCAAGACATTTCTTATGTACTATGTATATTTGAAACTGAATAAAATACATTTAAAAGAAGAATATCCAGAGAGAAAATGTAGCTGTGCCTAACTGTTAATGGTATGCAAGATATATTGGTATCTTCTCTTGAAGAAAGCTAGATGTAGTGACAGCAGGGACATCAATAAAAGAGAACTCTGGCTGAACCCTGAATGGGAGAAAACAGACATGAAAGGACTAGCTCTTTAGGACACACGATCTCTAACAGTGCAAGTAAGGAAAATGACCATTAGGGGTGTAGTGCTAAATGACCATATTGACATTTACATCAGATGGTTGCATCAGAGGTGTCAGTGTGTTTACTGCCATGCTCAGAGTCCAATTCAGGAACTGGATACAAAACAAAAAAAGAGGAAAGTTGCATTTATCAGCTAATCAGGATGTACCCCATTGGGACAGAGAGGAAGGGACGTACCCGTGTGAAAAGGAAAGGACACAGAAAGTCTTTTTTTTTTTTTTTTTGTGGGCCAAAAGTGATCAACAGGTCAAAGAACACAAAGGGGGCAGGAAGGTACCCCTTGAGGACAGGACAAAAGAAAACTTCCTATAGAGAAAATGGTCAGACCACGCCCGTGGTTTAGCTTGAATTTTCAGCTCATATTAGTATTCTTTGTAAAGCAATCAACCAAAAGGTAGGACAAGATATTCAAGTTGGCTACTGCCAAGGGCGGGGAATACTTTTACCAACCTTGGCCTACAATTACTTTGTTTTCTGTAAGCCACAGTTACTTTGTTTTTCTGCACCACCTGCCGATTTGCATAGCACAGCACCACCGTCCTTCTATTTTTTATCCCACTGGCACACAGGGACTGCAGCCTCCCTACCCCATGGGCTGAATGCCAACTACTTATTCTCACACCTCCTCTGTTCTCAACTCTACCTTGCCAGGGTCATGATTTATGTAACCCTGCACTCTATAGGGCACACTATAGACATACTGAAACACAAAAGGTATCTACTCGTAAACGGGAACGCAGCAGGTCCTTTAGATTGTTGGGCAACGCGCTTATTAAGATGCTCGTGTTGCTGCTATTTTGCTCAAGATCAGCAGAGCTGAATCCAGGCTCCCAACTACTAATTCAAGCCCCTGTGACCTAGCTCACCTTAAAGGTCTGTATACTTCATCTGAATGTATGTAGTCTTTTGAGAAAACTGGATGCCATCCAAACCTGGATCTCGTATACTAATCCGGATAGTCTGGTAATTACAGAATCTTGGCTTAAACCATCAACCCTAGACATCGAGGTAAATATTCCCTCGTATAACATCTTTCGCACTGACAGACCAACAAGAGGGGTGGTGTTGTCATCTATGTGCTGGATAAATATACTGCTTCTGTTACCGACTCCACTACTCCTGCTAAGGAATTCAAAAGCTTAACCATTCAGGTCCAACTTGCGTCCTCCTCTTTGTATATCATGGACTGCTATAGGCCTCCTCAGCAGGCCTCCATCTGTTGAACCACTTGACTAACTTCTTAAGCACACACAGGCTGAAGTAATTGTCCTGGGAGACTTCAACCAGGATTTGTTCTCTGATATCTCCTTACCACTTAAAGTACTTTGTGACACTTTTGGGTTGGTTCAGCTTATTTCTGATGCTACGACCGAACAGAGCTAACCGAGTAAAAGCTCCTTGGTGGACATTGTACTCATGAATAAGCCACATCCATTCTCCCACTCAGGTGTATTCTTCTCGATATCAGCGACTATTGTCCCATTGCTTGCATAAGGAGTGCATCTAAAACCCTCTTCCTCTAGGTACACCTTCAAATGATGTGTGCGTAACCTTGACACTTATGCCATCATTGAGGATATCCAGGTGTCTCTGCTATGGCAGGAATTTTACCTGTCCAAAACAGTCGAGGATGCCTATAAGCCATTTGAGCCATTGTACTAAACGCGTTTGACACAATGCCCCATTAGTCAAAACCAGGATAAAGAAAAGATCCTTTCCGTGGTTTACACTACAGCTGAGAACAGCCCTACATAGTAGGGACAAATTATAGAAAAAGGCTTGGAAAACAAAGCTCCCTGAAGACTGGGCTGCTTTTAGGGCTGCCAGGAACTTCTGCGAAGCAAACCAGAACTAAAAAGCTTCTTTCTACCAAACTTCACTGGCTTCCTCTGCCAATTGTCCCGCAAAATTTTGAAAACACTCAGACATTGAAGGTCATGTTCCACTGGGTCACTTCCATCAAAATCTCGAAAGGTGACAATTATCACTGACAAAGTAGGGATCCTCGATCTTTGAATGACCACTTTGCCACTGCAGGACTGGCTTTGACTCCTCGCCGCCAGTCACCTTTGCACCCAACTTAGCACAGGTAGCATCAAATCCTACCACACCCAATTTGCCTCTTCCTTCTCTTTCCGTTTGTCTCCCTCAAGGAGGTGGAGGACCTGTTACTGCACCTGGACGCCAGGAAAAGCGCTGATGCTGTCCATGTTGGGCTATACTTTAAAGATCAGTTATCGTATTGACTGTTCAATCACACACCTCTTTAACTTATCTCTTTCACTGGGTGCAGTTCCCAAGATGTGGAAGACAGCCCAAGTGATCCTCTGTTCAAATCTGGTGACCTGACAGACCCCAATAATTATAGGCCCATCTCGCTATTACCTATTCTCTCCAAACTACTTGAAAAAGTAGTAAATTCGCAACTTAGAGATTATCTAGACTCTGTAACCTACTCAACCAGGCCCAGTCAGGCTTTAGGCCCTGCCATAGCACAATTATTGCTCTCGCAAAGATAACGAATGACTGGCAGAAAGCCCTCGATGATAAATTATCGGTGTCGTAGTCTTCCTAAACCTAAGCAAGGCCTTCACACCATAGATCATGAACTGCTTCTGAATGCTCTTCGCACCTTTGGCTTAGACCAGATGTCCCTGAGCTGGTTCTCCTCCTACCCTCCGGACACTCTCAGCAAGTAAAAGCTGTGGTAACCTCCCTCTGAAACCTATCAATAGAGGGGTACCCCAGGGTTCCATCCTGGATCCATTGCTCTTCTTGCTTTATATCAACAATATCGACATGGGGTTTCATCCTCAGACATTCATCTCTTTGGATGATACTGTCCTCTACTTGTCTAGACCTACCCTGAGCAGGCATGCACAGAGTTGCAGAAAGATTTCAACATCCTCGCATTATTTGCTCAAGCAAAAATTGCTGCTAAATGCTAAAAAACGAAAGCAATGATTCTGACCCGAATAGCATTGCTCCACTGGCATCTACAGCAGGTTTTGTGAAACTGGTCACCACCTTACTCAATGAACCCTTTGACTATGTTGACAAATTTAAATACCTTGAATGTGGATTGACTGCCGTCTGTCCTTCCTGGTTCATGTAGATGAGATCTCAAAAAACTGAAGCAGAGGCTCAGTGTATTCTACAGAATCAAGCACCTTCTCACCTATGAGTCAAAGAGGAGGCTGGTCCTAATTACCTTCCTATCATTATTGGACTACGCCGACTTCATTTATAGTCAAGCTCATGGGACAGCCCTAGCCAAACTTGATGTTCTCTATCACAGAGCCTTCGCTTAGTCTTTTGAAATCTCTACCCATCACTGCGACTTGTACTCAGCAGTGGGTTGGCTGTCTCTTGCTTTCAGAAGACAAAAGAACGCTGTCCTTTGGACCTACAGAGCAATTACTAAGATGTTGCCCCAGTACATCTCTGTTTTCTCTATGTGTCTCTGGCAACTATGCACTGAGAAGCAATCTTATATCTCCCTAATGTTACCGAAGGTCAAAACCCACTTTGCAGATCCTCCTTAGCTTCGCCTCTACCCAGCTTTGGAACAAGCTTCAAATAACCCTAAATTAGCAATTCCCATTAAAATCCCCAAATCCAAACTCCTATATGCAGACTTTCCTTCTAAACATCAGGTAAGTACTCCTGACGTGCCCTGTCAAGTTACGTACACCTAGAGACCAACTCCAACCTCCTACATGCACTTTTAAAGGCTTCCACCTCCTGCTCCTTCCTAGCTTCTAATTTCCTTGGCTGCTCCCCACTCTTGGGGTACAAAATGTTTTGCCTTATACTAACAATACAAGATATTTAAATGTACTGTTCAAAACAAACATTTTGGTGTGAAACTTCCATATCTCGCCTGACTGTCTAGCTTATGTATAGTTTTATATACTTATATACAGCCTCATTCATATCCTGTTTGAATTCCCACCCTATGTATAGCCCGTATTTTAGTTTGCTGTTATATCTGTGTTACTTTATCAGGAGTAGTATTGCTGTACCTATGTATGCATATGTGTATCTCTTTATGTATTGGATGTTATTTATGTATGCCCAGGCCCATCTTGGAAATTAGCTTGCTCAATGGTGCTTCACCTGGTAAAATAAAGATTGATTGATTGATATCGCTGTGTCTGAATTTGTTTGTTTTAACAGAGTTCTTAATAACTTTTGCAGTTTCATTCTTAATGCACCTTGTAATACCCACCATCTGCACTGTGCTCTGCTTGGCTGGCTGTCACCTGAAGCCTGCAGGCAGTGTCTGGTAGATCAGTCCTTAGACTTAATTTGAATTTCTCATGAAATGGCCATCTGACCTCAAAGATCTGCTCTAGAAGCAGAGGTCTACAGATATGTTTTTGCTGGATATACAGTATGCTTCAACGACGACGTGAGGAGTCAGCGTGTGCTTTTTCAATTTACACTACTAAATCTTTGGAATAATTTACCAACTGCTTTGTATTCAGTCCAATGCCATTTAGTTGTTAAAAGGCTATTTAAGGAAGTACTGAACTGCGAGCACAGTTTGTAAGTGCTTTTAACCCTTGCTGTGCCACGACCTGTCAATCCAGAATTCCTTATGTTCTAATTCAGTTGACTATCTAGGGTTAAATATGTGCATCATATTTGGTGTATTTATTCTTACATTGTATTATATACCTGTGTATTGCAAAATAGTTCAAATTTGTGAGCCATTTTATAGCTACACCCTATAAGTGGCTTTGGATCACTTCGAAATGGGCCTTTGGCTCGGTGTACTTTACCCGGTTAATAAATAACAGGGTATTTCCCCAGAACAGGGCATAAAGTACAGTGTGCAGCTGGACCTAACTGGGCGCCAGCCAAACCATCTGTCTAAGGCACATGGCTAATGCTGCTGAACGAGAAGCCATCTCAGAATGTTGCAGCCTGCTTTCTCCATTACTTTCAGCTTTAGGTGAACCTCTAAAGCTTTGTGGTATCTCCTGGTTACCCGAATAAAGCCCGGCCAATAGAGCAGGCTTTAACATCAAACACTGATAGCAAATACTGAAAAGCAACTGAAAAAAAACCTTCGCTTTAAACTAACTTGTCTGTACTAACAGAGGACACTCACTACTGGTGTGCTACTGTCCTCCACAGGGGCAAAACCAGTGGAGGATTCTGGTGGGAACAAAATGGCTTAATGAGGATGGTCCCACTGTCTGTCTGTCATTTTAGTTGAGTGCGCCTCCATCTGCACGCAAACATGGGTTAGCCTATACTGTGAGAACTCATGGATGGAAAGCTATAGTGACAGTAGGGAAAGGAAAATGTTGCCACTCCTGGTGGAGTCAACTGTAGCACCTTGCACTACCATGTGGGAGACCTGGGTGAGCACTGCAATCCAGGCTTCCAGCCCAGAGATAGAGGAGCTAGAAGACCACTGCAAACACAGCTTCTCAGACCTTCTGTTACTTTAGCACCTTTATGGCATGTGGCAGTAGACCTTACAGCCTGGCTCACCACGTGCAGTTAGAAACACAGAGATGTAGAATTTGATGGCAGATGAGAGGACCACTTGGCCCACCCAGTCTGCCATTTTTCTCACCCACATTATTACCGCAGACTGTGCCCAATCTACAGCTGTCTCCTCCTTTCCTTTCCACTATAATTCCTTGTGCCTGTCCCATGCATTCATGAACCCCACCACTGTTTTACCCCACCACCTTTGCTGGAAGGCTGTTCCAGAAATCCACCACTTTTCTGTGAAGAAGTACTTCCTCACAGCTCTCCTGAATCTACCCCCTTCCAGCTTAATAGCATGCCCCCTTGTTCTTGAGCACCTTTTGTCTGAAAAGTACTTCCTCCTGTACCGATTTGCTTTCTGAGGTATTTAAATATTTCCATCATATCCCCACTCTCCCTCCTCTCCTCCAGGGTGTACATACTGAGGTCCTTTAGTCTCTTCTCATAGGGCTTTGATGCAGACCATGCACCATTTTTGTTGCCTCCTCTAGAGCATCTACACTGTATATCCTTCCAGAGATGTGGGCTCCACAACTGGACACAGTACTCTAGGTGGGGTCTTACTAGTAATCTATACAGCGGCAATGCCACTTCCTCTTCTACTGGTGGTACCCTCCATATGCACCCCAGCATGCCACTAGCCCTCCCAACTGCCTTATTACACTGCCTAGCCACCTTTGGTTACCCAGTATGATTACCTCTTTCCTGTCTGGTACTCGTCAGTACCACTCCGCCCTGGTTTCTGTGCCCTAAGTGCATTATTTTGCACTTTTTGCATTGTAACCCAGCTGCCATACCTTGATCACTCCTCTAGTTTTCTCAGGTCTCTGCTCACCCTTTCCACCCCTCAGAGTGTCCACCTTTTTGTAGATTTTGATGTCCGCAAAAGAAGCAGACCTTGCCTTCCAACCTCTCTGCAATGTCACTTCTAAAGATATTAAAGAGGACCAGTCCAGCACCAAGCCCTGCTCATATGCCACAGTACTGGTAAGAAGGCTTGATGCAGGGAGGGGTTGGGGATATGGGAGAAAGCTGGGCAGTCCTGCAGTGCCAGAGGGAAGAAATGGCAGTGTCCTACAAAGCACTAGGATGCTTGTCTGTATAAGTGAGTGCTTGCCTAGCAGACTGTTTTACTCTGAATGTGCTACATGTTATTAGAGCTAATTTAAACCTGTTTTGGGTTCTGCAGTGGTGGCAAGGACTTGCGGTCTTTCCCAGGTATGTGCCATCATTCTGTGTTCCTCATTGTAATGCCCGAGGACAGTCACCCCACTCCCTGTCCTCTGGGAACTGTAGGCTCAACTCACCCCAATTCCACCATCAAGGCTAGCATATGGGACATTTTCTCCCATGACAAGATAGACTGGTAACTCTGGTAGTGGAACCATTCAGACAGAAGGGAGCATTTGGGGCCAACAGAGAGCCTAGACAGGCAGCAGGGCTTAGGGTGAGTCAGGAGAAAGGTGGTGGGGTCAGAGTACTGAAAACAACTCTCTTTAAAGTCTATTCATTCCAGACCACCGAATCCTTTTCTTGCAGACGGCATGCAAGGCCACATAGCAGCAGTCAGACCAGGCATTGCTATGGATGCCAAACAATGTTTTCCACAGGTTTCGAGGAAGCACAAGGACCCAGCTACCGGAATGTCTCGGATGCTCAGACTGAGAGTCAGGCTGCTGACAAGATCAAGGGCAGTGTGTCTCTGAGGTGCAGCCTGTGCAGCTCCTGACCATACCAGGTACCTAAATGACATCAAAAATCTACAGTTGAAAGGTCGGGTTGCGAATATGTTTCTCGCTCACTAGAAAAAACAGAGTATGAATTAACTGAGACAGTTATGAGAATGACATGCCAGTCATCCTTGGCAAACAGCAGCCAAAGAGGGCACACACTGAGGCTACTGTAGCAGCACGCCCCCAAACAGTGCCATAAGAAAAGGTCAGAGGAGCTCTTTTTTCCTCATACTACATTCTGATGTGCTGTGCCTTACTGTTGGACTATGGAAGCCATGAGGATTCAGCTGGTGTTAACCTTCACTGGGGTTTAAATTGGCTTAGGAGCCAGCAGTCATCTCCTTCACCCCCCGCCCCAGCAAATACCAGTGAGCCTGAAAAACATATTTAAATTTTAAGTTAGCAGTGCATGATAGATGTAACTGGATTGCACAAATGTTAGTTTTATTTCCTGCATGGCAGCATCACATTGTGTATGCACTTCTAGCAGTGACCTTCACTGAGAAACAAACGTTTTGTGTAATACTCAAGGGACGGTCACCTAGCAACCGCATCATTCCCTCAAAACCAAACATTATTAGCACAGCAGCATGCATGACTGGAAGGATGCTTAACCTTCACAATGGCAAACTTGAACTCGTGCATAACATAACGAGCACCTCACTACATATTGATGCAACTCGGCTCTGAACAGTAGTGAAGAACACATGCGAATCACCTCAAGGAGTGAGGCGGTGATTCTGCTACTGTGCAGGGCACTGGTGAGGCCAAGACTTAGAATACTGTGTGCAGTTCTGCGCCCTTCTTAAAGAGGGACATTATGCTGCTGGAGGGGCAGCGAAGGGCAACCAGGATGCTAAGAGGGATATGGGAAAGGCCTTTATGAGGAGAGACTACGGAGGTTAAATATGTACTCCTTGGAGGACAGAAAGGACTGAGGAGACATGATTGAGACCTTCAAATTCTTGAAGGGCATAAATAGGGTTCACCAGGAGGGTCTGTTCAAGTATAGAAAGGAAGGGATCACAAGAGGGCATACTCAGAAATTGGAGGGGGTTCAGGAGGGAGATGAGGAGGCACTTTTCACAGAGAGGGTGGTGGCATCATTGAATGCTTTGCCTGTGGAACCGATAATGCAAACATCAGTAGTAAGATTTAAGAGGGGTGGGACAGGGTCAAGGGCAAAATCAGAATGGGGAAGGAGGGGAGGGAGGAGGTAACACAGATGATGTATTCAGATGGAAAGATGGGGGGTTGGGGGCAGCATCAGTATTCAAAACAGAGAGCTGCACACCCGAGCAGACTTGATAGACTGTGAGGCTCTATCTGCTGGCATCTTCGTATGTTCTGATATAGTGCGGATCAAACAGCCAGAATCTGGAACCTCATGCCAGTGCATCTATTAGATGTAGGGTTATTTGCTACCTTAAACGGATGCCATGCAAAGCAGTGTATTTGAGCTGTATACCTAACACAGAGGATAGGAAGACGGGTACCCCATAACACTAAGTATGGAACCCAGTAAGCACTGTAGCCTCGTGACTATATCACAGAGTTACAAACCAGGATACTCCGATTTGAATCCTGCCAGTCACGCATTTACTGTGTGACCTTGAGCACATCATATAACCTTTCAGTGCTTAACCTCCGCTTGCTTAATCTTCCTGAGCTTTCCTTCACCTCTCTATCTCACTTGTCTTTGTGCACCTAATGGCTAATGCAACTGCTCATGACTTTTTAAAGCACTTTGGGTTATAGTGTGTATGAGAGGCACTGTATGAAGCAAAATGCCTTCCATCACACCCACACATGCTGTAATATTCAGCATACCCTCAAACCGTTATCGCCAAATGTAGTACACTGTTCTCACAGTTTGGTGGGGAGGGATAAATGTGGTATGATGCACGTATCATCACAACATGGATACTGAATCTAAGAACACTCCCCAAATTAAAGCTTTTATAAATCATCTGCACTAAGGGCCATTCATTTTCCATGTTCTTTATCACTGTCTCCATCTTATTTTTCAGTGTTCTCCTGTACCCTCCTGCCCACATCTCGCCACTCCCTACTTTTTGTAAGTGAGGGAGCGAGTCTGGTGTCAACACCTCCATATCCTCCCACCAAAGGGCACCCCCTGCCATCAACAGGTGACATAGGTGAGGCTAAGGAGGTTTCTTGTGGAAGGTTCCCACCCCTGGACAGCAAGAGAGCAGCTATTTGGAAAGGAGACGCTTCTAAATCAGAAAGTGTGTTAGGACTTCTCCTTCCGCCTCCAGCCACAGCTGACTGGGGTCCCAAGTTGGAGATGTGAGCCTCGATTCCTTGAGCAGAAGATGGGCATATTAAAGGGCAACTCTGCATTTCAGCATGTATTTTCATAAATATGATGTCTCCGCTTATTACGATTAACTAGAGAATACTTTTTTCCATTTTCACTGATCCTTTCCAAGGTTTATTACAGCACATCTTGGTAGTATGTCCAAAACAAATCCGTTTTAAAGCATTTGCCTCTCCCAGTTAACTTTAGAATGCCATTGTCTATGAAATCAAAGTGCTCGCTATGACAACAGACTGTGATGTCACAGACAGCAATTGTAAAGACAGCAGTGGAGAGTTAGATAAGTTTTAAAAGACTCTGTGAAATACTGGAAGTATTGCATTATCTGTAATGTTCAGTGGACCAACAACACGGAAGAGTAAAACAACATATCAAAATAATAGAAAACACTAAATTTAAAACATAATTTGTGTCAATCTAGTGGTTTTAAGTTTTTGTTATAGTAGACAGTTATATAGAAACATAGAGGTTGACCGCAGATAGGACCGCAAGGCCCATCCAGTCTGCCCATTTCTTTTCTACCTCATAAATGTGCCATCTGCCTGTGCTCTGTCAGTGGTCTATCTATTCATACTCATCTGTATTGCTCCCTTATGCCTGTCCCATGCCTGTTTGAAGCCCTGTACTGTATTCATAGCCACCACTTCCTGAGGTAGGCCGCTCCATGCATCCACCACTCTTTCTGTGAAAAAGAATTCTCACATTCCCCTTAATCGGCCTCCCTCTAATCTCATGCTGTGTCCTCTTGTCCTGCTATTTTTCTTATGTTTAAACATGTTAGACTCTTTCACCTTGTTAATGCCCTTAAGGTGTTTGGAATGTTTCAATCATATCACCTCTCTCCCTCCTTTGCTCTAGGGTATACATATTGAGCTCTGTTAATTTGTCCTCATATGTTTTCTGATGCCGCCCCTGCACCATTTTGCTGCTCCTTCTGACTGCCTCAATTTGGTTAATGTCCTTGTGAAGGTGTGGCCTCCAGTACTGCACGCAGTACTCAGATGGGGCCTAACCAGTGTCTTGTAAAGAGGGATTATTACCTCCTCTTACGACTTGTGATACCCTACTAATACACCCTAGCTGTTCAACTGCTAGACTGCCAGAGTGGCTGATTTTCCATTTTAACATAAAAACATAAGAAAAGTGTCGGCAGATGGGACTGTGTGAGTCCATCTAGTCTGCCCAAGGTGGCTTGGCTACCCCCCAAAAAAAGATCAGGAACGGATAGTTTGTTTTGGCCAAATCTTAGAATTTAGATTCCTGCTGTGTCCCCAAATTTAGTGCAAATCGGAATGTATTGCATTAGAATGTGGTATAATTAAAAAAAAAAAAAAAGCTGGTACTTTTTGCATGCTGAACGAGCTCAAAATAAAAAATAAAATTTTTACAGAATTGCAGGTGGTTCACTTCCTCAGGGATAACCTTTAACAGTGGTATATCCCTCTTCAGTGCATCAGTTTGCAACAACAGACTATATATGTCCTTTCTCTGCACTTGTTCAGTGCCTACTGACCCAGTGACCCATCTCCCCAGTGGGTATGAACCATCCCTATGTTGGTCTTGTGTGTTTGGGTTATGGTGAGCCACAGACGAAGAACCTCCGTGGCAGAAGCATTGAAGCAAGGTTGCCCCAAATGGCATTGGCAGAAAAGACAAGTTTCAAAGAAACACAACATCACACATACCCACATAATGCAAAGCATCATGGGATGTATATGCAAATCACCTTGAACTTTAGGGCTGGTTCAGCTTTGAAGCAGGAATGCATGATGCCAAAGAGCCTCTCAATCTGCAATTTGCATGCATTTTAACAACACAGCGGGTCAGATATCACTACCCTGGTAGCTTAATTTTATAATACAGTCACCTAGTAACTTTTTACCATTATCAAAAACACCTAGTGCTGTGCCATGGTATTTTCAATATTTACAGGTTTCATAAGCATTGGGCGATACCTAATGTGCTTTTATGTCATAGTGCTTTTACATACTTTAGGTCAACAACAAGGAACACAGCCTGATGTTTTAAATCAGTTCGAGGTCACCACAATAACTTCCTTGTAATGAGGACCTGAGAGGAAAAGGAAAAATAAGGCTGGACACTATAGACTAGTCAGGAGGGATGGGGGAGGTGTCCGTAAGTGGCCAACCATATGGACTAGAATTGTAAAGAATAGTTAAAGCAAGGAAATTGAACTGTTGCAACAGCTTTAAGAATAGAGAGATGGCCCTTAGAGTGATAGATTCTCCCTGTCACAGAGGGCATGGGGGCCACCCACTCTTATAGTATAGGGCAATGTCAGCGTGGACATTGGAGATCAGTGGGTGGCCCCTGAAGACTGCTAGCTAGAAAAGTTTCTGTGTGGTCCTGGTGTTCATCGCTATAGTTCCATAGGTGTGGGCTGCTGCAAGAGATACCTCCATGAAAATCTGTATTTGTGACATCATACTCTGTTGCTGTGGAGATAATAATATCATCAAAAGCAGAGGATTATGTTGTCAGGTGTAGAAAAATTGCCAGAGTAGTGGACAGCGATCTTATTTTCATGCAACTATCATCAGTAATAAAGAAAAAGAGGGCATAATTGCAGCAAGTATATGAAAAGTAAGCACTACTGTATCTAAATCGGGCTCACAATTAACATTAATTTACTGGCTGGTACCTTACATTCTGCCGAGCCTCACTGTCCCCAACACTGACCCGCCTGGGCAGTATCGCCCAACAGGTTCAGTATCCAGGCAGTGAGCAGCCCGACAGAGAAACCAGACTGACGCTAAGAGGGTAAGGTAGTGGATGCAGCGGCTTGCTGCCTTACCCCTGTACATAACAGTGAAGTGGCAGTGGACTCAGAAGGCTGGCCGAGCTGCCCCGGTGGTGTTGAGGGTAAGGCACTGACAGCTCTGCCAGCATGCTTGGGGAGGTGCAGGTTCTATCCCGCTTCCGCTTTGCACGTTTGTACCCCTGTAACTGATTTTCATAACTCCAAGGTCCGCCTCCCTTCAGAGTTAGATATTTTAGTTAAGGGGTGGGGGGCAGAGACCCCACATGGAGGGTTCAAAGGCAAAGCTCCCATTAGCCAACTGTATTTTACAATCAGATGCCCGAAATAGTATTTTAGGCATCCTGATTGTTTCAGCACGATGCATTTTGGGCCAGTGGGGTCGGTATCCCAAGACTTATGAGTTAAAGGGATACCATAGTATATCCTACTGGCCTGGGGCATACTGCAAACTGCCTCAGGCCAGTGTGTGTTCCCCATGGCTTGCCCACTGGAGCTAATGTAAAAAAAAAAAGTCCCCAGCCCCACAACCTCCCCACCCATGCTATATGGTCATAATGTCGCACGCTTATAGCATACGGATTGTGGTGAAACCTGACCTGTGCGCCTCCGTGTTGGACCCTCCTGAGTTTGAATCTTTAGTGGGTGGGGTCTGGGGCGCAGCCCCTGTAACAGGGAGTGTGGGGGCAGAGCCTCCACAGAACAAAAACTACGGACATCATGCAATGCACTTATGCCGTGGTGGCATTCTGCCATGCGACATAATGACCCCGTGCCCCACCCATGTCCCCTTAGCAACTCACAAAAGTTCAAACGATGCAATAAAATCCTTAAGGAAGTGCACTGCTGATAGTATCTTAACAGTCTCGCCACCAGGTCAATCTCTCCCTCACGTGATGTCACAATATCACAAAGCACCACTGGAAGAGACTGGTGGCATTCAGGCCCTGCATTGAGACTGTTAAGTTACTGTACTATAGGTGCCGCTTCATTAAAGATTTTATTCACATATTTTGAACTTAGTGAGTTGCTGACTAAGGGACATGGGTTGGGAGGGTGGTGGGGCTGAGATGAGTGGGGAGGATTTTTTACATTAGTTGTGAGAGTTAGATTGTTGCTGGACAAAGAAGATCGTGGAGGGTTTTGCGCAGCCGCCATCGGGGACCACTGTGGAGTTAGGGTGGTCTGGTGGTGAGGGTTGTCAATGTACCTCTGAAAGAACTTATGGGCAAGAGGAGAGGGAGGGGTTTCATTGGAAACCACAGAGAATGTATTGGGGAGAGGGAGAGGTGCCACTGGACACCAGGGAAACCTACTGGGAAGGGAGAGGGTGGGGTTGCCACTTGACACCAGAAAGAACTTATGGGAAGGGTAGAGGAGGTTGCCACTGGACACCAGGGAAACCTATTAGGAAGGGGAAAGGGAGGTGTTTGGACACCAGGAAGAACTTGTGAGGAAGGGGTGCCATGGGATGCCAGGGAGCTCTTACGGAAGAGGAGAGGAGGTCGTGCCACTGGACATCAGGGAGAATTTGTGCAGAAGAGGAGCTGGGGGGTGCCATTGGACAACAGTGAGGGCTTCTGGGAGAGGGAGGGAAACAGGAAACTTTGGAAAATGGGGAGTAATTGAAAGAGAGTGAGAGGGAGTCCTTCCCACCCCAGTAATCCCTTTATAGCCTGGGGCCAGTGCAAATTGGTACCACTTTCCCAGTTGGAGCAATGCAAAAGTTAAGCGTGACCCCCACTAAATCTTACATACAAACATTCAAAGTTTCCAGTTGGTGTCAGGAGCTATTTTTTTTGTATAATCATTTTATTGAAAGTTTTACTTTACCACATCACAAAACATACACAAATACATACATACAAACAAGGTGCAGTCATGATTGTACATTTTCTGGGGTTGATAGTACAGATATATCATACATCCAGTAGGTTACTTTGAACAGCTAAAGCTCTTCTTTACCACCCCTCCTGTGCTAATTTCCTTCAGTCTGTCACATATACGTTACTAATTTAAGTCTGATAGCCCAAGGTCTGTCCCTCCTATACATCTCCCACCTTATTCAAAGCCCTTCTCTGAGTCCCACTGTCTGCCATACTTGGTGACCCAGGAGGAAAGGGAGGCCAGCCGGCTGAACACCTCCTCTCTGTCTGTCAGAACCTGTGTTAACCTTTCCAATGCCGTGGTTTGCAGTGTCAAATTTTTCCACTGTTGGAGTGTAGGCCTGGCATAGAGACACCCATGTGTTTGTATGCAGTGCCTTGCCAGCACATGTAGAATCCTGATCCATCTTGGAGTGGCATTCATTCTTCTCTTTCATTTCTCTCAACCCCAAACAAGCAAGCCAGGGGTCTGCAGTAAGTGTTGCCCTGTCATACCGAAACTTCCATTACAACATCTTTCCAGAATTGCTGCATATGTTGCACTTCCAGAAGCATGTATATATGTGCCCTGCTCCTGATCACATCTCCCACACATAGGGGATACCCTGGGTTCACTTTATTATAATTTTAACATTATCATTATTAATGATAGAAACTTTCAAATACCTCAAGGAAATCAACAAAGTCCAAGAGGGTAGCATCTTTCAAAAAGAGTGTGCAAGAACAAGAGGCACAATTTGAAGATGGGGGGGCTCTGAGGTAATTTAAGGAAGTATTTTTCACAGAGAGGTTGTGGATGCATGGAACAGCCTTCCGGAGGAGGTTGTGGAGTCAAAACAGTGGTGGAGTTCAAGCATGCATGGGACAGTCATAAGGCAATTCTAGGGGTGGGGTAGGAAGAAGTAGGCTGCTGGTTAACTAGGATCTACAGCTTATCCAATAGGTAGGGAAATGGGCAGACTGGGTGGGCCAAGCAGTCCTTATCTGCGTCAAAATCTGTTTCTATTAACTAATACAGGCGGTAATACAGCCTATATAAAAATTTGAAAAAGGCGCTCTTTGTATTTATTGCATACCATAAGCCCTGCATGCATGGGCAACACTATTTTCCAATTTTCTGATATTTTTATCCCAGGTCTCTCTCCATAGCAATCATGTTTTGTCTGTCATATCTGGGAGCTCCTGCTTCCCTGTTTGGCTGCCTTCCCAAATAAAACCCTTTGGATGCTTCTGGTCTGATATACAAGTCCTTCAACTGGGTCCGTGCATATTTCTCTGGGCCTTCCCTACCCATGTTCCCAACAAAGGCCTTCACCTGCAGGTGTCTGAATAGGTGATTTCTCCTAACCCCAAGCACCTCCAGATATTCTCAAACGTACTGAGCTCCCCCATGAGGTTCCTCACACTAACAATCCCTTATTTGCCCATTCTTGGAACCCCAAGTCTTCCATTCCTGGAAGGAAATAGGGATTTCAGCGACTAGTAACAACGTCTCTCCTTTCTGGCCATTCTTCTGTTTTTTCAGAAGCTCTTTAAGTGAATTTGCAGTGTAATGATGTACAATTTGTGTCAGTCAAGGTAAAACAGAGACCCAGCTGGTCCACCTGACCTGTTTTGCATTCAAGATGCTTTTCAGAGGCAGACCAGCTAGAGTGTTTGACAGACTGGCATAAAGAATCAGCAAGTGCTCCAGGGTTTTGCTTGTAGGTGGTGAGGTCCCTGATCTTGTTGGAATTGTGATGAAGACTGTATATCAGAGACCACGGATTCCTGGCGTGACCTACCATTTGGTTTCATTAATATTGGTACATAAAATGCTAATAGCCCTACTAAAAATTGAAGGCCCTAAAATCTCCTCACCATATCATTACCTGCTTTTACATACCATTATTAAGGCACGTTCATTCTTGCAGTAGATGGAGGCTAGGCTACGTGGTACAACAAAGCAACTGAAAAGCTGAGAAGCGGATGCAGCACGCCTTTGTACGCCAGTGCTATAAATAAAATATTAGATTAAAATTATTGTTGTTGGGATTTATAAAGCAGCACCAGGCCCAAAACTCAGCGCAAGAACAAATGAGTTTTCAAGTAGGACTTGAAAAGGTCTAGTGATGCAGCACCTCTCACCACTGAGGGAAGTGCGCCCATAGAATCGGGAAGCCACAATGAACACCTGATCACTGAGAGCTTAAGTCTGGACCTAGGTACAAAGAGGAGGTTGGCCTCCACTGAATGGAGTGGTGGCTTGGAGTGAAGGAGTCAGATGATCTTTCAGGTAGCCTGAACCCAGGCCATGCAGGGTCTTGTAAATTAACACGAAACCTTGAAGTTGATGCACCATCACACTAGCAACCAATGCAGAACATGGAGAACTAGCATGATGTGCTGGAACTGAGAGATTCCAGCAACAAGTCAGGCTGATGCATTCTGGACCTGCTGCAAGCAATGCATCAACTGTGGATAACCCAAGGTACAAAATGTTACAGTAATCCAGTCTAGATGTAACTGGGGTTTGCACCGTGTCGCCAATGTAGATGGTTTAAGAAAGGGTGTGGTCTGGGAGATGTTCCGGAGAGGGTAAAAGCCACTGTGAACAACCGCTGACACAGTGCAAGCTGCTTATAGCAGACTACTCTGTGTGACCCTGTTTTGTCCATTATAAGGGTCTGTCCGGGATAATCAAAATACTTTTCGCAGTGTTTTTCCAGTTTGAGCATACATCATGTGCATTATGTAGAATAAACTGCACTTCTTCTGTTGTTCCTGCCAGCCTGTCACCCATTGACCCCCAACAAAGTGAATCTGTGCTGAATCTGTTCAGTCAGCTTAAATACAGTACAATACATGCTTAACGTTAAACCACACCACTCCTTTGCCCACCCTGATCACAGTTGTGGAAGTGTTAGTGGGCCTCAGGTGTTCAGTACACCAGGTGGCTTTAATCCCTTATATTGAGTGCGTTACAATGAACCCCTATGGTAGCAGTTTTGGTTTCGGAATTGGCCTGGTAAATCTAGCTGTTCGTTAATTAGTGTGTCCACTACAAAGTGGTGCATACCATACCTGATGGTCTAAGGTCAGCTTAGAGTCCACAGTGACCCCCAGATTCCTTACCCTATCTACAGCTCTGAGCGCGATTCCATCTAAGGAAGGACAGCATCCCCACTCATCATTCCGAGACTGCCACAGCTTTGTCAGGAGCACAAGACACATACAGCTGGGTATCATCTGCATGGCAATTAAAACCCAAGCCATAGCATCTATCTCTCCCAGTGGCAACATGTATGCAGCCAACGATATGGGAGCTAGAATCAACCCCCGTGGCACACCACAGTGGATCACAGCACTGCTCGAGATGAAAGAGCCAAATACCATGCTGCACTCTGCTAAATAAGTAGGACTCAAATCACCATAACACTGCACCTGTGAGTCCCACATATGAAATTGCCTGCAGATACAGGCCTTATGGTCTGTCTAGTCTGCCGAGTGTGCATGACTTCAGCCATTTAGACTGCAGCTGTCCCCCCTTGCCCGCCTCCTTTGTATTTCTCCTGATTACCTCACACACACACCTGTCCACCCTCTGTTTGGACCCTCCCTTGATCTTGTCCCACCCTTTTGAAGCTGCTCACTGACCTCAAAGATACCACCTCCTCCGGCAGCGCATTCCACTCTGTTACCACTCTTTCTGTGCCTCTGATGAGCCAACAGCATTCCACGGTCCACCGTGTCAAAAGCCTAAGAAAGGTAAAGCACAAGAATGGAACAATGCCTGCTTGCCCTGCCAGGAGATCACGGTGCACCCTGACTAGAGCAGTCTTGGTATTATGGCGAGGCTGGAAACCAGACTAGAAAGGCTTGTAGATGTTCTATTTCTACAGGCTTTGCTTCAACAGCGCCACAACCTCCTTCTCAATCAAACTCTCCAGTAAGGGACAGGTCAAGATGGATCTGTAATTTAAGAGAACATCGGCCCAATGATGGTTTTTTTTTTTTTTTTTTTAGAAGGCAGTTCACAACTGTCCTTTTCAGGGTGGAAGAAAGCCTCCATCCCTAAGAGAACACCCAACGATCTCCACAAATTTAAACTGACAGTCCTCCAACAATGAAGAAGGAGCTGGGTTGGCCCAGCATCCAGTGTACAGTAAGTAGGGCACTGTCCCAAAGCCACTGAGAGGACATTGCCAACCACAACTGGCTCAAACTCCTCCCACAAAGATAGAGTGCCTCTGCCCATCAAAGATTAGACACTGGCAGACGATTACAGGCTGCCTGGGGATATCTACTTATTTCGCTTTTATTTACCAGGTAGGTGCACTAGACAAAACATTTGCCTATTTTCAGGCATGACCCGGAGATTACAATGGAGGAGATCATCACATCAGTAATATAAATAACAAGAAAATGAGGCTCAATGCGCATTGCTACCCAAACAGAAGACATCCAGAAAGTACCGATTAAACTCATAACACTTGTCTGTGGAAAAACTCTGCAGGACTGCAGATACATTGATTTAATAATCTGTCTACAGGATTGAAGAGCTGAGCTAGTAGAGTCTATTGATCAGCTTGGGCCGGAAAGGCTGTTGGGCAGCTGAGCAGGCCTTTGGACTAGGTAGCCCACAACAGCCTCTCTTGCCTCCTTTCTCTGGAATCCTCAAGAATCTCCCTTTGGCTGGCTGCCAGTCCCGTTTATAACTTTTTGAAAGTCCCCATCTGATTGGCTGCATCATTCCCCAGCTCACAGGCTGTGCTTTGACACTATCCAGAGAGGTTTGAAGACTTTTGTGGAAACTGCATTTTAGAATATTGATTGAATTAATTGTTCTGATCCAGCTGATTTTCTTTTAATGATTTTTATTGTTTTGATCTGTTATTTATGTATGGCACCTTGGCAACTGAAAAGCGCCTTATAAATAAAATTATTATTATTATTATTTCCAGCAGCAGTCACCCATGACAGGAAATCTACCTTTTCAGGGCAAAGTGGGCAAGCATTAGGATACAATACTTGAAGCAACATCCCATTGTGTTAGACAGAAAAGGAAGTGCAAAGAAGAAGGAAACCACTTTGGTTCTCAAATACAGTAGCAGAAAAGGTCAGAGCCAAAAGGCTGGCCTTCAGAAAATATAAGGAACACAGCGGGATGAAGATAGGGGGCATACCAAACTGCCCTAAGGGAAGCAGGTAAGGCAGTAAGGCAGGCAAAGTCCCAAACTGAGGAAACACTAGCACAAACAGTAAAAGAAGGTGACAAGACTTTCTATAGATACATTAGTGAAAGGAGAAAGTACAGAGGGGTATTGCTAAGCTTAATGGAGAAAGGGAGCATGTGAGGAGGAGGACCCTGTAAAGGCATCTATCCTAAATAGATACTTTTGCTCAGTATTCACTGAAGAGAAGGTAGGGCAGGGCCCACAGCTCAGCATCATGGACACAGGGGAGGGAGGTGAGCACTACTCCTTCACAAAAGAAAGGGTCCTACAAGAGCTTGCTAAGCTCAGGTGGATAAGGCAATGGGACCTGATGGCATACATCCCAGGGTACTTAATGAGCTAAAGGAGGAACTAGCAGAGCCATTAGCAGAATTGTTTAGTGAGTCTCTGAGCACAGGAGAGGTCCCAGAAGACTGGAGAAGGGCTCATGTGATCCCACCCACAAGAGTGGTAGCAGGAGGAGGCGGGAACTACAGACCGGTCAGTCTTACCTCAGTAGTGGGCAAGATTATGGAAGCACTCCTTAAGGAAAGGATAGTGCAACACCTGGAATCCATAGGGGCACAGGATCCAAGACAGCATGGGTTTACAAAGGAAGGTCCTGTCAAACTAATCTCATAGATTTCTTTGACTGGGTAACCAGAGTGGTGGACCAAGGGGAGCAGTTGATGCCCTTCACCTTGACTTCAGCAAATCTTTGACACTGTTCCACATAGAAGATTGATAAATAAGCTAGGTAGGCTCGGGTGGGTCAGAAGTTGGTCAACTGGGTGGCAAACTGGTTGACTGGCAGAAAACAGAGAGTGGTGGTAAATGGTATACAGTCAGAAGAGATGCAAGTCACAAGTGGGTACCTCAGGGATCAGTCCTGGGGCCAGTCCTATTCAACATCTTCATTAGTGACCTAGCAGATGGACTAGAGGGTAAGGTTTGTCTGTTTGCAGATGACACCAAGATCTGCAACAGAGTAGATGATCCAGATGGGGTGGGCAGAATGAGAAGAGATCTGATAAACTAGCAGAATGGTCAGAAGAGTGGCAACTGGGATTTAATGCAAAGAAGTGCAAAATCATGCACATAGGGAAGAGAAACCCTGAAGCCACTTATAGGCTGGGAGGGAGTTGTTAGCAGTCACAAGGAAGAAAGAGACTTGGGCATCATCATCACTGATGACCTGAAATCATCCAAGCAGACCTCTAAAGCAGTAGGTAAGGCTAGGGGGTGTTAGGGTGTATTAGTAGGGTATCACAAGTCGTAAGAGGGAGGTAATAATCCCTCTGTACAAGACATTGGTTAGGCCCCATCTGGAGTACCGCGTGCAGTATTGGAGGCCACACCTTCACAAGGCGACATTAACCAAATTGAGGCAGTCCAGAGAAGGGCAACCAAAATGGCAGGGACTGCATCAGAAGACATATGAGGACAGATTAACGGAGCTCAATATGTATACCCTTGAGCAAAGGAGGGAGAGAGTGATATGATCGAGACATTTAAACACCTTAAGGGCATAAACAAGGTGAAAGAGTCTAACATGTTTAAATATAAGAAAAATAGCAGGACAAGAGGACACAGCATGAGATTAGAGGGAGGCCGATTAAGGGGAATGTGAGGAAATTATTTTTCACAGAAAGGGTGGTAGATGCATGGAATGGCTTACACACAAGAAGTAGTGGCTATGAATACAGTGCAGGGCTTCAAACAGGCATGGGATAGGCATAAGGAGCAATACAAATGACTATGAATAGATAGGTCACTGACATAGCAAAGGCCGATGGCACATTTATAAGGTAGAAAAGAAATGGGCAGACTGGATGGGCTCATGTCCTTATCTCGTCAACTTCTATGTTTCTATGTTTCTAATTGCCTTCTGGCATCCATCATAATGAGCCCACAGCATCAGTCTATCTCTGTTGACCTGAGACCTTGCCAACAACATTCCAACCTTCGCTGGTCTGTCTTCAGCCTCCTCAGATCAACATCAGACTGTGGCGACATCCGATGGGAAATGAAGAGGCGGAGACTAAGAGATGCTAGCGACTCAAATGCAGCTACAAGAGCCACATCCATAGCCCTCCATGGCCCCTTAACACCATTGCACTTGCCATCTCTGTGCCCATGATGTCCAGTACTGCCAGAAGGCTCTTGAGGCAACTGCGCAGTAGTATGCACCGCAAATTGCTGCTTTCAATATTGCTCTTATTTCACAAACTGCTGATTCGGCAGTACTCCTAACACAATCTGTGAAGCTGCATTTGTGCTGTGTAAATGTTCTAATAGCCTGCTGTTAATATTTTCCTGTATTTTACCCTGCTATGAATGAAGCAGAGTGTTACTTTTGCTTTACTTTGCTCATTTTACTCATTCCTAAAGAACACTGCTTAATCAGAGTGGAGTAAAACCACACTGAAGTGCAACAGAATTTGAAAAAATGTTTTATGAAGTTGTAATAGCACCCCTTGACTCACATTGGCTGTTCCAGGGCCTCAGGTCCATACTGCACACTCCCCCAGGCTCCAAGGGGGCTTGACTGGGTTCACAAGTGGACGATATACCAGAGTGGAATGGCGCAGTGCTTCCACCTGGGGTAGTGATATGGATACCTGTGGGATGAATTCCAGGTTACCACCCCCAGGAAAAATATAGTAACTGCTGCCTCCCATAGCTCCCACTCACGGCCTTCCCCCAAACAGCCATTTGAAATAGTCAGTTGCTGCCAAAAGGCAGGGATGCAGTGGGGAGAAACAGTCTTGCAACTGGGAAAAGAATACTTTTGGTGGGGCCTAATAACTTTAAACAGATGCAAATTTTAACTTTTTTCTGCCTGTGCTTATCTTGGTGCTAGCAGAGTCCCACCCAGGTCATAACACCTTTACTAACTAGCTAGGTAGCTAAAGTAGAAGACTCTCTGAGCTGCAGCCCAGAGGTACTTACAGTCTGGTGATCGAGGGGTTCAGCAGACAGATTATTTCAGACGGTTGTGTGCTGGTATCAGGAGTTGGTGGTGGTGCACCCCAGCAGCAATTTGCAGGAAAACCATGGCTGACTGAGGAAATGACTAACTCTGGGCTTCACCTGTCAGGCCTTTCTAAACTTCACCTCTAAGGCCTTTGTATACAGTGTTCACTTGACAGGCCTCTCGCATCTTCCCTCTGGTGGTCTCTCTGTTGGTCTAGGGTACTAGGCAGGCTTGATGTCCAGTGGACTTTCTGCTTGGAACACTGCTTCCAAACTAACACCTGCAGTGGAGCCTTGGCTCAGTTTCTAGCTCCAGCGCCCACAACGCCTTTGGCTAGCAGTGGTTAAGCAGACTCAAAACACCTGTCCCTCCAAGGGAAACACAGTATACTCTGTCTCTTTACCCTCTGCTGCATATTCACAATCTCTAGATTCAGGCTGCAATTCGCAAAATCACACAGCAGGTTCAAATCTTGCTTCAGGGAACTCTGTCAGCAGTTCAGCTCTTTTTCATCTCCTCTGCTCGTCACAGGCATGCTGCCTGCTGATCAGCTGAGCCAGAAAGGCTGTTGGGCAGCCGAGCAGGCCTTTGACTAGATAGCCCACAACAGTCTCACTTGCCTCCTCCCTCTGGAATCCCTCAAGAATCTCTCCTTTTGGCTGGCTGCCAGTCCCGCTTATAACTTTTGAAAGTCCCCATCTGATTGGCTGCATCGCTCCCGCTCATAGGCTATGCTTTGACACTACCCAGTGGCCCCCTTGCTGAAGAATCCTATGGGGCTGGCATTATTTTTGTTGTTGCCCTGCTTTGCAACCTCTTTATTTAATTTGAAAGCCATTCCGTGGCTAACAAGCTTGTGTCCTGGCTCCACTTAGGCTGAGAGGCCAGGACAACCTTTACTATGCTTGTTGGAGCCCCTGCTTGCCCATCATGGCTCCCGATATGATAGGTGCTTGTTTTGCGCTGTTCCCACCACTCTCAGTAATAGAGCACTCCTTTAAGACTGTGGCTGCACATGCGCAAATGGTGCACGGTGGCCATATTTTTATTTTCATTTCACTGGTCCACTTTCTTGGTGACTCCTTGACTGGTAGTGTGCCTCCACGGTGCCTAGAGGTGCAAGAACATGTTCGACCTCAGCCCCCCCGTCTTCCTGTGGGACCAAGGAACAGGATTACAGCAGCCACAGCTGTGAAGATATTATGGGCACTCTCCATGGCCCAAAGCCCTCCGGTCCTGTTTTAGATGCACAGGGTACTGGAGGCAACACAAAGGCACCAGCAGGGCCACATCCCCTTAAGGCACTTACGGGGTAGGGGCTTACAAAGCAACAGGATAAAATACAACTCCTAATTCCTAGAAAACAACCTCATGAATATATATGCACTAAAGCACGATAGCGAGTGATTATGGGCCAATCACACACTTCGAGTGTATCTTTAGATGCAAGACACTTGTGTCGACTGCCTTTAAACACAAGAGAGAAGTGTATTTTGCCCATAATCATACACCCTGAAGTGCCTTATCGCACTTATAAAAATGGGTCCCACCTAAAATTTTAAAACAAAGTCACCACTTTTCATGCACGCACCACACTTACAGTTGGCGTAAGTTCACTTCACAGTTGCGGTGAAGTTGTGCATGCACACTGTGCTCACGCTGGAGCACACCCGCCACGCCCAAGATGGCCACCACAGCTCAGGGCACATGCGTGACTTCACTGCAACTGCAGAATGAACTTGCTACGCGCAGCCGCGTAAGTGAAGTCACACAAGCATTTTTCCTCATTACTAGGTTAACACAAATGGAAACAGGATCATAGTCATTAGTGCTCACTAGCTTCTGCAGTGCCTTTGCTGAAGTCCTGCTCTCCTATATGTGATAGCCCACTTGCTGTGGAAATTATTATAATGACATGGAACAGATCAACTGTAGGTGACAAGGATACGCTATCCGTGTAAATTAACCTAGTAATGAAAAACAAATGGAATACAAATACAGACGATCTATGAAATATATGAAGAGTTGTCTAAATATTGTTTTTCAGTTTGCCCCCAGAGTGGCAAACTTATTTGTAATGCCTTTTGAATGATTTACAAACACACAAGTTGGCAGTCCTTGCGTTGCCTTGAGAAACCCAGTAACTAGACAAAGTGAAGATTTTATACCTTGGGCCACTGGGGATGACCTGTGTCATGACAGAGGTAATGTGCTGGATTATGTGACCTCCTCGAAGATCATCTGTGGAGCTGCAGCAATAATGAGGGAATAGCCAGTGCATGTCCCACTCACCCAGCTGGAAGACTGATAAGCCTCCCTAGGACCTGCCTACAAAATAGGTGTTCTACTTTAATGTGGCTAGCCCGATGCATAAAATCTAAACTAACTAACTAAATGATATGCCTTGGGTATGCAAACCTCATCACTAGCAAAGGGAGACCAATGGACTGAAGGCAAACATGGTCCCTGTGCACAAGTGTCGGATAGGCAGAACCTGGGAGTTATAGGCAGTGTGCCTGATGGCTATAGTAGGAAAGCTACGGAGACAGTTACTGAGGAACAGATAGTTGAATTCAGTGGTAACTGGATTCATGGGTAGGGATTAGCATTGGTTCACAGGAGGCAGGTCTCGTCAAACAAACTTTTTTGAGTTAGTTTTATCCCTACCAGCAGTCCCCTGAATGGCCCCAACCACTCCAACCCCATCACCCAGACTTTCAACCAGGACTTGCAGTCACACTTCCCATTGTGTCGCCTCTGGGTAGCTAGCCAGGTGTGTTGCCCTGCTAGTGTCTGGGTCGCTGTCGAAGTGGGAGTGATCATCTTTTCCTGTGTTTTCTGTCCCTGAGGGAACGGGTGCAGTGTCACCCAAAATGACCCCACGACACTGCACACAATACATCAGTGGCTGCCACTCCCTCATCTCTGCATAATGGTCCCTAGCTGTCTCCCCACCCAGCATGCTCCAACTTGCTCCAGGTGCCATATCCTCTCTCCCTGGTAGAGGAGAGCTGTCCACTGATAGTCAGTTCTTTCTCCCTGGCCAACCGCTAGTGACCTTGGTCCACTCTTGAACCAGGTTCACCAGTGTGGTGGGGTGTCACCTTCAGCGCCTCAACTCTCCGCAAACTGTGCTGGCCTCATAAAACCAACTTGATTTATTTTCCACTCTTGATAGACACCAGGCAGTCAACATGATTTGCCTGGATTTCGCGTAAACCGTTGGTTCAGTGCTGTACACGGAGCTAGTGAAAGAAGTTAAGTAGCTAGGGACTAGGAGTTGGGTTGACTGTTAAACGAGTTGGATTGGAAACTGGATGATTGGTAGGACATAGAAGGGTCCTGGATGGAAAGTTCTCTGATGTGAAGGAGGTGATTAGTGGTGTGCCTCAGGGGTGGGTCCTGGACCACTACTGCATGATGTGCACAAAATGACAATGGCATGGGGCTACAGGGAAAGTGTGTTGGTTTGCAAGTGGCACAAAGTTCTGAGGAGAGTGGCTAGTGAGGATGAAACTGGTGGTATGAAAAAGATGTAGACAAACTGAAAAAGTGGTCCAGTATTTGACAGTTGAGATCCAGTTCTAAAAATGTGAAGTGACATGCACTGGTTTTAGAATTCCACAAACAGAATGAATGTTGGATCAGTGGGATGATGGTGGGCATTCAAAGGCAGAAAGAGACCTGGGAGGGATAATTAACAGTAGTCTAAAAACTTTGTCCCAATGTGGAAAAGCGACGAGACAGGGTAACCGGATGCTGAGGTGCCATCAAGCGGGGTTCACCAGTCCCAGAAAGGAGGTACCACTGCCACTGTACAGGTTGCTGGTTAGACGTCACCTGGAATACTGTGTAACATTTTGGAGTCCTCATCTGAGGAAGGACAGAGACTGGATGGAAACTGAACAGTGTAGGGCAATGAAAATGATCCAAGGGCAGCAGGAAGCACCTAGGAGGAGAGACTAGAAATTCTCAGTACATATTTTCTGGAGTGCAGAAGGCTGAGGGATATGACAGGAACATACAAATACATTTAGGGTACAGCAAGGTGAACTTAACAAAGCTGTTCGAGTTCAGAAACAGTTCATCCACCGGGGCACCATCTCAAGCTAGAAATGGGGATTCAGAAACTATATTAGGAAATGTCTTTTACAGAATGGGTAGTGGATGAGTGGAATAAACTGCGCAGCAGTGTAGTCAATACTGGGACTAAGGCATGGTTTCAGACACAATGGGATATCTTCAAGGGAGTTAACCTGAAGCAAGAGGGAGGAGAAGGCTGGGAGAACTCGCTAACAGGGAGGTCAAGTCAAGATAATTCACCATAGGAATGGGATGGACAAGACAGACTTTTAGTCTTTTCTGTCCTTATTTGACTGTGAGGATACAGTAAGCAGGCAAGCAGCTGCCTTGGGACTCAACACCGTATTACCTCTGCCTGACTAATGGCAGGTGCTTGCTTGTCACCTGACCTACAAGGCGACTGCACCCATCACCTCCACAATGCACAAGACTTCCACTAACTTGGGTGCCCGGCTCCATCAACTTCCTGATTCTTTCTGGAATATCTGACAGATATTCAGGGCCAGTTAATAGCCTACCTGACCAGTGGATGGAAAACGTAAGAAAAATGTTTATCAACCCTAGAGCATGGGGGAGCTGCATTGCCTTCCAGCAAGTGCTCACTCTGGAATGTAGCTCTAAGAAAAGTTGTTGATTACTGCAGTAAATCTGCCAGCTCTTATAACAGAGCTTCTGTTTGTCTAAATTCTGCAAGTTTTTAAACTGCTTTTTCTTGATAATATTTGAAAACAAGGTATTTTGCCATGATGGGACTCCTAAAATTTTGTGGAACTTGTGGCAGTCTGTGGGGAGGGGTTGAGCTTCCCAAAAATGGTTACAAAATAATGAGGAGAGTTGGGTCTTTTAAACTGAAGTCGGGTCAGTTCATGACTAATAAATATTACTGAGTACGCATTTACTTGATTTTGGGAAGGAGGGTGTCTCAGAACTTCCAATTTCTTTTAGATAGAAACATAGACAATGATGGCAGAAAAGGATCAAAGGTCCACTTAGTCTGCCGAATTCCCTGTCTGCCCTGGGACCTATTGTACATACAGGGTTTTATTACTACTTGTCCACCCCTGCTCCACTGACCTAAGCAACCACCAAACCTTTAATTCTATCACAACCATGTGGTCATGTGGCCCACCCGTCCACTGGCAGACTGTTCTGTGGCTCCACCACCCTTACGAAACACAGCTTTCATATCCTCTTAAACCCTCCCGACAGTTTCTGTCGAACCTTGATGCTATACCCTTAATATTCATAATGTTCATAATATCTAATATTGAATGTTGCAGCTGCTTGGATAGGAAGAAATGAACACCAAGGACCATGGTCTATTTTGTCTAACATTTCCTGAGTTCCTATCTATGAGCAACTCAACATATACATGAAAACAGCTGCCACCATTGCTTTGATGGCTTCACTTGTTCAAACAGATTTAAAACTGCATCCCGGTGCATGAGTTGATACTTTTTTAAGGAAAAAATAATCCTTGTCATAGTGTTCCAGCTAAGAGACTGATAATTATCAGACATTGCAGTACTGAACAGCATGAGAGCTAGCTGACCTGGATTTAATGCATGGGTGGGTTAAGAAGCCACAATGAAAGAAGGAAAACAGACTCCATAAAACTATGCCTCCTCCTTTCAGCCCACGCTTATTGCCGTATTTTGTGGTTTTCTTGTACCTTGTACTCCAAAAAGCCACTTTGCTCAATCCTATTTTCTGGCTGAATGCCAGCAGAGTGGTTTAGCACACTCATGCAAGTGACTGAATGACTAAACAGTGCCACCGTCTCTCTCCCAGACTGTCATGAACTGCGTACACCACAAGTTTCAAGGAGTGTATCATTAGCTGGATTTCAAATTAATGGTTAAAACATTTTTTATCGATTTTCCATGGGGAATGAAAAAAAACTATGGCTAACTAGGTCCCTCGAGGAAAATCAATGGATTTCTTCCTGCTCTTCGGACTTTGCTGTATGCTGTATCAATGATTAACAAAGGCACCGCCACCCACAGTACAAACATATCACCTTTATGCAGACAACACGGAATTCACTTTGAGTCAAATTCACAGTGTGCCAAAACTGGGACTAATAAAAAACAAAAACTTGTCCTATATTAGAGCAAACTGTTGTCGTGTCCTCTGGGACTGGTCCTGAATAATGATCAATAGGCTCCTTACTCCCAAGTTACTGAAAACACTATAGACTCTCAAGGCTTTACACCCCACCCCCACGAGATGGTTTCCATCTTCAGTCTTTCAAATCTTTGCACCTGCCTTGATTAGCCCCTTGAGTCAGATGTAGCACTGAAAAGCAGCTGTTGATCCACACCACAGCATGTTCTCCTTTCATATGAATGCAGCAAAACCTTAAACCCTGATGTCACTTCAGGACTATGACGGTTATCACCAGCAATAGGGGGCTCACATCCATTCTAAGACATTCATATGTTTGTACAGCAACAAAAATTGATTTTGACGGATGTTCTGTGTAATTCCATGGCACATCTCTTTCAAGATCATGATTAACTGCAGCACCACTGCACTGTGTGCCGCCCCAGTCCGGCCTGCATTCCAAAACCCCAAGGAAACTTATTGGCTAATTTTGTTTTTCAAAGGCATGGCTGCCACGTGACAGTACCTGTGCAATTTGTCACCTGAAACCCCTTCAGCCACCTGACCTGCACTGTAGGTTCTTAGCATTTACTAATACCTGTACTGGCAAACATGCCTTGCATAATTTTCCCCATCAACCTTTAAACAGCAAACCCCTACCTCTGTATGTCATATAGTAACACGATATTATGGTAATAAAGGGACTTTGGGTATAGTCATTGCCAGCAGGAGGAGCAGCCAAGACCCTCTCCGGTACAGACACAAATCAATCTTATCAGCTAGAATGCCGCTATGCTCTGTAAACCACAACCCATTATCCTCAGGAATCTGCCTAGTTCTGCTTTGAATGGCTGAACAGTGCTAGCTTTAAGGCCTCACTAGGTAGATGGTTTCACATGTTAATCACTAGCTGTGTGAAGTAATGCTTTCTGATGTTTCCCTTTATTTATTCATTTATTTCACTGATTTCTTTTTGTTGGCCAGGAAAGGAGAGCTAGGAAATGTTTTCCTGTTGTCAGCCTTGCCAGGGGTGGGGGTGATTTGAAAGCACTGATTGATATTACACCAGTTTAAGCTGTCGATGGATTAGTGAATGGCAAAATCTGACCAGAACACCAGGAAACTTCCCCATCTCTTTCCAAAAAGTGCCGTGGATCTTGAACATCCACCTGAATAGACAGATGGCACTGCTACTTAATGTCTCATTCAAAACACAGCACCTTACAACAGCACAGTGCCCCCATTATTGCTTAGGACATTGATAGGATATGGTTGTTTACCAGTACTAGAGAGAGAGTACCCTTGCAAAGCTATTTCAGAAAGCAGCAGATTCGCATGGACCCTAGGGCACTGCACTCAGCACATCCTTCATTCTGCATGAGGACTGTCCACCAACGGCACATCCTTCATTCTGAATGAGGACCATCCACAACACATTCAACTTCCTGGTGGTCCAGTCACTCTGCTATCCACCTCTTGTAAACTGTGGACTCAATGTGCTACTTCCTCCATACTCTTTATTTATTGATTGATTGATGGATGGATTGTTTTATGTTTTAATGAGCTAAACAGAAAAGAGAAAACTATTTCAGATATATGGTGTAATATCAATCAGTGCTGCTAAATGCCAGGAGCTTGGGCAATAAAATGCCTGAGCTCCAGGCGATGCTAACTGAGGGAGCAGTGGATGTGGCAGCGGTCACTGAGACCTGGGCCACTGCAGGACATGACTGAGACCTGAACCTGGAGGGATACACTATGTTCAGAAAGGACGGGGAGGAAGGGGAGAGGGAGCAATGATAGTCAAAACTGCATTGGCATAGGGAGTAGAGGAGGCGGAGGAACCGTGAGGCGATTTGGTCACCTTGATAACAAGGGGGCAAGAGAGTAAAAAATAGGAGTGGTGTATAGACCCCTGCCCGCGGAGGAGCTGGAGGACAGTCTGGTGGCAGATGTTAGGAGACACTGCAGACTGGGCAGAGGAACAGTGGTGGTGTTGGGGACTTAAACATGCCAGGAACAGACTGGGAGACTATGACATCCTCTGTGACCAGGGAACAGAGGTTGTTGGATGTCTTTCAAGACGTTCCTAACTCAGCAGGTGAGGGAACCGACCAGGAGGCATGGGTACTGGATGGTCCTGGCAGACAGTGACCAGATCGGGGCCTGGAGGTAAGGGACCCATTGGCGGGAGTGACCATGCCACGGTCTGGTTCTGTCTGGACCTAGGAGGGTAGAAGGCTGCACAAAGATAGAAGTAACCGACTTCAGGGGTGGATTTTAAGGAAATGGGAAGGATCCTTAAGGAGCATTTGGATGGGATTGGGTCAGACATGGACGCTGATAGTAGGTGGAAATCATCAGGAGAGGGGTGCAGAATGCTACCAGCACCTGTGCAAGAGTAAGACGCAATGCGGTGGGGCCCAAAACCCTGTTGGTGGACCAGGGAGGTCCAGGAGGTGGTCTGGGAAAGAAAGCAGCCTATAAGCAATTTAAGTGCTCGAGGAGTGAAAGGGATCGAGGGAGCACGAGCTGATGGCTAGAAGGGCCACTAGAGTGGTGAGGCGGCTAAGGCAAGGAAGGAGCAGAACCTGGCCAGGAAATTAGGAGAGGGAACAAGGGTTCTTTAGATACATTGGGGAAAAACGAAGGTGAAGGGCAGATTAGCAGGATTAAATCAGGGAGAGATGGGCACAAGACCCGGGGAGCAGGCTGAGGTACTAAATGAGTACTTCACCCCGTTTGCCACTAGGGAAAATGGGGGTGCTGCATCATACATGGGAGGAGACAGAGATACTGAGGAGGGGGACCCTACCGATCGGGCAGGTCTGGGGAGAGGGAGGCATCACTGGCAGGTGGGTGGGGGAGGGCTAAGCAGGAGAAGAGGTACCGAAGTGGAATCACAGCAGAGAGTGAGGAAGCCCTCAGCCCTTAAGATGGAGAAAGCACCGGGCCGGATAAATTACATCCCAGAGTGCTGAAGGAACTTGCAGATGTCCTGGCAAAACCCTGGCAGAGCTTTTCACCATCTCTCTGAGGACAGGGTGGGTGCCCCAAGACTGGAAGGTGGCGATATAGTGCCTATCCACAAGGGGATCAAGGGAGGTGGCAGGAACTACAGGCCTGTCAGCCTGACATCGGTGGTGGGCAAGGTGATGGAGGGCATTGTCAAGGAGAGGCTAGGGGGACCTGATAAGTCAGGGTGCCTGGACGATAGACAGCATGGATTCATCCCAGGGAAATCGTGTCAGACAAACCTGGTGGAGTTCTATGACTGGGTGACAAGTGCCTTGGACCTGCAGACCAGTGGATGTCCCTTTTAGACTTCAGCAAGGCATATGACTCTGTTCCTCACGTGGGCCTGTTGGATAAGCTGGGAGAAATGGGGTGGGGAAACCAGATGGTCAGATGGATAGGCAGTTGGCTCCAGGACCGGACCCAGAGGGTCATAGTTGGTGGATAGTCTCATCCCAAGGAGAGTCATTAGTGGGGTCCCACAGGATCAGTCCTGGGCCCTTCTGTTCAATGCCTACATATCTGACATAAGGACAGGAATCAGGAGTGAGATGAGTCTCTTTGCAGATGACTCGAAACTGGGGGCGGTGGTGGATGGGGAGGAGGGAGGGTGGCCCTCACACGGACCTGGAGGCTCTGGAAAGATGGTCTAGAAAGTGGAAGCTGAGGTTCAATGCAGGGAAATGCAAGGTACTCCACCTGGGGCCAGAAACCCAGGCCAAGTGTACACCCTGGGGGAAATGCTACAAGTCTCGATGGCTGAGAGGGACCTGGGGGTGGTGGTGGATGTCAAGATGAACAACTCTGAGACTTGTAGGAGGCAGCAGCTAAGGCCAACAGGATGCTGGGATGCATCTCTAGGGGATCACCTCCAGAAGGAGGGAAGTGATACTCCTTCTGTATAACTGCTTGGTGAGGCCACACCTGAGTACTGCGTGCAGTTTTGAGGCCACACTTAAAGAGGGACATTAACCTTCTGGAGAGGGTCCAGAGGAGGGCAACCAAAATGATTTGGGGCTTGGGGACAGGACCTATGAGGAGAGGCTCAAGAGCTAAATATGTACACATTGGAAGAGAGAAGGGACTGGGGGACATGATGGAGGTCTTCAGGTACATGAAGAGGGTAAATAGGGAGGAACAGTCAGGTGCTTCAAGGAAGGAGGAAGGGCCACTAGAGGACATGGGTGGAAGCTGAGGGGGAAGATTCTAGGGAGAAAGGGAGGTGCTACTTCACTGAGAGGGTGGGAGCCATGGAATGCACTGCCTAGGGGCTGGTGGAGGCAGAGACAGTGGAGGGGTTCAAGAGGGGGTGAGACAGGTACAGGGAAGGGTTCTGGAAGCAAATCCAATGCAGCAAGAATATCCGGAACTGGGAAGGAAGAAGCCAGAGAAGGCGAGGGATAGCAAGGTCAGCACCCAGGGTGGGGCTGACCAAACGAGCAGACACGAAAGACTGTTAGGCCTATTCTGCTGGCATTTTAGTATGTTGGTATATAAGAAGTGACAGCTGACTACTTCTGAAAGTTACTATTAATTCCAGGCAGTACACTAGCTCTTTAATAAGTAACAGTAATGTGATTTTCATCTGCAGTGCAGGGCTACTTTGAACTGTGTATTAATATGTCCTATTGAGCCATGTCTTGCAGTGTTGCAGCTATAATTCACGAGTCAGTGCTCTGGGTTTGGGAAGGAGCTATAATTCATGATGTCAGTGCTCTGGGTTTGGGAAAGAGCTATAATTTCACGATGTCGGCGCTCTGGGTTTGGGAAAGAGCTATAACTCACGATGTCAGTGCTCTGGGTTTGGAGAAGAGCTATAATTCACGTTGTCAGCACTCTGGGTTTGGGAAGGAGCTATAATTCACGATGTCTGCGCCTGGGTTTGGGAAAGAGCTATAATTCTTGATGTTAGCGCTTTGGGTTTGGGAAGGAGCTATAATTCACGATGTCAGTGCTCTGGGTTTGGGAAGGAGCTATAATTGACGATGCCAGTGCTGGATTTGGGAAGGAGCTATAATTCACGATGTCAGCGCCTGGGATTGGCAAGAGCTATAATTCTTGATGTTAGCACTTTGGGTTTGGGAAAGAGCTATAATTCATTATGTCAGCGCCTGGGTTTGGGAAGGAGCTATAATTCACGATGTCAGCGCTCTGGGTTTGGGAAAGAGCTACAATTCACTATGCCCAGTGCTCTGGATTTGGGAAGGAGCTATAATTCATGATGCCAGCGGTCTGGGTTTGGGAACAAGCTATAATTCACGATATCAGTGCACTGGGTTGGGAAGGAACTATAATTCATGATGTCAGTGCTCTGGGTTTGGGAAAGAGCTATAATTTCCACGATGTCAGTGCTCTGAGTTTGGGAAAGAGCTATAATTCACGTTGTCAGCGCCTGGGTTTGGGAAGGAGCTATAATTCCACGATGTCAGCGCTCTGGGATTGGCAAAGAGCTATAATTCTTGATGTTAGCACTTTGGGTTTGGGAAGGAGCTATAATTCACAATGTCAGTGCTCTGGGTTTGGGAAGGAGCTATAATTCACGATGTCAGTGCTCTGGGTTTGGGAAGGAGCTATAATTCACGATGCCAGTGCTCTGGATTTGGGAAAGAGCTATAATTCACGATGTCAGCGCTCTGGGTTTGGGAAAGAGCTATCATTCACGTTGTCAGTGCTCTGGGTTTGGGAAAGAGCTATAATTCACGTTGTCAGCGCTCTGAGTTTGGGAAGGAGCTATAATTCGATGTCAGTGCTCTGGGTTTGGAAAAGAGCTGTAATTCACGATGCCAGTGCTCTGGGTTTGGGAAGGAGCTATAATTCACGATGTTAGTGCTCTGGGTTTGGGAGCGAGCTATAATTCACAATGCCAGTGCTCTGGGTTTGAGGAAAGAGATATAATTGTGATGCCAGTGCTCTGGGTTTGGGAAGGAGCTATAATTCACGATGCCAATGCTCAGGATTTGGGAAAGAGCTATAATTCACTATGTCAGTGCTCTGTGTTTGGGAAGGAGCTATAATTCACAATGTCAGTACTCTGGATTTGGGAAAGAGGTATAATTCACGATGCCAGTGTTCTGGGTTTGGGAGGAGTTATAATTCACGATGCCAATGCTCAGGATTTGGGAAAGAGCTATAATTCACGATGTCAGCACTCTGGGTTTGGGAAGAGCTACAATTCATGATGCCAGTGCCCTGGGTTTGGGAAGAAGCTATAATTCATGATGTCAGTGCTCTGGGTTTGGGAAGGAGCAATAATTCACGATGTCAGTGCTCTGGGTTTGGGAAAGAGCTATAATTCATGATGTCTGCGCTCTGGGTTTGGGAAGGAGCTATAATTCATGATGCCAGTGCTCTGGGTTTGGGAAGGAGCTATAATTCTTGATGCTAGTGCTCTGGGTTTGGGAACAAGGTATAATTCACAATGCCAGTGCTCTGGGTTTGGGAAAGAGGTATAATTGACGATGCCAGCGCTTGTGGGTTTGGGAACGAGCTATAATTCACGATGCCAATGCTGTGGGTTGGGAAGGAGCTATAATTCACAATGTCAGTGCTCTGGGTTTGGGAAGGAGCTATAATTCATGCTGTCAGTGCTCTGGGTTTGGGAAGGATCTATAATTCACGATGCCAGTGCTCTGGGTTTGGGAAGGAGCTATAATTCATGATGTCAATGCTCTGGGGTTGGGAAGGAGCTATAATTCATGAGGTCAGTGCTCTGGGTTTGGGAAGGAGCTATAATTCATGATGTCAATGCTCTGGGGTTGGGAAGGAGCTATAATTCATGATGTCTGTGCTCTGGGTTTGGGAAGGAGCTATAATTCATGATGCCAGCGCCTGGGTTTGGGTAGGAGCCTGGGCGATATGGAGCCAGCTGGGGGGAGGGATCAAGCACCCCAGTGTACGCGCCCCATGGGAAGGGAGGGCTGCTTGCCTTGTGTGCTGCTGCCACCACTAGTTGTACAGATGATGGAGCAGCTGTCAAGATCGGGAAGGGGGAACCAACATTGAGATACATTTAGGTTCTGTCCACACCACACCGCTACAGCCCGGTAATGGATGCAATCCGCTACGGCTGGGGAGTGGTGCAGTGTCCGCATTGCAGCGGTGTCCGTTATGGGACTGGTACTGCTTGTCCACACTAGGGTTCCGGCGACCGTTACAGCGGCACCTGTTCCCAGGATGCAGCTGCGCTGTGCTACGGGCCCTGCAGGGGACCGTTACCACATGTCCACACTTCACCCGGTAATGTTACTTTGGCATAACTGGTTTCATAACCATTGTTGAAACCACCTTGTATGTGGTTTCAACAACGGTTATGAAAACGCCTTCTGTAACGTTACAGGTGTAAACGCAAAGTGTTGCGGTAACGGTTTGGGCACTCTGTAACATTAGAGGCCTAGTGTGGACAGGGCCTTAGATCATGCATTAGCATGCTCCTTGGTTCCCACGGGCTGGGAATCGGGTTGCAGCCTGGGAGGAACATAAAGGGGTAAATCCTCTACCCGAGCTCTGTGACAGCCAGTATATCTGGTCCAGTGGCAGTACATCCACCACACCATGCAGAGGAGCCAAAAACAGCAGTTCCTATTCAACAAGCAAACAAGACTGCGTCCTGTATGTTCGCCTAAGAGAGAGAACAGTGAAGTCAAGCTGAGCTGTTTTGTCACTTGGACTCAAGTGAAACCACTCTTATACTGCAGGGAGTGACTTTGCAGGACATATTATTACATCATAAGTCAAGGAGTGCTGCTCGCTTTACAATTAAAATTATACTTTTTTTTTTTTTTTTTTTTTACCTTCCTATTTCCAGGGCAGCAATGCGTGAGACAGTATTTGCTGACGCACAGGGAGGAGAGCACTTTGGTGGGTCTGCAGTGCCCTCTCACTCTGTAATGAAGAAAGACTGGAGAATTTTTAAATATATTCCTCGGAAAAGAGAAGACTGTGGCGACATAATACAGATCTACAAAATGTGGCCATAGGAAATTATTCATTGTAACATTAGATACTAGGCTATGAGGGTGGCCATAGGTTTAGGGGGGCTAGTGCAAGAGGTAACACCAGGAAATGTAGTAGTTCTTAATTTGTGGAATGGCTTGCTGGAAGTAAGTGTAAATTCAAGTAGTGCAGGTTTCGAGCTTGGCTAGTTGAGTTCTGTTTATGCTGTTGAAATGGTATTTATCTATTGTTGTCATTTTATGATTTTGTTCCTTTTGCAGTGCCCGAGCCCTGGGGATAGGGCACTGTATAAACAGAAATCCTTGCCTTGCCTTGATGTCACCGGATTATTATGATTGTTAGGACAAAGCCGGTCAAACTAGATGCACCTTTTTCTGACTCTGTCTTGAAACAAATCTGTGTTTCTAAAATAAATAAAAGAACTTGCATTTTAGTTAGGAATAAGACGATATGATGGTTTCAGTATGCTATGCTCATGTCTTCAGATGCTGGAAAAGGCCCGAGATCTGAATTTCTTGCTGTTGGGCTGGGATGGGGGTCAAGGGTATGTCAACCCACTCTGAAAAGGTTGCACAAATTGCAGTGATAACTGGTTTTAAATGCATTCTGCAAATGTGGAAAGATCACGCAATGCCAAATTTCTTACATGGATCAACTATGTGGTTACAACCCATAGACTAGAGAAAATGCACTATGCCACAGTTCAAGAAATGACTGCGTGTGACAAAATGTGGCATTCCTTTTCCCAAGCTTTACAGCATCAAGGTTTGACTCGTGGATGTAATTGGAGTCCTTCATATTCAGATTTACTAATAAAATTGGCCGGATCTCTTAGTTTAGACTAGGTTATAAGGATCATTCCTCTCAGTGCTTCATTGTTCATTGTCCGGTGAGATGCACAATCCAGTTTGATGCGCTGCAGCAGCACTGGATGCCTGAATGCCCTCAGATTTATCTAAGTAGTAGTTTTAATCTGGATGTAGTAGTTTAATAAGCATGGTTGTACCTTTTTGTTTTCTTTTCCTCATGAACGTCTATGTAACCCAGTTGCCCATAAATGTTCATATTTCAATAAAAAGAAATCTGAATTTCTTCACTGGAGCTATTCTGCATAATTTGCTTTACATTTTGCATAATGTTGCATCATTCTATACATTCTGTTTTCCTGCATGCAGTCCCAGCATTACTTAGTAGTTGACTCATTGCATTATGCACGCTTCAATTTTATTTGTTTGGTCAATGACCATTAAAAATAGTTAAAATGACAGAAGAAGACAGTCCGATTAGACACAGATCATCACATATACAGTGAAAAGCGAGTTCACTCTACATAAAGACGATGAAACAATTTACAGCAGCTAGCTGTGACATATTCTGCTTATTGCACCAGGGTCAGAATTCTACACTTCTTTATTTTCATTAATAGCAGCAAAAGAATTTGCCAGCCTGTCAATTATATACTCATCCTCCGCTGCCATCGGCAATGTGACATCTTTACCATCCAGATTCAACTAATTAAAACTAGGACCCACCAGTAAGCCCTTAATTCACAGTACCAAGAGCACGCTAATGAAATATACTTATTGCGCTGTAAATTGCTTTGTGTACAAAAGATGCTATAGAGATCCATATTCTGCTCTTTAATATTAATGCTCTAACTATAAAATAAATTACTGTACCCTACTAAAAAGTTGAGATTGTCTGAATGTTGCACCCTGTCTGCAGAATTTGAATTTGTGTTTTGTGTAATCTACAGTTTTTCAGCCTTGCAAGACATACGACTATAAATGAGTTATCCAAGGGCATCTGACCCAGTGTTCTCCTGTTTCAGTGTGCCTGTGAGATCATAGATAATGTGATAGCAGAATTTGCTTCCATGCTTAACCTGCTCTGGTGATGGGTTCACCAAGATAAACCTATAGTCCTTAAAGGGAGACTGATGTGAAATTATAGAATGTAGCAATATTGTTACCAATGGAAATCTGCTTTGCAGAAGCAATTGACTGAACCTGTAACACTTTTAGTGTCAGAACTGTAACCCATTTAGTTGCCCTCCCTTTATAGCTGCAGGCATCCATCTTCTAAATCACAGGCACAGGAAATGACATCACATCAGGGGAAACCAAGGGAAATACAGTGTTGTCAGTAATTTACAATAATAGTTTTTGATCCCCTAGCTCTCAGTGATATTTATGTAAATTGTGCTGATGGCACTTTCAGGTATCAGCATCCCTGCCATCTTGCAAATGTGCAAAGCCACTGTGTCATGGAGCTACAAGTATATTGCCCTGTTGTAAAAAGAAGTTGTGTGCTGCCAGTGCCTAATATAAATTAGCAAACAAAAGTGCAATTGTGGTCCCATTGCTGTCCCTTTCATTTTATTATTGTGTTCCCCAATTTGAAATAGTTGCAGTTCAATACAATCCCTGCCAGTAAGATCAGAAATACATTTATTTTTGTGTTCTGTCTCATGATTGAATTTTAAAGGGAACACAAACAATGTTTATATTTTTTGAAATGTATTGATAAATTTGGGCATGTGAATTCTCTTTCACCCCATTATTTTGTTTTGATTTTTCTTATTATTTAGAGCCCAATATTAATGCAGCATATTTCCTGCCCAATATTCTTTTTAATTTCCTAGCAATTCCACAACCCAGTGGCATCAGTTTAGCTGAAGACTACAAAGAAGAAACATAGTGACATCAGTTGAGCTTCTGTCACTGGGTTCTGAACTGCCAAGTAATTAAAAAACTGAATACTTGTGCAAAAAGAATGCATTAATACAGGGCCTTAAATAAGGGAAAAATAATAGGACTATTTCAAAACAAAACACAAAGCTGGCCCAGTGGCGTGGAGGGCTGAGGCATCACTGCCTTGCTTCCTGCCACACCGTGACCTGTGTTTAGTGTGAGAGGGTCACTGGGGTTGGCTGGGATGGAGAGGCTTGAGCATCCAGAGGACAGCTCTCCATTCCCGGGGAGAGGGGACACTGACCGACTTTTGCCTGACTCCTAGTGGTGGCTGGGGGCCAGCATGCCAAGTCCCATAATGTGGGGCGGAGGTGTAGCAGCTGCCCGACACACAGCATGTGGACGCATGTGCTGGGCATCACTGGTGGCATTGCACGCCTCAGCCGCACAAGGAAAATGAGGAAAAGGGTTCCCGCCACAGCAAGCATGACAATTAGTCTCTCGCCCCCCAGCGCCGTCCCGAGAAGACATCTCCCAACTAGATCCGTGTTGGTGGGTCGAGTAGCTCCCACCCCTGCTACGAGGGTAAGTCGTGGGGTGACATGGGAGGGGTCTGATGCTTGGTGACGGCGAGGAGGACATCTGAGAGATGGCCATGGGACCCAGGGACAAAAAGTAATCTAAAACCCCCAAAAACATGAAACAATACCATAGAATGATAAAAAGACTTCGACATGCCCAAATGTACTAGTCATATTAAACAATGTAAACAACATTGTTTATGTTCCTTTAAGAATTCTGGTAGGTTGTCCAGATCTTGTTGGTAGGGGATTGTGGTATAAAATTGTGCACATTTAACATGACCAGGGCAGTGTTTTGAAGGTCCAGATTTTCTAGGTTCCAAATGTTAAGAATTTTCATCACTTAGGTATATGTCCTTTGCACTGACTTCTAGTTGTTACTGTGGAAATACACAGGTGTTGATAAAGCATCTAAAATGGATCCCATCTCTGTAACAGTGGTGCGCCAGGCGGATTCTGCAGACTTGGTGTATTTTTGGCAAGGTATAAAAGACAGGGATGACTTCATCTGTAGGGTTGTAATGCACTTGTTTATAGGTATCAGCACTTGATAACTGTCCTAGACATTCTTTTCTATAATCCAGATAGTCCTGTACCACTATGTCACCCCTTTATTTGCTGGTTTTACTATTACTGTATCATTATTTTCCAGCCTTCTTTATGCCTACTGATGAATCAAAGAGCAAATTGTTTACATCTTAAACAAGGCATTAAAAGACAAGGAAATAACTGAATGGTAAAGGAAGGCTCTTGTGAAACAACTCCCAGTCATGCCTGTCTTTATACCCTGCCAAAAATACACAAGTCTGCAGAACCCACTGCGCTCTATTGTGGCAGAGGTTAGATTTGTAGAGTGAATATATCTGATGACTAGCCACAAGTATGTAAGACCATGGGGTTTCAAAAATACAATTTATAATATGTAATGGAATTAGAAACAGTATATAGTATCCTTTTAAATTGTATTGAAAATATGGCATCTGTTTTGAGCTGCATTTGCTGATAATTGGATTAGTATAAGAATTAGAAATGTTTTCTTGGTAATTAGATTGAACCAATGTAAACAGATATATTTATATATGTTTCTTTTGAACATCAGTACTTCTTGTCCTGACAAAAATATGCTCTTGAAATGTTGATTAATGTCAGCAGTTTGACAGTCTTGGATGCAGTAAAAGCAGAAGCACAATGAAACTGGGCCATCGTTTTCCACTACCTTTTTCTTTATGAAAACAAATTCCAGGCATCTTCCAGTTTATTTGGTGGTAAAACGTTTCTAGTTCCACCAAAAGTAGAGTGTTTTATGAAAGTTTTAACAGAAACCAAGGAGGAGTACAAGATGGGGAACAGGTACTGATGGCCACCAATCCAGAGAGGGACCTGGGGTAATCATATCTGATGACCTAAAGGTAATCAAACAATATGACAAGGCTGTGGGGAGAGCCAGTGGGATGCTAGGATGCACGAGGAGACTGTTTTGTGCTGGCAACAGAGGGCAGTGTGGGCATGTGGGAAATAAGTCAGCTGGCTGCGGAAATAACTTGAGTCATTGCAAGTCGTGAGTTTCACTGCTAGTCGCTCAGGAGTTTGGGAGCTTTCTGTGTGTGCTAGTGTGTGGGTTTGCCAATGGGAGCAGAAGATGCATAAGCGGTGAGAGGATTCCAAAACTTCCCAGGTTATGTGGAGAGTGTAAATTTTAAATGACAACAGTGCTTTTGTGATTTGTGGTAGCGCAGTTTAAAAGCCGCCTGAAGATGAAAGTGATGAGTAAGTAAAAGTGATTGGCTGGAGTTCGCCAGTCACCACCTACAGTGTGGATAATTTGGCCATGAGGACCCAGAGTGAGGATAAATGCAATATTCTCCTCTAGGTCTGAACACACTATGAATATCACAAATAGTTAACCAGATTTATCTTCACAAACATTGCATGAATAGTTACATATATCTTTTACATAGGTGATGATAATTCAAACAAGGTGACGCAAAAAAAACAAAATTGGCACAATGGTAGCGCAAAACAAAATAAAACCCATAGCCAGCACTGTATGATAGTTATTTTATTTATTTATTTTATTTTAGTTTTTGTTGACCGGTAAGTGCACTAGACAAATCCTGCCTATTTTCAGGCACGCACCCGGTACAGATGAATGCCAACTGACCTTGAACCAGATTAAGCCGTTGATGTAATAATGGCATAGGATCTCAGCCAATTGAGAAAAGTGCTTCACTGTGTTGTAATTGTTTTTATCACCCAACAGGCCACACTGATTGGCATGCCTCTAGAATACCTCCCAGGTTTTGCTTTGAAGATTTTTTGGCCAGGTGTTGTCTGAACTTGTTTTCTGAGATCTTCCTTCTTTTATTGTTTTAACAGAATTACTGGACGCAAATCGTTCAGCAACAATGCACTCAACTACACAGCGCTGCTCCTGGAGGATGAAGCTGAATTTCTATGTTAGGCAAGAGGGCCATTTTCTCACTAAGCACAAACAACATTACTGATAGTTCTAGTAAAACGTGAGTAGAGCAAAATATGTTTTCCTTAGTTCTCCATCCACCACTTAGGTAGAAGTGGGGCCATATGGAAAACGAAGTCTGTATCTCAGCTTGACTACTTGGATAAACGCTCACTGTATACATTTTTTTAGATTCAGCCAAAGCAATTATTTTTCCTTAAAATAAGCATCCTAGCTCCCAGATTAGTGGATGCTCATTTGAAGAAGAAAATTGCTTTGTGAATTTTGTTTTAGCTCTACCCCGGACAAGCTTTTTCAGTGATGAATTTGACATATTGAGAGTGAGGTGTCTTGCCTGTAGACACTTTTGTTATTTACATCTTTGAATCCTGAGCAACAGTAGCAGGGTATATTGAAGGAAGCCTGTGTTTCACCTGCTGAGGCCTGTATAGCGTGGGACGTGTTTCCTGGAGTTTTTATTCTGTGTACCATCATTCTGCACTCACTGTAGGTTTTTTTTTTATGATTAACTTTTAACGGAGAAGCTTGAAATGTAAGATATAACATGGAACACTGCCTTATGGAAAGCTTAGGTTTGCAATGTGAATCTGACACATAGCCCAGGCCAGTAGCACTCTTGGCTCATTGCCAGTGACAATGCATTTGGCGCCTGGGAAAAATGAGGATTATCGCTGCATTAAAATAGATGATTTGATACCTTTTATTGATCAGAGATTATAGTAACCTAGTTTTCAAACCACATGGTCATTTTTCTGTAAAGAAGAACCGTGTAGGTTCGAAAGCTTAGGATTTTCTGTAAATCTCTGTCGGTGCAATAAAAGGTATCAACTCACCTGTTTTGTGCATCATCTTGTTGTACAAGGACCAGTATGGCAACAAACAAAAATTTTTTGACTACTTGCTGTATTATTACCACTGGGCAACTGCTGAGAGGCCTCCCAAGACAGTAATTGAATGTATAGAGATCTCCCTCCAACCTCCTGCCCTGACTACATTATCGTGGGAGTGGGGGATGCCATAGGACTACAGGTGGAGGCAACGAAAAGAACAAGTGCCTGAAGGACTTGTAGTGGAACCATGGTATATAGCAAAGAAAATAAATTGACAAAGTGTTGTAGTCACTATGCTATTAGCTAGTTTTAAAATTTTGTGTCTGTATGTCTTTATATATCTCTGTAGCTGTATAACTAAAATGTTTATTCTGAAAGGTAACTAGCATAGGCTATATTTATGATCACTGATACTTCAATTTAGAAATTAGTATATTAGTGATACAGAACTGAGATGGCGTCACCCATTGTGGTATAAGTTAGATTGGAAGTTAATTTATGACATCATGCACATACTTTACAACACATATAATAGTTCGAGAATTCTAATCTTTCTCTCGGAGACAGTGTAAGTCAAGGTTTCGCCTGACTTTCCTCTCTGATCTTACTAATGACTGCAGTGTCATGTCATGAACAAACTTTATTTCGCTTATAACCACAGGCTTCTTCTTTGTAAGAAGTAAGTTGTGACTTCTATCCAATATTGCTTTCTAACATGCATGCATAATACTTCCTAGTTTTCAGTATCTTTATTTACGAGAATACAATACAGAGGTCCTGAATAACAATCAGTGCGCTGGAGTGCTAACGTGTGATGCTATACCAGAGTCCTGAGGAACATACTGTGCGTTAGAGGGCTAACGATAACTTGCTATACAAAGGATCTGTGTGCATAATTGGTACAGTCTAATAGTACATTGGAATATAAACTTTCCAAGTTTATATTGTACTATGTCTTTCTGTCTGCTTACATCCTCACAAATGTGTCAGTGTTTTGGAATGATGTATAAAACATCACAACATGTGCAAGGAGTCAAGTAAACCTGAAGGACTGCAAAGAGGTTTCCTGCTTCAGAGCATCACTGAACCAACAAGAGCTGAAGCTGTTCTTGATCTGGTGCTCACAAATGGGGAGCATGTACAGGAAATAATGGTCAGGGAGCCACTGGGGAAGTGACCACTCACAGTGTGGTTCCAGTTGATATGGGCAGGAAAGCATACCGACTAAGACCAAAATCTTGGATTTCAGTAGGGTGAACTTCAAGAAAATGGGTGAAGTGCTAAAGAGCCATCTAGGCGGCATCAAAGCAGATATGGGGTGGACCAAAGATGATCCATCATTAAGGAAGGAATACTGGTTGCCACAGATGAGTGCGTTAAGCTCAGGGTAAGAATACAAGGGCCAAAGTGCCCAGCTGGCTTGGTTCTGGAATTGCCCAGACAGTAAGGGAAAAGAGGTTGACCTATAGAAAATTCAGGAAGACCTAAAGAGAGGTGGATATGGAAAATTACCTAAGGTTGGCTAGTGAGGCAAGTAAGGAAGTCCGGTGAACAAAGGCACAGAAGGAGCTGCAGATAGCTGAGGGAATTAAGAAGGGGAGAAGGCTTTCTTTCGCTATGTAAGTGAGGAAAGGGACAAGAAGGAAGGGATTGTTAGGTTTAAGAAAGGGGTGGAGTGGGTGCAGGATAATGGGGAAAAGCAAGGGGTGGAGTGGGTGCAGGATGATGGAGGGGAAAGCAGAGATACTAATGAATACTTGTTCCATCTTCACCAGGGAGAAGGATGGACCAGTGCCTTCAGGAGGGAAAAGAGGAGCTGGGAGAGAGGGTAGATGTAGTGATAGAGAAGGACAGAGTGAGGAGGGCTGCTGGCATTGAAGGTGGACAAATTACCAGGCCCGGACAGAGTACATCTAAGGGTACTAAAGGAACTGGCTGAGGAGCTGGCAGGCCACTGGCAGACCTATTTAACAGCACATGTAGTGCCCTCCACAAAAGCGGTCCTAAGGGTGACCCAGGGAATTACAGACCAGTCAGTCTGACCTCCATTGTGGGCAAGTTCATGGAGACCATACTAAAGGAAAGGTCAGTGGAATATCTAGAGGAGCATGGTCTCCAGGATGCGAGGCAGCATGGGCTCATTATGGGGGAGATCGTGTCAAATTAATCTGATTGATTTCTTGACTGTCACTGAGGCAGTAGACAGGGGCCAAGCGTAGACATCCTCTATCTTGATTTCATCAAGGCCTTTGACTCTGTGCCCCACAAAAGTTTGATCAGGTTGGTTGATCTTTGGGTTGGGAAAAGATGGCCAGATGGGTGGAAAACTGGCTGAGGGACAGAACCCAGAGGGTGGTTGTGGGGGTAGAGTTATGTGGTACCAGAGAGGTAACTAGTGGGGTGCTACAGGGCTCTGCGGGACAGTGGCTACAGCTGAAGGGATACAGGACCTACATGAAGACAAACAAAGTTATACTGCGACTTGTCAAAGGTCAAATTGGTGCTCACCACAGCGAGCAGTCAGCTCGTTAAACACTAGCATAAATCCAGATAGTGGTATCACTTGGCTCTCTACTGCAGGTCCAAATAAATCCAAGATAATTCCAAGTGTATTCAAAGTGAAATTTTATTTTGGCAGGGAGTACCAGCAACAACAAGGGCTCCCTCCTGACCACCCAGCACTTTGACTCCTCATGAGTCTTCTTCAAGGGTGTGAAGACAACTCACGAGTCGAAGCACTGGGTGGTCGGAAGAGCCCTAGTTGTTGCTGGTACTCCTGCCAAAATAAAATTTCACTTGATGCACTTGGAATTATTTCGTTTATTTGACCTGCAGTAGGAGACCCGAGTGACACCACTGTCTGGATTTGCACCTACAGGAAGGTCTGGAAAAGCTGGGGAGGTGGTTCAGGATCTGGCAGCTTGGCTTCAATGCCAAGAAATGCAAAGTTATGCATATTGGAGCCAAGAACCCAGGACAGAGTACTACCTGGGTGGAGTCTGAGTATCCGTATCAGAGGAGGAGAAGTACCTGGGAGTGATGATCACTAGTGACCTGAAGCACTCCATGCAGTGCAAGAAAGCAGCAGCAATGGCAGACAAGATGCTGGAATGCATATCTAAGGGGATCAGTAGTAGAGAGCAGTGGCTATACTGCCCTTGTACAGGTCACTGGTAAGCTCGCATCTAGAGTATGGAGTTTAATACTGGTGCCCAAACCTCAAAAAGGACATTAACCTGCTGGAGAAGGTTCAGGAAGAGCTACAAAGATGATAGTGGGTCAGCAGCGTAAGGCATACAAAGAGAGGCTGAGGGCACTGAACATGTACTCCTGGAACACGGGGGAGAGAGAGAGAGAGAAGGGGATGATTGGGACCTTCAAGTACTTGAAAGGATAAATAAGGTTGATAAAGAGAGTCTCTTTAAGCTGAGTGGCAACCATAACACTAGGGGCACATTCTGAGTTGGAGGGTGGGAGGTTTAGGAGGGAGGTCAGGAAGCACTTCTTCACAGAGAGGGTGGTGGACACTTGGAATGCACTGCCAAAAGAGATAATCTCATTGAAGACAGTGGGCAGCTTTAAGAGAGGCTGGGATAGGCATGGGGAAGGTAAGGATCATGGGTAGGGAGGGAGGGCTGGGACATTAGCTCGAGTTGTGGACCCTGCAATACAAGCAGACTTGTAGACCAAATGGCCTTCTTCTGCTGGCCTCTTCGTATGTTCATATAAAGTCTTATGAGTATGATCCTCAAGGGAATCAACAAAGTCCAGGAGGGTAGCATCTTTCAGAAAAGAGATGCAAGAACAAGGGGCACAATTTAAAGATAGAGGGGGATGACTCGGGGTAATGTGAGGAAATTCTTTTTCACGGAGAGAGTGGTGGACACATGGAACCGCCTCTTCCTGGGGAGGTTGGGGTCTAAAACAGTGGGGAATTCAAAAATGCATGGGACAGACAAAAGGCAATTATAGTGGGGGTTGCAGGAAGTAGGCTGTTGGTTAACTAGAATCTGCAGCTTATCGAATAGGTAGGGAAATGGGCAGACTGGGTGGGCCAATCAGTCCTTATCTGCGTCAAAGTCTATGTTTCCATCGTCTGTGGGATTTTATCAGGATTTGTCAGGATTTCACCCTTCTCCTTGTGTCCTGAGTTGGGAAGTTTTTGCTGATTCACTTACTAAACAATGTTCCTTTTCCTGGTACCGCATGGTTCTTGACTTGGTCTCATTCTTTTCTTTCTTTGAAGAAAGTTCAGTTCAAACAGTATTCATATGTTTATCAAAAGTGTTGAGTGGCTTCTTGCTAGTAATGTCACAAGTAGTAACCTCTGTAACAAACAGTCTTTCTGTCTAAAGTCTTCTAAGAAAAAGTTCTGAAATTAGAATGGTATCCGTAGCTTTGCCTCTGTGATGTGTTCGAGGTCAAGATTAGATTTGCTCATAGCAGAAATAAAAAGGTATACAATGATTCGCTCTTTGCACACAATTTTTTTATAGAAAACAAAGTTCCAGAGAGAATAAAGCGTGATCTTCCATTAGTCAGCAAGTCATTTTGTCACTTTATAGCTGGATAAGTCTCAGATCCAAGGACTTGCTGTTGTTCAGTTGGATGGTCTCTCATCCATGGTATTTGTTCCTTAAGTTCTAACCACATGGATTTCTGCTTTGAAAGGTAGAGGGGCCCATGGGTTAAAATTAGATGTCTTTTCTGACATAATCCACCTTGGGACTTTGGGGAACAATGCTTTGTGGTCTCAAAGTCCAGTAAGGTTCTGTAAGCATTTTAGAAAAATATGAGCTCATATGAAGGTCTCTTAAAGTTCACTGTAAATTATTCCATTTGTACAGGCTGTAAAACAGGTCAAGTACTGTTAGGCCCTTCTACATAGAACTAACATTTCACCACAGTGGTTGATAACTTAGGCCTCAGAGTTGAGCCTACAATGTCATGAAAGTTAATTTCAGATAATCAAATCCTGGTGTCATCCTCCTCTAGATGGACCCAGACATTAGGTGTTTGCATTTGTAGATCCAAGCATTTACCAGTTTGGTCTGAGGAGCCAGTTGCGATGTTTCCCCAACTATGAAAATCTAAAAGGCAAGTAAAAAATGAAGGATTAACTAAAAAGAAGCACCAGGAACATGTATAATGAAAGTTACATCAGTGTTGGCCCTGTCTTAAAGCAGCCATACATGTTGCAGTGAAAATGTTTAATCAATAACTTTTATACCATTTTAGAGCATCCTCTTCCTCATGGCTTGTATGGTACCCTTTTACTGCATTTTGAGTCTGTTCAAGCATTATTTTTAGACGCTAAAGTATAAAACTTACCAGTATCAGTGGCTTAGCAAAAGAATAGGAGACTTTTTTAATTAAAAGTAAAGCAAAACAGCAACAAAAGTCAAATAAACCTGGGAGTTCAGAAGAAAGAAAATAAACCAATCAACAGCAAAATTTTAAAAAGGAAAACAAAATGATACAAGTGTAATTTCAAACAAAGACTAATACTTGCTTGGCATCAGGGAGGGACCCAGGGCATACATTTCAGAGGTCTGCCACCACAGTAGGTGAATGTGAAAGCAAATCGCTTCATACATTGCTAAACATTCGTGAGTAATTCTTTTGATTTAGGCTGGGTAATGGTATTGCCTGTTGTTGTAAGCCATATTGGCACTGTATTTGCCAAATACACCTGGGGTTCCAAATGAGGTTCCACCTGGGGGATACCAGCCTATACTGGCAGGATGGTCTGCATCTGTCCAGGAAGGAACAAGTCTTCTGGGCAATTGGTTTAAATGCTTCATTGGCAAGCTTTAAACTAGTCAGGGGAGGCACTGATAAGCAACAGGAATTCCCAGCCTCCTCTTACAAAACAGTGTACTAAATGAGGGAAAGACCAAGGTACAAAGATCAGTAGGGAGCAGGACAGGGTGAATGGAGAAAGCAAAGGCAGGAGGACAGGAATAGTTACAAGAGGTAAAGCCATCAAAAATGGAGAGCAATGAGTACTAATGCTCGTAGTCTGGGTAACAAGCTTCCTGAATTAGTGGCCTTGATGGAGGAGGAACATCTGGATATCGTGGCAGTCACAGAAACATGGTTCGGACAAACCATGACTGGGACGTAAACATACCAGGATATACCATCTACAGGAGGGACAGGGAGTAAAGAGGAGGAGGAGTAGCTCTCACATAAGGGAAGGAATCAAAGCTACAGAACAAAAAGTTAAACAGGGAAGAGAGGAAGCACTGTGGGTCAATTTGGAGACAGGCAATGGCACCACAATCCGTACAGAGGTTGTATACAGACCCCCATCCAAGGGGAGGACATGGACAAGGAAATGATAGGAAGTATCCTTAGAATGGCAGAAAAGGGAAATATTGCTGATGGGGATCTGAATGTGCCAGATGTTAATTGAAGTACATTTGCAGCAGCCACTTCTAAGAGTGGGTCATTCTAGATGCCCTACAGTAAGGCATGCCTTAGACAACTAGTATTGGAACCCACTGAGAGGGAGCAATCCTAGACCTGGTACTCAAATGGGGATGGTGAGAGGATCACAGATTTAGAAGTGGGTAGCCATCTGAGAACTAGTGACCATCGAACAGTATGGTTCGCAATAAACACAGCAGTAGAGCGTCACAAAGGCAAAGGTACTGACTTCACGAGGCTGATTTTTACAAATGGGTAAGTGCCTAAGGAATGCACTAGCAAATGGGCAGGAAGGAGGGTGGAAGAACAATGGGGAATAATCAAAACTGCCATCACAGAGGCAACAAGCCTTTGTGTGAAGCAAATAAACAAAACAAAACAATGTAAGAAACCACTATGGTTCTCAAAGGAGGTGGCATGAAAGGTTAGGGGAGAAAAGAAAGCATTCAGGAAGTACAAGGAATCACAGAAGGAGCAGGACAGAGAATTGTATCAGTCAAAGCAAAATGAAGCTGGGAAGGCAGTCAGAACAGCAAAGGCCCAAACCAAGGAGAAGATAGCCAACACAGTTAAGAGGGGGATAACACTTTTATAGGTACATCAGGAGCGAAGGAAGACCAAGGGAGGGATAGTGAGGCTTAATAAAGGGAAGGGGGTGGGCAGAGGTGATTGTAAAAGGCAGAGATACTAAACAAATATTTTGCTCAGTATTCACAAATGAAGAGGGGAGGTACCTAAACCAAACAATAGAAACACTGGATACAGAAGTTGATACCAGCCCATTTACAAAAGAAAGGGTTCTGAAAGAACTCTTAAAACTGAAGGTGGACAAAGCAATGGGGCCTGATGGGATTCATCCCAGAATTCCAAAAGAACTAAGGGTAGAACTAGTGACACCACTGACTACCCTCTTTAACAAATCATGGGAGGATGGGTAGTACCTGAGGACTGGAGGAGGGCAGATGTGATTCCACTTCACAAAAGTGGAGCAGGGCAGAAGCAAGCAACTACAGACCTGTTAGTTTAACCTCAGTGATAGGGAAAATAATGGAATCACTTCTGAAGGAAATAATTGTCAAGTACCTAGAGGCCAGAGGGGCACAGGACCCAAGGCAGCATGGATTCACAGCAGGAAGGTCATGTCAGATGAATCTAATTGATTTCTTTGACTGGGTGACCAAAGTAGTAGATCAGAGAGGGGCTGTGGACATGGCCTGCCTAGACTATAGCAAGGCATTTGACACAGTTCCACACAAAAGATTAATACACAAGTTAGCCAGTCTGGGAGTGGGTCCCAAGATGGTAGCCTGGGCAAAGAATTGGCTGGAGAACAGAACACAGAGGGTAATAGTAAATGGAGTCCACTCTGAAGAAAGGTGGGTTACTAGTGGGGTACCGCAGGGTTCAGTATTAGGACTGGTCCTCTTCAATGTCTTTATAAGCAACATTGCAGAGGGATTAGAAGGAAAGTATGTCTCTTTGCAGATGACACAAAGATCTGTAACAGAGTTGATACACAAGGTGGGGTGGAAAGTATGAGAAGGGACTTGGCAAGGTTGGAGGAATGGTCAAATATATGGCAGCTTAGATTCAATGGAAAGAAGTGCAAGGTAATGCACCTGGGAAATAGAAACCAGGGAAGAGTACACAGTGAGGGGTGAGATACTAACAACAACAAAATGGAAAGGGACCTGGGGTAGTCATATCAGATGACCTAAAGGTGGGCAAGCAATGTGACAGGGGAAGTAAAGAGGGCTGGGGGATACTGGGATGCATAGGAGAGGCATCACCAGTAGAAAACAGGAAGTTGTTATCCCTCTGTACAGACAGCTGGTGAGGCCCCATCTGAGTACTGCGCAGTTCTGGAGACCCAATCTGCAAAGACATAAACAAGATGGAGGCAGTCCAGAAGAGGGCAACTAAAATGGTGTGGGGTCTGCACCGAAGACATATGAAGAGAGACTTAAGGAGCTTAATATGTATAGCCTCAAGGAAAGGAGGGGGGACATGATAGAAACTTTAAGCACCTCAGGGAATCAACAAAAGTCCAAGAGGGTAGCATCTTCAGAAAAAGAGGTGTGCAAGAACAAGGGGGCACAATTTGAAGATAGAGGGGTGGTCTTGAGGTAATGTAAGGAAGATTTTTTCACAGAGAGGGTTGTGGATGCATGGAATGGCCTTCCGAGGTGGTTGTGGAGTCAAAACAGTGGTGGAATTCGGCATGCATGGGACAGTCATAAGGCAATTCTAGGGGTGGGGTAGGAAGATGTAGGCTGTTGGTTAACTAGGATCTGCAGCTTATCCATTAGGTAGGAAATGGGCAGACTGGTGGGCCAAGAGTCCTTATCTGTCGTCAATTCTTTTTCTATGTTTCACCACTTGAAACATGCAGAAACTCCTTAACGCCCCTAAAGGAAATTTCCTCCACTCTCCGAAAAATCACCTCATATACTAAGGTATAACTATTCATTGTTGCAAACACAGGTTTCTTACAAATCATAGCAAGTTGTGACCTTAAAGTTCTAATATATTTATATACAAAATGAGATGCTCCAAGGATTCTAATTGCAGTGAACATGTGTCCTGCAAACAGTATCTGTCCTCTAGACACGTGTGTCTCTGATTGTTGCAGACATTCACACGATCATGACAGCTGATCCATACCATGCCACAGTTTATTAGGGAACCTGGGCTCATGTAACTGAGCTGTCAGCTAGTGGGTGGAAACCTAGGTGAGCAATCGAAAATCGGGTCTCGGAAAAGAAATTAAGCAAGACATTCTCTCATAATCATTCACTAGCTCTCCTCCTATTGCGCTACCTCTCCCCTTGGATTTTATCCTCCCCCGCCTTGCCTCACCTCTGCCAGTCCTGCACTTAGCATCTCCTCTCCTACTGCTGTCCCCAGCCTAATCTCATGACCAAAGGACCCTGTACTCTCCTCTGCCTTCTCTCACTTTTCAGTTTGCTACCTCGCTTTTTCCTGCTCCAACATGTGACTTCTGTTTTCTCGTTTTGCTGTTGCATAAATGACATACAATTTCATTTTCTAAAATGTTATTTTTTTGTGTATGCTATTTCTTTTCTGGGTTTTGTACTCTTTTGTAACCCTTTGTTTGTTCTGTTTACCCTGTCCCCGGTCACACCTGGAAATGATCTTCAGCTCTGTGTGCTTTACCCGTCACCAAATTTTAAATAAATAAATACAGAGCCGTTTTTTTCCCCCAATTCTGTTTGTAGCCCCTCAGCCTGGAACTCTCTCAGGCCTCCTACACTCACCAGCTTGCTCTACGATCCGCTGTGTTCCCTGACCATCTTCAAGTTCGTTGACGGTTCCCGAGTCGGGCAGGACAACCCGGAGAGACTGCGGGAGGCAGTGGTGGGGAACCAGCATTGGGAGGCAGTGGACTGGCAGGGGCCGCCGCGTATCCAGGGCTTGAGGGGTATTTCTTGTAGTGGAAGCCCGAGACCCCTCCCCGCGTGGTGCATGGCAACTCTGCCTGTGTCAGCTATACACCTCACGTGCAATCCGGCAGCTCATGGTGCCCTCTGGTCTCCACCGGGGTCACCAGAGTGCCGGATAACCCATGCCCTCCCACCCGGAGGAGAGCAGATCAAGGGCGACGATCCATCTCCCCTTCCCGGTCGACTCCTGAGCTCTCTCCCGAACTGGTCGCCGGTGTGATGCGCAGGTGGCATCCAGTGCCTCAACCTCAGCACCACCGGCCGGTTACAGAGCCTTCTTAATCAAGTCCTTTATCACTGTTGTAGAAACACCCACTGCAAAACGATCTAAAGCATACCCTGGGATATTCTCCAGGACACACCTTAAAGCTTTTAGAGGACCAGCGGACCATCTTTCAAAAAATATAACCTTTTCAAGCAGAAAACGGAATCCAGGGCTGATGTGTCTGTATGGGGTGTAAATTACTGCAGTAAAAAAATAGAAAGAAAAATTACCGTGGGTTAATCGATAAAACCTCATTCTTTTAAAGAGTATGTGTTTTTTTTTTGACCGGTTAAGTCTGCTTCTCCAAAGTAGTCTAGTCTGGAAAAAAGAAACACTATAGATGCAGGCTTCAGACTTTGGGGGGATGGTCGGAGTAGACTACACTAAGAATAAAAAAAAAATTGGAAGTATAAAAGTCTTACACATAAATACATGCTTTTGTTTAACATTGGCATTGATTTCCAACATTTCCAGTTTACTCTCGCCATCTCTAGCTTTTCTATCTGATTAGGAGAGGCAAAATCTACATTGCCAAATTTAATACCTAGTATATTAAGGGCATTCCTCCACGGTCACCTAATCAGTCATTTCAGTCCAGGGTACCCTTGGGCCTGTAGCCACACCTAACATTTCCTCATGTTAACCCTGGACCCAACACCTTTCAAAATCCTGCATGCTTTGTGCTGAAAGAGTGCCAGAGGCTGCATTAGGGGTCAGTAAACAGACATCATCTGCATAAGCTACCAGAGGCTGGGGAAAAGACCAATAGATGAGTTTATAGTCTGAATATCTGTGTGTTGTTAAATTTTTCTTAACACAGGGTCCAACCTGAAAATGTATAAAAAGGACTGAAGGGGCATCCTGCCATACTCTCTTCAGAGCACAGCAGGAACTGTCCATCTTCCCGTTGACTAGCGAAGTTGAAGTTGCAACACTCTATAGATACTGATCCAGCCTTCAGAAACAGGAGGGACACCATATTTCTTCAGAATAGAAAATTAATAATAGTGTGACATGCAGTCAAAAGTCTTCTGATCCAAAGCTAGGAGAGGGCCTCATTCCTTCAGTATTGCAGAAGTAAACCAATTTCTAAGAACACAAAAACTATCAGAAATGTGATGACCTGGTACCAAGCAGGGTTGAGCAGGAGTAATAAGATGTTGTGTTACCTTAGCCATTCTCTCTCTCTCTCTCTCTCTCAGGAATTTGGTTAGAGTTTTCCAATCTGTGTTTATGAGGCTGATTGGTCACCAATTCCTAAGTTCCTCTTTGCCCCTTGTTTGTATGGAAAAATAAGTATCTCCTAAGCCAGAGACCTCTACATTCTTGCTCAGAAGGTTGTTTAAAGCCACTACCAACTCTGGGAGCAAGAATGGAAAAACTTTTCATGACCGGCTCCGAGACACCCCAGTATTCAGGGATTTTATAGCATCCTGCTCTTACGCTGCATAGGTTTCTGTGGTCAGACTTTATTGGTCCACATGGGAGAGGACCAGAAGATCCATGTCCTCTAGAAAATCACCAAAGGAATCTTCCATTACTGCCAGGGACCCAAAGAAATCTATAACATGATTTTCCACTATTTCTTTAATGGAGTTCTGGTCTACCTGTAGGTAGCCAGTATCATCATTCAAACAAGTAGAAAGCCTGTTCCGCACCTGATCCTCACAGCTGTCAAGTGTTGAGCTTTCCTTGGCTGCCAAATTTCTTTTCCATTAATGGGAACTTGCACTATTTTACTGGGTGGCTTTTATTTTCTTTTATAGTACTAGTAGTAAGTTTATTTATTTAGTGCCTAGTCCCAGTGTCTCTGGTGCTGTACATCATAAAATAAAACACATAACCAGAAAAGCAATGTAACACATAATCATAAATACAAACAGCAGAAAACATATAGTACTAATTTAGCAGTAAGGATAACTTAAAACTAAGACACGGGGTTATATCAGATCGAAAGCTTGACTAAATGGGGTAGGTCTTTAGGCTCCTCTTAGAGGCCGTACCAAAGGAGGCTTCCTTATAAATCTGGGAAGCAGGGTTCCACAGGGCTATACCAGCCACCTCAAAAGTGTGCTCACCTGATATCTTGAACCTGGCCTTGGAACTGCTAGGAGACTTTCCTCAGAGGAGCGGAGGGGCAGGCTGGCAGTAAAGAGGCAAGAGGTCAGTCAGGCAACCTGGGCCCAGTCCATGTAGGGCTTTATAGGTCAGGAAACCGACCTTGAAGGAAATTTGCCTCTTCAGTGGCAGCCAGTGTGGTCACGCAGGACTGGAGTCACATGACATGACCTCAAAAGGCCCCTCAGTAACATGGCTGCTGTACTCTGTACTAGCTGTAGGCATCCTGGACCCCTCCACTAACCCCAGATACAGAACATTATAGTAGTCGAGTCTGGAAGTCACATAGGCATGTGCCAGTAATTTGTGGGTAATAGTCTATTCTGCACTCTTTCACAAAATATATTTGTTTGTAAATGGGCTCTTAAAGACAGATCTCTTAAAGAGCACCTTTCACACTGTTTAACAAAATCCCTCCCAAAAGACACCAAGGACCCTTACCTGTCTCAGAATCCAAGGAGGTTAAAATTTTTTTAATGTATGGTGCTAGGAGGAAGGGATCGATTTTACATTGTGGAGCAGAGCCACAGATCCTTCCACTTCCTGATTTGCTCTGTCCCCACACTGTCACGCTTTATGATGTAAGAATACAGACATCCCAGGGCCACACTTCATAGAATGCACAGAGCCATTTTTTACTAACTTCTTTGAATACTTCATAGTGCTAATTCCAACAGATCAGGCTACCGCTCAACTAATATGGGTCATGTTACTTGGACCGTACAAGGATTTGTTGGAATCGGGCAGTTTAAAGTATTTAAACAAGTAGTTAAAAATGGCTCTATAAATGCCTATGGAGCAGTGCCGCCTTCTGTATTCGTACTTCATGAAACGTGAGAGCGCGGGGTGGAGCTGCAAATCAGGAAGTGGATGGAATCGGTGACTCAGCTTCACTGAGACAAAATATGATCCCTTCCCTTGAAAACCCTACATTAAAAATGTGCAGAAAAAGATGATTTGATACCTTTTATCATATCAGCATAGATGTTACAAAAGAAAATATGAATAAAAAATGTGTTCAACAACATTCTTGGACTCTGGGGCAAGTAAGCATCCTTGGTGACTTTTACCATTATACCAGGAAAGGCTCTCCTAAATATTTTGCATTTTTAGCGCACCAGGTGGTGCTGAGGGTGAGGCACTGGACTCCACCTCGCGCCATGCCGGTAACCTGGGTTCTGGAGCAAGCCCGGTCATTGGGGTTAGGAGGACAGGATTGAGCATCCAGAGGACTGCCTCCTGTCCTGGGAGGGACCTGATCCCATGCTCTGGTGGCTCCTGGCAATGGCTATGGGGCACAGCAGCACGCAATCTAGCAACGAGGGATTGGCTGCAGCAGCGATCCTGTAGGCATGCATGGGAGCATGTGTGCTGCGCTGGACACATTGCATGTCTGCGCCTAAGGGAGGATTTAAAAACTTGAAAACCCTGTATCTTGGAGGAGGCGACAGCGGCCCGAGTGGCTTCAGCCCACATCCCCAACACAGGACTTTCCTGGCTGGTTCCTCTGCCTCATCCTGCTCCTGGCATGGCTGTTCAGATTTCAGACAAGGACATACCCGTAAGTGGTTGGGTGGCCCCACTCCTGGAGGTATAGATCTTGGGGAGGGGCTGGCTGTGGTCAGCGAGCGAGGATGGGTATCCAGCTAGGGGGTTTCAGGTGGGAGTTAGGAGCTATAGGAGAGTGGGTTCACCTGAGAGATGCCCCAAGAAGCAAGGTGATAAAATAAAATTGCAAATATATATTTTGCATTTTATGTATGCCCAGACTGAACTTTTAAAAAACTTTGCCTCCGATTTTCTGTTCTCGCACCAAATAACTGGATCCCCTACATCTCAAAGACTGACTATCTGGCTAAAATAAGGGCATTAGTTTAGGGTTTTATTATAATGTAACATTCAAACACCAAATTTCTGATTTTGCTTGAGTTTACTATTACCCCAGTAGTTGCTGAAATCATGTTATGGTCTAAGGTAAGGTCTCTAATGGAAGAGAAACGGTCTTAGTCAAAGTGAGCCAGGAGAAGAAAAACAAAAATCAATCTGGGTAGAAAGGGCACCCTTACAGAAAGTATGGTCTGGATGGTGAGCATGAGCAGAAAAACATTTATTACACTCGGCTGATTTAACTGTAGTTTTTCAGAAAAAGCATATCATTAGATATTTTTCCTGTGTTCTCAGCTCTATCCAATAAGGTCAAACCACAATTAAAATCTCCCCCACTCCAGAAGAATATCCCTTGTGGTTAAACAAGAAGGGTTACACTAATTTAAAGACCTCAGTTCTTGCAGCTTTGGTCTAAGGGGCGTAAATATTAATGAGTCTTTAGTCATAGTTTTGAATATGAATGTCCAAAATAAGTATCTTCCCCAAGATTAGATCAATCAATCTGAGTACTGTAACTTCTGGCAAGATTAGTCCTTGATTCTGACATCATTTTTCCCTACCTCAGGAAATACCTCGCGTTACATTCGATGGATATTACAGGTAATCTGATTGTCTGTATGGATAGATCCAAGTACCATAAGCTGGCATCTCAGGTGTTCTATGATCCTAAAGGCAAAGGAGACCTGTCTCCAAACAGTACCTGCCCAACTGGCTTACTAGCTGCAATCAGCATTGCTACTTGCTCGTGGAAAGCAGCTAAAATCTTCAGTCAGAGCCCATACCACACGGACTTTTGTTAAATCTGTAGTTTCACTAATTGAATTTCCTATTCATATGTCTGCTGCACTATTAATATAAAGTAGTGTTCAATTTTCACTGAACACTACATCTTGAATCAATCCTGTAAACATATGCTCCTGTATTAGAGGTACTACAGTGTTTTACTGGATTCGTGAGTCCTATTCTCTTACTGACCATATCTGGGGATCTTTCTGCTTCACGCTTGATCACAGAGTGATGCTACGTGGTGGAGACTGACTCTTAGAAGATTGGAAATGATTTAATATCCACTGATAGGTTAAGTATCTCCTTAATATCACCCTTGCCTCACACAATGTATGTACACTATTATGATGTATTGACGCATGCCTGTCCCTGGCATTTGTATGGCACTTTATGATGTCACTCCTGCTCCACTTCTCCCAGGTCACACCAGAGACGAGCAGATTGATTGTTCAGCATGCCTTTCTGGTGAAACTTTTCAGTAAATAAATGTACCATCCCCAGACTCACTGGAATTTACTGCATGTGTACAGTCTGTTTGCTCCTTTGTTCATCACAGTATATGGGTTATGTAGGCTCTTATAGGGATAATTGGGTTATTTTGCATTTCTGTCCTGTCATTCTTGGCATTTTAAAAATATCTACATTTTAAACAAATGTTAGTTTATTTTCAGAATTTTTCTTTTCTCCACCTTGGTAAAGGTAGTGAGTTAGTTGGACTGTCATGCATGTTGCCATGTGTCAGTATAGTTCACTGACATCACCCATCCCAACAGTTCTGGTTCCTCGATCCTAATTCTTCTGTCTGTAAGACCAAAGAATGTTGCTCTGTGGAGGAGCTGTGTTAAAGGGAAGGTCCCCCAGTCCTTTTTTCTGTGTACCTGTGTAATTTGCTGGCATGAACAAGAACTGTTCTATTGCACCCTCTAATTTAAGCAGGATGTAATATGCAAAAGTCTAGTGTGAAAACCTGCTTTACTCCATTGCAAGTTCATGACCTGACTCGCATAAGGTGTCGTGGGATGTTATGAGTCTTTAGAGCTAAAACTTGCAGTTGTTCTATTGTTTCAGTCAGTGCTGTTGTTTCTAATGTAGTTTGTATCAGGCAGCTGTCCTCTGCAGCCCAAGTAACTTTCCTTCTCAGAGTGGTTCTGGAGTTTAGCCCCAAGATCACATCTGTTTTTTTCTTTAACCAGTAACTCTCATTATCTTTCTTCCCACAAACTGCAAAGCACTCCAGAAACTCATCTTTTGTATGTTGGACATCAGGTGGGGTGATTAAATACCATGGAGGAGGAGGGCAGGCCTGCACAGAAAATGTCTCCAGTTTATCCTGTACAATTGCAAACAGGATAAAAGCTTCCAAGTTCTCTTTCTAAGTGGATCCTGGAGTGTATCACAGACATCTGCAAAGCGGAGGGTGATGTACCTCCCATAGAAGTGAAGGCCTCTCTGGCTTGTTTGTCTTGCACAACTGCAGAAAAAGGATAAAAGCTTCAAGTGCTCCATCTCTAAGTGGATCCGGGTGTATTACAGACGCCTGCATTGCAGAGATGGTAAACTACTTCCCTAGGAGTGAAGGCTAACTAGAGCGATAGTGGCCTCCTGGACTGAATGGAAAGGTTATTTCATGCATGGACATTAGCAAAGCCACCACTTTGATGTCCTTATGTACTGTGCCTTCACTACGCATTACTGGCCAGACATGGCATTTTCTCTGTGTCTCTGGGCTGTATATTACTGCAGGGTGTTGTCTCGTAGTCTGGCCACGCTGTCAGCAGTGCTGGGTTCGCTAGCATGCCTGTTTTCCTTCTGATTTCTCCGTTGTTATTTGGGACCACAACTGCTATTTACATCCCACTTACTAGGAGTGATAAATACACCCTATGTGCTAGAGAAAGGAACATTTCTACAGTACTTTAAGGCAATTTATTTTCTCCCAGCTCTATATTTTTGCTCTGCCCTCCTGTTCCTTTCTTCTCTGCCCTTGTGTAACCTGGTTTGTAAGTGGATGTATATAGTTTGAGAAGTGTTTGTAGTTTTTAGTTAAAATGATAGTTCATAAGTGTTACGATAGCAATTTTGTTAGGAGGCATTTACACTGGGGAACTACAGTGTCCGGCTGAAGGATGCCAAGAGACTGGTTATCTGCCTACCAGCAGAGGGTGAAGGTACCCACTCTTAGGAGTGACAGATGCACAGCTGGCATAAAAGAAATTACCCAAATGTTTAAACAAAAAAGTTATTTTGGCTGGTCATGTCAATGCTATGTACACTTTTACCTACCTTTTTATTTTACTTTTTTTCAAACTTGCATTGTTTTTACTTAGGAAAGGGGAAATTGTTTAACCAGGAAAGGCACACTAAGTCGGAGCTTGTTTCCAGGTGCGACCTGGAAGCACAAGGAAGTTAAGTGACTTGCTCAGGGTCACACACTATGCAAGTGGAAGCTGTGGGATTCAAACCCAGGTCTGGTCTGCTGGATGTCACCAGATTTGCAGCTCAAAGTCTTAGACCACTGCGCTGTACTGCCTCTTGCCATACTTGCCAGAGTGGAGCCCCAGGCCCCATTTCAGCTCAGTCCATGAACGATAGATAAATCTTATTTTATTTATTTATTAGAACATCAGTTTATCAACCTTTGAGCCAGAGGCTCATTTACAAAGGTACCCCGTCACAGTGAGGACAAAACAGTGCAAGAAATAAACATCAAGGCAGACAAAAATCTGAGTACATTTAGAAATCAGCTAAAAATACAGGCATTTGTCAAACACAGTATACAACAGGCTAACGTCGCTTACAATGTAGACAATATACAGTAGTTACAAGGAGATTGATTCAGTGGGCAGATAAAGGTGAGGCTGGGTGGGAGACATCAGAAGAGGAGTGTGGGGACGATAGTAGCAAGTAAAGTGTAGAGCTGGACAGAAGGTCAGCGGCTGCAGCAGCCTTGTCTGGGAGGATAGGAGGAGGCTTAGAGGCAGGTACAGCTGCGTGTTGAGAGCAGGTGATTTCTAAGGCTAGTTTTAAAATAAGATAACGAGGCAGCATCAGTGACTCTAGGCGGGAGGGCGTTATACCAACAGGGGCCTCTGTAGGGTAAGCCTTTGACCTTATGAGGTTCTCTCCTCGGTATAACCACTTATAACATTATAACTGCATTATAACTTATAGATTTGGGATGCAGATAATACCATATTTAGTAGGTTTAACAGCCTGCCATTGCTCTCTGTGAGAGTCATGCATATGTAAGATCTAGTCATACAGTGGGACTCCACCAACTCTGGGTGAGTTATTGCTGGTGGAAGAGTTTGAGAAGTCTCTGAGCGAACTAACCTTTTAAAGGACTGAAACCTTTTCCCTCCATTTCAGATACGTTGGGAAGCACCTCTTCAGAAACGTGAGGACTGCCAAAAAAGGCAAAATAATAAGGTAAGTTTTTTTTGTTTGTTTTAATTTTCCCAGGGCCATTGTGATTAACTTTTTTTTTCACTCACTTGGACCTCAGGAGCTACCCTGCCTCAGCCTGGGCCCTACCTCTGTTGCAGGCCTAGTCGGGGCTATCGAGTCCAAAGGTTTATAGTCATGCCTCCCTTGGCTCTGTCAACCGTGTGGCACTGATTGCCTGTGTTTCCAGCAGAGACCTGTCTTGCCCTCCATATTGTGCAGGTTATGTGCTTCCAGCATTAGTCTTGTACCTGACTTGGTTACTTGGCACGGAGCACTGCAGCACAAAATTGCCAGCACTTGCTCCATCAGAGACTGAGCACACTACCTCCCAGATAAACTTCTCCCAGCGGTCTCTGAACATGTAGCTCCCAGACTGCATTGCATGAGCCGCTGCAGTGTTCTTGGGTCCACACTGAAACTTAAATCATGAATTTGTAAATGGCCTGATGACCCCTAAAAAGGTTGACTAGGTTTTACAGCTGTGTGGCTGCCATTCCAACCTCGTGGTCCTGATATTCGTGGTCACCACAACTGCACCTTTCTTCCATGCAGGAGCTGAGTGATTGCTGTCACTGCCAATGCCAATGCAGCTACATGACTGACAGGCAAGGGGTGTGTGGATGCCAGATGGCCTGTGCTGTACCTCACTGTAGCCATGTGCCCTTTGTTAATTGGGGCAGGAAGGTTCCAATTATTTATTTTTCACTTTATTTATAGGGCACCAAAAACAGCTGCACCACGTAGAGTGAACCTTCAGGGACGGATTTACAAGAATAAGCCTCCAGAAATCCCTAGCTCAAAGCCAGCTTAGTGGCGGGGAGCTGAGATGCTGAGCGCCTCACATCCTGCCATGCTGATGACCTGGGTTTGGGAATGAATGCAACTCTCAGGGGCTGGCCGGGAGGGAGGATTGCATGCTGATGACAGCTGTCCTTCCCTCGGGGGGTGCAGCCCCACTGGGTGGCTGCCATCTGGAAGTTCTGGGTAGCAGTGCAGAAGGAGATCGGGAAGGAGCCCTACCCCACTGAGGCAGAGACTCCCATAGTGCATCACTGCAAAGCAATGGGTCCAGGGCCAAACTGGAAGATGGCCCTCGACCGTGGCATGATGAAGGTCAGGTCCCCTGCAGGCCCCACACTGCTGACTGGGCTCTCAGGTCCTGTGGCAGAGGATGACTGGAAAATAGTAACTCCCTGGGAAGCTGGGAGGGGACTGGTCTAAAGGGGCAGCTCCAAGACAAGAGCCAACAAATACTAATGGTGGGTGGGAGAAATCTCCAGCTCAAACACACACCAGATCGTAGTAAATGACCTGGCTAGGGATTATATTTTCAATGTTTTATTGCATTTAGCAAAAATTAAAAGGTAACTCAGAAGTTGCTGCAGTAGTGGCAAGGAGAAGCACTAATGTTTTGCGAGGTTGCACTTTTCAAGGCTGAATGTCCTGTATAGTGCAGTCAGTTAGTGTGACATTGCAATTCTTAAAGTGGCAAGTGCAAATTACATTTTACAGTTCTACTATACGAATACTACATACTAAATACTAAGCATAATATACACCATCCAGCATCCCAACTGCATTGTTCAATAGTGTAGCGATTGATTGCACTATATGAGACATCACTAGGGGCACTGTTTAACCTTGAAAGTGTGCACACCTCCGCGAGCTTGTCGCCACATGTCCTTGCCACTACTGCACTGACCTTTGAATTGCCTTTTAATTTTTTTGCTAAATGCAATAAAAGTTAGAAAATTTATTTATGCATGCAGTTTTTGTTTGTTTTTAACCAGGTAGCTGCACTAGAGAATACAATGCGATTTTAAGGCATGACCCAGGAGAGTACAAAAGGAGCCACAACAGTTATACATAATGCAGAATTCCAAGCAAGGGTTTCAAGAAGCATGTGACAAAGACACAAAGATAAGATAGCAAACACTGTTGGTAAGCCCTAGTGACATTTTTACATCAAAGGTAAGGCATAAGCAACAGATACCAAAACATTAGGTAGGTGAACATAAAGGAAGACAAGTATAGTTGATAAGGATTTATTTCAATACTACATAAATTGGTACACTTTAGTAGGCATAGTAACAAAGCACCGAGTGCAGGCATTTTATCAGTGGAACTTAAAGGGACACTGTCGGCTTCCGGCCGCTAATTTTATAGTGTCAGCACTCAATACACCTAGAAGCACTTTCAGTATGCAAAGCAGTGGTGGCATTACATTTTAAAATTACATTGAGAATATGCATTATTCTTTCTAATCTGTAACCAGAGCAGTCTGATTAAAATCCGGCTGCGCCCATGAGCAGGATGGTGCCGGGCCGCCGAGTATACTTGTTCATGAATGAGTTTGTCATTTAGTGTCCTGTATCAGTAAAATATTGCAGTGCCTGCCTTGTATAACACTGATCAACTGGGAGTAATTCTCCTGAAAAGCGAGCACCTGAGCATTTAATTTGGTTTCTGAAAGCTGAAGACAGGATTCCAGGCATGCGGCGTTAGTGTCAGCTCTAATGCGCATGCCTGGAATCCGCTTCAGCTTTCATAAATAAAATTAAATGTGTTTGGGTACTCATTTTCAGGGCCGGTCTTAAGCATTCTGGGCCCCTGTAGCCTCTTGCCGGGCCCTACCACTCCATTCCCTGTGCCCTCACCCCAATTAAACATTTACACCTAACTAACCCTCCTGTCCTGTATTAATAAAGCAGCAGCAGGTCTACTAGTTTAACCAGCATCTTTTAATTAGTGTCACTGACTGTGTTGAATTATTTGACTTCACCATTGGAAATGAATCTGACTGAACATGGGCGAGAACTTAAGTTAATAAGGTACTACTACGTACTCATTTCTGTAAGGACAGGGACATCATCACTGGACACTCACACCTCCGATACTCTGATTTGAAACAAGCTAAACAGCTAACTTTTCTGGAGGTGTGAGTGATAGATGCTAGAGAAGATTATCATAGGACACTAGTAAGGTTGCCACCTGTCAGTTTTTTATCTGGTGATCATGTTTTCAGGGTCCCTATCATGAAATCTGGTTTTGCTCTGTGCTGGTCAGGTTTTGAGCCATTTGAGTGCTCACATACTTTGAAACAGATTACGTCATATCATTCATGTTTCAGGTACACGTCCACGTTACAAACAAGTTCTCTTGTCAATACAGCCCTTTGTTTTGTGAAAGCAGTCAACCTGGGAGGGGTAAAGTATGGTCCTTAACACCATTAGCACTTACTTAATCTAATCTTTTCCACTGCAGCAAAGTTGCCCCACCTTTTGTAACAGTAACAGAACCAGTTGTCTTCCACTTTCATTTGCTGGTAAACATTTTCATCTCTAACAAAATGTAGGCATTTTAAATGTTTTAAATTATTTTTCCCTCAAGAAAAAACATGGGCCCCCAAGGTGCAGGCACAGTTTGCACCTAGCTAAGGCCGACCTGCTCGTTTTCTAGGCAAATTACTTCCTCTTGATCAGTGTTATACAAGGTAGGCACTGCAATATTTTACTGATGCAGGACACTAAATGACAAACTGGGTTCATGAATGAGTGTGCCTGCGACTTGGTACCATTCCTCTTCGTGGGCACACACTGCGGCAGTTTTAATCAAACCGTTCCTAATACAGATTAGGAAGAAGAATGCACATTCTGGATGTAATTTGAAAATGTAATGCCACCACTTCTTTGCACATTGACAGTGCTTCCTCTAGGTGTGATGAGTGCTGACACCATAAAAGTAGCGTCGGTAGCTGACAGTGTCCTTTAAGTCTTCATATAACTCCTTTTAAAGTGCAGTTAAGATTTGGAATGTCTAAGGCCCTGTCCACTACCCCTCTGTAGCGTTACAGAGTGCCCAAACCGTTACGCAACAGTTTGCATTTACACCTGTAACGTTACAGAAGGTGATTTTCGTGACCGTTGTTGAAACCACATATTAGGTGGTTTCAGCAGCAACTATATAACCAGTTACAGCATTAACGTTACCGGGCATAGTGGGCGCATGGCACTGGTCCCCTAAGTGGCCAGGCTGCTCATTGTGGGATCGGGTGCCACGGTAGATCGCCTGGCTCCGAAGTGTGGACCGGCGGTGCGTTCCGTAACGGACACTGCTGCAGTGTGGACAACTGCACCGCTCCCAGTTGTAACGGTTTCTATCCGTTCACGGGGTTTGAGCGGTTCATAGTGTGGCAGGGCCTAAAGGTCACTGGAAGGGAGTTCAGAATTCAGGAGCAAAAAGGAAAAGCTTGTTCCCCTATTCACTAAGCATTTTAGAACAGACAAGAGATCGGTCACAAGACCAGAGGTGGTAGGCTTGATCAGCATTCTTTTTTTTTGTAGACTTTCTTTTACTCCTACACTGGTCCCTTAGGTCTCTCTCAGCTCTGCCCTGAACTTAACCCACTGTCCTGCTCTGTCTGATACCCCCATTGTCCTACCTTCAACCCAGACTATCCTCCAATTCCTCCCTTGGGTGACCGACTACCCAGCTCGCCCCGGTAAGGACCGCCAGCTCCTCCGGTGCTCTGTCTAAGTGCCAGGTGGCCACCAGGGGAATGAAGAATCGATCGGAAATCAGGCGGGTGGGCCCAACAATGAGCGTGGATGGATCAGGAGGGCAGGCCTTCACCTACCCAGGTGCCAGGATTTTCTCATTTTCTTGGTTCCGGGGGCTTAGATGTGCAATGACATCCAGTGCATGATGGACGCACTCCTGCACCCACCCACAGGACATCTCGCAGCCCCCCATCCCCAATGCTGTGGTCTCCACAATGTCTGACCCCATCCAGCATGAGAGGTCGCCCAAGCTGCGAGGAAGACTGCACCCCCCACCCCAGGAGAGGAGAGCAGTCCTACAGACTCTCAATCCTCTCCTGCCAACCCCAATGGCCCAAGGTCATTCTGAAACCAGGTCACCAGCATGTCACAAAGTGGCGCCCAGCTCTCAACCTCAGCGCCACCAGGCCGGCTTTGATTGGGATTCTAATACAACAAAAACATAGCTAGTACACACCACTACACTTAAAGACCTTTTATTGTATGTGAGCATAAAACACACTGCCATCAGACTAAGGAGGCCACAAAACTCTGACTGTTTCGGTACTGAAGTGTCATCAGGGGAATGTGGAGAGAGTAAAGAAGTATTTCACTAGAGCAAATTTAGGTAACCGTCATTGGTGCATATAAAATTGCTACAATAGTGCTGGTTACAATAGCAGCAGGTCATACAGGAGCTGAATCCAAAATGGAAGATGCTGTCCTTACATCTGATACTCCTCCGGTGCAAGAGGTTGATTAGGAGGAGAAAAGACAGAGGAAGATGAGCATTTGCTCCCTCTGTAACCTTAATGATCAAACTGTTTGTTTTATGTGTGTGATTATTAGTGCCAATACTCTTTCAATTTTCTTTACAGACAGAATGCTTTAATCACATACGGTTCCTACAGAGGTTTAATGAAACACACCTTTATGTTTGTGGAACTTATGCCTTCAGCCCCTTTGTGGCTATATCGTAAGTGTGATTTCAGCTTTTTTATAATCAGTGTATGTTTTCTTTCTCTCTTAATTATCACATTCTCTTGGTCATTGTAATTCTCTGCTTCACTTTTCTTCCCTCACATGTGTGGTAATGGGCAGTATTGGAATTACTGGGGGCTTTCTAGGGCGCAGCACCTGTAGCTCACATCATATTGACATTTACTTATAATGAAAAGGAGGGCTCATTTTAAAGATATGGACCCATAACTCATAAAATATAGGATAAATTATGGGTCTTGGTGTGTATGAATTTACACACACCGAGGGGTTTGATGCTACATACTCGAGGGTTTATGCACAACACCAAACCCGGTGTGTGTAAATTCTGGTTTACACGAGACCCCACTCACTTTTTTATATAATTGTTGGGCTTCACTTTTCGCCTCAGCAATTATATAAAATCAAAAAAAAGACTGCTGTGTTTGTGCAGTCAGATTCGTCACGCCACAGTCCGCTTCAGTTTATTTTAATTTTGTTATAGGGTCCATCCAGTAGTCGAGTGGAACATCTGAAATAGTTTAAAACAATTTACTTACTGACAGTGTCCGTGGCAGTCTGTCTCTCCTATGGTGTGTGTTTGTGGTAGGGTTTCCGGCTTGTAGGCGAGGAGTTCGAGCATCGTGGTCTTGAGGAAAACCGTCGCATGTTTGCCGTTATAAACACTCCTTTACAACGGCAAATTATGCCAGGTTTCCCAATGGGAAAAAGGAAGCCCATTAATTATGTCTAAATTCAACACTGGTGGCATGTCTGTAATGTTGGGTAGTGTAGACTGGTTAGAACCCTCCACTGTGTGTGCACAACTGCTTTGGGCTAGGATAGGAATATTTAAGCTGGGATAGGATCATTTATTTATAAAATGTCTGTCTTCACATTCCAAGCATTGTACAAAGTAAGCGGCCAATGACGAATATCATTTTAAATGATTAAATAAATACAAAAGCGGTATATGTTATATAAATAAATGCCTTTATTAAATATCCTAAAACTGAAAATGAATTGACTGTTGAGAAATAACATGTCTTATGGATCCAGGAGAAGCAAAATGGAAGAGCTGCGTTCAGACATCCACCTTGAAATGACTCAAACTGCACATCAGCTGAATTGATGGCAGGAGGAGTTAAAACACTCTGTCCCTGCCGATTTTAACCTTGAGCTGAGAATCATGAGCAGCCTACCATCGCCCCATGGTCCACAGGGTCAACGCCAAAAGAAATCGAGGAGGAGGATCACAGTGGATACCTCGCTCCCTCGCCCCTGGAGAAGATCACTCCAATACTCTGAGATGGATCATCTCAGTACTGTAGTGTTAACAAAAACTGGAATGAAAGGGTTGAAGATATCACCTCTTCAAGTGCTCACCCAACTATTCCACAGCAACCTTCTCTACAGCTTTGGCCTGAACGGCCAGTTGGAGATAGGCCAAAGCATTAACTCCACCACCCCAGCTTTAATTATGTGTGATGGAACTGGATCCAGCCTAGAGGTGGTGCAGCACAGCCCTTTGATTATCCAGATGGTGCCTTACACATTCAGCTGGCTGAGCACAGTCAGGGTACCAGAGTCTCCATCTTTCAAGCCCCTCACTCTCCCCATACCCTGAGCACGAGAGATCTGGTCCCTTTTTGCTGTGTGCTGTACAGCAGATACAATTATGTTAAGACTGATTCATCATTGCACCTTCTGTCACCCCCCAATTCGGTGACCTGACCATGAAAAGTGACAAAGACTAGGAAGAGGGTTCAGTCCTTCAAGTCCCTCGTCTAAGTGATGACTTTGATGGAATTTGAAATTGGAAATCTGAAATTACGGAGATCCATATCTGCCAATACCAGCTCTGGTTCTGACTCACTGGAACCTCGTCTCCTTAAGCTGGCTGCTCCACTCATTGCCTCTCAGATTGCCAGAATCTACACTTTATCCCTTATCCATAGCACTGTGCCGGACCTATGGAAATCTACAAGAGTAACGCCTGTCTTTAAAAAGATGACCCAAAGGACATGGCCAATTACAGACCTATAGCAATTCTCTCTGTCCTTAACAAGATCCTAGAGAAAATAGTTGCATCACAGACCATTGACTACCCTACACACTACAATCTCCTTTCAGACACTCAGCATGGTTTCAGAAAAGGCCATAGCACCACCACGGCTCTTCTTCAACTAACTACTCATATTCTTCCAACATGGACTCTGGAAAACTCACAGGTGCCATCTTCATTGACCTCACTAAAGGCTTTCGACCTTGTAGACCATCCTGCTTCTCTCCACTCCATAAATTCCATTTCTCTACCCCTGTTGTGGACTGGTTCTGTAGCTACCTGTCAAACAGGTGCAAGCTGTCAAATTTAACTCCTCCCTGTCCAACACGTCTATCAACCTTGGGGTCCCCAGAGGCTCTATCCTTGGGCCCCTTCTGTTCTCAATTTTTATCAACAATGCAGCTGAGGTCCTGGAATCCTGCTCAGCTATTCTCTACACCGATGACCTGATCATCTACACTAGTTCTTCTAGTATTGCCTGCATAAACACATCACTTACTTCAGACTTCAATAAGGTCTTAGACTGGCTACTAGACCGTAAGCTTGTACTAAATGAAAAGAAAATGAAAGCCATGCTCCTAGGTTCTGCACCAAAGATTAAGACCTGTTCTAGTTTGCTGGAGGTTCTTCACCCAGGAGAGTTCCACTTGAAAATATTACTTCCTTCAAGTGCCTTGGGATCCTGCTGGACCAGTCCCTAGTTTTAATCTTCACATTCAGTCCTCGTGCAAAGCTGTAAACTTGAAACTGGGAGTAGCTTACAAAGCGAGCTACATGCTTACACCTTGGCCAAATTAGCAATTGCTCAAGGTATTCTGCTCCCAACCCTTACTTATGGTGCCTCTATTCTTACCTCTGCCTATAAAACCTCCCTACTAAAATGGGATGTAACTTATAACAATATATGCCGATTTGCCTCTTCCATGACTCAAACTTCACTGCCTTCTTTATAAGGATCTGAATTGGCTCACACCCTCTGCCAGTAGACAATACTACCTTGTATCACTAATGGACTCGATCATCCGGAAAATAACCCATCCCAGCTGGCGGCGTTGCTGGTCCCTCAACCATCCTCCCATGGCCTGCGATCAGCTGACAAATCCTTGCTCTATGTTCCGAGATATTGGGACGACCCAGGCACAGGGGCCTTCAATTCTCTGCTCCTAGGCTATGGAATGCTCTTCCACTCAACCTCCGGCTGTCTCAGTCTCACTTTGGATTTAAAGTGAATATCCAGCCCGGCCGGTGGCGCTGAGGGCAGGTGCTGAAACGCCACACCTGCGCACTGCGCTTGGCGGCCCAGGTTCGAGGAGCGGACTCAGGTGGCGGGGGTTGGCAGGGGAGGGAGGATCGAGTGTCCCAATGGATGCTCTCCTCCCTCAGGGTGGGAACCTAGAACGCTTCTCGTTCTACATCACCCCCGTGAGCGGTGGAAGCACCGACAATAGAGGGATGGAGGCGCCCGCTTCAACTGGAGTCGGGGAGGGGGGGACGTTGCCGATGCATGAGTGCTCTGGCATGCGTTAGCACGCCATCACCGGGACATACGCCCAGCGTTCGGCATCACAGAGGGTAGGGGATGTAAGGGGAGAAAACCGAAAATCCCTCTGGCAGACCTAGATGAAGGCCGCCTAAGTCCACCCGGACCACCTACAGGACAGACCCCACTGTGCGAGGAGAGGAGGATGGGCACTCTGAGGGCAGATCCTAAGGTAGGCAAGGGGGACATGAGCGGATGGAAGGAGGGGCACCGGAGCTAGTAAGGAGGATAAAGACAAAGTAAAAAAAAAAAAAAAAAAGGAATATAGTCGTTATCTATCCTTAGCTGATGCTTGTACGTGCTTTGACCCAACCGAAGCTCCTAAGACTTACCAGTAATGTCACCCTGCTCTAATCCAGCTCCAAGACTGTCTCCTCTTCCCTCCCATATTTTTCCTTCTCTTTGTAAACAACTTCTTGACTACTAGCTCTATTCCTTCTCGAACCTTGTTGCTGACCATCCACTGTTGTTTTGCCAATTACCACCCTGACCTTCCTTCTGTCAGTCTCTCTTGTTATGTTTGAACATTCCTCCATTTCTCTCTATATAACCTTACTATCTTATTAACCCTTTCACTCCACAGGTCGGGTCTGTGGTTTCTGCACTTATTATATATCTTACTGCCATTATCTGTATAATGCTTGCCATTATTGTTTGTTGTTTCTACCCATTGTATTTTGTAGCACTGCTATACTGTTTCTCTATTTGTATTATTGTACCCATGTTGCTGTTGTTCAGCTGTTCTCTTTGTTGTACTCTCCTGGGTCGTGCCTGAAAATAGTCATTTTATGGCTAGTGCACCTACCCGGTTAAAAAAAAAACTAACAAATAAATAGATAAAATTTGTTTTGTTTCTGTCACCATTCCCAGAATCTTTCGTGCCCCAAATAAAAATGTCTTGCCTCAGCAGGTTATTCACAATCTTTTTGGTAAAAGTAGAGTTGGTCCTCCTGCCTAGTCTCCTCAGCTTCTTCTGGACCCCATCAAATTGTTTCCTTCTGGTTCACGTAGTGAAGCTCAGGTCCAGATAGAACTGTACTGCTGACTCCCCAGTCACTAGTGGTTGGGCTGTTGCACAAGGTCTTCGCATGGTGTTCTCTTGTGTTTGTAGCCTGTAGCGCAGATTTGGGATGTCCTTTAACATTGTGGACATGGCTGTTAAGGCCTCGAGGCTTCCCTCCATCTTTCATGGTAGCTAGTTGTATCACCTCCAGCTTGTGATCAAGAGAACCCAGATGGTCCATAACTGACTTGATTTTGGAGACCATAGCACAAATCATTGTTACGAGTGCCTACCTCTGAGGCACTCCTCCGTCTCCGCATGCTGTGCTTTCCCAGGAAGAGCGGAGACAGCTTTGTAGCGCCGACTCAAACTGCCACTCTGTGTTGATCTTTACGCCACCCGATAACAGCAAAACTCCATCAACAAGTGCCTGATATGTACACAGCTATAGAGCAGGTTTGGTTCCAGCTAAATCAGTTTCGTTATCATCTTATAGTTTAAAAAAAAAAGGCATAAAGCCAACTCTGTGGTGCTAAGTGGTTGGGGACAGCACTGGAACACTGGTGGATGGGGACAGCACTGGAACACTGGTGGATGGGAACAGCTCTGGAACACTGGTGGATGGGGTTTGCATCCTGAGCTTAGGACATCAGGAATAGAGGCCAGCAGGGTGGGCAAAAAGCATCTATGTGGACACTTTAATCCTGGGGAGGAGATGTGCAGCGCTCTTAGGAGGCGGCTCCTGCTCTCTAATGCCATCAGCTCCTGATCAGTGACATGTCGACTACCCAACCCCTGGTGCCAGGCCCTTGGCTTCAGCAACATGTACTTCTCTCCTAAGCTAGGGAAGGAGCCCTGGGAGGGCAGACTGGCCGAGACCAGCGAGACAAACAGGGATCTGTTGATGGAGAATCCCAACATGAGTGAGTTCAGCAGGCAGAGGGTGTCACTATGAAGGGCCTGAAAGAGTGAAGTGTCTGGGGGCAAGGAAGGTGGCAAAAAAAAAAACATGCAACAGTAGCTCTACAGGACTGCATCTGGTTTCAGCACTGCCCACTGGTACCAGCAGGCACCATTTTAATTAAATTCCTCTTGTTCCAAAACATACATATTCCCCCAGTTTATCGTCACAAAAGAAGTGATTGTGTACCAACCCTACGGTACATAGTATTTTAAAGTTAGAATGGACTCATGGTTGATCATTTATCCACCCCACCACCCTACTTTACAAGACGGGATGAACTAAGTACTGTATGCTGTGCAAATGCATGTCAATTTATATGGATTCCCGCCCATTCTATTACCTTGGTACTCGATAATACCCTTGATAAGCAGACATTTGTCCATGCTTACTTCATGTCCATGGTCACTGCTGGCTGACTGTTCCATAGATCCACCACCTCCTTGGAGAGATAGTGTCTCCTAACATTGCCCTAAATTTTACTATCTCAGAGCTTCAGTGTGTGCCTCACTTCCTGCTGCAGGACACCAGGGCAAACATCTCAGACTGTTTGATCTTGTCGGTGCCCTTTGGTATGGGAAGGCTTTAGATCACGTTCGCTCTCAGCCGCCTTTTCTCCAGGGTGAACATGTTGAGGTCTTGGCTTCCCCAGAGTTACCCTCCTTAGTGCTGATTATTTTGGCAGCCGTGCCGCATCCTCTTAGCTGCCTCGATTTGCTTTTTACATTGAGACAAAACTACACACAGGTCAGTGGCCTTATAACATGGCAGGATGATCTCCCCTGCTCTGCTGGTCACACTCCGTTTGATGTACCCCAACATTTTACTGTCCCTGTTGACAGGCGCCATGCACTGCTTACCTGATTCACCGTTTGCCTGTTATGACACTTTCGGGTCCTCTTTTCTCCTTGACTCGCCAAGAGGAGTCCCTCACCTTCGCATGTCCTCTCTCTCTGGCTTTTCTCTCCAAGGCTAAATGTAGCACATTGCATTTATCTACATTTAATCTGAGGCTCCAGAAGTCCGGTGCATCATTCAGCTCATTCAAGTTTGTCTCATCCTCGAGGGAGTCACCATCTTGGCTATCTTGGTGTCATCTGTAAACTTAAACAGCCTTCTGGAAACCCCAGCTTTCTTATTATTGATGAAAATGTTGAAAAGTAATGGCCTCAGCACCGATCCCCAAGAGCCACTGCTGAGTACTTCTGTCATAATAGTACCCGATGGTTCAATGTCAAAACAGCGAAGGACAACGGAGACCACCACAACAGTGATGGCAAAACAGCATAGCACATATGGTGAGGGCTCTTTTTTGTGGGGGCTTTACCCCACCCCTTACTATATATACCAACTCTGTGGGGGATGTCCTCGGGGAGGAGAAACCTTCAGTCACCGTATATGCTCAGCTGTTTTGCCATTGCTGTTTTCCCTCACTATCTTGACAGGATACTGTACTCAACCATCACCATCCTCTGCTCCTTCCCTCCAGCCAGTTAGCAAACACCTTGTGTTTAATATGTCTTATGTATATCACGCTGATTTACTTTGCCCAAAAGCTTGTTCTGTACCACAGTATTGAAGGACTTGCGGGAGTCCAGATAGACTCGTCCACAGCCCTGCCCTGTGTACCTCCTGGTCACCTCCTCGAAGAATGTGATCAGGTTGTGTTGGTGTGATCTGCCCCCATGTAAATACCTGCTGAGCAGGCAGCAACCTTGCCCTCCACCAAGCGTTCCGTTATTCTGCTCATTATAATGGCCTCTAGCATCATGCTGAACAGTGATGTTAGCCTGGCTGGCCAATAATTGTCCAGGTTAACCCTCGTCCCGTCTTGAAGATGGGGACCACATTGATTACTTCTCAGCCCCTGGCACCACACCTGCGTTGATGTAGTTTCATTTTATGCTTCAGTTTTCAAATTCTTTAAATATTTATTGTTAGTTTTTCTATATAGCTCTTTACTCCTTGCATTACCAACCCCTCTGACCCCACCTCCCACAGACTGGCAGCCACTTTCCCCAGGCTTACCTCCTGTGGGGATCCCCCATGGTTTTCTCTCCCCTCCCCGTGGCAGAGCTAGGAGGGAGGGCCATCCTCTTTCCCAGAGAACATATCCAGATGGCGCCAGAGGTGTGCAGGTGATTTTGTGGGTCCAGGCGGTGTGCGGTGTGTAGCTGTCCCTTGGGTTCCTGTTTCTGTTTTCTGTCCCCCTGATCTAGCTGAGGTGGCTCAAGCGGCACATCTTGGCGTGAAGTCGCGCGTGCGACCTCAGATCCTGGCTGGCCCCCTTACCTCGGTAATACATGTGGGTCTGACACTCGGATACTAGCGCTGCCACCAGGCCTCCACCTGGTGGCAGCCAAGAGCCAAGTCTGCAAGCTTCCCAGTCTGGGAGAGGAAAGCCACCTGGTGGCTGCTGCATCGACTCCTGGCTCACCCCCGCTGGCCTTGCAGCCGAGCTCGTTCCCAAACTTGGGTTGCTGGCATGGTAAAGGTAAGGCACTCAGCAGTGCCTCAGCCCTCGGTGCCACTGGGCTGGGATATTGCTAGGCATTTTTTTATTTAATTTTTATTAAGTGAAGCACTTACATCCTTACATAGCCAGTATAAGTAAGAAAAGGTAATGATATACCAACATTGCATCTCTGAGGTCACACATACAAATATCTGCTAAAACTTTGCCTCCATTCTTTTAACAAAGCATTGACCAACTTTGGGAGGCAGTATTGTGCAGTGGTTTAAGGCTCTGTGCTGCAAACCTGGAGACCTGGGTTTGAATCCACAGCCCCACTTGCATACAGTGTGACCCTGAGCAAGTCACTTAACTTCACTGTGCTCCCAGGTTGCACCTGTAAACAAGCTTTCAGCTTAGTATGTGTCTCCTGTTAAAAATAAATAAATAACTTCAGACATTTACACAAAACCAGATTGCATTTAGCAAGCTTTATCAAAAAAAAAAGACCCCCTCCAGTAAGGGCATAGCCTGTACCTGCGGAAGATAATCAAGGAACAAAATCATACTCTATCTGGACCATATACCATATCCATTTTGCCATTTTGTGTTGAAGGCACCCGATTGTCATGAAGACTAGCCGTCAATGTTTCTAGTTGATATATATCTGTTGCAATCTGCCTCCAGCCTGTTAGTGATGGAATAATATATTGTTAGGTATTTTGAGGATTTAGAGAGATACCACATTAATAAAGAGTAATTCATTCATCCATCCATCCCTCTAGAGCATGGCAAGGTGGCAAATGGTCTTCTAAATCAGCCCAAACCATGTGCCCTTTGGTCAGTCAGTTAATGCCATGGGCGCAAAGCGAAGAGAGACTTCAAAGATATGCCCCCATGAGGGCTGGTAGGCAGTCATGGTCATGTGTGCCTGCATACAAGTCTGGCTTTTTTAATATTAATATTAATGGTTTATGGAGACATCCTTCATGACAATATCAATCATAAATACAAAACACCCAGCATCCTGTGTATTACATTATGGAGCTAATTCAAAGCATGCCAAGAATAACCAGCATTGTATGCAGTTACAGTGTATTTTGTACCTAAAGCTGAAACTGATTGGAGCAACTTTTCTGGCGGATGTGGTAACTGAAGGGCGAGCAAGATCTCTGGAGGAATAAGTTTGATTTTGTTGGGGAACAAGAGTGGTTTTGTAATTTAGAAGATGTAATACAAAATTATTTTGCACTGTTTGAACTAGGCACAGTGCTGATTCAGAAAACTGAGGGAAGTTATAGGTTCATTTCTGTTGCAATCCACATAACTTGATCCAGAAAATGGTGTACAGCGCCTGATCCAGCTGGAGATTGTCTTTCTTTATTTGTTTAAACCCTTTTGTTTATTGAGTTTCTAAGAACTGTCCACAGACAGATTCCTGGTACCATGTTATCCACATAAAATCAGTACAGTACATCAGCATTATCTCTGTTAGGATATACAGGAATTAGCTAACCTGTACATTCATGTAAACTTACGGTGTAATCAAGAGCCCTATGTCACCAAGGAAACAGACCAAGAATATCACAGTTAAGTCCTATACCCATGTACCACAGCAGTTAAAGCCATGTGGTCTGCATAGATGCTGACGTTATATTACTGTTGCTCAAAGACGCAGGGCCTCTACTCCAAAGAAAGATAAACACTCCAGTGTAGCATCCTGCTGTTAAGGTGTGTATCATCCTGCTGTTAAGAGTGTGTATCCTTCGTGCATTAGGAGACCTGAGATTAAGTGGGCAACATTCCCTATCCTAGTGAGAAAAACTTTGGTCGGTAATACTGACCATTTTAGAAAAACATTACATACATATGCCACAGTTAGCTTATGGAACAGGGTGAATTAAAGCATTAAAACACTCAGCATAGCTATCAAATGAGTGGACCATTTGATGGGTTCTGAGCATGCTCAGTCAGCACTTCAGCGTAGCTGTATGAAGCGTTCATATGGGAACCTCTTTAGATGCGTTTTTCATACTGTTTTAATTATGACTGCCATTTTGTCTTTTTTTTTTTAACAAATTGGAAAACACAAAAATGGAGTTGTTGGCTGAGAGCAACATATGATTGTTGCTGATCTGGACCCAGTAAGGTGGGTTCCGTTATTAAGTGTTGGAAAAATCATGGCCAAATGTGTCTCTTGTTTGTTTTTGTGATTTTTTCCGTGATTCGCTTCTGCTTTTTGGTATTCACCGATAGAAAACATGGTATGAACAATGTTTTATGTAAGCTGATCTGTTGCTGTTTGTTTCTCATCGCCATGTGGACAGATGGTTTAGAATTTTGGTCTGAAATTTTGAGGGTAGAAATGGCTTTTCCCACAGATGTGCCTTTATCTAGTTTGGTGAAAAAATATCAATGGCTTGCATAGTTATTTGTTTTGAAATGGCCATCTTCTGTGGCTCGCCTATCTGAAACACAGTATGAACAATGTCTTATGTAGGCTGATGTTATGCTGTTTGTTTGTCATCGCCTTGTGGACAGATGGTTTAGAATTTTGGTCTGAGATTTTGAGACCAGAAAGGACTTTTCCCAGAGATGTACCTTTGTCTAGTTTGGTGAAAAATATCAGTGGGTTGCATAGTTATTTTATTTATTTATTTGAAATTGTTAACTGGAAGAGGCAGACTGAGCCAAGGCTCATTTCAAGATGCAACCCGGGAAAGGTGTAGGCGGTTATAGAACAATAGGATTAAACAGGTATACAGAGTACATAATTAAGTAGATATGTAATGTAAATGTAACCCCCTACAAATGGAGGTTCCAGAAAAGTCTTCCTTGAGCTTGCCTAAATGCTTACTGCCAGGCTGGTGTCCTGTGTTATAGCAGTTTAAATGTATTGCCAGAGAGTGCCTGTATAGCCTCGGTGCACTGTCTCTTTAAGAGCTGCCTGGATTGCAGTCATAATTAATCTGAGAGAGCTCTCTTAGAATATGTACTTGTTTGCTGATCATTTGTTAGAATATAATAATATTGCAGTTTGTTCTAACCTGCCTTCTTTGCAGCATGGACAGTTCTGTTTGTTTCCATCATCTTGGCCGGGACTGTCAGCATGGGCCAGTCAGTACATTTGGGACTCTAAAATGGAGCCTGCCTACAGGGGCTTGGTGAGGCCAAAGCGTGTAGGAATTGTAGTTTTGGGCTTTTGTGCCTTAAATAACCAGGAGGGGGCCCTTGTTACGACTGACAGACAGATCAACCAACCGAACCTTTTGGATCTTGGGAAAGTCCCACATTGCTTGCAGTTTCAGTTAGATCTGAGTTGGGAAGTGAAGAAGTAACAGCTCAAGATAGTTCGAGCAGCAATCCATAGTGGATTGTGCGGGAGAACTGTGGAAAGGCCTGAGTTTGGCCTGCCTGCTGTCCCTGAGGAGGAGCGTGTGCTTTTGGACTGAATCTGAATTTAGAGTGAATTAAGCCACTGAATTGTGACCAGGCTTTAACCTGAAGAAGACCGAAGATTTGCTGAATGTGATCAGCCTGTCAGGACTTCCAGCTACCTCTGAACTCACGGATTGTGCAGAGACTCTGTAATTGTGACGGAGAGCCATTTGCTTGGTACAGTGGAATTTCCTTACATGTGAATGTGCTGTGCTTGCTATAGTTGGTGTGATTTGGTTCCCCACTGTTTGTCTGAACTGTGTTTTGCTTGCTGGGGCTGTATCCAGCTCAGCGTACTGAATCTGTATCCATTTCCATTTGCCTGGGCCCTGCTACACTGGCCCAGCCAGAATACTGCTACAGAAAGTCATTGACGAGAGACCAGCCTGGGGATCAGCCCCTGCTCAGCACTGAACAGGAATGATGCCTCGGTGATTAAGTGTGGGCCCTGCTTCTCTGGGCACTCCAGCTCAACAGTCTGCAATGTTGATTTCATCCTGCCTATGTCTAGTATTGGGTATCGTGAGTAAACATTAGGGTAGCTCCCTGCAACAACAGCTAAATCTAAAAGTTTTGTCATCTGATTATCTTGTTGCCTTTTCTTTCATGAACTGAGTCCTCCAGCTCGGATTACAAATAGTGTGTGTGTTGTGCATGTTGCTTGCTTCCATCAAGGGGCCCCAACCAGCTGCAACATTCTAGCTAACCCACCGTTTTCCTACCTGGGTACCCAGAGTGTGTGACTGTGTAGGGACTCTGAATTGCATGCATAACTGTCTGATTAATATAGCTTTTAAGCAAATCAACCTGATTACACCCCTCCTTGTTCAAGTCCCTGAATAAATCAGATTTTAACTTTGTTTGCATTTAATCTGACTGTAGTTCCAGTTTGTGCCAAAAGTATTGTACTGTTGCTATTTGCTGTGCTTAATCTTGTTTACAGGGGTCCCCAGGGTCAGGCTACAGGAACCAGCCCTGGTGGCAAGTGCAAACAGTGTGGGTAATTGCCTTGTGAATAAGGGTCATTGTGAAAGTAATTATGTATATGGTTCAGGCTACTAGAAGGGAAAGAAGGGGTTACAGTGTCCTGGAGGGCTGTGCCCAGGTTAGCTTGACCACTAACAACCCTGACCTCTGGGTGGAGGCGCACGTTTCATTACCCAGGCCCCTAACCTGCTACTAGCCAAACAGGCAGGGGTAGTAGTCCTTGGGATAGCACCACCTAGGGGTTGTATAAATAAAGTACAGTAGCTGAGAGAGGTATACAGAGAGCGTAATCTAAGACAATAATGTAGTGTAGTTAGAGCACATACAGGTTAATAATACAGGGTAGTAACAGGTAGTGCATCTGAAACAAACAGGTGAATAAAACAGCATTGACTAACAAAAATACCGGGGGAATGAAGAAGAGGAAGGAGAAGGAAAGGTCAGATAAAGTGCTGAAGTGCCAAGCAGAACTGAGCAGAAGGACCGTTCAGGGAGGCAAGGGGAGGTCAGCTTTGACGGGGCAGTGGCCTGGGAACACAGAAGAGTGGGATAGAGCACGTTTTAGGATAGGGAGGGAAGAGCATAGTCTGATATGAAAGGGTAGTGTGTTCCAGAGTGAGGGCAGCCTATAAGAGAAAGTAGCTAGCCAGAGCAGGAGGAAGTCCGAGGGAGGGAGAGCGTGCGGAGTCCCTAGAATGGAGAGTGCAGGAGGCCTCAGGGAGGGAGATAAACGTGAGGAGAGGTAGAATGGCAGGGACCTGAGCCAAAATTTAGAGATGAAAGAAGAGTGGAACAACTGGCGGTGTTGGAGAGGTAAGGAAAGGGCCAAGTAGAAGGAGCAGTGCGTGTGTTAGGAGGGGCATTCAGGGCAAACTGACAGAAAGCATTTTAGAGGAGTCAAGCTTGGCGAGGAGAAATGACCATCTTTCATGACTCTCGATTTGAAACATGGTATGAAGAATGTCTTATGTAGGCTGATGTTTTGCTGTTTGTCATTGCCTTGTGGACAGACAGTTTACAATTTTATTCTGTGATTTTGAGGGTAGAAAGGGCATTTCCCACAGATGTGTCTTTGTCTAGTTTGGTGAAAAAATATCAACAGGTTGCATAGTTACTTATTTTTAAAATGACTTGTCTTTTGGCTCACGATATGAAACACAGTATGAACAATGTTTTATGTAGGCTAATCTGTTGCTGTTTGTTTGCCATTGCCTTGTGGGCAGTTGGTTTGAATGTTGGTCTGAGGTTTTGGGGCTAGAAAGCGGCTTTTGCTATGGAATGTGCCATTGTCTAGTTTGGTGACATTTTTTTAAAAGCAGGGTTTTAAATAATTGATGAGAAGTTTTTCCTTGGGACTATACTAACTGTACAGAAAGTATTTATATAGATTTTCTAGAAGTGCTATATTTATTAAACACACAGAGGCAAGAGCAATGCATTTTCACAAAGATTTAGCAGTTTTATGAGCAAAGCGGAATCAATTTTAGAGTTAAATAAATCCCTGAAAAACTTTGTTATTTCTTATTGAAATTACCATCTTCAGTGACTCATTTCCGTGTTTTTCTGTTACTGCATACTAAAGAGGGTATATGAAATATGTTTTATGAAGGCTGATCTGTTGTTAGTGTTTTGTCATTGTCTTGTGATGAGACGGTTTAGAATTTTGGTGTGAGATTTTCAGGCTGCAAAGGGCTTTGCCCAGAGTATTGCCTTTGGGTAGTTTGGTAAAACAATGTCGATCCGTTTCAAAGTTATTCAGTTTAAAAATGTGCATTTTAGTATTCATCAATTGGAAACAGGATACGAAAAATATTGTATGAAAGATGATCTGTGGTGTCTTTTGTCATGCTGCAGACAGATGATTTATATTTTGGCCTGATTTTCAGGCTTGAAAGCTCTTTTCCACAGATGTGCCTTTTTCTAGTTTGGTGAAAAATAAGTGCATTGCACAGTTACTTAATTTTAAAATTTTGGTTTTGATGATGCTCAGTAAGCCCTTCAATGTAGTGGGCCATACCTGGTATCCGAAATACAAAGAGACCCACTCACTTCAGCAGACCAGGGTTTGATTCCCACAGTCCTCCACTTGCATACTATGCGACTCTGAGCAAGCTACTTAATCTCCTTGAAAACAGGTCATTGTATCAGTGGGCCATTCCAGGTTACCAAAGGATAAATACAGAGACTTCTCAGTGCAGCACACCTGGGTTTGATTCCACAGCTTCCACTTGCATAGTGTGTGAGTCAGAGCCCAGTGTGGCATTACACACACACACACCTGTGTGTGTGTGTTATATGTGTGTATATGTGTATATATGTATATATATGTATATATGTATATATATATGTATATATGTGTATATATATATATATATATATATATATGTATATATGTATATATATATATATATATATATATATGTATGTATATATACACACACACATCTGTGGAGGGCCCTGTGCTTCCACAGGCAAATACCTGATATAATTACATTATCTCAAAAGTATGGATGGATGGGTGTGCAGGCCTAATATTTCTAAATAAATAATGACATATATTGGATTTTACAGACTAGTCATTCTTCAGAAAATGCATTTTACACCACGCCACTTATTCTACCAACTTCCTGAGTGGATATCACCAATTTTAAGATGTGTCCCTGATTTTGGTCCTTTGCCCGGATTATTTTATTTATTTTTATTATATTATTGGAAGACACCCTTTGAGCCAATGCTCTTTTACAAAGGTTCCACGTCGGAAACAATACAGAACATAGTGAGGACAATAAAAAGTACAGTAATTTCAAGCAGCCGTGAGCTTTTGTTTTAAGCCGTCCCTGATTTATGAAGCAGGAGGTTGTGAGGCGTGAATAATACTATAATAGGAAATAAGCTTGCAGGCATGTCAAAAGTAACTGGGATTCTGCTTAAGCAGGGTGCCACTGAAGACAACACTGACGTATCCTGTTGTTGTGTGAACTGTGTATTCCTAGGATAACTGACTGTGTGCATTTATTTTGCAGGACACGGAAACATTTAGCTTGACTTACCGTCAGAAGGAAAGGATAAATGTCCTTATGATCCTTCAAAAGGTATACTGGTCTTTTGCAGGTATGTTCTTTGATACAATTCTTGAAATTTTGTTTTAGCTTATATTTTATTGTATTTCATAAGTGCAATACAAGTATTCTGTCAGGGAACATTAATGAATCCAGTCAGCAACATGTTGCAGCAGAATTGTTAGCAGATGTCATGATATGCGAGGGTTACTAGACTGAAACATCATAATCAGTAATCCTAATGTGGCTAAGATCCAGAGCGGTGAGCGAGTTGAGCAACCTCATCACCTAATGCCTTCTTGGATTGATGAGCCCTCTAACAGTGACCTCAGATAGCGTTTTAGCAATAGTTGGAGCCAAGATAACATTTTCCTTAAGCTTCTGGTTGAAGATTAACTTAGGTTGCCAGTAGATTTAGAAAGTATAGGAATTTAGGACATGCACAGTAGTTTGTGGCACAGCAAGGTTAACTTCATCGTGATGTCTGGTTGTCTCGGTGGGGGAATTTCAGATTTATCTCAGTCCTTTCGGTGCAAGGGTTAAGTTACAGATCTCCCCATATATGCAGCTGGTGGGCAGGGTTGCTGGGGAGAAACCAGGGGCTGATAGAGGGCAATCCCTATCTCCTGAAGTGAATAAGTGGAGTTTAAAAAACGAAAAGGAAAATTCTTGACTTTGCCTCGTGCTTCACAACCCTCCTGGGGCATACAGATATTGCACTATAAATGCACACCTTTTGTGTTGTCAGTTACATAGTGTACCTGACAGCTGATGGAATAAAAATTGGGTTTATGCATTTCATCTTGTATACTGAATAGCTGAGGGTGCTAAGCAAAGTCATGAGCGGCTTCTGGAGTTAGCACAGAGCACCATTAATGCACTCTGTGTCCTCCAACAGTGCTCCTCATACACAGTCAAAAACTGTTACATTAGAACCCATCTTACAGAGCGAGAGAGAGAGAGAGAGGGGAATGTTTGCCAGGACACTGGAGTAATCGCCTACTCTAACAAAACAAACGAAGAGGTGAAGGTCTTTCCATTCTGCCTGCTCCAGTGGCTCAGCGGTAGCGAAGTTGCTCTACCGTGCTGATGATCTGGGTTAGAAACTGAGCCTGGGAAGTCCGTCAGGAGCCACTCCATAACTGAGACAACTACCGCTCAGCAGTGCATCTCAGCTGGAGAGGGTTGGCAGTGGATAACACTGCCACAGTGTCCCTTGTGTCTGGGCCTGGGAGCTGCCTCGAGATGAGCTGTGGTTGGCGAGGCTGATAGAGGCACTGCCCCCATCTGAGGAGAGGAGGAGAAAGAGAGAGAGAGAGAGGGAGGTGGGAAAAACAGGAAGTAAAATCCACTGCTATCCAAAAGATGTAAATCATCTGAACAGGGTATATTTATTTATTTATTTAAAAGTTGATAACCAGGAAGGGCACATTGAGCCAAGGTTTGTTTCAGGTTACAGGGAGAAGCATATTAACAGCTATATGAAAAAATGTAAAAATATATTTAATGTCTGGCTTCCAACTGCCAAAGGAGGGCATATTGAGCTTGGTTTAACTGCTCCAGAGAGCGAGCATGTTGTCAGCTGAGTCACACCAATCCACAGTTACTTGAGTCTAATTAAAAGTTTCTTAATGTGCTGCGGAAAGAACTGGCTTTGCTTGTGTGCAATTCTGGCATAATAGTATGGTGTCTTACAAGTGAGGCATCGTTTCGCTTTGTTGTGCGTGCAGGCTTGTACATGAATCAAACCGCCCGTCCTATAGTGTGATGAGAAGCGACCATTCAGCAGCTGCTGATTATACTGATGATGTTTATCTAATGGCTTGCCAGATGAGTCTCAGACGTTGGACGCATTTGTAACACTGACAGTCCTTAAATTGAAAGTTTATATTTAGAGCAAAAATTCAGTGTGTATTTTCCCAGCTCAAACTGTTCCATTGCCTGATGGGAGGCTTACATATCAGTGCTTGTTTTCTACAAGTATTGTACAGTGTTTCAGCGCTAGCTGCTAGCGAAAGCACTGCAGGATGGCCTTTTAGAGGGGTATCCGAGTCGTTTGCCTGGTTTTTGGGTTAGTACAGGTATATTGGGTGAGTGGCTCAGTGGAACTGTTAGTCTGTTGCTTATGACTCTCGGGGATGCAGGCTTCTCGTCCATTCATGCTAACAGCTGCTCAGGACATAACGCTTGTCCTTTCTGTGCTTCCGCTATTAAGTTGTTGTCATCCTGGTGTCTCCATTTCTGTGGGTCTAATGCAGCAGAAAGTAACGTGGAAAGCAGTGACATTAGCCTAGTATCCTCATTGTTTCTATTTTTTGAGGCCCACCCCAGAACATAAGCTAGTGGGATTCGGGGCTTTGCCTTGGACGGATGGGAGGAAGTTGGTGCTACAGATTGCACTTCCAAACTCTAGCATTACAACTGCTGTAGTGAAGAGACAGAGGACTTCCTTTGGATGGGAAACACATTGGAGGATTCAGAAGATAAAGAGCTGCTGACGCCTCTGGGAAAACATTGGAAAACCTCATATTTAGACACTGTTCAGCTTGTATTTCATATATCTTCAATATATTTCTTCTCTGCATTATTTATTACCGAGGAAATGTACACGAACACAGCATTTCTATCCTTAGAGTGCATCTGTCCTAGCAGCTCATTCCCTCATTTGAAGTCATAATCCCCATTGTGACATCACAGTCTGTTGTCATGGGAATGACTGTGATGTCAGATGCAGAGTATTATTACCTCCAGTGGGGAATAAGTAAATTAAGCAGATGAACTCTTAAGGCACAAATATCCTGTTTTCATAGAGATGTCCTCCACTATAAATAATGAGGAGGAGAAATTCACAACTGATGTGAGTATAAGCTGAATTTTGTCTTAATAATGTATTTTAAAAGTTTTCTTAAAGGCAGCAGCTGCTCTTTAAAAAAAAAAAAAAAAAAAAAAATATAGACTTCCCTCTTTTCCTTGCAGACTTCTTGCCGGTGGTGGTGGTGGTGGTGGTGATGATGATGATGATGATGATGATGATGATAAGATAAAGCATCACTAGAATCAAACACAAGTCCTACAAACACTCCGTGTTCCTGGAGCTGCTATGAAAGTGTGATTCAGTGATACATCTTTTAAAAAATGTTGTCTTCTCCTTCCTGTTTTAGATGGCAAGATGTATACTGCTACACAGTACGAGTTTCAGAGCACACCTGACATCAGGTGGTCTCAAGGCAGCGTTCTAAAGACAGAAGACTGCGCATGCTCGCTGGCTAATTGGTAAAAAGGCGACAGCTGCGTTACGATCACCCCTTCCTCCTCTCCTGGAGGTGGGCATCATTTCAAGCCTTAGCTGCAGAAAATGTTCACTGGAATAAATCTTGGCCAAGCATTCATCTGCTGAACAGCTTCTCATTATACTCTTAAGTAGGCACTCTGTCATTTAAGAAACCCTTTTCTTGTATCGTAGAAATCAGCAGACCGTATTTATTGCTGGGAGGAGATGGCAGTTACCTCCAGCAGAAGTTAGCACAAATCACTGATTCCAGTTAAGTTATCCTTCTGGGCTGCCCAATGACCCAGCACACTTTAGTGCCTGCAACTTGATTCAGACCTCAGGAGTCTGAGTCGGGTGGTTGGGGCAGGGAAGTACCACTAAGTGCAGCCTCATCCAGGAAGGGCTCCTCCAATGCAGCTAACCTTGCAGTGGGCAAGAAGCCTGCTTCCTCACAAGGAAGGAGGGCTAACATGCTAAGGGCCCCTGAACTGTGTGGTGCCAACAAAGGCGTTGTCTGACATCAGGAAAGATGGGAGGGATCGGGGAGCCACCTATGTGAGGAAAGAGCACAGGAAAGATGCATGCTACTAGTGATCTGTGGTTACCACTTAGTCAGAACGGATTCGATGGTAGCTGCACAACAGGTGCATGGGACTATGGGTAGTGCTTCTTATGTGTGCTTCCTTTTATGTGCTTGGTTTTGCCTTTATCAGTTTACTGAAGCAGTTCAAAGGCATTCCAGTGTGTGCCTTCTTGTGTAGTTATCCCATATGACAGCCCCTGGTACTTGTAGACCTTACCCCATGGTTGAGTGTGCTTCCCATAAACAGAACAGTCTTCCTGGGGACCCCATTATGGGGAGAGTAAACTCTGTTACATCATGCAGGGTTTTCCTTTATACCACAACTTAATTATAATACCTATATATGTAAACAGTAATGGCCCTATGCAGCTGTGAGTGGGGTACAAACTTACAAAAATAATATGAGTATTGCATCTTGCACCCTATAATAGAGCAGAAGGTTAAGTCCCCAAATCCCACATTACATATACATCCATCACAGGCAAACTTAAAAAGCTCCTCACCCACAGAGCCAGGTGATGAGGACGAATATTGTCCTGATCTCCTTTCTGAGGATGAGGAGGAGGAGATGAGGGACAGGATGAGGGAGATGGGGTTGGTAACCCTCCCACTGTACCTCCACCGTCTTCCTCAGGGGTGAAGACTCCACCAAATATACCCGAGGTCCCCTCCCTACCCCGTTGCTGCATTGCCTGGTTTGTTTTAGGGAGTCACTTATGATGTCTCTCGGTCCCTTTACTCTGAAGTAGTGGCCAGCGTCCCTCCCATCCAGTATTCTGTCCTGAGATTCTTATTCCGTATGTGCATTGCCTTGCACTTCCTGGTGCTGGATTTCAACTGCCAAACCATAGACCATCTCTCTTACCTTTGCAAGTCCTCTACAACTCCTCACCCCACCTCGCTGTCTGCCCTACCACAGAGCTTAGTGTCATCCATGAAGAGACACATCTTGCCCTGTATTCCTTCCCTGTGTCACTGAGGAACATATTGAAAAGGACAGATCCCAGGACTGACCACTGTTTCACCTAACTCATGACCTCCCTCTCCTCGATTAGACCCTGTTAACCACCACCTCTGCTCTCTCCCTCAACCAACTTCCTAATCATTTGACTAGGTCCTTTGCTGTTTCCAGGTCCTCTGACTTCTTCAGCAGCCTTCTGTGTGGCATCCAGTCAAGTGAAGGCCTTATTGACATTGAAGTTGAGTAGAAGCATGGAAAATATGTTGGCAGACAGAAGTCCAAAGGCCCATTGAGTCTACCCTGCCTTGATGCCTGGTAAAGGCTACCCAACACCATAATCACAAAATATTTAACCAGATTATGTCCAGAATAACAACAAAAAGACCGGTGCTGACAGCATGCTAAAGTGTTACTGCAGGAAGTCATCTCCAAAGGCTAAAGATGGCCTTTAAGTCTAAGTAGTTGCCAATTCTTCCTGGCCTTCTGCTTACACCTTGGCAGGAAACTTCAAGGAATTGCTGTGCTGTTTTGAAAGTTTCTGTCCAGCAGAACTGTGCATGAGAAAATGTTTGAAGACTGATGATCGCAGAGGGTTGAAATTAAGTTATGTAGCTATTAGCCAGCAAGGCTACTGTCTTGAAGTTGGCACTTTAAAGAGACATTTCACTGGTCAGGTTGGCGTGATTTATTGAAAGGTTGTCATACCTGAGTAGTCAGCTGGTAAGGCTAGCTAAAACAAAGTTTTACTGTTCCAGTACAAAAATCAATCAATTTGGCCAGTGGGACAGCACCAATTTTATTTATTTGTTTTTGATAACCAGGTAAGGTACTCTAGGCATAAATAACACCTATTTTCAGGCACAAGCTGATAGTTACAGCAGCTTTTACGAGCAAAACAACCACAGAAAACATCAAGCGACAAAGTAATAAAAAGGAAACAGGCAAGAAGGCTGTACAGGCAAGCAGAATTTACACTAACATTTAGAACTAAGTAGTGCAGAGGGAGCAGCACGACCATCAGACTGGCAACATAAAATTACAGTACACAGTGTAAATGAGAAAAATAGAAGACCATACCAGTATAACATTTGCAGCAGCTTAAAATTATCCAATACTGTAATTGGAAAGAAAGCGCGTGCTAGGATGAGCTAGAGCCAATAGTTTGGATGGTATTAGGAGCAAGAGCAAGGCCGATGGGGCACAGAGAGACTTTCAGAGCCCTGCAGAACAGTGAGTGAGTGAGGGAGCAGCATATATTAGAGGAAGGGCGTTCCAAAACTGGAGTAAATGTACTGCTGGTCCTTACCCACTGCCCTTGTACCCAGTCAAAGAATACTATCAGGCTGGTCTAATCAAGACCTCCCAGCCATGAACCAGTGCTGTTGACTGTCCTGGTGCCTGCTGTTATCAGTGTAGACCCACGGGTCCTCTTTGACTAGGGCCTCCATCAGTGTTACCCATTAGCTTAGGTGGATTGACTGTTCTGTAATTTCCGTTTCCTCCATATTCCTCCTTGTAGAGCAGAACAACGTCCACTATCCTCCAATCTCCTGGAGCCATCCCTTGAGTGTAGAGAACTGTTGAATAGCCCTGCTGGAGTTTAGCCAGCTCAGTGCCAATTTCTTGGCGCCTCGGGTGCATTCTAACTGGCTCTGGTGCCTTATCTACTTTCAGGGCTGCTCTATCTACTGTAATTTCCACCTGTCCCATTCCTGGTATCCAGCTTGCTGCTGCTGCTTTATACCACTTTCTGGCAGAGGCCCTCTATCCTGTACTGTGATTGCAGAACAGAAGTAGTCATTTAGAACAGCTGTCTTCTGCTCATCCTCCTCTATTACCTGCCTCCTGTCAGCCTTAAATTCCTTCTCCCACCTTCCTTTCCCCGATATTCCTGAAGAACTCTTTTTTTTTTTTTTACCCTCCATCTCCACCTCCACAATACACAGCTTTGTCTGCTTTTATGCTCCTGCCACCTTCTTGGTCTTCTTCATCTTTACCTGGTACTCAAGCCATTCTTCATCCCCCTGCTTCTCCTGTAGCTAATGAAAGACCTTTTGTGACCCTCACTGTCTCCCTGACCTCCTTTGGGCCCTCACTGTCTCCCTGGCCTCCTTTAGGCCTTCACTGTCTCCTGGCCTCCTTTAGGCCTTCACTGTCTCCCTGACCTCCTTTGGGCCTTCACTGTCTCCCTGACCTTCTTTTTGGTCCTGATGGTCTCCCTGGCCTCCTTTGGGCCCTCACTGTCTCCCTGACCTCCTTTAGGCCTTCACTGTCTCCCTGACCTCCTTTGGGCCTTCACTGTCTCCTGACCTTCTTTTTGGTCCTGATGGTCTCCTGACCTTCTTTGGGCCCTCACTGTCTCCCTGACCTTCTTGGGCCCTCACTGTCTCCCTGACATTCTTTGGGTTCTCACTGTCTCCTGACCTTCTTGGAGAACCAGATTGGTTTGTTACCTTTGGTAATCATTCTCAAGTATGGTTTAGTTGCTTTGAGAATGGCCCCTTTATTTCTACCACCTCTCTCCACCCTCTTATCTCGTCCACTCTATACCAGTTAAAACAAAGTTCAGGCAGCACTAAGCAGAAGAAACAGAAAATGCACTATAGCTCCATTCAAAATTCAAGTGCTTGTTTTATTATTAGTGCAGAATTAAAAGCATCTGTCAATGCTAAACATCGCTTTTGTATTTGCTGTTTAGGTGTTTGGTACTGATAGTGCAGAGGCAGTAGATGATCCAGACAATGGCTATCATTCCAGTCGCTGTCTGAGGGTCCTCTTCTTGGAGTACTGAACTGCATCAGAAATGTCCATCTAGAAATAAACATTGGAAATAACAGGAACCACCACTTACTTCCAGGACAGCTGAAGTACCGGAGAAACAAATGTTGGTTTGAGAGTCACCAGTGCCTTTTCTACCACTTTCACCTCTGGTCACCATCACTGCACTCCTGACCTGTGAGGCTGTCTGTGACCCTTAGCATGTAAAACAGTCTGCTCCAGTCATACTCTCATTCATCCTCCTGATTACTTTTTCTTTCCTTCAAACGATGCTGCTGGCAGCCTGGGAGAGGTAAAGAGGATTGGTGTGTCCTAGCTGCATGGAGTTCCTCTTCACCTGAGTTGCACACCGGGATGCAGTGCAGCTCATGCAGTGCAGAGGCGGAGGGAGCGATGGGTTGGGTTATGTACGCTGAGGTGGCAGTTCCTTGTATAGAGCCCCAGTGCTGCTGGAGCTGGAGACGCATGCAAGCCACCTTTCCCTCCTCCTCCTTCCCACCCAATATAAAGCTCCCTGCTCTAGCTCACTGCAACTCTATGCTGATCACTTGCTGTCTCTCTCCCTCCTCCCAGTGAACTGTGGGTGTACAAGAAGCACTGTAACTCGCTGTGATGATAATCACAGGATGAGGAGCAGAGATCGTCAGGGTGGGTGGGGTTCACATCAGTCACTACTGCTAGGCATGTAACTCACTAGACTGTGCAGCTGCTGACTGATGCTGGAGTGTGTTGCTAGGCAGGAGGTGCTGGACCCAGAGCTAGCTTATTAAACACATGATAAGTGAAAGAAGTGGTTAGAGTTTGTGTTGCAACAGAACACAAAAGGAAACAAGGAAATTGGAGCGATAGAGGGGAGGGGGACTGTTCTACAAATGAAATGGATGAAGTACTCTCATATTGGAGCAGCTCATTCATTTCAAACTACACACAGTTTCCACCATAAACTGTGAACAGCTGTCATACTTAGCTTGCATGATCATTGGTCTGTCAAGGACGAGCCCAACACAGCTTGACCTGCATTGGACTAGTCGGTGACATACCCCTGAAATGCCGTTCTCTGTAGCAAAACATTTCTTGCAAGCACAAGCAATGTAAAACAGGTAACAGTCACAAAGGCCAACTGCCTCTGTGCTTCATTGTTTTGAACTTACCATGGTGTTGCCCCCTCCAAATTAAATGGAGAGGACGGGTATCCAGGAGACTAGTCCTGACCTTCTGGGAGGGGGAAAAGTTTTTTCTTCTTTAGTTAGTAGACAAACCAGTCAAATACATGAATAATGAATACCCAAATATTCGGATAAGTGTTCCACACCCTCCCTACCTGATTGTCTATGCCAAGAAAGCATAAGCAGATTTTAATAAATAACTGCCGCCCTGATGAAGAAGTATCCTCAAAAGGTAAACATTATGATTGCAGTAGTTACTTTGATGGTTACTTAATAAAGGTTGCTCCCAAAAACACCTTGTGGTGAATGGGTCTGTTTTCCAATTGCTAGCTGGCCTTTTGTATGACCGCATTGGAACAGACTCCCCTGCTTTTTTTTTTTTCAGGAACACCACTAGGTAGTCACGCTGGCACAGTTTGGATGGTATTGAACTTCAGATAGATGGTGGGATGGTGGGTGTATACAACAGGATTTGGACTGGAGGAGGAGGGCGGGAGCTCCTGTTTTTAAAAAAATTTGATATTCATTTTTTTTAGTTCACCTGAATACCTTAACCCAAATATATGGCTACCAAATACCAACTATGTGGCTGAATATTCAGGAAATATACTCACACACCCTACCAGATGGTCTCCTCCCTTTGGTGTACTTTCAATCTGAAGTTGTGCAAATTGTGTAATATTGTATGTGTATATGTGTGCGTGTGTGTGTGTGTAGATAGATAGACAGATATAGATACAGATATATTATAGGGGCGTAGCACCTCTATAGTTAGGTTGACTAGGATGTTAGCTGTAATTTTGCACCTTAATAACTTCACCCCCATTCAACGAATTGTACAGAATTTTGCATGGGATGGTCTTGGGGAGCAAGGTCTCTTGATTTGGCAAGTTTTGGGCCTGTGGGATGTCCAGATTCTGAGATCTGGATAGTGCAAAAATGGAAGAATTGGTGTTTTACTGTTTTTTGGCTCTCATTTACTGCCAGATGGTTTGGAATTTGTTCTAAAATTTTCAGGGTAGAAGGGTCTTGCTCTAGAATTGTGCCTTTTGTTGGTTTGATCAAAATATATGAATCCATTCCGAGTTATAAGGATTTGAAATTTTGGTTCTGAGTATGCTCAGTAGGGTCTTTCATTCAGAATTTCTGGCTCAAGAAAGAAGCAACTTCTCTCATGATCTGAAATTCTTCTTTCAAGAGAAAAATTCTTCTTTCACATGGCAATCATCTTGATCCTGTTTAAAAAAAAAAAAAAAAAAAATTATGAAAACCCATAAAGATGCTTCCGCTAAAAAAAAAACACATGAATCTATCTAAACGTGAGCTGTTTAGCTTGCTTCTGATATGTTTTTCAAAATGGCCCCTGAAATATGGCTTTGAGACATCCAAAATCCATACTGAGGCTCCTTTTGTGAGCTTAATTTTGTTTCGTGAGTCTTATGAAAGAAGATTGCCATCTCACGAAAGAAGAAATCTGGCATATGAAAGAAGATGGTGGGTCTAATTATTTTTTCATGAACCGATCTTTTCTCGTGAGTCATGAAAGAAAACAGGAAGAAACTTTGCAGTTACCTCCAAATGACTGTGTTCGAACTCAAAGGCATCAGCAAGTCTCTGAAAAGGTTAGAATCTGCTGCTGCTGATGGCCATCACGATGTCAGCACAGTTGAGGAATACACATCTACTGTAGAGGCCTGTATCAGTGAATATACTGCCACCACCAATCACATTGAGACCCTGCTCAGCCTGCGTGGCAGGGAACTAGATTTAGCAAGGAAGATGGAGGACCTTGAGAACTGGCACTGTGGGAATAATAATAGAATTTGGTGCATGCCAGAGGAAGCAGAGACTGGGAATCTTGCCACCTTTATTGAGGGCCTGCTCAAAGAACTATAAGATTTCAAAGCTTCTATGCCTTCAACATTACCACAGCCCATCGAACCCTGGCTATCCTCCCAAAGCATCTGAAAGCATGGTCATGGTCTTTTATTCTGGCCTTCTTAGACTATCACACTAAGATGGGGGTGCTCATGTGTGCTTGGGGAGAGTAATATTCAGGGACACACGTTTCTTCGAGCATGATTTTGCACAGGTCTCTGATTAAACATAAGTGTGTACTGTCTGTACAAAGGAGCTCTGCACAAAGGGTATCAGGGCCGGTTGAATACGCAGGCCATCTCTGTGTGTTCTCGGACACAGGGACTAAGATATGAGATTCTCACTGATGCAGCCCTTTCCTGCTTAAACAAAGAATTCAGATTGATGAGACCTTCATACATCTTCGCCTCCATGAGTTAGAAAACCAAAACGGCAACAGAAGAAAGGAACCCGAATCCCAGAGGATTTTTTTGCCCTCCATTAAATCTCTCTGTGGTCACAGCTGAAATCCAAGCGCCGACCTGCCACCCCACTGCCAGCCAGGACTAGACAGACTTTCCTTCAACCAGACCATGGAGATGAACACTTGAAACTTAATCTCTGATCAATATATATTTCCTTCTCCAGCTGTATAATTTGAACTTGATTTGATGTGGCTGGTTGTGTATTTGCTAATCAAAACCACTACATTCCAACATACTCGGACATGGTATGTCTTAAATGTCTGCCAGGATGTATCAGGTATGTTTTTGGTTCCTTCTCTGCATGACTCTCCTGTGACCTCTGTTTATTTTCTCGCAAGGAATGCTGGGGTGGCCCATTTCATATTTGAAGAGGTAATTGAATTTTGAGCAGTCTCTTCTCTTTCACAGTGTGATTTTGCAAGGAATCTCCTATTGAATGTACTGGCAAATTCCCTACACTTCTTCACTTTTAATTTAAGGGTCACACTTTACTAACCTCCTAGCTTTCTGTACCTCACTGTCTTCCCTTTAGCTGTTCCGGTTTCCTTTGTAACATCTGTCTGGTGTCTTGAAATCCTGAACTCCCTTGCTGATTACGCTAGCTGCCCAGGTGATTCAGTAAGCTGTCACCTGACCTTGATATGAATTAGGCTTGATTATTCTGGATTTGATTGTTAATGGTGCTGGGAAATGGGCACTAGTGGACTGGGATCTGGGACTATTGGTTCCCAAAGATCTCACTCTTGGGTAGGCGGATATTTTCTGGGCCTCCTATCAGGACTCCCCACCTTTAGGTATGTGTTTGCCATTTGCTGTACAGTGAATAGTCCTGCTCTGAAAATGGCAGCAGAGGCCAGAACAGAGGGCTGCTCGGCAATGGAACTTCTACTGAAGCCTGGGGTTGTTTAGAGAGGACCTTGCCTAGGTGTGACAGGGACGCCTTATAAGGGACACCAACTGTTGGGAAGGAAAAGCCTCCCACAGCTGTCCAGAAACACAACAGGAAACAGTGCGCTGTAAAGCTGTGCAGTGTTGCTTCCAGACTGCCGTGTCCTTGTAGTGATGCAGAAAGTCTACAGGAAGCACTCGGTCTGGACAAAGGACACTTTAACTCAGAAAACAGCAAAATTAAAGCTTTTATTGTGAGCACAAACAAAACACATGGACACCAAAACAATAGCTACAGAATGGGGCTCGACAAGTAATAGGCAGTGTTGCCCCTGTTTTCTAGCCTTGGACTTCTGTTAGTGAGGTGAAGGTGGTCATTTGGAGCCTTGACAGCTTTAACTCGGTTTGAACTATCCTCCTGAAGGGGATCCAACCACAGAGCCTGGCTGTGAACAGATCCTGCCACATACTGATCCTTCGCCTAAATGAGGGGTCATCATGATATTTCCTTGAAGTGACGGCTTTTAATTTTCACATTTTCGTGAGATTTTAGGTTCAGATGTTCTTTAGTTATCTTTGGTTTAACACTGTGGCCACAGTCTGTTCTGAGACCTTTCTTTGGTTCTACACAGGTCTATGCAGCTTCACAAGGTGTTAGGGTTGGCAGATACTCCTGGCAGCCACGAAAGGGGGCTTCTGATAAAATATGTGGACCCTGGGGTCTCTTCATTATGGGACCATGGAAGAGCTAAAGTTGGCATCCTTTAATGTTGGGGAATTAATAACTCTGTTAAACACACCAGAATTTTACAAGATCTAAAGAGGGAAAGGGTGGCTATGGCCTTAATCCAAAAGTCACATCTCATTAACCAAGAGCATCAAAAGCTCTGTAGGTCCTGGGTGTGGAAGAGTTTGCCTCCACATGGGAGGCCCACCTACACCACAGGGGTACTTGTCATTCTCATCATGCTGAACTTCCCCTAAAGGTTGCACATTCTGAGATAAACCTGGAGGGGTGGCTTGTCCAGCTACAATGTTTACATAGAGATGTCCCATGCACATTGTTGAATCTTTATGCCTCAGTACAGTAAATAAACAGAGAGTATTTCATTCCTAAAAGATATTGCTGACACATGGTCACTTCTCCAGATCATCTTTCATTGTAGGGGTGATTTTAATTGACCTTTCTGAAGCTTGGGATTACGGGGCCTGGGAGAAAGAGGACATTTGGCCAACAAGCAGGGCAAGGTGCCTGTCTGCAACACTAACAACCGGAGTTTGGGAACAGACTCTGGACATCAGAGGGCTGGCCAGGAAGAGGGATTGAGCATCCTAAGGACTGCCTCCTCTGGGGAGGTGGATGATGGAGTGTCTGCACAACACAGACTTCGGGCGGAGGCTGCAGGTACCTCTGTGCTAGTGCCATTAATTGTGAGGGGGCGGGAAGATGTGGGATGTCATTGCACATCTCTGCCCCTAGAGAAAAGCAACAAAAACACAACTGCCACCTCTATGAGACTCCCTGTCTTGCTCCAGTCGACCACTGTGGCACTTCTGGGTCCTTGACCTATAACAGCCTCGGTGTCCTACTGACTCCCTCCACCCCTGCTCTGGGGGGCAAGCCAGGAGGCAATACCGGTAGCCTCACCTGCCAGAATCCTTCCTCCATCATATGTGGGTTTGTCGGTGCATGACCCTGCCCTGGGGGCAATCCAGGGGTATCCTCGGCCCATACTGACGTCCTAGGTGTAATGGGATGGGGTCCAGGATGGGCTGTAGCTCAGTAAAGGCATACTAAAAAAGAGGGACATTCATGGGGAAAGTACTCCCTAGACTAGCTTAGGAAACTTAGACTTACTGATGTATAGCGCTTCAGGCAATGGGGCTGGGAGACTGCTGGCTGTGCTGCTTCGGAAACAAGAGAGCAGTAGTGCAGTTTTACAGCTGAATGTGCAGGCAGCTCCAGTGATTGCTAAGGGGACCACAGGATAATTTTAGAGGAATTTTCCTGCTTCTTTGCCAACCTGTATATATCCGAGGGTTCTCCATACCTATCGCCGCTTTCTGAGGCGCATCACTGCCCACATTGATGAGGGCAGTACAAGCACATCTTGAAAGACCAATTTCAGGGGATGAGTTCAAGAAGGAGGCCTCAGCCTTCAACAGGTTCTTTATCAACCTAGAAGAATACAAAGCCAGCCTCCCCTTAAACATCCAGAGCAACCTAACTCAGAGGCACCGAATCCTCCGACTCATTATTTCACGATGGTTAGTGAGTCCAAAAGAAGTACTTCCTCCTAAAACCATTAAAAAAAAAGGCTCTGCAGGTCCAGACAGCCTTGGTCCAAGACTACTACCCCGGTCGAGTGCAACCAGTTGCCTGGCTCATCAACAGGTCACTGTTGGAAGGGCAGTACCCAACATCTGGAAACAAGCCTACATGACACCCTTTTATACAAGACAGGCCCCAGGGAACCAATAGGTAATTATATGCCTGTCTCCCTCTTATGTCCCCTATCCAAAATACATGAAAGGCTAGTCTATTGCCAACTCTGAGACTACTTGGAGACTAACCAGCTGTTGGTGTACACCCAGTATGGTTTTAGACGATAGCATGGGGCCAACACAGCCCTCATCAGATTCTCTACTGATGTCATCACTGCACTAGACAAAGGAACCCCAGGTGAGGCTGTCTTTATAGACCTGCCAGGGCTTTTGATCTAGTAGATCACAACCTTCTGATGAAAAAACTGCAAACTTGGCCTTGATCAGCACTCCCTAACCTGGTTCACCAGTTACCTGACCAACCGCTCCCAACAGGTCAAGTAGAGAGGGGAACATCTGAATCTCTCCTGTCAAGGAGAGGGTGCCACAAAGCTCTATACTGGGCCCTCCTGTTCTTGCTGTTCGTCAATGATTAAAGTAATCATTGTGAAGGAAGCTCTGTGGTCCAATATGCAGATGCTGTGGTCATCTACAGAACCTCGAACAACACTTCTGACCTGGGACTGCAACTCCAATCAGACTTTGCTTCCCTAGAAAGATGGCTCTTGGAAAACAGACTGGTCTTGAATACTAAAAACAAATGCAGTCCTGTTTGGACAGAGAATTCTGGGCCAGGATAAAAGCCCCTACTCACCCTGGTCTCCTCATCTGGTGGTCAAATAGAGGTAGAGAAGTCTTTAAATACCTGGGCCTGACGCTGGACCAAGGCTTCACTGAAACCTCATGTGGCTCAAATAACCAAAAACATACACCAAAAACTAGGCTACTCCACTGATTGAATGCCGGTTGATCCTCGAACCAGGATTACCCAAACCATTAGCCACGCTTTGGGGGGCGGGGCTTGCTCGTATCCTGGTAACAGGGCCCAAATAACAGTCCTTCATAAAATTGGTATGGACTCTTAAACATGCGGCTCATATTGCCCTATACAAAACCTTTGGTATCCTGTAGATAACAGTTTTCAGCCCTAGCAACTTGCTGCATAATGTGGGACAACACTTTCTTCAGGTAGAAAGGGGGCCTGAATACTTAAGGAACAGTTCAAAAGTATGAAGTGTGTTATATGTGTGTGTGTGTGTGTGTGTGTGTGTATACATGCATGCTCTTTAGTTCTGTAATATGAACCTGCTTGAAAGTGAGAAGGTACAGATGCTGTAGCGTAGGCCCATTGGCTGGGTGCAGTTCTAGTTCAGTAACAGTTGGGACTGTGAATCACGTCAGTACTGTGAGTCACAGTACATTTTCATTGAAAGAAATGCAAAGTTAAGTTTCTTTTTCAGCATTAATCCAGATAAAGAAGTTGTGACTTAACTGCTTGTGGAACGAGAGAAATGCAGAAAAGTTCTGTGCCTGGACCAGTAGACCACAATTGAACTGCAGTTTTTATCATCATGAGGACAAGAAAAGTGATGTGAAAGTCCAGATGCTTCCTTTTTTTTTTTTTTTTTTTTTACTTTTACAGTGTTTGGCCAGGAAAGACCCCACTAATTTAGGGCTTACTGTATTTCCAGGTGCATTCTGGGAGCACAGGAAGTTAAGTGACCTGCTCAGGGTCACAGTAATGGAAGTGGTGGCTGTGGATTCAAACTCGTTCTTCAAGTTTGCAGCTTACTACGCAATACTGTCTCCCTATTGTTAATCTGCACATGTTGTGTTAGCTTGTATACCACATATGCAGGGTGAGGAATTGGGTGAAAAGTAACCGTTTCCTAAACCAACCAAAACAAACAAACAAAAACTAGTAAAGGCATTCATACGAGGACCTGGGAATAAGTTTGTTTCTATGTCTAACATGAGCGTGCTGTTTAGTTGGAACAGACAGTACTTTAGCATGTGATACCATGTCAAGTGAGTCATGTTGGTTGGCATTGCATACAGTGGGTACTCAAGGTCATGGGTGAGCACATGCAACTATAAAGTAAGGAAGTTAGCAGGTTTATGTTCATGTTTTTTGTTTATCAGGAAAACCTCCATTGAGTAGTGCTCATTTGCAAGGAGGTCCTGGTTAGGACAGGCAACAGTATCAAAAAATCAACAGCATCATAAAAAACATTACAGCGTTTAACATGAAATGTACAGATGGCAGATACAACTAGACTGTATTGTGATGATGTACAGCAGAAACCAGGGTTGAGTATAGCAAATTAAAATAACAAAATATTACAAACACGACAATGAATATAGCTATCAGGGTACAATAAAGACAAGAAGAATCTAATGACAAGTACATTTATCAGTTCAGTGAGTTTCTGGTAACAGTTTGAATGTATGGAGGCTAACCAGTGATTCAGTCTGAGGCTTTTAATTTATTCATTTGCACGGGCAAGCCAGTGGAAAGCTATTTGCCATATCTAGATGCATTTGGGTATCTAGAGCACAATGTAGTTACATGCACCTGACCAGGTTGGAGCCCTCAGTATTTAATAACTGCCTCGCTGAAATCTAGGAGTGGATGAATTGAGCTGGTTGAGGTTGAACTCGGCTAAGACTGAGGTGTTGGTAGTGGACCCAGGCCGCCAGATAGAGGGGTTGAGGGTGGGGTCACCTCGGACTTTTTCTGGGGTCTCCTCTCTCGACCTCTGATCAGGTGCGAAACCTGGGGGTCATTTTTGATGAGGGTTTGACACTTTGTGCGCAGGTGTCAGCCGTCACAAACTCTCTTTACCATCTGAGGACTATCTCCAGAGTTAAGCATCTTATTCCGTCCGTGACCTTCCTACGTTAGTCCATGCCTTTGTGTCCTCTCGCCTGGATGACTGCAATGCCCTGTACCTAGGGCTTCCGGGGTGGATATCCGCCACTTGCAGCTGGGGTAGAATGCAGCAGCCCGGTTATTGATGGGAACCCCCGGCCCCACATATTTCTCCGTGTTCAGTAAACTGCACTGGCTGCCAGTACAGTGTCGAATCAGCTTCAAAGTCGGGCTTCTGACTTATAAAGCCCTCATGGACAGGGTCCGACTACCTGAAAGAGCTTCTGGTTCCTCACTGCCCTGGGTGATCGCTCCGCTAGACTGAGGAGAGATTGCTAGAGATTCCAAGGGTTTGTTTAAAATCTTCTGGGGCCCAGGCATTTATGCATGCAGCCCCCACCCTTTGGAATTCCTTTTTACGTCATTAGTTACGTGAGTGCCCGACTATGGAGGGATTTACAGGCACTTAAAACTGTTCTGTGGGTCCGAGCTGGGGACTAATTAATACTGTTGTTTATCTTTTGTTATTTTATATTACTTAATACATATGTCATTTTATGCTGTTGTTTTACTGCTTGTGTGGCGCCTTGGCATTTGAAAGGCGCCAATAAATAAATTTAAATTGAATTGAATGTTCTCAGATTGTATAGGCTAGAGGTCCTGTGACAAAAGGTCAAGATATTTATTTTATTTATTTAGTTTTTGTTGACCGGTAAGTGCACTAGACAAATCCTGCATATTTTCAGGCACGACCCGGGAGGGGGGATACAGATGAATGCCTACTGACCTTGAACCAGATTAAGCTGTTAGTGGTATTTTTAGTGAATGGGGAAATTTGGCTGGACACCGGGAAATTCCCTGCTCTTTCAATAAGTGCCATAGGATCTTTAACATCCACCTGAACTACCACCAATCCAGGCAGATGGGACCTCGGTTTAATGTCTCATCCAAAGATGGCACCTCAGAAGTGCAGCACCCTCTCATGCTGCATTACAGTGTCAGTACTGGGATATTAACCTAAGTGCCAGATGTGGGAACTGAACCCACAGCCCTCTGATCTCCCAGCCTCAGAGGCGAGTCTGCTACCTACTGAGCCACTGACACTGCCAATATATTGTGGTGCATCATTTTGGAGAGCCTTGTATGACCATAGCTACAGGTTTTTAGTCTTCTGGTAGTTAAGGATGTCCAGCTAACTGAAGTATAAAGGTGCAATGGTGGATTCTAGCAGTCAGCCCAGAAATAGCAATATTTTGGTGTCCAGAAAACAAAATCAGAGGTCGATCAGCAGAACTTGTTGCACAACATTCTCCCAAGTTTTGACATTTTCTGGGAATTTCATTTATTATTTATTTGTTTTTATTTGAAAAGTTTCACCAGAAAGGCACACTGAACTGCAATAGCTCGTCTCCAGTTGCGTCCTGGGGAAGGGATAACAGTAAAATATAAATTAAAATACAGATTCGATACAGAATGGATGATAAGAACAACAGTGGAAGTCTGTACAGTAAACCTGAGGCAGAATACAAAGCATTTTAGATAGACATTTTGAGGACAAATCAACATTTGTCAACTAGCGATAAGGAACATTTACACACAAACAACTTATATTTACATTTGACGACATTATGTGTATTATTGCTATAGGCATTCTCGTGAAAACAGAATCTTTTTCTCATATACTTCATTTGTTTTCGAATTTATATTTGTCCCTGAAGTCATTATCCTCAACTTGTGACATCACAGTCTGTTGCTGCAGAAATATTTCTGATGTCACAAGCAGAGAATTTTGACTTCAGGGCAGGTGTATACAGCAGGAGCAGAATGCGGGCAGAGACAGTGTTTTCATGCAGATGTCTTTATCAACAAACACTAGGATGCCCTGTGCACTTGGACTGCCTGCAGTTGATCTATGTCAGTGTGTGGTCACTGTACAAATTTATGTACTGCTGTAAAAGGGCTCTGCCATTTCAAGACAATTCATTAAGCCCTGTGAACCTGGAGACCCGGTTTGAATCCCACCACTGTTAACAGTGCGACTTGTGCAAGTCACTCAAGCTCCTTTTGCTTGCTTGATAGATTTATTTGTTTGATTGACTGGTCTGCACCCTCCTGTCATGTCACATTGGGCACATTGCAAATTACTACTTAGACAAAACAAGAGACAGATCCAGCTGGCATGATGGCACGGTGTCTGCACGGCTACTGGTGACCAGGGTTCGTGCCTCAGCGTGGATCCTCAGATGGTTGGCATGAGGGAGGATTGCGCCTCCTCTGGGTGGACGGGGGCTGCTCCTTGGTGCAACACTGCCAACTGGGTGACCAGTGGTGATGGTGCACTCTAGGACTTGGTGTAAGCGGCTGGGTCTGTCGGACTAAGCTCTGCACCTGTACATGTAAGCATGCACATGTGCGTTGAGCCCAGTGCCGGCACTTCCTGGGGAGAAACTGCAGGAAGATTCCTCCTGGTGGTCGGATGATGGGCAGGGTACTCCTGGGCCCTGCACTTCCTACTCACTGTGACAGTGAAGTTACACTGGTGGGGAAGTTCCCTTCTGCCTGCTGGCCCTGCCATGGGAGGGGCATGGGGTTGCCCAGGTGAGAGACTGGAAGCAACAGGGCTGGGAGAGAGCCTGTAAGGGCTTCATCAGCACAGCCAGGAAAACAGAGGGATAAATACATGATGTAAAAAAAAAAAAAAAAAGGGGTCACATCTGACCCCATCGTATACTTTCCTAAATGAATTGGCCTTAAAGGGCACCCTGATGTTTTAGGGAAACTTTGAAAAATCATTTTTTCATACATAATTCAGGTTAAATTCACATAGATACATCTGATGGCAGAATTGGCTCTTCTTCCCATGCATTCTGTTCATCCTGGCTAACTACTCTATACCTCTTTCTGCTGGCGCTTGTCTCACTGGCTGAGTGTGAAGTTACTCTGGTGGGTAAGTTCCCTTCCACCTGCTGGCCCTGCCATGTCCTATGTTTTATGTATTTAAAACCCCATTTTCTTTTTAACTACAATATGCACAGTAACATGAAAACAGGATCGCTGTCTGTTACATTTCATCAGCTCTGGCTGCCTGTCTGCACCAGACATCATAATGTTCTGCTTATGACATCATGATGATTTCCACAGTAACAGATTGTGATGTCACAAGCAGAGGATTGTGATGTCAAGTGTAGACAATCAGCCAGAGCCAGTGAAGTCTACTGGACCATAATCCTGTAAAGGGAGACGCTAAACACAGAGAATATATGAACTATAAAATGTATCTAAAAAGATTGTTTTTCAAGTGTTCCCGAGTCCTCAGTGGCTCTTTAAAGATCAGTGGCAAATGTAACAATACCATTCTTATGTTTGGTACTTTTATTACAGCCTGTATATTAAATTCTCAACTCTTAACATAAATATTCAAATCTCCTGTCATACTTGTTATATTAAAAATATCGGTTTAATGCCCTCACATGTTTACGTGAAAGAAATCGGTCATACTACGCTTCCATTGACACTGCTCTGTTACACTCAACTTATTGTGTCATATGAGTGGCGTATTATGCTCAAGGCTGTTATGAGAATGAAAAACTTGAAAGCACAAGTTTGTTAAGGGTGTTTGTGCTTTATTTTTCCTTGTAATCCTATACTTTGCTTTATGTTTGATTTAAATGCTTATATATAGCGGAAATGAAAAAAAGATCTTGGTTGCTGTAGCCCTGCAGACACCTTTGATTTTCAGCCTTCTGCCCATCTTTTTTTTCCAATTGTTTAACCAGGTGAGACACACTAGCTGAAAGCTTGTTTACAGGTGCAACCTGGGAGCACAGGGAAGTTAAGTGATTTGCTCAGGGTCACACAGTATGCAAATGGGGACTGTGGGATTCAAACCCAGGTCTCCAGATTTGCAGCTCAGAGTCTTAAACCACTGCGCTTATACTGCCTCCCAATTTGAAGCATTACTGCCTGTATTTGGTACTTGTTGCTGATCTTTCAATTTCTTCTGTATCTGTTACCTAGTGGACGTGTCGTGTAGCAGTCAGGTTACAGTATTTCTACACTCATTTTTTGACACTGACCCTTCTCTGCAGGTAAAAACATTTCTTTGTGTAACCCCTCTCCAAGTGAAATCTGAAGGCTGAGTTTAGCCACTAACATTGGAAAATCCTCTACTGTATGTGGGTCCTGCCACACAGCAGTTTCAGCATGCCAGAGCTTGTTGGTAGTTCTCACGTGCCCCTGAGTCTCAAACACTTTATTTGGCATTCATTTTGAGCACTTGGATGCTTGCCCTTGTCTGCAGCTAAAAGATTTCCCTGCTGTGGTCTGAGCTGCGTGTATACTGCATGTGAAAAACACATTTCTTCTTGAAGCAGTGCATGTTGCCTGATTACCAAATAAGAGGAATCTGAATCGGTGAAATGCTAGAGCCGTAGAGTTCAGGGAGCCACAATCAGTTGAGGATTTGTCCAAAGTTAGCAGCAAGCTCAGCCTTCTGATTTCACTTGGGAGGCGGCAAATAAATACATCTTTTTCCTGCAGACAAGGACAAGTGCCCCAAAAATTATAACCTGACTGCTATGTGATGTCCACTAGATAACCATAATAAAAACTGAAAGATCAGCTACAAGCAGTAACATATGTGGTAGCACTTAAAGACGGGCGGGAAGAAGGCTGAAAATCGCTTATGCCTTACAAGGCTACACCAATCAAGTTCATGGTTTTCTGTTTTTTTTTTTTCAGCTATATACAAATATATCATCAAATATAAAGTGCAATAGCAAATAATGGGCTACAATGAAAAATTGAGCAGCATACACCCTTAAACTCACACTTTCAAGGTTTTATTCTTTCAGCATCCTAGAGTATTATACGTCAATCCTTCAATGATGCAGTAAACTGAGTGAAATGGATTGACGTTGCTGAAACAAGAAGTACAGCCAATTTCATTCAGGCAAATGTGTGGGCATGAAACTGATATTTTAATAAAAAAAAGACAGGAGATTTGCATATTTATGTTCAGTGTAGTGATTGTAATATACAGGCTGTAATGAATACCAAACATAAGAACAGTGTTGTTACATTTGCCATTGATCTTCAAAAGTCTGTTTTAAAAATTTGGTACAAATGTAATAGTTTACTGTCCCAGGAAGGGAGAGGCAAAGCAGTAAATGTCCTGTTTCCAACTGTAGAGTGTGCTTGGGAGCAAACAGTAGGGGCAAGCATTAGACATTCTGCTGAACGAAGCAGTCCGCAGGGGGTTCACTGTTTAGGAGGACAGCTAGGTAAGGCATTCCCAATCCATGTAAGGTATTATACAGTAAGTCAACACTAACCTCTTCTCACTCTTTGTTTTCATGTTCTAAAACCTCCAAAGCTTGTTTTATGCTCCCCAGTCTCACTTATCTTCTGAGTATTCATCTGATAGTTGTTGCAACTATTCATGGCTTGTAAAGTGCTTTGGGAGACAGTGTATATGAAAGATGTTATAAAAACCAAATTAATATCCTGTCATACCTCCTATAGAAGGGAAGGCAAACCATGCCAGGTGTCTGACTTGGGCAGTAGGTGATCATGGGTCAGCTAGTGCTGTCAGGAAGGGAGATGTGGGACACCCGGAGTGGGGAAGAAGTTAGCAAGGAGGATTCTAGGAGACTCTATGGTTAGAGGGTGGAGTGGATGGTGGTGTGGAGAGGGGTTGGCCAGATGACTGCCTGGAGCATCAGCTATCTGAGATTGGGATAGAATAGAGTGAATTGTGAAGGAGAGGGGAGCAGGGAGTGCTGGTACTCCTTGGTACCAAAGTTCTTGTGAATTGGCCTGTGGAGACAGTGAAGAAGGTCTTCCAGATGCTGGGGACAGATTGAAGAAGCACTCAGCTTCCTTAGCCTTTTCTGAGGTCTTTTCTGTCTGAAGTGGGGAGAATGGGAAGGATTGAGTACAGGAGGTAAAGATCTGAGAGTTCTATGGGTGGTTAAAGTGATGGTGTCGGGAACAGGGCACCACTTTATAGATGACTGGGGTGGCTTCTGCACGGAAGGCTCCTTAAAGGTGATGGCCTTCACCTGATGAAAAGGGACTAGCGCGTTAGGGCAGAAGTTTAACATCTACATTAGCAGATGGTTAAATCAGCATGGGGAGGCTGGGGCTGGGGATTCCACTGTGGAGGGAGAAACAGTGGGGAACCTAGACAGGACTCCCCTGGGATAGGGATAAGGTGTTCAGGGAATAATAGATGGTGGGAATGAGTTAAGGAAACAGGTAAGGGTAGACACAAGAGACATGAAAGGAGGGGAACACAAGACACCAAGGTTATTAGAGAAGGGTGATGGGGAGGGCAAGTGAGAACCAATAGAGGTGGGCACATGTTGTTGGGTGGTATGTCTCAATGCCAGGAGTCAGGTAATAAGATTAGTGAGCTCCAGGTTTAGGTGGCAGATCTGGGCTGGATTTAGTGGCCATTACAGAAACTTGGGCCAGAGTGAACAATGATTGGAACATGATGATACCAGGCTGCACCTAATATTTTATTCTCTAAAATCTGGAATTCCTTCCCCTGAAATATGACACTTCTCCTCCTACTACTCCCTTACCTCTGCCCTACACAATCACCTTTCCTCAGCTGTTCCTGCTTTAACCCACCCTAATACCTGTCCCCAGTTTCTGCCTTCCTATCGTGACACCCCCGGCAGGGTTCTCAACATCCTGAAGGAGGAAATCAGGAAATGGCTACCCCTTTTCCTCATATTCAGTTCTTGCCTCCCTCTCTTCTCCACCTGCCCTTCTGGTCACCAGTGTGCACAACCTAACACCATCCTTTTACTCCAACAGCACTTGTGTACTACCTCGAGCCTGCTCCTGGTACCACTCATGCACTATAAATGGTTCTGTAGGTTTTGTCGCTCTATGTTCTTTTGTATGATTTTGGACATGTATGGTAATTTACAAAATGTTCCTCTACTGTTTATTGTACAATACCTTGTGTTCCAACTGTTGCACACTCTTACAATGTTGTATTGTTTGCACTACCCACATACTATTGTAACTAATCATCCTTCACAACCCTTGTAACACCCTCCCCTTTGCAGTGAGACAAGCAGCATGTTGTTCAGTGTGCCCTCCTTGTGAAACATTTAAAAAATAAATAAATAGGAATGCTAGAGGCATGGGTAGAGGTGGAGGGTGGCCATCTACATCAGAGAAGGGATCAAGGCAGTAGAGGCTGCTAGCATTGGGGAGAGGGAGGTAGATTAATTGTGGGTTCTGTTCATAGAGTCGTCAAGCAGGACGACTTGCATAAGGTGGCTTACAGGACACTGGGGCAGGAGAAGAGAGAGATTAGGAACTGGGTGCTGAAGTAAGGAGGGGTGGTGAAGGGGAGGTTGTAGTAGGGAGATCTCAACCTGACGGACATCAACTGGGACATCCCAGTGGCCAAGAGTGCCAGGAGCCAGGCCTTGCTTGATTTCATGTTGGTGCAATAGGTCAGGATCCCACTAGACAGTCAACCGTTCTAGATGTGGTACTCCCTAACTTGGAAAGAGTAGGCGGCGTCGGGTGGGATAACCACTGGGTTGCAGCATCCACAATACAATATGGTTAGAGGTGGCCCTGGGTGCCAGTAAGCTCTGCTCTAAGGCTGACCTGCTAGACTTCAGGAGGGTGGATTTCAGCCACATAAGGGAAATTGTGCTGATGGAATAGCTGTGTAGATAGCACCAGGGAGAAGAGGAAAGATTGGGGGTTATAAAAGACGATGTTCTCAAGGTGACAAAAGCATGCATGAGAATGGTTGTAAGAGAAACGAGTACAAGAGACCAATTTGGTTCCCTGAAAGGGTCAAGGAGGCAGTGAGGGCTAAAAGGAGGCCTTTATAAACTACAAAGAAAAGCAGGGGATGAAGAATGGGGTGAGTATCAGGACAAAACAAGAGAGGCCAAGAGGACAGTCAGGATCGCAAAGGCAGACACAGAACTGCATATTGTGGAATGGGTCAAGAAAGGAGAAGAACAGTTCATAAGATATAGAAGAGAAAAAGAACGGAGAGGGAACGGCAGGGTAATAGAGGAGGACGAGCAAAAGCAACTATGCTGAATGACTACTACTGCTCAGTAATTGTTAGGGAAGATAGTGGGCCCTTGCCAGAGAGCAGCATAAAGGCAGCTGATAGAGAGTGCCTGAAAATGAAACAGTAGAAATTTACTGCAAAAACGTTGAAGAGAGGTTAGCAGCCCTGAAGCTAAACTAGGACCTGTGGCCAGACAGGATGCATCTGAGGTGCTGAGGAAACGGGCATCGATGTTAGCCAAACCCCTAGCAGAGCTATTCAATAGCATGTGCAGCAAGGGTGGTTCCCAGGAACAGGAGGATGGCAGATGTGGTTCCGCTATGCGAGGAAGGGACAAGAAGCAGCCAAGAAACCATAGACCTGTTAGTCTTACCTCTGTGGTAGGGAAACTGATGGAGACCTTAGTCAGAGAAGATCTAGTGAAATACCTGGGGAAAATGGACTTCAGGATAGTAAGCAGCATGGATTCATGACAGGGAGGTCTTGTCAGACCAACCTAATAGTATTCTGTGACTGAGTAACCAAGGTAGTTAAGGGCCATGAAGTAGGTTTGTTTCACGTTGACTTCAGCAAGACATTCGACAGGATGCCACATCAAAGGCTGCTGAAGAAGAGGGATCTGGGAACAGCTAAGGAAATGCACAGTAAGGTAGGTGGGTAGGTAGCTAGGGAGTTGGTTGGAGGGAGGCAGTAGAGAGTTTGGTGAATGGGGTCATATCAGAGAAAGAGAGGTCTTCTAGCGGAGTACCACAGGGATCTGTTCTAGGCCCAGTCCTCTTCAGTATGTTCATCAGCAACATGAGAGAGGGAATCCTGGGCAGGTTGCATCTATTTGCAGATAACACTAAACTCTGTGGTAGGGTTGACATCTTGGAGGAATAATGGAGTTTCAGAAAGACCTGGAAAGCTGAACTGTTGATCCAAAATCTGCGTCTGGAATTAGTACCAAACAGTGCAAAGTTATTGCACCTGTGGACAAAACCCCAGAACAGAGTATTGGGGTGGGGGTCTGTTTGACGTAACATCAGAGGAAATGGATCTAGGAGGAGTCATAGCTAAATACTAGTTTGACTTACTCCCTCCTACCTAGCCCTCTCCTCTCCCCTAGTGCTGCTTCTGACTACACCCTTTGGAGAGATGCTTTGACCTTCTCCATTCCTCATGCACACACTCCGAGCAGGTCTGTTTCTCCTGTCATCTCCCCTCATTATGGAACTACCCCCCTTCACTTCAGTTTTCTGCCTTTTTGCTATCACATCTCCTTAAGCTCACCTTCCAACTCTCCTGCTTATGCCCCTCCTTCCCCTGACCCTCTCCTCTCCCACCCCACCTTTCTCCCTGTCCCCTCCTTTATTTATCCTTCTTCTGATACAACTGCAACCTACAGAGGCTCACTTCTTTTCATTGTTTACTCCTTATCAACACCAGATTTGCACTATTCTTAGAAACCATACCAAGGTATGTACTTTATATTTTCTATTTTTATTACTGTTTTTTATCTTTCTGTTTTTGTTTCTTGTACATGATGTTCCTAAAGTAACTCCCCCCTCCCGGTCACACCTGGAAACGAGCCCCAGCTCAATGTGCCTTTCCCGGTTACCACATTCTAAATAAATAAATAAAATTAGAAACTTGCTTAAACAAATGTAACAAGGCCTTCAGCAAGACTAACAGGATGCTAGATTGTGTTGGGAGAGGGTACAACAGTAGAGGGCAGGAGGTACTGCTACCACTGTATAGGTCGCTGATGAGGCCACAGCTGGAGTACTGTGCCCAGTTCTGAGTGCCCACCTAAAATAGGATGGGAAACAGGCTAGAGAAGGTATGGTGCAGGATGACCAAGATGATTCACGGCCAGGAGGGCAGAGCCAGTGAGGATCCGCTAAATGCACTGAACATGTAGTCACTCAGAAACAGAAGAGAAAGGGAGGATATGATAGAGACCTTCAGGTTCCTGAAAGGAAAAAACAGGGAGGATGGTGAAGGGCTGTTTACTGGGAAAAGGAAAGCTAGGACAAGGGGTCCCAAGTGGAGGGTAATGGGTGAGGAGGGGAAGGGGATGGAGGAAGAATTATTCTACAGAAAGAGTGTTTAAACCATGGAATGGTCTGCCAACAGAGGTGGTGGTGCCAAAACTATAAATGGCTTCAAGCATGGCTTGGATAGAGTTACTAGAATATCAGCTACTCAGCAGGAAGGGGTGGTGGAAACATGGATAACAATGGGGAACAGTGTAAGCGAAGTCCCACAGAGATAATGGATACTGAGGTATGATGGGGTAATATGGGCAGACTGGATGGACCATCAGTCTTTTTCTGCTGTCATTGTCTATGTTTCTGAGTAATCGAGAAATAATATATGCCAACGTACACCTCATCTGTTTCAAACTAGGCTGAACTCTGTTTTTGGGATGTTAAAATGGTGGGGCACAGGTACAGTCTTTGCTACTCAGCATTCTGAACTGAATTCGCTTTTATCAGGAACCAAACTAAGACTTGTGTTAAATGGTGGTTTATTTGTGTCTTTTGTGCATTTAGAGGCAGAATTTGTTGGCTCAGCTTTGGTACAAGAAAGTGTGAACAGCCCAGTTGGAGATGATGACAAGATCTACTTTTTTTCACCGAGAGGGTGGGAGAAGAGAACTTGAATGACAAAAAGCCACGGGGTGGCTGTGTGGCCGTGCAAAAGGTAAATACAACTCCATACTCTTGGTAAAAGGTCCTCTGTGTACACACGTAGAAACAGGAAGAAGGATGCTGGGCCTCATTTTCCTGTAGATTGAGACCGGAAGTGTGGGGAGTTACATTACTGCGGGCAAGCCCCCTCCTCATGCCACACCTTCCTGCCTCATGCTTCAGTCAGCATCTCAGGCCTCAAGGCCTGTACAGCTGCTTGCTGTCATGAATGGAAGTACGTCTGATTCCTCTGAGTCATAGGAGGCTTGGTCTAGCTCCTCCTCCTATTGTCTGTGGTGGGTACTATGTTTGTGTTAAAGAACATGGCTTTGGATTTCCAAGTCTTCCTCATTAATATGTTTTTGTTAGTGGGGTACTGTCGCTTTTTGACTGTCGCGCCGTCCAGGTCAATAGTGTGTTTGGCACAAACCCTACTAAATATGTTGCAGAATACTTCATTCTGTGCAATGCTTTTGTAACAGTTTGGCATTGCTGAATACCTTATCACGCCGCCCCGGATCGTGAATGTCTCCGCCATTCGGAAACACATCCAGGTCAGGACTTCGTTAGGGATCAGAAAGCCCATTATTTAGTACGTTCCTAGTGCACTTTACAGAGCAGGATGATAAACAGATTTCACATGATTGGATGTCTTCTGATTGTGCCAGAAACTGTTACTGAGTGCTTTTAATTCATATTTTATGTCGTGCCAAACCCACGTACGCAGCTCTGATGCTGTTGCTCTTCTATGCACGGATCTCTGGTCATGCCGTCGGTGCACATGTGTGATTTCGCCACAACTTAAAAATAAGAATTAAAGTACTTCCAGTGCTAGGTTTGCTGCGAGATAAACGGAACATTTTAGAATCATGGGTACTGCACAATATAACGGCATATGCTGTATATGAATAAAATGTACTTCAGGACCGCTGCGTGGCAGATGCTTGGTCCGACCTGATGTGCTTCCCGAATGGTGGGGCACAGACCGGGATGAGTGATAAGGTATGTCTTTGAAAATGTGCCAACTGTTAAAAAGCATTACCTTTTTATATATAGGGTATTCCGCAGCATATGTTTAGTAGGTTTGTGTCAAGAGGACACTGATTGATTTTGGCCAGCAACGACGGTCAAACGCTGACAGTACTCCCTTTAAAGAGCAGGTATCTACTGTATGTTAATACTGCCCCAGATACCTTTCTTACAGTTGTAAGAGTTTTCATATGCATTCTTAAGATATAAGAACCGCAAACTGAAGATGAGCTATTCTGATGTCCTAAGATGTAAGTGAGACCACTGTCACAACTGTAAGAGTGGTCTTTGTGGGTGTAGTAATATATATTTGCTATAGATCATTCAATAATATATTAAAATAAAAAATAAAACGTTCCCCAAACTTGCTCGTTTCAGGGCAGCTACATGGAGACACTCTTTACAGAACAAGAGTGTCTCAAACACAGAGGAAAGGAGCGCTTCAATTGGTCAAAAGCGCCTTCAATTTATAATTAAGCAAGTTTAAGATCCATCATGTTTACAAATACTGTACAACTTTGTTATTTTTGAGGTGTTTCATTTTGCCCCATATTGGCCTTTTAAATTGTATCACATGACTAAGTGCTTGTTCATCTGTGTATTTTGTCAGGTTCTTTAATTCTGATTTCTTCAGCACAGAAACAATAAATGTAAAGACATCTTAGAACAGCATATACTTTTTTTTTTGGCCAATTCTTTTTATCGCCTCAGACCCAAAGTCTCTCAGGCTACTCATCTAACCTGTCGCTCTTCTACCACCGCTGTGATCCTACCTCCTCAAGGGTGTTCCTTTCTCCTTGCTGAACCCCCTGGCCCATGGTCTGCAAGGAGATCAAGGCGGAGGCAGAGATCCAGCATTGGGCGTGGCAGTGAGCATTGAGACCGCCGCCTATCTGGGCTGGAGGGTTTTTCTTCTTTAATCCCTCCCATGGACTTGGGTCATGCAATGCTGCCCAACTTGTTACATGAGTGCTCCACTTTGACAAGCAGCAGCCCAACGTCCTCCCTGTATGCCATCCCGACGCCTTGTAACACTCGGTCTCCACCAGGTGTCACTATCTGCGGAATATGGCCCTCCTCGAGAGGAGAGCTGTCCACCAGACGCTCAATCTCTCCTTCCCTACCAACCCCCAGCGGTCCGGGCTCGCTCTCGAACCCAGGTCGCTGATGTGGCACGAGGTGTGTGCGTCAGTGCCTTAACCTTGAGCACCACCGGGCCGCTAGAACAGCCTATACTTGTGCTACCAACCTTGTCCCTTGGCTTCTTGTCCATCACCACAATTTAAGCTGAATGCATCAAGATGGTATATTTAATAGTAAATGGTGTCATTTCTAAATTGGGAGAGTTTATTGTTTGATACTGGCTTTAATTGGGTGCTTAAGGCACTCAGCTTTGCCTCACTTCCTGATACATGCTGTTTTTCTGCTATAACACATACCATCTTATTGCTTAATTATTAACCCCATAAGATTTATTAGATTAAATAATACAGTAGACAACCTGCTTACATTAGGGATGGAGACCAGTTCGGCAAAATCTGAACTAACCTGAACAAGCTGAAATGTTCGAAAACTAACAGCTTCAGAACATTTTCGTTGTTCGGATTGTTCAGATAGACCTCACCCCAGTTTTCCTTTCCCTGGTGTCTAGTGCCCCTCCCTATCCCCGATCAATCCCCTGTAGTTAAAAAAAAAAAGGTCCCAAAGCCTCCTGTTAAATATGTGGACTGGGAACCCCTCCCAATCCCTGATCCCTTTTGATTAAATTAAATAAGTGTCCCCATATTAATTATTCTTCCCTGGTGTATACTGGAACCCCCAAACCCCCATCCTGGTAGGTACTGCTCCCACCCCATTTCCCCCCACTCTGACCCTAGCGGGCAACCGGCACAGCCTTCCTCTCTGTCATGCCCAGCTGCCCGCCGACTGAGCTGACAATGAATGAGCCCATACTTGTACAAGCATGCATTCATTCATTGCCAGCTCTGCTCCCCCTGAGGTCCTCAGAGATGAGTGGAGGGCAGTTTGGTCCTCAAGGGGCGGGGGAGATCGGCATTGTGAACCAGTCGCTGTGGGGTGGGGTGATGGAGGAGAATGGTTGTGGGACCCCGGGTCCACATTGCCATTTCCTCATCCCTCCCCCGTGGCGACGGGTCCACAACGCCATTACCCCCCATCCCACCCACCCCTCGCGGTGACTGAAACTGCCTCCACTCATCTCTGCTACACCCAAGAGGACCTCGGGAATGAGCGGAGCTGGATGGCTGTCAATGAATGAGCGCACCAATTTTCCTAATTTTCATCAGGCACAAAACAACATCTTCCAAGAATCCATCTTCACCATTGGTTCTGGGCCACAGGCACTGAGACCCAGTGGGAGCAAAGCTTGCCACGGGGACAGCCTCGGTTACTGGGCGGCACCTGAACACCAATCGGGGAGCTATGTGCCAGCCAATAACCATTGCTGGCTTCCTCACTAACCTCAGTTCTGTTCTTCACGCTGTCGCGCTGCAGCACCTCAGTTCAACTTGTCAACACTTTTCTATCTGTGTCCGCTATTTTCCCTATATTTATGGTGTCACCTGTGTTATTTATTGCACTGTGATGCTGAAGTCTGATAATAAATGGGCAAAATCCCAAAGAAAATCTGACAGCCACCCATTATGTGTCATTGCCACTGAGGGAAACTGATGGCTGTTCCGATCGGCATCAGACCTGTGCGGCCTGTCTTGGACCAGAGCATGACATGGATGCATGCTATACCTGCTTCACTGTGGACTACTGTGTAGCCTTGAAAACTGCATGTTGAGGGGTTGTTTGATCCCCACCTTCTGAGGAAGGTGTTGCATGTGTGTATCCAAGATCAGGTCATTTGACCTTTCCCTTGTCCTCCTCCCAGGATCTCAGGTTCCATGGAAGTACTGATTCTCCTTGACCTTACAGAGCTGAGGCACCAGAGACTCCGTGGAGAGGACTGGTGGACAGTTGACTCTTGGGTGGTCAACTGTGACCCTCCATCGCTTACCTGCCCTAAGCAGCAGACATTCCTGGTGGCAAGGCTACAGCTGTACATTTGGTCTACACCAAGGGACCCTCACCATCGCCCCTCTGACATTGCATGTACTGTTGCCACTGCTCATGATGACGATGGAGTGGCCACACCAAGGGCACTGCTGGGCATGCTTAACATTGTTCCTCGTGTCAGGAAAGGGACTGGCACCGATGCTGTTGTCCACACTTTGGCCAGTTCGGATGTTGTCATCTTCCATGATGTCATTAGTGATTCACCCAAAGGGTGTCCTTGTTAGTGAGTTGCTAGCAACACCAAGGAAGGTGATGACTCTGGACATGGTGACAGAGGCAGCAGCAGCCATGGTGTCGAGTCCTGGATCCTGATCTGGGTGAGGTGCTGATGATAATGTTGTCCCATAGGTCATCCCCAACTTTGATGTCATTCGCAACACCGAGGATGATGATGGTTCTGGGCACAGTGTAGAAGTTGGCCCCAAGCATGGTGTTGAGGGTGGTGACAGGCATGACCCTGTCTCTGAGGCTGTCACCAGTCCTAAGCCCAGTGTCTGAGGTGGCACAATCTCAGGGTCAGATGGTGGACCAGAGATGGATTTATCTCTGGAGCCACTGGACGTCGCTGCCACCGGTGAGGACCAGGGTCACTCTTTGGGACCTGTATGGCTCTGCTGGCTCACCTGGGCATTCCCTTGGACACCAATCCGCTCACTCCTCAGATGTAGGAAGACACCCTTGAGCGTAATATGCTAGGCTCTCCCTTGATGAGATCCCCATGCAGTTCAGCCCAGGCTGAGGCCCTCGAGAGCAGGAGTCTCAACCCCTCTAGCAAGGCCTCACTGTTTCCTGGAAAGGTTGCCTTGTTTGTAGGCCTTGAGGAGCATTAACTTGGGAACAACACCAGGATTTCACTGGTGCCTTAGCGAGCTTGTCAGAGAGTCTGACAGGGCTGGTGCTGACCTCTCTCCCAGCACCAGCGGTTCCTGGAATCATCACCCATCTCCATCGACGTCCGCCTCAGAGAATGATGAATCATCTGTCAGTCTTCCTTCAGCTGCTGAATTTGCTTTGCACCATCAATTCTTGGTGGAGATGCTTCAGCGTTTGACCTACATGCTTTTATAAGCTGCAATCTGGCAGCTCTGTAGTTGGGACCCTTGAATTCCCAGTCTCAATACTTCTGTCGTTCCTCTGTGGCTTAAAGTCTTTCAGGAGGCATCTTGTTCTGCTGTATTTTGTAGTGTGTCTTGTATAGTTGTTTGTTCTTGTGTTGATAGTTTCATGACCTCAGGTCATACCTGAAAATGGAATGCTTTTATTCCAGTGTACCTGCAATAGTGAAATAAATGAAATGCCAAAAAGGAAATGAAATCAGGGCAGTGTGGAGACTTCCTACTCCAATCCAGCCATCCCTAAGAATCTCCTCACATGGTATTGTGCATCCTCTGTGTCTGGTGATGCCTCTCCCTTCCTTAGGGCTTGAAGTACTGCAGACCAAATTGGGGCCATTAGTGCATCACGTGTAACCAACATCCAGGGCAGATTCGCTCAGACGGATGCCCTTGGCAGGAAGGCTTTTCATTGGCACATGCCTTAATGTGCATTTCTACACACCAGGCACAAATGGTGACCTATAACTGTCGCCTGAGGTTGCACCTAAGCACATTCTTAACTACACTGCAGAAGGTCATCGAGTTTTCTGTCCAGGGCCTGGAGGCAGTTCGGCACCAGTCAGCGGCATGTTATGATGCTAGTGAGGTGGCTCCAGGTTGACAGGAACTGCCGTCTGCATCAGGTGGATACATGTACTTACTATAACTGCTGATCTTCCAGAATATCTTCACCATTGATTACCACACTCCCATCACAACCCGCCTAACTACTGTTGCTGGTTCCCACTGCCACCAAAACAGGAAAAACTCAAAACTGAGATGAAGATCACTTTAGGATCTTCATACCAACCAAAACAAAAGTGAGAGAAGGCAACTCTTCCTCCTCTTTCCTTTTTGTCATTTTCCCTGCCCAGGGTGTATCCTTTTCTGGGCTATATCCTGTTAGTTGCTTAATGCACTCAAGGCCTCTGGGCACTATCCAGTCTAATGCAACTTGACAGTTGCACTCTCTGTGGAACACTGCTGTGCACGGGATTGGATCACATGCACTAGCTTGTACAGAAGATATATCCCTGCGTATAGATGGACAACAGTGTCAGTGGCTCAGTAGGTAGCACACTACGCCTCTGAGGCCGGGAGATCAGAGGGCTGTGGGTTCAGTTCCCATATCTGGCACTTGGGTTAATATCCCAGGACTGACACTGTAGTGCAGCATGAGAGGGTGCTGCACTTCTGAGGTGCCGTCTTTCAGATGAGACGTTAAACCGAGGTCCCATCTGCCTGGATTGGTGGTAGTTCAGGTGGATGTTAAAGATCCCATGGCACTTATCGAAAGAGTAAGGAATTTCCCGGTGTCCTGGCCAAATTTCCTCATTCACTAAAAATACCACCAACAGCTTAATCTGGTTCAAAGTCAGTTGGCATTCATCGTATCCCCTCCCGGGTCATGCCTGAAAATAGGCAGGATTTGTCTAGTGCACTTACCTGGTCAACAAAACTAAATAAATAAATAAATAAATTAGCTCGTGCACAGGGTATATCCCTGTTGTTGTTGGAGACGCAGGTCTCTGTCTCTGATGGCTGTTTCTTCTGGCTATGACAGACTATCCTTTGGTTGGTACGTCCTTCGTCTTCTTCTGCTTCTTCTTTCTTATGCCAGTAGGACTGTTAGCTCATCACCCTAAGGTGTGCCAGGGAGGTGATCGACTCTCGACTCTGTGGGCTTACAGCTCCACATGCACCCCAGATTCCTTCCTTTTTCCCTGATGGGGGTGGGGGAGGGACATATTTTGACTAGCTATTCAGTCTTTAATTTTTTCTTCCATATTTAACTCAGGTTCAGAATACTTATTTTCCTAAGCAAAAAGGAAACGCAGCAGGCAGGATGTCCATAATCTCTCAGTTAGGTATTCCTGGGGACTAGCCCTCTGTTTTCAGGTATCACATCCTTAAAGTGTATGTGCCTAAACCCCCACCCTCTCTCCTACCCTACCTGTTAATCTATTTTACTGCCATGATACGCCTTTTAACCCTCCCTTCCCCATCTTATAAAATTTGTCTGGAGATCAAATATTGTATTGGCTTCCAAAGTTTGGCAAATTTACTAAGTCTGTTCCTGAGATCAAGTATTTTTCCAGATTCATACAGTCTAAGAACAGATTTCTCCAGAGCAGAAAAATATCCGTGGCATTTCGTCATTCCAGGGCCTTGCAGTACACCTCCTGACATTAATTAAAGCCATGTAAGTGTTTTGCATAAGTCTCCTGCTGCTTGGTGTTGTTTCAGTGTTGTGCCTGGGGCAGGTATAATTCAGGTGCATAATATATTTTTATTCCAGGAGTATTATTTAAAATATTTATGAATTTTTCCCCATGAGGGTTTTATTTTCTGACATGTGGCTATTGCATGCTGTAAGATCCCGCTTTGTGTGTTACATCTGTTACACATTGGGAGCAGTCCGAATTCATCTAATTCAACGAATGGGGATTCTATTAAATTCCATGAAAATACTAAATTGTGTCTCATTTAGTCAATTGTTTGGTGAAATTGTTAGAGTTTATAACTTCAAGGCTTTTGTTTCCATTTTTACCAAATTTAGTTCTTTCTTGCAACTTTTTTTTTATTTGTCTAGTAGCATTGGTTTTAAATCTATTAATTTATCATATATTCAAGTTCTTTTACTGTTTTGTTTAAGCATATCCATTCTTGAGCTGAGGTTAATTAATTTTGCACCAAATGTCTTTTGTGCAATAAGATCTAATTTTAGATAATTAAAATATTCATTCCTTAGAGATTATATTTCTTTCTTAGATTTTGGAAAGACATAAACAGTTCCCTTCATATAGGTACTAGCTATTTGGTCAGTCCTCCATCAGGTAGCATGGGGTTTGTTTTTTCCAGTACTCTATGTGAGTCATTCCTATTTTGGTACATTGTGGTATCTCAGTTAAGGGAGGTCCCAGTTCTGAGCATCCCCTCTTGCTTTTATGCCAGAGACACATGCTTCAGGGCTGCTGCCTTTAAGATCACTGTTGACCTCCTGTCTGGCTGCTGGTGTGAGGTTCTGTTCCATACCCAGCTACCTCTTAGGCCACTTAGAGTGCCCTCTCCCCTTTATTCAAAGTTTGGTAGTCTGGGTTTATTTTGTTGTTTCTTTATAATTCCTATATCCTTTCCCCATCCGATTTGGCTAGATCAATTCTTAGCCTCTCTTTTTCCCCCCTTTGTTTCTCGTTGGTGGACAGAACTGAGGTTAGTGAGGGAGCTGGTAACCGTTATTGGCTGGTACATGTCACCACATGGAATGTGCGCAGCCATGATGCCTAGTAGCTGTGGCCAGTCCTCTGCCAAAAAACTTTGCTCTCGATGGTCCAAGCACCTCTGGCCCTGACCCATAAGTAGTAATCCATGATAAGGTGTTCTGGAAGATTTTATTTATTTATTTATTTAAATGTTGATAACCAGGTGAGCCCGCTGAGACCAGAGGTCCCTTTTCAGAGGCGACCGGGATTAGTTATATAAAGACATACTTTACACATTGGACAACATACAGTGGTTGCAATCGTTACATACATTGGAATGACAGTAATTACAAATTACAGTATAAGTTACACCTTTGGTACAATACAATGGGGTAGCATTAGACACGGTAGATACTATATCAAAAATGAGCATGGAGTACCATGGTCATGGGTAAGACCTGTGTAGGAGGGGATGATATCAGTTGTGGTAAGTATACAAGTAATATTTTCTTTCCTCTTGTTTTATGTTACTATAGAATCAAGATCGTGAGATAGGGCCATCGAGTTTCTGCCCAAACTAATGGATGTAGCTCCTGTCGTGTACTGGCTTACCTGCCAGTTTGTGGGGTACTGCTTGTTAGTCGACAAAGAGCATGGTTCTGTGGGAATGAGATTAAGAATATAGGAAGGTCGCTGTACTTACCAGTAACCTTTGATCTTGTTGAGTATCTCCTCCACTCAACCCAAGTGACCAACCTTTCCCAAAGAGTTTGTTCTGTGCTAGTTCTTTCCATTTGCTCCTGGTAAGGTAGGTTCAAGCCCCTGGGCTTTGCACCCAGAACATTCTATGGATTACTCGTCACGAGAGGTCCATACTGATTTCCCAGATTGTTTTCTGTCGGGTAACAGTACTTCCCGCTGGTCTGTGCTCCATACAACACTCCTTGTGTTGTGTCCCCCATGCGATGCACCACCCACTTCTGGTGGTGAGGGAAGCAAGGACATTTGTTTCCACAGCCTTCGTGCACAGTGTGGTTGTGAGCTATAGCAGATACCCATACCGAGTTTTTTTTTTTTTTTTCTGTTTTGTCACTATGATATTGTAGTGACAAATACCTGTTTGTTAAGTGGTAGTGAGCACCCCTCAGACTGTAGTAGATGCTTTCATATTGTGGAGTCTAGCCAGCATGGCTCCATACTGCATTAGGCTTCAGCAGCGTGATATTTTTATTTCTTACGATTTTTCCCATAACTTCTAGTTTCTTGAGGGGCTTTTTAATATGCCTTCTTGGGCAGTTACATCATTTAGTGGTTCAAACTCATTATGAGTCGACTGTGCATGTAACACAGGCTATCTGGGTTCACTTGTTGCATTTCAGGGGTCAGCTGTGCCCTTGGTATGTTTTTTTTCTTTCTTCAATCAGTTTTTTCTGCCATTCTCTCCCTGCGGCACCTGGTAGTGGTCACAAAGGACCCGATGTGCACAAATGACAACATGTGTATGGGGAGGGCAACTCCCAGCCCTCTACAGGTGTTGCCTCAGTGCCATCCTCCCGACTGGTAGCACTTGCCAGCTCTTGAGTCAGCTTCAAACCCAGCCTGCCAGCATGGCAGAGTGATGTGCCCTGTCCTTGGTATTTTTGAAGCACATAGCTGTCAGTCAAGCCTTCATTCTAGCTACAATCTGCTGGAGTTGATGTCTCTTCTGATTTACATGTGATAGGTCTTGCCCTTCCCAGGTCATTATTCACTATATAGGCTGCACACTTTCCTCTGTTTTTGTGCTTGCCAGTTGTGCTTTAGTTACACTGAGTTTTCGCACTGGGGTATGTATAAAAAATTCACTATTGCTGCTTTTCTAAAGCACTCGTCACAACCCGACTGTGTATTTTATCTGTGTGCTGTATTGTCATCTTGTGCAGATCATGCAAACACAAATCACTAAAGAAGACAGGATTGTGCATGGGTTTTATAGACAGCAGAACATACCAAGCAGGTCAACAGATCTGTTTGCTTTGCCTGTCTCTAAACACCCTCCTTTCTGGCAGTAAAACTTCAGAAACAACTTCTTTTGCATACAAGCCCTATGGGTGACTTCACACACACACACACACACACTATCCTACCCATTCTGAAATATACCCTGTAAGCAGTACTGGCCTCTCGCCCAATCTGAAAATGGGAAAGCTGACTGCCAGTTCCTCTACCTGAAAGACCTACTGGAAGTCCTACCCGTTTGTTAAAACATTAAAAGCTTTATTGTTCGACTTGGTGTGAGTCATTACAAGTACATATAAAAGACACTAACATTCAGAAAACATTGTGCAGAACAAACTTAAAATTTAGATTTTTTTAAATTTTAGTCTTTGTAACCAGGTAAGACCCACTAGGCACAAGCGCCTGTTTTCAGGGACGACCTGGGAGCACTGGGGAGATTGTGACTTGCTCAGAGTCGCATAGATGCAAGTGGAGCTTGTAGGAATCAAACCCAGTTCTGCTGGATATACCAAGCTCATTCATAACTCATTAACCTAACCTCTAGGCTATACTGCCAGCCCCATATATTACATAGAGAATAAAGTATGGGTCTGGGTGTAACGAGAATTTACACACACCGAGGGTTTGATGCAACATAAACCCCGATAGCGAAGCTCAAGGGGTTTATGCATAAAGCATCAACCCCAGGGTGTGTGTAAATTCCGAGTTTTCACACACCCAGATTCATATTTTATTTTTATATAATTGTTGGGTTTATCTTTTTCCTCAGCAATTATATAAAATAAAAAGGCTGCTGTGCCGCCAGAGTCTGATCACGCTCATGGCGGCGAGTCAGCTTTCACTTTATTTTAAAACATTTTCTGAATATTGTGAGGGTGGTCGAGCCAGTAAAATGAGGTACATCAAAGTTTATTTGAAATTGTACTTACTGCAGAGTGTCCTGGCAGTTTCTTTTCATGTTGGGTTTTGCGGTTGGGAAGGAGATGGCGATCGAAAATTGAGGAGTGCGAGGAGGCGCATGCGCAGAGTGGGGAAACTGTCTGTGTTTGCCATTATAAACGCTCCTTTATAATGGCAAATTACGTCACGGTTTTCTTATGGGAAAAGAGGCAGTCATTAATTACAGATAGATTACAATTGTATAAAACGAGGATGATAGTATAAGTATTACATATTATTGCTGTTTGTTCATATGAAGAATTGATCCAAAAACAAAAGAATTTGTTGTGACCAGAGGAGAATGTGGTTTGTGCATTTCAGATCCTCACAGCAGTTTACATAGTCCAGGAACAGAAAGTACAAAAGGCCATTAGAAAAGATTTTCCTAGGTCTGTACTTTATCAGACCTAATTCTCCATGGACTACTCGGCCATAAAATATTTCATTGGTGTGAGGCTTTAGATAATTCAATCCAGTATTTTAAAACGAGCAAAACAAAACAAAAAACAAACTGGTTGAATGTAAACAGGCTGCTGTATTAACCGGGACAAGTTTTATTACATAAATTGGCTTGTAATCGCCAGAGTCCAGAAATATGGAAAATTGCCCTTGCATCACAAGGGCTGTAAAAACTAGTATTCCACTGGAAAATGTTGCTATGCAGAAATTGTTAAAGAAACTCATGTCATTCTTTACACTAAGTGTGGATACAGTTACCTGGCATTTGTTATGAGCAGTGTGTGTGTGTGTGTGCTGCGCATGTGTACTCCTAGATGTCCTCGACCATTTTTGATGCGGAGGGTGGTGGAACCAAGACTAAATAGTACATGAGTAAATGATAGAATGTGGATTTTTATTCCTAGCTACTTAATTGACTTGCTGTTGATATTGCCTCTTCATTTTGGGTGAGGGTTTTTAAGAATCGGCACATGTCAAAGTGGGTCTGGTGATATGGCAACTGTGTATGATGCTGACGTGTGGCACCTCACGGTTCACAGACTATCCACTAGAACCTGCTCAAAGCAGGGCACATAGCAGAGATTAGGTGCTTAGCTCCAGAGGTCCAGGGGTACAGTTTGCCTGCCATTTGCTGGCTGACTGCAGAGTGGTGTTGAGTCAGCTGTGAAGGCAACATCATAGTAGAAGGAATAGTGATGTTATCAAAAGAACCAGCAGAAGCGGTAACTTAAACAGCAAACAGTGCAACAATGTGAAAAGTACAAAACACAGCTGGGAGTTGGGCAACCCAGTCTACGAAAGAAAAACCTGTTCATTAGGTCACATTAAAATACATTTATTGATTGAAGCAAACAAACAGCAACCCCCACATAACGCCAATGTTTTGTGTAATGATGTATGATTATGCTGGAAATGTTGGAGTTAGGAGGAGGGTGCTGCTGTTCGTTGGTTTTAATCAATAACTATATTTTTAACATGACCTAACAGCTAGACACAGGTCCCCAACTCTAAGCATTAAATAGTGATGCTGTCAACAACAATCATCAGGAGGGAGCAGTAAAGGTGTGTTGAAATAAGAACATTTCTAGTTTGGGGGTCATTCGGCATACGTATAAGTTATGGTAAAGGCTGCTTTGGTCGGAGCCAACAAGTGGGTTAATACCTTTCACTAGGACAGAGATGCAGGATTCTGGGTTCTTTAATCTGTCCCTTTAAAGTCTGTGCCAGCACGACTGCTTTGAGGTTAGCAAGGGTTAACAGTTCAGCCCTGCTCGTGCTGACATTTGCATTGCCGTGAGTGAAGGGTGGTGCCAGCCACCTCATTTGGTGTCGGGTAACCTGACCTTGCACTTTTAGTTTCTGGAGGGTAGCAGATGATAATGTGGAAGGAAATTAAGCAGAGTGAACGCCTTTGGTGCAGAGTCAAACTTCACCTGGCTAATTGTATAAAACTCGCACTTTAGAAATCAATCGCTGTAAATGACTCTTAATTTAACCAAAATAAAAAAAACCTTGTTTGTCAGAGTATTTCTCTATTTTGATATTTAAATCATAAGTGCAATAGAATGCTTGAGGATATGTAATTATGGCTAATAATCACGTTTCATGGGTGTGTTTAATGGCACAAACCTGGGATAACATAACAGTGCTACAGTGTATGGGAGATCACTGTTTCATATGGAAATGAGCAGAATCCCAGTGTTGTTGTGCCATCGTTGTGACATCAAGAGGTTGTTGTACCCTCCTGAGTATGTGACTAGGATGGTACAACAACATCAAATATCTTCAGCGCATGTGCATTCCTCAAACCTCCTCTCTTCAAAGAAATGGCTGTGGTGGTGAGAGCTGGCCCTGGAAGAGCGGTGCTGAACAAAACCACAAACATAAGGACACATTTGTGAGATGTATGGTTGCCCATATGCTATAAAGACTATGTATGAGCAATCATATGCAACAAGGCTTTTTTCCAATCTTGAGGTTTCTGTGGTAATGAGCCTCTTGAGCTGCGCCTTTGAGGTCTCCTTGTTCCAATAGAAACCTCTCAATTGAAAAACAGCCTTGTTGTGTATGTTTGCTCACAGACAGGCCTCAAATAGTGTGTGGTGGAACACTGTTCTAGGCAGATAACCATCCCAAGAACAACGTTGAAGAGTTGCAGAAACATTCTGCTGTTAGTTGTGCTGCAGTAGCTATGTAGCTACTGCAGCACAGCAACATTGAATGTCCTTGCACACTGCCTTTTTCCAAACCATGGTGCCCGAGAAAGCAGCCATGCTGGTGAGAGAGCTGACCCGATATGAATGGTGACTGAAAGAACTGCAACAGTCCCTCAGAAACTGCACCCATGCCCCACAATGGTAAAGGAATTAGCAGAGCATGGGGTATCTTTTTTCATCAAAGGCACAGGCTTGCCCATAGACTATAAAGATTATGCATGAGCAACCACACATCATAAGGCTGTGTTTTATCTCGAGGTTTCCATGGTAACAGAAGACCTCTCAAGCTGGGCTCGAGGTTTTGGTTACCATGAAAACCCTCATGATTGAAACACAGTCTTGTTGTGTGTGATTGCTCATACACAGTCCTCTATATTTTTTTCAGACATCATCAAAATGAAAATAACATGTTTATTTCCATTTTGATAGCTCATCAACATTTTTCACTTTAGCAAAGTCACAAAGGAACACTTACTCAGTGGGAGTGCAGCTAGCACAATACCTGATGACGTCACAATAGCCCTGCTCCACTCAACACAGAGCAGTGAAATTAAACTGAAAGAAAGGGATTCTGACCCTCTTTATGAGGGCTGATGAAGTGTTTCCACTTACCCCAAGTATTGATTAGGTCAGCCTTACATTAAAATATAATAATTACTGGTGACCCCTTATCACATGCTTAACATAGAGGATAATGTATGGGCATACATCGGTAACCGTTTGTTAACCGGGAGAGGTTGCCACAAATAGCCAGCATATTCAACCAATATTTTGCATCTGTATATCAAACTAAAACTGTAGAGGAGGCCACTTATAAATTAAGTAATCACTAGGGAAGAAGTTATAAACCAGCTGAACAAAATTGGCATTAATAACTCGCAGGTCCGATGGGCTAAGTCCCAGAATTAAAGGAAACAAAAGAATGGATAGCAGCACCATTTGACCACACTGTTCACAAAATCCATGCAAACAGCGGACATCCTAGAGGGCTGGAAAACAGCCATAACAGTGCCGATCTTCAAACAAGGAGGTAAATCAAACCCATCCAACTACAGAACAATTAGTCTCACGAGTATACTAGGGAAAATCATGGAAACAATAAAAATATACTAGAAGTACAGTTAAGTAACAACTAAGTCTCGGGTCATAACCAGCACAGATTTAAAAAGGAAGATGATGTTCAACTAATCTCATGGTCTTTTATGAGAAAGTCAGTCAGGCACTTTCCAAAAACAGTCAGTAGACGCTATTTACTTGGATTTCAAAAGCATTCGATAAAGTACCATATTCGTGAATAACTAATAAACTAACAATATTGCATATTGACAATACACTAGTACATTGGATAACAGACTAGCTGGATAATGGAACCCAAGTAGTTAGAATAAGAGGAAGCCTATCCGATACCAGGAAGTGACTAGTGGGTCCACAGGCTCAGTCCTCGGACTGGTCTTGTTCAGCATTTTCATATCTGATCCTGATGAAAATATCACCAACTGGGCTGCTAAGTTCGCAGATGATGCCAAACTAGGAGCAATAGTAGAAACTAGCACTGGATTGAAATACTAAAGAAAGACTTGGCAGCAGTTGTAAACTGGCCCATACCAACAAAATGAGCTTTAACTCAAACAAATTTGTAGTTTTATACATGGGTAAACGTAACAGTAGAGCAAATTATTCATTAAAGGGCAAAACATTAAGAAAGGTTGAGAATGAAAAGACCTAGGGTACTTATCAACAATGATTTACAGTTTGGCAACATTGTATCGCTAAGCGTTAATAAAACCAACCAAATCACTTAAGATGTGTTAAAATGCGTTTATTTCAAGAGACTAAAATTGCATTAAATTACTGTACACGCTCTTCGTCAGGCCACATCTTGACTACTATTCAGTGGTCTGGAGCCCACATTTGAAAAGAGGCATTTCCGTATAGAGAGGATGTAGCCCAGAGTAACGAAGATGGTGAGGGACTTGTAGATGAGCTATATGGTGATAGACTGACACAGCTAAACATGTACTGCCTTGAAATGAGAAGAAAAGAGGTGACATGCTACAGATGTATAAAATACTTAAGGACCAAGAATTAATGGATAATATGGGTCTAACACTATGCACCAACAAAGACAGGCTGAGATGTCATAACCAGCAAATTCATTTGTTTCACTGTTCCAATAATAACAGAAGAAGTTATTTTACAAATAGAGCTACATGGGTCTGGGACTTGCTTCCTCCAGAAGTAGTTGCAGCACCAACACATAAAGAGTAGTACACCCACATTTTGCAAAAAAACATATGCTATACAGAGTGTTTTGATATGTATGTTAAGTCTTAGTGTGTCCTTCCTCTGTCTGCTATTAGAATTTTTCTAAAATAGCCCACTAGCTATATGGTAGTTTCTCGACCCTAGGGATCTCCATCACAAATAGTTTATTGGCTTTCTTTCTCCTACGATGCACCCTAAATCTAAGGGCCTGGCTACATCACTGTCACATGAGACAGGGTGCATAGTAGGAGAGAAAGAATGCCAATAAACCTATTTTGTGATGAAGTTCCCCAGGGGTTGTAAAACTACCATACAGCTAGCAGGCTAATTTAGGAAAAACCCCAAATAGCAGACAGAGGAAAGGGCACATTAGGACTTAACATACATAACAAAAACGCCTGCATAACATATGTTTTTGCAAAATGTGTGTGACTACCTTTAATTTATTCAAAAAGGCTTAATCTAGATCTGTTGGGTAAAGGGTAATGCATCCCGACCAGGTGGGAGACAGGTTTAATGGGCTACCTGCCTTCTCCTGTCTAAACAATCTAGTATTGAACCTAGTATTACAGCTGGCAGCTGGATCACAATAAACTGTTAGATGATTTTCATCTGTTTAGAGGGTAATTAAGGTCTTTTACCTGTTTTTCCAAGCACTACTGCCTCTACATTTCAGCCCTGAAGCTGTTGGCCTCTGGAGAATGTCAGCCCAAGCCTTTGACCTCTTGCTCTCAAACAGCAAAGCAGACTGCCATCACGGTCAGTAGAAAAGTTAAAATTCTGCAGGAGACTGAGCGATGTCAAGCTCAGTCTTCATGACTTAGCCTCTCATTTTGGGATTCCAAGTCTACAATGAGCGACCTTCTATGCTCAAGGAGCAGATTCTCAAGGAGTGGCATTCTAATCAAAATCTGTACAGTACAGTAGTGATTAGCACGAGTGAGCAGACGCTAACACTACATCAAGTGCCTCTATAAATTACTTTATCTATGTATTTATTATTTTTCTTTATTTTTCTGTTAAGGAACTAAAATAACAGATTTGATGCAGAAAATGTGACTAGTGTGCCTTATGTGCTCACTGTTAATACACTGCACTGTATCACTAGTACAGCACCATAAGCACCTGCCAGGTTACCTGTCAAATCACTGAAGGTTTAGTCGGATGGTGGTTATAACAGACAAATCTGTATTTCACAGATAAGTCTATTATAAGAGGTGGCAACTGCACTAGAAATTCCAGAATTCCCTGCAGCTGACATCAGAGCAGTAGGTAGCAATGGGTGATTCAAAAGCCTGCAGTTCATCAATCTTGGATGAATTTAACAAACATTTCGCTACTGCAGGACTCGCATTTGAGTCCTCAAGGCAGCTACCCCATGCTCCTCTCTCACCCAAGACTCTTCAGTGCTAAGCCCCTTATACAGGATACCGTTTCCTTCAGGCCAATACCCTATAAACAAGTCAAAGATCAGATAATGAAATTGGATGTTAATAAGAGTGCTGGGGCAGATGGCATCAATCCTTCTTTCTGAAACTTGATATAAATTTCTGACTGCGCTATCACTCATGTGTTCAACATGTCCCTGGCAGACAGTGTAGTGCCACAGGTATGGTAGGTAGCCCACATATTTCCCTTTTTAATCAGGTGACCCTAGCAACTTAAATAACTATCGGCCTATCTCTGTTCTGCCAGCAATGGGGCCTGATGGGATTCATCCCAGAATTCTAAAAGAACTAAGGGTAGAACTAGTGACACCACTGACTACCCTTTTAACAAATCATGGGAGGATGGGTGGTACCCAAGGACTGGAAGAGGGCAGATGTGATTCCCTTCACAAAAGTAGGAGCAAGGCAGAAGCAGGAAACTACAGACCTGTTAGTTTAACCTCAGTGATAGAGAAAATGATGGAATCACTTCTGAAGGAAAGAATTGTCAAGTATCTAGAGGCCAGAGGGGCACAGGACCCTAGGCAGCATGGATTCACAGTGGGAAGATCATGCCAGACGAATCTGATAGATTTGACTGGGTGACCAAAGTAGTAGATCAGGGAGGGGCTGTGGACATGGCCTACCTAGACTTTAGCAAGGCATTTGACACAGTCCCACACAAAGATTAATATGTGTTAGCCATCCTGGGAGTGGGTCCCAAGATGACAGCCTGGGTAAAGAATTGGCTGGAGAATAGGACACAGAGAGTAATAGTAAATGGAGTCCACTCAGAAGAAAGGAGGGTTACTAGTGGGGTACACGAGGTTCAGTATTAGGACTAGTCCTCTTCAATGTCTTTATAGCTTACATTGCAGAAGGACTGGAAGGAAAAGTATGTCTCTTTGCAGATGACACAAAGATCTGCAGCAGAGTTGATGCACAGGGTGGGGTGGAAAGGATGAGAAGGGACTTGGCAAGGTTAGAGGAATGGTCAAATGTATGGCAGCTTAGATTCAATGCTAAGAAGTGCAGGTAATGCACCTGGAAACAAAACCAGGGGAAGAGTACACAATGGGGGGTGAGATACTAACAACAACAAAAATGGAAAGGGACCTGGGGGTAGTCATATCAGATGAACTAAAGGTGGGCAAGCAATGTGAGAGGGCAGCAAGGAGGGTTGGGGATACTGGGATGCATAGGGAGAGGCATCACCAGTAGAAAACAGGAAGTTATTATCCTCTGTATAGACAGCTGGTGAGACCCCATCTGGAGTACTGTGTGAGTTCTGAGACCTGGGCTCGCAAAGACATAGACAGGGTGGAAGCTGTCCAGAGGAGGGCACTAAAATGGTGCAGGGTCTGCACCGAAGACATGAAGAGACGGAAGGAGCTTAATATGTATAGCCTCGAGGAAAGGAGGACGAGGGGGACATGATAGAAACGCTCAAGTACCTCAAGGAATCAACAAAGTCCAAGAGGGTAGCATCTTTCAAAAAGAGAGGTGCAAGAACAAGAGGGCACAATTTGAAGATAGAGGGGGCTGCTCAGAGGTAATTTGGAGTATTTTTTCACAGAGAGGGTTGTGGATGCATGGAACGGCCTTCCGGAGGAGGTTGTGGAGTCAAAATCAGTGGTGGAATTCAAGCATGCATGGGACAGTCATAAGGCAGTTCAAGGGGTGGGGTAGGAAGAAGTAGGCTGCTGGTTAACTAGGATCTGCAGCTTATCCAGTAGGTAGGGAAATGGGAAGACTGGGTGGGCCAACGGTCCTTATCTGCTGTCAGATTCTATGTTTGTATGTTTCTATGTTTACTGTCCAAGCTTCTCGAGAAATTGGTCAACATTCAGATTAGAGATTTCTTGGCAAACACCAATTGGTCAATCCACTGCAGTCTGGCTTTAGAAGTCACCATAGTACCACATCTGCCCTAGCTAAAGTATCTAATGATTGGTTGGTAGCTGTGGATCACAAGCAAGTCACAGGGGCCACGTTCTTAGCCTAAGCAAGGCCTTTGACACAGTCGATCACGGTCTTGTTCTGGAGAAATTAAAGGATTATGGTCTTGGGCCTTCTGTGTCAAATTGGTTGGCTAGTTACGCATGGATAGAAAGCAGCAGATTAAGGCCAATGGGGCTTTATCCTCCTTACTTCCCTTGGTGTGAGGGACCCTCAAGGCTCAATACTGGGCCCCTGCTCTTTCTAATATATGTCAACAATCTAGGTAATATACATTACCCACTCAAAACTTCACTTTTTGCAGATGACACGGTCCTCTATATCTCTAAACCTACACTCCTAAATGCTTCCTCTGCACTTCAATCAGATTTTAACCAACTGCGACTTAATCTACTCCACTCCATACTTCTATTAAATGCCAACAAAACCAAAGTGATGTATTTTCACTATGCCAGATCATCATCCTTACACTTCCCACCTATGTCTATCACTACCTTGCTTGGTGATAAGCTTGAGATTATGGATAGGTTTAAATACTTAGGCTTCCTCCTTGATTCTAAGCTCTCTTTCCTTCCTCACATTGAAGCCCTTTCTAAAAGCTTAAACTAAGGTTGGGCTTTTTCTGTAGAAATAAGGCCTTGTTTTCCCCAACCCAGATTAAGACTGGTCCAATCCACCTTCCTCCCTCTCCTGGACTATGCAGACATCAGTTACAAAAACTTGATTCCCTATTTCACAGAGCCATCTGTTTTGTTATTAATGCCCTGCAAGAACACACCTTTGCTCTCTATATGCAGTGGTGGACCTCTGACTACCAGTAGACTCTTACATGCTTGTTTGTGGGCTTATAAATCTCTTGAACAAACTCCCGGCCTACATCACTAGTCTTTTCTCACCCCAAACTCCTTATGCTCTTAAATACAGTTTACATTTTCTTAGATGTGCCCAAAGTCCGTACCCACTTTGGGCAACTGCCATTAATTATGCCTCCCTACTGCTTGGAACAAGCTTCAATTATCCCTTAAATTGAGCACCCTCATTCCTCAAGAGCATTCAAAACTTGAATAACTAATCTAATTAACGATGCTTGCACTGCAGTTAATCCAGTAGAGCTCACCTACCTCCTTAACTTACCTCTAAACCATCACTCTTGTACACTTCTCTTAGGTGATAGCCTGTTTTCTCCTCTCTGCCATTTGCCCATTATACCAGACTCTCACTAGTACTACAGTATACCTAATAATTCTTCTCCTGTTGCTTTGTATATATGTATATATTTACTGTTTTGTCCAACATCGCCTATGTTTACCTTGTAGTACCACTGTAATTATTCCTATTTATATTGTTTATGTATACACCATCCTCATGTATTGGTTATATGTTTCCCAGCATTGGCTGTTCACCCTGTATTGTATAGTTCACATTGTACATGAATTTTGTATCCCTTATCAACTACATGTATGGTTTGTTATTGTTAAAAAAAAAAAGGGTCCTCCTTGAAAATGAGCTTGCTCAACAGATTTATCCTTCACAATAAACTTAAATAAACTCATGTGGAGAACTTTTATAACTTCCAATTAGTTGGTTTCCAGTTCTGCTTTTCTGCTGGGTAGGTACAGTCTTGCGTGACTTTATTTAGCCCAGGGAGGACAGCAGGCTGTTGCATACACTCCCCTGGTTCCCAAAGAATACACATTTGTTTTCTTTTACACTCTACATGCTGACCTTCTTCGTATGTAAACATTTGCAAATACAGTTCTCTTATATACCTAAAATATGAATGGTTGGACGCCAATGGGTTTCTATATAAAAGCAGTAAAATCTGTCTTTCCACACACCCTGAAGTGGATTACTGCAGTTATAACACAGATCATTTAGTAAAAATGCCTGAAGAATATTGTGTTTTATAATTTTAATATGCAACCACTAATTTGTTATGCAGCCAGTAATGCATGGAGACAACCCTAATGCATGGTCATGTGATGTGGCTGAGCCAGTCATGTTGGCTCTGAAACATAGAATTTGATGGCATATAAGGACTGCTTGGCCCACTCAGTCTCATTTTTTTCTGCATATACTGTCACCGCACACCCCTATTGAAGTTCCAGCTCCTCCCTTGCTTCCTGCCAAGATTCCCTTGTGCCTATCCCATTCATGCTTGAAGCTCACCACTTCCACTGGATAACTGTTCCAGTCATCCACTACTCTTTCAGTGAAGAAGTACTTCCTCACGCCTGTCTTGAACTCTTCTTTCTGGCTTCATTGCATGTCCCCTTTTCTTGTGCATTTTTTTCCTATGAAAATTCTCCTCCTGTATCTTATTTACACCTGTGAGGTATTTACAGTATATGCCTCTATATCCCCCTCACTCTTCTCTCTTCCAGGGTGTACATATTGAGGTCCTTCAGTCTCTCCTCATAGGGGTTCTGATACAGATCCTGTACCATTGAGCTGCTCTGCTTTGGACAGCCTCCAGTCAGTCTATGGTCCTTCCTTCTTGAGATGTGGTTCCAGAACAGGACACAGTACTCCAGGTGGGGTCTCACTAGCAATCTGTACAGTGGCAACACCACCTCCTCCTTCTTCTTGTGATACCCTTCCTATGCACCCCAACATCACACTGGCCCTACCTACTGCCTTGTTGCACTGCTTGGCCACCTTGATATCATCAGACATGATTACTCCTGGTCCCTTTCCTGTTTGGTGACCCTTAGTACCACTTCTCTCATATGGTATTCTGTCTCTGGGTTTCTGTGTCCTAAGTGCATGATTTTCACTTTTGTACATTGAAATCCAGCTTCCATACCTTTGACCACTCTGGGTTCTTTTCAGGTCTCTGCAAATTCTTTTCACCCACTCTGTTGCAGATTTTGATGTAATCTGCAAAGAGGCAGACCTTCCCTTCTAGCTCATCTGCAGTGTTAATTACAAAGACATTAAAGAGGACTGGTCCCAGTACTAAGCCCTCAGCACCCCACTGGTCACCCTCCCTTCCCCAGAATGAGCTCTATTTACCTCCACCCTGTGTTGCCTAGCCCTTAACCATTTTGTTACCCAGTTTACCACCTTTGGACCCACCCCTAAGCTGCCCAGGTTCCTTATGAATCTCCTATGTGGATGGCGTTGAAGCGTTAATGAAATCTAAGTGCGCCCTTTCTCCGTGCTGGTCTATAATCCCATAGTAGCTACCTGAGTAAAAGGGACACAGGGCAGAGGATATAGACAAATGGGGAAAACGAACCAACCAACCAACTAATCAGCTGAATTCATTTTTTTCTAGGGGACGTGGTGGTCAGAGAATCCTCCAGAAGAAGTGGACCTCCTTTCTGAAAGCCGACTGGTCTGCTCCATCCCAGAGTTCAGTTTTACTTCAATGTTTTGAAGAGCATTTTTGTGTTGGACAGGGGAGTTGGCAGACGACAGTGCTATGGTATCTTTACGTCGCAGTGGTAAGTAATGGTAGTCTTCGCACCTTTGGCTATAAAGCAGATGGCAGTAACTGATTTGTTTTCTATTTATACCAGCTGACCTTTTGGTAGTAATGTTATGTTATTGACATGACACTGCCATGGAGATGAATGTCTTTGGGCATTGGATACTGTGCATACTAGCTACATCTATTGTCCTTGTTTTTTTATTTTTTGTAAGTTACTTACTGTAATACTGACTGTTGCTAGTACCCGCGTAGTGTTCTCCCAGGATTGTTACATCGCTGAGTCACAGTTCATCATAGTTGCCTACCTTGCCACCTTACTAGAGACAGAACTCGCATTGCAACAGGAGCCATCCTTTTCTTTATTTACATTCATTTCTGCTTTTTGTTACCTTCTCATATGACATGTTAAAGCATCTAGTGATACTTTGTATGGAAGATGTTAATGGAAATTTTGTTGTGTTAATAACCGGTCAGTGGAGAAAATCCCACATTACAAGGTTCTGACATCACAGCTGTGTAAAACCAAATTTTGTCAGTGCTCTTGTTTAAAAAAAAAAAAAAAAACCCTTTGTTTTTATTGTTACAGTGAATTGACATGTAATAATTACAATTCAAACACCACACCCCGCTCCGCCTTGTAACCCCATCCTCCTTCATCTGATCCAACATACTTTTTTGTTTTGTTTGAAACTTTGTCTGGTTGGTCCTGAGGCTTTTCTGCACTTTATTTCTGCCAGGCGCATGCTTTGCATTGTTGTACTCTGTACGGAGGCACAGGTTGTCAGCTCAAAGCAGCCGGCATATGGGAGCAAATCATAGCACAGCCAGAGTGCTGCATCATTTGACAGAAATGAAGTAAAGAAAAAGAGCTGCAGGATTTTACAGCTAAGGTATTCAATAAAATAAAGTATGGTGGGAGTATAAGATGGTGGGTGCATTTGGAATTTTGCACATCCTTTGTTTTGTAAGATGGTGGGTGCATCTAGAATTTTGCACGTTCTTTGTTTTGCTTTTCTCAAGCTTTGCTCTCATGGAGAATGTATCAATACACACATTGGTTGTGTATTGGGTATGTATAAAAACTTAAACAAACTTGTATTAAATGACATAAAGGGATGGAATTGTCCTAGAAATCTGTGCCTACCTGTAGCTCATGCTGTACCATTTGATCATGTAGTTGAAACCATGGTGGGATACAGTGCTGGCAATGTCCTGCCCATGTTCACCACTAAGATGACCTGCACGTTTTCTGGCTTTCAGCTCTGTGTGCTGTCTTGCTTTTCTGCATAAAATCTGGGCTTATTGATTGAAGTTGTGCGCATTGGGATGCGCTAATGTACCATTTACAGCTGGCCTAGTGGTACTGTGGGTTGAGGCACTGGATGCCACGCCGCACCATGCCAGCGACCTGGGTTCAGGAACGGACTCTGGTAACTGTGGGCCAGCTTGGGGGTGGACTTGGATTGAGCTGCTGGCAGGCAGCTCTCCTTTCCAGGAAGGTGGGTTTGCACTGTGCAGCTTTAGCCGGACCCCTAGTAGACTGAGGGCTCGGCTGCTCAGTGCATGTCTGAGGGTATGGTAGCAAGCGGATATCCGGCAAGTGGGTGTGGGAATGTGCCTGCACTGCACTCGACATGTTTGCATGTCCATGCTACGGGAACATAACCAAGAAACCCCCTGCCAGTGGTAGGCAAAGGAGGGGCCAGTGGGTGTGGCCCCATGTCCATCGCCGGGCTCCATGACTTTCGCTCTGGTCCTCCTCCTAAGTGTGGCACCCTTTCAGTACTATAGATGGAGCACCAGCAAAAGGAATGTGGCAGTTCTTCCTTGGGGACTTAGAACCAGGGGTTAAGGGGCTAGCCACGCATGGAGAAGGGCTCCTCCCTAGAGTAGGATGTCAGGGCTTCAGGCCAGACGGGCAGAGCTGACACACTGAGAGACCACGCTGGAGAGAGGCCTCTGGTGAGGGAGAATAAACAGGAGAAAAAAGTACCATTTACTTCTTGCTGTATCCCAATCCCTTCGTACTTCCCTACCCAATTGCACTTAGATACAAGCTCCATCCTAGTGTGCCTTCCCGGAAAGAAATAAATTACAAAAATAAACTAACTGTATTAATGTACTAGCACTTCCGCTCGGGCTCCATTGTGATAAGCTTATTTGGTTGGATATTAATGTGAAAACAAGGAGAGGAAAAGCAAGGATTATGGGAAATGCCAGGAATTGCAGATCAAACGCAGCACATTGCCCTGAGGGTGAAATCTGAGGCCCAAACATTGGTGTTTTTCATCTACATTGATAGTGTGTGTTCTCTTTGGACAATGGAAACTGGTGGTGGTGGTGGTGGTGTTTGTGTGGACTGAATGAAATATTTTTCTTGCTGGGTAATCACACAGTATAACTGGGTTATGTGAAACATAAGAATGTTTCCTCTAGGGGATAGATAGCCACTTATTTTCTAGTTTGAACATTTTCTGTGAAATAACAAGCATCCAGTGAAATGCAGTTGTTATGTAGTGGTCAATAAATTTTTGTTTACCCAGACAGCACACTCATTTACAGCAGGTGGGAGGAGTGCTGCTTCCCATTTTACAGCTCTGAGTATAAGGAGGTCAAGTGACTTGCTCAGGGTCACGCATTAAGCCATTGGATACAATAGGTTTCAGCTCAAACCTGAGCTCTCCCTTTTCTCACTGGGATGCTCTTGATGACATTGTCTTCCAGTATGTAAATTATATACATTACGGTATGTATCATTGCTGTCAGTCTGGCACACTTGAATGCCTGGAAGTTTCCAGGTGGACCTCCTTAGTTGGCCTATTCCCACATTCTAATCGCTAAAAATCTTATCATTTGTCAACTATTTTTTTTTTTATTATTATTTTCTTTTTGGCTGCGGATCCCAGCCCCAGAGCAGGCTCGCCTTGGTGACCCAATCCTCACCCTGGAAGCCCCAGGTGGGGCTGCCTAGCGGAACTGTCATGGCTGGAGGGTTGGGCACCAGACCTGGCTCATAGGCAGGGGCCAGCGATTTTAGAGATTACATCCCTTGGAGATAGGACATGCAATGACTCTAGGGTTCGAGCATCTGTCCTAGCTCCACCCCATGTTGTGGTGTGGTGCTGTGTCCCCAGCCTCTGCCAGAGGGCAACCGACACCTGCTGCGCAGGAATCCCCTCCTCAGAGAAGGAGAGCAGTCCTCGGATGCTCGATCCTTCTCTGTCCCTGCTAACACGTACGCCCGTTGCCGAATATGGGTCGCTGGCGTGGTGAGGTGTGGAGTCCAGCGCCTCAACCCTCAGCATCACCGGGCGGCTTTATCAACTACTTCTAATTAAATGCTGTTTTTGACCGCTGCATGGCATTATAAAATGCAACAACAGAGTCTGTATGCCATACTGAGCAAAACGTAGCCTGCTAGCTATGCCAAGTATCTAGAAACACAGCTAACTTTATCCCACCCCATTGTCAGTGCACACTCATTAACTTGAACCTGATCATAACAGTCTGTATTGGTGATAACCTAAGAACTCTGTGCTATCCATGGTCTACCTGTTGATCCCATCCAATATGTACAACTGTCTCTGGTATTCCTTGAACTCTGTACATTTACTGAGATGTTCACTGGTTACATTGAACATGTGTAATTGTTTTGATGATATCCTATGAACTCTGTACAATTTCTAGTTTGTTTGGTGTTGTCATCCATTATGTGAAACCTTCTTTGTAAACTCCTGGGACATGCCTGAAAATAGACATATGAATGCCTAGTGTACCTTACCGCGTCAACAAAAAGTAAATAAAAAAAAAATAAGTAATGCTAATTACAGTATGTGACCTCTGGCCCCATATATTCATTTCCCAGGTGGTGGCCCCCATGACAAATTTCCAGATGCACTCCTGCACCACAGCCTGACCCTGTGTATTATTCTGTTATATAATGTGTCGCAGCAATTTAAACATAGAAATTATAGACAGGAAAAGACCAAGGGCTCATGTGTGCCTTTCACCATCCAGGCAGCTGCAGTATTCAGTACTGTGAGAAATAGTTGGAGCCATTGTTAAATGAGTGGTGGTGCCAAGGAATTTTATGGACCAGCGAGAGACCAAACTTCTGATATGTTCCCCATAGAGAATAAATAACACCAAAGCGTGAAGAACAAGCTGATTCTGAGACCGAGTAGGTACTGTGATGTCATAGATTGACCTTGATTGGAGGTCAGGGATCCCTTTGGACAGTGGTCTGGGCCTTGCCTTTTTGCTTCCTAGGCCCATTCAGAATCTACAGCTGTGGGACAGACCGGTCACTGGAATACAATGGATCAAGCGCGAGCAGTGGAAGGAGAGCGCTCACAGTAATCGAGTTCAGGCATTACTTCAGTTTGGCACCTGACTGGACGTTCAGTAACTCCACCTGGAATAAAGAAATATTACTGGACTTGGACAGTGGGATATATTTTATCTAAACAACAAAGATGTTGTGGCTCTTGGGGACCACTCATGTCCCTGCATCGGACACCTAATGAAGGACCTGTGTGGCCTTGAAGGCTTGTGTGTAACAAAGCTTCTGTAGAGTACCTATGTAGGTCAAATGTAGGACAGTATCCTAGTCTCTTTCAAGAATCAGTACAGTTACACACACTTTTTTTTTTTTAACATATTGATACTTCTTTAAACTATCTATCCATGCAGGACACTTCAGTGCAATCCTGTAACACTGGGAGGTGGTAGGTAGGCAATTAATCATTATATAGTACCTTTCAGTATTCCTAAGCACTTTATATAAAAGCCAGTAAATAAATAATTACAGGCAGCAATTATTAAATAAATGAATACAAGACACAGATGAAGCAACAGAAAGGGCGAGGTGATGTGGCCTAAATAGGTCTGAGCAAGGACTGAAATACAAAGTCGCACATACACAGATAATGCAAAGCATCATGGAATGTATATGTGCAAAGCATCATAAAGGAATTTTAGTTGGCTCTGCTTTAAGTAGGAGTGTATGGTGCCAAATGGCCTCTAGCATGTACTGTAGGTTGAAAATGGAGGATACAGAAGCACATTTAAGCCTTCTCAGGACTCATCAGTGCACCTCGTCTGTATCTCAACCCAGGGAAAGATGAACCCGCCTATATGATGGTCTTACAGATTTTAAAGCAGCAGTGCAACAAAAATATTCTTCCAAAAGCTAGTTTCCATGATAATAAAATATTAGGCGCTTGTCAAGTCTTCCTTCTTTGCTACCTCTATGCTGCATACCACAATTTTTTGGGGGGTCTTGATTCTAACCCTTAACATGTCTGCAATTGTGTATTTCTAAGCCAAATTTGGCAGTCATTCTTTTCTTGAGAAAAAACTAAATTAAACGTTTAGAAAAATGCTCAAATTATGGTAAAACTAGAAAATGATACCACCAAATAGAGTTGGAAGATTCTTTGAATCTTTTATAGTGGAAAAAAGATAGGGTCAAATTTTTGCCCAGTTTCATTGAATCTTCGATAGTGAAATGTAAACCCTAGATGAGCGCTATCCAGGGGCTACTACCCTGCCTGATTTGCCACTAACAGGTTGAGGGGCCTGGATCCGATGGCGGATGCCTCCACCCAGAGGTCAGGGTTTGCAATAGTTAAACTAACTTGGTCACAGCCCTCTGGGACACTGCAACCCCCTTTCTTCCCACTAGCGCCCACACAGTATATCAGAATTACCTTCACAGTATACACTTACCCCCAGGACTGGTTCAGGCTTTGGGACCCCTGTAAAATAAGCAGATACAGTGCAACAATCACAGTACAATACTTTAACATAGACAAATACCTCAGGCAGTATAACTTTGCTGAAACAAGCAGCTCTGATTTATTTAGGGATATAACAAGGACAGGGGAAATCAGGTTAATTAGCTTATCACTTTACTCATCTACCTATGGCTCTGTGCACAGGCCTATCCCTACCAGTTACTGTCCCTGGGTACCCAAGCCCTAGTGGCTAGTCCAAACTGTGGCAGCTGGTAGGGGCCCTTTCACACAGAGAAAAGAAAAATTAGTTAAACAGTCAGCAGTACAGTAATTCCATTTGGATTCAATATGGCAATTCAACAGGGAGCGACTCTGAATTAGTACTCACGACCTCCAAACAAGATAGGGTCCTTCAACGTCAGCAGGGCTACTCTTGAGCTCCACGAGACTCCTCACACATTTATATGGTAAACAGTAACAGGCAAAAGTCCTTTAATGGCAGCAGGATTCACTTGAGCTACACAAGCCTCCTCACACATTTATATGGTAAACAGTCACAGGCAAAAGTCCTTTAATGGCAGCAGGATTCACTTGAGCTACACAAGCCTCCTCACACATTATATGGTAAAAGAAAGTACTATACCAGGCAGGCTGCTTCTCTATCCCGATCGCAATTACTGCACAATACCCAGGAGAACACACAGCAGATTCAGTTCCTGACAGACCCGAGTGCAATTCAGCAATTTCTCCAGTCTTCTACAGGGTGAGCCTGGTTTCTACTCTCAGATATCCTTTGATTCTCTTCACAGGACAGTTTCAGTCCTAACAAGCAGTTACACAAGCTGCAGACCGGAACTCTGGGCCTTACACACGTTTCCCGACTAAAACTGCACACGAAAAAAGCACAGGGCTCCTTCCCTCTTCACTGCCAGAGCTCAACTGAAACTCCAGCAGACAAACCGGGCACTTCCTTTGAGTTCCTCCTAGTTCTTGGCTGGATTGGCTGTCACTCACAATAGACTGCCCTGTTGGTCCAAAAGGCGCAAAGTCCAAACTACATCTCCCAGAGTCACTGCCCATACAATCCTCTTGTGGCTGGCTCAGATTACGAGTCCAAGTTCTGATTCGTCCAAGGCACCATTGTAGAGCTACCTTAACCCACAATGATTGGTCCAGTTCAGCAGTTCAAAACTAGAATGGGAACTAGGCAAACACAGTTCTGACTGCAAAGAAAGCAGGTTAGACAAACTGTATTTTCATTATTACTGTAAATGATTTCTGGCAAACAGTTACATCTTTCAGATAGGTTCCTTTGTACTCCTAGTGACTGCAAAAATAGAGTGAATTGGCAGCAGCTTGAGTGGTACTCAAGCAGAGAAGCACACAGTCCCCCATACAACTAATTATGTCTGCAAGCAGACAGCTCTTAAAGAGACAGTACCAGAGGCTCTAAAACACTCACTGATAAATGAAGCTAACGCAAACACCATTCAGGCTTGGAGCATTCAAGCAATCTCCTGAAGTTTTTGGGAACCCCCATTTGCAGAGGTTACAGAAAAAAGATAGGGTCAAATTTTTGCCCAGTTTCATTGTACTGCTACTTTAAGTCATGGTGAGACAAAACAGAGAAGCAATCTAAAAGTCAAAGCACCCCAGCACTAAAGCACTGAGGAAAAAGTTTTCCAGAAAAGAACATACTTTGTTCTGTCTTCAACCTTAGCGAGTGTGTGAGAGGTCATATGGCACCATACACTCCTGCTTTCAAGTAAAACAGAACCAGACCAATTATTTAATGGTGTTTTGCATATGCATCCCATAATGCTCTGCATTATTAGCATATGTATGACTTGGCGTTCATTGAAACCTGATTTTTTCCCAATGCTCTTTCTGCATAACCCTCTAACCCTTCTCTCCGTGCCTTGTCCAGAATAATAAAGTACACACACACTAAGAATGAGGATGTAACTCTGTTAAAGTTAAACAGAGCACAAGCTAACATCCCTGCATATGACCTCTATGGTAGTAACAAAGAAACATAGAATGTGTCGGGCAGAAAAGGAACACCAAGCCCACCCACTCTGACCAGTATGCCTAGCATACTGCTAGAGCTTGCTGTTGCCTCTTCCCACCCCTTCCCAGCTCTAACAGACCCTTGTGTCTATCCCACACTCTCATGTAGCAGTTGCTCTCTAGTAGTAGTTGCAGGAGGAGAATAAGATTTTATTTCTTTTGGGCATCCTTCCCTGAAGGCTCAGGGCACCCTTACAAAGTATAAAACTGACAAACAGCATATAACTATAGACACAGCCATACAAATAAAAATAAATAACATCCACTAATATATAAATAGTTCCTGTTAATCAAACACAAAACTGCTTGTTACCTCAATAATTTCTTAGGCCCCAAAGGCTTGGTGAAAGAAAATATTTTAATTTCCTTTTAAATATCTCTAAGGAGGCGCCTCCCACAGGGATTCTGGCAAAAATCCATAGAATCTAGTGGTCATTTCAAAAGCCCGATCCCTGGAAAATTTTAACCTTGCTCTGGGGACCTCCAGGAGGCCTCTCCTGCAGATCGGAGAGTGACCAGGGTGTGGGAGGGAGGAGCTCCTTCAGGTAACCGAACCCAACCTGTGTAGGGCTTTATAGGTCAGCAGATCTATTTTAAAGCAGATTCACCAGCACACTGGTAGCCAGTGCAGTTCACACAGCAGCATTGTAATATATCAGGACCTCCAAAGGCCCATCAGTAGCCGGGCCACAGCATTCGGCAGCAGCTGCAGGTGTGCATTGCACCTCCTCTGACCCCAAGGTAGAGTGCATGACAGTAGTCGAGCCTCAAGGTGATAAGCAGGGTGTACCAGTGTGGCCTGATCATCGGGGGATAAGAGATTACTTCAGATGACATTAAGCAGATGGTAAAAACCTATCCGAAGGCTTCCTTAGGGGCCGAGTTAAGTGAACATCCACATTAAATATTCCAAAACATTAATGTAATTAATTGACCTCGTTAGATGTGATATAGTTTATGTGACAACAAAACAATATGGAAGCGTCACTAAAGAAAAAGTACCCCAAGTGAATTCATTTTGTAGTGTCAATTTAAAACAACAGCAAACTAGTAAAATCTTTGGTAGAATCAGGAACCAATGGACACTTTGTCTTGTTGCCCTTAACCACAGCTGATGTAAATGCCATGCTCAGAGGTCCCCAGAGGCTGATGGTGTATCTGACTGGACCTGGAGAGTATAGTGAACAGAGATGGGGACGATGCAGGAGGCGTTGGGCCAGAAATCAGCATGGGGCCAATCAGAGCTCACCAGATGATGATACTGGGGCCATAATTCAAAGGAGAAATGTTATAGAGCTAGTGGGACCAAAACAAGGAAACAGGAGAACAATACAAATGTTTAAAAGTAGTCAGTTGTAACTTTTATGTCTGAAGTATTTTTCTTTTCTCTTTGCTCATTAGAGAGGCTACATGATAATATTGTGCTGGATGTTAGGAGGCAGTATAGCCGAGTGGTTTAAGGCTCTGAGCTGCAAACCTGGAGACCTGGGTTTGAATCTCACAGCGCCCTTGCATACTGTGTGACACTGGAGCAAGTCACTTAACTTCCCTGTGCTCCCAGGTTGCACCTGTAAACAAACTTTCAGCTTAGTGTGTCTCTCCTTGTAAAACAAGGTAAAAAAAAACAAACAAAGGATGTATGGTTTAGCTCTTAGCCTGGCAACTGACATATCTACCCCCACTGCATCATCATCATTGTGATCACACTGGCAGTGACATCACTGGTGACTGACCTGGCAGCTGCTCAGTGGCTATTCATAAGCACCTGTGATGTCACAGTCACTGAGGTCACAATGCTGATGATGTAGTGAGGGGACTAGAAACAGACATAGCAGCTGCCAGGCAGAGTGCTGTCCAGTACACCACACCTACTAACATCAAGTAAACAATCTTCAAATTAACCAAAAGGAAAATAAAAAATACCTCGGATATAAAAAGTAATGGTTGACTACTTTAAAACTAATATTAGGTTTAGGCAGTACACTAGCCCTTTAATTTTTTTTTAGAAGAGGTGCAAGCAACCAGTCAGTCACAACCCTGAAAAGAAACCAAGCAAAAGAAAAAGGAAATAAATGTAGGGGCCAAAGGCAGCAGTGGAACTCAGATGGAACCACTAAGATCAGTGCAGAACTGCTGAAGCAACATGTAACAAGTTCATCTAAACAAGAACTGACACCCAGATTGAAGTGTCATCTAAGGGCATCTCGTGTGTGCTTTTGCATGACCGACTGGTTTGACATTCAGGCAGACATTTTCAAGTTGGTGCAGAAGTCAGACCTGAAAGTGCATTTTAAACACCAAAACCTGTAATTCTGTCTGTACAAACTTTACTAGTATGGGGTTCAGTTACAGACACAGGGGTGGTTGGGGATCCAGAAATAAATGTGCAGCTAGCTGTGGAGTTACTAAACAATGAATCCCTGAATTAATTAACACAAGAAATGATAACTTGGTTGAAGGGATGACACTGATGTTCCACTACAGTATAGTGCTGATGTATCATCATCCTGGGAGCAAGAAAAACAAACTTTTGATTCTTAAATGATTAATGTTAGTGACTCTATAAGAACATCGGGGCCTCTGACACAGATGTACAATTAATATTAGCATTTATATAGTGCTTTTCATAAACATTGCATCCCAAAGTGCTTTATACTAACATACTAAAATGCCAGCAGAGGAGGCCTAATGGCCTTTTGTGTCTGCTCATTAGTCAACCACCATACTGGGTGCCAACTTGCTGTGCCCCCACCCCTTGGGTTCTCTATCCCCAGTCCGAGATATTCCCTTGTATTGGACTTCCTTAGCTCAACCTCCCCCTATACCTGTCCCAGCCCCTCTTGAACCCCTCCACAGTCCCACTTTCACGTCTTGAGATTTTGTAACTCCTTTCAAATGCATTTTATGTCTTTCCAGCGCTCGGTTTCAGTTAAAAATGGCAGCTCTAGTACAGCATTTGAAAATACATGTTGTGTTTAACTTTTATTATGGCCATATGCAAAATCGATGTTTGTGCGGTAGCACGGTGTCTGATGCCTGCTCATCTGCTTCTGCTTCCGGTGCTGGCGTACTTATGGGAATCAGAGGAAAGTAAAATATCGTGAAAACTAAGAAAATTGGTAAGAATTCTGATTATATTATATATAGGAGTATTCTGTGGACCATATGTGATCACTGTGTCCACAGAGGCACACTGATGTTTTGTGGCAATAAACAAGGGACAAGGCTGAGGTGCCCTTTAAGGCAAACTATAATGGAAAACTCAGTGTAATGAATAACAATTGTCTGTATGGTAGACTGTTTTTTTTGTTTGTTTTTGTTGTTTTGGCCCTAAGTTAGCAATTTACCAGGAAAGAGATTTGAATTACCTTACTCAGGAAACATGATAGATTGAACTTCTGGTTGTTCTTGCTTAGGGAACTGGTTTTAAAGGAAGGTATTTAGTTAAAAATACTGGTGAACTTACCTTGTTTATATTCAAAAGTTCTTAGGCACGTAAATACACATTCCCATCCGGTGTCAAAATACTATGCGTAGTAACAGCCTTTATTTCTTACCACTTTTAGACAAATTAGTTAAAAAAAAAAAAAAAAAAAAAACATTATTCACAGTACCAGTTCTCACTGGATCACACAGAACTGCTGCAAACCTGGAACAACATGCCTCTCAGCCTTATGGACTAAAAGAGGCACAGTAAGGAATAGGATTGCTTATTTGCAAAAGGGCAGCGAGCATGGGGTGCCACTATCTATTTTGAGTTCCACCACCAGGATGGGAAGAAGCACTTTTCTGGATTCAAAACACTTTAACTCACCACATGAAGAGATTGAGGTCCTCTGATTTCAAAAATGCAAGTAAATTACTCTTGCCTCCCCAGGTTGTCTGAAATATTGGGTTCTATATCATGGCAATCACAAAACAGCGATCACCGTTATGGCGAGTGTCCTGCCGAAAAGCAAATCGGTGATGTACACTTACCGACATGAGCCAAAACAATGAAAATGAGCATTAGTGAGAGAGAGGGCTTTGCCCCGCATCCCCTACCTTTAGATAACCAACTCTGGGGTGCATGTCGGGAGAGGGAGAAAGTCACAAACAAAATAAATTACACTGTGTGTCAGTAAACATACCACCAGCCCTTAACCCCTGTACCTGCTGTCTGGAGCTAGCCACCCCACCACCACGTGTGAACACAGAATGCACACTGGAAACAAACATGTACCAATGCCACATGTTTGCTTGCAGTGTAATAGAACTTTAAAGGACACTGTCAGCTTTCTGAGAAAGGTTTAAGCTGCTGTTAAACAGGGTGCCTGTTGTCATCACTGTGCTTATAAAGTGTATATTCATCCTTGTATTTTTATTTAACGTGAGTTATGATGTTATTTTGTATAATTCACAAAAATAGAATTTGACATGACCCTTCTTTGCCAGCCAGCCATGGCGTATGCGTTCCTCAATTTCAACATGGCGCTGAAGCGCTGGTATAATCCTCGCGCATGCAGGAGTTTGGCATTTCTCAAGTGTTATGAAGTAAACCTCTTATGTGGAAGAATGGAGCTCTCTGAGTTTGGCAAACTAATTAGGATGCTGAAACAATCATTCTAATACAGTCAAACTAGTGTTTGCAAAGTAAAGCTGTTAGTCCTGGCATGCACGTCAGCATTGACAGGGAGGGACAGGAGGTAAAGTCCATAGGAAAACAAAAAAATTCCTAAGATATATGACCTATAAACTGAATTGTGTCTAAACTGCACATTTATCCAACTGGTATCAGGGGCTTTTAAAGAAACATAAACAATATATACGTTAAAACAACTATTTGTGGTGTTTTCTGTTCATTATTGACATGCTGTTAACATATTTGATGCTATTATATTTACTTTCTGCATGCTATCTGTGTTTCTCACTTTGTTTAGTGCTTTCAAAGAGACACTCTCCAGACTCCTGTTGGTAACAAGGGAAGACAGACACACGGACAGACACACAGACACAGTCTGAGGCTTGATGTTTATCCTCAAAGCCTGATGACAAAGTCTGTTAGCTGGCTAATGGGTGGAGAACCAATGTGATTGATGAGGCTGCATCCTTTGAACTACACCGCTCATTAGGCAGCTGAACACTGTCATCATAGCCTTCTCAGCTTTGACTTTTGGCGCAGCAAGTTTGATCAAAGCTGTGAGTTCTGCCTTGCATACATTTTGTGGAGTGTACTGATTGCTGGGATCAGTTTTGGATGTTTTATGCAGTATGGAGTACTTAAAATTCAGAGCAGAAAGGACGTGGCCAGCAGCCAACTGCAGCAGACTCTGACTACCCGATCATTAAACTATTATATTTAAAGTCAATTAACCGTGTTCACATTACTATCATTTGATACAAGTCATCTTCTGGAATTGAGAGATCTAATTTGTTTTAAGAAAAGAATGGGAGACCATGCCAGACCCTCCACAGGACAGTAGCAGAACTAAGCACATGCATTCCGTGGCTCAGTGATGACCCCTTTCCACCACCTGGCCTAAAAGCCAGGGTTCCCCTTATGGCTTGGCACTACCACCTAGCCTCCACTGGGAGGCAGCCAAAACCAGGAACCCTCACAAGCCCCGCTTGCTCCCAAACTCTAGTCACCAGCATGGTGCAGGTGTGGCGTCAGCACCTCAGCTCTCAGTGCCACAGGCTAGCCCATGTTTTTTAAATGAAGAGAAATCGAGTTAAGTGTCTGCTATAAAATCTGCAAGAAAGTACTGCTAAGGTTCTCCTTGTGGTCAGCCACTTCACAGATAGTGGCACTCGGTTTGTACAGATTGTGATGGTGGGGTGACTCATTAAGTGAGAAAAAAAGTGGCTACATTTTTGCCCATTTCAGGCTTGGCACAGTGATTTCTTTTATGTGGCACCACTTTGAGCAGGCACTTTTTCTTTGCCGGGCTCTACTGGTAGGTAATGTACTCCCCTGGCATGGCTCCCAACCAATCAGACAGCTAGAAATCTCAGCCCATTTTCTAAAGTAAGTTACTTTACATGCTTGGTGTTGGTGCCATTTTCTTTTGATTCTTGGCCCCTTCTGACCTCAACAGATGCACTTTCCTCTATTGAGTATACTGTCAGTCAGCAAACTGATGAATCTTCCACTCAGGATGGACTTGCTGACTCAGGCTCACCTGGTCCATCCAGCCTGTGCTCCCTTCATCTTCATGCCTGGCTCCTGAAACAATCAGAAGTGAACAGGTACAAGGTATCTCAGAGGGGCACGGACATACTTCTGGCTCAACATAAACCTTCCACTAGGAAAACTTACACAGCCAAATGGAAAAGATTTTCCATCTGGTGCTTCAAAACCTGCATGGACCCCTTTGGGTGCAACCCAACAAGGTTCTGGAGCACTTGTTAGACCTTTCTGATGCTGGCCTGCACTATTCAACAGTGAAGGTCCTTCTGTGTGCTGTATCTGCATACCATGAGCCCATAGGTTCCCTCTATCTGGCACAGCTGCCACTGTTCAAGAAGTTCCTTAAGGGCATCCTACACACAAGGCTTACTGTCAGGAAGCTGGTGGCTGCCTGAGATATCAGCCTTGTGCTGGATATGCTCACTCACAAGCCCTTTGAGCCATTTCTGCACGATGTAACTTGTAGTTTCTAACTTTGAAAGCAGCCCTTCTAGTGATCATCACCTCTACTACTTAGAGCATCTAAAATTCATGCCTTACTCTCAGATGCTCCATGTACTGTCAAGTTCTCTGCACGCACCATGTTTCTACCAAAATAGTGTAAGAATTCCATCCTGACCAGTCACTTGTGCTGTCTATCTACTTTGCCAGCTTCCAGAATACAGGAAAGCACATTCTCCATTCTCTGGATGTTAAGAGAATCTTTAGGTTTCACCTGGATAAAACTAAGGACTTCAGACAATCCAAATAGCTGTTTGTCTCCTTCAGTCCTAATCAGAAGGGACAGCCTGTTAGTCAAGTGCATGTCTTCCTGGATTGTGAACTGCCTGTGCCACTGTTATTTCGTAGCTCAGGTTAAATTGGAGAGCAGTTTATCGCCCACTCCACCAGAGTGGTTGTATGTCTGTGGCAGAGTTCTGCTCAGTGCCTATCGGAGATGTTTGCAGAGCTGCAACTTGAAGCCCAGTACACTTTTACTAAACACTAGGCTCTGGATGTCCGTGTCAGGCAGTGTGGCACCTGTGGCAGGACAATCCTGAATGGATTATTATCCTGTCTGAGCTTGGTACTCTGACCCACCAGTGGGAATCAGTGGTGAAGATTGATTCTTGGAAGATATGAAAATTACATGCTCACCATAATTCTTGATCTTCAAGAATATCTTTACATTGACTCACATGCCACCCACCATCCTCCGGGCTCACTCCAGTACTTTGTACTGGTGTTCACCTCTTGTTCTTGGTTTCGCTGTGAGAGCACTGTGTTACTGGTTTAGTGGCCCTTCTTATATGGGTCACTCTGCGCTATCTTATGCCTTTAGGTTAAATGCATAAGTTGTTGTTGGGTTATGCTGCAACTCCTCAGTTAAAATAAAAGGTGCTGAGGTGGTTGAAGACAGGTGCCAAGGTAAGCCTGCACCCGTGGGCTCAGTCTCCACAGAACTGCGTATGCATATCATTTACCTAGGTACAGGCCCTCTGAAAAGTTCTGGCTCCTCCGCTCAGACCCACTAATGTGAATCAGTGGTGAAGATGTTCTTGAAGACCTAGAATTATGGTGGTATATCATTTTTATTTACTGTCTCTGTAACCTGGGTTTGTTTACATGGAGCAAACTGGTAATGAAAAAGGAATGTGCTAAAATCCATTTATTTATTTATTTAAAAGTTTTACCAGGAAGGCATACCAATCAGACTACTGCTCGATTCCGGATGTATCCTGGGGGGATCATGGAGAAGCAGTACAAATAATATACAGTGTGCAGTATTTATTTTTCATTCGTTCTTGGATTACAATACCTCTGAGCACAGACAGCTCATTTACAAAGGTCCCATGTCAGTGGGGAGGGAGACAAAACATACAAAGGGGTAAAGTTCAGTGTTTTCCAAAATGGTAAAATAAAGTGAGCAAATATATATATCTGAATACAGTTTTCATTCTAATAGGAGGCGTAGATGAGAGGGAAAGGGGAAAGATGGGAGAAAGAAAGGTAGGAAGTGGTAGCCATAGGCTGTCAAGCTGGTGTGCAGAGGTAGTGACAGGGGGTGAGGTGGGCAGGGGTGGCCAGGGCCTTGTCAAAGTGCAAAAAGGGGACAGCTTCTGAATTATTAAAGTAACAGCAAAATACAGGGTTATCCAGTTGTGAGGAGAAGAGTGAATGCTAGTAGATGGGAGTCTCAGGTGAAGCAGTCACAAGAACTGTTGGCCATGAGATGTTGGCGTAAAGGAACAGTACATCTTACACAAAGAAACAACAGAAATTGTTACAATGCAACAGAAAATTTCTTCTGATATAATACAAACTCAGATGGTTACAGCGAGTCCAGTAAACACAGCTGGAAGTAACAATCCGACAGCATGAACTGTCATCCTTGAGACAGGTTAGTAATCAGGTGTAAGTCAGGGAATGGTCAGGTGCATGCACATGCGGGCTGAAGTGGGCATTGATGAGGGAGTTGAGGTAGTGTGTGGAGGCGGACAAATGGCTGAGGGGAGCGAGTTCCACAATTTAGGCTTGTGGTAGGTGAAGGCTGCTTGGCCTGCAGTGGTGGACTTATCGGAATAGCGAGGGGCGGAGTCATAGTACCTGAGAGGGAGTGGGGGTGGGTGAGGATAGGGCTGCATGGGATATGGGGGCAGGGACTGGGTCCAGAACTTGGCCATAAGCCTAGCACAGTGGGACAGCCTGCTACCCTGAAGAGAGGGGCGCACAGGGATTGGTAGAGGACACAGTGATGGGTACTGGGAGGACAGTCGAGGGTGAAACAGCAGAAAGAGTGGAAGAGGGTGTCCAGTCTGGTTCGGGAAGTTTTGGGAGCAGCACTGTAGACTACATTGCCATAGTCAAAATTGGGAGAATCATCTTCTGTGCAATTGCACGGTGAGCCTGCAGTGGGATACATCCACAGTTGCAATACAGGGCACCCAGCTTGGGATGCAGTTTTTTGTGGATGGTATTGATATATACAGAAAAGTTGAGGTGCTGGTTAAGCCAGACCCCGAGGTGTCTAAAGGAGGTGCAGTCCTCCAATTTAGTCCCATCCAGGGTGTGGAAGGTGGGGAGATGGGGAGTCAAGAGAGTCTGTGCCTTGTGCCAAAGGTCATGAAGACAGTCTTCTTGGCATTCAGGAAGAGCTGATTTGAGTGAAGCCAGAGTTGGACATCATTGAAGTCACGCTGAAGTCTGGCTGCCACATCAGAGGTTGAGGGCCAGATGCAAACAGGACAGTGTTGTTTGCATACATGTGAATGGATGTGTGGGGGCAGGCAGAGGGCAAGTCATTGAGGAAGATGGAGAACAGTAGAGGCCAAGGACCGAGCCTTGGGGACACCAGTTGAGACAGGGAGTGGGGTAGAGATGGAGTTTCCAATCTTGACAGACTGTGTGCTGCCTACAAGATAGGAGTAGAACCAACTGGTGGCCTCCTAGAGAGCCCAGTGAGGAGAGGGTGGGATACTGTGGTGAAAGCCTTTGCTAGATCAACAAAGATGGTGGAGGTGGTGTGACCTTGATTCGTACTGGTGAGGATGGAATCGCGAGACTCAGGAGGAAGTAGTGGTGGAGTGGGACTTCCAAAACCCAGAGTGGTAAGGTGTGAAGAAGAGGTGGAATCAAGGAAGGAGGAGAACTGGGAGAGGACTAAGTGTTTCTAGAGTTTTGCTAGGATGGGGAGGAGGGAGATAGGATGGTAATTTCTGGGGAGGAGGGTCGCCACCTTTTGGCAGGGGATGACTGTGGCATGTTTCACTAAAAATACCACCAACAGCTTAATCTGGTTCAAGGTCAGTTGGCATTCATCTGTATCCCCTCCGCCCAGATGAGGTGCCTGAAAATAGGCAGGATTTGTCTAGTGCACTTACCCGGTCAACAGAAGCTAAATAAAAAAAAAAATAAAATAAATGTTTCCACTCAGCTGGGATAGAAGCGAAGCGCTTCAGTGAGGTAGTGCATTAACATAAATTCTAAAGCAACTTAATAAGCAGCTTATTGTGTATTTATAGAACCTGCATCTTGCCCAGCCAGCCAGTTCTATCCTTCTAGTTTCTCCATTACGTTATGGTGCAGGAACCGTTCCATTAACCAGCTGATCTTCATGAACAGGCAGCATCACAGTTACGCAGAACCTGGAGGAAGTGCCTGTGTAGTAGTGTTTTTTTTTTCATGTCCATGTATTTCATTAAGTGGTTAAAACAAGGCATTATTATGCCAACTCCTCCGTGCATGTAAGTTTATTTAACGTTTTGGATCTGCAGTGATGCGCCCAGCTTGCACAACTGTTCATTACAGATCTGATGACTGCCTGACGCTGCCCTGTCTGGGCCTCTCACTGTAATAACTACCTGGGGGGAGGAGAAGGAATGTGCCTGCATCAAACACTAACGGGCGTGGGGGGAGAGGGGAGGGCAGCAAGAGTTGTGAAACGATGGCCCATCTATGACGATGGTTGCTTTCAAGGAGAGTGAACATTTCCAGTCTGTTAAATTTTCAGTTCTCCTGCAGTCCATTTTTGTAGCCTGTGCAAGAGGTTGGCATAAAAGTACTTGACTGTCCCCAAGTGACCTCATGGTGCTCTTGTTAATGACATCATAGAGCGTAACATAGCAGAAGACTGTTATGTCACAAATGCAGCAATTGTTAGGTCAGTAGGTGACAGGATGCTGCTTTTTGAAAGGCAAGGTGAGATAAGTACTGCATTATCTAAACCAGAGGAACAATAATGAGAAATTAAACACACTAGGAACATTAAAGATAAACAATTGGTGTAGACTTTGTCATTTTAAAACTTGAAGTTCATTAAGTTTTTGTTACATAACGTGCAGTAGTACAAATACTCCTTTGTCATTGTAAGCCTTTTATTCAACAGAAACTACAAGTGTAACAACTATAACGTAATTCAATTTCAGACAATAATTCCAGTGCCAGAGTGTGGTGGGTGACTTCTGACTGGCCACAAACTTTCCATTTGAGCCGTGACGAAATGAAATGGGGTGGGACATATTGTAGGGGCTGAAAAACTTAGTGAAAAAAAAAGAAGGTGGTACTCTGGTGGCTGAAGCTGCTGCCTGCCTGACTTAGTTGTGTTCAAGCCTCCTGTTCACCCACTGAGCTGTTCACAAATTTCCAACCCCACACAGAGGGTTAATTCTGGGCCAGTTTATGAGTGGACAGGCAGTGGGTATCAAGGTGGGGGCGGCGTGCTTACTGCTCAAAGAGCTGGGTGGGAGCTTAGCAGGAAGAACTGAGAAAGAGTCTGCGCCACTGGATAATGAGACAAACTGGAAAGTAAAACATTAGCTAATCTATCCTGAGAGCACAGTGACAAGAGTTTGCACCCTGTGCTAGGCTGCCAGTGGCTCCGTGGCGAGTTCATGCCCTGAGCTTGGTTTGCCAGAAAGTCAGTGGTGGGCGGGTAGGAATTGAGCATCCTAGATAAAGGATGCTCTTGAGAGAGGGTCAGGCCTCTCTTCAACACTTCTCCTGTAGGGCAGGTGATGAACTGACATGACGGAGGAGCATTATGATATGTAAGCGGTACTGACTGGTGGGTCTGAGCCCAGGGCACAGTCAAGGGCTTAAGGCAGCAGTGCAACAAAACTGGGCTAAAACTTTGACCCTACTTTTTTTTTCACTATAAAAGATTCCAGGCATCTTCCTGTTTTATTTGATGGTAAAATGTTCTAGTCCCACCAAAATTTGAGTATTTTATAAACGTTTTAATTATTTTTTCTCAAGAAAAAGATGGCTGCCACGTTTGGCTTAGAAGGGTTAGGATCAAGAAAATAAAAAAAAGTGCAGTGCACAGCATAGGAGGCAATTAGATGAGTAGATGTAACAGGTGTGCTAATATTTTTGTAGTGTATGATGGAACGTTGTTGGTGATAGAAATCCATAATTTTCAAAATGTTATACTGTAGTAGCTGCGTCATGGCAGCTGTTATGCTGCACCTAGCTGCGTAGCTACTACAGCTTAACATCAAATGCGTAAGCGCATGTGCATTATATGACCAGGAGCAGCTAGCGGTGAAAACAACAATCGAAGCAGAGCAGCACAGTGGAGGAAAAAACAAAGTAGGTGTCCCAAATAGTTGCGTTAAGTATCGTTTTAGTAGCAGTTGGTATCTTACACTATGAAAAACCAAGCATTCCCAACTATCAGTAACTAGCTGGGTTAGTTTATCTCGAGGTTGCCCATGACAACCAAACCTCTGGAGCTATGCTCTTGAGGTTCAAGTGGTTGCCATGGCAACCTCTCAATGAACTAACCAGCTTGTTACCGATAACTGGTATCCATTATTATCTATATTTAGTGTAGCTGAATCAAGTTTTTGGAAAAACATTTTTCTTAGCACTGCTGCTTTAAATGACAAGGGGTACTTTGACATAGTATAATTTCCCCACTGAAATGTCTTATTGTACTTGTAAAATGGCTAAAATATTTTTTGTAATGAGAAATCAAGTTTGTGAAGTGTAGCTGGAATGTTGTACGCTTAAGAATTTGGTCTCTCTAGCCAATTAGCTCCTATTAGAACCTATGTTCTGTTAGTGGCATTGCCCTTTTAAGGAAAGGTGTCTTTAATTTCATACAGCTGGGAAGCAGTGTTAACTGCTTAATTAGACCTTCAGTAGAGGGGAAGTCCTTTCCTACATGTTGGTTTTAAGCAGATAAAATTGTTACTTTTACTTCATTTCAGAATCCTATATGTAGACAAGAGTGAAATGAATTTTTTGCTGTGTGTTTATATGAGATTTTCTTCAAGAACATCTCGCTCCATAGAGTCACACCTTGGAACTGTAATCCATCGAGCGTCAGGACATAAGAACATGAGAAAAGTGTCAGCAGATGGGTACCATCGATCTATCTAGTCTGCCTAGAAACTACCCCCTCCTTAGGACCTCTCAGAAACGTTTGCCTAGCAGTGGCGGCTCAGGTTTAATGTATGTTGGTGCTAACCTGGGTGGCTCCATACTTCCTCTGTTTTCTCCTATCATCAACCACTCATCAGATCATAGAAAATGCTCACTGATTGTGGTTGATTTTATTCAATTTCTTTATATTACTTACTTTTCTAAATGTTGTTGCATACCATCATTGATTCACCTGAAAAATCCTCTGCTGTTTCACTTCTGTCTGTGCAGCGTGGAAGATATTTACAGATGGTACTCACACATTTTGGGTTTGCTTGCTGGGACTCTAGCATGACATAAAAAGGCATAATTTATCAAAGCTTTAGCCAGGCCAGTTGCCTGAAGGTTTTGGAGACTTTCCTGCAGAAAATGGAGAACTACAGGGGCCAGAATCAGCGTCTTCCCAGGGTCCTCCCAGGTCTCAAACACCGTTTGTCAAAGGAGAATCAAAAAGACCTGTTCAAATGAGTGTCACTGCAAATATTTCAAGTCTCCTTCCTGGTATCGGTTGTCACTGACTTACCTTAAAGGTAAGTCTCAGGCCACATTGTCATCCTCTGTGGCCATTCAACCACCGTTCAGATACCAAGGCTGAGTGTGAGCTCTGACTCTCCTGCTGTCGGCATTATGCAGTCCATTGTTAACATATCCTCGATGAGCATTGTCCCAGTGTCACGTTTTAATCAACACTGCAGGCTGGCAGTGTTGATTATATGGTTGTGGCTACTGTCTGCATTATTTTAGTGACTCTTGTGCGTCCCTGCTGTCAACAATTACTACATCAACAGCTCAGCCTTTACTGTCACTCCAATTAGTGTTGGCTTTGAGTTCAGTCTGGCATTGCTGTTTTGGCCTGGCGCTGCTGCCCTCACTACCTCCAGCAGCTGGACCTCTGTGGTCCTTCTCCTCTTTGTCAGCCAGAAAAGGAGTAGGGTGTATTATGGAACAGCACTATGTTCTTGTGTTTGACTGTAGTTCCACCATCTCCTCATATAGTGAAGACACTGTGGTCTCCACCCGGTCTGCCCCTGAGGATGTCTCACTTCTGGCTTTACTCTGCCTCATGCAGGACAAGCTAGCCTTTGCTGCTAAGGAAGAAGACTCCACTAAACAGAATCTGTCTAAATTCCTGGAGGTCCACTTGTCTCTTTCTTTGGTCATTCCTCTCTTGTGCGCTTTGGAGGATGCTTCCACATGGCTGCCAGGGACAGACCCGTTACATTGCTGACTGTCCATGGCAAGGTGAATAAACAATGTCCTGCCCCCCACTAAGGCTTTTATACCACCCAGCCTGTTATTAGGGCCATTCATAATAGAGTCTTGGCTCCCTGTCATATGAGCTCTTTGCCCCTGGAAAAGAATCCAGAAACTCTGATGTTATGGGCAAACATGCTCGTGACTCTCCCTCACTGTGTTGCCAATTCATGCTTGCATAATCAGATATCAGAATAGTCTATGTAAGTCTTTCTCTACTGTGGTGAATAAGTTACACAGTGGCTCCAAGTTTGAATTCAGGTGTGTGTTGCACATGGACTGCAGGCAGGTAAGCATTTACTGTGTCCTCGTAGGATACCACTCATGCATCTAGCATCCGTCTCCTTTAATATTCCTGGCTGCATGTCATAGGTTCCACAGTCTGTTCCCAGCTCACCCTTTCATGGCCAGAAGTTACCATGCCACAGTGTGGAGTTCATGTCAAGGACTTTCATAGAAGCGTAGACTTTGACAGCAGATAAGGACCGCTTGGCCCACCTAGTCTGCCCATTCCCTACCTACAGGATAGGCCGCAGATCCTAGTTAACCTACAGCCTATTTCTTCCTACCCCTCACAAGAATTGCCTTATGTCTGTCCCATGCATTCTTGAGTTCTTCCACAGTTTTAGACCCCACAACCTCCTCAGGAAGGCTGTTCCATGCATCCACTACCCTCTCTGTGAAAAATACTTCCTCACATTGCTCCTGGCAGCCCCTTCTATCTTTAAATTGTGTCCCTTGTTCTTGCCGTCTTGTTTTCTGAAAGATGCTACCCTCTTGGACTTTGTTGATTCCACTGAGGGTACTTAAAAGTTTCTATCATGTCCCCCTTCTTTCCTCAAGGGTATACATATTAAGCTCCTTAAGTCTCTACTCGTCTCGGCTTCTCTTGCAGACCCTCGCCATTTTAGTTGCCCTCCTCTGGACTGCCTCTATCCTGTCTATGTTCTTGTGGAGAGGGGTCTCCAGAACTAGATATAGTACTCAGATGGGGTCTCACCAACTGTCTGTACTGAGGGATAACAACTTCCTGTTTTCTGCTGCTGATGCCTCTCCCTATACATCCTAGTATACCCCAGCCCTCCCTACTGCCTTCTCACATTGATTGCTAACCTTAAGGTCATCTGATATGATTACCCCAGGTCCCTTTCCTTTTTGTTGTTGTTAATACCTCCCCTCAATTGTGTAATCTTCCCTGGGTTCTTGTTTCCCAGGTGCATTATTTTGCACTTCTTTGCATTGAATCCTAGCTGCCATACTTCTGACCATTCCTCCAACCTTGCCAAGTCCCTTCTCATCCTTTCACGCCTCCTTATGCATCCACTCTGTTGCAGATCTTTGTGTCATCTGCAAAGAGGCATACTATTCCTTCAGTCCCTCTGCAATGTCACTATAAAGATATTAAAAGGACTAGACCCAGTACTGAACCCTGCAGTACCCACTAGTAACCGCCCTTTCTTCAGAGTGGACTCCATTTACAATTACATTCTGTGTCCTGTTGTCCAGCCAATGTTTTACCCAGGCTACCACCTGGGACCCACTCCCAGGCTGGTTAATTTGACTATTAATCTTTTGTGTGGGACTGTGTCAAATGCCTTGCTAAAGTCTAGGTAGGCCATGTCCACAGCCCCTCCCTGGTCTTCTACTTTAGTCACCCAGTCAAAAGAAATCTATTAGATTCGTCTGACATGACCTTCCTGCTGTGAAGCCATGCTGCCTTGGGTCCCTGCCCTACTGGCCTCTAGGTACTCAACAATTTTTTCCTTCAGAGTGACTCCATCACTTTCCTACCACAGAGGTCAAACTGACAGGTCTGTAGTTTCCTGCCTCTGTCTCGGTCCCACTTTGTGAAGGGAATCACATCGCCTTCCTCCAGTCCTCTGGTACCACACCATCCTCCCATGATTTGTTAAAAAGTAGCCAGTGGTTTCACTAGTTCCCCTTAATTCTTTTAAAATTCTGGGTGAATTCCATCAGGCCCCATTGCTTTGTCCTCCTTCAGTTTAGGAGTTCTTGCAGAACCCTTTCTTCTGTGAAAGGACTGGGATCGAACCCCTATCAAGAGTGCTTCTGTTAATTGGATTAGGCACTTCCTCCTCCTCCTCTTTTGTGAATACTGAGCAAAAATATTTGTTCAGTATCCCTGCTTTTCACTGTCCCCTCTGCCCACCCACCATTCATTCTATTCAGCCTCACTATCCCTCCTTTGTCTTTCTCGTTCTCTGATGTACCTATAAAATGTTTTATCCCCTTCTTAACCGAGTTGGCTATCTTTTCCTCAGTTTGGGCCTTTGCTATTCTGACTTCCCTCCCTGCTTCCTTCTGCCTTAACTGGTACAGCTGTCTGTCCTTCTCCTTCTGTGTTTCCTTATACTTCCTGAATGCTATCTCTTTCTCCCTGACCTTCCCAGCCACCTCATTTGAGAACCATAGTGGCTTTTTCTTTCATTTTGATTTGTTTATTTGCTTTACACAAAGGCTTGTTGCCTCTGTGATGGCAGTTTTGATGATTCCCCATTGTTGCTCCACCCTAACATAACTCTTCACTCCTTAAATCCCTTACTTACTAGCTGTCTTGTGTGCATGGTAACAGTTCTTTTGGGAGGAGTTCCACTCTTTCTGTGCACAGGGTTCTGGTCAGTATGCTACTGGGGCCTCTGCCCCCAAGCCACTGTCCTTGGGTACCCATTTTAAGACCCCCAAAGGTCCAGGTGCAGGCAGTGCCCTGCTACCTTCTAACTGCCTTCTCTCCTCTTCTCGGATTTAGATAGTGGGCACGATCTTCCTATTTCTGAAAAAATGACTGAAGGTCACATCAGAAGGGTGGTTCCTTGATATTACTTGGCAGGGTCATACGCTGGAATTGCTAGCACCCGTTCTGAGTGTCCTGTCAGGCCTTGTCACTACCCTCCAGAGCATGTATTGGTCCTGTTGACTGAAGTCCATGCACTCTTGGGCAAACTGTGCCCCTGGATGAAATAAATTGGGATTTCTGTTTGTTATTTCCTGCTGGCTCCATGGTGCCCAGTAATGAGGATTGCTCTGGCACTCTGGTGACCTGAGTTTGGGTCCGCACCAGGGGCACGGGAGCAGAGGCCAGCAGGGAGAGGAAGAGCATCCTATGGATGCTGTCCTCCCTAGGGGAGGGATTCTTGCAATGCCATGCTTCAGCGGCACCTGGTGGCTGGTGGAGGGCTTGTGACAGCATGGGTGACAACACGCGCGGGCATCCCCAAGCTAGCTGTGCTTGCAGCACCTAATGGGAGGAGGTGGGTGGGGCGTGAACAAGAAAATGCCACACGGTGTGCGGATGATGGCCTCTGTAGCCCTTCTGCAGGCTGGACAATCCCAGATGGACATGCCCTCTGGGCGCTGCAGCAACACTGCTCCACTAGGCCATGGCACCCAGCAGGGACAAGAGAGGCAAGGGAGAGAGTAAGGAGCTCTCAGGTGTACATTCTCTGCGGCAACAGCTGGGAGGCCCCAGCAGGACAAGACAGGCAATGGAGAGGAAGTAAGGGCTCTCAGGTGTACATTCTGCAGCAACAGCTGGGGAGGCCCCAGCAGGGACAAGCCAGCCCCCTAGGTGTCTAGAGGTCTGGAGAAGATGCATGTCCCAGTACAGGGCAGTCTAGGGGTGAGGCTGGCAGGAAAGAGTGGCACTGTGGGGCCAGAAGGAAACTGCGGGATGGGAGCTTCAGAAGGGATTTGAGAAAATGCTATTTTCAGAGAGATTGGTGGAACCATGGAACAGTTTGCCGGCCGAGTGATGGGTGCTTGGACCATGGAGGTGTCAGACATGGGTGGAATCAAGTAAAAGCACAGACAAAGGTGGGGGTTAGGTCCCTGGATTAACACTAGGTCCTGGGTATTTCATGGACAGACTCGATGGACCCTCGTTCTCTTTCTGCCGTCCTTTGTGTTTCTGTGTTTCTTTGAGAGGGTGCCAGTGGGCACAATGGATGCAAAACAACAAAAAAGCACTTTCAGTCACTCAGTGTGAGAGTTTGCTCTGTTCTTCTCTGACAGGGTGTCCTCCATTAGGGCTGGGATCTTTTCAGCAGGGCACTTGCGGCCCAGCAGTGGCGAGTCATGTGTGCCGGAGGCACTCCTATTGTTTGAAGTGAGATTAGGCCAGTTGGGGTGGCTGAGGTTCTAAGGTGATTTTGAAGCTGCAGCCCACATACTGCAAACTGGAGCCAGGCCCAGCTCATCTCTTAATGGAATGTGTTGAGTCCACTGGGCTGGGATTTGCTAAGATTGCCTGGTGTTCACTTCGGAGGGGTGTTTTCATGGTGCCCTAAAGAGGCGCTGGTGAGACCCCTCCTTAAGCAACCATCTCTTGAGCCTGACATCTTGGCAAATTATAGACCTATCTCTAACCTCCCATTTCTGGGCAAGGTTATTGAGAAAGTGGCGGTGAAGCAGCTCGAGGCACACCTCGTGGCCCATGAGATCTCTGAGCCCTTCCAGTTGAGAGTTTAGGTCAAGACATAGCACTGAAATTGCATTAGTCAGACTGTAAAATGATGATCTCAGGGTGTGAGGTATTTCTTTTCTTTTTTATTTGAGTTTAGGACTACAAGTACCTTTGAGCCAAGGCTCTTTACAAAGGTTCCACGTCAGATGAAGTACAATACAAACAGGACAATTAAGTAACAAGGCAGGATAACAGGTTTACAGTCATTTACATGAACATGGATACATACATTTGGTGATACTAAATGCCAGAGGCAATTGCCTGGGTACACATTGTTAACAAGGCTTGGTAGAGAGACAATTGTAGGTGCAGCAAGAGTCATTGTCAGGTCACACAGAGAAGTGCAGGTGGTGGAGGAGATGCGGTGGGAGGGAGGTGGAGTGGTTGTAGGAGGTTATGTGAAGATTTTATAAGCGCTAGGAAGAAAGAGCAGATTAAAGGAGACAGTCTCAAGAGCTAGAGGCAGAGAGGAGTAGTTGGAGCTTGGATTTGAATGGGGTATAGAAGGGAGCAGTCAGTTCTCATTCTCCTCGATCTCTCCTCTGCATTTGACAATGTGGACCATGTAGTGTTGCTGGATCGTCTTAGGGAGCTCTTTGTACTCACGGTACTGTCATCAATTGGTTTGAGTCCTTCCTGACAGGCAGGTCGCAGAGGGGTGGTGATGGGAAATTTCTCATCCTGCTCAAAGCCCTTGCCTTGATAGTTCCCCAGGGCTCTGCATTGTTTGCAGTGTACATGCTTCCCTGGGTGAGATTATTAGACAGTACAGCTTGGGTCTTCACTGCTGTGCAGATGTCACCCAGGTGTACATGTCATTTGCGCCTGGGACAGATGGCACTGTGGAGGTGCTAAACACATGTCTGGCCAAGATCCATGAGTGGATGTCCTCTGTTTGGCTGAAGTCAGTCCGACAAGGCGGAGTACTAGTGACTGAGCCTGGTTGTTGGCAGGATGTGGGCGCTGCTGGCATGGGAACAAGATTGTTTCTTGGCCCCACTCCATGGCGGTGTCCACGGAGGTGAAAAATCTGGCGTCATCCTCAACAACAAATGTACACTTGAGGCCCAGGTGTCATCCGTTGTCAGGAGTGGTTTTACCACTTGAGGAATGTTGCCCGGATCAAAGCCTTGATTCCACCTGATGATCTGCCCTCACTGGTACATGCATTTGTGACATTGCAGCTCAATTACTGGAATGCTCTGTACCTCTGTGTCACTGGAGGGTTCTCCAGTGACTGCAGCTGGTGCAGAATGCAGCAGCCAGGCTACTGATGGGCCTTCCAAGGTCCTTTCAGTGACCCTGTTCTGCTCGAACTGTAGTGGCTGCCGGTTAGGTGGAGAATCACCTTTAAGGTGGGCTTGCTCACCTGTAAGGCCTTATATGGATTGGGCACCGGCTACCTGAATGCCCTCCTGACTGTCCGGTCGCGTCGCTCACTCCTCTACCGAGGGCCTCTTAGTGGTTCAGGGCCCACCTTAAGTCCTCTGGAGGCCGCTTATGAGGTGGCGAGCCCGTATTGTGGAACTTGCTGCCAAAATCTTTGAGGGAGGCCCCATCAGTGGAGGTTTTTAAGTGGGGCTTGAAGGCGCATCTTTTGGAAAGCATTTCAGATTATTTAGCGTTAAGTTGTTAACCTGCTGCAGTATTTACGTAAACTGGATTTTCTGTTTTATTTTAGTATTGTTTTATGTTTATTTACCGTTGTATGTGTTTCCTATTCACTTGTACAGTGCTCAGAGCCTCCGGGATGAGGCGCTCAATCAAATAAACTTTTACTTACTTGCTTGCTTACTAACTATCCTTGATGTAAACTACGCGTTGACTTTCTTCAAACCCATTTCCTAGCAGTGAGTACCAAGTTTGCACCTTTATAAAAGTATATTGAGGGCACAGCCATTGACTGGTTCACACCAAGCTTTGTCCCCCTTATCAGGAGAGCAGCATGTCATAGAAAAGATGCAAGGCAATGAGTTTGACTCTGGCTGGAAGCCATGCAGAGCACAACACAGTAAATATAAGCAACTTGTGAAAACAACAAAGGCCAGTTTGTGTCTCAACCAGAGGCAATCTTAAGACACACAAAATGTTTTGGCCATCCATAAATGGACTACTTGGGAATACAAAAATCATGCCATGTATCCAGACTGGTTGAGGACACTATAGCGCATTGATAAATGAGAGCAAATTGCCACCTACTTGAATACCTTCTTCACTGATCTCCTCCCTATAAACTAAGCAGCATAAATGCCACCAGAGAGTCCATACCCCAAACCCAGTATGCCAGCCACTTAATGCAAATCACCCATTCTGCCTCAGACAGATTGAAGTCTGTGACGTTTACGAACTGGTTAATGAAACTGATACCAATAAAAGAGCCAACAGTGACAAGTTAGAACCCAAAGGACCGATAGCTCCTGCTATACTGCACACCACGCACGCTTTATCTTTAACCTGTCTTTCTGTACTGGAATGGTTCCTCACTCTCTACTGTAATCTTTCCTGAAATCTGGAAAGCTGCTGATGTCACTACTGTGTTCGAATCTGGGAATAAAACTTGTAATCAGAACTGCAGCCCAATGTCAGTTTTGTCTTAGCCAAGCTACTAGAAAAACTGGTTGTAAAGTACAATAGCTACTTGTATAGCTCTCAAGGAATAATCTGCTAACAAGCATTTTGGTTTCAGGACAGGGTACAGCTCATCACATGCTCGGGCAGATTCACTAATGATGTACTTACAGAGATAGATGCTGGTACTCTGACGGAAACTGCCCTTGTTGATCAGACCAAGGCATTTGATCTGGTGGACCAACTATTGCTACAGAAGCTATAGTTACTTGGTCAAACCTCCTAAATTAGAATGGTTTCTGGATTATGTTAACAATTATGTTCGTGATCAGTCCCAAAGGGCTGGGTTGAAAATTGTCTTTCAGCCCCAGCCAAAGTCACAGCAGGCATTCCACACGGGCCAGTACAAGGCCATTTGTTATTCACATGTTTATTAATGTACTACCCAATTCTTCAATGATGCTTGCAGACACCTCTACTCTAATGATGATGTAATTTATAACTGCTGCACAAATATCCACTAAGTATACACCAAACTGCAGAAAGGGTATGGCCAACTACAGGCTTGGATTCTCAGTAACAAATTCTTACTTTTAAATGGAACAAAGTACAAACTTTGTTTTCTGTTCAAGATGTATTGCTAGCCATATTGGGGAAAAAAAAACTTTAGTATTCACTGTTTAGCTGGCACACCCCTGGATACTACTAAGGTCTTTAGTTACCTAAGACTTTTCTTTGACTCACAACTGTCTTTCACAGACCAGTTTTCACAATGTAAGCTGTCTTTTACAGGCCATATTTTGAAAACTATGAATGCAGTAAACAATAAAACTAGGTGCCTCTTCAGAGATATAGCTGCCTGACCACAGAGGCAAAGAAAGCTGTTGTTACCCATCCCCTACTCTTGCTACTGGAATATAGGGATGTGTGGTGGGAAGTGACTACCAGCTCCATGTCCCATTTGTGTTTTATTTATTTATTTAGTTAGTTTTGCTTACCAGTGCGTGCACTAGACAAAAGGTTGCCTATTTTCAGGCACGACCCAGGAGGAATACTACAGAGGAGAAAATTGCAGTGACAAAGACGCGACTGCAACATTCCATACACAATAAGGTAGGACTAATTGATACACAAACAGGGCTACAGCAGTTACAGAAGTAGAATTAGCTGGTTAGCTGCTGTAGGAACTTCTAAATTCCCAGAAATCTCAATTAGCTGATAGGCGTGTCAGGAGGGATAATCTCGATCAGAATAAAAATGACCAGTCCAGGTTTTATCCATAAAATGATTGCTGCTCTAATACAAGAAGCCGAGAATTTGTTAGCAGATAAGGACTGCTTGGCCCACCACTCTGCTCATTTATCCCTACCTATATTGTCACCGTAGGAGCTACCTGATTTCTGCCCCCCAACTGCTTTCCTACTAAGATTCCTTTATGCCTATTCCATACATGCTTGAACCCACAATTTTTCGTCCCACCACCTCTGCTGGAAGCCTGTTCCAGGCATCTACCACTCTCTCAGTGACAAAGTACATTCTCGCATCCCTCTTAAATTCCCCTTCCAGCTTCATTGCATGCCACCTTATTTTTGTACACTTTGTCAGAAAAATACTCCCCTCCTGTACCTATTCACCCCAAGAGATATTTGTAGGTTTCCTATCATGTCCCCACTCTCCTCTTCTCTTCCAAGGTGTACATATTGAGCTCCCTTAGTCTCTTCTCATAGGGCTTTTGATGCAGACCCTGCATCATTTAGTACCCTCTGGACATCCTCTACCCAGTCTGTATTCTTCCTGGGATATCGTTTTCAGAACTGGACACAGTACTCCAGGTTGTGTCTCACCAACTGTCTATACAGTGGTAACACCACCTTTCACCTTCTGCTGGTGATGCTCCACCCTGTGCACCCCAGCATTCTGCTGGCCCTACCTATTGTCTTGTCACATTACGTTGATATGATTGACCCAAGGTCCATTTCCTGTTTAGTGACCGTCGGTGCCTCTTCCCCCATTTTATACTCCATCCCTGGGTTTCTGAGCCCCGTGCATGATTTTGCTATTTTTTGTGGTATTGAAACCCAGCTGCCGTATGCTTGACCATGCCTTGAGTTTTCAGGTCTCACGCATTCTCTCCACCCCTCTGGAGTATCTACCGTCATGCGGATTTTGGTGTTATTTGCAAAGAGGCATATCCTCCTTTCCAGCTATTCTGCAGTGCCACTTATAAAGACATTAAAGAGGGCTAGTCCCAGTACTGAACCCTGAGGTACCTTGGTGGTTACTCTTCCCTCCCAGAGTGAGTGCCGTTTACCACCACCTTCTGTTTACCTATCCAGTTTCATACCCAGTTTATCACCTTTGGACCCACCCCAAACTACCCCATTTCCTTATGAGCCTCCCTAGGTGATCACGGTGTCAAAACACACCGAAGTCTAAGTAAACGTCCCTGATCTACAGGCGTAGAAGGGTTTGCATTGAACATCGTAAAAGATTGACTGTTGAATTGAATTTATACAATTTGTTGGTTACACAGCCTACAAATACCAGCACACCAGAATCTGAGCCCATACTCCTTATATATGCCAAGGCTGTCCATAAATTTGTAAACAAAAATCCAATGTATTTCCACCTTCTGCATTTTGTGCATGGCTTCTCAAACCATATACATCTGGAATGGGGTGTGAGGTTACACCACAGACCAAACTCTGCTGCAGTGGCATTTTCTGGTTTACAGTTTATTAACCTGGGCCCGGGATAGTCCAGCTGAGATACAGCATCTTGTTTACAGTGGGGTCCTTATACTTAGTTTTGCAGCTGGAAGGAGTGAAGCACAGTGAGGTTGTGACTTATTCCATGTCACATAGTGAGAATGTGTTCATGATGGATTCAAACCTAGGGCTCTCTGGTTCCAGGCCTGTGCTCTAACCACTAGACCAGTGGTTCCTGGTTCCAGCGGCTCCCAGTGCAATTCATACTGGTACAGTAAGCAGCCATGCACTTTTAGTAAACTGTTAGATTGTAAACTACATTGCGCGCACATAGATGTTCTCTGTGTCTTAGCCCATCGCTAAGGCCATCAGAGGGCTCGCTGTAGGGGACCCTGGGAACATTAGTTCACAGCCATGACAGGCGGGGGATGTTGCAGGATATCCCAGATAAAAAATAACATAACTAACAGCTGGCTCAGTGGTGCACAGAGCTAAGGCGCTGGGCACCTTACCTCTCACCACACCAGCAACCCATGTTTGTGGGAGGGCTGGGAATGGATAGAGCAGCCACCAGGCAGCTCTCCTCCCAGATTGGATCAGGAGGCCCTCCGGCTCTTGACTGCCACCAAGTGAGGCTCGCTGGTAGCAATGCGTTTGGTACCGTGCGTATGCGTGCCTCCACGCACATGCACTGCCATGAATGGCCGAGATGCCAGGGTAAAAGGTGAAAATCAGGTGGAAAACAGAACCCTGGAGGCAAGATGAGAACTGATCATCCTGAGCTCCGCACCAGTGGCTGAGCACGCTGTAAGTCCTGTGGTAGAAGACACAGGTGCAGGTGAAGTCCCAGGGGAGCTAGGTGACAGGGCTGGGGGGCAGTAGGTGGGGCAGCTGGAAGAGGAGCATGAAGAAATAATGAAAAAAGAAATGACATAACTTTTAAGAAAGTGTATTAGAAAAATGATTTCTCTTTGTGGTTTGCTAAATCGGGATCTCATAGTCCTGCAGTTTTTCAGCAGGGAGCTGAGAGTTCCCCTTTAAGTAAAAATAAAGGTGAGTCCCAGTAGCAAACTGCTGCCTGATTAGCCAATGAAAACTCAGGCTCTCTCCCAACATCTGGGGCCTTGTTTTCCCAGACCTCCCTTCCTTTATTCATCCACTGCCTGCCTTCTCTCTGTCCTGTCCTATCACCTCTGTTTATGATCTGCCGCCTGCCTGTACTGTCTGAAACAGCCTAACCATAACTGTCTGTAAGTGTTTCTATTCCTCAGTGCTCAGCGACGCTGTAGTAAAAGTAAACAAACCAATCCTCTGTGCGTGTGGTTTGATCATTACATCTGCCTCACTGACTTTCTATCGCATTTCACAACTCTGCTCAAAACGTACATTTTCATCCTTGCCTACTAACCCTAACATTTCTCTTACCTTCACCCGCATCCATTTTCTCTGCCAGGACAGCAAGTGGACCATGACCTATGTACTCATCATTATTTTAAAATTGTAACTTATTTCTGGTATTCTTCATGTGTCATTGCACTTTCTGCTGTAACATTATTTTGCTTGACAGTTTTGTTCTTCGGTTATAAAGTGAAAGTATTGTGTGATGTGCAGTACAATGCATGAATCTACACAAATCTGGCAGTAGGGAGGAGGTGTGGAACTATAGGCGGTCAGCCTCCCTCAGTAGTAGGGAAGATCATGGAGGCACTGCTTAAAGAAAGGATAGTGGGACATCTAGAAGTCATTGGTGCCCAGGACCCTAGGCAGTATGGTTTCACAGTGGGTAGGTCATGTCAAACAAATCTGATAGATTTCTTTGACTGGGTGACGAAGGAAATAAATCGGGGAGATGGATGTCGCCTACCTCCATTTCAGCAAAGTCTTTGACACCATCTGACATAAGAGGCTAGTTAACAAGATGTGTAGTCTGGGCATGGGAGACAAGGTGGTAAATTGGGTTAGGAATTAACTGGCTAACGGACAGGAGGCAGAGGTGGTGGTAAATGGGGTACAATCTGGGGAGAGGAGTGACCAGGAGGGTACCTCAGGGATCGAGTCCTGGCCAGTCCTGTTCAGTGTCTTCATCAGTGACATTGCAGAGGGGCTGGAAGGAAAGGCCTGCCTATTTGCAGATGACACCAAGATCTGCAACAGGGTGGATACTCCAGAAGGGTGGAGAAATGAGGACGGACCTGTGGAAGCTTGAGAAATGGTCTGAGGAGTGGCAACTGAAGTTTAATTCAAGGAAGTGCACCTGGGGCATAGAAACCCTGGAGAGCTACAGGATGGGGAGTTGCTGACAGTCACCAAGGAAGAAAGGGACCTGGGGGTTATTATTTCAGATGACCTGAAAATGTCAAAGCAGAGTACAAGGGCAGCAGGGAAGGCGAGTGGCATGCTGGGGTGCATAGGCAGGGGTATGACTAGCAGAAGATGGGAGGTAGTGATGCGTTATATAAAACCTTGGTCAGGCCTCACATGGAGTACTGTGCAATTCTGGAGGCCACACTTTGAAAGAACATTAACAGGCTGGAGACGGTCCAGAGAAGGGTGACTAGGATGAAACCGGCTTGCACCACAAAAACTTATGAGGAGAGATTAAGGACCTCAATATGTACTCACTGGAGGAGAGGAGAGAGAGGGACATGATAGAAACATTCAAGTACCTCAAAGGTATAAGCAAGGTGCAGGAGACATCTTCCAGTACAGGAGGAGCCCAAACGAGGGGCATGACATGAAATGGAAGGTGGCAGGTTAAGAGGGCATGTGGAAGTTCTTCTTCACAGAGAGGGTGGTGGGCACATGGAATGGTCTGCCACAAGAGATGGTGGGAGCAAGCACTGTGGTTGGATTTAAACATGCATGGGACAGGCATAGGAGAACCATAGGCGTAAAGCAGGGAGGGTCAGAAGCTGTAATCAAGTACGGGGCTTACGGGCAGACTAGATGGGCTTAATGGTCCTTATCTGCTGACAGTTTCTGTGTTTCTATGAAAGATGCTTTACTGAATAACATTGCATTGCAACATTCCACCTTTTCAAAATGCTGTGCATGAGACCCTCTTATGGTTACAAGAGGTTGAGTCCTCATGTGCAGGTAAATCTTCCATGCTGTTTGGTCTGAACTGTGCAGGTGATTTACAGCATACTGTAGATGATGTAGTATTTAAGCTAGGGCCACACCAGTCCCTTCAACTGCTCTAACAAAGATATTGAACATAGATGTCAGAATACACAAGCTTCCGGGCCCTCAACATAGATATTGTACCTAGATATTACAGCACGTCTGCTTTTAGGGCACACATGTCTGTTAATCTAGTACATGAGGAGCTGTGTGGCCTCAAAAAACCTATGTCTATAATATCTGTATATTTAACTGTGGGTGTGTAAGCTTGTGTACTGCAACATCTACGATATTCAATTGAACAGAAGCACCCTCAAATATAAGCCACAGGTACGTAATGAATATGTTTAATAAAAAGCCACCTCAAATATAAACCGTGCTTCTAACTAGGACTGAAGTCATGTCAGATAAAGCACTGTATGTAGAAATCTCTGTGATTCTTATGTCTGCAAAGATTACTGTGTTTCTTTTAAATTTGTGATTTTAGTTCATTTGTCATACTTATTTTGCTGTAAAATATACCAGTTAAAACAGACTTGATCACATTCAGGATGTGTAATATTTTATTGCACTTAAAAAATTGAGTTTGCAATACAAGCTGCCCTCAAATACAAATTGTTTAATAAAAGTTGTGTCTTCTATTAATAAAATAAAGTATGTAGATTATTGTTTGACCTGTGATAGTCCTTCCACTGTATAATGAGTTTGAGTAGACTGTTGAGAGCTCAGCTGTCATGCAGCAGGTGTAGGAAGGGCATCAGTTATGTCTGAAACTCTGTAACACAGAGGTGATATTCAGGGTTAGGCAGGAGGAAGGAACCTTTCCCTGGAGGAGTTACCAGGTTACTGACTCATGATTGCTCAGTATTTCTTGTCACAGCATACAGGTTTCCAGCCTAGTACATACACACACACACACACACACACACACACACACACAATCTTCCATGAGTCCGCAGTTTACCTGGTAGGTCTTAGCGAGTAACCTTTCCACCCTGCTGCTCCCAGTGGGCCCCTGACAATCAGGCAGACAGAACATTATCTTCTTTCAGACCTGCTAAATGTGGTAGTATCCTACTGAGGGAGGCATGTTCTGTACTGCCAAGTTATGTAAGCTGAATGCTTTGGAAAACTAGTTTGAAACTCCACCTTTTTGGGAGTGGGGAATAGTGGGGCTCGGATAACAGTTATCATGCAAAGCCATGCTGGCAAACAAATACTATTCACTGGGAGGGAGGGATGTGTTGGAATGCGTCTGATTGTTGTGAAAACAAATTGAATGCCTTGTTCAAAGAGGCATGAGGTACCTGGTGCCAGTGTACTCTGCTGCTCTGAACTGGTGCGAGAGGTTTGCTGCCATTCAGTATAAATTATAAATTAGCAGGGGCCACTTGGTGGCATTTTAAAGGAGCAGTGCAGGAAATAAGGCAAGGTTTTCTCCCGATCTTTTTCATTATAGAAGGTTCCAGGCTCAAGCAGTGGTCCAGCCAGCTTGCCCTGCCTCGAGCTTCTAGTCTGAGCTTGCAGTCTCATGCAGGATTTGTTTTGGGACACAAACCTGGACCTCCCATATTATAGTGCATCATTGTACCATCCAGTGGGGGATGACAGCCAGGGGCAACAAGATGGCAACATTAGTGCCACTTTGAAAATGTGATGTGCTCTGCTTCATAGTCGGTGGTTTTATCTATAATGAGTAAAGTACACATCACTTTCTGTAAACTTGGAAGAATGTATTTCATATACTTTCTGGAGCTGCATCTCAGAAGGTCATGGACATGGTGGAGGTAGTCCAGAGGAGGGCAGCTAAACTGGTGCAGGTGCTGCACCCCAAGCCATATGAGAAGAGACTGAGGGACGTCAACATGTACATCCTGGAAGAGAACTGAGCGAGAGGGACATGATAGAAACCTACAAGTACCTCACAGGGGTAAACAGGGTGCAGGAGGAGTCTCTCTCAAGCGAGAAAGAGCACCATGATTGGAAGGCATGCAGTGAAATTAGGGGAGGGGAGTTTAAGAGGGATGTTAGAAAGTACTATTTCACTGAAAGAGTTGTAGATGCCTGGAACAAACTGCCAGTCTAAGTGTGGAGATGGACACTGTAGAGGGCTTCAAGCACGTGTGGAATAAGACATGGGAATATTAGTAAACCAGCGGGGGCACCAGAGACCAGTTAAAGTCTGCAGAGATAGGTTAGCAGAGGCCATGTGCACAGATTATGTGAGTCAAGCAGTTCTTTTCTGCTGACAAATTCTGTTCTGTGTTTCTACACAACTTAACTGATTATCCTGACAGTGACAATGCCTTCTCTGGCTGCTCCGTCTCCTCCTCCACTTCACCTGGAGGCAAGAGTTGTACCACACTGATTAAGTGTTGTTTATTGCTGCATCCTTCAAGTGGTAACTCTGCATTTATTTGAAATTGTGTAATATTCGTGTTCTTTGTCAACAACTGTATCCCAACAAGCATTCTTATTTGATGATTATTCCTCCTACTTGATCTGTAACCCATTTATTGTATTGTACTGTACTGCCTGCATTGTATTGTATTGTACTGTACTGTACTGTATTGCATTGTACTGTACTGTATTGTAATGTACTGTACTGCATTGTATTGTACTGCGTTGCATTGTACTGTACTGTAGCGTTGTATTGTATTGTACTCGTTGCATTGTACTGTACTGCATTGTATTGTATTGTACTGAATTGCATTGCGTTGCATTGTACTGTACTGTGTTGCGTTGTATTGTACTGTACTGCATTGCATTACATTGTACTGTATTGTATTGTGTTGTATTGTACTGTCTCTCTGACGTGGAACCTTTGTAAACAAGCCCTGGCTAAAAGGTATTAATCCAAATCTGAAATAAATAAATAAATCCTACTAGCACCAGCTCACAAGATGTGTTTTAAGAGGTTGCCAGTTGACTGTTTGCTTATGGTTATGGAATAGTAGTTGTGTCTCCCATCTCCCCAGGATAAACATTTCCTCCTGAGTTTGACAAGATGTGTGCCTGCTGGTGGCAGGACAGGGCGAAACATAGTGTAAGAGTCGAGTGAGAGAGGCACTGTGTAAGTAAGGAGGATGGGGAGGCTGATGCTTAACCCTCACATCACCAGTTGTTGGGCTGGAGCCTCTTTTCATTTCAAACTAAAGGCAGCCTGGCCTGTGTGAGACAAGCACATCGCTGTGTGTGTGTGTGTGTGTGTGTGCAGCGAGCATGCATTCACAGCTACCGTACCGCACCTGCTTCTTGTTATATTTTCAGATTTGGGCAGACTGCTCTATCAGTAGACATCTAGTGGCCAAACGCAGAGTTGCCAGCAGATGTTTACAACTTAAATTGGCTCAGAGAGGTAATGTCAGGAACCTGCACATGTCGTGGCAGAGGTGCACCAGCTGGATCACTGCTCCCTATAACCCTTCTTTAGCACTGCCTTTTGTCACTGGGCCAGGCTTTCTGCATGTTATTTACGTGGAGTTTGAGTCTGAATGCTGATTTGACATTCTTATAGAAAAAGCAATTATCTCCACTTCTGATTTTGCACTGCAAGTGAAGAAGTCAGTGAAATTAATCCATGGTGTGTGAGCACCCTGGAGTTATACTGATTTCTCACCTTGTATAAAGTGTGATTATAATGCTTCATTTCTACCAATCACATAGGCAAAATAGTGACAGTGAGACAGTTCTGTGTCTTGCAGCTTTTTATATCGTACTTTAGTTATTTCACAGTTTATTTACCTGGGGTAACCTGAGATGTAGCTTTTAACTTGCTGTGGGATCCTGCTTCTGTCCTGTTGTACATCTGGAAGGACTAAAGGACACAAGGCCAAGTGACTTGCTCAGGGTCACTGTGAACCCGGTGTCTGCAGTGAGAGCTTTGTACTGGGGCTCTTCTGTTTCCTAGCTCTGTAGTATAACTACTGGAGTTCACTATCTATCCTTTTAAAGTGCATCTATTAAGAGCCGATCTCCTCCATAGCCCACCACTCTTTGACCTTCTACTGAAGGCACTAGGACTTCATGGCACCAGAACTTTTGTGGTTGATAAAAGCCATGCACATGGCACCAACATACAGTTCTAATAGTGAATTTTCGAAACTATAAATATCTCCTTTCTGCACAACAACCTGATATTTAGCAGTGTCAGTGGCTCAGTAGGTAGACACACTTGTCTCTGAGGCTGGGAGATCAGAGGGCTGTGGGTTCAGTTCCACATCTGGCTCTTGGGTTAATATCACAGTACTGACACTGTAGTGCAGCATGAGAGGGGTGTTGCACTTCTGAGGTGCCGTCTTCGAATGAGACATTAAACCCAGGTCCCATCTGCCTGGATTGGTGGTAGTTCAGGTGGATGTTAAAGATCCCATGGCACTTATAGAAAAGAGTAGGGAATTTCCCCGGTGTCCTAGCCAAATTTCCCTCATTCACTAAAAATACCACCGACAGCTTAATCTGGTTCAAGGTCAGTTGGCATTCCTCTGTATCCCCTCCTGGTGGGTACCTGAAAATCGGTAGGATTTGTCTAGTGCACTTACCGGTCAACAAAAACTAAATAAATATTGAAGCTGTTCAGAACTCTTAACACGGGAGTGAGTGAAATAGTAAGCTTTTCTTGGAAACCACGGGAATACTTAGGAGTCTGTCAAGCCTCAACTAGTCTTAATGCAAAGACGGCAGTGCTGGAGAGCACTTTGCCTCAGAGTGACTTTCAAGTCCCTCTTGTGAGGCTAGGCTTCATGTAGCACTCCTGGCGGAGGCACCATGATAGCTGCTCACAGACATCACACTCGCTCTTGTATGGATGACAGCTGGTCTCTGTTGCGACAGAAGCAGCACTTCTCGGAGTTCTTTCTTTCCATCTCCTTTACTGCCAGTGGCAATGTGTTGTACTTAATAAAGTGTGGAGCCCATTGCTAGGGGTTTGAATGGTCCATTTAATCCACAACCAAAACATACCTGTTAATAAGCTGTCACAGCTCAGCGTGCCTTTTGTGTAGCAATTTATAAATAAATAAATAGTAGACAATAAATAAATGTACTGTAACTGGTGAAGGGACCCATGTAGCCCTAAAACTTGTATAACCATTACCAGTCCACCTCTCCGTGTGTTGGTCCAGTAAAATGTATCCTACTATTCGTGGCTCTGGTTTCTAATGACCAAGCTACACAGTATCTTTCTTTAAAAAAATAGTTTTGGAAAGGTGCTGTATAAAACCAAATTCCAATCCTTCCTCCCTCCTACAGATTAATTTTTTTTTTTTTTATTTTCAGTACAGTCATCTCAGAAATTGAGCAATACAGCACGTTCCCGCTGAACTAGTGAGTTCCCATTGAAGTGGAAGAGACCCCTCCACATATTTTTAATACTGAGAAAGTTCAGTAGACTGAAAGAAAGCCAGTCCAACCATGGGAGTGTCTGCTGCGCTGTGTATACAGTATTATGCGTTGTTGAGGCATGAATGGAAGTAGCATTATAACACAGGGCTTTGATTACTGCTATTCTCTCACCGACACAAGGGTAAGGGTATGAAAAGGATTCACCTCTGTACAGGAACTGGAGGGTTTAGGGGCAAGTGAGGAAAAAATGCACTGCAAGGATGTTTATTTAAAATGATTTTCTTTTTTTTTGGTAAACTTCTTTAGTACAGTGGTCATACCAAACCATACGAAAAGAGCGGAGAAGTAAGGCCAAAATAGTAATTCAGCATTATATACCATAACATGATGTTTACAGCCAGGTCCTTTCCATAGTTAAGTTCTGAAAAAGATGGTCACATTTCCAGGCAGTCCTGAGATAAGCACGAAACTGGGTATAATCGTTATTACATTACAAAAATTGTTGTTTCTGTCTGCTCTCACACACAGTAAGCAGCTCAGTTGTTGCTATATGACCTGAAACCGTGTCTCTTTCTGTTGGAGCCAGGTGAACATCCTGGCCACTTTATTACAATAACTAGAATAAGAACAAAAAATAACTAACTTGATTTTCCAAGAGCTCCCTTCACTCACACACTATTGCAGCTAATGTCCGCAGTAGTCATCATAGCTGCTTTTAATATTTTTTTCCAGTTGTTTAACCAGGAGAGACATGCTAAGCTGAAAACTTTTTACAGGTGCGACCTGGGAGCACAGGGGAAGTTAAGTGACTTGCTCAGGGTCACACAGTATGCAAGTGGGGGCTGTGGGATTCAAACCCAGGTCTCCAGGTTTGCAGATCAGAGCCTTAAACCACCGCGCTACTGCCTCCCTAAGTTCTATTATATATATTATATTAGTTGTATATAATTATATTTTAAGTAGTTTATATGTGGAAGGGATGATAATTTGTCCCTGAGGTGGTGCCAGTCAATCCTGTCCACTTCCTGATGGTGACCGGACCCCCTGCGCTCAGGCACGTAATGACATGTGACCAGGGAAGTGGTGGAGCACGCCCATTGAAGTGAATGGGGTGCCATTTCAGTCCATTTTATGCATAAGAATGGCCAGTTGAGATGAATGAAGGCCACCGCTTGACTAATAAGGGCCTCATTAGTCGGGTGGTGGCCTTCACTAATCTTCAACTAGCCTATTCTTATGCATAAATATGGTACTGAAATGGTGCCCATTCACATCACTCCCCTGGTCACATGTCATTATGTGCCTGAGCTGCAGGGGCATGCCACGCCTGTCAGGAAGGAGAAGAGATCAGCTAGCCACCACCTCAGGGACAAATTACAATCCCTTCCACAAATAAAAGGAATTAAAATCATTAAAAGCAGCTGGGGTGAAAATCGCCGACATACAGCTACCAGAATATGTGAGTGGCAGCTGATGTTAAGAAAGTTGGAAAATCACTTTGGCCCACATATTCAGAAGAGATGTGCGGCACATCCCTAGATGCACAGCGCATCACCAGACTTGTGAGGGCTGTTGGGTACATGGCAATATTCAGAAGCACCATGTGCCCCACAAACCCAACTGCATCTCCAAGACGAAATATTACGATGCAAGAATACAAATGAGGGTCCCTAGTGTATTGCCCCATCGCAATATTCAACCCCCAAGGTGCAACTCTGGCCGGGCTGCACTGGTGCATAGTTACACTTTTGAAACCCTACTTTAACTATGCGGGGGTCGGTGGTGCCCTCACGCACAGTCTTGGAATGGTACACAGTTCCTTCCCAGCCCCAATCTGTGTTATAATAAATATTATATCCCCAATCCCATTTCCATAGTGTAGGGACCCCTACCCAGCCCCAGGCTGTATTAGAATAAATAAATATCCCCACTCCCATTTCCATAGTATAGGGACCCCCCAGCCCTGCTCACCATACTAAATAAAATTAAAACCGATCCCCTTTTCCATAGGTAGGGACCCCACACTGATCCCCATACTAAATAAAATTAAAACCGATTCCCTTTTCCATAGTGTAGGGACCCTCCACAATCACCTAATAAATAAAACAAAGAACTGAATCTGTTTCCATAGTGTAGTGTCCCCCCACCCTGGTATGCAGTAACCCACCTCCCACACCCCTCAATTCCAACCCATGCTGGCGACTCTCACAGCTCTCCTCACCCTACCATGCCCAGCCGCTGACTCAGTCTGTACTGGAGCATGTACAGTAAATAGCACACACTCTTTGGTTGGTGAGAGGAGGGCTGTGCCAGTCGCTGGCACAGATCAGGATTGGGAGGAGGTGGGATGGTGAGCTACTGCATACTGGGGGACATACACTATGGAAACAGGATTCGTCTCTTTGTTTTATTTATTAGTGATCAGAGGGAGGGTCCCTACACTATGGAAAGGGGGACTGTGTGGGGGACACTAGATGATCTGGGTAATTGGGTGGTTGACAGTGTTGTTATGGTGATGGTGATGGGGCTGGGGGGCAGTCCCTGCTCATTCCCCCAGGTGCAGCCATGCTAATGAGTCCATAATAGAATCAAATGGCCCTTACGCCTCATGCCCCAGTGGGCTCATCTGCATGTTCGGATGAATATCGCCCATGGGGCTGGCGGCATACTGGTGTGCACCATGCATTTGCCTATGGGCAGTCTTCAGCACCACACCTGGATATGCGGCGCCATACATTCTGACGCTTGCTATGTGCCCACGCATCCAGGGTCCGATATTCATTACAGAATGTGCTGTCTGTTCCCATCGTGCATTCTGTTTGAATATAGCAGCAGAGCGGCTGGCACATCTTTTTTGAGCTAACGCACTGTTATGCGCTGCATCCAGCCGGGCTCTGAGTATGTCCCCATTAACCATGTGGCAAGCTGCACTGCTGAGAACAAGCGGGACAGAGTGAGGCCGGGAGTATTGCTGTGATGTTGTTTCTTACTTCTGTGCTCTAGAATGCCAATAGCAGGTCTCTGTAGACAGGTGCGGTGTAAAGAGGCATCCGACCTCATTTTGAATTCCTAGCTCCATGCACCCAGTCTCCAAGAACCTCTAGGACTGCGTGGCATGTGACACAGCTCTGTGGTTTGAGACTAGCTTAAGTATGAACTGCTGGTGGAACGGTCTTTATCTGTTTTATTTTATTTAAAACTTATTTTACTAGGTAAACAAGTTGAGCCCAGGAGACTTGTTTCAATTGTGATCTGGGGAGGGATGCAGAAGAAGGAGGAGCATAGGAAAGATTATATTCACATACATAATTCTTAAATATAGATGCAGTACAAATACAAAGTGATACAGTGAGTGTTGTACAAAAGTGAAGTTACAATATGACCCCCATAGCTACAGGGTACATTACATACAGCAAAGCACAGTGCAGATAATTATGATTTATAGTAGCAGAGAAAACTTCGTAGCGGCAAGTAGAACATTGCACACACTGCACTTGGGCTCCTCCCCTTACGCCAGTGGCTGCTCTACACCAGGGTCTGCCAGGGCATGTGCCCTGTAAAATGCTGTGCCCCAGTTGGTGCCCCATATGCTGCGAGCTTCCCCATAGTAACAATATATCAGTGCCCTGGCTGCCATCTGTTGTGCCCCAGCTGTGCCCTGGTAACCATTTTGGCTAGAGCCGCTGCTGCCCATCGCCCCTTTTTCTTTTTTCTTTAGCGATTAGCAATGCTCTAAACAATCTCTTGTTTGCTGACAACTGACCGGTTTCACTGTTGGGCACTGGAAATTGTCTGTTTTCCTGTGACCTGTACTGTGTTTGATATATAATCCTGTTTGTTTACTTTGTATTTCTGCAGTCCTTTGTATAATTTCACCTCTCTGTTGTACTGAAATGTCCTGACGTGGAACCTATGTGAAGAGCTATGAGTTCAAATGGTTTTCTGATTACTGAAATAAATAAGCAGAAGTTACAGCAAGCCCCTTGGTTATCTGAAGGGAAGCCTACATCCATCTAGTGTGGGCAGTCCTGAAATACAGTAGCAGGCCTATGTCAGTGCTTTCCTCCGTATCTAACAAAGGCTGTAGTGGGTGGTGACCCACATACTGGTTTATTTATGTACTGTAGTATCTCTTGGGAACTGTAACTTTTATTGCCTGTGTCAATGTGACTCTTTTGGTTGCACCCTGTCCCCTGGGCCACATGGCCATGGGCTCAGATTCCAGTCTGTTGGTGGGGGTCAATTTTAATCACTAAACAAGCTTTGGTAACCTGTTTTCTGCTACTCACTCAGGATTTAGGCCTGTACACTTGATTAGCACAGCACTGGAGAAAAAGGGCAAGTGACCTACTGTCTACTGTGGATAGAGTCCATGTTACAGGGTCAGTTTTATTGTCCCAGTTAAGGTCTTTGACTATCACCTCCGTCTCCTTAATAAACTGGGCACTGTCTGTACAGGGAGGCCTCTATTAGCTGGTTCACCAGTTACCTGTGGTTAGAACTCTGTTCCCCAGTATTATGTTGGAGCAGAAAGAACTTTCTCTGTACATGCCCCAGGGGTATGTCTATGAGCCATTTCTTTGTTCTTCTTTGTTAATGATCCTGCTGCACAGTGTGACTGCTTTTCCGTGTGTAAGCACTGTGCAGACGGTATATCATGAATAGCAGCTACTCCATCCTTCATGATTTGGGCTTGTTTATTATTAATTAATTTATTTTAACTTTGTAAGCAGTAGGATAGCCGCTATAGCAACTAGAGATGCACAGTATTTCATTTCTGTGTGGATCTTGGCAAAAATCAGTCATTTCTTAATTACAGTTTCTATTTGACTTTTAGCGTTCCTTGCAGTGAAGGAGTTAGACAGTTACATAGAACACAGTACTAATTACATGGGAAAGAGGTGCGTGTGACCTCTTCTTCAAGGATATCTCTTTCGTGAGGCCCCTCTTTGGACTGGTGCCGTCAGTGCCAGAACCACATAGGAAGATCAGAACTTTTGACTACTCATGCATGCCGTAGGCACAACCAGTTTGTGACCTTGTGCAGACAGACACTGTATGGTGTGAGCATGACAAACAGCCTCAGTGCTTTCTTTCTTTAATTTGTCTTTTTTTCACATAGGTTGTATTTCCCCTGTCCTGCCTGCCCCCCATGTGCGCCCTCCCCACCCTGGTCACGCTCCATCCCCAAGACTTACCTTTGATTACCCTATGACTTACCCTCATGGCGGTGATGGTGGGAACTTGTCCTTGTCCTCTCCACCTGAAGCAAGATTCAGTTTGGGTGGCCTGGTCTGTGGTACTATGTCTGCAGGTGGGCTGACTTTCATCCCTTGAGCAGGACATCTCCTCTCCATGTTTTTTCTCTTCCGTCATTGTGCAATGGTGCAGTATTATGTTGCATTCCCTTGCCCTGCTGGATTTCCTGGCTGCTCCGGCGCCCAGCCTACACCCACTGTGGGATTATTTTCCCCACTGCCTTCACCAAATTGCAACATAAGCCTTGTATCCTGTAAAATAAACATTTCAGGTTTATCCTTGCATGTGACCCTCACTCACACTACACTATTGCACTGTCTGTTGGAGGATAAATTGGCAGAGCTCATCAAATTGGATAAACTAAAGTGGATTGCTGTCTTGCACAAGAGTGCAGATAGAAATGCACCTTAAAGAGCACCAATGGTACTTGCTTTACAAAAAAAAAAAAACAAACAAAGCCCATACTTGAAGCATTCCTGTTCAGGACTTGTACAGTCCCAATTCCAACATTTTTAGGTTTCATTATTTAGGAGGAGAAGGGTGTAAATTTTTCTATGAGGAGTTGGCCGACCAATGACTTCACCTTCCTGGTGAGTCGGCACACTATAAGCTCCACTCCACTCCACTCTCATGTAACAGTACAGACAGCATGATGGTGCCCTGCATTGAAAATAATAAAGGCATCTTTTTAAGTCTGTTTTTTTTTATTTTTATATTTGAGGTTCATTTGGTTAAATGCCCCACCTCTCAGCTGCCTTCATTTTAACTGAACAAACTTGTAGAGTATTAAAAAGGACATAAACAGATGCTGCTGAGCTGACCCAGTAGTGGTTCCACTCATTACAACTAGCAGGCTGGGTTCAGAAATGGACTGGGGTAGCCATGGGGAGCCAGTTGGGGACGGAAGATCAAACATCCCAAGGACAGCTCTCGGCCCTCAGGAGACTGGTCGTTGCATCTTGTTGCATGGCTGCCATCTGCTGGAGACCAGTTGGCAGTGCAGTGAAAATGCTTGGACTGGGTGAGGGGCAGCCACTGATTACCAAGCACTTGTGCATACTGCCACACAGTGGGTGCACATCGTTGCACACTGGCATCCTCTGGAATAAAAAACAGATGTTGGAGGAAGAAGCCCTGGTCAGTTGCCCTGGCACCCATCAGGCCCATGCACAACTGATATGGTAGGCTACCCACCACTGTCGGTCCTAAAGAAGTGACATAGATAAATCAGTAAATCTTTGGGACTGGCAGTATAGCCTAGAGGTTAGAGAAACGAGTTTTGAATGAGTTTGGTACATCCAGCAGAGCTGGGTTTGATTTCCACAACTTCTACTTGCATACTGTGTGACTCTGAGCAAGTCACTTCACCACAGTATTCCTGGCTCTCCCTTGAAAACAGGCACTTCTGCCTAGTGGCCTTACCTGGTTAGCAAAGAATATATATTTTTTAAAGTCTCTGAGAAGGTTAGTGATGGGGCTGTGGAGTGCCATCCAACAAGCTGGGGAGAAAAAAGTCTTGATTTAAAAAACAAAAAAGATGTATTTGTTTTCAGTGGAACATGCCCCTGCACTCTTCTAACTAAGACATCACACAAGTATGAGTGCTGGTGTGGGTCTGTGATGAGCTCAATACACCATGAAGGGTAAGGAATTGGGCAGCCAGGTCTTCGGAGCAGAAGTATATGCTCTTCCTTGATTTGAAGCACTTGTAGCTGTAGTATAGTCCAGTCCAGCACAACTCACAAACCCCATTCATGTATTATTGCACTTAAAATGTAGGACTTGGGTATCTTGTAAAAAGTTGGGAAAGAGGTGGGCTGTGGGCCAGGAGCGCAAAATGGCTACGTGATCTTTGGCTCTGACTTAACTTGTGGAATGCAGATCTTATTTTACAAGTATTAATATTAGTTTTACTCACTTTTGATGGGCTTCTGTTTCTAAACTTCTGTATTCAAGTATGGGGCCCTCTCTGAAGGATCGGCTGAGGAGCTGAAGGGAAGAATACAGCAGGAACTTTCTTAACTAAGGGAAGCAGAAGTCCAATCGATTCTAGCTATGGCAACAGACTTGAAAGAGACACTAGAGACTGTAGGAATTAAGGTACAGTGTCTTATCAAGTCAGTGGTGGCTCTGACAATCTCCACGGCATTAATGCCAGAAATAACTGTGGTGGAATCCATGGGGGATATGGTTAAAAGTGAAACTAGCTAATGTAAAGGTCAGAACTATGCAGGGGCCACAGCTGTGCAGGTCAGAGTCTCAGCATTTCAAAACCAGACTAGAGACTTTAGAAAATCAAGAGCGTGCCTCAAATATAGGGTGATTTGGATGCCAGAAAGAGCTGAGGAGAATAATCTGAGTTACTTATGAAAGGCAGTGGTTGTGTGAGCAATTAAGTGAGTGGTCTGAAAGCCCCAATTTGAATTTGAGAAAGCTTATCATGTTATGACATTACACCACAAGGTTACCAGGAGGAAGCTGACCGCTCGCTTAGTCATGGTAATAATAGAGGGAGCTGGATCCTGGGACAGGATTTTCTTGCAGCCACATGAAAAGGCCAGCTTTTATATGAAGAATACCAGATTTGCTTATTCCCTGACATAAGCTATGCTACAAGATTGTATAAGAAAAGATTTGATGGTGTGCGCCAAAAACTTCAGAAGGCGGGTGTCAGTCATGGGATGGTATTTTCAGCAAAACTTAAAGTTGTACACGATGGCCATGTGTACATTCACATGGATCTGATGGACAGGACGGAATGCTGGATACGATTTTGGCAGCAGAAAAATGTAGGAGAAAGATGGAGGCAGTACGTTCTGAGGAGTCGAAGATACTTGAGTGGATCACTGGACTGGCTCCATAAGCATTTCATCTGGGTTTTGGGACTGGTGAGATAAGTATCTTTTCCATTTATATATATGACTTTGGGGACATGTGTGCCTGTAAATACTTGACTTTTGTAGTATATCACGACTCTCTGAGGATGTAGAATGGCACAGAGACTTCAGTAATCGTGAATGCCACATGGTGTCTTTCCAGTTGGCAGCTGTTCATGTTGAAAATTATAGTTCTAACTTGTATGTAATCCTAGGGTCTGTGCCTGCCTTAGCAAGCTTTCAACTGAGTCAGTACAATCAAACTATTCAAAGTCCTTGTTTTTCAGGTTTGATTATAAGATTAGTATGCCTCAGTGGCTCTGAGTGAGCTTGGACTTGAAGTTCCAACATGATACATCTCTTAAGTTTATATGTGCATACCTTTCATGGGATTAGTGCAACACTGTTGTTTATTAACTTTTTGAGGTTATACTGTATTAAGCAATTTCCTACGATGTGGTAAATTGATGCTGTTCAACAAAAGCTTAGCTGCTCCTACGATAAAACAGAAAGTTAAAAAAGTGAAAGGTGATTTATTTATTCATTTAGTTGGAAAACCTTTGAGCTCAAGGGCCCTTTTCGAAGGTGCCCAAGTCAAAAGAGTGATGTAACACCAGCAAGAAAAAACATCAAGAACAAAGTACAAATAATAGCAAACAAGTACAATTATAAGATATAACTACAGTTAATCTTCAAACCATGTTGTCGATTACGTAGCACCACCCAGCTACTAAAAAATCTCCCTGTGTGCTTTGTACGAGTTTCCTGTGGTGATCTGTTAATGTCTTGCCTTTAGTTATTCTGATGAAGTTTTGCAGGCTCTGCGTACAGCCACGCAGACTTGTGTGGACATTTTGTTAATCTGCTACTCGGCAAGGTCACAAAGACATGCCAGAATAACACTCCAAGACATGTCTAGTTACCTTGCTGAGATGTTAGCTGACGGAAAAGTTCATGCTAGTCAGAAGCTCTGTTGTATAGTGCTGGAAATCTTTCTTGGAATGGCTAAAGACAAGACATTAAGAGATTACTATATAAACGTGTATACAGCCCACACAGAGGTTTTTCTGCAGCTGGGTGGTGGTGGAGCATTGAAGGTGTATGGAATGTATACTGTACTTTCATTTGACTACTGGAAAAGTGCCAAGCTTTGATTTATGCTGGATAAAATAACAGTTGTTGAGCAATGAAACTGCAGGAGTTTGGACACTCATTTATTAACTTCATACAGTGTAGAACTATATGTATACAGTAATATACAGAGTAAAATGGGAAGAGTCAAGAATAATTTACAATGAAATACATCTGTTGCATAGGGGAGCAAGTGACATTTGTGGGAGTAGGGTCAGGATGATGGGAGATAGAGAAATTGAAGATTGAAAGCAGGGGAAGAGGGTGGCACAACGGGTAGAAGGAACTGGGGCTAGAAGCAGGGAGGGTGCAAGAAGTGGGTTGGGGCTAGTTACAGTTGCAAGTGTGTGAGGAGAGATCACCTAGGAGAGCTTTGAAGGAGCATGAGGGGAGGAGCAGTGGAGGGAGGGATGAAGATTATTCCAAAAGAGGAGGGAGATGAGAGGAGACAGATTGCCCAGCTGAGGTTTTGCAACAGGGAACTGAGAAGGAGCAGGAATCCGTGGCGGAGGAAAGGTTTAAGGAGGCAAGAGAGGTGATGGTGGGGAACTGAACCAGAACTTGGACAACCAGGAGGAGGTGTGGAGAGGCGCCTGCCCTTGAGCAAGGGAGGGAGATATTGGAACAGAGGAGCAGTGATGAGTTCAGAAAAGGCAGTTTAAGACAAAATTGCAAAAAGAGTTAGAGGGGGTCCTGCCTGGCAAGTGCTGTTTAAGGAGCATCACTACATTACCACATCTAAATAGTCAAACACTGGATCATCTTGAAGGTAATCTTAAGGCGGAGTAGGAGGTAGGATTTGTTGTGATACAATGCACCAAGTTTGAGGAGAAGCTTCTTGTGGGTGGCATTGATGTAGTCCAGGACAGTGTTGGGATATTTCATGAGGCCCTGGACCCCAGGCCTCATATATGTTCCTCCTTTCTATCCCTTGATACACAAAGTGGTGGGCAAGGGTCAGATGATCCTGATAGCTCCAGACTGGCTTAGACGGTTCTGGTACCCAGCTCTCCTCATCCTCAGCAGCAAGTCTCCATGGCAGTTGCCACTTTGCCTAGACCTGCTGTCCAGACAACAGAGGAAGGCCCTTCCCCGAGACCTTCAATCCCTGCACCTCCTGGCCTAGTTCCTGAGCTGCTAGAGTTCCAAGCCTTGGTCTCTTGGAAGATGTGCTGAACATTGTGAAGGCCTCCCAAAGGAATCGACTTGCAAATGCTATGCTTTTAAGTGGAAGAGGTTCTCGATCTGGTGCCAAGGCAAGGAGCTTGATCCCTTGCCTGCCCTATGGTGAGCATACTCAACTACTTGTGGTCCTCTCTGTCAGTTCTGTGAGTGACACCCTTACATGCATCTTGCAGCCATCTCTGCTTACCAGGCACAGGCTCGTGAAACCGACGGTGGCCCAGGAGGAGAAGAAGAAGAAAAATCAGCATTTATATAGTGCTTTTCATACACATTGTAACCCAAACCACTTTATAAGCAATGCTAGACTGGCAGTGAACTGACTGAACGCGTAGTGGCAGCTATTTTGCACATCTGCACCCACACACAGCCTTGGACAGTTGCATGAACTGGTTTTATGGGAAGGGAATACTGGCCGGACACCTACTCTTCTTGAGAAGTGTCTTGGGTTCTTTTATTTTCACTTGGACATCTACCAGGAACAGCACTAGGATGGGTAGAAGAGACCTGAGTTTAACGTCACACCCCCAATACTGCATTCTGGTGCCAGTGTTTGGGTATGAGCCCAATCCCAGTGTGGGACTATGACCCAAGACCTTCTGGCCTAGAGGCAGATGTGCTACCAACTGAGCCATGAGAAGATGATTGGGTGCATTTTTAAGAGCCTTGACCACTTGTCCCTCCAGTGTACTAGTCTCCTCCACCTTGGGACTGAACAGCCAGTGCTGGCTATGCTAATGGGCAAGTCATTTAAGCTTATGTAAGGTGTGAGATGTCACACCTGTCATAGAAGACCTCCTTCTTGGTGGCTGTCACATCAGTCAATCTTAGTGGACTCTCCTTACCTGGCCTTCCACAAGGACGAGGTCGCCCTTCGCCACCGCCTACATTTCTCCAATAGGTTATATCAGAGCTTCACCATAACCAGGTGATAATCAGCTAATATACTTTACCACCCCATCTTCAGGGGTTGACCACAGGCTCCATAATTTGACCTACAAGAGTGCTCCTGATTATAAGGAGTGCACGGCTGGAGTTTCAGGGTGAGGTTTGCCAGCTGTTTGTAACCATGCCTGGCAGACTGGCAGCTAAGCAGATCATTGGCAGATGGATAATATCCTGCATTGAACTCTGTTATAGGTTGGCTGGTGGAGAACCTCCCAAAGGGCTTAGGGCTCATTCCACCAGCATGCCGCTGCCTCGGTGGCTGTGTGTAGGACATCCCAATGCAGGAAATCTATAGGGCTGTTGCCTGAGTAAAGCACACACCTTCATATCTCATTACAGCATTGACATGGTGTCTCATCGGGATGCTGCTTTTGGGTCCTCTGTTCTCCAGTCTCTGTTCACCAAATGGGTGTGCCTTGCCTCCTCCTCCCAGAAAACTGCTAGCAGACTGCCAAAGTGTGGATTATGAACTGTATCTATGCCCTCAGAAACATAGGTTACTCACCTGTAACTGTAGTTCTAGAAGTGGTATACAGTTCACATCCACACAACCTACTTGGCCTCCTGGCATTGTTGCACCTGGATCACTGCTTTCAGCTTGCAAAGTTTGATGGCATGGGGCAGAGCTCAAGGAATACTGCCCAGGTGATGGGAGGAATTGAAGCTGAAGACGTCCGGTGAATTAACCTGTGAATCAGCCTGTTCAGAGAACTGAGAAAGTGTGGATGTGAACTATATGCCACTCCTAGAACTACAGTTACAGGTGAGTAACCTACATTTACTTACCTGTAAGTATAGTTCTGCTCCTCGTAAACAGTAACAAAACAAATAAAGCCATCTCCTGATTTTAAGTAAGTTGCAGTATAAGGTGCTGTCAAATGGCATTTAATGATACTCTACCCTTTTGGCCCCTTTTGTTTTGCACTTCCAAGCTATGAATGTGAAAAATAAAAAAAGGAATACTTAACTTCCTATGGGGTTACTGAAATCAGTGTTTATTAATGTGAAAATATTATTGTTTAGATTTGGGGTTGTCTGCTATCAAAAGCGGCTGCTTTCAGTCCTCGGTCGGTTTCTGCCGCTGAGCACGCTGGGCTGAAGTCCGCCATTATCCTGTCAGTTACAGCCACCGCTGCTCTAGCACCTACAGTTGTAGTGTTCGTGGCTGAGGAATCCCACGCGGTGAGCAGTGGCAGTAATTGTTAGCAGGTCACTCCAAACTTCAGGACAGGCTGTCTCAGTGGTTCTTGGTAAATTCTGGTTCAGCCCTTGGACCTGATGCTTGAGCAGTGGGGGGGGGGCACCACTCTGCCGAGAGTCTTCCAACGTGTTAGCTGTCACCACCACTGGAGAGGGTTGCTGTAAGTGGCCCCAGTTAGGATATGAAGTTGGTGGTGGCAGGGGTTCTCTTACTGGTGCCCTGGCTTTGGTCTAGCCTCCATCTCCCTATATGCTCAGCTTTCTCTCCCACTGGCCTGAACCCCCTTCCCCGACTACACCACTCATGTCTGCTGTTGCACCTAATTATTCCATGAGCTGGGCTCCTGATCTTTGTAGGTCCTGCTGGCTGAGTTGTCCCATTCTATTACTCTCATGCCCAGAATTTGTGCTACTATTACTGCTTCTTGCATTGTACTACTGGTGATTTTATTGTACTGTTCCAAATTTATTGAACAGCACGATTGCACACTTATTGTTTTACACTGTTTGAATTACCTGTACTGATATTTTTTCTGCTGTACAGTTTCCCCAGGACATCTCTGAAACCAGCAGTCCTCAGCACAGTAGTCTGTTTCATGTGAAACTCTGTCCTCTCTCTCTGTCTATCTACATATCTATCTGTTCATCATCCATAGCTACAGTACATCTGTCTAGCTGTGTGTCTGGCTGTCCATCTATCATCCATGGCTATAGTCTCTGTATATCTAGTTATTGTCAATCTTTTCTAACATCCATAGCTGCAGCACATGTCTGTCTGTCTCTCTCTCTCTCTCTCTCTCTCTGTCTCTCTCTGTCTGTCTGTCCATCCATCTATATATCTCTCTCTGTCTATCTATCATTCTATGCATGATGGTCCAGGTGCCCCATCACTGTATGTGTGCCTTGGTTTGGGATCTGGCCCCCTTATTCATACCACCTGGTTGAAGCCTTCTTTTAGATAATCCTTGAACTGTTTCAGAAACAGGCCAAAACATAGACAGTGCCCTCAAACCTGTACTGTAAAATAGTACCAGTAATTTAAGGACAAAAGGAACACCAGGTTCATCTGGTCCACCACTGCTTCATAAGCAGGGACCAACAAGTATGTTGTGCAAATGTGTACTGTTTGATTTCCCACCCTACTAACCAAAGGTACCCTGTGGTCCTATTGGTAAGTAGAAATTTGCCAGGCTTAACTTTAAGATGTGTGCTGATTTCATGTCTGCTGTGCCTGCTGGTGGGTTGTTCCATAGTGACACCACTCTCTAACTGAAGAAGTTTCTTCAAACAGTAACCCTGAATATACTACCTTTGAGCTTTGAGGCATGCCCTGTGTCCTGCTGGGGCGCACTGTATCAGACATTTCCATATGTTTGACCTTGTTGATATCTTTCAATGTGTGGATAACTGAGATTATGTCTTCCTCCAGCCTCCTTTCTCCAGGGTGAACATGTTAAGTGCCTTCAGTCACTTCTCACAGCTTATTTGTAGTGCTAGAAAATCATAACATATGGGGTTATATGCAGTACTACTAGGGACATTAGCACAACTCAAAGCTTTGACATCACCACGTAAACCTGGTGCCACAAGAAATCTTTCAAGCATCTTGCAATCTTTCAAGCACAGTGGCAGAGCTCCTGCTTGCTGCACACGGGGACCTGGGGTTTGGAACAAGTCTGGGACATCTTGGGCCAGCACAGGTGGAAGGGGAGGAGACTAGATCATCCACAGGAACCGCTTCTCTGTGGGAGAGAAGGAGCCAATATTGCTGCTCTACAGCCACCATGGTGCCCACAGATGTGGTGCAACTGAAGCTGTGGTAAGGAAGAGGGACACCAACAGACTCCATGCTTTGCCATCACATGGGAACCACTGAGCCATCTCTCTGTGTCCCTAGGGCTGGGTAAAAAGTTGGAAAGATCTCAAGCACTGTAGATGACACCTGCACTTTTGGGCCCCACTAAGCCAACTGCTTTCCTACCACATGAAGTTTGCTGTCCAGTGGGGGTAGTCTGAGGTCTCAAGGGTCTTACCACAAAGGGCAAATCTGTGGTAAGAGGTGCCACTGAGAATAAGTGACAGAGAAAGCAGGATCATGCTGGATGTTGCCTGGCTTTAGCAGGGCAGCTCTGGAGGAAGGAACATAAAGAAAGACTCCTATTCTCCATAGACCCCACTCTTTGGTATTAGGGCTGGAGGCCCTAGGACCCCACAGGGTTGCAACTTTTGGGGCTGGCATGCACTATAGGTGTAATCATTGCAGAGCAGGGTGCCACATGCAACAACAGCATAAATAGTGGTGCCAACCCTGACCACCTCAATTCTTTTTTCCCGCCGTCAGTAGTATCCCATCTCTGAGGACCAACATGACTTCTGCTTTTGCCCACATAGGCCTTTCTGTTTCTAGTTATGTTATGCTGAGGATGTGTGTGTTTTTTTTAATTATTTCACTCTGGTCGTGGCACGTGGGGCCATCTCTCAGGCATCCTAGCCCTTTATCCTGCCCGCCTGTGGATCTCCGGACTGTGCCTCCCCACAGCTGGCACCACTGGTTTCACCTGCCCATGGAGGGTAGCCCTACACCTCTTGGGCCCTCTTAGAAGACAGACTCCAACTGCAGGTGGGCCCTGGAGGGAGGAAGTGGAAGGCCAGCTGAGGAGAACCCGGTGGAGGCATGAGGGACTGGTGCTGTCGCCTGCTCCACTAGCTGGGTTTTTCCTTTGTTCTGCACTGCTCCCCCACCTCGCGTGAGCATGCTCTGATGCATTGGCAAATGGCAACCCTGTCAGTGTCGGCCACGTGATTACGTGCAGCCCAGTGCTCTGGTGCCCCGATCACTACCAGGGAGCACGGGCTCCCTGATACCCTCCCAGGATAGGAAGAGCAGCCTAACAGGTGCTCAATCCAATCCCTCTCCTGCTGACCCCGGCACCCAAGCTCGCTCCCAAACTCGGGTCGCCCGGGCGTGGCGCGAGATGTGGTGTCCAGTGCCTCAACCCTCAGCACCACCGGCCAGCTGAGGATGTGTTTTATTCAGTTGTTTTCAGTACCATCACAGTTTCAGATCTACAAGTTTTTCCAGTCCTGTCTCGTTCAACCAGTTTTTTCGATGACCGTTGATGTCAGACTGGGTGCCTGTTAAGAGCCAGCTGCTTCTACAACAAGCCTATTTTGGACTGACACTTCCCTCTGGGTGAGAGTTCCCATACCAGACAGACTTACACCTGGGAGAGTAGACCGTCCTCCTGCTTCGCTCTGCATCAAACTCAGAACCATTAGATCAGGATCTCATCTTTGCACAGTGATGCGATGGTACACATCCTGGTCTGGTTTTGCCATTCTGCCTCAAGGCCACTGGCTGTTTTTGTGCGGGATTGCCATCAGTGCACCCCATGTGGTTTGAAGCCCTTTGCCAGTCTTGTTCATACTACCCCAGTCTGCATCATCCCCTCGCCTATAGGGATGTCTTGAATGAGAAGTTTGGCTCGGACTTCAGATTATGGCACTGGGTCCTCCAAGCATCAGCTGCCTAGTCTGTCCCAAAGAATCTTGCCTCTGGCAGGGTTTCTTCAGGAAATACTGGGCTCTGTTTCTTTAGATACCATCTCTGCCATTCATTGGTACCATTTGGTACAGAGTATGGTGCAGACCCTAGTCAGACAAACCCGTCATCTGCAGGGTTTTCTCCTCCATTCAGTGGCCATGAAACAGGTGTCCGTTCTGGCTTGATGCCGCTCTATGTTCTGGCTTGTCATTCCTTGCTGATGTCACAGCTTTGAGCTGTGCCAATGTCCCTGCTATGACTGCATATAACCTGATTTGTCATGGCTTCCCAGTGACGGTGTTGAAGTAACAGCAAAGAAAATATGTTAAGTCTGAGAGAAATATCTCTTCATCCTTTATACCTCTGATCATTGTGGTGGCCCTGAGTTATACCCTGTTTACTATCTAAATGTCCTTTTGTGTTGAGAGCCCAGATCTGAACACAGTCCTTCACATAAGGTCTGACCAGGGCCCTGTAAAGTGGCAGGATTGCTTCCCCTGCTCTGCTGGTCACTCCTTGTAATGCACTCCAGCCTTCTTAGTAGCCCCCAACGCTTGTCATGCTCTAACCCATTATCTGTTATGGCCCCCAGGTAGTTTTTCTCCTCCACTGCAGCAACAGGCACCCCACACAGTGTGTAAGTCCGACCTCTGTTTCTCCTCCATAAATGTAGCACCCTGCATGCGACTACATTGACTCCAGGAGTCCAAACAGTTGCCCAGCTTGTTTGGGTCCTTCTGAAGTTTGTCCCCATCCACAGTAGAACCCACCACTCTGGTCTGCTTAGTGTCATCAGTGAACAGGAACAGCCTGCTGGAGACTCCAGCTTTCAGATCGTTGCTAAAATGTTGAAAAACAGTGGCTCCAGAAGCTTGTACACTGTTGGGTTCATCCTGTATAGTATGCCACGAGATATAGTTACTGAAAATAAATCGTTGACTAATGGCAGTTTTTATTTCCTTTTAAATCACTAGGAGAAACGTAGGAGCCTCTGCCATTTGCCAGTATAACCTTGCAGATATACAAGAGGTCTTTGGAGGTCCATACATGGAATATCAAGAAGAATTGCACAAGTGGTCCCTGTATACAGAGGACCTGCCCGATCCTCGCCCGGTTCGTAAGTGTGCACTTCATTAGGAACAAGCTGCAAGCAAGAGTGGAAAACATGGGTTTGTTTGTCTTACAGGATACATATGGACAGCCTTAAAGTCCCGAGGAGACCTAGCTGTGACTGAGACAAAGGGAATGGAATGCCCATGTAGCACAGAATGATCTTATCGAACATACGAAATTTGCCAACAGATCAAGGCCTAGAGGTCTATCAAGTCTGCTCAAATGTGCAGCTAGCACCCCTTATTCTGCAGCTGCCTCCCTTCCTTCATTAACCTCCCCCTTGTCCTGTCCCATCCTCGTTTGAAGCAGTCCACTGTTCTGCACGCATACCACTTCAGCAGGCAACGCATTCCACCCAGCCACCACCCTCTCTGTAAAAAAAGTGTCTCCTCATCTCCTCCTGAACCTTCCTCGCTCCAGTCTCATATCATGGCCCTGGTGGCCCTTCCTCCCTTACTTTGAACAGCCCCTCTGTACCCATCTTGTTTATTCCTTTCATGTATTTAAAGGTTTCAATCAAATCACCCCTGTCTCTCCTCTCCTCCAGTGAGTACATGTTCAACTCCTTCAACCTCCTCTCGTATGATAAGTCCCCAGCCCCTTGATCATCTTTGTCGCTCTGCGCTGCACCCCTCCAGTAACTTAATGTCTCTTTCAGATACAGATGCCAGTACTGCACGAGTACTCCAGGTGTGGTCTAACTAATGACCTATACAGTGGCAGAATCACCTCCTCCTCCTCGAGGATATACCCCTTGCAGTACAACCCAGCATTTTGTTGGCCTTTGCAGCTGCCTTCCTACATTGTGCCGAGTTGTTCATTGACCCTGTAATGAGCACCCAGATCCTTCTCCTCCTCTGTCTGGGCTAGCTGCACTCCCCAGCTGGTAACTCCTCCTTGGGTTCTTCATCCCAAAATGCAGCACCTTGCACTTTTGGCATTAAAGCCCAGTTGCCAGGTGTCTGACCAGGTTTCAAGCTATGCCAGATCATCCTGCAACCCTTGCCATCCCCTAGGTCATCCACCACCGTGCCTACCTTGGTATCATCAGAAAACAGACTGATCTTGCTCTTGATGTCCCATGATATGTCTGCAATGAATATCCCAAACAACACTGGTCCCAACACTGAGCCCTGTGGAACACCGCTCGTCACTGCCCTTGAGTGTGAGAGCTCTCCACCCACCACCACCCTCTGCTGCCTTCCCTGCAGCCAGTTTCCTACCCATCTCACCAGCTTTGCACCCCGCCCTGTGCCTACTAACTTCCTTCCCAGCCTTCCATGTGGCACTGGTCGCATCGCCTTACTGAAGTCCAGATACAGGACATCCACTGTATGGCCCTGTCCAGCTGCTCAGTTACCCAGTCATAGAACTCAACCAGGTTGGTTTGGCAGGATCTGCCACATATGAAGCCATGCTGTCTGATGTCCTGTAGTCCTTTGGCCTCTAGGAGGGCCACCAGCCATACCAGGATATGTTGTGTGTACCTAGTTTGATAATGAAACTAGTTCAAAAACAGCAGTCCGGAACATCCACTGTACAAAAGCCTGCTTTGCATTACTATTTGATGTGATGAAGATTAAAGGAAAATGTCCGAAAAATGGGCCCCACCTCAGTGTGAGGCAGGCCCGATTAAAACGCCTAATAAAAGTATTTTTCATCTTCAGCAATTTTAGGTATTTTCATAATTTATCTGATTGATCCTGCCTCCCTGTCCTTGACATTTTATAATCTAGCCACATGAGCAGTGTACCCAACAACTACCCGCAGCTATTCCGAGAATGAGCGTGTTATGTGGGGATCAGCCGTGGGTCTGACCTTTAGATTTATGTATTCTGTAACTTCTAATAGCTCTGGTTTGGAGTGTACATGTCTTGGTGCTATACCAAGACCAGAGATAGACTGGCAGTAGACTGTCTAGTCTATTTCTGTAACATCTCTTTCTGAAAGATGCTACCCTCCTGTACCTTTTTCATGCTCTTGAGGTATTTGAAGGTCTCTACCCCATCCCCACCTCTTTCTCCTCTCCACCAGGGTATACATATTGAGGTTCTCCAGTCTCTCCTCATATGGCTTTTGGTGCAGACCCTGCACCATTTTTGTTGCGCTTCTCTGAACTGCCTCTACCTCTATGTCTTTTATGGAGATACAGCCTCCAGACCTGGACACAGTACTCCAGATGGAGTCTCACCAATGATTTGTACAGTGGCATCACCACCTCCTTTCTTCTGCTGGTGATACCTCTTCCTATGCACCCCAGTACCCACTGGCTCTCCCAACAGCTTTGGCACATTTATTCATTTAGTTAGTTTTGTTGACCAGGTAGGTACACTGAGACAGCAAGGTACCTATTTGCAAGTCACGACCGGGAGGTTACAATACATCAAACATATCGGACATCAGTACAGCGTTTGATTGTTAGAAATGAACAAAAGACAGGTAATGAGAATGCCGATACATACAAATACAGAACAACAGTGCACTGGCAGTATCAATGATGTCAACCATCGATAGAGAACAAGAACAACATTTAAAATCAGAAAGCCAACTATATACGGGTAAGTGCCAGTGAGCAGAGGGGTAACTAACATTATGTAATGGTGTGTGAAAATCCTGTAACCTCATTGGTCAAAACATGTCACATGACCGTTGGTAAATTCTGCATAACCCACAGCTGATGAATGATATTTATAGAAAACATAATTAAACACATTTTAAATTTATTTTACACATGGATCCATTGTATAATCGCAATAAGGCACTCCAGGGTGTGAGTTATTGGGTGATTATACAATGGGGTATGAAAATCCTGTAACCTCATTGGTCAAAACACATCACATGACCATGGCATATCCTGTAATAACCCACAGCTGAGAAATGGCATTTATAAAAACATACTTAAACACATTTAAAATTTATTTTACACATGGATCCATTGTATAATCGCAATAAGGCATTCCAGGGTGTGGATAATTGGGGATTTACCCACTTCTTGTTGGTTAAGTCACTCGCTGCGCTTGTGACACACCACCAAGGCGTGGGTAAATCCCCAACAACCCACACCCTGTCATGCCTTATTGCTTAAAGATTAGTCTGCAGAGGATAGTTCATCCAGGATAGGAAGCCACAGCCAGCCTTGATATCTGGGGAGGGGTGGTTATCAATAGGCTGGGTTGGTCCAAGCAAGAGCAGTGGCTAGATCATTTAGAGTCGCCAGAGGTCATTCTTGAAGCAATGCAAAGAAGGGAGTTTCTGAGGGACAGTGGAAGGAGTTCCATAGTTTTGGTGCACTTGTGAGAAAGCATTTTCCGCATTTTAGTTTTACTTCTTGGTTGGACAAGTTTTTTTGTTTTTTTAATTGTAATTTAATTGATTTTTTCCTTTTTGTTTTCCAAACCAGCATACATCTTAAATTAAAATTATGACAATGAATATATCAAGTACATGCTCTTGAAATTAATTAAATCATAATGACGTTGTAACTTCCAACATTTTGCAAAGCTGGACAGGAGCCAAATGCTTTCTTAAAATAATACATCTCCAATTGCCCCACTGCTATCAGAACACAAGTAAACCTAACAACGATCTACTTTTAGACAGACCTACACATACAAAACTTATACATATCAAAACAACAACAATCCCCCACATCCTGGTCACCCCCAGCAGCATCATCATCCTCTTACAGTTGGGTGAAGGGATTACTAAGGAATATTATTACTAAGGAATATAATTACTAAAGAATATATTACTAAGAATATAATTACTAAAGAATATTATTACTAAGGAATATAATTACTAAGGAATATAATTACTAAAGAATATTATTACTAAGGAATATTATTACTAAAGAATATTATTACTAAGAATATTATTACTAAGGAATATAATTACTAAAGAATATAATTACTAAGGAATATAATTACTAAGGAATATAATTACTAAGGAATATTATTACTAAGGAATATAATTACTAAGGAATATAATTACTAAAGAATATAATTACTAAAGAATATTATTACTAAGGAATATTATTACTAAGGAATATAATTACTAAAGAATATTATTAGGATCCATAATTCTCCAAATGAAAATCAAAGATCAGGACTTGGCTTTCAGAGAGTCTCTAGCCAAAATCTCTATTATGGAAACCCTTCCTGTTTACTTATGAACTCAAGGTAGGGTAGCCATCTCACTTTGTGTAGTTCCGCTGATGGCAGGTTAGCAGTAAGTTGATCCATACCCTTGATTTACTTACAGCTCTCCAGCCATTGCTCTTTAGTGGGAGATTTGTCAGTCAGCCATAACTTGGGTATGGCCTTTTAGGCTGCTGCAATCAAAATGAGGAACAAGTACTTAGCTTTAGGACCCTTCAGGCTGTGGAGGTTCCCCAATATCAGATGCGGGTCTTCAGGCACTGGAACCTGTAAAATGGAGGTCATACCTTGGGCTGCTAAACTCCCAAAACCTCAGTTTTAGGCAACTCCAAAAAATATGCGCAGTTTCTCTAGCAGTTCTTTGAGTTTTCCCTCCCAAATAGATTGGAAATTTGGTCTGCAATTTTCAGGATAGAAAGGCTTGCCCTAGAATGGTGCCTTTCATTGGTTTGATGAAAAATATGAATCCACTCAATCTCTCGTCATATGACTTTTGGTGGAGACCCTGCAACATTTTAGTTACCCTTCTCTGAACTACCTCTACCCAGTCTATGTCCTTCTGGAGATGCAGCCTCCAGACCTGGACACAGTACTCCAAACAGGGTCTCTCCAATTATTTGTACAGTGGCACCACCACCTCCTTTCTTCTGCTGGTGATACATTTCCCTATGCACTCCAGTACCCCACTGGCTCTCCCCACAGCTTTGGCACTTTGTTTGGCCACCTTTAGGTCATCTGATATGATTACCCCAACTCCTTTCCTATTTGGTGGCCGTCTGTATCACCTCCTCATCATCTAAGCCTCCCCAGGGTTCCTGTGCCCCACATGCATGATTTTGCACTTCTTTGCATTGAATCTTAGCTCTACGTAGTGGAAAAAAGTTAAAAAAAAAATTACTGTTTTTTCATCCTGCCTTTTGACCAGATGGATTGGAATTTTGTCTGCAATTTTCAGGATAGAAAGGGCTTGCCCCAGAATAGTACCTTTCGCTGGTTTGATGAAAAATATGAATTCATTCCAAAGTTATTCAATTTAAAAATTTTGGGTTTGAGTATGCTCAGTACAGTATTTTGCACAGAGGTCTGGGACAAAAAGAAATTGGTCCAATCGAAAAGGATCATTTTCATGTAGGGCCAATCCTTTTTGTGAGGAAAATTCCTTTTTCATTTGCCGCCATTTTGTTTTCAGTTTTCCCTAAAAATTCAAATTTCAAAAGCCACTAAAATGACATTCTGGAGAGCGACCAGCACGTGTAGCTTGTTTTTGGGACCACCTTAGCTGGATTCTGCATTTAACTATTGCATTAATCAGTCAGAAAGAATAGGATGAGTTAGATAAGAAACAAAATGAAGAGTAGATAAGCACCCACACCTCAGACTGGCAGTCAGAATGTCAAGACTTATTTTATGCATCCTTATTATACAAAATGTGCAAATAAAAACACTGGCCAAAATGGCTGGAACGTTTCTCCGGCATGCTGCCAGGCTTCTTCAGTAATTTGAAAGCAACACTCTGTGCTGGTTTTATAACATATATATATTTCCATCACATGTTGCTAACAAACCTATCAAGTGTAACAGTGCATCAATTCATTGAGTGCAAACCAGTGATCAGCTAAACATTTAAAACATGAGAATCAATTAAAATTCTAGGCACATCAATCACATGGAACTAAATCAATCACGTATTGTCAACACTTCTCCTATGTTTCTACAGGATCCACTAGTTGAGCTTTTTATATAATTGAATCAAAGTGCTTGTTCTGAACCACAGTGGTCAGTTTCATACTTAGTATAGCTCATTTTAGCAATATGGACTATCTCATATTTAAATGAGCCTCCATATATTTTCAATACAGTGAGTTTATACATAATTAGACTTGTTCTAGGCACTTCATTTCTATATACCTTATTCTTTATATATAGGTTCCAGTTTTTATCAAGGAGGGACAATCCTTTAGCATCTGGGAGTATACAACTTCTAATATCTGTATTTCTTTAGGAATGCTACAGAATCTATAATATCATTTAGTTATTCATTATGTGATTTCTAACAACTATATTTCTTTAAAAATGCTGCAAGGTCTATACTATCATTTAATCCTTTGTTATATCTTGCCCCCAATTCAAAGATCCAATGAGTTTCTCTCTGACCAAAATTTTCTTGACATCTCCCCTCTTATTCCCAAAGTAACCAATTCAATACCCGTAAGCGTAAATCTATGATTTTCAGTCTCACTCTCTGAGATGTGTTTTGCAATGGCATAAGACTAATCTCCTCTATGCACTGCCATCACATGTTCCCCAATCCTTATTTTAAATTTTCTTGCTGTTCTTCCTACATAAAAGGCCCCACACTCACAACTCAATAGGTAAACCAATCCGCTGCTGTTACAGGTGATAGTCTTTCAACAGTATCTCTTTACCTGTAGATGGATGTTTCAACATTTTACAGCTGTTAACACATTCCAATACATACAGTTTCCACAATGGTGTGTGTGCCCACACTTGCAGGGGAAAAGGGTCTCTTTTAGGGTTCTGGGCCTGGTACTATGTTTTTAACCACCATATCCCTTATGCTCTTACATTTCTGGAATATTACTCATGGACCCTGTTCCACCACATTTGTTAATCTGGTTTCTAGTTCCAAAATAGACCAATTACTCTGAATGATCTGTTTTATCCTCCTTGAAAATGGGTGACAAATGGGCACGAGACTGTTTTGTCTTGGTCAGTCTTCTGCTCCCATAACACCCTATTCCTGCCCATTTTTCCACTGTCTGGATTGCTGTGGCAACAGAATGTGTACTATCCAAAAATCTCTTCACTTGAATTGCACTCTTTTGTTTGAACTCGGTGCAGTTCCTAAGGGTTCGATCCAACTGCCCCTTAGGTATATTGACCCTCGCATGATGTGGATGGCAGCTATTGTACCTTAAAAGACCGTTTCGATCCGTGCTTTTCTGGAAACGTGTGGTACATATTCCTCCATTATGATCTTTATACAATTTTAAATCTAAGAACATGATCTCATTCTCATTTAACTCATATTTGTACCTCAAACAGCTGCTGGTATCTTCCATTCACTTAATAAACCTGGAAAATTCCTCACTTGTACCTTTCCAGATTATTAAAATGTCATCTAAAGCACCACCACAAATCCAATTTAGATGAAAAGGATTGTGGTGGCGCTGTCTGAGATGATTCCTGTCCCATTCCCACAAATAAATTTGCAAGCTTGGAACCATGGCTGTACCATGTATCTGATGGCATAATTGTTTCTGGAAAAGAAAACATTTTCTGCAAAACCAACTCTGCTAAATCAACCAAAAATTGTGTTGGGGTTTCAACACATTCTGCCTCTGTCCTTGTGTCCAGAAAATAAGCTTGAGAATCCAAGCCTTCCTGATGTGGAATCAGTGTGTATAATGAATTCATCAGGTCCTAAACTGCTCAGGTCACTCTCTGAAAACACCAGTACTGGCTCAGATGGCCTAGAACCAAGACTACTAAAAATGGCTTCTTACTACATCTCTGGCCCTGCGCACATCTTCACCCTATCTCTCTCCAATGGCATTGTCCCGAAGTCTGGATGGCAGCCAGAGTCACTCCTGTATTTAAGAAAGGCAGTAAAATGACATATCAAATTACCGACCTATTGCTATTTTGTCTGTTCTGAATAAAATCCTGGAAAAAGTAGTATCCATGCAAATCACTGAATACCTTGAGAAATTCAATTTACTAAGCTCAGCACAACATGGTTTAGAAAGCATCACAGCACCATGACAGCACTTGCAAAATTCACTTCAGATATCGTTACCAATATGGATAGAGGAAAGTTAACAGGGGCAGTCTTCATTGACTTAACCAAAGCTTTCGATCTGGTTGACCATTCTCTGCTACTATCCGCCCTCAGTACCTTGGGCTTCTCTCCCCAGTCACTACCTGGTTCAAAAGCTACCTCTCCAACAGAACACAAGCTGTTAAGTTTAATTCATCCATGTCAGACAGTGCTGTTATCAACATTGGGGTCCCTCAGGGTCTATACTTGGCCCTCTTCTATTCTCATTATTACGTCAATAAACTTCCTGAGCTGGTCACCACAGGTCACTCACTTCTTTATTGCGGATGACCTGGTAATTTATTATCACTCTGATAAGGTCCTGGATCTAAATGCTGCCCTCACTGCAGATTTTCGTGCTGTACAACACTGGTTGAACTCTCAACGCCTGGTTTTAAATACAAATAAAACAAAAGTTATGATGTTTGGCTCCAATCACAAGCTTAGATCCTGTCCTCTGACCATCTCAGTCTCTGATATCGATGGGGACCCTATAGAAACTGTCACTTCCTTCGTTACCTTGGCATCCACCTGGATCAAACCTTGGACCTGAAAGCACATATACAGGAAACCTGCAAGTCAATTAACTGCAAATTGGGGGCTGCCTATAGAACCAAATACCTGCTCACCCCTGCTGCTAAATTGGCGATAGCCAGAGGCATTCTATTGCCAACCCTTACATATGGGTGTCCCATCCTGTCCTTGGCACACATATCTTCACTGCAACTATGGGATACTACCTTCAATAATGTGTGCAGGTATGCAACCAAAGCACCTCGGCTGCAGCATCATTGTCTCTTATATCAGGACCTTGGTTGGCTCTCTTCTTCCTCTACCAGGCAGTACTACTTGTACAGTTTAGTTGATTCCATCCTAAGGACGTCCAAGCCTGCTGTCCTGTCTGATCTCCTCAGGCCGGCCATTCCCACAAGGAATCTTAGATCGGCTGATCAGACCTTACTATCCATCCCTTGTTGGACTAAAGGGCATGGGCTCCTTCCATCATGCTGCCCCACCTATGGAACCTGCTACCTCAGGATCTAAGAGATGTCTCCACTCATGTGACTTTTAAGAGCAAACTCAGGACTTTCCTCACTACTATGGACAAATGTGTTTGCTTTGACCCTACCTGATCCGCTGCATTTGTACTGTTTCCTCATTGCTAGCACTTTTGCCTGTCAAAATGGGTGTTCTATACTGTGCCTTGTAATTAATGTTTTATTTGTGCCTTGTAATTAATGTTGCCTTAACCTGTTTCTTTATAAGCCTAATGTTAGCTGTTGACAATTGTAAGTCGCTATTCTACTCCATGACATTCTTATCTTCACTTCACAGCCTCTCCTCACTAACCCCTGCTGCTCTCTTCCCCCCTTCTTCTGTTATATCCTCTTCCCCCTTTGCCCTCCCCACCAAACTCACCTTTACCTGTTCCTACCTCATCCATGCCCTCCTTAGTCCCCACCCTCCTGGCTGTGCTTAGTCACCTCTCTCCACCTACTACACCTACTCCCACCGTCTACCGACCCCCCCTTCCTGCCCTGCCGTCTCTTGGTTCCACTGGCTCGGCTTGACTTTGACACTTTTGCCGCTGTGCCGTAGCTCCTCCGCCTCTCCCCTCTCACGGCATCCCTCACTCTCGCCCTGCTGTCTATCGGTTCCACCAGACCGATGTATTTTCCTACCTCCTACCGCTGTTGCCATCTACTGCGCTCCCCCACCACCCTCTCTTCGCCTGCCGTCTTTCAGCTCCATAGGCCCGGCCGCGGGTTGGTACCTCACCCGCTGTTGCGTATCTGGCGGCACCTCCTCCACTTAATCTCTCCCTCCGTCCTTTGCCAGTTTTCCCTTCCTTGTGTCTTTTCTACTGATGCCTATCCTCTCTTATTTTCTGCCTTCTACTATTCACATTTTGAGTATGTTCCATGATCAAGTGCTAAAGTATATTTTGTTTACTAATGTATGTTACATTGCCATATGTATTTCTCTCTGCATTTTTGTACTCGTTGTCTTAATATCTGGCTGTACTCTTTGTGTATTGTAATTGTACCTCCGGTGGTGCCTGAAAACAGTCACTTGCTGACTAGCGCACTTACCGGTTAACAAAAACTAAATAAATAAATAAAATAAATAAATAAATATCCACTACTGCCAGGTACCACTGTAGTTCCACACAAATGTCTTCCATCAGTTTGACTCGTCAGTGGAATCTTTACATACGATCTCATGTTTCTAAACGGAGCTGTAAAACTGGCCCAAATACATGGAAAGGGGTTCAGTTAATCATCCGCCCCAAGACTATAGGTCAACCAGGGGTTGAACCGGGTTTTATTAATTTTAGGTAGGGCATAAACCATTGGGATTGCTGGGCAACTAACAGTGTGATGCGGTACAAAACATCAGTGCTGTAACTCTCCTGAAGTACAGGATCAGCTTCACTCTTGAATTGTTGTACAACAGATCCAATAACTTTTCTGTAACAGGATGTGTCACTTAGTAATCTCACTACCTCCTCAGTGTAGTCTTTAGTGTTCAAAATTACCACTGCCCTTCCCTTATCCACGGCTTTTATGGTAATGTTATTCTCACTAAGTGCTTTTAAAGCAGTTCTTTCTTCCTTACTACAGTTCTCTATATGAGGACAAGATTTTTGTATGTGTCATTTCTCTAAATCCATTTCACATTTCTGAATAAACATGGGCTCACGGGACTCAAAGGGGACCAGTATTCAGATCTTGGTTTTAATCGCTCGCCCCTCTGAAATAACATCTGTGGGGCTTTGATCTTTACCTTCAAAATGCATCTTAATGATAGATTGCATCCAAATTTGTGTAAATCAATATACCTGTTGAAAAATTCACATCTATAGATGGACAGAAGATAGACCCTTGCTCAAGACAGATATTTCTGCTTTTGTCAAATTATAATCTGACAAATTGATAATAGGCATTAAATCAGCATTTCCTATACAATCATTGCTAGAGGCAGCTAGAATGGAAACATCATTGACAATATCAGTTGTATTTGTGTCTATAGAATTGCTGATAGCAGATGATGTGGCAGCAGGTTCAGGGAAATGGGGTGGGGTGGGGGCAGCAGTGATGGTCAGCATAGTCAGGGTAGATCCCTTGTCCGTCCTGTTTATTGTCTGTTGTATTAACAGGTGTTCCTGCCTCTTCTTCCACGCTGCTTCCTCCATGCTCCTGTTGAAAACTGGGCAGATTGAAATTGTATTTTGATGTGTCTGTGACTGCGCCTTGTCCCTGGATATAATTGGGAATCTGTCCTGTTTCTGATTCCCGACTCACCCTCCATTGGGGCCTCAGAATCATCAGTATCCGAGGGACCTGTGGAATAGTCCAAAACTGTTCTGCCATCTTCTGAGCTACTGGTACCATTGTTGCCCTTTTCTAAAATAGATTTAAGTCCCATTTTTTTGTATGTGTCCAATTAAATATTTTATCATTCTGACAGTGTCTCGTCTCTCAAACATTTCTTTGCTTCTGCCTCTTGAGCCTAACATCATATTTAGTAACCTTCTACATCAGCAATTTATTTAGCCTATCCCATTCTGTTTCGTTAGCAAGGGATTTAAGCAGTGGTGCAAGTGGAAGACAAGAAGTACAGGAACTCAGACACTGGCAAATATGAATGCAGAATGAAGGTCATCAATCTGAAATATAGCTGTGTGAAGACACATTTATCTGTTTAGACACGAGTAGATTCAGTTAGAGATATTGAAGTATTTCTAGGAAAATACAATTGTTGTACATGCCAAATGTTATTATGGAAACCCTGATTTCAGATCACAGGCCCAGAAATTGTCATTATGTTGCTGGTTTAAGATTTCCATTTGTAGTTTCAGTAGGAAGAAGTACAGGAACTAAGTTCCTGTGTATTCTTATTCACTGGAGGCAGTATAAGCGCAGTGGTTTAAGGCTCTGAGCTGCAAATCTGGTGACATCCAGCAGACCAGACGGGTTTGATCCCACAGCCCCACCTTGCATACTGTGTGACCCTGAGCAAGTCACTTAACTTCTTTGTGCTCCACGGTCGCACCTGGAACCAAGCTTTCAGCTTAGTGTGCCTTTCCTGGTTAAACAATTTTCCCCTTTCCCTACTTTCATCACTGGATTTAAGTAAAGGTTCCACTTTACCAATTTCAATTGTGAGTTCTTCCCTTACAGGTTGTGCAAATTCAAGTATTAATTCAATGTTTTTAATAGATGCTTCCTGCATATTTTCGCACCATCTCTTCATAAAAGCAATGTTGTGTGTCCCAAAGGATGGTTTTGAATCGTACATAAGCCTCTGGGTACTCTTAACAGCCAAATAAGCCTCAAGAGTGGTTTTGTGCTAAAACATTTTACGTCCTTTTAATACCAATTTTTCAAGCTTGCGGTATAATTGTTTTATTTCAGCCTCACCGCTACTTTGCTGTGCATTCACTCTCTCCTCCCAGCAAAGGGTTCGTTCCTTCTGGCTGAAAATACCAAATTTGCAAAGCCACCCACCGACGCCAATAACTGCAGGTTCATTCTGTATTCCTTCCATACTCGCAAATGCGTGGCGGTGTTTGGGTAAGAACAGCCCCTCTGAAACCAAACCGCTATCCAGGAAGTACCACTCTGCCTCACTTCCGGTCCTGGTGTCTTCTATCTGATTCAACGCCAGTGTTCTTGCACAAAAAGAGGGGTTATGCTGTTACTCCTGTTTTCTCTCTTTAGCGTCAGTGCAACAGTCCATTTTACCCTGTGTAAACTATAGGGAACAAGTGCTCTCAACCGATCATGCGCACACTTTAAAGAAAAATCTGTAAGCACCTGGTTACTTTGTGTGGTGCTTTACTGAGTTCATAAAACATGAAATGAAGAGTAGATAAGCACCCACACCTCGGACTGGCAGTCAGAAGGTCAAGACTTATTTTATTGCATCCTTATTATACAAAATGTGCAAATAAAACACTGGCCAAAATGGCTAGCAAACAAGCTAACGTTTCTCCTGGCGTGCTGCCAGGCTTCTTCAGAGTAATTTGAAAGCAACACTCTATGCTGGTTTTATAACATATATTCCCATCACATGTTGCTAACAAACCTATCAAGTGAAACAGTGCATCAATTCATCAGTACAAACCAGTGATCAGCTAAACATTTAAACATGTGAGAATCAATTAAAATTCTAGGCACATCAATCACATGGAACTAAATCAATCATGTGTTGTCAACACTTCTCCTATGTCTCCACAGATAAGAAAGCAGTTTCCTAAGCATCTTAGCAAAAGCTATCCTTTTATGGAAGCGCCTAACAAGAAATGGCAGGTCCCTCCAGTGACGGACATTGCTATCTTAGCAGTGATCAAACTCACTTTGATGCCTATTAAGGCTGTTATCCTTTTGGTAGGTGCCAGTGACAGGCATATAGCATTAGCATGTGGGTATGTCTTGTTTCCCTTTGGGCACTATCTTGGCAGTGAGGTTGGTGTTGGTGGCTGGCATCTCATGTAATTGGTCTTGTGTACTAGCAGATACAACTCTCACAGAGGACTCACCAGCACAACCATGTTCCTTTGGTATGAATGGCTGCTGTCTTTTTGGGAGATTCTCTCCTAGCTATCTTGCAGTTCTGGCCTCGGTTTTGCTTCTTTGGTTGCAGCTGTCGGAGCCCTGTGATTATTGATCCACTGCAGCATCTTAGTTTGTCTGCTGAAACCTAGTTGATCCGGTACAGTGTGTATGTGTTGTGTCATTTTGCATAAATACAATAAATAAATAAGGAGGCAGTATAGCGCGTGGGTTAAGGCTCTGAGCTGCAAATCTGGCAACATCCAGCAGACCAAATCTCGGTTTGAATCCACAGCTTCCACTTGCATATCATTTGACCCTGAGCAAGTCACTTAACTTCCCTGTGCTCCCAGGTTGCACCTGTAAAAAACCTTTCAGCTTAGTGTGCTACTCCTGGTTAAACAATTAAATAAATAAAACAATTTATTTGCTATTTTATGAGACTTTTTTCCCTACATTTTGCTAGATTTCACCTCTGTCAGCAGCTTTCTTTGTTAGGTCTCAGTGGGCATGAAGTACTGTGGACCTCAGTCTTATCATTGATTATAGCCAGAGTGCATTGGCTCTTTATTGTCCTGGGGTATGGATAGAACAGTATGCTCCTATATAAAAGTTCACTAGCAAGAGCATTCTGCGAGGCAGCATTATACGTCTTGAACATGGCAGCAGAAAAGACCTAACTGTCCTATCTTGTCTGCTCCACTGTGTAGGTTCCCCTGTGTCTACAGGAGGACCTGCCCATCCTCAATTCCCCTGCCCCTCTCAGTTCCCCATCCCCCAGCAAATTTCCCTTCATTCTGTCCCATCCTCTCTTGAAGCTAGCCACCATTTCCAGGAGACCACCTCCTCTGGCAACTCGTTCCACTTGGCCACCACTCTCTCAGTGAAAAAATGCCTCCGCATCTCCCCTTGAATCTTCTCTTCACTAGCTTTAAACTGTGCCCCAGTGGCCTTGTTCTCACTGAGACTGGCAAGGTCCTCTGTATTTACCCTGTTAATGCCTTCAAGGTATTTGAAAGTCTAGATCTTATCCCCACCGCCTTCTATCCTCAGGGGGTACATGTTGAGCCCTTGAGCCTCTCCTTGTAGGTGTTCGCTGCTTGCCCTGGGCGTCTTGGTCACCGTGCTATGGACCGTCTCCAGCAGGTTGACATCCTTCTTAAGATAAGGGCATTATTACTGCACACTGTACTCTAGGTGCAGTCTTACCAGTGACCTGTACAGTGGCAGTATGACCTCCGCTTTCCTGCTGGCAATCCCTCTGGCCAAGCATCCAGCATCTGATTTCTTCTTGCAGCTGCACTCTCAAGGTCTCCTGTTACCATGGAAACCTCTGGAGTGAAAAAATAACCTTGTAAACGAGTGCTCATAGACTATCTTCTATGTTCTGTATGGAATTCCATGCCTTTCAAAATGCTGTTATACCACAGTTCAAAGGTCATAGAATGTGATTGCACCCTTCTGTAGTGCATCATCATTCTGGTGGAACCTCTAGAGACTGCACAAATCAGTTTCATGTTGAAAGTCAAAGAACTGCTGTGTGCACATTTCACATAATACTGTACAATAGAAAAAGCAGGATGAGCAACTTTATGCACAACCAGTGTGTTTTGTGGGGTTCTGATTCCCATGAACCTCTTGAGCTTGCTCTCAAGGTCAAAGGAATCAGAACCACTTGCAGCACAATGCACTGGTTGTGCACAGTGGCCTATTCAGTATTCTCTATATTGTGGAAATGAAATGGATCCTTTTTAGTAAACTGGATGTAGTTTTGGCCCAGCTGAAAGTACCTGTTGGCCAATCAGTAGGTCAGCATTCTTTTACCCATTTCATAATACAGTGTACTACCCTTGTCTCAGTGTATTATTGAAGCTTACTTCTGAGGGTGGTTTTTCAACTGACGTTTTCAGTGTTGCTTTTTGCCCTTAAATAAAAAGTCAATCTTTTCTTTTTCTGTTTGTGTAGTGCATCACAGATGAGCTTAGGAAGAAAGGCCAAAATACTCGAAAGACCTTCCCGATAAGGTGCTGGCCTTCCAAAAGATGCACCCTCTGATGTACAAAGGAAGTGAGGCCTGCAAAAGACAGGCCTCTCCTTCTGAAAAGAAATGTGCTCTACACTGGATTGCAGTGGACCGTGACGGCTCTGGATGGCCAGCAATATGTGATGTTTATTGGAACAGGTATGTAAATCGAGAGTGTCAAAAGACAGTTACACTAGAAGTAACTTTGGTTCCACTTTATAGATACTAAAAGTATCTTTATTACATACAGTGTTTTAAATAATAAGGCACAACAGGGTGATGTGTTTGATTGGATTAAAATGGTCGGAAAATGAAACCACCTGACTGACTACAATTGTCATCCAAGGTGTGCAGTTACAGTCACCATGCTTGCATACCTTAGGAAAAGGAATTGTTAGTATCCACGTTACACAATTAGTAAATAAATCCCCATACACCTTTTATTTATTTATTTTATTTTATTTGTGTTTTCAGAAAGACCTTTGAGCATGGTGCTCTTTTCAAAGGTTCCACATCAGCAGGTTACAGTACAGAAACGTATACAAAAAACTGATAATTACAGCAGGACAGCATGGAATTTCCAGGTGCTGGTACAAGCTTTGTACATCATGCAATGTTGACAGTTCAATAAAAACAAGTCACGGTTAACAATGTTCTTAAACCTGGATTGATATTCCACGTTAGGCTCATCCTTCAACTGATGGTCAACAAGAATTTGAGCTTAAGCTGCCCAAAGGAATAGGCTTTGTCAGAGGAGGAAAGGAGAAAGGAGGAGTCCAGGCTAAGAACAGAGGGATACGGAGGCAGTGAGAGGAGAAGAGTGGGAGAGAGAGAGAGAGAAGGAAGTCTACTACGGGAGGAGTGGGAGACAAGAGGGGAGTAGAAGATCCAGATAAGTGCCACATAAGTGAGGGGCCTGAGATGGTAGGCGGAGGCGGTGAATAGGCCACTCAGCAGGGTTATGTTGAGAGAGCGGAGTGGTGGGTTAGAAAACCTATGACAGGCAACTGGAACAGGATCCCAGCTTACACTCAGGGATTTAGTTTCAGAGAGAAAGTGTTTCAGTGAGGTTTTGATGGGGAGGGTACCCATGCTTAATGTATTTTCTGGGACCTCATTCAACCAGAGAGTGCTATATATATATATATATATATATATATATATATACATAAAGGACCACTGTCCCAAAGAGGTTCTCATGAAGGGTACATTAAAGGAACTGCAAGACATACCCCTCATTGAATAACTCGATTTTTGGTCACCAGTAATCCTGTAATACTGGGAGCATTGCTGAGCATTGCATTCTTTCCAAGCGAGCACGTCGGATACTTTATTCTGCTCCTATGGTTAAAAGCAATTGGTTAGCTTGTAGAAGCGTACATGTGTGAGTTTGTATATCAGTCCCTAGGGTGAGTCTGCATGCTTTATTAATGGCAGTCTCAACACGTTTAAGGGCAGTGTCGGAAGTGAACCATACACGACCAAACCATAATCCATAATAGATAGGCTAGAACTGGAGACTCGAAGGGCCAATGGCATCAGGTATTTTTATGTCTGTGGACAATACCCAATTTAATGTTGACTGCTTTTACCACCTGGTCAGTATGTTGGGTGAGGGTGAGTATCGTCGACGGTGACCCCCAGATACTTGAAGAGTGTATCTGTGCCAGTGAGGTGCCTTGATTATTGAGGATAGACAGAACTGGATGCTTTATCTTGAGCTGGTGGCTTGAGATCAGCATAATTTTGTCGTCTTGTAGTTAAGTAGCAGCTTCTGCTCCCTGAACCAGTCCTCAAGATGGTAGAAGGTGGGCTGAAGTTTCTTTTGAAGTTGGTCTTGATAAATGTTACTGCCCAGTATGACAGTATCATCAGTATAAAGAATTATTTTACTGCTGCAGGATGTTGGTAGGTTATTTAGGAACAGGCTGAATAGTAAAGGTCCCAGTATGGACCCCTGGGGTACTCCAGTGGAGACATCCCTAGATGGGGAGGTAGTGGAACCAATCTTGACCATCTGAGTCCTGTGGGACAAGTACTCACTGACCCAGTGAATTGCTTCCACAGACAGTCCCATGGACATCATTTGTTCCAGGAGGATTGGATGATTGACAGTGTCGAAGGCTTTTGTGAACTCTATAAAGATAGATCCCACAATTTGCCTTCCTCCATTGCCTTATGAACATAGTGGGAGAAATCCCACAGAGCTATGGGGTGCTATGGTTCTTCTGGAAGCCTAGAACTGACCTGCCATCACAAGCATGGCTGCAACCTTAACTCACAAAAATCTTCAGTAGGATTCAATTGGAAAGGAGATGTGGCACCTTAAGTAGGCTACCCTATGTAAATATGTTGTTTATAAGCTGCAAGCAGATACACTTGAAATATTTTATTATCCTAGTGAGTCAAAAGAGGAGAAATAAATTAAATGCTGACCAGAAAGAACAATAACAATATGTAGGCGGCATAAATTATACAAAAAGGCAAATGCTTTTTAGTTTGTGTGGTTTCTGTAAAGACTGTAGTAGTCAGAAGACAACACTGTAGCACAGTGCAGCATAGAAACATAGAATTTGATAGCAGATAATGACTGCTTGACCCACCGAGTCTGCCTATTCTCCTTACTTACTGTAATACCGCAGACCCTCTTTGATCTTTGGTGAACCCTCCTTCCCGAACCACTAGGGTTCCCTTATACCTATCCATGCATTCTTGAATCTGTTACAGGTTTTGTCCCCTACCTCCAATGGAGGCTGTTCCAGTCATCTACCACTCTTTCTGTGAAGAAGTACTTCCTCACGCTTCCCTGAGTCTACCCCTCTCCAGTTTCATAGCATGCCCTTGTTCTTGAGCACCATTTCTTCTGAAAAATGCTTCAATCTTGTACCTTATTTATACCAGTGAGGTACTTGAAAGTCTCTATCATATGCCCCATCTCCGTCCTTTCCTCCAGGGTGTACATAATGAGGTCTTTCAGTCTCTCCTCATAGGGTTTCAGGCACAGACCCTGCACCATTTTGGTTGTCCTCCTCTGAACCACCTCTACTTTGTCTCGTCCTTCCGGAGATGTGGTCTCCAGAACTGGATACAGTATCTATATGAGGTCTCACTCAATGATCTATATAGTGGCACCACCACCGCCTCTCTTTCTGCTGCTGATACCGTCCCTATGCACCCTAGCATCCACTGGCTCTCCCACTATATTGTCATTGTTTAGCCACCTTTAGGTCATTAAATAGGCTTATTCCTCAGGTCTATATCCTGTTTGTTGGTCGTCGTACCGCTTCCCTGTCTTGCACTCTGCCCCTGAGTTTCTGTGACCCAAGTGTATGAGCTATCCTGGGATGTTCAGTCCTCCCTCCCTCCCCAGCCAGCCCCAAGCAACCCGTATCTGTTCCCGAGCCAGGATCCATTGGCATGGCAGGAGGTGAAAAAGCCAGTGTAAGAAAAGGGCTGTTTCTTCTGGCCCAGTGGCACTGAGGCGGAGGTGCTGGCACCTTACCTTGCGCCACGCCGACTACCGGGTTTGGGAATGACCTCTGGTCACTGGGAACTGGCTTTGGGGCCCCGCTCTCATCGGGTGGAGGCCCATTGGGATGCGTGGGCAGCAGAGCAGTGGCCTTAAAGTCTGGGGTGGGGTGGAAGGGGCCGCAGATGCTGGCATGGGCATGTGCCTCCACGCACGCGTGTTTTAAGGTTTACGCCGTGGCCCCGGAAGGAAAGCACGAAAAGGTAAATATACAAAACAGAAAAGTGCTGTTTCTGTATAATTGCATGGGAATGTAGATGTGCAGTGGGTACCTGAAAATATAATAAAAACTGATTTTGACCAGTCTGTGCGATCGGCAGTTGAAGTGCAGGGGTAGTCTCACGTCACAATATGGCCACCGCCATACAAGCCACACAGAGACATAGCAGGATATATGCCTGCACACCTACCACTGCACACAGAGCCTCTCTTGAACTTATACAAGGCCTGCCAGACCACAAACATCGCTCTGGAGCAGGGATTTCTTACACCAGCAGATCAGTAGATTGGCTTTGAAGGTGTGTTCATTTATGATACACGGTTGTTACAACTTTTATACTGCCTGTGAGGTTTTTGTTAATATGAGTCAGTGCTAATCACTATAGTTGAGTATAGAAGTTAATGATGGACCAAGTGATGCAAATCACTAGTATAAGTTGATGTTCAAGAATTTTTCCTCTATTTAGTAGTTCACATGAGCAGGCTGGGACAGTGGGAATTTGAGTTCTTACGCTTCTGCAAGTTTTGGAACTGAAGCTTAGAATTGTAGGATGGCATTGACTGTATCACTGTACACTACGGTGTTTCATTTCTGCTGGCACAGGGAACTCAGTTTTCAGACTGTAACACATTTATTAATAGTCCTGGTCACTGCTGCACAGGCACATGTAGCAAATATTCAGAGACGTTATAACATTGTTGCAAGTGATCCTCCTACGAGGTAACCTAGGAAGCAGGGAGTACTTTTCTCTGTATGAGATTTCTCTTATAGTGATTCCTGTGCTTTAAACCAAGTGTATTCATTTCATTGCATTTCATAACTTTGAAAAGTAATAAACATAAATTACAAAAACAATTATAGAAAATGTAACAAAATAGCAAGTGGATTGATCACGGTACAGATCAAGTGGCATTTGTTATGAAATGTAGATTGATAAAGGTGGAGGCTACAATTAAAAAAAAAAAATTCTTCAGAAAAAAATGAATGGAAAGGAATCTGATTTGACATAGCCTTCCAGTATCCCAAAGTGATTTACAAGTCTTGAACAGTTGCAGAAGTCATCTGTCATGCACAGCAGAGATGTGACATTGATGAAGGGTAGGCACACAGGGGTGAGAGAGAGACAGGGGAAGAGGTTAAGCACGGGGTTATGTGACTTGCTCAGGATAATACAGGGGCTGGCCTGGCAGACTTGTGTTAGTGCATCTACTCAACATGTAGGAAACCCAGGTTCAATTGTCAAGCCTGGGATCCCAGTCAGACTGGCAGGAGTCCGAAGTGTAGTCTTCTGGCCTCTAAGTAGGAGCTGCATGACTGCCAGTGGGAGGGAGTCACACAGGCAGAACACCATCCCCCAACGCACATGCACACACACACACACACACCACTTTTCTGCATCTGTACAGGGTACTTGACTAAGGCCTCATCGTGACCTACAGCTAGCCCTGAGCTCTTGTACTCGTGGTGTCCCTGGCAGCCATCTTCTCTGAACCCCATAATGATCCCGCCCCTGCCGGGTTACATGCTCTAATGGTGTCCTGCCATGGTGAAGCTTTTAGAACATAGCAGGGTTGTAAGGAGATGCCCCCGAACTGCTGCAGGAATCGGGTACGTAAGACAGGCAAGCCAATATAGGTAATTGGGGATCTAGGGAGAGAAAAACGAAATAAAAAGAGAAAAATTAATTATAACAAATAATAACACAGTGAATGAATGACAGTGGTATCTCATTGTAAATGGTATAGGAACTATTTACTTCAGACCTGACTTGTAGCTTTTTCTTTCCCGTGTATAGATGATGGCTTTATTCACAAGGCAGTGGTGATCGGCCTGAAGGTTCACATTATAGGGATGCAGCTCTTCAGGGATCCTGAACCTGTGGAAAATCTGGTCATCTCCAAGAAGCAGGTAGGAGATGCTAGACATTTAATACGATCAGTACAGATATACAGAGCTCTTCCAGTACAGATATACAGGCTCTCTCTCACTACAGATATTAAGTCCCTCCCTCACAACTCTCTCATTACATATATACAGAGCCCTTCTCCACTAAATATATACAGCCTTCTCTCACTACAGATATACAGTGTTTCTCTCAGTGAAGATATACAAAGCTCCTCTGTCACTACAGATATGAGCTCCTCTCTCAGTACAGATATACAGAGCCCTCTCTCAGTACAGATATACAGAGCTCCTCTCTCACTACAGATATGCAGAGCTCCTCTCTCTACACGGTATACAGGGCTCTCTCTCAGTACAGATATACAGAGCTCCTCTCTCACCACTGATATACAGAGCTCATCCCTCACTACAGGTATACAGAGCTTGTCTCAGTACAGATATCTGAACTCCTCTCAGTACAGATATATAGAACTTGTCTCAGTACAGATATACAGAGCTTGTCTTTACAGAGGTACAAAGCTCCTCCCTCAGTACAGATATACAGAGCTCCTCTCAGTACGGATATACAGAACTCCTCTCTCATTACAGATACACAAAGCTCATCTAGCTACAGATATGTAGAGCTCCTCTGTCAGTGCAGATATACAGAGCTCCTCTCTCAGTACATATATACAGAGCTCCTCTCACTACAGATATACAGGCTCCTCTCCTCAGTACCAGATATACAGAGCCCTCTCTCAGTACAGATATACAGAGCTCATCTCACTACAGATATGCAGGGCTCTTCTCTCACTACAGATATACAGAGTCATCTCAGTACAGATATACAGAGCTCTCTTCTCACTACAGATATACAAAGCTTGTCTCAGTACAGATATACAGAGCTCCTTTTTCACTACAGGTATACAAAGCTCATCATAGTACAAATATACAGTGCTCCTCTCACTACAGATATACAGAGCTTGTCTCAGTACAGATATATGGAGCTCCTCTCAATCGGATATACAGAACTCCTCTCATTACAGATCCACAAAGCTCATCTCAATACAGATATACAGCACTCATCTCTCTCTCTACAGATATGTAGAGCTCCTCTGTCAGTGCAGATATACAGAGTTCATCTCCATGCAGATATACAGAGCTCCTCTCTCAGAACAGATATACAGGGCTCCTCTCTCACTACAGATATAGAAGCTCTTCTCTCACTAGAGATATACAGACCCCTCCCTCACAACAGATACAGAGCCCCTCTTTTCAGTACAGATATACAGAGCCCCTCTCTCAGTACACAGATACACAGAGCCCTCTCTCAGTACAGATACACGGACCTCCTCTCTCTAGTACAGATACACAGAGCTCCTCTCTCAGTACAGATACACAGAGCTCCTCTCTCAGTACACAGATACTTATGTATTTATTCTTTTGTGCTCCATTGTATGTTCCTATCAGGAGTGCAGCACTGCCAGATAATACTTTTCCGTTAGATTTATTTAGGTTCCTATGTACACATACAACAGGCACAAGTAATAGCCTATTAATATCTGGGATTGTGGTATTATAGAAAATAAAGCTTTAAAATATTTTAGATGCAGTTATGAATGGCATTTAGTATTCTGTTTAGGTATACAGAACAAATTTGGTATGGCTGAGGTGCAATATCACCTTTTAGTAGGCTAACCATCCTAGAATGACTGTCAACTGTTGAATGAATGAAACTCTGAACAGCTGATCACAGTTATGGTTTCATTCATTCATTCATTATGGGACATAGCAGATGCAGAGTGAAACAAACATTTGTCAATGCCGAATGTTTCCTTGCATGGTTTATGTGGCAGGTGTATACGGTGTTAGTTGAATTTCTGGTGGGAGGAAAAGCCTGCCTGAACTGTGTTTTGACAAACTGTCATATTCTGGACAGCAGTTGAATACAAGGCTCGGGTAATAAGAAAGGCTATGTTGAAAACATGGGTGCATCGCTAGGCTGGTGGTGCTGGGGTTGAGGTGCCAGACACCGCACCTCACACCCACACTGGTGACCCGTGTTCAGGAGTGAGCACAGGCTGCTGGGGGTCAGCAGGGAGGAGAAGGATCAGTGTCCCAGGGACAGCAGTCCTTCTCTGGGAGAGGGGTGACCAGTTTTCGGTGCATGCTTGGCCCCTAAGCGGCGGTGGAGGCTGGCACTCCAACACTGCAGACATCGGGTCAGAGGCAGGGCAGATGCCTGATGGGGTGCACACATGGGAGCATGCACAGCACCGTCGCTGGTGTCCTTGCACTCCACCCCTGAAGGGGAGAAACCAGGAAGAAAAAAACTCACGGTGGATGATGGAGGGAGCTGGGTCCTGCCCTCGAATCATCACAGCCCCAACCCCTGTACTGGATCCGGTCTTGGTGGGGTGAGCCCCCTTCGACCCACTAGGGGGTAAGCCCTGAGGGTAGCTAGGTTGATGTCCGCTGGTGGACATCAGGGTGGGGCTGGGGCTCCTCCAGATAGAGAGGGCCATGGAGCATGAGTACAAATAATTAAAAAGAAAACATGGAGTACAAATATTTAGGATATCCAGTTACTAGTATGCGTGCGAAATTGCAACAAGTGGGCATAACTTGTGGTTTTTCATATTATGACCTAAATGTTGAACATAGTCTTCTTATCACCCATCTCATGAACCCTGTTGGTGAACATTTTCAAATCCGTGGGAAAATGGCATTCCATGACACGGGTGCAAAACCACATTATGGTCAGGATGTGAAAAATGACAGCTGTACTGGTCAGGAGGTGGTGTGATAAAAGGCTATATTGAAAATTTGGAGTGAAAATATTGAAAATGACCAAAATGCGATGTGATGCGTAGAAAATTTTGAATAACTGGATGTAACTCTGCCATTTTGGAGTTGTTTCACCAAATTTTCAACATGGCTGTTTTGGGACATCACCTCGTGAAAGTGCCACTGTCATTTCGTTCACTTATCCCGAAAGGTAATTTTGCAAAGCGACTCCATCATTCTCGCCACAAGTGCAAAAACACATTTCAGGCAGGATGTGAAAATATCAGCTATACTGTTCAGAAGGAGGTGTGCCAATGGCAATGCTGAAAATATGGAGTGAAAATATTATTGGTAAAGTTAGGAACATGCATAGAAACTGTGCAAAAGCACCCTTATAGCATAGTCGTTTTTTGGAATTTTTACCAAATTTGCAATGTGGTTTTGGGGCCCCACCTCATGAACTGTGGCACTGTCATTTCATTAATTGGTCCGAAAGAGTAATTCACGGACAACAACAAAATTACCTTCGGGACCAGTAATAAAGCGACAGCGACAGTGACAGTGTTCACGAGGTGGGATCCCAAACGCTATATTGAAAATCTGGGGCCAAAATTCCTAAAAATGGTTGAGATATCAACCTAAGTTAAAAAACCCAGTGACTGCCATTATAATGGTGCTTACCTTTGATTCTTCTGGTTTGCTGCCGGTTTTAAGAGTGCAGACATGTCCCAGTCCTCAGAAGATGACAGCACCAATCTCCATAGGTAAGTATGGAGTATGGGTGGAGTGCAGGAGGTGGGTCCTCAGTGGGAGGATGGGGAGGGTGGACTGGGGAGACGACGAGGACCATTTTCTTTTTGGAATTATTCTGGGGTAACCCTAGTTGGTTGGTTAACTAATTGGGTTAGGTCTAGTGCTGAGAAGGTGTCTTTTATATCAGCGGCCAAGCTAGATAACCAATTCACATTAAAGTCTCCAGCGATAAGGTGCTCAGTTTTGGGTGGGAAGCTGGAGATAGTCTGCTAAGGATTGACAAGCTGAGGCTTTGTTTCGTGGTGGGATGTACACCACCGTAATGGTTATAGGGGCTCTGGTAGGGTCTGGAGCGAGCTTTAGTGTCAGAGCCTGTGCACTGTGGGTCAGAGAGGGAGATGGTAGGCTTTGGCATAGCAGAGAGTCTCGGACGTAGAAGGCACACCCCCCCCCTGTTTGCCAGATCTATCAGCTCTATACATGGTAAGGCCTGGGAGTGCGATGGAGGAGTCTGGGACCTTGTTAGACAGCCAGGTCTCAGTGAGGCTAGCACATCTGGTTGATGTTGCTGGGCCCAGCATTGTAGCTAAGCTAGTTTTCTGGGTAGCTGTAGATATTCAATGTGGCTATAGTTAGCCCATTTAAGTGGGGCATCAGGAGCTGACTGAAATCGGGCTGGGTTAGGGTGAATATTGCCTGACATAAGGAGTAGGATTGGAATATTCTGAGGATGGCTAGTGTTCTCTGTTTGTTGAGGTTGGCATGCTGCTTTTAGCTGGGGTGCCGCCTGTGCATGGATGGCCAGGAGACTAGGGTGGGGTGGTATAGGAATGCAATGGGACCGGAAGGAGGTGTTATGAGGAGACAGGTGGGAGGTGAGAGGGAGGGGGTGAGTGGGGTTACCGTGACAGGTAGGGTGGGTGGAAGCTGGTGTTGTGTCGCAGTGGTGCAAAATGGGTAGGTCATGGGCAAGGGAGAGGGGTAAGGGAGTAACAGTGGAAGGAAGGGTGGTGGAGGGCTGATGTAGCGCCACTGAGGTGCCACAGGGTAGGTTACTGGTGAGGGACTAGGGAATCCCTGGGGAAGATAACAGAGGCAAGGAGTAGGGCAAGCATTTTAGTGCTATTGCTCTGTTATTAGGGACGATGCATGGTGTTGGAAGGCAGATGTGAATAGACTGTGTAATACAGGGAGGGATATTAAGAGAGTGATGCAGGGGAGGGAGCAGAGACCAAAGGCTTAATATTGAAATGTATAGTAAGGGGAAGCAGCGTTTGGCAAGGTATTGCAATGCTGCCTCTGGTGGTGAGTTATATAGGCTGCTAAAGGTAAAGTGGGCTGATTGGTTCTGGATCACGGCCAATAGCATGTCTCGATGCAACCCTATATAAGGGCATGTCAACCAAAGGGTGGTGGTGGGGAGCCGACATAGCATCGGTGGGGCCTACACCACTTTGAAAGCGCCAGAGTTCTGTGGCTTGTCTGCCGCTGGCCCAATTGCTCTACTTTTTCTCTCTGGGGGTGGGGAGGCATCTGTTCAGGCCCTCTTGACCTCCAGTGGACCCTCTAGGATCCTGTGGACAATGTGCTGTGGAGAAGCAGGTAAGAGGAATTAGTGTGTTGTAGGGGTGGAGTTACCACACTGTTACAAGCACTAAAAATTAAACAAAAATGGATTCCTTTAAACACAGATAATGTAGCCAGGCTGATCAGTCACAAGTACAGTTCAACTGAGTCCTTTAAAAGGTCTTATTCTGTTCTTAAAGCACACTCGCTAACTAGTAAAGTAGTAAGATATTAAGTCCCTTTCAGCTCAAAAGCACACTCGATGACTAGCAAGCAATCTGTTTACATTAATTCCCTTTTAGCTCTTAAAGTACACGGCATGTAGGTATACAGGCAAAGTTCATAGCATGGAATCTTACTAAAAAGTTAAAAATGAGACTAGCTCCACTGCTGGGTCAACATATATTTAAAAGTAAAAGGGCAAACACCACCACTATGAAAGCACCAGAGTTCTGTGGCTTTGACTGCCTGCTCAATTGCCAGACCTTTTTCTCTCGGGGGTGGGGAGGGCGTCTGTTCAGGCCCGCTTGACCTCACGCGTGGACCCTCGCTAGGATCCTGTGGGCAGTGTGCTTTCTCTTGGGGAGGCGTCTGTTCAGGCCCTCTTGACCTCTGTGTGGACCCCGACCTCCACATGGACCCTCGCTAGGATCCTGTGGGCAGTGTGATTCACTCCCACACTCGAAATATTAATGAGCCCAAGCCCCAATTGCTTGCATATTAATGAGGGTGCTTCTGCCCTCGGAAACAGATTTCAGCAACCACCGAACAAAGGAAAGCAAAGTGTTTAACTGCCGAATAAATAAATGTAACTACTGTATGTTGGGAAAATGCGTACAAGGGAAAGAAATGCTTGAATAAACAGATGGAACATAGAAACATAGAAGTTGACGGCAGATAAGGACCACAAGGCCCATCCAGTCTGCCCATTTCTTTTTCTACCTTATAAATATGCCATCGGCCTTACTCTGTCAGTGGCCTATCTATTCATAGTCATTTGTATTGCTCCCTTATGCCTATCCCATGCCTGTTTGAAGCCCTGCACTGTATTCATAGCCACCACTTCTTGTGGTAAGCCATTCCATGCATCCACCACCCTTTCTGTGAAAAGAATTTCCTCACATTCCCCTTAATCGGCCTCCCTCTAATCTCATGCTGTGTCCTCTTGTCCTGATATTTTTCTTATATTTAAACATGTTAGACTCTTTCACCTTGTTTATGCCCTTAAGGTGTTTGAATACCTCGATCATATCACCTCTCTCCCTCCTTTGCTCAGGGTATACATATTGAGCTCCGTTAATCTGTCCTCATATGTCTTCTGATGCAGTCCCTGCACCATTTTGGTTGCCCTTCTCTGGACTGCCTCAATTTAGTTAATGTCCTTGTGAAGGTGTGGCCTCCAATACTGCCGCAGTACTCCAGATGGGGCCTAACCAGTGTCTTGTACAGAGGATTATTACCTCCTCCGACTTGTGATACCCTACTAATACACCCTAACACCCCCTAGCCTTACCTACTGCTTTTAGAGGTCTGCTTGGATGATTTTAGGTCATCAGTGATGATGATGCCCAAGTCTCTTTCTTCCTTTGTGACTGCTAGCAACTCCTTCCCAGCCTATAGGTGGCTTCAGGGTTTCTCTTCCCTATGTGCATGATTTTGCACTTCTTTGCATTAAATCCCAGTTGCCACTCTTCTGACCATTCTGCTAGTTTATCCAGATCTCTTCTCATTCTGCCCACCCCATCTGGATCATCTACTCTGTTGCAGATCTTGGTGTCATCTGCAAACAGACAAACCTTACCCTCTAGTCCATCTGCAAGGTCACTAATGAAGATGTTGAAGAGGACTGGGCCCAGGACTGATCCTGAGGTACCCCACTTGACTTGCATCTCTTCTGACTGTATACCATTTACCACACTCTCTGTTTTCTGCCCGTCAACCAGTTTGCCACCCAGTTGACCAACTTCCACCCAGAGCCTACCCAGCTTATTTATCAATCTTCTATGTGGAACAGTGTCAAAAGCTTTGCTGAAGTCAAGGTAGGCGACATCAACTGCTCCCCCTTGGTCCACCACTCTGTTTACCCAGTCAAAGAAATCTATGAGATTAGTTTGACAGGACCTTCCTTTTGTAAACCCATGCTGCCTTGGATCCTGTGCCCCTATGGATTCCAGGTGTTGCACTATCCTTTCCTTAAGTGCCTCCATAATCTTGCCACTACTGAGGTAAGACTGACCGGTCTGTAGTTCCCGCCTCCTCTCTGCTACCACTCTTGTGGAGGCGGGATCACATGAGCCCTTCTCCAGTCTTCTGGGACCTCTCCTGTGCTCAGAGACTCACTAAACAATTCTGCTAATGGCTCTGCTAGTTCCTCCTTTAGCTCCTTAAGTACCCTGGGATGTATGCCATCAGGTCCCATTGCCTTATCCACCCTGAGCTTAGCAAGCTCTTGTAGGACCCTTCTTTTGTGAAGGGGTAGTGCTCACCTCCCTCCCCTGTGTCCATGATGCTGAGCTGTGGGCCCTGCTCTACCTTCTCTTCAGTAAACACTGAGCAAAAGTATCTATTTAGGATAGATGCCTTTACGGGTCCTCCTCCTCACATGCTCCATTTTCTCCATTAAGCTTAGCAATACCCCCTCTGGACTTTCTCCTTTCACTAATGTATCTATAGAAAGTCTTGTCACCTTCTTTTACTGTTAGTGCTAGTGTTTCCTCAGTTTGGGACTTTGCCTGCCTTACTGCCTTACCTGCTTCCCTTAGGGCAGTTTGGTATGCCTCCTATCTTCATCGCTGTGTTCCCTTATATTTCCTGAAGGCCAGCCTTTTGGCTCTGACCTTTTCTGCTACTGTATTTGAGAACCAAAGTGGTTTCCTTCTTCTTTTGCACTTCCTTTTCTGTTTAACACAATGGGATGTTGCTTCAAGTATGCATCCTTAATGCTTGCCCACTTTGCCTGTACCCCCTCACCTGTGTTTCTTTTTGCCAGGGCTAGCTTAACTCTGTTGGCCATCTTATCAAAGTCAGCTCCTCTGAAGTCCCATATTTTGCCTTGGAATGGGATGATTTAGATGTAGTAGCCAAATTGAACCATACCATGTGATGGTCACTGGCCCCAGGTGACCTTCTACCTGGAGATCTGTGATCCCTTCTTTGTTAGTCAGTACTAGATCTAGGATAGCCCTGTCTCTTGTGGGTTTGCTGTACCAGTTGTTTGAGGCCCTCCCTGCAGGAATCCACTATGAGTCTAGTTCTGGCAGATGTTCCTGCTGGTATTGACCAATCTGTATCCGGCATGTTGAAGTCTCCCATTATCAGAACCTCCTTTAGCTGTCATGTTTTGTATACCTTCTAACAGTAATGTGTCTATGTCCTCCCTCTGGTCTAGGGGCCTGTAGACCACCCAGTTCTTATGGCTGTCCCATTTCCTGTTTCCAGGGTGACCCACAGTTCTTCTGGCTCCTTATGTGTATTCTGAATTTCTGGCTTTGATATTTTCATTAACATGCAGGGCCCTCCTCACCCCCTTTTTGCACCTCGGTCTCTTCTAGACAATACATAGCCAGGTACTGAAGTGTCCCAAGTGTGGTTACTGGTAAACCGTCTCACTAATTGCTACTATGTCCAGTTTAGCCTCTGACATTATTGCCTGCAGGTCTGGGATCTTATTTCCCAGGCTGTGAGCATTGTGTACATGATTTTCCATTGGCCAGATTTTGGTGTGTTAGTTGTTGGGTGAAGTTTGGCATTACCCTATCGTTGTATGGGGAGACAAACCTTTTTCTTACCTGTTGATGCAAATGGGCAGCAAACATGCTGAATTCCTGTTTGACCACTAGCTGAGGGGAGGGTGTTCTTCCCATTCGGCGTATAGGGTGCTACCCTCTCCCCATTGCTAGTTTAAATATTCTGCAAAGACGTCAAACTTCTGCCCCAATGCACTGACTCCTCTTTAGTCAGATGCAGTCCATCAAATTTAAAGAACTTTCACTCCCAGAACTGTTGCCAGTTCCCTACAAATCTGTGTCCTTTTCCTGGCACCAGCCCTTGAGCCACGTGTTTAGCTCCCTGTCTCCCCTTCTCTGACCTTCCATCCATCTGCTCCCCTCTCCCAGACTGGCAGGATCTCAGAGAGGAGATGCGGATGAAATAGATGATAGTTTGTCACCCAGCCTAGTCAGGTGTTCCTTGGTCTCCACAACTGACCGGCTGGCGAGATCGATAGTCCCTATGTGTACTAGGACATCAATGTTTTCTCCTGCTTTGTGAACAATTTTAGCAATGCGGTCAGTGTCTCTCCATGCTGATGTGCCTGGGAGACATCTGACCATCACCCCTGGCTGGAGATGGGTATCAACTCCCGAATCATGGAGTCTCCTATGATCAAAGTTTTTGGTTTCCTTTGTGCTTGTTTTGTTTTGGTTCTGATTTGGGTGAGTTTTGTTGTGCTAGCTCCTGTGCGCAGTGTCCTGCTCTGCAGTGTCTTCTGCCTCTTTATTTGATTTCAGAGATAGAGGCAGATACCTGTTTATAGTGTTTATATGGTTTTGGAGGTAATGTGTTGGAGAGCAGAGGTGATGGGGCACCTGATTTGCTCCTCTAACCACCTGCCAACCTCCTGGACCAACTACCCTCTGCGGTCGAGGTTTTTCTGTTGGATGCTGGGGAAATGGCGGTGGTTCTTATAATGTATTTCCTCTTCAATATGAAATTTGAGGCATGCAATCTCTGCCCATGCTGCCCGGAGCTGAGCCCTAAGATCTTCAAAGGCCCAGCATGTAGGACAGTGTCCTAAATCCTGTAAGACTGTCCTTCTAGAATGTTTCCACAGTACCTGCAGTTAATAAAATCCATTCCAAATAAGTTGCTGGGTTTGTAACAGTCAGAGTAATTAGAAGGAAAAAAAGGAAAAAAATGCAGTAATGGTTTAATTGTGCTTTGTTTAACTTGTTTATAACAAGTTAAATTACTAGTGCCCTGTAAATGAGATCACCTTGTGAGCCCCACTGATCCGCCCCTTCCTGCTCTGCCACAGGAAATGTCACAACTGTGGTACCCTATAAAAGGAGTGTGGCGTGGGGTGGTTGGGGATGGGGGTGGGTGGCTGGGCCCTTCCCTGCCTAAAAGAAGAACCACGAGACGAAAGAACAAGGAGGTAAGAGCAGAAACAATCAGTCAACAACAAATGCAGTAACCCTGAAAGCTTATCCTAATGTTAGATAAAACTGTAAAACCTGTAAAGCACCACCTGTAATAATTTCAGAGAAGATATCAGCTGTAAGAAACACTTTGCTCCAGAGAAAAATAAAGCAGTAACAGAAGATATACCTTGCAAAGACAATTTGAATCAGAAGATTACAGCAGTGATCTGTTAGCAACACCTGTAGGCACACCTTGTAATAATGCAGAAGAGTATACCAGCAACAACAATTTGAATCAGAGAAAAAAATAAAGCAATGAAATGTTAGCAACAAACAGTAGCAATCCCTGTGAGTAAAAAATAAAACACCACCACACAGTAAGTCTGCTAGCCAAACTAAGTCTTGATCCTTTCCCTTGCTCTGGTAAGTTTCTCTACTCTGCCTTTCAAGCAGTCTTAGAAGGAAAGAGCTCAGGTGAAGCTAGGTGCCTTGGCCAACAACAAGTCTTCTACCCTGAGTGCTCTAACCTGAGTGCATAAGTTAATGTTGGGACTCAGAGACAGCCTGCCTGCTGCAATAAGTTGGGTTGCAGCAATAGGAAAATGGACTGAGAAAATAATTTGTTCTGGGCAGACTGCAGAACACATCAGGAGCCTATTAGAATGTGGGGCATTTAGGCATATATTTTGTTTATTCTGGCTGCACCAGGACTTTAATTGGGACTGTATCTAATCTGCTTAAGGGTTTTCAGCAGCCATTTTCAAGCAGCCACAGCCAATCAGGGAGCTAGGATATTAAAGCAGGACTTGTGGGACACTAGTCAGAACTCATGGGAAATTTCCAAGTGCTCATGGTGAACTACAGGGACTTAATTTCAGGCACCAAAACAGTAAACCAACTGTGCATCAAGTGAGGTTCATGCATAATTCAGTGAAAAGCCCTCCAGCCAGTTGGAGGCCAAGCACCAAATAACTTCAACCAATCAGAAGCCTCAGTAGAGACCCAAAAAGACACTGTTTTCAGCCATTTTCCAGATTTGGCGTGAACCACCCACGGGGTGGGGCTCAGGCCCCCAGCCGTGCAGCTGAGACCTGGAGATCCAGTTAATCCTCTCCATACAGGAGGGGTGTTTGTCGTCTTAGCAGTAATAGTTTAAGGTAATTTAGTTAATACAGAACCTGCTAGCCAGGGGTTGCCAGACTGTCCTCAGGTGCTAGCCCTCCTTTCCACATTGGGGAAAGATGTGGACCTGCAACTTGACCTCAAGCCAGCTGTGAGAGGGCTGATCATGTGTCAGTTGTGAGAGGACTGAAAATTCCGTGAACCTTGATTGCGGAGATTCTACCGTGAGGAGCCTGAGTGAGTACTCTTGTAACTCCCCGGTGCAAGAATGAAGAAAAAATTAGCAAATGGGGCTGCCAGTGCCCAGAGACTGTCTGGATTTATTGTTCATCTGGCCTGCACCCTGCATCCTGCTGTGCCTAAACTTAGCACAGCTTGGTGGACCCTTTTGGAAACCTTGCTATTTGTGACTGTTCTGGTCTGCACCTTTCATCTGCTGCACCTGTCTTGCCCAGTGCAGGTGGACCTGACTGTTCTGGGGGACCCAAGTGAGCCCAGAGTATCGTGTGACTGTTTGGGGACCCAAGTGAGCCTAACATTATCATTGTGAATGTGCTGAAATGTGTTCCAAACTATCCAGTCAAGACATCCAGTGGAGCTGCAATCTACAGCCATGTGCCATGAATAGGACTGAGACCCCAAGTCTACTGAATTTGACTAATGTAACCTGGAAAGGACTGTCCTTATGCAAACTGACCAGGGGCCATCCTGGCTCCTGGTTGAAGGCCTATCCCTTCATTGATTGTATCCGATGTGTCTGAACTATAAATGTGTTGAATGTACTGAAACATATAAATGTGATGGATATTCAGAAATAAATACTTGACATTTATACCGTGTGACCAGCTGGTTGCATCTAATGAATGTTTCAACTGCAACATGCAGGGCAATCCTACACATCCCAAAGAGACTGTGAATAGTTCAAATGTTTAATATTGGGAAATCTAAATAAAAATTTCTGCTAATCAAGCCAGCCAATGTACAGCTCGACTCCCACCAGACCTGCAACATGCAAGAACTTTAGAGTACTGGGTACCCAGGGTAAAATGTTTGGGATTGCGGGGTCTCATATTGTATCTTTGAGGAACTAGTACCAGTTGTGGGTAAAATGATCCTGTGTTCCATCTAATTCTATGCAGTTCAGATAGCCAGGGCTCTGGATATAAGTGTTAGTAGTGTGATTGCTTTTCTGATTTAAAACCAGGTATTCACCCAGGTGGAGGGTTTTCCACAGCACAATCAAACCAAACCAGATCAAATGTAAATATTGTAAATAATAATAATAATGATAGTGACTGCATAACCTCTACTCCTTTGTTTCCCCATTCTAACCCTATGCCCCTAAATATATATTATTATTGTTGTTGTTTTGCAAATAATGGTGCTGTGAGCATATTATTATAGAGTGTAATTCAATGTTAAAATGTTGGGAAGTGTCTTTTGGGTCATAGGATGGGAGGCTAGTGGTTATAGTGGGTGGTATGATATCCCAGGGGTTGTACCAGGTAACAGCTAGCCCACTGAAAAGCTAAACTCTGGGTGGAGGCACAGCACAAATGTAAAATCATGGAAAGAAGCAGTAAAGTAAGTTTAGGAACCAGGCCCCTTAACCTTGGTCTGGCCAGGCAAGGCAGGTGTAGTAACTCTAGGAATAGTGCCGCCTAGGGTTACCGCATTTCTTCAATAGTGAAGTACAGAATCCAGCTAATAGAGTCGATAAACAAGATATATGTATTGGTTGCTCTCCAGAATGTCATTTTGTGGCTTTTGAAATTTTATTTGTTGGGAAAATGGAAAACAAGATGGCGACAAATGAAAAGGATCTCCCCTCTCAAAAGGATTATGTCAATATGAAAAAGGATTCTTTTTGTTTCATACAACTATTTTTAAGTGCTTGCTGAGCATGCTCAGAAGCAGTTTTTCAAAATTTCAAAATTAAAAACTTTGGAATGGTTTAATTTTTTTCCAACAAGCAAAGGCACATCTGTGGACCAGCCTTTCTACCCAGAAAAGTTCAGACCAAAATCCCAATCATCTGGGTACTAGCCAACTTGAAAGAAAATCCTGCAAAATCAAATGGGAAAAGACACCCAAAACTTCACTTTTTGCACTATCCAGAACTCGGAATCTGCATATCTGACCAGAATGAAACTTGGCACATCCACAGGCCTACTGCCACATGATACCGCATGCAAAATATCATCAAATCTGTTGAACAATTGCAACATTATTAAACCCTAACCATAGTGGCACTACCATACCACTATAATAAAACACCCTACTCAACCCCATCTGTAGGGGCACCCTGTAATAAATAATAAACACATATATCATAGTGGCGTAGTAGCGTCACTGTATTTAGGAGTTGAGCGTTTCTATGTTAAACCTCAAATTTTGCACTTCAATATCTTTGCAACCATTCAATGGAGTTGGCAAAATGTTGCATGTGCAATCTCTTGAGGAGTAGATCTCTTGACCTGGCAAGTTGCGTTCAGGTTGAATGTGCGGATTCTGAGATCTGGATAGTGGGGAAAACGCTAAACAAAATCACAGTTTTTTTTTGTTTGTTTTTCATCTTGCCTTGCAGCCAGATGGATTGGAATTTTGGTCTACCATTTTCAGGATAGAAAGGGCTTGCCCTAGAATGATGCATTTCACTGGATGATGGAAAATATGAATCCATTCCAAAGTTATTCAATTTTATAATTTTGGGTTTGAGCATGCTCAGAACAGCCTTTTGAACAGAGGTCTGGAACAAAAAAGAATTTGGTCTAAGCGAAAGGATCCTTTATTGTTGGGGACAGTCCTTTTTCATGAGGTAAAATTCCTTTTTCATTTGCCGCCATTTTTTGTTTTGGTTTTCCTAAAATTCAAATTTCAGAAGCTACAAACTGACATTCTGGAGCAACCAGCACTGTAGCTTGCTTATTGGGACCACCTTAGCTGGATTCTGCACTTAACTACAGTATTGCAGAAATGTCCTTACGTTGTTTTTTAAGATTATAAATCTTTTTGTGATATGAAAAGATTCTTTTCATATCATGTGATTGAAAAAGATCTTTTTCATAGAGGAACTCCTTTCCTGGTCTCTAATGGTACACCCATCCTCTGATCGCCATCCCCATTATTAATTATTTCCGTGGTGTCTAGTGGCACCCTCCACCCTTCCATTGCCATTCCCATCATTTCTTTTCATGGTTCCTGGTGTCTAATGGCACCCCAACCTGCGATTGCTTTTCCCATTAATTTTTTCCCCTGGTGTCTAAGTAGCACCCACCCTCTAGTCTCACATGTACACTGCCGACACACAGTGCTTTACACCACAGCGCCTCTTTCACCAAGTTAGAGCGGTCATTACAGGGCAAGATTTTTGTTATTATGTAGCTGTTTGGCCTTCCCAGTTGCCACCCTGCTTTTGGGTGTCCCCAACTCTGAGCTCCAACCCCGCTGTCACATCAGCAGGGTTCTAAATGGGAAGAGAATCAAGAGTTCCAGGTTGCCATCATGTACTGCAACTGGGGCACATCACTTTTCCCATTTTCTTTCTCCCATTCCCAGACTGGCAGATGTGCCATGGTGTGAGCTTGTGCCATTGAAATTCTGCACACCTCCGCACCTGTCCCTATATCCAGTCTGGAGGCGTCACTGCTGTGCCACCCAGCTTGTGCTAGGTGGTGACCGAGCAGCAACTCGTGGCTACCCTCCCCTGAAGGAGGAGATCTGTCAGTTGATGCTCAACCCTCCTTCCCTGCTCAGACCCTGATCTGTTCCCAAAGCTAGGTCACCGACATGGTGGCGAGTGAGGCACCAACACCTCAGCCCTCCATGCCACTGGGTTGGAACCATTACAGCACAACTTTAACTGGGCCTTGCTGGTTCTCGCCTTGGCTCACCTTGCCACAAAACATGGTCATGTTGTTGGCATGAGGCAACTATCTTAGCAGGCTCAGCTTGATCCCTGTTTTGAAACACTTGACGATGTGCCCCTTGAAGCTGTCTCCAGCATCTAGTACCTCAGTGTGTGGCGATAGTCACCTCGATTTCTCCATTCCACCCATAATAAATTGCACCCTGAGCTGGAGCACTTTACAGGAACAAATCCTGCCTACCCTCCCAGTCTGGTGTGACATTGTTCTCAAGATGTTCTTAGCTATGTCTGACTACACTGGCGTAGTCTGTGGAGAGTGCCTTGAATCTACTCTTGTCAAAGTGGTCCCTCTTTTACACTCCTCCTGCCACATTGCCGTGAACTCCCCTCTTCAGTCATCACTGTTCCTTTATCAAAACCTATCCGTCCGTTTCTCTCTTCTCAACTCCTTTACCACGGGCTGCCCTGTCTTCAGAGTCTGATTTGTATCCTCCCTTCTGTCTTAAAGACTTGCTCTCTCCCTCTGTCTCTTCTTCCTACTCCCTTTGTTACACTGACTCCTCCCTAGATCCCCATTGTTTGACTTGTGGTGGCCTGCCTTCCTTATCTGTATGCCTGACATCTCTTTGGAACTGCTTCTCCACCAACTCCTCATCACGCCCCTTCTACCTTTTTCTCAACCCCTCCTGAACTGTTATTTGCTCCATCCTGCTCCTGCCATTAACACTGAATTGCCTGACTGTGCTGTCCTCGTCACATTGTTATCCAAATTATTATCATTGATACCTGTATTTATTTTTAGTTTTTCTTCAACTGTCTGCATTTATTTTTTATAGTGCGTCCCCATCGAATTGGGGCCATCTTATAATTTTAATTATTATTGTTTTTATGTTTACTGTTACTATAATGATCTTTGTAAATCAAAGTTTCAATTTATAGTGCAACCCACTTTTAATCTAGTTTGTGCATATCTCAAAGTTCATTATAAGCAGACATCCGATATATGCAAAGCGAGTAATCAGCCTGACATTTGGCACCTGCATCAGATATCGCTTATACAGTATAGCACTGTAGCGAAAATGTGCTATACTGTATATGCGACTAGTAATTATCTTATTCTAGTTTATTTTTGCTGGGCTTCATTTAGGATTTATTCATTTTATGTAATTTCTTTCCACTTAAATTTATTGTGGTCTGCTTCTGTTTACTGTATTTGTTTTCAGTGCAGGGCTTCATGGAGGAAGGAAGTAAGATCTTCAAGGATACTGTGTGCTTCATGCCTCACTGTTAAAAACAACACTGTTTTCAGTGTAGGATCTTGCAGAGGGAAGGGAGGAGGTTTGTGACAGGTCTACAAGGATACTGTGTGCTTCGCTTAACATCTCTTTTAAAACAACACTATATTTTTTCCACTCAGTTTTAACAAAACGATTTATCATGGTCTGCTTGTTGGGTCTCCTGGTATATTTAAACCTGTTTATTTCTCTCTGCCCAACTAGGTTGCAGCTGCCGCTAGATATCTGTATTCTGGCTTATGCCCTCTACCTCCCTCCCTTATGCTCTCCCTTACCCACTATGCCCTCCCAGCTCCCCACCCTTACTATTGTCTTCTGTTTTATTCTGCGGTGCATTGAGCACCTACCTTGTATTATTTGTATCATATGATATACTGTCACTGTTGTATATAAATCTATGGTGTCCTGGTATTAACGGGCCCATCCTGTAAATGAGTTCTATATTTATCTGTGGCCTTCATGTTATATTGTCACTGTTGTATGTAACTCTATTTTGACCGGCCTTAACCAGGTCCAGCTTGTAAATGAACTTTCCTCAACAATGTTCACCTGGATAAATAAAGATTTTGATTGATTGATTGATTGAGCACACATACATTCAATAGTGGCTATGATGGACCAGTCAGGTGTCAGATCGCCATGTTGTTCCATTGCCTGCTTCAGTCTAAGGGAGGAATTCTCGAACAGCAGCAGCTGAAACTGCTGCAGGAAGCTCGATGTGACTTCTTCCTTATCTGCATCTTCCTGCTAACTTGTGGCGGAGATTACAGGACTTTAGAAATGTCATCCTCTCTTGTAGGTCACTATCCATCTGATCAACCAGATGGTGCAGTTTTAGATGTCCATCAGAGTCTTCAGCTGACAGATTGGTGGGTGACTCAATTACAGTTTCATCTGGAAGTTCTGCTTGCTGGTCAGAGGGTGGAAAAATGCTTTACAGAAACAGCTAATGATCGTTTCTGCACTGATGGAGTCCCAGGCAGTCTTCATTAATCTGACTACAGCAAATGCGCTAATAAACTTAACACAGGCAGTGGTGGTGATCTCTTCATTGGTGTCAGATCGATTACTCATTGTCTCATGAGACATACAGAATGCCACTTGAAGGCATAGATAATGCCTATGTCCAGAGAATGAATTAGCCAAGTTATGTTTGAGGATGAAAAAATCAGGGTGATATTACGGGACCATGATTTGTGATTGCCTGTGATGTTATCCAGAGCAGTGCTATTTTACATCCCCATAGCTTCCTGTCCCAGCTTCTAACCCAGTCAGTAAAATGTCACATATCATGTGGTGGTCTTGTTTGCCCAGTACATGACAGCCAGGTGACACAAACCCTTAAAACACTGGGGTTTGCAGACTACCTATACCAAAGATTGGTCTTCTCCATACCTGTTATATTGCAACAGCAAAGTATGGAGAGGTGTTCTTTGCTTTTTCTGCGAAGCAGGGTTTTGGTCTTGAAAGTGAGGCTCCCGCTCCCAAGCGCATCTTTAACCCATGACTCGAACACTGCAGGTGTCCACACTTTGTTTCTCCCCATGAGCCCTTTCATACCCAATGTTGTGCCATGCCTTCCACCTATGTAACCATCTTTCTGATGGTTGGGTCAGTCTTCCCCATGGCAGCAGCCAATTTAGCTGCTTTCTGCATAAAATTGGTCTGCTAATCTGACATCCCTCCCTGAGTGTTCGGCGTATCATCGTGAGCAGGGTATTCCCTACTTCCCGTCCTTTTTCCTGCCATTTTCACTTGCGCCCAGGTTTTCATTAGCGTCACTCATCAAGCAGTTCAGAGTTGCTCTTCAGCAGATCGGACAGTGTGGAATCTGGCATGCGCGGTAAAGAGACAAGTCTCTCATTGACATCTTCAGCATGTCATCTATTTCTTTTAAAATCTCAATCTTTCAAATAGAATAAGTGGATTTCTTTGGCCGTTACATGCGGATGCGCTGGAGCAGTGAAGTAGTGCAGAAACACTAACAGCAGCAGGGCAGTAACACTGACATCAATCAATCAGTCAATCAATATTTTACTAGGTGACATCATTGAGAAAAACTCATTTGCAAGATGGACCTGGCCTTGACACAATAGTAAACATATAATACATATGACATTACAGGCAGTTCCTACAAAGGAGAATTACAAGGCAACAATTATATACATGGCAACAAGCAGAATACAGGAGAGATAATATACACTTAAGTACAATATAAGTGAGCCTAAAACAGTAACCTTAAATAGGTACAAATCACCCATTAATGAACCTGTTACTGACTGCAGTTAAGCTCCCTGGCATCTGCTGTACGTGGCAGCACCTGATTGTTATAAAAATTTTTTTTGTACTACAGAGTCATCATGATGTGTTTGGGAAATTTAAAATTGTCCGTTGTACCTGGGTGTTTGGTATAAGCATGTCCGTTATACGGGTTGCAATGTGTCTTGTTTGTACCCATTTTCCTCCTGTTTCCCGTCCCTGGGTCATAGAAACATAGAAGGTGACGGAAGATAAGGACTGCAAGGCCCATCCAGTCTGCCATTTCTTTTCTACCTTATGAATGTGCCATTGGCTTTGCTCTGTCAATGGCCTATCTATTCATACTCATCTGTATTGCTTCCTTATGTCTATCTCATGCCTGTTTAGTCCTGCACTATTTTCATATCCACCACTTCCAGAGGTAGGCTGTTCCATGCATCCACCACCCTTTCTGTGAAAAGAACTTCCTCACATTACCCTTTAATCGGCCTCCTCTAATCTCATGCTGTGTCCTCTTGTCCTGCTATTTTTCTTGTATTGAAACATGTTAGACTCTTTCACCTTGTTATTGCCCTTTAGGTGTTTGAATGTTTTGATCATATCACCTCTCTTCCTCCTTTGCTCTAAGGTATACATATTAAGCTCTGTTAATCTGTCCTCATATGTTTTCTGATGCAGTCCCTACACCATTTGGTTGCCCTTCTCTGGACTGCCTCAATTTAGTTAATGTCCTTGTGAAGGTGTGGCCTCCAGTACTGCATGCAGTACTCCAGATAAGAGCCTAACCAGTGTCTTGTAAAGAGGGATTATTACCTCCCTCTTATGAAGTGATACCTGCTAATACATCCCAACATCCCCTAGCCTTACCTACTGCTTCAGTGGTCTGCTTGGATGATTTCAGGTCTTCTGTGATGATGATGACCAAGTCTCTTTCTTCCCTTGTGACTGCCAGCAACTCCCCTCCCAGCCTGTAGGTGGCTTCAGGGTTTCTCTACTCTATGTGCATGATCTTGTACTTCTTTGCATTAAACCCCAGTTGCCACTCTTCTGACCATTTTGCCAGTTTATCCAGATCTCTTCTCATTCTGCCCACCCCATCTGGATCATCTACTCTGTTGCAGATCTTGGTGTCATCTGCAAACAGACAAACCTTACCCTCCAGTCCATCTGCAATGTCACTGATGAAGATATTGAAAAGGACTGGCCCCAGGACAATCCCTGAGGTACCCCACTTGTGACTTGCATCTCTTCTGACTGTATACCATTTACCACCACTCTCTGTTTTCTGCCTGTCAACCAGTTTGCCACCTAGTTGACCAACTCCTGACTCACCCGAGCCTACCCAGCTTATTAATCAATCTTCTATGTGGAACAGTATCGAAAGCTTTACTGTAGTCAAGGTAGACGACATCAACTGCTTCCCTTTGGTCCACCACTCTGTTTACCCAGTCAAAGAAATCTATGAGATTAGTTTGACAGGACCTTCCTATTGTAAACCCATGCTGTCTTGGATCCTGTGCTCTATGGTTCCAGATGTTGCACTATCCTTTCCTTAAGAGTGCCTCCATAATCTTGCCCACTACTGAGGTAAGACTGACTGGTCTGTAGTTCCTGCCTCCTCCTTGCTACCACTCTTGTGGGCGGGATCACAAGAGCCCTTCTCCAGTCTTCTGGGACCTCTCTTGTGCTCAAAGACTCACTAAACAGTTCTGATACTGGCTCTGCTAGTTCCACTCTTAGCTCCTTTAGTACCCTGGGATGTATGCCATCAGGTCCCATTGCCTTGTCCATGCTGAGCTTATTGAGCTCTTGTAGGACCCTTTCTTTTGTAAAGGGAGTAGTGCACACCTCCTTACCCCCTGTGTCCATGATGCTGAGCTGTGGGCCCTGCCCTACCTTCTCTTCAGTAAATACTGAGCAGAAGTATCTATTTAGGATAGATGTTTTACATGGTCCTCCTCCTCCTACACGCCCTCTTATCCCTTTGATCTTAACAATACCCCCTCTGGACTTTCTCCTTCCACTAATGTATCAATAGAAAGTCTTGTCACCTTCTTTACTGTTTGTGCTAGTGTTTCCTTGGTTTGGGCCTTTGCCTGCCTTACTGCTTCCACCCTAGGGAGTTTGGTGTGCCTCCTATTTCATCCGCTCGTTCCATATATTTCCTCAAGGCCAGCCTTTTGGCTCTGACCTTTCTGCTACCTTTTTGAGAATCAAAGTGGTTTCCTTCTTCTTTTGCACTTCCTTTCTCTCCAACACAGTGGAATGTTGCTTCAAGTATTGCATCCTTAATGTTTGCCCACTTTGCCTATACCCCTCACCTGTATTTCTTTTGCCAGGGCTAGCTTAACTCTGTTGGCCATCTTGTCAAAGTCGGCTCCTCTGAAGTCTCATATTTTGCCTTGGAATGGGATGATTTAGTTCTAAGTGGCCAAATTGAACCATACCAGGTGATGGTCACTGACCTCCAGGTGACCTTCTACCTGGAGATGTGTGATCCTTTCATGACTGGAAGCGAGCCGTGACTCAGTGTCCCTCTACTGGTCACTAATTTTCAAACATATTTCAAACATGTTCTTAAGGTGGCCAGAAAGCCAGCCAAAGGAATATGAACAATTCACAGTGTAAAAGATTCTCAGTCTTTTGTAGGGAGAATTTTCATTCAGCTGAGAGCATGAGAGATTTACTGATTTTTTTTTTTTTTCCTGATGCCTCGGTTGGGGGTCATTGTTTGTGTTATCTGTATTTAAGTGACGTAGAGCTGTAAAGGTTAGTTGGCTTCATGTGAATTTCAAATACTTTAACATTGTAACACCTTTTGTAACTGTGTAGTAATGTCTGATTCATGTTGTAGGTTGTACATCATTGTGTTTCTGTCCTTGTATGAAATAGCAACAATTTTATTCTTCAATAAAATTATAATTTCAAAGAAAAAAGAATGCAGAGAGTTCACTATGGATTATCTGTTACATTCAGAATCCTGTGCTTAAAGTCGATATCTTTAAAAGTACATTAGTCAGCAATTTCTGCATGTAGGGCGAGGTCTCAGCAGAATCGTTGTTTATTACATCCAGTTTTAAAGAGATTCTTTAAAGACCTCTCTGGTGTGTAGGCACCACAGATGTACCACGCACAAAGGACCAGGAAGCAAGTATTAAAATGAAAGAAGGCAGGTTTATTGTAGCAAAGCAACTAAAAGAGCAACAGCACTAGTCCAGTGCTTCGTGTTTCAAAACTGTTTCTTTTATAGGACACCTTGTGTTACTTTTCATACCTGATTTTTCACAGAGTAAAAGTGATTTTAAGGACAAATCGCAATTTCTCCCTAAATTGGTGTCAGTGGCTCCCAATTAAAGATTGTCACTAGGCCTTTTGTAGGCAGCATATCAGTATAACAGGAGCCTCTGGTATCTAACATAGGTTTTATGTTGCCAGACTGACTTGTTTGTAATATTTATCACAAAATATTGGCAGTGTAGATCTGTGACATTTCTTTCATGTCTTTTTGCAGAAGAGTTTGTACGTGGGCTCTCCAAGTGGTGTTGTTCAGCTCCCTCTCGCCAGTTGCAGTCGCTACACCACTTGCTATGATTGCATCCTTGCCAGAGACCCTTACTGTGGCTGGGACGGAGAGGCATGTGCAGAGATTTCAAAAGCAGAGAACAGGTAATTGTAGCAGGCCATTTGTCTTACTGAGATTTAGTAGAACTCACTAACATTTGTTTGTGGCGACTTCCAGTTGGTACAGAGTGAACCCAGAGAAGACAGAAGTGTTACTGCTGGGCTCTGGTAGCAGGAAGTGGTCAGACAGTGAACTGCTATGACCTCTGACCGATGGATGGCACCAGCCTGCTTACCTTCTGATGCACTGCCACCCATAGTCAACTAGGTGGCAGCATTAGCAGAAACAGCGACCTCCTCCCCAGAGGAGGAGAGCATCCTCTCGAACAATGGTTCTTTTGTATTATCTCACAAAAGTCCTGTGAATGGTTCATTTGTATGATCTCATGAAAGACCTGTGAGAAAAAAAATGAGTCCACCCTCTTCTTTTTGAGCTGAGATTCTTCATTTTGTGAGACTAACAAAAGAAGAATTCTAGCTCATGAAAGAAGAATCAGGAGTCCTCACTAAGCCCTGCACAGGGATTTCTTTGTCAGCAAGACTCCCTTGAATTAAGCTGCAACTGTAGTCATGCTGGAGGCTTCATTTGGAGCAGTGAGGTAGTGGGTTTAGCGAGGGCTTGTACAGAAAAACAGTACAAAGGAACATAGTTCTTTTGTATTCTTCTTTGGAGAACAGTGGGACTTTGTCAAATATTGAAGCCGCAGCTAGAGTCGTGCTGCCGATGCCCTGATCTGTCTGTCTGTCTCTCTCTGTCTGTCTAGCTAGCTAATCTACCTCTTTAATATTTATTAAGTAGACTGGGGTGCTCTGCCCCTGTACTGCTTCTTTCTTCTTCCTCCCTCCAGGTGGCCTGCCACTCCTTCCCAATGTTTAGACTTAAATATAATAAGTGGACTGGGGTGCCCCCATGGGTGCCACTTCTCTTGAACCTTCCACCCCTCCAGGTTGCCTGGCCACCTTCCATTAATATACATGGCGGCACTGGGGTTCCAACCCCGGTGCCACTGGAGAATAATCCTGACACTGGGGTGCTTAATCCCCAGTGTTGGTTGAGTCCTGTAAATAAAAAAAAGTTCTCTCAGCATCTTTTTTTCTTCTTAAGTTTACCTGAAATAAGAAAACTCTCCATCAGTGATCTACCCCCAAACCATCCATGCCTCCCTGACCCCACACTCAGCACTCACCCCACACACAGCCTCACTCACCTGAACATGTCCCTCTATGTAGAGCCACTCTCCCATCAAAGACACATCATGCAGCTAGACTGTGATATGAGAAAATAAGGCAAGTCTGGGCAAAATAGGTTGCCTGCCTGGAGACGTCAGCAACTCTTTAAAATAGACCTACTTTTAAGTTTTCTCTTGTTTTTGGTTTTATTATGTCCATGGCAGCTCTAACTTACTAATGAGTTATCCCTTCTGCCATTTGCTGACTCTGCCCCAAATCTCTGGACTACCCTTCCAGAGGACTTGAGAAATGTCTACTCCCTAGACAGTTTTAGAAAGGGCTAAAACCCATCTACTAGAATGTTGCCTATGCTCTTGCCATCACTGACTGCCCTTCTTAGGTTGTGTAGAGTTCCATGGTTGCATGATCTAGATACTGGCCTGGTTTTATGACCCATCTGAATGGCCTTCCACTGAACTTATTCTCTAATAGTTACTGGCCAGCAGTTTTCTGTATTGAGAGAGCGGTTGATATTTGCCATAATAACCCGCAGGTTATTCACGACATTCACGTGCTCGTCGGAGTTAAATACGGCTCCCTCATTGGCTCTCATTTTCAGAGTGGGCGGGTCTGAACAGTTCCAAAAACATGGCGCTCCGTCTTTCCTTTACGAGGAGCCACCACAAACAGACTTGTCGCTCCCTGTAATTTTCTGCCACATTTCCACTCTATCTGGTTGATCCTACCTAACACGGTGAAATAAAAAATGTTAATCTGGTTGATCCTGCAGTTTGTTCTCTTCAGACACAGGCTAGCAAGTGCAATCAGGAATGGGTCCCAGGATGACTGGTAGATCCTCTCTGAAACTGTAAGTTAAACAAATAAATAAAGAGCAAAAGCAAAATGCCCATTCTGGAAAGGGAGGGAAAGGAGAGACAGACTATGTGTGTGTGTGACAGAAGTAAGGCTGCAATGTGTGTGTGTGTGTGTGTGTGTACAGTATGTACATGTATGACAGACATCAGGCAGGCTGCAAAAAATTGCTAACCAGCAATTATAAAAAATAAAAGATGTAGAAGTGTGTGATATGAGAATTTAATCCATACCCTCGGTATGGGATGTTTTAATTAGCCCTCGGGGTTTATGTAGCATCCCACACCTTGGGTGTACATTAAATTCTCATATCACACACTTCCCATCCTTATTCTGTATATAGTGTCTTTCCCAGATGGTATAAACCTGTATGGCCCATACTTGCTTCATAATTTCCATGTTACATCTCCTCATGTTGTGCCCTTTTAGGCCAGGATTATATTATGTTTTATATCTAGAACTATACAATGTTTTATACGACTAAACTGATATTGTTCTATGTAGAGCAATTAACCCAACCATTGCCTGGCATTTGTGAATTGTTTTTCTATTGTTGTATTCCTCCTTCTGTATTTGATGTTGTGAGTATTCAATTGTTTGTATCGTAATTAATCCCAGGTCACCCCTAAAAGGGATCTCTAGTCCCAGTGGTGTTACCTGGTTATCAAAATGAAATAAATAAGTAAATGAAATTAATACTCTCCAAGTGATTACTGAGGGCATATACTGTGGACCACAAGGCAAGTCTGGTAGCAACTGACAATTTTGAAATCTGGTTGTCCCTTGTTTGTTTGTTTTTTCTCCCAAGTGCCAGATTTTTCTGAGTAGGTATGTAGCCCTCCATCCACCAGTTATGTTGTGTGTACTGCAGACATCACCGCTGCTGGCCAGAAGAGGCAGTGACCTTTGTACCCAATGTCTAGTTTTCCTCCTTCAGCAGCTCTAGTTGGCATATGAGCGTTGGGTAGCTCCATCACGAAATCTTGACAACTCCGTCTGCGACAGCAGGTGAACTCCAGACAGCCAGTGGGAGATCTGAGGAGGAATCCAGTCCCAGTCTCCCACACACTGCAGTTAACGTCATTGAGCCAATCCCCTTTTTAGTCTCTGAACCTCCCAATATTTAACTCCTGGTTCCCCCCATTTTTAATCTGTATTTTGTATTGTATGGTGCCATGAGCCTCCGGAGAATGGCTGTACCCTTCCTCTGGTCCTTAGGACAGACAAGCAGCCAGTTGCACAACTGACATCAGTGATGTTTCTTGATTGGCCAGCAAGAGGTAAATAAAGCCAGATGGCCCTCCCGAAGCAGCCTAACAGCTCTCTTCCACAATGTGTCCAACCACCAGCTGGTCTCAGTGTTGGGCCTCCTTAGAAAGGGGCTGGAAAACAAAACACTGAGAGGCAGCACCATGCATAAGCGCTTTAGACAAAATGCTGGTCTGTGTCCTTGAGAGCTGCCTGCTCCTTACTCCAGTCAAACCTATCCTAACTTTTTGGCCTGCTTTTCTCCCAGGTGAGAGACTGCTTTATTCCCCATCAGATTCCCCTGATGAAGACCTAGAACAGATTGCATCACTGGGTCATTTGGTTAGTGTCCTGTCTGTATCACAGTCCTGTAGTATATGCATAAACGTTTTTGCATATATTGTAGTAGTGACTGTAATTCTTTCAGTTCCTTGAGTGTTTGCCTTGTGATTTTGACTTTTATTTATTTCTATTTAACCAAAGGCATAAAAATATCATATAAAACAATAAATGGCACAGAGTACATCTGCCAGAGGAGCTACGAGTCAGAAATTCATAACATACGATTTAAACAACATTTTCCCAATTACATACAGAAGTTAACCATACATTTTAAACACTGGATATTTTACAGACAGATGGACCTCCTGTTGTACTGCTTGGTTTAGCACCTTAGGTCCAAAGTAAGAAAAGGATCTCTCTGCTAACTTTATATTTGTAAGCTTCTCCTTAAACCTTTTATTGATGTATTTCAAGGAGACAACAGTTTTTGTAACCTAATTTTTGCACTGAACAATTTTGGCAAATTTGACATAAATAGTTTCTGTGCAAAACAAGCTACTTTCTGGGAAACCCTCACCTGAGGTGCTAAAATTTTAGTACGTGAATATAGTTCACATTGGTGAGTCTGGAAGATCTAGTAACAAAGCGACATATGTTATTAAATGTTATAACACATTTTGACGGTACACTTTTCTGACAGCGTGATATAAGAAGACTGAGTTACACTCTAATTCAGGAAATGACATCTGTTTTGCAATGGTTTCTTTAACTTTTGTTAGGTTGTTTTGATGTCTGTAGGGAAAGCCTAACACTAATAACTTTCCCAGTGACTTTGTTTACATGGTCTTGTAAAGTGATTGTTTGATCTCGCGGTTATACCTAGATAATTACAATTCTCTACAACTTCAGGTGATTCCTTTGAATCTCGGTTATATGAAACTTTTGTCCTAAGTGTCAAATCTTTGATGAGTCTCAGAAGTCATCCCTTACTTTTCTTCTTGTTTAACAATAGTTTATTGCTATAGAACCAGTTTTGCAACTTGTCAGAAGTGCCCTGCAGGTGTTCCTCTAGGCCCGCTCCTGTTTACCAGCACAGTATAGTATGGTGACATCACTGCACGTGTTCGTACATGCACCCCTACAGATATCTGGAAATCATTTACGCACGTGAAAAATATGAGCAGAGACAGAATGGAACCCTGAGGAGCACCCAGACTAGTCCTTTGAGGCTCAGATTTGGTTTCCTATTTTAGTTATTTGTACCCTATTTGATAAATAGTCCAGAAAGCAGCATGCGGTGTAATCACTTACTCCATGATCTTTTAACTTTCTGATTAACGGATATAATCTGCAAGACTTAAGGCCTTGTGAGGCTGATGAAGATAGCCCCATCAGTAAACCTTGTTCCGTGTTGCTATAGAATAGATATTGTCCACCAGCCTGACCAAGGCCATCATTGTACTGTATGCTCTACTAAAGCCATATTGATCTGGGGTTAACAACTTATTTAATGATGACCTGATAGCTGACCCAATGCTGCTTTTTACTCCTCATACCTGCTGGGTTCTGAGCCTCACTGAGCAAGAACCTTCAGTCTCTGTATTCATATGCAGTGCATTTTACACTGAACTGATGCCCAACTAGAGAGGAGCTATGACATCAAAGCCTTTGTGATCGACTTGTTCGCCTCTAATTGCAGGACACTAATGACACAGGACGGAAGAATGGGAACTCTGGGTGTTCAAACAGCACAGCAAGCGGTAAGATGTTCATGTAACACATCAACTGGCAGCCTTAGGGGACCATGGTGCTTTCTTTAATCTAAAAATAAAGCCAGCCCAGTGCCAAGGTGGTTGAGGCACCCATGCCTCCCGTTGCTGCACTGGTGACCCGAGTTCAGGAACAAACTCAGGTTGCTGGGGGCGCCGGCTGGGAGAGGGAAAATTGAGCGCCTGTAGGATGACTCGCTTCCCTCGGGAGGGATCCTGTGACTCGCCATTCGATTTCCACCTGGCGGGAAGCGAACAGTGCTATCATGGAATCTTGTAATTAGGGGAAAGGCTGGCATACAGAGTGCTGAAGCCCCTCCTCAGAGGACGCAATACATGGAGCCCTGGGTAGAAAATCAAGGAGGAATAAAATGGAGGATGGGCTTAAGGAAGCCCTTCCCGCTAGCACACAGTAGCCTGCCCTGGTCTCTGAGGATGGACAGAGACTCAAGACTGATGGGAACTATGGGACAGGGCTGGTACAGCTGCCCAGCCTGCTATGGAGCGATAAAAACCTATATGGGGAAAAAATTGATAAACTTGGTCTAGCTGCATGGTCACCTTATTCTCAGAGTTGAAAAACCTTTATGGCCAGAACAAGGAAAACGAGCAGTGCCAATGACAGTAACGTTTGCTTTTGTGTTTTTTATAATTAAATTGTTGTGTTTAGGAGGTTGTCTGAAAAGTCAGGAAAAGGGCTGGCATACTTTGGGTAGGAGGTGGTATTAGCAGGGATCAGAGTATGGTGTGGTAGTGAGGTAGGAGTTGGCAACTGCTGGAGGTTTTGTATGGGCTGGCATAGAGGCATTGGGATTTGGTGACAGGTGAGGGGGTAGCAATGTATATATTGTATGGGAGGAGGTAATGTTCTCATTATGATGATTCTGGGCAGGTCACTGTTGTAACTGTTACTGCAATGTAGCAGCCATTTTGTATTTCAAGATGCTCAGAAATCAGTGTTGTCATTGTGAGTGTTATGCAGATCAATGCAATGAGGGATGTGCTATCAGTGTAGTTATTTATTGGGCCATGAGCTCTTATGACAAGAGAGCTTGGTTTCCAGTGCTGTCAGTCCCTCACCTGTCAGCAGCACTAAACAGGTCACAGTGCAGAGAATCCAGAACAGAACAGGCCAAGGCAACTTATAAATTCAGTTTATAAAAAGAGTTTTAATTAAAAGGAAGAAACCAGAACCTGAAAATTAGTTGGCAGACAGTTGTCAAACTCAGAAGATTTCTTAGAGTATGTAAATTCCCAGAGAGGAACAGAATCTAAACTCAGACCTTTAGAAGTGAATGAAGCTTCGTATAACAAACAGGGCATGGCCTAATATTCTGAGAGATTTTGTATGGTTTACATGCCTAATAACAAGACCACAACCAGACGTTACAATAAAAAAAAAAAAACAGCTGGGATACGGACTAGAAGCAGATTATGCTGAAAAGAAATTAAAGGAGTTGGATAAATTGAAATCTTCCAGACCATATGACTTTTACATCCAATTATGTTAAAAATACTGGCAGAAGAAATGGCAGGACCATTGATAATTTAATCCATCACTAAAATTGGGGATTATGCTAGATGATTGAAAATGAGCCTCAGTGATCATAGAATTCAGAAAGGGGAAAAAAGAGGTTAAAAACTATAGGTTAATAAGTCTCACGGTCATCTTTGCAAATACTAGAACTGAACATTAAGATTCAGAAGGATGAACCATTTTTACAACGGGTACAATGGACCCTGGCACAACATGGCTTTAAAGAAAGATTCTTTGTAACCAGTTTGTTATAATTGTATGAAATGGCCAGTAAAGTGCTTGACTGGAAAACCAGGGGACCTCCTATATCTGGATTTTCGGAAAGCATTTGATGAGGTTACATACTGATACAAAACTAATTTCAGTAAGAATAAATCCAGTGAGCACCAGATGGATAAAAAAGCCTTGATCATAGAACTTAGAGTGTTAAAAATAAGAGGCTATGGTATCCCTCAGGGACTGGTTCTGGAACCAATACTCTTTTAAATATATATTGGAGACCTAGGGAAGGTATAAAAATATCACCATGTCAGATTTGACAATGACAAAATAAACAGAATAGTAAAGACAACAGATTAAGCAACAACTCTTCAGTTGGATCTAAATAAAGTAGACATATGGGCGAGCAGAAACGGAATGACCTTTAATACAGCCAAATGTTTTGTAATGCACCTGGGAAGAGTAATACACAGCATAGTTATACAATGAATACTAAAACTGTAAAATTACTAAAACAGAAAGAGATCTGTTGTAGGTGTCCTAATTACACAAGACCGAGCCTGAGATTCCACTGTAAGAAATAGTTAAAAAAAAATCAAATGATCTGATATTTGCTCTCAAAAGACACTTTGTGACTTGAAACAGTGAGGTCATTATAAAGCTGTATAGGTCATATGTACAGACAAATGTTGGTTCTTGCTCTGTTTTGGTCCCCTATAGCAAAGTGTTCACAGGAGGGCAACAAAAGTAATAAGGGAATGGAAGACAAAACATATGAGGAAAGACCATCATCAGTCTTAGGGGCTACATACACTCAAGCACAGATGTAAGAGCATTTACTCCTCACCTATCGGATACTAAAGTATTCTGATATGATGAGCAGACTGGGAATGATGTATTGCATAAATACTCTTCAATACCATGGCACGTTTGAATTTTACTTCATGAATGGAACATTGTTCTCCCCTCAGAACCTCACTGCTTAGTTTACCTTTCCTCATCCTTGCATAAATTGCCCAGGTATGATGCTTAGTTCCTGTTCTACCTGTTATGTAATTTTGTTCTTGCTTGCCCTCTTCCCCTCCCCAAAGTACACATTTGGAAACAAGCTGGTATCAGCTCAGTATGTCTTTCCTGGTGAAACTTTTGAAATAAATAAATTCCTCAAGGTGCCACTGTAAAAGACAGATGAAACACCCTTGTTCTACAGTAAAACAACATACATATTTCACTAATAAGAGTAATAATGTTATGGAATGTTTTGCCATACAATTTAGTCAACGCCTATAGTTTCCTAATTTGGACACAGTTCTCACCAACAGATACAGATATGCTGTTGTAAGGATGATTTTCTATGGACATATGGCCTACTACCTTCCTATAATTTTATAATAACCTTTAGTATGAACTGTACCTGCCTACACTATACCTGATCGTTGAGTAAATTGTCTTTGAATAAATGGCGATAGTTTATCATCTTTAAGGATATCACCCTCCATTGAGTCATATTGTGGAACTGCAAGCCATCAGCATCCGGACCACCCAGAAACTTTCTAGCAGTGGCCACTCACATCGATGTGCATCGATCACTGCCAATATAACATAGGCAGTTCCATCATACCTTGGGTCTTTCTGTTGCTGTCAACCGCTTGTCAGTCCACCGTTGCTAAGGAATGATGATGGAATCCACAAGTACCATTAACACTACTGTTTCTGTCTCTTTTTATTTTAAATATAAAACAATTGTCTATGCTGTTGCTGAAAGACAAGGAACTGTTGTTCCACTACTATTGTTGTGGTGAAGTTAAGATATAGAAGGATGACATTCACCCAAGTGCATTTGTTACCTAGGCATCTCATGACATGAATGCCAGCAGCATTTGCCAGACTTTTAATCGAAGCTAGATGGAGCGATGCAAGAAAGCCATAAAAATTTATTTAAGCTTAAGGTAGTAGAAGGACAAGCAGCGTGCATCATAGATGGCTTCACAGTCATCACCCTCTTTCTCCCCATGGTTCACCAGGAACCCAACGCCTATGTGGTCAGTGATGCCACCTGTTGAGTTGACAAAGAAAAAGGAAAGAGCAGCTAAGTCAGCAGAAAAACAGCAATATGCTGATCATGAAAAGTATCAGCATCATGACTAGGTGCCTCCTGCAGGTCTTGCTCTCATCTTAAATGAGGTAAGTCTGCACAGAAAGTCAGATCCCAGCCTAAGTCCTCAGGTTCTGCTGCCCCTCCATGGACTATCTCTCAGACACAGAGATAAGGTGTGGCAATGGCTCTGATCTCCACTGGGGATTCACAGCTGATTCCACCATCAGGCACCATCCTGTTAATGAATCAGTCCTCAACAGTCCCATTGGGGTCTATCAGTCGCAGATGCTGTGTCAGACTATGTCTGAACTATTTCAAAAGCTTCTGCCCTGGCTCTGCCTTTTGATGCTCAACCCATTGCTGCCACCAGGACTGCCATTGTTGACTTTTTCAATGACACTGGTGCTCTCTCTGCAGGTTACTCTACCTAGCACGGAGCTTCCTTCCTCAACACCTGATCCATCAGTGGTTCCTCCAGTGCAGCCGGCTCCTGCCGGCGACCCTCTGCCTATTCCTTTCAATGAGGAAGAGGAACTGGAATATAATCCAGACTTGATGAAGGAGGAATATGAGGAAGAGAAGGTAGATATGCCCCTCCTGATGTGCCCCTTCCTGATGTGGTGAACTTCAGCTCCATATTATCTTTCTGTAGTGTAGACAGTGTGCCTTCCCGAGGACACCTGTTTTTCCTGTTTTCAAGCTTCTTTGACAGTTCCAGTCCAAACTGGGCTTCACTGCTGAGGAGGAAGATTCCTCAGAGAAGACCCTCTATGAATTCTTAGAAGTTTCCACACTGCCTTTGGTCATTGTTTCTCCTATCCATTTGGCTTTGGGGCATGCCACAGTGGCTGCTTGGCACAGGCTAGTGCTTTGCCTGCTGTGCCTTGTAAGGTGGATAAAGTCCTGACCCTTCGGATAAGCCCTGTTATGCCCCACAACCTGAAATGTATTCTATGGGTATTCTGGCTACACTTGACAGATCTATGTCTCCTAAACATGAGCTTTCTTCTTCCTGACAAGGAATCGAGGAAGCTGGATGTAGTGGGCAAGAGGATCTGCACTTCTGCGTCCAGGTGCCTCCAGGGGTTGCATGGACTTGTATTATTGATGGGGAATGTTGGCTATGATATTAGGGAAGTTCCCTGCTCTCTGTCGATAAGTGCCTTTTACTTCCACATGGACAGTGACCAGAGATGGACAGAAGGGACCTCATTTTAATGTCTCATCTAAAGGATGACACCTCATTAGTGCAGCATCCCCTTGTACTGCACTACGGTGTCAGTTATGGGTATTACCCCAAGTGCCTGGTATGGGACCAGAACCAACGACCATCTAATCTTCCAGCTCCAGAGGTGAGTGTGCTACCTACTGAGCCACTGACAATTTCAGCATTATATTACTCAGGTTTCCATATCCTCTCCTGTGTGCCTGGCTTGGTCCTGGTTGCTTTGGTCCCTGATGGTCCTGTGATCCTCTGAGCTTGTCTCTGGTGGAGAACTGAGGCATGATGGGACCGCCCACATTATATAGGTGGTGATGATGCACGCCAACATGGTGACCCAAGCTACCAAAGGTTTCCATGTGGTCTAGACACCAACAGCTTGCTGTTCCATGATGTAGCTCAATGGAGAAGATTCTCTCAAAGATCCACAGTTACGGTAAATAGCTATTTTTCTGTCTGGAAATAACTTGGCTTTTAAAAAATATTTACCAGCCAAATGTAAACTGAGTTAAATAGTAGTGGGTTGGGTGTTACTTTCGGCCACAATATGTCACAGTTTTGGATTCTGTTTACTGTGGACAAGCCAAATACATCAAAGTGTAGGAAAGCCTGCATGGTAGATGACCCTGGATAAACAGAGGGTTTGTGTTTTTAAGGTAGCTTAAGATTGTATAATGCACCTTTACCTTACCTTTATTTAAATGAATCAAATCTGTCTAAATTACTATGCACGTGTAAATTTCAGCTATTTCAAACCTACTAGTGGTCTATTGGTTAAAAAGTTCTGCTTTTGAGCTCTTTAGTATGGGGTACAGCAGTGGAACCTGAACTAAAAGCAATAAACCAGGCACATACTGTACTTATACACTGTAGTAGTAGTAGCAGCAGTAAATTTCATTCACGGTCATTGTCACATGATTTGAACACAGTCAGACCCCAGTTGAGCCGAGACTCATTTTCAGTGGGTACCATAAGCAGAATTCTAAGTTACAAAGTTATAACAGTACAAAATGACAATATACAATATCAAGGTTACAGGGTGACAGTGTAGTTGGTGGATTTTATCACATTACATACAGTAACTGACAGGGCGTTACAGAAGCATAGACTATTTCTCCACCTTCTGCTGCACAACCACTTTGACTGACTGATTGATTGATTGATTAATTACCTTTGAGTATCTTTACATCCTATCATTGTTTAAACTCTAAGAGCCATGACAACCAAAAAGAAAAATAAATAAATCCCACACCACTTGCTGGCTTTCTTTAATAAAACTTTAACATACGTCCCCACCCCATGTCTTTCAGTGGCATAGGTCACTGCATACTTCCTCATTTTAACACAATAATCTCTGGTCTGCAAACGGAATCAGCCCTAAAGAACCTCTTAGCACTGCTCTGAGAGTGTGTGTGTGTGATGAACACAAATGTTCTCTTTCCTTCCTGGCACTTCAAACAGTATCTCAGGGATTTGGTAGTTCCAGGAACTGCTGAGCCCACACAAATATGCATGTTTCTCATCATTCTGGCCATTCCATATTTTACCAGTGGTGTGATGGAAGTAAAATCCAGACCTGAGCTGGAACAACTGCACTGACAGCTATATAAACCTCTCACTCCCCAGAACAGCTGCACTGGCACATGGTATCAACCCCATCTACCCAGAACATCTACCCTGACCCCACCTGCAATGATCTTTCCAGCTGGTGCTGCTCCACCAAGTAAAGGACTAACCACCCTAGGCTAGAATGCCAGGGGCTGGAATATCTATCTGTGTGCCAGGACCATGATTCCCACCACAGTGTGAAAGCCACTGCTTTCGACAGCCTCTGGGGCAACCACATTAATACCACTGCTGTCATGCCCCAAGTAAACACACTAGATGTGGTGCAGCCAAGAACTGTCTCAATACAAGGCAGTTTCAATTGCAGGTATTCTTCATGATGCAAAGACAGAGCCATTGAAATCATCAGCTCACACTAAATCAGAAGAGCCGTCCGCTGATCAGGCCACTGTTGGGCACATGCTTATGACCCGCAGGTGTGACATATTCTCTGAACATGGTGCTGAAGACTTGGAACCAGAACACTGGCTGAAGAACTGATCAAGGTGGTGGACTGACTATTTTACTAATGAAAACTGAGTTATTTTGAATAAAACTAAAGAAAGGAAGCAGCCTGTTTAAAAATACAATTTCTGCTATTTTGTATTGTTATATGATGGCCAGCACTTGTATGTTAAGAAAACAAAAGGGAGGGGTGGAAGCTGTGCAACACAGTCCTCTTACACACTGGTTGTATTTTTTCCCTAGCAGTCGCGAATGCACACACTATACCTTAATTTGTATTCCATTGAATTGTAGGAAGTCACAAGATAAAACAAGTATGTTGGCAGTACATTAAGTCGGCAATTAATTACAATTTTATTGAAATAAAAATAAAGAAACCAAGGAAAGCCTTACAGTAACCTAAAATGGACATCAAGCAGCATGTCACCGAACTAAAATCACAGGTGACTGCAAAATTACACTCTTTATTGCAATCGTGGTTTAAATATCAACAATCCTGATAGGATATGTAATAGGCAGTGGTCCTTTAATAATGAACTACTGTATGAGAAGAAACCTTTATCAAGACAATAAGAAATGCAATAAAGGAATTTTGTTTTTTAACTGTAGTGGACAGACTCAGAAGATTATGGGACCCAATGAAATGTACATTAAGAGGATTGACTGTATCATATCAAATGGGGAGAAATAAAAAAACTCAAGGAAATGGAGGCAGAATTGTTCAAACATATTCAACACTTGGTAAACTATTAATAACAATACAATAACTTCTCAGAATGGAGGAAGCTAAAAATTAAGAAACAAGATATACTTCAAAGAGAAACAGTTAAACAGTTTAAAAAAGTTATGTGAGTCAAATATTTGCAGGGACAAGTCTGGGAAAATCTTGGCAAGCATCCTAAAAACTCAAAGAAAGAAAAACCTGAAAGTGGAGTTAGAAAACTCAGCCGGTGAAAGAAAACAGATACAGAGATAAGAGAAATTTTCTGTAAATACTAGGAGGATATTTTTCAACATAAAATAAATGGGGTTCAAGAAAAATTGAAGATTATTTACGGGAGCCATCTTCCTGAATTTAAATGTAAAAATACGTCATTTGAAATGGAAGAAACTAATGATACTATCCATTCTTTGCCTAAAAGGAAAACTCCAGGGTTAGATAGGTTCATGGTCGAGTTTTTACTACTTTCTGTGATGTATTACCCCTGGATAAAACTTACGTGAGAAGAATTGGTGGACTGCACTGGTCAAGTCCCCACTTCTATGGAAGAGGCTAGAGTAGTGTTGTTATTAAAAGAATGTAAAGCACGTATAAACCTGAAAGCTATAGGCCTATAGCAATCTTAAATATGGACTATAAAATAATAGCTAAAATGTGGTAAACCGATTGATTAGTCGAGTGGTTGGCCAGTGCTAGCCACCTAAACCAATATGGGTTTGTTAAGGTAGAAGTATCTCACAAGCCACCAGGAAGGTCCAAGCAATGTTCTGCTACATCAGTTCACAGTATCGGTAATGGGACGGACATTTTCATGCCGTGGATCTGTATACAAGTAAAGCGCTTGATGTGCTGGATAGAGATTACATGGTAAAACATTGAGTCAAATAGAAGATTCCATCCCTCCTGTTAAATATGATGGCCAGGATATTCAGATTGCACCAGACAGTGGTGCAAGCCTGGGCGCAGCACAACTGTGATGCGCTGGGGCCAGGTCCAGGTGATATTCAACGGTGCTGCACCATGGAGCAGCACCGCTGAATATGAATATGGCATGGGCAGCGCACAAACTGTGAATGGGACAGTGGCACTAAGGCGCTGTGCAAGCCACAGATAGAGCACAGGATGCACCAGTGCAAGTGCAGTTGCGCTTAGGTGCATCACCCATGATATTCAGTGGGGCATGCAAATAAGGCTTTATTATATGCAAGGTGCAAATGGCCCCATTTACATGCCTTGTGCAGGGCAGGCTGGTGACTTGCGCCCAGTGCCTTGCACAGCATGACATGTGCTGTGGGGATCCCGGGCATCTCCACCCTGTAGCGCTTATAATCGCGGTATATGTTCATAATGAGAGCCCTTGTAGTCTAGTGGCCCCCAGTCACCAAACTCGGATGTGTTGGAAACATGACCAACCCTGGTGGTCCAGTGGTCCTCCTCCCACCCGAGTCCCTGAAACATGACATTATGATGTCCCTGGTGGTCCAGTGGAACCCTCCACTGCCCGTTGCCTACGATCGTGGTAAAATCCCATCCTGAGCTGCCCTGGTGATCCAGTGGTTCCCCAGAACCTCCTTGGAACCACTCTCACTGCTGACATGGGCGGCCATATTCACCTGCACACCGGCTCGTCACCATGGGAATTACAGGTACAGTATGGCCTCTAAGCCCATTGGTCCCTAGTGTGGACCAATGGGCTTGCAAAAGGCTTATACTATATGGTGCCTGTCCCAAATATGTGACTACTCTATCTGCATATTTGGGACTGTTCAGTGCTAATGTAAGTTCTGCAAGCCCATTGGTCCACACTGAGACCAATGGGCTTACAGCCCATGCTGTACCTGGTCATTTGATGGGCAGCTGGGTGGTGTGTGTGGGTGGGATGCAGCCGCCGCCTGGCGACGGGGAGCAGGGTGGGCAAGGGGTTCTGTGTGGGTGGGTGGTGGTGGGTGCCACTGGATCACCAGGGCAGTTCAGGATGGGAATTTACCACAATCATGGCAATGGGTGGGGATTCCACTGGACCACCAGGGACATCATAATGTCATGTATCAGGCACTGGGACTCAGGTGGGTGGGGACCACTGGACTACCAGGGATCCTACTACACATATACTGGCCGCGATCATGGCTATGGTGTGGGGTTCCACTAAGCCACCAGGGTGCATGTGCTTGCGGATGGTGTTCTGGGGGCAGGTGGCCACCCATGGCTGGGCTGCTGTGTTGTGCCCTGCAATACAGCAGCCCTCCTATGGTGGCAGGGCTTTGCTCTACTCAGCACGGCCTCAACTTTGAGCCCCCCATGTGGTGCAGTGCAGAGGTGCGCCAGCATATCGCCACACATCCCGGCTGAATATCGGATGAGCCGCACATGCATGGGCATGCCCCTGCATCTGCACTGCATACATTATCATTGCGCCCGATGCATCGGGATTTGTGCTGCGCCCAGGCAGCCATCTCAGTATCCCACCAGGGCACAATGGGGTTGTGTTGGCACAACCCCGCTGCACCAGGCTCAACCCCTTTGAATATACTGGCCATTGTATAAAAGAATGACAGTGAAGTTTCAGATTAACTCATATTTAACCCCTTCTTATGTACAATGGGGTTAGACAGGGTGCCCTTTCCCAGTAATTTTATACTTTATCTCGAGCCCTTCTTGAGGTGGATTAGGAGTAATCAAGTAATCCATGTGTTACAAGTGTGTGGAGAAGTTACTAAAATGAACATCTTTGTGGATGACATTCTTCTTATCGTCAAAATATACCAAACTCCCTGCCAGCCTTTTGGGAGAGGTCACTCTTTTCTGGGATTTCAGAGTATAAATTAAATAAACAAAAATCTGTAATAATGCAAATCACAAAAGGAGGGATGAAACCATTAGGAGATATTACAAATGACTTTAAAATAGAAAACCCAGTTAAATATTTTGGAATTATTTTGACCCAGTATCAAAACACAAATATAAGTGGAAATTTTACAAAAGCGAAAAATAAAATAAAAAGCCTGCTAGCAAATTGGGAACATTCTTCTGTCTCTTATGGGGACGCTGATACAATTTAGATGATGGTAATGCCACATTTCATATATGTCTTGCAAACAATTTCTGGTTGCCCAAAAGAACCATGGTTTAACCAAATAAAAGAATCATTATGAAATTTCTATGGCATGGGGCAAACCACAGATTACATGGGCCCAGTTTACAATCCCAAAGAGATGGGCGAATGGGATGCCCCTACCCCACCAGATATGTTAGGCTCATTACCTAGGAATTGTTTGAGAGTGGTCTCTATTCCTTCCAGGAAACATGAGGTATATAATGAAATTCTAAATGAAGGTACTAGGGTTAAGCCCATTATTAATAACCCATTCACTGAATGGTCAACAGTTAAAAAAAAAAAAAAAGGGATATTTTTATGTGTTGAGAGAGTACTTAAAAATGGTAAAAACCAGGATTTAAAAAGAAGATATCCCATGGCTGCATTTTCTTAATGGGATAATCAGAAACCGTGGTCCAAGGGCTGGGACTTTTTTTTATAGGTCTTTTTACCTCCGGGGTATAAGAAATGGAAGGATATCTTGGTACAAGACAGGTTTCCTGAATTATATAATTTAAGGAATTCATGAAAAATGAAATCTGAATTAACTATATACTGTATCTTTCATTACGGAAAAATTCAATTTGATAAAAATGGTACTGGTATATAAACCACTAGTGATCTTTCTATTTATATACAAAAGCAAGAAAACATAATACAAGAAGGGTAAAAAAACTTTACAGAATGTTATAATAAGCTTATGATATATAAAATGACCCAAATAAACCCCAAATAATAAATGGAACAGTGAGGACAAGATATTCTTGACAGACCAACAATGGAAAAATCTTAGAATAAAAGTCAATAGAATTTATATATCAGCTAAAAATAAGACGATTCAAAGAAAGATAATATATAGAGCCTCTTTAACCCTGGACATTTTGGCTAATATAAATAAAAATAATTACAGTTGCTGGCACGGATGTGGGCAAGAGGCCAATCTAACCCATTGCGCTTTGGGTTGCCCCTACCTGAAAGAATGATATGAATGACCTGTCAGATTCTGGTCTCAGATGGTAAATAGGGACCTTCCTATTTAATAATACTAGGCTGCCTTCATTTATCCCAGATAGAAGAAAATATAATGGCTCTAGGGTACAATGGACACTAAAAGATTGATTTTGGAAAACTGGAATTCACAGTCTTTTCCAAAATCCGATCCCCATAGATAGTGGAATATTTTGAGTGATATGCTAACCTCTGAAAAATATGGATGAATGCTGGAATGATTGATGACATCCAGGGAATCAGTTGGAGGGAATTAGAGCAACCCTGTCTCCCCACCCCATTTACATTTGTTTGAGCTCTTTCAAGCCTTTTTAAACAGATTTATAAGGGGACCCATAAATAAATACATTTGGGTAAGGCTAAAGCTGAGATCATGATTTTCAAACCTTGCTATGTGAAATATACAGTGTATTATGATTCCTGAGGAATTAGAGAAATGTTTGTAAGGCCCTGTACACACTGGGAACTTAAAATGGTTTAAGTGCCTTAAAACGGTTTAAATCCCCTAGCACTGTTTGCAGACAGACTACAACCCCTTAAAACGTTTTAACAAAAGTGTTTTTAAACCCTGCTAGGCGCTGGACACACTACAGAACTGTTTTTGAAATCCGTTTTTAAAACCAGTTTAGCTAAACCATTTCAGTGCAGCCACACTACTCAGTAACCATTTTTGATAACGGTTTAGTGTGGCCACACTGCTAGTGTTAAACCTGTTCTCCTTGTAACTGTTTTTGTGTTAAGTCCAACACAAAGGACTATGTTGCCTGGACACACTGCAGCTAGAACTGTTTTAGTTAAACCATTACAGCTTAAAACACTTTACTCCTGGACAGACCTGTGAGTAAAACCATGCTAGCTCCAAGACGTTTTAAAAATGGTTTTAAGACTAGGTATCTAGCAGGGTTTAAAAACACTTTTGTTAAAACGTTTTAAGGGGCTTGTAGTCCGTCTGCAAACAGTGCTAGGGGATTTAAACTGTTTTAAGGCACTTAAACCGCTTTTAAGTTCCTCAGTGTGTACAGGGCCCTAGTCTTAAAACTATTTTTAAAACGTTTTGAAGCTAGCATGGTTTTACTCACAGGTCTGTCCAGGAGTAAAAGTATTTTAAGCTGTAATGGTTTAATTAAAACAGTTCTAGCTGCAGTGTGTCCAGGCAAGCACAGTTCTGTGTGTTGGACTTAGCAAAAATAGTTACAAGGAGAGCAGGTTTAACACTAGCAGTGTGGCCACACTAAACTGTTTTCAAAAATGGTTACTGAGTAGTGTGGCTGCACTGAAATGGTTTAGCTAAACTGGTTTTAAAAACTGTTTTCAAAAACAGTTCTGTAGTGTGTCCAGGGCCTGTGTGTGTGTGTGTGTGTGTGTGTGTGTGTGTGTGTGTGTAGGTCTGCATTAATATGACTGATTAATCATTAATTATTACTTGATGCAAATTATACACAACATATGAAAATGCCAGCAGATTAGGCTTTGAGGTCTATGGCATCTGCTCAAGATGCAGCTCACAGTTTGATAACTGCTGCTGCCCTTCCATCCCTGCCCTGATTTTCATTTAGAGTCCCCCAGGTCTCTACCCGCCCTACCTGTACCCTACCCATGTATCTATCCCATCCCTTCTTAAAACCTCCCACTGATTCCCTTGATACTAACTCCTCAGGTAGCACATTCCAAGGCATCACTACCTTTGCTGTGAAGTAATGCTTTCTCAAGTCTTTTCTATACTTCCTACCAACTAGTTTCAGATTATGACCCTTCCCCTTCAGTCTGAACACCTCTCTGTGTTTATTAATACCTTTCAAGTACTTAAAAGTCTCGATCATGTCTCCTCTGTCCCTTTTGTCTTCCAGGGAGTACATGTTTAGCTCCCTAAGTCTCTCCACATATATAACATATATGATAAAATATGTCTTGTATGTATTTTATGGTGGAAAATGAATAAAATTATTTTGAAAGAATGTAGTGCTGCACACCACCAAGGCACTCCTCTTTTTCTACTTCTACAAGAATCTGACCCATCTTCCTAGTGGAGAGAGGCAACCAGGAACAACCCCACTTGCCCCACATCTAACTGTAGCCACACTGATTGATTGATTGAGTCAACCTTTATTGCAACAACAACACAGCCAGAATTGAATTTTATAACAACAAAACAATAAAGTGTCACTATAAACTATAAAATACAGTATATGGGCTATACAGCTTCAATTCTTCATGACACATAAATAATATATGTAAATATTATTACAGTGGCATGGTAGTCCACTGTAGTTAGGTTGAGTGGGCCTCAGTGTTAATAGCATTTTGAGCCACTTATATCTGGGCCATTTCTTGACATGTGGTCACAAAATTTGCAGAACACTCATTGTGGCTCCAGATCTTGGGACCTGCCAGTTTTGTGGAAATTCAGTTCAGTGGTTTTGTGCTAGGAAGTGCCAGAAAATGTGAAAAATGTAAGAATTGTCTGATAAGGCCAATTAAGGCACCAATATATTCCTCCATTGTCACAAACGCCACACATTAAATATGCATGCCACAGTGGCGGCAAAATAGGAGAAAGTAACAAAACAAAAGAAGAATTATGTGTATACCTGGTAGCTCAGTCCAGATGTGGGTCAAGAAGAATTGCACACCTCTTCTGACGCTGGTACCTAACTACACTGTCGAAACAGTAATAAAAATATTTTGTGGTCACTGGGAATCCAATCATGGTGCTGTCATAGAAGCCCTTCCCCATTTTAACTCTGTAAGACTAACCCCAATTCTATAAAAGAAGACCCTCCCTGCATTCCGATAATGGGTGCCCAACCCCAGTGTCTGATGTACTCAGTTAATTAAAAGATTTGTAAAAGTAGTTTACGCCCTCACCTATTAACACCTATCCCTGTCTGTCCACCACAGAGCAGTATAACCCCCCTTTCCAGACTGCTAGCATCTCAGTCCACCCCTCCCATCTCTATTTCACCCATAATAAAAATTAAAAGATGGGTACTAGCATAGCTTCTTTCTCCTACATCCTTAGCCAGCTATAGCATGATTGGAGTGAAACCACTGTCAGTGGTTTTTTTCATATAGATAATGGTCGGCTGAGGATGTGAGGAGGGCTTTGCTTAATACTATCTGTATATTTTTAACTTGTGGGTGGCATGGGCAGAGGAGGGATGAAATGAGGTGCTAGTGGGCTAAGGGAGAAAGGGGTATACTGATCTGTGGTTGGAGTAAGTGAAAGGAAGGGATAGGTGCTGAGTGGGTTAGGGGAACTACATTTTAAAAGTTTTTTGTAACTTACTCAGTATATCGGACACCTGAGCACTCAGTGTCTGAATCTGTACCAAGTCAACAGTGTCACGGTGGTAGCGCTACCTCTGTGCAGCCCAATAGGAAGAGCATATATCCCTTGCTTACACACAGGTAGGGTATTGTACAATGTGGCAGTCCTGCTTTATTTTCTTTTTAAACAAACTGAAATTCAGAAATATATACCACTTTCTTTCCATCCCTCCATGCCATATTGGAGGACATGGGAGCTGGCTGGGGTGTCATTTGTGGCCACAGTTTTCAGATGTGGCCCGTCCATTGGGGAATGCAAGACTTACAGCAGGGATCCCTCACATAGTCTGCTGCCCGCTTCTCTCAGAAAACCTTTCGCAGTACTTACGTGACCAACATAGCATAAGGTTTTGCCACTGCCGCAGCCTGCTTAGGAAAGCCCTTTAGCTATTTAGAATATCTGTTACTTTTTGGTTATATTGCTAATGGCAAGTAGTAACATTATGCAGGAGGGACAGTTATAGATGAGTATTGTATCGGAAAATTTATGAAGAAGTGCTATATCATGATATAATATGCAAGAGGGCTTTATCTAGATATATAGATACATAAGTTGACAACAGATAAGGACCTCTTAGCCCACCCAGTCTGCCCTGTTAATCTCTAGCTAGTATGAGGTCTGATGCACAAACTGAACTACAGAGCACCCCGCTTACCTCCAGAATACCCTTGTGCCTGTCCCTCCTTCTTGAATCCTGTGACCATTTTGGCTCCCTACCACCCCTCTGGTAGGCCATTTCAACATCCGCCTCCTCTCCATGGAAAAACATTTTCCTCTTGTTACCCTGATCTGTCCCCCTCCAACTTCATACTGTGCTGCTCCCTTGTATTGGAACTTCTCTTACTTTGGAAGATGCTCTTTCCTGTACTCTGCTTGTACCAGTGAGGTATTTGTATGTCTCTATCATGGTAAACCGTCAGAACGGCAACTGAACTTGAGCAGCTCGAATATGAGTGACTCAAGTTCAGCACTGTTATGTGAGCTACCCTGAAAGGGTAGCGATGGGTGAACAGGAAGGCGATCTGAACCACAGGACAGGTAACAGAACAGGAGGAAGGTATGTGGGAGGTAGTGCAGTGAGAGGCAGCTGAGCTGGCTGTGAGGTGTGCAGTGAGGGTAGCTGGTTACAGTGGGAGGGTGCAGGGTTCGACTGGGAGGAGCACAATATTTTGTGCTGTTTAAGTAGTGGGAGTTTTTTTTTTTCCACAAGGTTCTTCCCTCCCCAACATGCACCCTCTGGAGTTGGTAATCATTAAGGAGGTGCGGGTGGGCTTTGCCCCCACATAAATAATAAAATATTTATTTTCACCCTGCTTGCCTTGCTGGGAGTGCACAATGCCGCTTTTGGTTTTTCAGCAATGTATTACGCTGTAACGGCAATCGCTATTTGTAATTGCCATTATCACATGGAACCCTCCAGCAGTGTTGGGTAAGTTACTTTTCTGTACTTTTGGAAACTTTTTCCAGAAAACTCTGTGCAGTCACTAACAGGGGATGTAGAAGTACTGGAAGAAGTATACACCCTTCGATTACAATTACTTATATGTCTTTTTATACAAAAGTAATACGTAACTGTAACTGATTACATTTATTTGAAAGTCACTAGTAAGTAGCCTATAACTTTCAAAAATTGTCATCTGTTACAGTTTTTATTGTTTTGTATAAAAAGAAATAAGTAACTGTAACTGTCAGGTGTATTACTTCCATCCTTGCCAGTGACTGCACAGAGCTTCCTGGATTAAGTTTCTAAAAGAAATAGAAAGTAAAGAAACTTACCCAACACTGCCTCCATCATGCCCCCCTTGCCTCCAGGGAATACATATTCAGTTCTTTTCTTCTTTCCTCATAGGTCTTCTCCTGCAGGCCCTGCACCATTTTAGTTGCCCTTGGGTTCTTGTGCCTATGTGCATGATTCTGCACTTTTTGCCTTGAATCCCAGCTTCCATGCTCCAGACTATTCCTCCAGTTTTTAAGGTCCTCCCTCATCTTTTCAACTCCCCAGCATATCCACCCTATTACATACCTTCCTCTCACCATGAATAGGCATACCTTCCCTCCAGCCCACCTACAATGTCCCCAATGCAGATATTGAAGAAGACAGGCCTCAACACTGACCTAGCAGTACCCCGCTTGCTACTTCTCCTTCCCAGAGTGTTCCCTATGAACCACCACCTCTGACTCCTGCCAGTAAGCCACTTCTCTACCCCTAGTACTATTTTAGGATCCACATTTAGGTTACGTAGTTTGTTTATCCGCTTTTATGAGGGTAGTGTCACAGGCCTTTCTGAAGTCCAGATAGGCCATGTCCATCACCCAGCCCTGGTCCACCACCTTAGTCACCCAGTCAAGAACTCTATTAGGTTTGTCTGGCAGGACCTCCCTTGGTAAAACCATATTGTTCCATGTCCAGTAGGCTATTCTTATCAAGGTATTTAACCTTTCCTTCAGCAAGATTCCATTATCTTGCCCACTACTGAAGTCAGGCCGACATGCCTGTAATTTCCAACCTCATCCCTGTCACCACCTTTGTGGAGTAGGACCACATCTGCTCTTTTCCAGTCCCCTGGCACTTCCTGTCTCTAGCAATAGGTTGAACAACTCCGTGAGGGGTACAGCCAAGTTCTCCTGGAGTTCCTTTAGCACCCTGAGGTGCACGTGTCCAGGCCCATCACCTTCTCCACCCTTAGCTTCTTTAGCTCACTCAGGACTCTTTCCTCCATAAAGGGGCTGGTGTTCTCCTTTCTGCCAGTTATGCCCCTGTCCTGCATCTCTGGCCCTGCCCTCCCTCTTCCATGAATACTGAGCAAAATACCTATTCAGTATGTCCACTTTTGTTGGTCCTCCTCCATAACCCTCCCCATCCCCTTTCAGCCTAATTGTCCCTCCCTTTGTTTTCCTCCTTTCTCCAATGTACCTATAGAATGTCTTGTCCCCTTTCTTAACTCTCTTGATTATAGTCTCTTCCATTAATGCCTTTGCTGTCCTAACTGCCCTCCCGCCTCCATTTGCTTCTCTTGGTAACATTCCTATCCTCCTCCTTTTGAGTCCTATTGTAGTTAATGAAGGCTAGTCTTTTCACCCATAACTTTGACCTTCCTAGTGAACTAGATCGGCTTCCTCCTCCCCCTCCTCCTGTTCTTGCTGACCCACCTAACACAAGGCTTGGTTGCTCTAACAATACTGTGTCTTATTACAACCCACTGTTCCTCCACCCTTTTTTCTCCCTCAGTTCTACCAGGGCTCCCCTCAGGCATACCTCATTTTCTTGAAATCTGCTCTTCTGAAGACCGGGACCTCGTGGTTTGGTTCAGCTCAGTTCTCACATTAAACATCACCAACCGATGGTTGCTGGTCCCTAGGTGGTCCGACATCTCTTTGTTATCGACACTGTCTCCATTTTTAGTATCAGGTCTAGCACCACACCCTTCTGGGTGGGTTTCATTACAAGTTGCCTGGAAGTTTTCCCCCTATAGAGAGCCTAGGATGTCCCTGCTCCTAGAGGTTGCCACTGCTGGGGACTCCACTCCACATCTTGAAGGTTGAAGTCCTCCACCAGCAACAACTCTACCTTGCTAGCCATCATTTGTATTGCTTGCAACAGCTCTCTGTCGCTCTTCTTCTTCTCCTTGTGCTGGAGTACCCACCCCAATATGTATAACTGACCCTTTTCCTCTCTCTGATGTGAACCACAGTACCAGATCTGAATTGAATATTCAGGAGACTCTTGGGTTGCATTACTCAGTATTTTCTTGTAACTTCTGTTTTATAATTAACAACAGTTTTAATCTTCCTACTCTCCCCTCTCCTTAGTTCCTCTTTTGCAAAAGAACAAGACAGTCCTGCAAGGAGACGACATTTTGCTGTTTTGTGACATCGACTCCAATCTGGCTGACTGACAAATGGACAGTCAACAACACAGAACTGACATTGGGGATACAAATTACAAAGGTCGTACAGATGGGTTGTTTGTCCGTGATTCATTGTTGAAGCACAGTGGGAATTACAGCTGCTATAAAAGAGGAGAATGGAGTTCTGTCCTTGGTAGCTGTGTATGCAGTGAGTGTTCTGCTGGAGCTGCCAAATGATAAGAAAGAAGAGGTACACCCTGAGCCCCACCACCACCAAGTGCAGAACCACAGCGTGTTGTTAAGGATGTAGTCATCTACATTTCTACCATTGTCATTCTTGGTGGGTTGTGCATTGTACTGATTGCTGTTTTATTTTACATTTCCTGCATCCAGAACAAAGTGGGCAAGTACAGCTTGAGCACTCCCTCCAATGTTGAGCTCCAGACAGTCTCTGGCAACTGCGGTAAGAGAAAGGCAGAGGACAACCCAGATGAGTATGCAGATGGTTTCTTCAGATTATTCTGGGAGGCTGCTTCTGGATCCTCAAACAGGGTTCTGAACTCTCCAGTCAGGCAGCTTCCACCTCCACCACCGTCCCCCTCCCTTCCCACAGAATTTACAAATGGGATCACCATTGCCCAGCATGCTGAGAAAATGAGCAGGAACAGCTACGTCTTGCTGCGGCAAACGAGGAGGCTTCCTCACCCTCTATCACTCATTTACCGAGGAATTGAACAAAATCTTGGAAAAGCGAAAGCACACACAACTGGTGGAGAAACTAGACGAGAGTTCTGTGTAAACTGAATTACTTTGTAACTTATTTATCTACCTCACAAATGAAAAGGCAACATGAACAGCACAGTAATATCTTCATGTTGGGATTTGTAAATTTGTATTGTGTAAATTTTTTAATCGATGACTAAATCCTCCTGTAAAAAGAGCTTTCAGCCTCAAGGTATCCCAACAGCAAGGCTGTCCTTGAGAAGTCCTGCTGGAGCTTGAGCTAGTGAAGCTGTTCCATCACATTGCCGCTTGCTTGCGGAACCAAGAGCCAGAAAACACAAATATACTGAGCCCTGCTGCATGAACAAAGCTTCAGTGTTTCAGATCAACTGTGCTCTCTCGCTTAGTCTGATCACATCATGGATGAGGTATGTTGTCCAAATTATGTTTTTGTTTTTGTTTTCTTTTTCCTCCTTAATTCCCCTTTCTTTTGCATCTCTCTCTCTCTGTTTCATCCCACACTGTACTACCTCTCCTTCTGAGTATTCAGGAGAGGAATGCCTAAGGCTTCTGGCATGGGCAGTGGTTTTTGGTAATTGAGGGAGGTCCAGGACCAGAGTTGGTCAGGAAATAAATGACAGTAGAACAGTGAGGTTTTGAATGGAGCCTTGGAACCCAGAGGAAACTTGTACCAGTATGTTTTCCAGATGGGAATTTTAGTTTGAACCTCTGAGTTGTGGATAGATAGAATAATTAAGCAATAAGAGCGAGACCAAGGGTTATGTTAATGGTCTGTTAATCACCTTCTAGGGGTGTACTGTGGCACGAGGCGAGCCGAGTGCCACATGCCCGTAGAGGGTGATTAACTGCTATTAACATAATCCCTGGGAGTGCCTTTTACGCTATTATAATAAAAAATGTTTTTAAACAGTGTTAAACCTTGTTCAGCATATGGCTAAGTCTCTACATGTATGTTAATAAAGATTAACATAAGGCTGTTAGAATGTTTGCAGCCAATCAGAAAGCTCCATTTCTCAGACCCTTTTATAATGCTAGAAAACCATTATGTACAGGGAAATATTGCCATCCCATGTGAGGGAGACACTATTGAGCCCATAAACATGAAGGGAAGATAGATTTATGAACTCTTTAGCCCGCCTCCTCCTCCCAAGAAGGCATTATTTTATAAGTATACAACACTTCTCCAGTGTTTATTTTATAAAATATATTTAGTTTGTAAAACAGCTTTATTTTTACTTTTTAGAAACGGAAAACCTTCCCAGCAGTGCAGGAGTTAACGTAATGAACTTGTGAACATCAAAGTGATCACTTTATTGATTGCACCTGACTGCAAGAAGGCAGCCTCAGTTTGTTATTTAACTCTGTTTTTGCACCTCCACCAGTGGGGCTAATTTGACTTCTTTCTGGCCATTTCGACCATCATGCTGCTTCAGCAGACAGGATTTACCTCTATTTAGTTTCCCCTACGCATGAGGATGTCAGCACAAGGACCAAAGTCCAGGCTGTGGCATGTGAGTGCACACACCGGCCAAGTGCTATACAATGTTTTTCCCACACCCTGGCTATGGCACCACTGTCTGTGCATCCAATAGTGGCAGTAGCAGAGTGACGTGTTGCTTCCCTCCTTCCATCTGACTCGAGCATCCCTGGCTGGTTTCTGGACCCCAGGTCACTTGCATCATTATCAGTAACCCTACCGTTGCACCAGTCGGCTGCCCAAGGCAATCTCAGTTTGTCACCTGATTTGCGTCTATGAGATTGTGAGTCAGAGGAGCATGGCTACCATCACCTGTGCTGTGCTGTGCTGTGCTCTGCTGTGTGAGTGCTCCATTTCTCAGCAGTGTGCTTCTCTCTGTTTGGAAACTGTTTGGAAAATCCCAGTGATTGTAGAGTAAGTTCATACTGCTTATTTTCTCTGTTGAAATAATGTTTAGAAGTTGCATGTAAATGTTTTACATTATTTTAGAGCGTTACTTGTAAAATATATTTAAAGAAATTGAAACTGTTTATAAAGCTGTTTTAGGAAAGTATATTGCTTGTAAATGTTCTTGTTAAGTGACCCAAAATAGTAAAGCTGTTTTTAGGAGAGTATGTTTTACCTAGGAATGGGAGAACTGGTTCAGATAAATTGAGAGTCTTCCAGAACTTGCCTTTTTCTGTAAAAGAACTGTATCAGAGATTTGTCAGGTTCTGATGATCTCTATTGATTTTGAAGCTTAATATATTCCCAGCAGGTCTAGAACAATGGGTGGTGGTGCTGGTTCTGCTGCTGGTGGTGATGGTGGAGAAAATACCCAGAAAGATGGTAGGCAGTGGAGAAAGCACCCAGTGAGCTAGATCTGTATTAAGTGGTTATACTTACAGTGGTGTTGCAGAAGGGGAACTAACTAGTTGCAGTATATGACCTGAACAATGTTACTTGAAGATATAGGCCCGGATATTCAAACTGTGCCAGGCTGTGGCCCAAGCTTGGGTGCAGCTCAATTCATTGGCGCAGGGTGTGGCCTGGGCGACATTCAAAGGAGCTGCGCCGATGGCTCAGCAGCTTTGAATATCGCACCCTTGGCCACCCCTGTGTGCATGGCACTGCACCAGCCAAGTGGCCAGAGTGGAGCATGGAGATGCGTTAGCGCAAGTGCCATTGCGCTATTCACAGTACCACGCGAGATTCAAAGGTGACATGCAAATGGGGCCATAATTTATAGAAGGTGCAATATGGGGCCATTTGCATGTATTATGGCTCTGAGTGCATGCAGGTGCGCCGACCGACAACTTGTGCCTGGCGCCTCTGCCAGGCAGCTGCCGCCGGGACCGGCCCTGCAGCCCAATCGTAGGCATCTGTCCAAAAATAGAATATCCTATGTCCCTGGTGGTTCAGTGAATCGCTATGTGCTCGATTGCAGGCATTCGTAGTTTGGTAAACCCTGTCCTATTCTCTGGTGGTCCAGTGGACTGATTTCCGTCGATCGCTGGGCACTCTATATCAAGTAAAACCTTGTCCAATCCTGGTGGTCCAGTGAACTACATTCTTCTTGTCGCAGGCATCTGTTTTAATAAAGAAAAAATGGCAAATATCCTGGTGGTCAGTGGGCCACTCTGCCCGATCCGGGCATCTGTAAAACAGAAACATCCTATTATCCTAGTGGTCTGGTGCCCCCTCACCGCCCACTGGCCTCACCGCCTCCCCGTCAGCTGGCGGGCGGTGAGCACCCACCTACGCCCGCCATCCATCGAGCCGACACCGGCTGCAGCCATTGGTTCACTGCGTGATCCAATGGGCATGCATCGATATCAGCATTGCACATTCCAGATATGTGAATGAATCATTTGCATATCTGAAATGTGTAGACGGTATGGGCTGCATGCCCATTGGCTAATGCTGTGAACTAGTGGGCGGCAGCCCTCACCGAGGTGTCAGTCAGCGGGCGGTGGGAGGCAGGTGGGTGGTGGGTGCTGCCACCTGCCGCTGACTGGGGGAGCAGGCGTAGGGCCCAGTGGGCGGCTGTGGAGGGGGGTACCCTAGACCACCAGGGTAATAGGACGTCTTGTTTTACAGATGCCCGCGATCAGGCAGAGTCGTCCACTGGACCACCAGGGATATTGGTCAGGTTTTTTTTTTATTAAAACAGATGCCCGATGATTGGGCAGGTCAGTACTAGACCACCAGGGATATTGATGAGTTTTGTCTGATACAGATGCCCGCGATCAGGCAGAAATTGGTCCACTGACCACCAGGGATATAGGACGGGTTTACTTTGATACAGATGCCCGCGATCAGGCAGAAATCGGTCCACTGGACCACCAGGGATGGTGGAGAGGTTTACTTGATACAGATGCCCGCGATCAGGCAGAAAGCGGTCCACTGTAACACCAGGATATAGGGCGGGTTTTGTTTTACGAATGCCTGATGTCGGGCATGGGGGGCACCGCCGAATGCAGCCCGGAACGGGTGGCCACCACGCGTGGCAGCTGCCATGTTGCACCCTGCAATGTGGCAGCTCACCTGTGGGTGGCCACTGTTGTCCTTTTTTTTTTTTTTTGGCTTAACTTTGTGTTGACAGGTAGGGGTTGCGCATGCATGCTCTGTACATCCCGGTTGAATTTATGGCTGTGCAGGTTACGCATTGGCATGCGCCTCCCGCCTGTGCCTGCATACATTACTGATGTGCTCCGGTGCATTGGGATTTGGTAGCGCACTTTTCGCTTTGAATATCACGCGGGGCATCAGTGGCTGGCGCATGGTGCAACCCTTTGGAATATCTTGGGCATAGAGAATAATTTATGGTAATCATATAACAAGGCTGTGTTTCATTGAGAGTTGAGATGGCAGCATATGAACCTCTAGAGAGGTCCATGCTGTCATCTCGTAACCCCAAGATTGAAACACACGCAGGTTGTGTGCTTGCTCATATTTTATTTTATATAGTATATGTTTTTTTTTTCACCAAGCTGACAGGCCCAGCCAAGTGAAAGCAAAACATATTGCCTTTTTGTGTTCTGTTCAATGATCAAAATCAAATTTACAGACTTTTGAAAGTTAAAAGGTACAACTTTGGGCACAGGGTGGTTAAAGTAGCTAGGTATGAAATAAAGTAGAAATTTAAAATTGTATAACCTTTGAACTTGTGCAGAACAACCATTCAGAATGCATACAGCAACACTTTGGAATACGCACAATGGTTTAGAAATATGCACAAGGATTTTGAGCAGGCTGATTTTTATACAGAACAATGGCTAACCATATACTATAAATGCTTAGCAGAACACTGGCTAGTGACAGCTTAAAGACTACACTGAACAAATAATTAGCAAGTCTGTCCTTGGAATATTTGTGCTCAGGATCTGATCCTAGTAATGTAAGCTATTGAGACAATTGAAAAGTTACAAGAGGAGGATAACCAGATAAATCTGTGGGCTGCATTACAGTATGTGAAAAGACTACAGAGATGAGTTCTATATACCTTTGTAAAGTAAGACATTGAAGGGACCTCACCTGTCTTTTGTGCCCAACCAGGATAGTGCGCTCTCAGTGTTTAACAACTGCATCATAGAAATCCAGAACTGGATGAATACCAGCTGTGTTGAAACTGAATTCTGACAAGATTGAGGTGTTGGTTGTGGATCTTGGCCACCGGATAAAGGGCCAGTGGCAGGATGTCCCTCAAGCGTTTTGGCTTAGGGGTGCCCAGTTGCTGACCTCTGAAGCGGGCACAGAATCTGGGGTAATATTTGACACTGTGCTGGTGCTTCACTCTTGGGTGTCGGCCATGGTCAAGTCCTCTTTTTACCATCTGAGGAATATCACCGGAGTAAGCACCTAGTTCATCCAGTGACCTTCTAATGTTGATCCACGCTTTTGTGACCTCATGCCTTGACTACTGTAACTCCCTTATCTAGGGCTTCTGGGGTTGATATCCACCACCTGCAGTTGGTGCAGAATGTGGCGGCCAGGTTGTTCTCTGGATCATCTTGATTCAGCCATATTACACCTGTGCTGCGTTAAACTGCACTGGCTGCCAGTTCAGTGGTGGATCACCTCTGAGATCAGCTGCTGTAGGCAGTATGGCATAGTGGTTAAGGGCACTGGGCTGCAAACCTGGAGACCTGGGTTTGAATCCCATCAGCCCCTACTTGCATGGTGTATGACCCTGAGCAAGTCACTTAACTTCTTGTGCTCCCAGGTCGCACCTGAAACAAGCTCCGGCTTAGTGTGCCTTTCCTGGTTAAAGAATCCCCTTATAGAACCCTATGGACTGGATCCGAGCTACCTTCAAGATCTCCTGCATCCTTACTGCCCCTCGAACCACTCGCTAGCCCATGAGGGATTGCTGGAGATTCCCAGGGTATGATTAAGAACCTCTTATCTCAGGCATTTCCGCTGTAGCCCCAACCTGTGGAATTCTCTGCCTCATCAGATACAAGAGTGTCTGACAGTGGAGAGCTTTAAAACTGCACTAAAAACCTATTTACTTGGACTCACCTTTGGAGCACATTTTAATGCATGTTGGACTTTGATACTGAGTTTTAATTATAATGATTGGATGAACGATTTTAGAATTTTATTGTTTTAATTTGATATTGTATGGTTTGTATAGCACTTTGGTACAAAGTGAACAACTGTTTACAAATAAAGATTATTATCAAAGATTGAAAAACACCAGAACTTGACCACAGCACTAGATTTTATCAGTCCAGTGCTGAAGCACTGGTTTTGAAGAGGTAGTCTTGTACTTCTCATTCTTTCAGTATCTAGATGTGGAGCACTGCTCCTCAAACTGTGGGCAAGAGACAACATTTGGGATACCTTATGCTGTGGAGGAAGGAACTTAGAACACTGTGATACTCAATGTTTCCAAGTTTGCTCTTGATGGAGTAACATAGATTAAGATGTATTAAGAGTCATTAATCCAAGGAAAAATAATATAGTTTCTGGTCACACCCTCATAAAAGTGGATCTAGACTTGATCACATTTATGTACACACTCAAAATGTACCAAACATCAAATGTGCTACTATACACCCAGTAGTTATTTCTGATCATGCCCCAGTCTCAATAGATATATTCTGGATAAAATGTGGAAACAATCAAAGGGAAATAAGAGATGGAAAATAAATAAATTCTTACTTAAGGATGAAAACATAATTAACCTACTTAAATAAAAGACAATATTGGATATTTTACAGATCTTAATGATCAGAAAGACACCACATGGGGTACAACATGGGAAAGGCTCAAATGTTTTATATAGGAAAAATAGGAATATCAGCAAAAATAAAAAGGATAAAACTAAAATAAAATATAACAGAGATTAGTAATCTAGAACAGATATTAAAAGGAACCCCATCTGAAGAAACATGGAAGCGGTGGTCAGAACTTAAAACAAAGTGTGACAAACTACTGAGGGGTGAGGCTGAGCTTAGTATATGCAAGGCAGAATTCAGATATACAAGTATCTACAGGTCCTAAAGCCCAAAAGCTCCTAGTAGTCAGGCTGAAACAAGAAACTAAGAATACAGTAATTAAAGGAATACGAGATCCAGCAACCCAAAATTTAACTAATAGATAATTTTTTTATTTTTATTTATTTGTACATCAGTAAACCTTTGAGCTAAGTACTCATTTGCAAAGGTTCCAGTGAAGTATTTTAACAAAAGATTTGGTACAGGCTAGCTCAGATGAGCATTTTTCAATACTGTCAGAAACCAAATAAATACCATATTTAAAATATTTTATGAAAAGGTATATAAAAGTGAAAAGGTTATAAATGGTAGAGGACTACTGGAAAGATTCTTAGAGATGGAGCTGACTACAGGTTACAGACGCTTATAAGAGAACCATCTGAGGAAAGAAATCATACTGCATGAAGTGAAATCAGTAATTAACTCACTGCATAAAAAACTCTTGACATAGATGGGTATTTGACAGATGTTTATCCTGTGTTGGTAGATGAAATAGCTCCTATTCTATTACAAGTCTTTAAGGAAGCATAGGAGAAAAAAGTTACCTAACTCTCTTAATGAAGGGATAATAACATTGATACACAAAGTCAATGAAGAACCAACAGACATATAATCAATGCTGACTCAAAAATACTAGTGCAAATTCTGGCAAATAGGGCAGAAGGAATAACAGGAAAGCTTACAGACCCACAGCAAGTAGGATTTGTAAGGGCAAGGTTGGCGTCAGACATTGTAAGGAAAATATTTCTTAGTAGAAAAGCAGAGAACACCATACCACCAGTGGCTTATACATGTCAGTAGATGTCAAGAAAGCACTTGACAGAGTGGAGGAATACCATATTAATGTTATAGAAAATATAACTTTTCTAAAGAATACATAATGTGGCTCAAGATCTTATGTAAAACCCAATTGCAGCAGTGATGACAAATTGGATAACATCAGAACAATTTGAAATAAGACACTGAACAAGGTTGTTCACTATCTCCTCTGCTGTTTATACTCTCAGTAGATCCTTTGATGCAAAAAATAACTAGAGTCCCACAGATAGAAGGGATACATGTTAAAGGGACACATTTATATACTCATTTGCAGATGATATACTGTTAACAATTAAAAACACATTACAGTCCATACAAATGTGCTATCACATATACCCAGGCTTTGTCTAATGTCAGGGTTTAAAATGAACAAAAATAAAACAAGTTTATTTTCATTAAATGGTGGATGTCTCAAAACAGTCAGAATTGGGTCCAGAATGGCAAAATACAAAATAGAGTATTTAGATACAACAATAAAGAACATTTTAGGAAAATAGTAATGTATAATTTAAAAGACCTCAAAACCAAAACTGAAGAAGATTTGGAATAATGGAAGAAGTTGCCAATGAATTTATGGAACAGATTAGAAATAAAATGAATCTTCTCTCAAGAATACTATATGTATTTATAGTGTCAAATTTCAGTATCAAACATTGGTTTCCAGTGATTCAAAGTATAATAAACAAATTTATCTGGGACTATAACAAAAACAAGACAAAACTATCAGAAATAAAACAAGAGCTAAAAATGCTGGATTTTCATATTTATTTCCAGGAGTTTGTTGGCACTGCATGCAGTGCAATGGTTAAGAGATGAAGAAAGTATGGATTACATGCCAGAGTGGTTAAATATTGAAAGTAATATCCTAGAAAGAGATAATACAAACATAAATTCATTGTGGTATAGTAAAAATATGAAAGATATTAAATGTTATAATAAGGAAAAGCATGGAAAGTATTTATGCAAGTAAATTATTAAATATTTATTTGGATAAATCAACAGAACAACCACTTTGGGGAACCAGAATCTACTGATAAAAGGGGACTACCTGGAATTGGAACAATGGAAAGAAAAGGGTATGCTCATTTGAGGACATTTTAGTGGGTAATAAACTTATGAGCAGTAAATAATTTATAAATAGATTTACTATGGATAATGGGGATGTAGAGATTTATGAAAAGATAAAAGCAGCAATGCCAAACATATATGGAAGGCAAGGAGAAATACAAACAGAACATGCTGAGACCCTATTAAAGACATTAAAGATGCGCTAAGTATATCAGTATTGTGTAAATTTATTCTAGTGAAAGTTGGGGGTTCTGCTCAGAAGCAATTCAGTGTGGAACAAAACATTTAAAAGGAGACAAGCAACTGGAACTAGAGAACGATATGGAGATGCCACACAAGGCTTTTGCATTAGTGAACTATAGAGAAATCCAATACAAAATAATAATCTATATTACACACCTATACAAATGAGGAAGATTGGTATAAAAAGGATTCAAAATGTGGGAAATGTGGCAAAATGAAGCAGATATATAATCTATGCTTTGGGAATGTCCTAACATACTGCAACTCTGGGACAAAATTAGAGGTTACTTGGAGGCATAAACCAACATAAAAGACAGCATAAAACTGTGGGAGAATTCAAGAATACATGGGACAGACATAAGGCAATTCTTGTGGGGGTAAGAAGAAATAGTTTGTTGGTTAACTAGATCTGCAGCTTATCCTGTAGGTAGAGAAATGGGCAGACTAGGTGGGCCAAGCGGTCCTTATTTGCCACCAAAGTCTGTGTTTCTATGTGTCTATAAACATCTTTACATGTATTTTAGGACATTTTGAGGAGGGAATTGGCATTTCCAATAAGGAACAAAATATAAACATGATAGCAATGGCAGCAAAAATATAATATTTATGCTATGGATAGAAAAGAGCCATGATTTAAAGAATTAGCAATAAGGTACTCCAGGGTGTGGGTTATTGGGGATTTACCCATGCCTTGTGTGGTGTGTCATGAGGCGAACTGAAGTGACTTAACCACACAAGAAGTGGGTAAATCCACCAATAACCTTACACCCTGGAGTGCCTTATTGCGATTATACAATGGACCCATGTGTAAAATACATTTAAAATGTGTAAGTATGTCTCTTATAAATGCCATTTCTCAGCCGTGGCATACCTCTCAACTGTACCACATTAAGAGGAACGTTCCTCATTTTACTTCACAAAAGCTCCCTGTTCCACATTGTGAGAATTTGTTCCACATTCAAAGTCAACATTTGAAAGCAAAAATCCATAGTAAAAGATGCAAAAATATATTATTCAATTAATAACAGACTTTCTGAACATAAATGCAACATTTTAACAGTGTTTTGAGCTTCTTGTTAAAGATTTGATTGTGTTCCACATTTTTCCTGTTTGTTCCACATTTTGACAGGCAATGTTCCACATTTGGGGGACAAAAGGTTGAGAGGTATGGCCGTGGTTATTGCAGGATGTACCATGGTCATGTGATGTGTTTTGACAAAGGAGGTTACAGGATTTTCATACCCCATTGTATAATGGTGAGTAGAACTCAATGAAACACTTAGATTAGAAAAGTCAGTTGATGGCTTTAAGGAATGTAACAAAAAGTTAGAAAACAAGGAATATTAATGGAAATTATTATACAAACACCGTTAAATATCATAAAAACAATGCATGGAATAAAAGTCTATACAACTTGGTCAAAATACTTTATTCAGAGTATAAGTAATGCAAGAATTGGTGTAGACATACAAACGCAGCTATAAATCCATTTCTGCTGATAAGGGATCTCGAAATAAGTCAAAGTTAAGTTTCATCTTTTCTTCATTTTGTTCTCTTTTTCTTCTTTTCTTCTGAAATACATGACTTAAATCTTTCTTTCCTGTTTCCATTTCCTGTAGAGATACAGTAAATGAATACATTAGTAAACAAATATACATCTGTATAGAATTGTATATAAAGATGTTATTTAAAGTAAATATTGTTTCAATATTTATGTATCTTATAGGTTCTATCTATTACTAGAGACTAATTAATGATAACTGTTTAATAACAACACTGAGAGATGTTTTATTATCATAGTGAATTGTAATGAATGAAAACACTGGAAGTTATATTGAAATATTAAGATGGCTAGCAAGCAACATTATTGATGGAGAATGCATTTCAAAGTAATATTTATTTCCATAAATAAAGTCTTTTTCCCAGTGACCGTCTCCTCGGATGACTTAATTCTTTGTTTCTGTTGCTGGTGTAAATTTAGGATTAAATTTGTAACACAGCAGCAGCATCATGGTATGATTCAGTATCAAGCACTCTGATGTATACAGATAAGCAAGGCATTTCTTATATTTTCCAAAGCTAATAAGCTCACGCTACCATATCAATTCTATGACAAACTCACCAGTCCATCTTGTTTTAGAATCTGGTCGGTCCCATTGCAGTGTGACGATGGCCTGTAAAGGAAAACAAATACAATTTCTGAACTACACATGCACAAGATGAACCACTGAGTTTTTTATGAGGAGGAATAAGTGAGTGATCAATCGATATTTGTGAAAACATATGAAGTGCCTTGCTTATCTGTGTGCACGCTTATTGATGTGAATTGAACGAGGAAATCACAAAGTTCCAACCTTGCTTTGTGGTTTTGTCACAGAGTAATAATATGTTATGGGACATAGTGCATATGAGAGGTATCATGAGGGATGTACCTCCTAATGGGACAGATTATATGCACAGCATGAGTACTCAAAAATATCAAAATCATTTATTCTATTCCTTTTTTCTTTTACTAGAGAGGACATAAGTTTCATCTGCCCTTTACTGCATGGAGCAGCAATCTAAGCATTTCCAGCTCACTCTCAATATCATGAATTACTTCTTCAGAAAAAGAGTCCAAAGAAAAGAAAAAGGAGAAGGCAAATAACGCACACAAGTCATGCATCTTCTAAAGGATGAAAAGTTTTATTTGTACATTCTTGATATATATTTGTAGGCATGAAAACTGAAAATGTTATTTTAATTAATTCCAGAATTATGCCGCTATGTTTTCTTTTCTGTCTTGTTTTGTAAATTTAAAATGTTATTTCTGTATTGCATTCATATAGAGCCAGTGATTTTCCATGAACAGAGAAGAAAGGAATCAGCCATTCTGTGGGGTAACAGGAATCTGGTATTTTCACTTTTGCACTAAATTTAGCATTTTGCACAACTTTGTAGTACAAAACCTCACTTTGTGCCAGTTTGTTGTGTGAGCCCTCATTTAATGCCAGTTAAGAGGCAGTGTGATCTGGTGGTCAGAGCACCAGCTTAGGAACCAGGAGATCACAAATTCAAATCTTGCTTCAGCCAAATACTCCCTGTTAAGTAATTACCTAACCTTTCAGTGTTCCAGTCTAGCCAGTTGTGGAAATGTGTAGAAGCAGGACCCATCTGGAAATGAGATGCTACATTTCAGCTGGGCTAGCTTGGTTAAAAAAAAACAGAAATAAATAACTAAAATGCCCAGTTTTGCTGGAAGAAGCCCAGGAAATATAGAATTGGCAGAATCCATAGGCTTTTGCATGTTTTACATAATTCTGGGAAGTAGAATGTTTAAATTCTGCCCACCCCTGCTGTATATTACAGCTATAAAAGACTGTGAAACTGCATTTTGACTAATCAGTGTTAAGTGGCCACATAAGACATCAGTGGCACCACACATGGACAGCTGTAGGTGTGGCGGCAGTGATGTCCTAGCACAACCACTTGTTGATGACCCATCAGAATGCAGATTCCTGACTTATCATAGCAGTTTGTTAATTACATATGCAATATATAAAGTAAAGCACCATTTTAAATTTAGACAAGATAGAAAATATATAAAAAGGCTAATTTTAGAATGACTAAATTAATGCAAATGTGTATTTTCGTCTGTCTTTGCCTGCTACCTCTAAATTAAGCAGGAAATTATGTTACATTGAGTGATGCTGTCCATAACACAACTGCCAGGGTTCTCAGAGGACAGTACCTTAGATATTACATAGACAGTAATTCATAGGTGATTCGAGAGGTTTATAGGGATGTCACACACTGAGGATGTGTTAAAAATTCACAAGTACACAGTCACTTTTCTGTTATTTTTATAATAACTGGTGAAGGACATAGGCACTAAAAAAAACACTACACACTAGGTTAGAGCGACAGTGATTCTGTGTACCGTGGCATGCAAGTAATGTTACCTGCTACTCAAATGCAGAATGGGAAGGTGGGCGTGAGCACTCCAAGCTGTAATAACTGGAGTGTCGCCATACCCAGTTATTATGGCATTTGATCACACTAATAATCAGTGTGATAAAGGGGTCAACGGTTGTTAAATAATCTAAAAGCCATTTGGCACCATGCATTCCTGCATAAAACAGAACCAGCCTAAATGGTCATGGTAATTTGTATATATATCCCATGATGCTGTGCATTATGGGAATATGTGTTATTTTGTATTTCATGAAATGATAATGACACATTGAATAGACAACTTGTAGTTAATAGGATGCTGTCAGCCTCCTGCCCCCACCCTCAAACAGGCCAGTTGTGTCCCTTTTAAACACAAGTTTGGCGATGTAGTATACAGTGCATGAAAGTGGTGAAAATGTTTGCCTCTGCATTTTATTCCATTTTAGATTGCGCCTTCCGTCTTAATATGATCCCTATTTTTCCTATTTTAAGTCTGTTTTAACGCTTTTGTTTACACTGAAATAATAAAGTTTTGCACCCTTAATATGGCTTGACCAGGGTTTCATCTGTATTTGCAGCTGTTCTTGTGCACCTGCTGTACCATAAAATTTGGGAGCGTATCTGCTGCTTGCTAATTCATTTTAGGTGCAAAAAAAAAGGTTTTTAACAATAGATGTTCAAAAACAACAGAATACTGATAAAAACCTGGACCAAGCCAGATTAAAAGGAGAGTTCCTTTTATTATTTCACGTATGGAAAGTGATAAAGCAGACTCAAAGTGGAAAAGATGGGTATCATACAAGACAGGAGGAAGGGCAGTCTAAAATGAAATAAAAGTATAGGTTAAAATTTTCACCACTGTCATGCACTGCTGCTTTAAGCACATCTTTTATTTCTGAAGACCTCTGAATTTGGAATTTTATTAATTAATTTTATGTGCCAAGCAGTGCAACCTCACCACCAGCATTGTTTTTGTGCAGGGCGATACTCAGTGCAACTATTTGGGATGCTGGCATTTTGATGTTAGCACACCAATATAATATAATTTAAGTAAATATTTGTATTGCAGCAAATATTTCTGTCTGAAGTTTATATGTACATTATCATAAAAATACTGTCAGAGTAGGGAAAATAACCTCACACTAAAACAGAATAAACTGTTAATGTTATTAAGAATATGAGGTGCGATAAAATGTGAAAATACTGGGACAAATAAAAATTAGTGTAGGTAGACACAGTTCCAGACAAACAGCTGTCTGAGCCTAGTATGAAGAGACATTGAAATTTGCAAAGAAATTGCTTCCGGCAAACAAGCTTACTTTTGATATTACGGTGGTAACAAATGGATGTTTTCCTTCAGCTTATGAAATATATGGACAGAGAGACAAACTTCTTTAGTCAAGGTCATTCTGCCAATTAATTTGCTTCACCCATTTTCTTTTCACAGCCTAAGGAATAAAACTGTTTTAGAACCTTTATTTTTTACCAATTTGAGTCACCCACTTCATTTTTAAATACCTTATTTTTTGAGTTATTTATTTTAAACTAGACCTTATTAAGGGGCTTTAGTACAGATCTAAATTCTGTTAGACACTTTCCATCACCACCATCACTTTAGTTTAAAAGGGCCATTGCTGCCCATGAAGTTGGCAGTCACCCTTAAGTATAATTTTCACATGTTTAAATATTACATGGAAGTTAGTATGCAATCTTAGTTGGAATGAAGGGCTTCTTGCCACATGCTATGCGAGAAAAGGTACTTAAAAAGAGAGGAAAGTGACTCACGCACTGAAAGAGCATTTACTGAATCGAACGTTACTCACATACAGTATCTGTTTATTTGCACTTGTTCTGATTGTAGTGTGCCATTGCAACATAGAAACGTGCAGGTCACAAATTTTAATTCTGCTAATACTTCAGTGTGTTGGTCACTTTTCTCTTTGTTGTTGTTTTGTTTCACAGCTTGACTGACCACTCACCTAAAATCCTGATTATAAAATGAGAATTAATCAATGGAGCTAAACTTTTTTGAGCACAACATGAAAACTAATTATCCTTCCTCAGTTTGCGTATCAAGTCTGTGGTGCACAGGTGAGGTACTGTATATTTCTTGTCTGAATGCTGTCAAGCATGGTATTGGCTAGCTTCCTGCTGAGCAGGATACTATTATTATTATTAACCCACTTTTGGGGGGCAGAAGCTGACAGCAGGAGAATGGCTGTGGGAAATTGGCTGTCACAGCATAACTGCAATTCATCTTTTAGTTTTATTATAAATCATCAAAACTTTGTAAGCCATGTAAAGAGCAAGTATCTACTGAAACAAAATGTTGAAAAAGCATTGCTTGTAGCAATTACATTTCACTTTAATGTGTGTTGGATATTTTGTCTTCATCTTATTATTAGCTTTTAAAGTATATTGCATGAACAAGAACTTTTTCCACTGTTGTTAAAAAATCTGATTACCCAACTGCCTCACAGTCACTGAGTTTGTGCTATCATGGTCTTTTGGCATGGTGACCACTATGAAGTCAAAACAAGTGCACTAGAAAGTCAGACAATGCTGACAAAGCTGTTTACATGGACTTCATGGTGATTTGGCATAAACATTCTACAGAATCTGAGAAAGACAAAGGAGATATGAAAATGTGTTCCAATAAATTGTAATAATTGAAACTTGTTTATGAAAGTGCATACCAACTTCATGCCTGTTGTTCAGCACTGACGATCCTCACTTATTTGTGAGGACCTTATATCTATCAGAGGAACTCTCCCACAAGACTTGACGTTGGAACATTCCACTTTATCACAAGGGTTTGACTCTCAATGTTGATTGGTTAAATCAGTGCTGATTATTTAAAAATCCCAGCTCCCCAGCTGAAGAAATGCCTACCTTTAAATACCTTGAGCTCTATTTTCAAAGGAATTCTCTCACTCTGTGTCTGTGGAAATATTATTTTAAAGACAGAGCTCCTGATGTTTGTCTGGATCCCTGCCTCTACCTTATAGCCACATCGATGCCATCTACTGAAAACTCCTCCCAAACCTCTGCACGCATTTATAACAGAGGAATCATACAGATTGTGTATGTGTATATAGAAAAGTAGAGAAGGCATCATGTGACATCATTGTTTCTGTCTTTACGTCTCTAATGTAATGTTAATGGAGTGGAGTAACTTGTATATTGCAACTGGGTGTCCCAAAAAACATGTAACATCCTCTAGTTTTATATTTAAGATCTTTATGAGAGTACAAAACTTATATCTCCCTCCCTGCCCATTATGAGATCACTGACAAAATGATTTATTTGATATTTGGTGACTGGAGAAAGCACACTGAGCCAAAGCTCGTTTCCAGGTGCAACACAGAAGAAGGGTTAGAAGTAGACTAGTGCAGGTGATACATAAATACATAAAAATGCAAAGTGGGGAAGGAAAATGGGGAAGTACAGACCTGTCTGTCCTCCTCTATTGTAGAGAGGCTGATGGAATCACCTGTCAAAGAGGACCTCGTGGACTACTTGGAGAGCAGTGAGCTCCAAGATAATAAATAGCACAGATCTGTGGCAGGATAGTCTTGTCAGACTAATCTGGTAGTTTTCTTTGACTGAATGATGAGGGAATTGGATAGGGGCCAAGTTGTACATTTGCTCTACTTCCACATCAGCAAGGTTTTGATGCAGTTCCTCACAGACACTTCCTGAAGAAAATGGGAGGATCTGGGTGCAGCTAGTGGGGAACTGACTGAAGGGGAGGCAGCAGGGATTTGTAGTCAACAGGGTCAAGTCAGCAGAGAAGGAGGTCATGAGCAGGGTACTACAGGGATTTGTTCTGGGACCAGTCTTCAATATATTCATTGGTGATATTGGTGAGGGTATCCAGGCAAGCGGTGCCTCTCACAGATGACATTAAGCCTGTGGGAGGGTGGATAGTGACTAGGGAATCGGGAAATGCAGAGGATGTACAAAAGCTAGGGGTGGTCTGAGGTTTGGAAGATGAAATTCAATGACAAAAAGTTCAAGGTAGTGACTTAGGAACAAGAACCCTAGAACAGAGTTCTGATGGTGGGGTGAGACTCAGCACTACAGCTGAAGAACGGGACCTTGAAGTTATCATCAGTGACTCCTAAAACAATCAAATCAGTGCAACAGGGCATGTAGCAAAGTGAGTAGGATAGTGGGATGTATTGGGAGGGTATTTATAGCAGAAGGGAAGAAGTAATACTTCCCTATATAGATCCTTAGTGAGGCCACACCTGGAGTACTGTGCCCAGTTCTGGAGTCCTCATTTCCAGGAAGGATAGAGGCAGAGATGAAGACAGTGCAGCACAGGGTAACAAAACTGATTCAAGGCCAACCATGCAGATCCTATGAGGAGCACCTCAAGGCTCTGAACATGTAGTCCCTGGAGACCAGAAAGGAGAGGGAAGATATGGAGACCTTCAAGTTCCTAAAAGGAATTAATAAAGGCGAACTGTGGGGAATATTTAGTTTGAATACAGTTCACAGTCACTTGGACTCAAGTGAAAACTGACAGGAGGGAGGCTCAGAAGGGACATGAGGAAATATTATTTCACAGAAAGGGTGGTGGAGTCATGGAACAGACTACCTGCCAAAGTTATGCATGCTAAACTGTTGGTGGATTCACGATGGTTGGGATAGAATGAAGGGTACAGTGGTTGCTTGGTGGTGGCAGAAGCTGGGAAGGGAATGGGGGAAGTATGGGGAGGGCCAAGACCCTGGAGGGACAGTAGGTCTTGGGGCCAAATAGAGAACTCGGGCATACCGTTAGTCTTTTTCTATCATCGTTGTGTAGGTTTCTGTGTCACTGTAAACAAAGCAAGAAATACAGAAATAGATACAAATAAATTCTATATGATATTCAGAAAAGGTAATCGCAGCTTGTGCAGCCTGGGTCATAATACCCTGAACAAGTGAATCAACTAGGAGGATTGGTAACTGTTACCTGACAGGACGAGAGAGTTGTTCTTAATGGCAGATTCTCAGATTTTCATGAATGTTACAAGTGGAATCCAATGGGATGTCCCAGGGGTCGGTGCTGGGACGGTACTATGCAGTATGGTCATAAATGACATATTGTAGGAGAATGCATGCCAAGGTGAGAATATTTGCAGACAGCACAATGTTCTAGGGAAATGGGGGACACCCACTAACCCGATTGAAAGTTGGTCCTTCCCCAATATGTGCCTGCTGTTTCTGCCAGTATCTCATGTGCCTTCTGCATAGCCACTAAAGAAACACAACCTTCAGCATCATTTCACCTTTCTTGTTTTTATTTCTTAATAATTTTGTTTCATTTTATCTATTAATCCAGGATAGTCAGTAGGACGAGGCTCATTGTGACCCTGTACAGACTGTGCCTCTTAAAACATTTTAACTCTGATAACATGTTTGGAAGAGGGTTGCGTCCAGATTGTAGCATGGTGAAAACCATGCTACAGGCTGTGTTCTAAAACCATGGTATAACCCTGCACAGAGCGGGCTATATCATAGTCGATACCAACACGGTTGCCTTAACCTGTATTAGCAGCAGTGTGGATGCAGTCCAGGCTTTTACACAGGTTAAGGCAACCTGCATTTAAAACAAAACATTTTTTTTTTTTTACCCTGCAGAAATTAAAAATAAGTACACTCTTGCATGGCTGAGCAACCAATGAGCTCCCAAACCATCAATGTACTTTTAGCAAGATCCTTTGCTGCAGCTGATCGCTGATATTCCGTCGCAGGTATCCCGTCATGCTTTGCAGCATCCACCATGCTTTGCACTGGTGCCACAATCATGCCTGAAACTAGCTCAGACAAACACAGTGTTGGACCACAGTGTGGACGCCTAACAACTGTGCTAAGACCTGGATTCCAAAATGTTTTTAAATTGTATTTGGAATCCCTGTTCAATAGTGTACAGGGCCTTACAATAAACCTCTTTGTGTACATGCCAGCAGTTACATCCCAATTACGGGACATAAATAACATGCTATCTGGTACAGAGCATTTAGCCAGTACAAAGTATGCACAATTTACATTTTACGTATAAATGTACAGAAGTGTGCAATAATTTACAATATACAAGCAATAAGATAGGATACATTAAACATGATTTCATGTTTAACAGATTTCATCAAGGGTAACAGTGATTCGGCTTTTTCCTGTGCCAAAAAAAAACAGCTAGTTAGTCCTGCTTGATGCACCGTGGTTGTGTGGCACCTTGGTGTGTGTGTGTGGGGGCATTCCACTGGGTGGGGTTCAGAGGTAGTTGAAAGCTTTCCAGCCAAAATTATTACTGGCCCTAGAGATAGTCAAACCCTGCCTAGTTTGGTGGACCCATAGACAGTCTGTTAGGGAATCCGGTGCTGTCCCTTTGAATGAGACACTATGCCAGCCTCTCCAGCCAATTGGGGCAGCCAATTAAGCTGTCTATACATATTACAGTGGTGGGAAAGGCATGGGCACCCTATGATGAACTGGCGAGGTTTGTTGTTGTGCTACATCCAAATGCCCTGGTGCCTAGCAGACAAAATCCGCATAATCTGGTATGACTGTACACACTTTGAGTTGAGCATGGCGCCTAGTTTGTTGACATTACAAATTACAACCCCTATAGTACTTTACAGCCAAAAGCTGCATCCGTTTGTGCCTGCTTATAGTGTTTAATGAATGTGTGTATTGAACCTAAGAGCGTGTGTCATACAGGACATGGTTTTCTTAATCTAAGAGGCTAGGACTGCGGTTGTACAGTGGCCCTTTAGTATAGCCAGGGGCACCTTGACAGTCACTTGGTGCATCTCTTTAAAGGATTTACCAATGTTTGCCATGACAATGGGAACAGCAACCTGTAGGTATTGTGAATCAGTCTCTTACCATTCAAACTGCCAAACAGTGCTGTTTTCCATGAAAGAATTATTTTATTTTGGTGCTCTGCTTCATTTATATAACCTGACCTTTTTTCTTAGTGCTGCAACACCCAACTGTGACATCATACCAGGAAACAGTTATTAAAGGGACAGTGGCACTTTTAGTTTTAAATAGACAAATCAGCTATGTACTGTACCCACAATGCCTCACTATGTAAATTAGTATACAGGCTATTATATTTCTGTGTGCTCACTGCAGAAAAAGGAGACTACATCTCTCAGTATAGAAATTATAGCTAGACATGGTATGCACAATGCAATGTTGTGAAAATAAACCTACAGAAACGTGTATTGTTGACACCACTACAGAAATATGAGACAGCATCTCACAGTAAGGAAATTGGAAAACAGGTTCTTATTTTACCCACAGTGCCTTGCTGTGTTTGTGTACATTACATACAAGTGCTCACCACTATCAACATATGGGACTGTACTTCTGAGTAAGGCACATTTAAGTCGACGTTATGAATGACCCAGAATTCCTTAGTGCTGTGTAAAACATTGACAGCTCCCTGGTATGGCATCATTCTGGGGTGTGGCCACACAGAAAACTGAAGGACAAAACGCTGATAAAACATAAATAAAAATGACTATGACAGATATTTTTTTTTTACAGAACAGATTGCAGCTGCAGCATCTGAGACGTGGCTGGCAATGGCATGCTATGTGAAAAGGCATTTGGGGAACCTACTATAGCACTTTAATGCATTCCCCAGCCATCTAGGTGGTTGGTGTTGCACTGACAGAAAGGGCTGTGAACTGATGCACTACCGTCATGCAGTCCAGATAATAGTATCTGACTTTGGGGTATCTCTTGCAGCAGGCTACACTTACGGAACTATAGTCGCCAGGCACTAAGACCACATTGAAAATTTTCTTGCAAGCAGTCTGCAGGGGCCACCCACTCCTGATATCCTCGCCGGCGTCGGCCTATCCTATAACAGTGGGCCCCAGCGCCCTCCTCAGTTCTTTCCATCATCAACCTTCGCATGAGGACTCCACAGAGATCCTATGTCCTACTTACAACCTTCTCATTTGCAGACACGGATGTGAAAGACTTATTTCCTGATTTTAATATGAAAAAATAAATTTCCCTTTGGAATAAAATACAGGGCAGTCCTTGGTCAATACCACTCTGGAAAGAAAAACGAAGTATGGTTCTGTGCAGAACACAGCACCTACCTGGTTCACTTACTCTCCTAGCCAAGGTTATGGAACAAAAAACGCTTTCAGTCAGAGTTAATGAATAGTAGCAAACTGAGCTTAACAGTTTGAAAGGAGGCTCTATCAGTCTGTTATGAACCAGGTTTAAATCCAGGGCAGCACAGAAGGACATATCAGGAAAGCTTAGACAGGACTAAACATGTAATTACTAAAGGACTGGGGAGTGAGGTGGAGATATGATAGAATCCTACAAATACAAAGGAATATGCAGTTAATTGCTTTACTCAGAATATTCCATTTATGTTCATGCCTGCTGTTCCTGCAGAGGCAAAATAACAAAACTATTGGTTGGAACAATGGCCATACCTTTATATAAGGGGGATCACCATCTAGTAATTATTTTTGGATGTGCCTCCATTTTCTGTGACATTAAAAGCCACCGGCGCCTCAAGAATAACTTTCAAAAACATAATATTTGGACACAAAGTTTATATTTCTCCATCAGCTCAGTATTTTTATCCCCATTATTTATTACCGAGGTCATTTGCTTCAAAAACAGGATAGTTGTTTCTTGAGGTTCATCAGCTCCTATGGCTTCTTCCCAACCTTCGTCATAATACTCCACTTGTGGCATCACAGTGATTCCCATGGTGACAGACTGTGATGTCACAACAGAACACTATGATTTCAAGTAGGGAATAAGCTGTAGAGACAGATGAACTCTAAAGGATAAAAAGCTTATTTTTGTGGGAATTTTTCAGTAATAAATAATGGAGAGCAAAATCTGTACAAGGTACATGAAAAACAAGCTTGTTTGTGTCTGAATATTATGTTTTCCAAAGTTTTCCCCAAAGGCATCAGCTGCTCTTTAAAGGGCACTGTTAGCTTTGGTCATCCATTTTGTCTTTATGCATGTAATGTGCCTCTTGGCAAACAAGTATTAAAGACTGAGTCTACTATGCCCTGATACATCACAAATTAATGTAATTTAGACAGTTATCGTAGTTTTAAGATTTGTTTGCTGGTCGGGCCAACATAAACTCACTCACCACATAGAAGCACATGCTGGGCGAGACCACATGTCTGGCACGTGCACAGTCCCAAAGTATGGTTTGGGACATGCAGCATGAAATCAGGATTACCATCACTGTTGTGGTCTTCTGAGGTGCTCTCGGTGTGTGCAAACAAAAACAAGCACCGAGAGTCAAGTAATTTACTTTTTAAAATGGGGCGAAATCCAGCTAAGGCGAGATCTATACTCATTCCAGCTTGCGAATGTGCGAGATTTGCCCCGTTTAAAAAATAAATAAATAAATTACTTGATTCTCGGTGCTCGGTTTTGTTTGTGCACCTGACTCACTCAGAAGACCACAATGGTGATGTAATCTTGATTTTACAAGCTGCATGTCCAAAACCATACTTCAGGACAGCTTGAGTGCTAGCACACGGTCTCATCCAGCATGTGCTTCTGGGTGGTGAGTGAGTTTTCTGCATGCCACCGCAAACAAATCTTTAAAAAAATAGATAACTGTCTAAATTACATTAATTTGGTGATGTATCAGGGCATAGTAGATCAGTCTTTTAATACTTGTGTGCCAAGGGCATATTGCATGCACAAAGACAAAATGGATGAGCAAAGCTGACAGTGCCTCTAACTGCTGGATGGAAATATCTAGAAACAATGGGAATGCATGAGCTGTTTCAGGAGATACAACAGTGGTCATGACACTTTTGTCAGTACTTGATAATGGCAGCGAGGTTGTTGGGTTCTGTATAAATTCCTGATTAGTACACCATGGTATCTGGGTCATGTGCTGATGCATCAGTTTGATATTTGGAAGGCTAGAGGTCCATTGCTGTGACTACAAATCAAGAAAATCTCATATAAATATATCCATTAGTTTTATTATAAATCACTTATGGGATTTCAGCCAATCAGTGCTCAAACCACAGTGCCTCTTATCCTGCGACACTTGCTGTTTTGTATGGGAATGCTGAAGTGGACTGTTCCACCGAAAAGGCAGGGAAGTAGCTTTATACTTGTTTGTTTTTGGTCTAAATAAAAAAAAATAAAAACATAACACGTAATATAATTCACTCTAGCTAACTTGAATTATTAATAATGTTTATAAGCCGACCTGGTGGTGCTGAGGGTTGGCGCTGGATGCCACACTGTGCCACGCCGGTGACCTGGGTTCAGGAGCGCAGCTCAGGCACTGGGGTCGAGTGGAGAGGATTGAGCACCCACAGGCTCCTCTCCTCTCCTCTCTCTCGGGGAGAACCTGGGGATGTCTGGTGCTACAGCATCTCCCAGTGGAGGTCGAGAGTGCTGTAATGCGCTAGACAGCATGTTGACTGCGTGGCTGATGCTGGCAGGGTTGTCATGCACTGCAAGCTTCAAGATGTGCACCACGCATGGGGAGAGGGGCGGGAACACAGAAAATCCCTCCCACCCTGGATAGGTGATGGCCCTTCCAGTGCCTCCATCACCGCCCAATGCGGATGCCTGCCACTGCCCTTCAGTCTCCCTGGGCGGTAGGGCCCTGGGCCTGGGAGATTCCGTAATGACTTTGAAGATGGCAGGTATCACAGCAGGCAGTAGAGCAAGAAGGTGAGTGAAGCAGCCCAAGAGAGTTCCAGGGATGGGAGTGATAGAAATAAAGTTGGAGAAAAAAATAATGTTTATAGGTGCTATGAAAGAAGGTACAGATTTGGTAGACATAACCGCTCAGCTGCGTGTCACAATCTTGTCACAGAAGTGCACAAGATAGCTGCTTATACTATGAGCGTATCTCAGAACAGCTATACACTTCCAAAACAGTAAATGTTGAGAATACATGCAAATAAACTTTTTTTTAATTTACTATACGCCCATTGACACCCAGCCTGCTCTGTCAACCTCTCACTCCTCCAACCCCATCATCCCGCTGTCCCTGGAACTTACCTTCTGATCCTGTAGTTTGCTCTCTGCAGCAGAGCCCCTGGGTTCCCCAAGCCCAGCAGGAGTTTAGCTTGGGTGTGGGTTGAAAGCCCTATGGGGGACTTGCAAGAAAAAGAGCTTCATTCTGCAGACTGGGGCTTTTTCCAATTTTCTTGTTTCTCCCCGGGTTCCTCATGGGCTAGGATTGGAGCAAATGTTGGCACATGAGGTACCTGCCCACCATCATGGCTTCACTTGCTCTTCCACCTGTGGTCACCCAGATGGCAGTATTTCAGCGGAGCACACAGACCTCCCTCCCAGAGGAGGAAAGCATTATCCGGGAAGCGATCCTCCTCCCTCTGGCTGGCACCCAGTGACTCGGGCTTGCTTCAAAACTTGGCCCAGCGCTGCAGGTAGCACTACCACTGCGCTGGCTATGAAATAACTAGTTTTGATGTTTCATAAAACGCTTTTTTTTGTAATCAATACAGAAAAAAATTTGGAGTAATTGTTTGCTGCCACATCCTAACACTTTGGGGCAGGTTTATAATCTGAATAATATACCCAGGCTGTGGTATATCATGGGATGTCATCATTTCTTGAGTGGTTGAAGGCACTCAGCAAGGCCTCATCCTCTACAAGGCAACCAAGGTGTGATTATATTTTATGATATACCACACCTGGTGAGTTTTATTGCTTAATTATTTTGGCTAAGAGCCTCACCAGTTTTGGCTGCTTCTACAAATATTCCTGTGCCATATATGTAGACAGATAGGAAATGTTCTACAATCAGATTGCACTTTTATGGATAATGGGAATGTATACAATTCCCTATGTGATTATTTTAACTGTTACTGTAAGATCCAATAACTAGATTGCTGGATTAGATTTAGAAAATGTTTGCAGTAAAATGTAGAAGAAAGACTCACTGCAATTTATTTTCTGACAGCTCCAACGTTGTTACAGGGAACTAATAACAAACATGTCTATATGCAGTCCTACTGGGGACACTGGCACAGCTCAAAGCTATGACATCAGCATTGAACGCTGGTGATATGAGAGTTCCACTGCCTCTAAGTGACCAGTCTACACTTATTGCAAAGCAGTGTAACCATAGTAACAATGATGGGAACTCTCTAAAAACAGAAGTACATTGCCAACAGCATAGCTTAGATAACATAAAAAGCGAGAAAGCAGGTGTACAGTACCTTGTGGATGTCTCAGAATGCCGTTGAACCTTGTCTGGTTTCCCAACAAACCAGATGCTTCTGTCTTGCCATTTGGCACTTGATAGCCATCAGTGATAAGGGGCAGTAGAGTAAGGTGAACAATGACCACTTCGACAGACGTTCTCCAACTAGAAGACTGACCAGTCTGTTCTATAGGCATATGGGTAACTTTAACTATATGTCTGAATAAAATAATTTTTTGCATCAGGATACATTTCAAAATCAATCTTTGACAAGAAAAACACAAAAAGGCAGTCTATGGAATCTTATTGGCAATGTTCTGTATGAGAATTCAAAACGACTCCTGGGTGTGGTCCCACTGACAGCATTGGAGTAGCAGATAAATAAATAGTAAGTCTGATAGAATTTCATTCCACATCACTGGGAAGTCCTAACACTGGGGTACTAATAAGCAGTGACTGTCAGGTTCTGGGTGGGGAGAACACTGTCAAATATCTTCTAAGTGGTGTTACTGTTTGCTACCAGCAGCACTTTGTCACCAAAACTGCATGGCAGAACTTTGACCTGATTATGAAAATGTCTTTCTTTCAAATTCACTGGCTTTAGGCAGCAGGATGGGAAAGCACGCCTCTTGCCTCCATGAAAAGCAGCGAGCACTTTTGGAAGAAAAAAGACACAGTCCGATGAAAACTTTATCTTGATGGAAAGTGTGATACGATTCTCTACAAGTGAGAGCCTGAAGCTCACTGATCCATCTCGTCAAAAATATAGCTACTAGGAAACGCACCATGATGCAGAGAAAATTTTCTGAAACCGTGGATGAAGGCTCAAAAGGAATTTCACAGAGAGCACTAAAAATAAAATTCAGATTACATTGGGGTGTTGTTGACCAGTATGAGGGCCTAGCCCTACTGACTGCATAAAAAATGTCTAATAATAGCTGTGTCAGTTTCAAGTAAGGAGTTGTCTATAGTCCTCATAATGGACCCAAAGCTGAAACCTCACGCGAAGGTGCTAAGTGTGAGGCCCTTGTCTACCCCTGCCTAAAGGAAGTCTAAGATATGGGCCAAGGAAGCCTTCCATTGCTTAAGTTCCAGGCTTTTGGCCCAGGCAGAGAAAAGTGTTCCAAACCCTTTAGTACGCAAATGCAGGCATTTTCCTGGAAGACATGAGAGTGTCCTACTACCCCAGCTTCAGCAGCCTTCTTGTCTCAGGAGCCAGGCTGCCAGTGGTAGTTTTTTGGGTTTGATGTGACACAGGACCCTGAAACAGAAGATACCAGTGGTGGGGAGTTTGAATGCTCCTAACTTAGACTAACCAGATCGAAGAACCAAGGCCTTCTTGGCCAGCCCCCACTGCCAAGAGAAAGTTTCTCTTGATGCCTGAGTCTTTCTTAGATCCTGGGGACTTAACAGCACAGTGGGGAAGGGATAGGCTAACTGGACTTTCCGCATCTTAAGACCTGTTTACAGTACACTACTTGTAGTGTTCTTGTCTGCAATGGTTGGCTAATTCTCCATTGGAAATACCACTGACCAGTGTTTACATGCTGCTGCTGTGGTTCATTGTAGAGCAGTTGAACCAAACTTCCTGCATTTTAATTGCATTTCCAGCAGGCTAGTTTGGGGTGGCCTACAGGCCATTGGTATTGATGCAAGTGGTCTAGTGTGTTTACGGCTGACATATAATGCCACGCTGGTACGTGTCCCTGCCAATACACCACTCATCTGGAGTCTCAATGGAGTTCCAGTGTGATGCATATCGCATTCACGCACCTTTCCGCTGATGATGTAAGTCATCTGTACTACTCAGAATGATGCACAAGAAGTAGTATGAATGGGCCTTAAGACAGAGTGTACACTGCTTCCACTTGTGGAAATCTGAAGCAGCTGAAAACCTGGAAACCTGTTCATTTTCTTTTGAGGCAAAGAAATCTGTCTGTGGGATCCCGAAACATTAACACAGAAGATAAAACGCATCCAAGTAAAGCAAAACTCTCCAGCATGTATGACTATGCAACTGAGTCAGTCTACTTGAACATTTAGTTCCCCTGGTAGATGAATGGCTGAGAGAGACAGAACAGTCTTCTCTGCCCAGTGAAGTGTACCCCTGTAGGGCTTCCATGAACGTTTTCACTTTTTGTGCTTTCCTGATGGTTTATGTATAGGGCTGTAAGTTTGTCATGGCAGTCATACACGTCATTGATTCCATGACTTTTGATTTTTATTCAGGTCTTCCATGACTTTCATTAGTGTCATCAGAATGTAGCAATGATGACAGTGCCACAACATTACTACTGTTTACTAATGATTTCATGAACAAACAATGAGTCATTAAAACCTCATCCATGACAAACTTATATCCCTATTTATGTATACAGCTCATCGTGTTGTCAGAGTGTACCTTTACCCACAGAAACTTGACCCAATCCTGAAACTAGCAAAGGGCTAGAAAACCCACCCTCATCTTAATAATGTTGCTTTTTAGCCCCAGGACCCCAATCTCTCTGAACTAAAATCTTGTTCAGAACTGTGCCTTAGCTGGAAAGACTGGCGTCCATCATCAGTAACGCTCATGGAGAGGCGAATAGAGGTGTCCACTTCTAAGATATTGTGTGGATTCTCCCACCAAGCCAATGATTGCTGGAATGACAAAGAGATGCAGTTCAAATCTGATGCTGCTTTGAAGCTGGAGACCAATTTGCAAGGAGGTGAACTTATAAGGGTTTCATATGGAGATGTGCCCTAGAGACGAAGTCTAGTGCTGCTAACAGTTCTGTGTTTTGTAGGCATCCATGGGCTGACACTGTTTGTGACCTGATGTATACCAAGTGTCCTGTACTAGATCATTTATCCTCTTTGGGAGAGTATGACTTTCTGTAAATTCATCCAAATGCATACCCTGAGATGTTCCAGACTCTGGGAGGGCTGACTAGAGCTCTTCTCATTCTGGTCACTACACAGCATTATTGTTCTAGGACTTGCAGTGTCCATAGAGCTGAGGGTTGGCTTCCTGCTCTGGTGATGCCCTGATTAGGAGATTGTTCAGGTATGGGTACACATGATGACACTCGGACTGCCAGGCAACTACAAGCCAGTATCAGAACATTAGTGAAAACTCTTGGCACCAGGATAAGGCTGAATGGGAGAGCCTAGAATTAGATATGTTAGTTCCGAATAGCAAGCTGAGGACCATCTAGAGCAACCTGTGGACTGGTATGTAAAGGTTAGGATCTGGTAGATTGATGAAGGCCAGGTAATCTCCTGGCCAAACAGCCCTGATTATTGAATGCAAGGGCCCCATCTTGAAATTGGGCACAAAGGGTTGGTCAGTGGAGCAGGAAGTGCAGAGGAGGGAGGGAAAGTTGGTCATGATCCCCTAGGTGGCATACACAACCTCATGGGCAGACTGAATAGACCACATCACTTCCTTTGCTGGCAGATTATGGAGGCCCCCAAACTTTTTAGAACTATGAAGTTGGAGTAAAACCTCTGACCCCTCTTTTGAGTGGGCATCGGCCTGATTGCTCCAGTCTGGGATATTGGGTGAGAAGTCTGATCCTGCCTCCCTTTTCCTGGAATTGGTCGAGACTGGAGTCTGGAAGAATTGGTTTTCTGAATATAAGGTATAGCATAACCTTGAGATATCTCCGGAACCCAGGAATCTATAGTTGTTTGGGCCTATCTTTAGTAGAAATTCTACTGGTGGCCCCCTAGGGCCTGAGGGATATGATGGGCCTGCAGATTCTCATAGGAAGAATTTTCCTTTTAGTTGGCAACAGTTAATTGTCTGGACAGTGGAACCTCTGTTTTGAGACCACAGTTGAATTTTGAGAATACTGTCTTTAGAGACAGGCAATATCTTCCTGTTAGAGTTACTTGAAAATATTGTCAAGATCTATCCAAAATGCTGGAGTCATTGTAAAGTGCTGCTTTTCCTGTCATTGGCACAAAAGACTGATCAGCTAGAGAGCGCAACTCTCATGTCACCAGCATTCCATGCTGATGTCATAACTTTGAGCTGTGCCAGTGTCCCTAAAAGGACTGCATGTAACCCCATGTTATGACTTCCCAGGTACAACACCGAACGCTACAGAAAGGCATTTGAAACTGTAGTATGGTGGTATCCATTCTGTATGCAGAAAGTGAGATCTGATGACATCATTGTCACACCGTGTTAACTGAGCACAGCGAAGCAAGTGAGAACAAACTGCTCCTGTGGACTGGGGTCCTGGTAACATACAAGAAAAACACTGGATTTACTTGTTGAATTCTGCCAAAAATAAAAACCGTTTTTTCACAACTTAGTAGGATCCCTTTCACCACAAGCAATAATGTTTCTGTCTCACCTGCTTCACTGTATACTGATGACTGCTGAAGCAGTGACATCACAATACAGTGTCTGTCTACTCATGTATGCCTCCATATTCTTATTTAAAATGTATTTTCAATAGTAAAAAAAATAATTTAGCAACCCAGCTGTTGGCTAATTATAGTAACTGTTAAAATAAACGTACAGGGAATCATCTACTGTACATCACCGACACTGACCAGGATTCCATAGCAGACAATGTGTATTTAATAACAGGAAAGACTTAAAACATATCAAATTTGACTGTACAAAATGTACTTGCACATGACAATGTGCATTCAAATGCTGACGACAATGTATATTTCAGCTATAATATATTGAAATCACAGTCTCCAAAGCATGTTCTTTTTTATCACCTTATGCCTGTTGACTGTGGCACACTGGTGACATACTGTAAACCTGCACTATGATACCATCAGGATTTTACATATAGATGTAAACCTTTGCAAGTGGATCTTATTGGGCGGGGAGGGTTAGATTATTAGGATTGATAGTCCAAGTGGTAATGAAGTTAAACGGTCACTTCAGAAAATTATCATGCCAGCTAATTTGTGACTTAAGAGATGCTGACACCCTCCCCAAAACCAAATATCCGTTTTGACGGGTTGTGTCTCTGTGACCAGAGCTTAAACCTGTTTCATGAGGAGAAGTACTGAATGCTTCTGTTAGGCCTCCATTCAAGAATGTATGAAAGTGGGCTTGAAGCGACCCATCCCTCCCCAAGTTGGAAGCAGGAGCAAGGCTTGGATTCTGATCTGATCTGATGACCTTTAAGAGACTTAACAAAGGACTGTCTGATGCCCGCTCAATAAATTTCTTAATTATCTAACAAGAGGCACCCACAAGGGTAGAGAAAAGTGCTGAACAAGTGTATTTATATTATAATGCTGTATACCTTATCCTTAACAATCTCCGACTTCCAAAATAATGTTTCTTTGGTACAAAATTTCATATATGGAGCCTACACCTGAGGCCAGCTGGCTTTTGAATAAAAAGAGCCCCTTGATTCAAAGGAGGTTCAGATAGATAGTGGTGGGTGGGAGTTGCAGCACATAAGTATGATTTTTACATTCATACTTGATACTGTCGACCTTTGCACTTTGGCACAATTAAAATAAGCAGCAACACAGTCATGTGTCCCATTAAAAAAAAAAAAAAATTTCTGGTACTACATGGTAAACCAGAGTTTGCAGTGCACAGAGTAAATCTGCAGCTTGGCCAATGGCTGTTGTATTTATTTTCTTGGAATGTGTAAGAACCAAGAGATTCTGGTTGCATAGAACCCCATTGTGCCCTCAGTATGGTAACAGCATCTTTCGGGAACAGATTTTATTTGTCAAATGATCATCAGTGAATGAGAGCACAAAATACATTTTTATAAAGGCTTGTGTAAATAGTTTTTTTGTAATGGCAATCTTTCACAGTAGATCACTGTTTAGTTTTTAGTTTCAGTAAATGTCAATATTTTTGAAAACAGATGCACATTTTTGTAAGCTAAGATCAACAGCTCTTTTTACTGCTGTATTTCCACAGTGTTAGTATTGTTATACATTGAAGATAAATTGTACTACTGAACTCTTCATTATAACGTCAGTGTAAGACCTTAATTTTGCTAACACTGGCCCCAGTGAAATGTGAAATAATGGTGTTTTTATGCGGACTGGTTGTTAGGCAGTTCAGTTGAATTGCTGTGGGTCCTTTTATACATATGTCGTCTTGTGTTTCACAATATTCTAATAAAGAGCACACATCACAGTGCACAGTTCAGCAGTGCAGCCTTTGAATTTGTTGTGTGTTTGTGGAATTATGTGTCAGCCACCACCACCAAAGGACTTTTATCCTCAATCTAAAAATCAGTGTTCAGAAAGTGTTCTGTTCTCTGAGCAACATTATAGATTACAGTGAATGTTTACTGTGAAATCCTAATAGAATGTGAGACAGCACCCTTCCATTTGGGGCTGATAAAGGTATGTATTAACACAGAAACATACTAACATACTATACTTGCCAGCATTAGGCCTTATGGTCTATCCAGTCTCTCGAACCTTAGATCCCTAGTTGGGTACGAGGCCTCCCCTTGTGTTCCAGAAACCCTACCATCCATCTTCACCCCGGCCAGGCCATCATCTGATACATCAGCTTTCTGTGTCTCTCACCCTCTCTGAAGCCCTCCTCTGTGGATCTCTGAACCAGCTCGCCAGGCAGCATGTTCCAAGGATCCACTACCCTCTCAGTGAAAAACCTCCTCCCTCTTTTCCCCCTCACCCTTCCACCTCCCAACTTCAAACCATGCCCTCTGGTGATACCTCCCTGCTTTAGTCTAAAGATCCCTCGTGTTTACCCTATTTATTCCCTTGAGGTACTTGAAGACCTCAATCATGTCCCCATCTCTCCTATCCTCCAATGAAAACAGGCAGAGCTCCTCAAGTCTGTCCTCATATCAAATCCCTAGTCCTCGTATCATCTAAGTTGCACTCCTCTGTACCCTCTCCAGGAGCTGTATGTCCCTCTTCAAGTGTGGTCTCCAGTACTGTACACAGTACTCAAGGTGTGGTCTAACCAATCCATTGTACAGTGGCAGAATCACTTCCCTGCTCCTAGAGGTGATTCCCCTATGATGCATCCCAACATCCTGTTTGCTTTGCTAACCGCTCTCCTGCACTGCTCAGAGTTATTCATACATGCATCCACCATGACTCCTAGGTCTTTTCCCTGTTGAGGCCTCCAGCACCTCCCTCCCAGAGTGTACCTGTGTTTAGGGTTTCCCACCCAAGATGTAACACCTTGCACTTGGTGATATTGAAATTTAATTTCCATGTGTGAGCCCACCTTTCCATGGTGTGCAGGTCCCATCTGGGGCCAACCTCCCTCTTCCCCCAACTACTGCTCTCATCTTGGAGTCATCAGCAAAGAGACTCGTTTCACACCCTATACCCTTCCTGATGTCCGAAATGTATGCATTAAACAGGATTGGACCCAGGACTGAGCCCTCCGGTGCCCCACCACCGACCTCTCTAGGATTCCTGAGCTCCCCACCAGACCACTACTCTCTGAGTGCATCCAGCTAGCCAGTTTTCAATCCATCTGACCTTCAAAGGCCTACTCCCAACCCTGTCAGTTTCTCCACCAGACCATTGTGGGGACAGAGTTGAGCTGTGCTGAAGTCCAGAATAATACATCCACAGGCTTTCCCTGTCCAGTTCTGATGTTACCCATTCATAGAACTCCACAAGATTGGTTTGACATGATCTACCTGGCATAAACCCATGTTGCTGACTATCCAGACTTCCACCTCCTCCAAGTACACCTCAATCATTCCTTTAGTATACTCTCCATTAATTTTCCCACCACCGAGGTCAAACTGATGGGTCTATAGTTACCTGGTACTTCCCTCAACTCCCTCTTAATGGATTGGCACCACCATGTGCCTCTGCCAATCTAGGTACCCTCCCTGTCTCAAACAACCTGTTGAAGAGCTCCGCCAGGGTGCAGCCAGTATGTCCCAATTCTCACAGTAGCGACGCTGCAGAAAAGACAGTCTATCCAGTCTGCCCTGCTCTACCCTATCCTATCCCAAGACCTGCTATCTAGATAAAGGCCCCACCCACCACCCCCTGCTGTAGCGCTCCCCATATCAATTATTAAGCCCATGACTCTGTCCCAGCCTTGCTTGAGACCACCAGTGGTTTCGGTGCCCACAACCTCTGCTGGCAGGCTGTTCCATGACTTAACCACTCTCTCTGCAAAATATAACTTTCTCATGCCCTCCTGAACCCCCACCCCCCACCTTCCACTCATGTCTCTGTGTTATTGACTCTTTTCCCAGAGTTTACACTGTTCATTCCTTCAGAAACATGAAAGTTTCTATCCTATTGCCCCTATCCTTCAGGCCTCCAGCAAATCCAGGTTCAGAACCTTAAGCGGATCCTCGTGAGATTTGCCCCTGTTGGCCTTGTATCATTTTGGTTACATGCATTATGCTGTACCATCTCTAGTATATCTGTCATTTTCTTGGCTGTAGGTTATGCAGTTAGCTAAGCAATCAATCAGGCAATCATTTTTTGTTTATGAAGTGAGCTTATCCTTGAGGCTCTAGGCACCACACATAACACTTCATAAATACAATACAAAATAGCATTATAAAACAAGAGATTTTTTCAGCCAGGGTCATATAATGTCAGAAGGATCAAATAAATGTCCAGGACCTTTATAAAACCATCCGCTGAGAGATATGATACAGGTACTTGAAGAAGGCTGAGAATTCCACAGCCAGGGAGCAGCCACGGCTAAGGATCTGTTCCCAGATTACTTCAGACAGGCTCATGGAAAATTGCTTCTCACCAGTGGAAGGAGAGGGTGATCAGAATTATAGGGGTGCAGTAGGTCTTTAATGTAGCCAGAACCCACATTGTGCAAGGCCTTGAAAACTGAGCAAATCTTGAAACTGGTATGTCATGTCAGCATTAGCCAGTGCAGATCACACATCACTGGCGCGATATGAACATATGATTAAAAGTGCTTGCACTTGATATAAGCCTCATTTCAGCATTCTACACTAGCTGAAGATGGTGCATCAAATCTTCAGGAAGCCCTGGACATAAAGTACTACAATAGTGGAGGTAGGATGTCATGAAGGCATGTACTACAGTCACCAGGTCATCATATTGAAGATAGGGCTTCAACTGGGCGATGTTTCTTGGATGAAGGAATCCACAGTGAACAATAGCTACCACTTGTGATTCCAGTTACAGTTTATTATCCACTGTGACCTCCAGGTTTAAAGCCCTATCTACAGATCTGAGAAAAGTACCACCCAAAGATAGCACTGTAATAGCATTCCTCTTCATTGCTATCTTTCAGATCTGAAACCACAACTCTTACCCAGGCTATGATTCTACCAGCTAGCAGCCATCCAGTTGTTCAGTTCAGACAAGCACGGACCAGCTGCGTCCACAGAATTCCCTATTTCCACCACGAAGATGGATACAACTGAGTGTCATCTGCATAGCAGTGAAAACCCAGATTCTACCATCTCACTTTCTCCCCAAAGATGGCACGTAGATTGAGAACAGCGTAGGTCACAAGCTTGAGCCTTAAAGAACACCACAGGGAACAGCAGTCAGCTCTGAGGAACATTTTCCCAGGATTATATGCTGCACCTTGTTGGCAAGAACAAAGTCAAACCAATGCAACTCTGTACTGGTGAGTCTTCCATACTTTTTAGGCAAGCAGTCAAAATCCGATGATCAAGAGAATCAAGTGTGAAGAGATGTTGAAGAGAATCACAATTGAGTATTTCCATTGATCTCTGTCTCATGCATTCCCCATCCTCCACAACCATCTCATCCCTCAAGGAGGAGATCATCACCTTCACCAGTTCTCTGTGCTGTGTTGAGATCTGAACCCGACTGTAACAGCTCATGGATATCCTAAAACACCAAATGAGCCTCCAATTGTGATGCAACCATCTTCTCAATTACCTTTCCTGAAAGGGACGTTTTGAGACAGATCTGTATTTAAGCAGGACCTCTAGGTCAGAGAAGATTTATTTTGAAGAGTAGCACTACCATGTTCTTCCATGCGGCAAGGAAGTAGTCCTCTCCAAGAGAACTCTGGAGGATGTTGGCCACTACAGGAACCAGGGCCTCCGACAGTCCACAAACAATTGGGCAGTACCTAGGTGCAGCATACAGTAGGTAGCAAAGAAGACATTAACTCGGATATCTCTGGATCCATAACTGGCTGAAACTCCAAAGCACTGGAGTGTCATTGAGCAGTGTCCCACTGTGAGGACCATCCCACCTGGAAGATCACTATACTGATGGAGAACACTGTCAAGAAGAAAATCGCTGAATTCTTCACACCTCACTGTGGAAATGGCCCTTGATTGTAGACAGGATGTGAAAGTCTACCCACAGTGTGAAAAGAGTTGGAATTTTCTTCTGTCACAATTAACCCTGACAGGAATTTTGTCTATTTCTGGGTGATTTCCCCTGATACACATCCCATAATGAGTTCTCAGACCCAGCCTGTGCTCCATTGAACATGACCACAACCAAGTACCCTCCAGTCTCCACCCAATAGTCTTCAGTCACCTAAGCACATCATTGAATCATGGCGAGCTGCAGCAGGAGACAACTGATGAAGAGGAAGAGGTACAAGAGAGTCTACAATAGTCCCAAGAGCCACATTATAGCCATCCATCACTGCATCAACACCTTCTGTGCAGCTGGACAACATGCCCAAGATGTCCAATACTCTTAGGAACCTGCTAGTAATCCAGATCCATTGAGGGTGGCCTGAACCTTTTCCATGGGAGAGGGGGTCAAATAAGGGCCCTGAACCAGAAGATCACCACAAAATGGTCTGACCAAGCTATCATGGCAACCTCGACTCTAGTAATATCAAATACTATAGTGAAGACCAGGTCCAAAGTGTGGTGCTGTCCATGGTTCACAGAGGAAAAAAGCCTGCACAAGATTCAGAGCAGATATCAGCTGAAGGAATTTGATAAACTGTGAAGCTCCATCATCTGCCCAGGTGATGAGGTCACCTACCACCACTAAGCTGGAGGATTCTAAAGCTGGCCAGCTGCAATTCCTGCAAAATACCCTCTTGTCCCATGGAGGTCATTAGTCGGGAGGATTTTGCAACCCATGTCAACCTTACCTCGAACAGCTGTGCATTCAAATTACCTGAACTCCACAACTGGAAACATGGTGACCCTCATTTAAGATCAAAACAGATGCCCACCCTGTCCCCTTATGCTCCCACCTTGGGCAGTGCACCATGGAGTACCCACCTAGAATAGAGGACTTCAGCACTGGGTCAGGGTCATCCCTCAACCACACCTCCATGATGCACACAGGTTAACCAAGAATCGGCTAAAAATCCCTCCACTGCTATTCTGTTCCTTTATACATAGATACATAGACAGTGTCAGCAGATAAGGGCCTATGGCCCACCTAGTCTGCCCATTTGAGTTTGTAACTTCAGTTTATGTTTTCCTAGAACTCTGTTGCCTTACCTCTGACCTCCAGAATTCCTTTATGTCTATCCCATGCATTCTTAAATCCTATGATTGTTTCAGCCCCACCACTTACTCAGGCAGGGTGTTCACTTGTCCACCACCGTTCTGTGAAGAAATTCTTCCTCACATTTCCTCTGAATTGTCCTCCCTCCAACTTCATCCCATGCCCTCTAGTCCTGGAACATCTTTTCACTTAAAATAGTGTATTCTTGCACCCTGTTCCTCCTGTAAAGATACTTGTATGTCTCTATCATGTCCCCTCTCCCTCCTCTCCTCCAGGAGTACATATTCAATTCCTTCAACCTGTCCTCATAGGACTTGTGAGGCAATCCATGTACCATCTTTGTTTGCCCTCCTCTGAACCTTCTCTACCCTGTCTATGTCCTTACATAGGTAAGGTCTCAGAACCGTACACTGTACTGCAGGTGGGACCTCACTAGTGTCTTGTATAGTGGAATCATGACCTCCTTTTCATGCTGGTGGTGCCCCTGCCTATGCATCCCAGCATCCTATTTGCTTTACCTGCTGCCTTGTCACACTGTTTCCCTACCTTGAGGGCATCAGAGATGATAACCCCAAGATCCCTTTCCTGCTTGGCGATGCTATATCCTCACCCCCAACTGATATATTGTGCCGGGTTTTGTGTCCCATATGCATTATCTTGCACTTCTTTGCATTGAATTTCCACTGCAAACCCTGACCATTCTTCAAGTTTCTGCAGGTCCCTTCTCATTCTGTCTACACCCTCTGGTGTGTCTACTCTGTTACAGAGCTTTGTGTCAGCAGCAAACAGTGAAATTCTGCCTTCTAGGTCCTGCGCCAATGTCACTGATGAGATGTTGAATAGGACTGGTCCCAGCACTGATCCCTGTGGTACCCACTGGTCACTCTTCCCTCTGTGGGTGACAGCCATTTACCACCACCCTCTGTGTCCTGTCACCCAGCCAGTTACCTACCCACCTCACTACTGTCCTGCCCACACCCATATTCCCTAGTTTGTGTAATAGTCTTCCTGTGGCTGAGTGTCAAAGGCCTTGCTGAAGTCCAGATAGGCCATGTCCACTGCCCTCCCGATCCACCTCCCTAGTCACCAGTCAAAAAATTCCAACGAGGTTGGTCTGACATGACCTCCCCTGGTGAAACCATGCTGCCTTGGATCCTGCAGTCCATTGACAACCAGATGTTCCACCAATCTCTCCTTCAGTAGTGCTTCCATGATCTTCCCCACTACCGAGGTGAGGCTGACTGGTTTGTAGTTCCCCGCTTCCTCTTTGTTCCCACTTTTGTATAAGGGACTACATCTGCTGTCCTCCAGTCTTTGGGTACCTCCCTGTTTCCAGTGATCAGCTAAACAGGATAGCCAGAGGTTCAGCCACCACCTCTCTGAGTTCTTTAAGGACCCTGGGGTGCACCCCATCTGGCCCCATTGCTTTATCAACTCTTATTACTTCCAGTTCCTTCAGGACCCTTTCTGGAGTAAAGGGACTTGTGTCCATTCTGCACCATTCTCACCCCTTGTACTCCCTTCAGACCCATTGCCCTCCTCTTCCTCATTAAAGACTGAGCAGAAATACCTGTTCAGTATGTCAGCTTACTGTTGTCATCCTCCATGCAGCCCCATCCTTCCCTTCAGTCTCACTATCCCTCCCTTTGCCTTTCTTTTTCACTTATGTACCTGTAAAGGTTTTGTCCCCTCTACCCACTGATTTTGCAATGTGCTCTTCTGTCTGAGCTTTGGCTTCCCTTACTGACCTCCCTGCCTCCTTTGCTTCTCCTGGTACTTCTCCCTATCCCCTTCTGCCTGTGTCTTTTGTATTGCCTGAATTCAATCTTTTGGCTTTCACTTTCTTTGCTACCTCTTTGGAAAAACCATAATGGCCTCCTCTTCATTTTCCTCTTGCTAACCTGCTTAATGCATAATTCTGTTGCTCTTGTAATCCCCCATTTTAAATACTGCCCACTGTTCCTCAACCACTGATTCCCGCCCATTCCCTTAATGCCTCTTTCAAGTATCTCCCCATTTTCCCAAAGTCTGCCCCTAAAATCCAGGATACATGTTTTGTGTGGTTTAGTTCTGCTCCTTCTGTGATTTCAAACCACAGTGACTGGTGGTCACTGTTCCCCAGGTGCTCCCCACTGTTACCCCCATCACACTGTCCCTGTTTGTGAGCACAAGGTCCAGTATTGCCTTCTGCCGAGTTGGTTGCAACCTGTCTTTCTAAGGAGGGATCCCTGGGTAATGGCACTAGATGGGCACACTTCCAATCATATGTTTGAGACCTACCAGGGCACCTCCTGCCCTTAACTGTCTGGATCTGCTCTCCCTCTATCACCTCTTCCCCAGCTGCAAACTCTGCCCTGCGCTGCCCCTAAGGATTCCGTGCATCTCTGGAATTTAAAACCTGCATGAGGAACCCTGGGTCTCAGCAGGGGCACAACCGATGAAGGTGGTTGGCAGAGTAAGAAAACCTGTGTTGCCCGAGAATTTCCCCTGGCACATCCTAGCTCAATCTTATCAGCAGCCAAAGGACTAACAAACCTTCCCACCCTCTCCAACTACTTACTTTAAAATTAACAAAATTAGATCCTTTTCAATCACGTAAATACAAACCCAGCTTGTATTAAACATGCATATAGCTAATGCAGCACAGACCTTAACCTCAGTCGCACCCATCCCCAGTCACTCTAATTACAAGTCAGAAGCCTATAAACTTTAATAACAGGGCCCAGTGAAGCCTACTTTTGCAACTACCCCCACCCCCACATAAAATGAAAGCCAGACGGCAGAGTTCTAATGCAGATAATACTGGGCAAAGTGAAAAGCTAGTACTGTAAAGCAGTCAAAAACAAGTACTTGAGGCTAATCCAATAATCCAGTGCTCTTTCCTTAAAAGGACAACTCAGTGCGCATCATTAATTATAGCTACTGTATTTATCCTAAAGTAATGTCCCCAAATGTTGCTGGCGCCAAAGATAGATGCACGGAAATGAAGCATCATCAGTCCCAGCCTAACAGCAAAAACCTAAACTATATGGCCAACTAACAAATGTTATTGCTTTATTCTCACAACAGGTTTAATACATGAACAAGCTGGGTGGCTGGCTGCACTCCTGGATTCTTTGATCCACAGTAGCCCAAATGCAAGGTGCTAGACTTAGGGAGGAGAAAGCGGAGGTGGGATCTAGACACTGTAGAGTTCCTCTTGCTACAGTGGCGAAGAAAAGGACTAGGGGCATGTTAGGGGAATAAAGCATAATGAGCAGTATACAGCATGTCATGAGGGCTGGAGAGAATGCTAAGGTGCATCGGAGGGCCATCAGGGCAGGTAAAGTCATTTGCCTCTTTACAAGGCCTCGGGCAGGCTCCAGCTTGGTACTATGTGCAATTCTGGCTCCCCAGTACAGAAAGAACATTGAGGCAGTAGGGAGGGGCAGCACAGATCCATCAGTATTCAGGGGTTGGAGGTTAAAAACTAGAGAGACAAATGAAGCCTGGAGAAAAGAAAGTTTTGGGTGGGGGCATGATCTCAGTCAGATCCTGAGGATCACTAGGGCAGCAGGACAGGAGAGAGAAGGCTGGCTGTCATTGTCCACCTGGGATAATGACGGCTAGGGACAGGGCTGGGATAGTGCAGGGAGTTTAGGGAGCTTGGGAGGGGTCTTAGACAAGTTGCTTGCTCAGAGGCGTTCGCTTTGATGTACTGCCAGTCTATGACAGGACAGGAGAGGATCTCCACACCAGGATCTTCAACTCCTGGCTGAAGAAATGGTGCAGAGAGGAGGGGTTTGCTACATTTGGGACTGGGGACCCATCTGGGAGGATTAGGGCCTATACAGGGATGGTGGCCTGTATCCATCCAGAAGGGAACCACAGTCCTCAGTGGATAGTTTCAATGTTACTTCGATGAACATTTAAACTAGCCAAGGGGGAAGGAATCTGGAGGTCAGATACTGCCCCCCACAGGCTGAAGTAGAGAGTGAGGAGAACCTGAGGGAAGAGGAATCCCTGGTGTGCAAATTAATAAAGGAAGCAGGGTGGTAGAGATAAAGGAAAAGGAACAGGAGCATTTAAAAGAGGAGAGGAAGGGTAAAAGGAAAAAGGGGCAACAAGCAGGTGGAAACAAAACCTGGAAGGTCATGTGTGTGAATGCTATGTCTAGGAGATGAGATTCTGGACCTAGAGGCCATCATGGCAGAGGCCAACCTGGATATTGTGGCCATAATTGAGTCATGGTGCACTGAAAACCGTGACTGGGACATGGCCATACCAGGCTATACTCTGTTCAGGAAGGACCTTGTGGGAAGGAAAAGGAGGGTGTGTGGCGCTTTGTGTGAGGGAAAACATAAAGCAACAGCAATAAAAGAGGAATACAGGGGAGGCAGAGGTGTCATGGGTTACCCTGGAGATGGGGAATGGAGCCACTGTTTATACTGGAGTGATCTACAGACCATCAGCACAGGGGAGGAATTAGATAAGGTACTGGTAGAAGTCACTGGCAAGATGGCAGAAAAGGGGAGGTGCTGGTGGTGGGGACTTCAGTTGGCCAGATGTAGATTGGAGCCTCCCAATAGCAGCTTCAGCTAGAATCAGGGATATCCTGGACTTTCTGCAGAGGGCATTCCTCTGACAACTAGTCACTGAACCCATTTGTGATTGGGCAATACTGGACCTAGTACTCAGTAAGGAGGGCTGGGGATACTGGGATGCATAGGAGAGGCATCACCAGTAGAAAACAGGAAGTTGTTATCCCTCCTGTACAACAGTTGGTGAGACCCCATCTGGAGTACTGTGTGCAGTTCTGGAGACCAGTCTCCGCAAAGACATAAACAGGATGGAAGCTGTCCAGAGGAGGGCAACTAAAATGGTGCAGGGTCTGCACTGGAAGACACATGAAGAGAGACTTAAGGAGCTTAATATATATAGCCTTAAAGAAAGGGGGAACATGATAGAAACTTTCAAGTACCTCAAGGGAATCAACAAAGTCCAAGAGGTAGCATCTTTCAGAAAGAGGTGTGCAAGAACAAGGGGCACAATTTGAAGATGAGGGGGCGGCTCAGAGGTAATGTAAAGTATTTTTTTTCACAGAGAGGGTTGTGGATGCATGGAACGCCTTCCAGAGGAGGTTGTGGAGTCAAAAACAGTGGTGGAATTAAGCAGCCGATGGGACAGTCATAGGCAATTCTAGGGGTGGGGGTAGGAAAAAGTAGGCTGCTGGTTAACTAGGATCTGCAGCTTATCCATTAGGTAGGAAATGGGCAGACTGGCTGGGCCAAGTGGTCCTTATCTGCTGTCAAATTCTATGTTTCTATAATGGGGACAGTTTTAGAGATGCTCAAGTTGGGAGGCCACTTGAGGACCAGTGATCACCATACATTGTGGTCAGTATAAGGATGGTTGTGGAATCGAACCACACAAGGGTTATGGTCCTGGACTTCAGGATGGTAGATTTTTTTTTTTTGTATTTTCTATTTATGCACCTCCCTATAGCTTCCCGTCAGCCACTCCTTGAGGGCGCCTAGGCCCCTGATGCCCACCTGACTCCTACCACTATCAGCAGCCTACCTGTGGCAGCCAGGCGATCCCTATGCCAGGAGGGTCCCTCTCTTCCATGGGGGAAGTGTCTTATCAGCAGACTGTGCATCCCAGGGCTGTGAGGCTGGTCGGGCTGACTCCAGGGCATTGTGGCAGCAGGAGCTGGCGCACATTATATCGACTGGATGGGAGCTGTTTCTCATTTTCTGCCCTACCCACCACAGTTCTTGGCTTTGCGTGAGCACAGGCGACCCTGGGTGGGGACGGCAGAGGGCATGTCGAGGCAGCACATCTCCAGGCATGCACCCAATCCACCCACAGGTGCTCAGGCTAAGTCCCCCCGAGAGGTCTCCGCTTCCCTGGTACCCGCCTCAGGGGCACGAACCAGTGTCATCACCACGCCAAGTGAACCTTCGCTGTGCCACAGAGCTGGCCAGGATGGTAGATTTTATAAAGATGGGTGAATGCCTCAGGGATGACCTGACGGGGATGGCTGAGTGGGTGGAGGAACAGTGGGTGAAGATAAAGGAGCATAGTAAAGTAACAAACCTCTGTGTCAAACAAATGAACAAAAGCAAGAGGAAAAAGAGACCACTGTGGTTCTTGAAAGAGGTGGCTTAAAAAGGTAAAAGCTAAAGGGTTGCATTCAGAAGGTATAAGGAGGCAGAGTGAGGAGGGATAGGCAGGTGTATCGGGGAAGCAGGAGAGCAGTAAGGAGCACAAAGGCGCAAAACCAAAGAGATAACGTCCGTGAGGCAACAAAAGGAGACAAGGCATTTTTAGGTATGTAAATGAAGAGAGGAAGACTAGGGGTGGGGATTGTAAGGTTAAAAAGGGAAGGGGGACTGTGCAGAGGGGAATCAGAAAGGCAGACATCCTGAACAAATACTTTCATTCAGTGCTCACAAAGGAGGGAGAAGGAGGGGCCACAAAAGTAACAGAAGTTTTGAGGGAGGATGGTGGATACTAGTCCTTTTTGAAGGCAAGAGTCCTGAAGGACTTCCTAATCTGAAGGTGGACAAGACAATAGGGCCAGATGGGGTGCATCCAAGGGTATTAAGGAGCTCAGGGAAATACTGGCTGCACCTCTGACAGTTTTATTTAGCAGCTCACTGGAAACAGGAGTGGTTCGGAGGACTGGAGGATGGCGGATGTAGTCCCACTACACAAAAAATGGTGGCAAGAGGAGGTTGTCAATTATAGGCCAGTCAGCCTAACATCAGTGGTGGGAAAGTTAATGGAATCACAGCTGCAGGAAAGGATTGTGGAATATCTTGAATCCATTGGGTTACAAGACCTGAGGCAACATGGTTTCACAGAGGGAGGTCATCTCAAATGAATCTGAAAGGGTTCTTTGACTGGGTGACCAAGGAACTATATGAGGGTGGAGTGCTGGATATGGCCTACCTAGATTTTAGTAAGCCTTTCAACACTGTTCCACATAGAAGACTAGTAAGCAAGCAAGCTGGGTAGCTTAAGAGTGGGTCCAAATTTGGTAAACGGAATAAGAAATTGGTTAGGTGATAAGTGACAGGGGTGGTAGTAAATGGAGTTCACTCCTAGAAAGGATGTGACTAGTGAGGTGCCTCAGGAATCAGTGTGGGACTGGTCCTCTTTAATGTCTTTATAAGTGACATTACAGAGGAGCTGGAAGAAAAGGTCTGACTTTGCAGATGACACCAACATCTGCAAAAGGGTGGACATGGGGTGTGTAACAGAATGAGCAGAGACTTGAGAAAATTAGAGAGAAGTCAAGGGTATGGCAGCTGGGTTTCAATGTGAAAAAGTGCAAAATAGAGCACATAGGGCACAGAAACCCAGGGCAGAGTACAAAATGGGTAGAGTGGTATTAACCACCACCAAGCAAGAAAGAGACTTGGGACAATCATATCAGATGACCTAAAGGTGGCCAGGTAGTGGGACAAGGCAGTAGGGAGGGCTAGTGGGATGCTGGGGTGTATAGGAGGGGTATCACCAGCAGAAAGGGGCAGTGGTATTGCCTCTGTATAGATCATTGGTAAGACCCAACATAGAGTACTGTGTCCAGTTCTGAAAACTACATCTCTGGAAGGACATAGAGAGAGTGGAGGCGATCCAGAAGAGGGCAACTAAAATGGTGCATGGTCTGCATCAAAAGCCTTATGAAGAGAGACTAAAGGACCGCAATATTGTACACTTTGTAACAGAGGAGGGAGAAGGAAGATATGATGGAGACCTCTAAATACCACACAGGGGTAAATAAAGGTACAGGGAGGAGGTTTTTTCAGAAGAAATGGTGTTCAAGAACAAGGGACATGCTATGAAGCTGGGGGTAGATTCAGGAGAGATGTGAGAAGTACTTCTTCACAGAAAGAGTGATGGATTCCTGGAACAGCCTTCCAGTGGAGGTAGTGAGGGTGAAAACAGTTGGGTTGAATGCATGGGATAGACACAGGGAACCATAGTAGAAAGGAAAGGAGGAGAGAGAAGAGCTGTAGATTGGGTACAGTCTATGGTAATAGTGTAGGTAGGGAGAAATGGGCAGACTGGATGGGCCAAGCAGTCCCTATCTCCCATCAAATTCTATATTTCTCTTCCAGCATACTGGGTGGTATCAACAAGGTTGAACTGATGGAAATGTTAGATTTGGCATGCTCCACCAGGCACGAGAACACACTGAAGCTCAGAAATGGTAAATTCAGAGGTAACGTTAGAGGCACTTATTCCCCAGAGGTTGATGAACCTATGGAATAGTCAACCACCAGAGACAGTAGACATAAAGACAGTACAGACCTTCAAGATAAGACTGGACAAATGTTTGCTTACCAAGGAATTACAGGGTACCCTAAATAGTAGGGTGGGTGGAAATCTACAAATTAATGCGTGTTTACACAGCACACTTGTTAATCCCTGCTTATGAGGCGGGAGGGTGGACGTGATGGACCTAGTGTCCTTCCATTCTTGAATTTGCTATTCAACTCCTAATTATAATATTATTGTTCAACCGCATACTGAGTGCCCTGCCTGTGGACGCCAATACCGCTTCCTTAGCTTTTGATCTAGTCAGTGCTAAACCTTCACTGTGGTCAGTCCCTCTGCTTATGGTCCCTGGCACATGGAGAATAAACTATATAACCACTTACAACTCAGTTTGTGTTTCAAATAAGATACAACATCCTTAAAAATATTTCTACCCAAAGTTCTCTGTTAGCAAGCAGAATATCATTTACTTTTATTCTGCCGTAATACTAGAAGTCAACTCAGGCCCCACCTCCAAGCGCCACATCAAGTGCTGATATCAGAACTGAAGACCGTTAATTTTAACAAACAGCTGACTAGGTGGATCCAATCCTGGCTAACCAGAGGAAACAGTATGTATAGGGGATATTCCTCCAGAGAGGGGTGAGGTGGTGAATGGGGTCTCTCAGGGCTTGGTGTTGGGATCTGTCTTTTTTTTTTTTTAAACTATAATTGTTATTAGTCGAGCACCACATACAAATAGACAAAGATCTTCACATTGCACTAATTGCACTATATGTCACTTTTCATGTCCATGATACTATAAAGAAAATGTCAGTGAGCGTGTTTATTCCTTGAGTAAATCACTTTGGCTCACCATTGGTCTACAATGATATATTAATATAGAGAAAGAATCATGCACTTTTCCAATTGTTTAACCAGGTGAGACCCACTAAGCTGAAGGCTTTTTACAGGTGCAACCTGGGAGCACAGGAAGTTAAATGACTTGCTCAGGGTCACACAGTATCACAAGTGGTGCTGTAGGATTCAAACCCAGGTCTCCAGATTTTGCAGCTCAGAGCCTTAAACCACTGCGCTGTACTGCCTCCTCTAACTTCCAAGAGACATTCTCATTGTGCTATTCAGGTCATATCTTCTTATATAACTAAATACTCAGGGCATTTAACTAAAGGTCTCCCTCCTAGAAGGATTATATTTTGCTTAGTGTTCCTGAGGCACCCCCCAACCCATCCCCCTTCAAGTTTGGGGACAGAATCTTTGTTTATTTGTGCAGCGTACCATATCCATTTTGCCGTCTAGTTCTAAAGGGCTTAATCTTATGATGGAGGGCAGCCCTCAGGCCTTCCAGTCAATATATATCCATGACAATTTGTCGCCACTCCATCAGGTTGGGTATTTTGATGGACATCCATCTTCATGTTATAGCCTTTGTGGCTGCTAGAGGTAGAGAGGCAACACGGTTCTATTCTAGGGTGGATGGTGTTAAGGGAATATGGACAACAGAACTGTTTCTTGCTGTTAGTCCACCGGCCCCCAAGTAGTCCAGCAACTCCTCCTGTAAGGAACACCAGAAGGATGTGATCATAGGACAAGACCAGCAGATGTGGCCAAGTCTGCTAGTTTGCACCCACATTTCCTCCAGCAAGCCCTATAGGAAGCTGAGACAAAAAGGGTGTAAAAAAAATGAAAAAGCAACATAGGTGAATGTGGGTGATTTATTGCTGACACAAAATCCTTGCTGAACAAACAGAACACAGCATTTGAGCCTCTTGTGGCTTCTTAGGTCGGGGGAGGGGCAACCATTGATTGGAAGCGCTAGGGTCTATTTGGTCAGTGAGGATTTTGTGTCAGCAATAAATCACCCGCATTCACTTCAATTGCTTTTACGCTGTTTTTCTGTACACCGCCTTTTTGTCTTTGCTGTCAGTATTTTGGGTGTAGCAGTCTAAAACTAGCTTTTGCCTGAGTTGCCACAGTTGTTTTTTTTTTTCTTTCCATAGGAAGCTGGGAGTTATTTTGCTAGAACTGCCAGGGAGGGATCTGTCTTTTTATATATATATATATATATATATATATATATATATATATATATATATATATATATAAAAAATCTATAGATATAATTTATATATACAATATATATATATATATATTTTCCCGCCTGGCACCCCTAGCCTGCAAGTGGGCTCGCCATTCCCATACCCTCGCCCAGGGATGCCCACTTGGGTGGGGCCACTGAGATCCGTAGTGAAGAATATCAATAGACTCAAAACTTAGCATCTGAAACTACCGCACACAGATTATATGTATGATAGCTTCAGATCATCCTCCTGTTTTGAGTCTGTTGGCATTCTTGGTAATATTGAGACCAGGTACAGACCAACAGGCACACTAGCTGTCTGTATCTGGTCTCCGCATGACACGGAGGTACATGGGCTCCAAACCGGAGCAGTTCAGTAATCTTTGGCTATGACAAGCCTACGGAGACACCGCGGCTGCTCCGCCTCGCATGTCATTACGTGGATAGCCACTGGTGCTTGAGGACATGACGGGAGGGCATTTAGACTTAAAATGCCAGTGGGGAGGGCGAGATCAACAAATATGAATTAAAATAAAATAGTAGCCTGCAAGTGCTACATTTACATCTGTTTTTACATTTGCTAATCGGCCCTGCTTCACAACGTAGGTGGGGGCCCGGAGTAGCACATGGACGCTTCCCTTTAAGGGCAGGTAACACACATGGATATAAGCACTGAGAAATGGCATGCATATCATGAACTATAAGATTACTTTGCATGTAAATCCTTCCCATGATTCCTATGATTCTTATCACTGCCTATAATGTATTCTGCATTATATACCACTATGGGTTATTGATTTTTGTTATCCTACCCAGGACCTCCTTGTAGACGAGCATCCCTCAATAGAGCCTTTTCCTGGTAAAACAAATAAATACAAAAATACTAAATAAAGGGCAGACTATAGTACACACCAAGATTTAGACTTGGCCCAGTGTACTGAAAGGGGCAGATTTTCTTAAATTGCATGATTCACTGACTCCTGCAGAAAGTAGTACTTTAATGTTCAACAGGCTTTATCTGTTAAATTGACCAACCCTGTATAAAGATTATATATAGTGGTGATGAAAACTCTTAAGAACTGCATTACTTCTTCAGTCTGAAGCTTACGAGCTATCCAGCAGTGTTGTTCATGGTGGCAGGAAGCCAAGTCTCAGTACCTTATAAACATGGTGGGTGTTGTAATGCGAAGCCTAAACATTTAGTTAAATTAAATTTTACTGTAGTTTCTCAAACTGTAATGCAGCTCTGAAGTGACATCCTACCACAATATCCTGTGTATTTTCTAAATCGATTAAAAAGAAAAAGCCCATCCAATCAAATATGACGGTTCATAGTAGCACTGCCTGTACAAGCACCGCGAATGAATTTCTGAACGTGTTTTAGGTCGGTGAGTGCATTTTGATTATGATTCTCCTTTGGGATAGTCTGTGCTGTGTAAAATATGCCTTAAAAGAGTAGCAGCTTTTATGCTGGGGACCAAATGATACTTCTTTTCGTTCCAGGTCTGAAAAGTACACTAGGGTTTTCTGCCTCTTTTACTCAGCAGAAATGACTACTTACGACTAACCTAACAACATACCAGCAACAGTTTGTGCTGCCATATAGTATTTATTGTTGTTTTATAGTTTTAAGGATATTGAGAAGTATGATGTGTTTTAAATTCTGTTCGGTGCCTTGATTTTTGAAAGGCACCTTAAAAATAAAAATTATTATTGGTTTAATCCTGACCTCAGGGCTTCACACCTTGGACTTGAAGAATTTCAGTAGCAGAGGTGATGCTGCACTCTAAATGTATTCATTCATTCAAATATTTATTGTATTTATTTATAAGAGTTGGCAAGGAAGTCACACTGAGCTATCCAGCTTGTTTCCAGCTGCGTCCTGGGGAAAGGGACAATTGAATAATACAAACATCCTCAAGACAATACAGCAAATCTGACAGTGCTACCAACCAGGAGGTGTGCAAACCACACTGGGGATGACTCTGTTTGCTGGCAAGCATCCCTCCATTGAACAGTTCTGAGCAGCACTGGCATCCTGGCATAGTGACCCTTGGGTCTCAACCTCACAGCCGGGGACAATAGGCTATATAGCAGCTCACTTTGGGGAAGAGGACAAAGAAATGAGCAAAGAAGTGTGTGCAGGGTGTATAGGCATGAGAAAAGGAGAGACTGGACATACTGAGATATTTTTTCATTTCCATCCCCAGCACCTCCGATCAGGACTTGCTTTGGCCACAGTCAATGCCACCTTCCTGTCCATCGAGGTGCCTCCTCTGCCTGGGCTTCCTGGACTCTTGGGCTACCTATGATGCACCATTTTGCTGCCCTCAGCTTGAGCCCTGCTGTTACACGGTAGCTCTACTCCCTATATCCAGCCACCCATGACAAAGGTGAAGCCTGGGAGCCACGACGGAGAGAGACATACAATGACACGAGGGACAAGCAGAACATCATCTGCCCAGCTGGCATCCATTTTCTTCCTCCGAGAAGCTGCCATGCAATTTGACACGTGTACATCCACCTTCACTAGGTGGCTGTCAAATTCGCAGGATGTGCATCCTTCCTCTCTGTAGGAGGGCAGCAGTCCTCTGGACAGTCAAACTTGCTTCCCCTATCCCCAGCCAACCCTAGACAACTCAAACAAGGAATGCCTGTGTTAAATGCATTCGTGCTGCCAAATTGAACTTCTATATCACTACCTTAGAACAAGCAAATGGGAATTCTTATAAAATCTGGAGGACCTCCAATCCATTGAAGGATGGGCTGCTCCCTCCTTTCCAGCCAAGATATACACCAATGGCAAAGTCATCGAAAGCAGTAGTCAAATCCTTGAAGAACTCTATTCACATTTTGCTACCACTGGCTAAGTCTTTGACTCTTCTCTGTATGCAGGCCTTGCAAATTGTCCCTCAACCAGGACTATCCCTGAAGTTCCAACCTCGCCTCATCCCTTCCAGCTGCATCCAGTCACCTATGAAGAAGTTGAAGATTCACTTCTCAACTAAACACTAAGAAAAGTGCTGGTGATGATGGACTAGAACCATTCTTCTTAAAATTAGGTTACTTCCATCTTACAGCCCCCATACTTCATATATTCAATCTTTCTATCATCACTGTCACAGTTCTGTCTTGCTGGAAATCCACACACATATCCTTCCTTTATTCAAATCTGCAACCCAAGTGATTTAAATAATTATAGGCCCATTCCCTATCCTGCCCATTCTCTCCAAAATCTTTGAAAATTGATTTAATCCTAACTGAAATGACATATCGAAACATTCTCCTTCTCAACACAGCTCAATCTGGTTTCCAGCCTAATCATAATACTATCACAGCGTTCGCTAAAGTTACTAATGACTGTGCTTCAGCTCTGGACTCCAAAAGATCACTGGTACAGTCTTCCTAGAACTCAGTAAGGTGTTTGACACTGTAGACCACAACGTAGTTGTCAGTAGCCATATTAACCTAGGTGCCACCCTCCACTGCTCAGTGATGTACCAGTTATTTAACAGGGAGGTTTCAGAAAGTTAAGGCTGATGGCCTATTTACAGCCTCTCTCCCAATCACTAGAGTCCCACAAGGCTCCATTTTAGGCCCTATCCTATTTTTCTTTACATTAATAATCTTGACCATAACATAACTAATTATGACACAGACCTGTACGCTTCTAGCGCAACTCTGTCTGAAGTAAGAGATGTACTACAAGCTTTGCGCAGCTTGAACAGAACCTTATTAACACAAAGCTCCTTCTTAATGCCAAAAACTAGGGCAATGATTTTACCTCAACACTACCACTGCCTCTCTAAACCTGCCTAATGACTTTATTGTACCTGTCTAGGTGAATCTCTTGAGGTTGTCTCCAAATTCTAATATCTAGGTATATGGCTAGATAATAAACTCACCTTTAACGACCATATTGATAACTTGACCAGCAGGTTAAAATCCCGATTAGGTTTCTTCTTCAGAAACAGGTCCCTATTCCCTATTAAGATTAGAACTAGGCTTGTTCAGGCCACATTCCTGCCTTTTACTTGATTATGGTGACATAATCTACAATTCTACTTCAGCCTTAAACCTGAACAAATTGGACGCCCTCTACCATCGTGGCACCACATTTCATTACTAACTCCCCTTTCGAACCCACCATTGTGATCTATATGCAGCTGTCAGCTGACGTTGCTTACTACCAGAAGTTTGATTCACTCTGGCACTTGGACTCTCAAAATCCTCCTGAACAAACTACCAAGCTATATAACATCCCTTATTCACATCTCCCACAGTTCGTATTCCGTTAGAAAGGCTGACTTTATCCTTCTAGGCGTGCCTAGGACTCGTACCTCCTTTGTAAGCGTGCCATCTCCCACACACTTCCAACTACCTGGAACCAGCTCCAGTCTATACTGAAACTCTCTAGCGTTGTTTCTGTCAATCTCTTTAAAACCTTTGCTGTGACCAAATAAAAAAAAGCCTGCAGCTGTTTCTAGTCCTTACTTGACCGTTGACTTTTATATCAACAACTCCATTCCCCTCCCTAATTCTTTTACTTTCTAATTTTACTTACTCTCCTTTTCCTTCCCCACCCTCCCTTTACTCTTTATTTCAGTCATCCTTACTTTTGATACTCCTCCCACTTTTCCTCCTTTTCCTCCCTCACAAGATCCTCCCTCTCTTCTCCCGCTCCACTCCCTTGCACCTGTCTTATACTCTCCTTCACCCTATGCATCCTATTGCTCTTGTTCCAACTATTTTGGCTGTAGTTTCTACTTTTAATACTTCTCCAGGTTATGTTTATAAATGTTATCTTTTCATGTCTTATGTTGAGCACTATGTGCCACCCGTCTACCATATACTTTTATGTACCAAGACTTTATGTATGTAATTTCCTTTGTCTATACTCGTTCCTCAGGACCTCCTTGTGAATAAGCTTGCTCAATGGGTGTTTTCCTACAATAAGCTTGAACTAGACATCCTGGCGACCCTAGACAAATCAAGCTTGCTTCCCCCTATACCAGCCAGGCCTGAGACAACTCAAAGCTTGCTTCTGCCTATCTCTGGCCAGACCACAGACAGCGTAAGCTTGCTTCCCCTATCCCTGACCGACCCTAGACAAGCAAGCTTGCTTTTCCTATTCTCGCCAACCCCGAGAAGTCAAGGTTGCTTCCCTATCCACGGCTGACCCTAGACAACTCAAGCTTGCTTCATCTTATCCCTGACTGACTCTAGACAACTCAAAGCTTGCTTCCCCATCCTAGCAGACCCTAGACAACTCAAGCTTGCTTCCCTATCCAGGCTGACCCTAGACAACTCAAGCTTGCTTCCCCTATCTCCAGCTGACCCTAGACACTCAAGCTTGCTTTCCCCTATCCCTGGCGACCCTAGACAACCCAAGCTTGCTTCCTCCTATCTCTGACCGACCCTAGACAACTCAAGTTTGCTTCCTCCTATCCCTAGCTGACCCTGGACAAGTCAAGCTTGCTTCCTCTATCCCTAGCTGACCCTAGACAACTCAAGCTTGCTTCCCCATCCCTAGCTGACCCTAGACAACTCAAGCTTGCTTCCCCTATCCCTGGCCGACCCTAGACAACTCAAGCTTGCTTCCCTATCCCTAGCGACCCTAGACAACTCAAGCTTGCTTCCTCTATCCCTGGCTGACCCTAGACAACTCAAGCTTGCTTCCCCTATCCCTGGCTGACCCTAGACAACTCAAGCTTGCTTCCCCTATCCCCAGCTGACCCTAGACAACTCAAGCTTGCTTTCCCTATCCCTGGCTGACCCTAGACAACTCAAAGCTTGCTTCCCCTATCCCCAGCCGACCCTAGACAAGTCAAGGTTGCTTCCCCTATCCCCGGCTGACCCTAGACAGTTCGAGCTTGCTTCACCTTCCCTAGCTGACCCTAAACAACTCAAGCTTGCTTCCCCTATTCCTTAGCTGATCCTAGACAACTCAAGCTGGCTTCCTCCTATCCCAGCTGACCCTAGATGACTCAAGCTTGCTTTCCCTATCCCTAGCCGACCCTAGACAACTCAAGCTTGCTTCCCTATCCCTGGCTGACCCTAGACAACTCAAGCTTGCTTCCCCTATCCCTAGCCGACCCTAGACATCTCAAGCTTGCTTCCCCTTTCACCAGCTGACCTATGACAACTCAAGCTTGCTTCCCCTATCCCTAGCCAACCCTAGACAACTCAAGCTTGCTTCCCATCCGTGGTCTACCCTAGACAACTCAAGCTGGCTTCCCTATCCCTGGCTGACCCTAGACAACTCCAAGCTTGCTTTCCCTATCCCTGGCTGACCCTAGACAACTCAAGCTTGTGTCCCTATCTCCGACCGACCCAAGACAACTCAAGCTTGCTTCCACCTATCCCTGGCCAACCATAGACAACTCAAGCTTGCTTCCACCCATCCTGGCCTACCCTAGACAACTCAAGCTGGCTTCCCCTATCCCTGGCTGACCATAGACAACTCAAGCTTGCTTCCCCTATCCCTGCCAACCCCTAGACAACTCTAGCTTGCTTCCCACTATCCCGGCCGACCCTAGACAACCCAAGCTTGCTTTCCCTATCCCTAGCTGACCCAGACAACTCAAGCTTGCTTCCCTATCCCCAGCTGACCCTACACAATTTGAAGCTTGCTTTCACCTTATCCTAGCTGACCCTAAACAACTCAAGCTTGCTTCCCTATCCCTAGCTCGACCCTAGACAACTCAAGCTTGCTTCTCCTATCTCGGCCACCCTAGACAACTCAAGCTTGCTTCCCCTATCCCAGCTGACCCTAGACAACTCAAGCTTGCTTCCCTCTATCTCCTGCCGACCCTAGACAACTCAAGCTTGCTTCCTCCTATCCCTAGCTGACCCTAGACAATCAAGCTTGCTTCCTCTATCCCTGCTGGCCCTAAACAACTCAAGCTTGCTTCCCCTATTCCCCGACCCTAGACAACTCAAGCTTGCTTCTCCCCTATCCCCAGCTGACCCTAGACAAGCTCAAGCTTGCTTTTCCCTATCAGTGGCTGACCCTAGACAATCAAACTGGCTTCCCCTCTCCCGGCTGACCCTAGACAACTCAAACTGGCTTCCCCTATCTCTGGCCTGACCCTAGACAACTCAAGCTTGCTTCCCCCTATCCCTAGCCTACCCTAGACAACTCAAGCTTGCTTTCCCTATCTGGCTGACCCCTAGACAACTCAAGCTTGCTTCCCCTATCCCTGCTGACCCTAGACAACTCAAGCTTGCTTCCCCTATCCCCAGCTGACCCTAGACAACTCAAGCTTGCTTCCCCTATCTCCGACCGACACTAGACAACTCAAGCTTGCTTCCCCTATTCCCAGCCGACCCTAGACAAGTCAAGCTGCTTCCCCTATCCTAGCTGACCCTAGACAACTCAAGCTTGCTTTCCCTATCCTAGCTGACCCTAGACAACTCAAGCTTGCTTCCTCTATCTCGCTGACCTAGACAACTCAAGCTTGCTTCCTCCTATCCCAACTGACCCTAGACAACTCAAGCTTGCTTCCCCTATCCCTGACCGACAATAGACAACTCAAGCTTGCTTCCCCTATTCCCGACTGACCCTAGGTAACTCAAGCTGGCTTCCTCCTACCCGGCCTGACCCTAGATAACTCAAGCTTGCTTCCCTTTATCCCTAGCCAACCCTAGACAACTCAAGCTTGCTTCCCCTATCCCGCCAACCCTACACCACTCAAGCTTGCCTGCTTGCCCTATCCCTAGCATGACTCTAGACAACTCAAGCTTGCTTTCCCTATCCTCGCTGACCCTAGACAACTCAAGCATGCTTCCCCCTATCCCTAGCCGACCCTAGACAACTCAAGCTTGCTTCCCCTATTCCTGGCTGACCCTAGACAACTCAAGCTTGCTTCCCCTATCTCCGACCGACCCTAGACAACTCAAGCTTGCTTCCACCTATCTCCGACTGACCCTAGACAACTCAAGCTTGCTTCCCCTATCCCCAGCCGACCCTGGACAACTCAGGTTGCTTCCCTCATCCCGGCTGACCCTACACAACTCGAGCTTGCTTCACCTTATCCCTAGCTGACCCTAGACAACTCAAGCTTGCTTCCCCTATCCCTAGCTGACCCTAGACAACTCAAGCTTGCTTCCCCCTATTCCCCAGCTGACCCTAGACAACTCAAGCTTGCTTCCCCCTATCCTAGCTGACCCTAGATCACTCAAGCTTGCTTTCCCTATCCCAGCTGACCCTAGACAACTAAGCTTGCTTCCCCTATCCCTAGCTGACCCCAAACAACTCAAGCTTGCTTCCCCCTATCCCAGCTGACCCTAGACAACTCAAGCTTGCTTTCCTATTCCCGACTGACCCTAGACAACTCAGGCTGGCTTCCTCCTATCCCTAGCTAACCCTAGATGACTCAAGCTTGCTTCCCTTATCCTAGCCAACCCTAGACAACTCAAGCTTGCTTTCCCTATCTCCAGCTGACCTAGATAACTCAAGTTTGCTTCCTCCTATCCCTAGCTGACCCTGGACAAGTCAAGCTTGCTTCCCTCTATTCAGCTGGCCCCTAAACAACTCAAGCTTGCTCCCCCTATCCCACCGACTCAAGACAAGTTAAGCTTGCTTCCCCTAGTCTAGCCGACCCTAGACAGGGTTTTATTTAACTCTAAAAATTGATTAGCGTTTTGCTCATAAAGTTCTAAAACATTGTGAAATGCATAGCACTTCCCTCACTGTATTTAACAAACATAACACTTCTAGAAAACTTATATAAATACTTTCTGTACATTTAGTATTGTCCCAAGAAAAACTGCTAATCATTTATTTACAAAACCCTGCTAGACAACTCAAACACATCCCACTTTCATGGCCGACCCTACAACTCAAGCTTGCTTCCCTATCTCTGGCCAACCCTATAAAACTCAAGCTTGCTTCTCCATCCCTAGCTGACCCTAGACAACTCAAGCTTGCTTCCCCTATCCCTGGCTGACCCTAGACATCTCAAGCTTGTTCCCCTATCACCAGCTGACCCTATACATCTCAAGCTTGCTTCCCCTATCCCTGGCCAACCCTAGACAACTCAAGCTTGCTTCTCCATCCCTGGCCGACCCTAGACAACTCAAGCTTGCTTCCCTATCTCTGGCTAACCCTAGACAACTCAAGCTTACTTCCCATATCCCCAGTGACCCTAGACAACCCAAGCTTGCTTTCCTATCCCTGGCTGACCCTAGACAACTCAAGCTTGTGTCCTCTATCTCCGACTGACCCAAGACAACTCAAGCTTGCTTCCACCTATCCCTGGCCAACCATAGACAACTCAAGCTTGCTTCCCCATCCGTGGCCTACCCTAGACAACTCAAGCTGGCTTCCCCTATCCCTGGCTGACCATAGACAACTCAAGCTTGCTTCCCCTATCCCTAGCCAACCCTAGACAACTCAAGCTTGCTTCCCTATCCTGGCTGACCCTAGACAACTCAAGCTTGCTTTCCCTATCCCTGGCTGACCCTAGACAACTCAAGCTTGCTTCCCTATCTCTGGCTGACCCTAGACAACTCAAGCTTGCTTCCCTTTCCCCAGCTGACCCTAGACAACTCAAGCTTGCTTTCCCTATCCCTAGCTGACCCTAGACAACTCAAGCTTGCTTCCCTATTCCAGGCTGACCCTAGACAACTCAAGCTGGCTTTCTCCTTTCCCTGGCTGACCCTAGATGACTCAAGCTTGCTTTTCCTATCCCTGGCCAACCCTAGACAACTAAAGCTTGCTTCCTCCTATCTCCGGCCGACCCTAGACAACTCCAGTTTGCTTTCTCTATCCCTAGCTGACCCTGGACAAGTCAAGCTTGCTTCCTCTATCCTAGCTGGCCCTAAACAACTCAAGCTTGCTTCCCCTATTCCTAGCCGACCCTAGACAACTCAAGCTTGCTTCCCCTATCCCTGGCTGACCCTAGACAACTCAAGCTTGCTTCCCTATCCCCAGCTGACCCTTAGACAACCCAAGCTTGCTTCCCCTATCCCTGGCTAACCCTAGACCACTCAAGCTTGCTTGCTTGCCCATCCCTAGCCAACCCTAGACAACTCAAGCTTGCTTTCCTTATCCCCGCTGACCCTAGACAACTCAAGCTTGCTTCCCCTTATCCCTAGCCAACCCTAGACAAATCAAGCTTGCTTCTCCTATCTCTGGCTGACCCTAGACAACTCAAGCTTGCTTCCCCTATCTCCAGCCGACCCTAGACAACTCCAAGCTTGCTTTCTCCTATCCTAGCTGACCCTAGACAAGTCAAGCTTGCTTCCCTATTCCGAGCTGACCCTAGACAACTCAAGCTTGCTTCCTCCTATCCCTAGCTGACCCTAGACAACTCAAGCTTGCTTCCCTATCCCAGCTGACCCTAGACAACTCAAGCTTGCTTCTCCTATTCCAGCTGACCCTAGGCAACTCAAGCTGGCTTCCTCCTATCCCCGGCTGAGCCTAGATGACTCAAGCTTGCTTTCCCCTATCCCTGCTCACCCTAGACAACTCAAGCTTGCTTTCCCTATCCCAGCTGACCCTAGACAACTCAAGCTTGCTTCCCCTATTTCTGGCCAACCCTAGACAACTCAAGCTTGCTTCTCCATCCCTGGCCGACCCTAGACAACTCAAGCTTGCTTCCCCTATCTCTAGCTAACCCTAGACAACTCAAGCTTACTTCCCATATCCCAGCTGACCTAGACAACTCAAGTTTGCTTTCCCTATCCCTGGCTGACCCTAGACAACTCAAGCTTGTGTCCTCTATCTCCGACCGACCCAAGACAACTCAAGCTTGCTTCCACCTATCCCTGGCCAACCATAGACAACTCAAGCTTGCTTCCCCCATCCGTAGCCTACCCTAGACAACTCAAGCTGGCTTTCCCTATTCTGGCTGACCCTAGACAACTCAAGCTTGCTTCCCCTATCTCTGGCTGACCCTAGACAACCAAGCTTGCTTCCCCTTTCCCAGCTGACCCTAGACAACTCAAGCTTGCTTTCCTATCCCTAGCTGACCTAGACAACTCAAGCTTGCTTCCCCTATTCCAGAGCTGACCCTAGACAACTCAAGCTGGCTTCCTCCTTTCCTAGGCTGACCCTAGATGACTCAAGCTTGCTTTTCCCTATCCCTAGCTGACCCTAGACAACTAAAGCTTGCTTCCTCCTATCTCTACCCTAGACAACTCCAGTTTGCTTCCTCCTATCCCTAGCTGACCCTGGACAAGTCAAGCTTGCTTCCTCTATCCCTGGCTGGCCCTAAACAACTCAAGCTTGCTTCCCCTATCCCCAGTCGACCCTAGGCAAGTCAAGCTTGCTTCCCCTATTTCTGGCCAACCCTAGACAACTCTAGCTTGCTTCCCACTGTCCCAGCCTACCTAGACAACTCAAGCTTGCTTTCCCTATCCCTAGCTAACCCTAGACCACTCAAGCTTGCTTGCTTGCCCATCCTAGCCAACCCTAGACAACTCAAGCTTGCTTTCCTATCCCCAGCTGACCCTAGACAACTCAAGCTTGCTTCCCCTTTCCCTAGCTGACCTAGACAACTCAAGCTTGCTTCTCCCTATCCCTAGCTGACCACAGACAACTTAAGCTTGCTTCCCTATCCCTGACCAACCCTAGACAACTCAAGCTTGCTTTCCCTATCCCCAGCCAACCCTGGACAAGTCAAGGTTGCTTCCCTATCCCCGGCTGACCCTACATAATTCGAAGCTTGCTTCACCTTATCCTAGCTGACCCTAATCAACTCAAACTTGCTTCCCCTATCCCCAGCTGACCTAGACAACTCAAGCTTGCTTCTCCTATTCCCAGCTGACCCTAGGCAACTCAAGCTGGCTTCCTCCTATCCCGGCTGAGCCTAGATGACTCAAGCTTGCTTTCCCCAATCCCTAGCCAACCCTAGACAACTCAAGCTTGCTTTCCCCTATCACCGCTGACCCTAGACAACTCAAGCTTGTGTCCCCTATTTCTGGCCAACCCTAGACAACTCAAGCTTGCTTCTCCATCCCCCTGACCCTAGACAACTCAAGCTTGCTTCCCCTTATCCCTAGCTGACCCTAGACAAGTCAAGCTTGCTTTCCTGTCCCTGGCTGACCCTAGACAACTCAATAAAGTCAATTAGGGTAGGGGGGCCCTTGAAGAATTCTCAAACAAGTTCTCTGTGTTTCTTAATTTTCATTTATTCTGAACAGTCCCTATGTTTCACCCACTTAGTGGGCTTGTTCCTAGAGGATAACTTGTAGATACTGTATTCTTAATTTTTCTGTAAATTAATACAAACATGTTTTAATTCATTTATATTCATATAATTACAATATACTTATAAGGGTAACTTCAAAAATGTTTTCTCTCTTGCCATACCTTATTAAAGACACAAACTTGTCACCATTTTGTAAGCTTGTTATTCAAAAAAACCTCTATATGGAATACTGGCTTTTCAAATTTCTGTAACATATATATAAAACAGTAGTCTGAATACATGAAACAGTCACCATGGCAGTTATTTATATACTGGTCATAGACCTTGTACTACTTTATATCTAAGGCACTTATACATACCTGAAACATATATTCTGTTAGTACAGCCAAAGTGTGTTTTAAGGCACTATATGATTTCTACAAAGAAAATCAATAAGGGTTAAATTGTATCCCTCAATATGTCAAACTGTTATTTTAACTTGTAATTTCTTTGTATATCCAGCATTAGAGTCTATATAGAATCATTAGAGTGGTAATCCTTTTGTGGTGGTGCAGCCACAGTGCGGATTTAGATATAGTGCCCATTTTGCTTCAAAATCCATGGCTCTAGGGATGAGCCAGCTGTTGACTGCTGTAACAGTCTGTTGGCGCGCTGTGCAATGGCCGCGATGGTGGCGTCATCGCGCATGGCACTAAGCGCACGGTGACGTCATCGCAAAGCGACGCCCCATCGCGGGATTTGGAGCAAAGCGGCACAGGAGGTTCATAAACAAGCCTGAAGCTGTAACAAACATAAGCAGCCATTTTTGTGGTACAGAGAGTTCAGTATTTTGTTAAGAATCTTGATTATAACAGCCACTAAGTAAGTAAAAGACTTCTTTTCAATCAAGATTACATTTGGAAAGTTATACTTTTAAATGGAGCAATACAAACCATTTTTGTGGTTTCTTTACAGAAACTAAGTAGTGTCTTCGAACACATCTTTTTGCATCAAGTAAGATATATCGATTCAGGTATGCATAGCTTTTGGCAAATGGGGATTTTATAAACCATTATAGGTTGTTTGCTAAACTTTATTTGCGGGATACAATTTAACCCTTATTGATTTTCTTTGTAGAAATCATATAGTGCCTTAAAAACACACTTTGGCTGTACTAACAGAATATATGTTTAAGGTATGTATAGTGCCTTTAGATATAAAGTATTACAAGGTCTATGACCAGTATATAAATAACTACCACGGTGACTGTTTCATGTATTCAGACTACTGTTTATATATTTACAGAAATTTGAAAAGCCAGTGTTCCATATAGAGGTTTTTGAATAACAAGCTTACAAAATGGTGACAAGTTTGTATCTTTAACAAGGTATGGCAAGAGAAAACCATTTTTGAAGTTACCTTATAAGCATATTGTAATTATATGAATATAAATGAATTAAAACTTGTTTGTATTAATTTACAGAAAAATTAAGAATACAGTATCTACAAGTTATCCCATGAACAAGCCCACTAAGTGGGTAAAACGTGAGGACTGTTCAGAATAAATGAAAATTACAACACAGAGAACTCGTTTGAGAATTCTTCAGGGCCCCCCACCCTCATTGACTTTATTTGTTTCTAAACCTCTTTTGGGGAGGCCATAGATGTTCCTATAAGAATACAAGACCCATTACCCACCATAACCAGTTTTGTCCCTAGACAACTCAAGCCTGTGTCCCCTATCTCCGACCGACCAAGACAACTCAAGCTTGCTTCTGAACTTGGGCCGTGGTGTAGTGAGCAGTAGCGTTACTGCTACAATACCAGGCCAGCTGACTCACAGAAATAGTAAGCCTATAGAAGGCTGAGAGAGAACATGATTAAAGTGCTTTGCATACTAAGGGGTGGATAAGATGAAGAATACACAGATGTTTGAGCTGGTGAGTGCTAGTAGAACTAACGTGGTAGTATAGTAACTTAAAGAGTGAGTGGAGCTAAAAATAGCAGACAGGAAAATGTTACATATTTTAAGTAGTTGCAAGTTGTATCTTTTATTTCTGAACTATATTTATTTTCTTTAGCTCATTAGAAAGTTTTGTATACAACAGTGTTATGCTGATGTGTGGAGTAGCACTCTGCCTGGCAGCTGACATATCTAGTTCTGTTCCTCCACTACATCATCAGCATCATGACCTCACTGAGAGTAACATCACAGGTGACTGACCTGGAGCTACTGAGTGGTTCTTCTGATCATCTGTAATGTCACAATCAGTGAGGTCACAAAGCTAATGACGTATTGGGAAAAACTGAGCTAGATAATCATCAACTGCCAGGCAGAGTGCTGTTTCACACATCACACTTACTAACATCAGGTAAAAAAAAATCTAATTAACCAAGGGAGAAGAAAAAGTACCTTAGATATAAATAATAACACAGTAGATGACTGCTTTTAAAAACGAATATCTGTTTTAGACAGTACACTAGCTCTTTAAGGGAGGAAGGACTCTGGGTCCATCATGTGTCAACCTCCCCACATACATAACACAGCTACCTGCCCTTGAGCAGGGATGCTTCAGCTCCTCCACGGTCATCCGGCACCAAGCCAGCCACCAACCGAGACCAGGACGCCCGCCTGAAGCTCCTGAAGCTGCCTGCCCTTGAACGGGCTGCTTCAGCCCCCACGGTCGGGCCGCACCCAGCCAGCCACCGACTGAGACCAGGACGCCCGCCTGCAGCTCCTTGGAAGTTGCCTGCCCATGAACGGGCTGCTTCAACTCCCCATGGTCGGCCAGCACCCAGCCAGCCACCGACCGAGACCAGGGCGCCCACCTGCAGCTCTTGGAAGCTCTCTGCCCTTAATGGAGGCTGCTTCAGCTCCCCACGGTCAGCTCAGCACCCAGCCAGCCACCGACCAAGACCAGGACACCACCTGCAGCTCCTTGGAAGCTGCCTGCCATGAGCGGGGCTGCTTCAGCTCCCCACGGTCAGCCGGCACCCAGCCAACCACCGACTGAGACCAGGATGCCCGCCTGCAGCTGCTTGGAAGGTACAGCAACAGCACAGCCAGTCGGAACGGTGCTACCAGCAAACCCGCTCTGATTGGCCAGGACTTTTCCCCTGCTTTTGCCACCTGGCACTTTTTACAAATAGATTTTAGATAGAACTAAGCACATTTCAAGTGTCTAATAGAAGTTTTCAACTGTATTAGCTGGATTGTAATTTCTACTACTGTTTTAAAATGCTTACAGCTCTTCTGTTTCCTTGCTCCTGCACCCCCCATCCAAGCAGTCTGCCTTGGCAGCGAAAATCTCTCTCCTTTGTCTTGCTAAACTGCTCAATCTAAACCTATCCTACCTCTATGCTATTTAAACCCTGCTATTTTCTTCTCTCCAGCTGCATGCCCTTGAGGCAGGGGCTGCTTCAGCTCCCCACAGTCGGCCAGCACCCAGCTAGCCACCGACCGAGACCAGGACTCCCGCCTGCAGCTCCTTGGAAGGTACAGCAATAGCACAGCCAATCGAACACTGGCGCTTCCAGCAGAAAGTGGCTAGTTTTCCATTAGCAGGTTATACAGACCTGCCACTAGAGGATTCTTGTTCTTTCATTTAAAAAAAAGTCTACCCTCTGAAAGACACAGTTGCTTTACTTGCTATATACCTTCCTTCCCCCCTGAGATCCTCTCGAACTGGGTAAAACTTCCCTGAACCACAGGACTGCTGAGAGCCACGCCATTGGCCCCACAGTATCTGTACCACACCCTGATTGGACGTTCTCTTGCCTCTTGCTCGGGATTGGCTCTTGAGCCAGCTAAACCTTTGCTCTGCAGGGCTGCTCGCCCATTCATTTCTCTGACAAATGGCCAAAATTTCGCCCACCCTCACCTCCCTCAACCTTAACTTTGAGCCTTCCTCCGCCCCTGGTAGCTCTGCCCCCCCACACCCGTGCTCCATTGGGTACCTGTTTTGGGACTCCCCATCTTTTAGTTGCCACCTCCCACTCCCTGGCTACCTGGCCTTCCTGGCTGTATCCTCACTTCCCACTGATCCAGCTACTGCTCTTCCACCCCTCCTCCTAGCCCGCCAGCCTGTCTTAACCCCTCCCTCTGCCTACCTGAATCCTACCTTAATCATGCACCTCCACGGCTCTCTACCCTATTCTATTTCTTCTTGCCTGTCTTCCTCCCTACTGCATGCCCCAAAAGCCTGCTTTCCCTCCCCTCCACAGCTTCCACATTCCTACATCCTTCCTCCACATAGGCACACTGGTCACTGCCCTTGCCCAGGGTCCATCCTACCACCATGAAACTGTCCTACACCCACACTGGTCCTGGCCCTCCACTCTGGTCCCCGTCTACGCTACCCTCACCCACTATCGTCTATGCTCGTAATTTCCGAGATGCTAGCAGGTGAAAGCATTCCCTTAAAGAATTATGCCACAGCTCCCTGAGGCTAGTCCTCCTCCTCCTCCTAATGCTGTCAGGCAACGTGCACCCAAACCCTGGCCCATTCTGCTCTAAACCCACTAATCTGAGCAAGCCTTGGGTGCCCTCTCATTCATATCAATCAACATCTGCAGCCTCCTTCCTAAAATGGATTCCCTACAGGCCTTCACCAGCCAACACTGCAGTTGTCAAAACCTGGCTCACACCATCAGTACCGGACCATGCAATCAGCCTTCCTGGCTACAATGTCTTTAGGCTGGATCGTCTCTCCAAGAGAGGCGGGGGCTGCGCTCTGTACCTAAAAGACTCCATACAGGGGCACCACATCATTACCTCCTCCAACCCACAACTGCTCAGATACTGCCAGTGAGAATCCTCGGAGCCCAAAACAAAACCCTCACTGTTGCCACCATCTATATCCCTATCAAAGAACAGGGAACTGGTCTAGCTACTGTTCTTGACTTTGTAAAGTCATTCCCACGGACACGAATCCATCCTCCTAGGTGACTTCAACATCAACTGGCCTGTGGCGATGCTGGTGCACACAGGGATACTGTTGCTGCGGCGAACCTCACAAATGGTTGACTCACCAACCAGAAAAATTACAGGACGGCACCAGCACACTCTTGGACTGGATCCTTACCAGTCACCCACGCAGATATCTAACACTAATGTCCTCCTGACTCTCTCAGCGACCACTCCCTGTTAGCTGCACCTGGTCAAATAAATTCATCAAACAACCTCCAAAAACTATCACCAGCAGGGTTCTACCCCATGGTCACGTTCCTCGACTCAAATCCCACGTCCTCCATCAAGACTGGTCCCCTATCTTCAATGCAACCAATGTAAACACTGCCCTTGTCCACTTCATAAACATCTTCACTGTGGCCTGTGACACGTATGCTCCTAATAAGAAATGCAAAGTCAAATCCACCAGTAACCCTTGGCTCACAGGTAACTTCCTCAGGATGCTAAAAACAAGAGACCACCTGTGGGAGCTGGCCAGAAACTCTGGAAGGCAAACGACATCCAAAACTACAAATGTGCCCATAATGACTGCACCAAAACCATCCGGCAAGCGAAGTCCACCTACTATAAGCATGCCCTCACAAACTCCTGGGGCAATGATGGAATTCTGGAAGAACATAAAGGAACTCACGGGAATCCACCCAAAACCTCCCCATCAATACTCGACATCAATGGAACCACAACCCTTAACTAAAAACCATTCGGATACCTTTAACAAAGCCTTTACTGACCTCAAGCTGTCCTACCCCAGGACTACTTCAAAGATGGTGAAGCCCCTCTGTCTGCAATGAACACTACTCCCACAGCTCCCCCTGCTTCTACTTCAAAGCAGTCAAGGCTCTCACCAAATCGCCAAATATGTTACCAAAGCCCTTGGTAAATCAAGATTCAGTAAAGACTCCCTCGATCTCAAAATCCTGTCTCTCACACTTGATGAAGTGCTTAGTCCTCTGACCAGAATTTTCAACCTTTCCCTCAGCCTTAGCCAGTTCCTGGACAGATGGAAATCTGCCACTGTCACCCCAATCCATAAAATTGGTGACAAAACTGCCCCGATAACTACAGACCTATCTCCCTACTACCCCACTCTCCAAGGCACTAGAACGCATCGTCTTGGACCAGCTCACAGAATACCTGGATCGTACAACATCCTGTGCAAGCAACAACACGTGTTCCACAAAGGTCACAGCACCTCCACAGCCCTATTTGAATTCACGGCGCAATCCACAGCACTTGACTCCGGTGAACTACTCAAACTCAATCTACATTGAGTTAACTAAAGCCTTGACACCGTCAATCACTGCCTCCTGCTTGTCCAGCTTCAGAACACTGGGCTGTCAGCTGACTCCATTGGCTGGTTTAAGAGCTACCTTGAAGAACGGTCCCAAACAGTAAGAATCGCTGATACACTCTCGGACCCTAGACCGGTCCACTCGGGAGTCCCCAGGGCTTCATTCTGGGACCCTCCTCTTCAGCCTATTCTTAACCTCACTACCAGACAGCTGCCCAGACAAATAATTCTCTCGTCGACGATGCTGTGATCCTCACCTCGGACCCTGATCCAATCCAATTACAAACAAACTTAGCGGGCCTTCTCCTCCATTGAATCCTGGTTCCTAAATCATAAACTGCTTCTCAATCAGAAAAAAACAAGTCTATGGTCTTCCAGCCCCACAACAAAAACAAACAACTCCACCTCTCCATTGCAGCAGAACAAGGACCCATCCTAGAGCAAACACAATCGTTCAAGTACCTTGGCATCACCCTTGATCCCCACCTCTCACGCTGTCCATATCAGCAATGTGGCAAAGTGGCAAAGTCTGCCAATGCGAGGTTAGGCATATTATTCCAGCACAGGAAACACCTAACCCCAGAAGCACTGTCAGTGGCCGTCAAAGCTCCATCGTCAGCATCATAGACTATGGTCTTATCATACATGGGTCTGCAACTACCACTGCTCTCAAATGTATCGCGACCTCCCTGAATAAGGCCTGTCATCTCATCACTGGCTCACTTAGCGTACCCTCACATGTGACCTTTATTCCCAATCTGGATGGCTTCAACTGGACAAACACATAAAATACCAAACCTGAATCACAGCCAAGAAAATGATAATGGGACTTGCCCCACCTAGGTGTCTATGCCCTCCTTAGGCCTAGACATAGGAGCGTCACTACAAGGAGATCCAATTCCCATCTACTACATATCCCATGATGTCTCATGACCCAAGGACAAAGATCATTAGCCTATCGAGCATCCAACTGGCTCAACTCTCTTGGCAGCGACATAGCGACCGCTCCAACACTCAGCCTCTTCAAGTCAAGCTGCACCTCTCACTGCTTGTATCCTCGATTACCCATCTTAACATTTCCACCATTCCAGCTGCAATGCCCCAGCACCCAGCACTTACAATCAGTCTTTGCACCCCCTAGCACCTTACCTGTCTATTCCCTCGACAAGGCCCCTGGCTGCACTGTCTCCTGCCCTCAACCACCTCCCCCCATATCTCCTCTTCTGCCCCCACCCCAACCACCTCCTGTACTCTCCCTTACCCCGTGCACCTCCTTTCCCACCTTGATCTCCTACCCTCACCTCCCCCTTGTCTTGCTCATATCTCAAGTCTTTGTACTGGTTATTACATGTCTGTAAGTCAATGACTCTATGTTTGTAACTAAAATGATGACTGTTGCACCGCTGACGTGGAACCTTTGTAAAGAGCCTCGGCTCCAAAGGTATTGTAATCCTAGATTGAAATAAATAAATAAAAAAAAACACTCTTACTTTATAAGAAGGGCTAAATAAAAACTGGCCTAGTGGCATGAAGAGCTGAGGCGCCTTACCTCCTGCCGTGCCAGTGACCCGCATTCGAAATGGAAACTATACAAACAAGCATTTGTCAATGCGAATGTTTGCTTGTTTGTATTGGTACTGGGACTGTAGAGTGCGGTAAGATGAGTTGTGACAGTTGCTGGGAAGATGAAAAAGAGTTAGGTTCTAAAATTCTATTCATTAAAGAGAGATAATTGGCATACTAGTTATACATGCTATTTTAATACTATGGGAGGGGTTAAACATATACTGATGGTAAATCTAAGGATGTCAGAAATGCTTTTTTTTTTTTTGGTGCTAAAACCTGTATGATGACAGGTCTCCCCAGATCTACAGGGATGCCTGTATTTTACAGGAATTGCGAGCCATCTACAGGAAGTAGTTCCCATAGGCGTGTATTGGTTCTACAGAAAAACAGAGCAATTAAGCTTCCATAGGAAATAATGTAATCCACAGGAAAAGCGTAGGACAATTACCTCCTAGAGTTACAGAGAAATGTCAAATCAATCTGGGAGCACTGTGACACTTTTGCAACTAACAAATACTGCTGCTTTGGCTGTTTATTTCAGTGCAGTACTCTGACTGGAATGGGCATCTCATCAGAATTTATTTATTTATTTATGTCTTTGTTAACCTAGCATCTAATTAACTCTGCGTATAGAGTTGTTGCCGTGTTCAGCGAAAGTAAGGGAGGGATGTCTGCACGTGAGTTATCACTGTGGTAAAGAACAAGGTCACCTCGTGAGAGGTGGCTCACAGGATAGACTCTCAGCTGAGAGAGCATTTATAAAATGGAAAATAATAGGGGCCAAGAATGGAGCCTTGGGGACCTATAGCACATGAATGCTGCATACCCCCATTCTGATGTCATCAAACATTGTTAAACTACCCAGCTATTGGTTGAACAGTCCCTAGGAAACAAATTAAAATTGGAATTTTCAAGACAAAAATAAGCTGACCTTTAGATAACACGTGACCCAGAGGTCAGGTATGTCTCATGGTAAGATGCACTGCGCCTGATCAATCAATCAAAATCTTTATTTATCCAGGCGAACACCGTTGAACAAGCTAATTTACAAGGTGGACCTGTGTCACACAAGGTCAAAGAACAATACATTTATATGCAGACAATAAATAGACATAAGTATACATTAAAATGATCCACACAGAGCAAAAGCAATAGGTCCAGCTAATGGGTTAACAAGGTTGAGTCATCGTGGTACATCAAATATTCAGCAGAGAATATAACAGTGAATGGTATGTACAAGGGAAAATAAAACATTCTCACTGTCTGCACAGCCTGGCATAAGTCAAGACATAGGATTCAGGCTTGAAGGGGGTGATGGCAGGATGCTGACATGGGAGAAGCAGGTTACAAGGTAGCGGCTGCTCTAAAGAGGGGTGCTAGGACAACAGGACTGGAGACAACACATGGTAGGAGGTCAGATAAGGTAGGAAAAGGTAAGCAGAGTAACAGCAGTAGATTTGAAGGATATAAACTTAGAAAACCACAGAGCCAAGATTTAGGTAGCAATGCAGGCGGCAGGCAAACAGCAGACAGCATAGCATGCTAAGAGTGGGGAAAAGAGTTGCAGAGTTCCTTAGCCTGAGCATACAAAGTCTTGAACATGGTAAAACCAACGGAATACTGAGTTTCACTGATTTCTGTAATTTGTTCCAGAGTGACTGCAACACAAAGCTTATGGCTGCTCTCACAAAACATGTATTTGCCCTAGGCACTTTCAGTGAAATCAAAGTGTAGCTTCTCAGTGCATAGTTTCCTAGCAAGCTTGGCGGCAGGCAGTCAGAAATGTATTGGGAAGTTTATTGGTAATAGCTCTGAAGGTCCAAAGAACCGCATTTCTGTTCCGTCTGTACTGAAGGGAGGCCACCCCACAGCTGCAAACAAAGAATAGTAATGTGTGGTGAAGGGAAGGCCAGTTATAAATCTCAGGGCTCTGTGATACAGGGTGTCCAGTTTAGCAAGATAGGAGGCAGTGCACTGACTATAAATGAAATAACCGTAGTCAATTAGGGAAAGGAACGTAGATTGAACTAACTGCATCTTAGCATCTCTGGTCAAGAGGCGGTTTATCCTAAAGAAAAGACCAAGCCTCTGCCTCAGTTTTTCAGCAGATCCTCAACCATGATCTATGTAAGAGAGTATCTGGTCCAGCCAGACACCAGGTACTTGAATTCAGTAACAAATTCCAACCTTTCTCCTAGTAAAGTGGTAATTTGAGGTAAAGATAATGGCTGGGTTCGCGGTATGAATAGCAGGTGAGAACAGCATCGCTTTTGTTTTGACATTGAGTATTAGTTTTTATTTAGGAGCTGGCTCTGCAGCAGGTTGAAGTCAGTTTGCAAGTCTCCACAGGCAGCTCCCAGAGTTGGGCAGCTTAGGTAGAGCACCGTATCATTTGCAAACAGTTGAATATTGGCCTCTTTGATGCCGTCATCAATATTGTTTATGTAAATTGCAAACAGTAGAGGACCCAGGATAGATCCCTGTGGTACATCTCTTTTAATGGTTTGAGGGAAGCTCCCCTTCAGTCTTGACCTGCTGTAGCCTTATCTGTAAGGTAGTCACTGAACCAACACATGGAGGTTGAGTCAGAACTATCCTTTTAAGGTGGAAAGAAGCAGGCAGTGGTCGACAGTGTTGAAGGCCTTGCTTAGGTCCAGGAACATGGCACAGACAAAGTTTCTGTTCTCCAGGTCTTGTTGCCAATCATTAGTCACTTTAGCCAGAGCCGTAATGGTGCTGTGTTTAGCTCTGAAGCCAGATTGCATAGGGTTTAGAAGGTTTGTATTGTCTAAGTAGGTTCTCAGCTAAGCATTCACAATTTTTTCCAAGAGTTTAGACAGTATGGGAGGAGTGAGATTGGCCTATAGTTGTTTAGAGCACAGGGTCCCTAGATTTAAACAGAGGGATGACATGGGCAGTTTTCCATAGGTGTGGGAGAGTCCCTGGGATAAGGACAGGTTAAATAGATGGGTGATTGGTACAGCTAGGATATGGTATGCAATCTTTAGGAAGTAGGGGTCGAGGGATCGGCACCAGCACTTTATTAGTGTCCATTTGTAGAAGAAGATCTTCAACCTCTTTCCAGCTAAGCAGGTAAGAAAGAAAAGATCGCATTAGTGGTGCTAGGTTCAGGAATCTGTGCACTAATCTGGGAGCGTAACACACATGCAGGTGAGTTGTCAAATGCTAGGCCTGCAGTGGCAAAGTGGTTGTTGAAGGCCTGTAGAATCTTCATTCTATCATTGATAGTAATGTTATCAGAGATAATTTTCGAGAAGTACATTTCCAGACATGTGACCAGACAGCTCTTTGATCGTATACCAAAATTTAGTTGGGCACTTTGAAGCACAGTCTAGTTCAGAACGATAGAAGTTGGCCTTAGCCTCTCTAACCACCTTGGTGAAGAAGTTCCTATCCTTCCTGAAATGGCACCAATCCTTGGCTGTTTTGTTTTCGTGCTTTTTTTTTTTTTATTAAGCTTGTCTCTCTCTAGCAATGCAGCCTTAAGTTCATTGGAGAACCAACGGCATGTCATAGTCTTTACGCAGACTTTTACCAGGAGAGCATGTTTATTCCAGGGCACATGACACAATTTCATGGAAAATGTCATATGCCATACTCACGGTTTAGCTAGGTAAAAGTTCTGCCAGTGTAAGAGAAAATTTCAGCTCGTCAATATAGGCGAATGGGTCAAAGTTACGTCTGGACCTTTTAGTGGAGAACTTGGATGTGGATGGAGGTTTAGAGGCAGATCTTACATCAACAATGAAACAGTGATCACTGACATCCGAGGAAAAATTCCAGCATGAGAAAAGGAATGAGGTTTGCTTACAAGAAATACATCCAACAGGGTACTATTCCTGTTTTGTTTTGTTTAGAGCACGTTGGTTCTTTGATAAGTTGCGTGAGCCCATGGGAATCACAGTAGGATTTAAGAGGTAATGAGGCCTTAGATAGCCAGTCATAATTAAGATCCTCTAGTATAATTGTTTCAAGGGTCCCATGCCCCAGGATAGTTGATAGGTGAGACAAGAGCTGGGAACCAGCTGGCGGTGGTCTGTAACACCCTATGACACCAAAAGCCATTGAAGGTGATATTTCAACCTTAAGGAATAGACATTCAAAGCCATTTGCAGTAGAGGAAGAGTCAAGGGTAGTAACGTTTATTTGTCCTTGACATAAATGGCTACCCACCACCCTAGTCTGCCTGTCAGCTCTAAACAGCAAGTAGTTGGAATATTAACCTTCCTATCAGGAGTAGTTGGTCTGAGCCAGGATTCCGAGACCACCAGTACATCTGGCTCTGTGTGGATAACCCAGATCTTGATTGAGGTGAACTTTTTAAAGATTGCATACATTAACATGCTTAATACTCATTCCTCTAAGCCTTGTAAGGTCAGATGGAGATAAACAGGCTTCTGTAGGACCAGGATTGAGTTCAACATTACCTGAGCACAATAAGAGGAGAAGCACAATTTTCCTTAAGGCAGCAAGAGATAATTTGAAAGCTCTAGTCCTTCCACGACTACTTGAGATATGTCAGTGTAAGAGTGCAAGGTCCTCCTTTTGCACTCTGCTGTCCTAAAGATGTATAGACTAGAACCCTAGCTGCAAAACACCAAAAGGGTTAATACTGAGGACATACCCTGCACAGGTGGAGAGCAGCAAGTCCCACCTCCAGAAGATACCTCAGAATGTTGCAGGTATGGGAGCATAGGGGTGCAGCAATAGCTATGGGATAGAGTTACTATGCAAGTAGCATTGGGACAGAAGGTCTGACACCCCTGGAATTTAGCTTAGCCAGGCAGATACATTACATAAGGCACCAACCATAGGATGGTGGAGAAATGAAGCCAGATACCAGCCCTCATAGTGACACCTCATGGTAAAATAATGAACTAGGAAGTCATTGGATATGTTGATCTATGATTATGCTTAGCTAGCCTGTGATACTCCTAAAGTTTCACCATACAGTATGGGAATACATGGTGGTTGCTGATGTTAATGGTCTTTTCGGTGCTGGACAAGAAAACAGCCGGCACAATTCCCTATCACGTCCACATAAGGATGGTGCAGTATACCCTCGATAGCTAACAATTTACATAGAGCAATAGGATGCTGCTGAATTAAACTTCTGCAACACAATCCCACACTGGTATATGTGATAGTAACTTACAGCACTTATTGGCCAGTGGTAAGCATCTGTGGAGTGATAGGAAAGCAAACAATCCAAAGATGAGCATATTGGATAGGAGGAAGAAGTGAACCAAGGAGCGAGAAGGGGCGGGAGAAGGCGGCTATATAATGATGAGCCAAGAGGGGATGGGCAGGTGGGTGAAAAAATGTGGCTTTGCTGTACCTCTTGATGCAAGGTGTCTGTGCTTGTGGTCACGGGTGGTGGCCATGGAGCGCCATCCACCTGGTGGCTGCAGCTCCACGGCTGTTGAGCTGGGAGCCCTGGAAGGGAAAGGAAAAAGGGTTAAATACTGGTCCTTATTCAAAGGTTCATGCTCATGCTAACATAGTTACTGCAGATGCTATTAGGAGTTTGCACAAGTGCTCCTGGCCATACTGGCACAGCAATATATTCAAAGGTTTGCAGCTGCAGTAGCAGCCCCCAAGCAGCACTATTTACAGCTGCTGAAAACTACATACTGTACTAATGGGGCACTAAGCCCACGCATGCACCACTCGAAGGCAGGGGTGGCTGTACACCAGCTGCCTGCCCCGATCTTCCATTAACACTGATAATATCAAGCCCTGGTGTCCAGTCCCCCCACCAATCTCCATTCACACTGACAATACCAATCCCTGGTGTCCAGTGACCACCCCCATCACCTCTTTTGTTTGTGTCATATAACTTTCTATTACAGTTTCAAAACAATCACTATACATAATATTAGAAACATGAATAAACATCACATATAATTGAAACCAATTTGAATAAATTCATATATAGCCAGTTTGCAGCACAATGTTCTATATAGATCTGCATATCATTTCAACGTCTATCTTCTTGTACATAAAATAAACAATATTGGACAGCCTGGTGGTGCTGAGGTTAAGGCACTGAACACTACACCTTGAGCCACACTGGTGACCCAGGTTTGGTAGGAGAGAAGATAGAGCATCTGGAGGACTGCTTTCCTTTCTCGGGGGCAGGCTCATCTGCGACACTGCAGTGGCCCCTGGTGGCAACTGGAGGCACTGCAATGCACAGGGTTTGCTAGAGGGAGATGGAGCTGCGTGGGGTGTGCCAGGCCGCTGTTTTGACTGAGCTCTGCCAGGGGATGAAGGGGAGGGAGCAATGCAGCGAAGAAAAACCCACTTCTGGAGATAGGCAATGGCACTGCCCTCAACCACACTCCACTAGCCAGACCCACCCAACTCCTGGACCGAGCCCAGTCTGACCTGAATTGCAAGATAGAGCACCCTGGGTGGATAGGGCAGCCCCACCCTCAGGAGGGCTCAGAGCACCGAGGGATAGCGGGACTGGTGCCAGGAGCTGGAGGTTTCAGGCTCAGAGGTAAAGCCCAGGGTGTGCAGATGCCGAGAGAGTTCTCCAGGGTCCAAGCGGAGCCAGAAAAGAATATCAAAAATAAATAAATAAATAAACAATATTATAGTTATCTTCTAAGAAGGAATAAAGAAGGACTAGAATACACAATCACAGGTTCTAAGAGTGTAAACACTGCCTTAGTGAGCCAGTGGTACCCTTCACCCCTGCTCGCCAATTCATTTCCTTTATAATATTGTGGTGGTCCTCCCAAACAGTTTCCATCAGCCTGTCCACTCACAACCTATCTCCCCACATTCTCCCTTACCTGTGACTCCATTGTCCCGACAGCTCAGTATGGCTACTGGCACAGCCCTTCTCTCTCCTCCGTGGCTGGCCGCCATATAGGTTGTCAATTAGTATGTGTACTGTAGACAGCTGTCCAGGGAATGCTCCTGGTGAATTACCCTGCAGAGCAACTATGAGGGCCATCAAGAGGAAAATCCCCCCTACAGTATCTTCTGAACTCCCCAACTGGCCTGCTCTGGGCGTGTGACACATCTGCTTCACTAACAAATGAGAAGGTGGGCGCCAACATTAGACCACTCCAATTGGACCGCCCCCCATCACTAGGGGCAGTTTTACAGCAGAAAAGGCACGCTCCACTAGCAGCTGTAGCCATGTTTGGTTACAAGGCAGGGTGTGGTAAAACAGCTGGCAGTTAGGGCACTGATACATTGTTGCTATGGGAAAGCTTTGCACCATATGGGGCACCAACTGGGGTGCAGTATTTTGAGCCACCACTGGTACCCTCTCTCCTTGGGCAGGAAGCATCTCAGACAGATGCCAGTAAAATATCTTTCAAACCACAAGCAGTCAGTGTCTCAAATACAGTGTGGTAAACAATGCCTCGATTGTAGTCCATCCGGTACAGTATAATGTTGGCGTGCATACAGTGTTTAGCAAGTGGACTGCCAGCAATCTGGATAAATGCCAGCTACTACAGTAATAGCCCACACTGTAGTACGTGAGCAGCTACAGTATTCCTCTCTGACTAGAGCTGGTTTGCAAGCAGTGCATTGCTTTCTACCATTGCAACAGCTTCCCTTTACTTCCAGAGTAGCCCTGCTGCTGGCACACTGCGATGTCTTGCATCCTGCAACCTGAGATATTCAGTAAGAGGTAACCACACCAATAGACAGCCAGTACCAACCCAATTACATGGGAGAGGGGTTTAAATGGGAAGGGATCAGAAACGATTCTGTGTTTTTAACTGCCCGTCACACTTACGCTGATGCAAGCACCTGCACAAGAAAGGCCTAAGCCCAGTTTTCCTCAGAGTCATGCAGGCACCTTCCACGGCAGTGGGACTCACATCGCATGGCTCATGTGCTCCCCGGAGTAGTTAGATCATGCCAATGCCACTACCAAAGCAAAATGGAGTGGCGAATAAAGGCTCAGCTCTCAGGCTTGTGCTCTTCTTTGAGCTGTGGTGCCACTGCTGCTTACATATAGCCTTGATGTGACTGGAGTCTGAGCTGCACGAGTGCCTTTCAGTTCCTGCTGGCTGTGAAAGAGTGAGGCTGTTGCTCGTCCGTTGGTCGCTGGAGTGTAGGCTGGTTTGGGTGTCAGAGAACGTATCCTTGGAAGGTAAGGAGTGCACTCTGGGGCTGTCATGATCCGTTTGCTGTTCGTTTCACAGCAGCCAGTGTGGGGCTGTTATTGTAGTTGGGGTTTGCACTCTGTGTTCTGGTGATCAAGGTTCCAATTTGGGCTCCCTGCTGTTCAGTCTGTTTCTAAATGAGCTCCCAAAAGTCTGCTAGAATAAGATCCTTCCATATGCAGATGATGCTGTTCTCTACATGTGTCACTGTACTCGGAAGAGCTGGAAAAGGCATGCAAGATGACTTTACTGCTGTGGAAAAATGGTTCCTTCAGTCTAAGCTCTTGCTCAAATACATAAAGACTAAAACAATGCTGTTTACCTCCCATCAAAACCGTCATAAGTCCCATCACCTCAATATCTACAATAACAAGTTTGATACACTCTAAATGGTCACCATCTTTAAGTACCTTGGTGTCTGCCTTGACAGCTCTGTCTCCTACATTCAGCACATAGACCATGTTGCCAGGGCAGCTAGTGCCAGACTAGGTCAGCTCAGGCAGTGCCTCACCGAAAGTGCCACCAAGCTTGCAGTTAACAGCTCTGAGTTCTCTATCATAGATTATGGTCTAGTAGTCTACAGAGCCGGTACCGATACAGCACTTAAGGCGAATCAAGATTGTCCTAAACAAAGCCTGCAGACCAGTCCTGGGTGCAGACCAATTAACTCAAACTTGTGAACTATTCTCAAGCACTGGTTGGTTAAACTTGAATAGCAGAATTCAGTACCAAGTCTGTCTATTAGCTAAATATCCCCCTCGGTCTTGCTCCTCCTGGAGTGAGGCAACTGCTAAGAAACTCTACTTCCTCCAAACTAACTGGGAGTAAAACTGCCTTCATTATTCCATTCCGCTGGACCTCACTAGAAGCAACGGTCCTTCAATACAGGGCCCCTGCTGGCTAAATTCCCTTAACTCTGAGCTGATTGAAGAAATGAAACTACGCCATTTAAAGCTAAGCTGCTGCAGTTCCTGGCCACTTTTAGTACCTGTAACTGTGTCACCTGTGCCTAATCCTACTGTTATTGATAGCTTATCTGTCCTACATAGCACTCACCCCCACTTCCTCCCTGCCTGGTGTGACCCCACTGAGCACTTACCCCATGCCCCTCTTTATCCCCGCCTTCCTGCTTTCCTTCACTAATATTATCTCCCCACATTCACCCCTGCCCCTGTTTCTCCCTCACCTCACCACCCCACATTAAAACCCTTTCCCATATCCTCCCACATTACCCAGCCCTGTCCTATCACCTACTTATGTAACCCTGGGTAGATTACTATCCAATCCCACCCCTCTGACCACTCTACCCCCTCCTCATCTGTCGCCCCTTTGTTTCTGCCCCCACCCTCCCACTGCTCTCATCTATTCTGTCATCTCCTTTGGTCACCACTACTTCTTGACCTCCTTAACTTCTACCTACATGCTCTAAAACTCAGCTAACGCTATAAATTGATTGTCTACCTTAGGTATGCTTTAATACTGTTGCAATAAAGTTGACCTCTCTTTCCTGATGTATTTTAACTGTACTTGCTTAAATCTGTATCTGTTTATACCTAATGTATTTGCCTGATATATATACCCTGTGAGCTTGGCCAGTTAGTTTACAATTGTTCTATAATATTTGTTTATAGAATGTGGTATGTGAGTGTCTCTCATGAGACAGCCTGTGGGATGGGTGACAAACTCCCCCACCACAAGGTTTCAGCTACTGGATATATTAACCTGAAACCAAGAGGTAATAAATGGACCAAAGAGACCTAATTAGAACTGACCCAGCTACCAGGATATAGGGCTCATGAACTTTTATGATGTTTTAGAGAAAAACATATATCACTATGGTGCTAAAAGTCATGAAATCCTTTGAAGTACCCTGTAAACAAGAATTGTTCCAGATCAAAGAGGACAGGCGTGATCAGAGACTTATAATTTGGGAATTAGTTTTTGCTGAAGTCACAGTATTTAAAATATCTCCTGACAGGAAGATCATCATTTGTATAATTTTTATATTCTAAAAGGATGAGCTAGTTGACCTCCTGGAAGGAGTGGACAGAGAGAGACAGTTTATCCTAGGACTGTGTCTGATCTTTGATACATTTTTGTTGGACTCTTAAGAAACAAGATCTCTGATCTAACTTAAGCACTGTATAGAGGTAATACATTAGATAGACAAAGTCTAATTGTATTGTGGTAGGAGTTTTGTTTGTACTTTTCCTTGTTTTCTTTTAAGTGATTGTATGCTTTGTGATATACTGTTTTGTGTTTACATTTTACATATTTTTATCCATTTTAAATAAACCTTTCATTTAAAAAGACTGGGTGCATGTTTGAAGTTCCTTTTTGCAAGTGATGTATAGATGGTTAAATCTGACAACTTTTCAGAGCTTGATGGTGTTACCCAAACTTGGAAAAGGTAAGAAGATACATAAGGTCTTTTATAGAGTTTTAAGGGTTCATTTTGGATACCTGGTTAGGTGCCCTTAGGTGAAAGATATCTGGCATCCCCGAAGAGTAGATTTTCTGATCCTGTACATTTGGGTATGCTAGCATAAAGTTCACAGTTTGAATCCCCAGAACTTGAGACTAAAGGTGATTTGGACCCACAAGCAGACAGAAGAGTTACCATGTTCTGTTACCTGTTCACAATACTGCACTCAGAGGTTGGCACTGTGGGAGCAGAGGCCTGACCTGCTGAGTGAGTTTGTGACAGATTGGTTGGCAGCGTGTGGATAAAATTGGTAACACGAGCTTTAACTGTTCAGTGCATCAGCCTAATACTGTACAGCTCACTTGCAAAAAGGCAGTGATTTATTTTAAAAAGGAAAGAGAACTGTATCATTTTGCTTACAATTGAGTTCCTATCTGTTTTATTTTTTCCTAAAGTGCAAGTTAGAATAGCCGTAATTAGAAAAGAAGATGGCTTCCAACTACAGCGGGCATACTGTAGACTACTTGAGGCAGTTGTGTGGGGACAGAGAGTCCTGTATGAGGGAGAGCCAACAAGCAGAACCTCATGGATGCCCTGATGGCAGCAGATGCCCAGAGCATTGAGTCACAGACTGTGACTGTAAAAGACCAAACCTTGAGCATGGAGGGGCTAGTGGCCAGTGCAGTGTCCAGATCCAGTGAGGATGACAGCAGGGCCAGGGCCAGTGCCAGTTAAGGGCCATAGCAGCAGGGGAAGGTCACCAACATTCTGGAGCCAGAAGCACTCAGGCTGAAGATTGAGTTGCACAGAATGGAGCTGGAGTTCAGGAGAAGAGGAAGCAAGAACAGCGAGAGGCTGACCATGAAGAGCGAGAGTGCCAGCAAGTTGCAGAGGAGAAGAGGGCGTGAACAGTGACAGGCAGACAGTGAGGAGTATGAGCACCAGAGGTGAAATTAATGGAGGAGCTACGACTCCAACCACCAGCACCAGAGAGGTAAGTGGCTTGGGTTTAACTGGAACTACAGGACTGGGTTACAATTGAATTCCAAATTCAAAGCTGAATTTAAAGAGAGGTAGGATATGGAAGCCTTTTTAAATTCCTTTGAAAAAGTTTGTATTCAGGCTAAAATTCCTAGAGGGTCCTGGAGCTTCCAGCTATCCTTCGCTACTTACTGGGAAAGCTTGGGTGCATTGGGTCAATTGGACAATAAGTACAGTAATGATTACTGCAAACTTAAAGCTGCACTTTTTAAAAAGGTTTGTTTAACTGCTGAAGCATACAGAGCTAAATTCCATAAGCCCAGGAGAAGCCCTGATATGAGCTATGAGGAGCTAGCCATGAAACATCAGTTTTAAAACGTTGGTGGGAAGGAATTAAAGCAAACTCTGTAGATAAAATTGAAAATGCTATTTTGTTAGAACAGTTTTTGGGCATGCCCAGCAGAGTTGAAAACCTGGCTGGAGGACTGAGATCCCAAAACAGTGCAAGAGGCTGCTGAACTCTCGGACCGCTATACTAAGAGCAGACCTGCTCTGAGGAAGCGAAGATAAGGGTGGGCGTGGCAGCACAGAAAGGGAAAGCAGCGATGCCTTCAGGGCAGCTAAAACCTCACTGCCTCCACGAAATCAGTTAGCTCCAGGTTTCAAAGAAAAGATTTCTCTGAAAAAGAAATGAATGTTGGGTTTGTAAAGAAACTGGGCATATTGCCAGACAGTGTCCCAAAAGGATGAGTGATATGCAACATGGAGCTAGGAAAGAAATGTTTTTTTTTTAGTGTCCCTGGAAACATGCCTGTGGACATGAGGGAACACATGCACCAGTCACGGTGAATGGTGTACAGACACAAGGTTAAGGGCACAGGGGCATCCTGGCATTGGTAAAGGGGATCTGGTAGAGCCTGGTCAGCTTATATCTAATAAATATGTCACTGTTCAAGACTTTACTGGTGAGGAGAAAACATTGCCCCTTGCTAGTGTTCTCCTAGACTGGGGTGAAACAGGGAGCTGTGCAACAGGTGGCTGTAGCCAAAACGTTAGCAGTTGACTTCATCCCTTGGCAACAAACTCAAACAGGGGATGGTGTGTGCAGTTATTCATAGCCAGCGGCAAGGGAAAATTGTAGTTCCTGGACCCCCACAGAAGCCATTGTGGATAGCATTGGTAGGCTGATTCCCCAGTCTGTCTCTCCTTATATGGAGACTACTGAAAAGGAAGTAGAAATTTCCCAAGTAGCAGTTAACCACATAGATACAAAGGGTTACTCCGAAGAGGAGGGGTGACCCATTGTCTACAGTTAGGGATGACAGTGATCCTAAGTGCCCCTAACGCTGGATCTAGGGACCCTAGATTAGAGACTGAAAGGGACCTGTCCCATACTTTGGGAATGTGTAAGGACTTTGCAGCTGCTCAGAGAAGTGACCTAGTCTAGAGAAGCTGAGGGCTTGGGTAGACTGTGAGGGAGCACAGGAGGTTATGGTAAATATAAGGTTTATTGGGAAAATGGACTGATGTATACTCTGGCTGTGCAGACAGAAGTAGGGGTGATAGGCAGGCAGCTTGTCATTCCCCAGAGGTATCGTGAGCAGTTGCTCAAGACTGCACATGATGTTCCCTTGTCTGGTCATCTGGGAATTGTACGCACTATGCAGTGGTTGGTGCAGAATTTCTATTGGCCCAATTTCACCCAGCAGGTGAAGGAGTATTGCAGGTCTTGTCACTGATGCCAAGAAATAGGGAAGATGGGTAAGAAAACTCAGGCTGCCCTAATTCCATTGCCTACAGTGGAGGAACCATTTCAGAAGGTGAGAATGGATATTGTGAGGCCTTTAAATACCCAGGCTCCTCCAGGAAGAGGTTCATCCTGACTGTGGTGGATTACACCACCCAGTACCTCAAGGCAGTCATCCTATCCTCAAGCGTTGATGGGGTTTTCCCCTTCAAGCTCTTGTACAGATGCAGGGTATGTGGGCCTCTAGACTTAATCCAGGAGGACTGGGAAGGCAAGCACTCCACCCAGGGAACTCCTATAGTGGATTATGTCCTTAGGTTTAGGGAAAAGCTGAAGGAGCTTATGGGGACAGTCCAGAGCAACCTGGCAGCAGCCCAACAAAAACAGAAGGCGTGGTATGACTGTAGAGCCAGAACTTGCTCATACACAGTTGGTCAGGGCATCATGGTCCTAATCCCAGTCTGGAAAACAAGCTGCAGGCCGAGTGGGAAGGACCATACAAAGCAGTCAGAAAGGTAAATGATGTAAACTATATAATAGAGTTACCTGACAGAAGACCTACACAAAGAATGTACCATGTCAACGTGATGAAGCCATATGCTAATAGGGCTGACATGGTGTTTGCAGTGTGTAGTCCTGGGAAGGGATGGTCAAAGGAGACCCCTTCTGGACTTGCTGGAAGAAAGTAAGTGGGAGTCCTCTGTGGAGGCAATTAAAATGTTACCCCAGTTGTCCCCAGACCAGATCCAGGAAGTAAGGGAGGTTTTAGCAGACTTTGCCCCACAGTTTAGTGCCAAGCCTGGACTAACCCTCTTAATGATGCACGATATGGAGACAGGGACAGGGACACAGATGCCCATACAGCGCATAGCATATCGGGTGTCGGAGGCTATCAAAAGGACATTAGGAGGAGGTGGAGGAAATGCTGGATTTAGGGTAATCCAGAAATCCACAGCCCTGGGCCTCACCTGTAGTTCTTGTGCCCAAGCCAGATGGCTCTATTCATTTTGTGTGGACTATCGTGGACTCAGTGCAGTCACAAAGTCAGATGCCCACCGATGCCACGGATGGATGAACTCCTGGACAAGTTGGGAGGGCAACATATCTTACAACTATTGACCTGACAAAGGGGTATTGGCAGGTAGAGTAACTGCCAGAGCTAGGAGAGGGTAGACCTTCATCAATCTCGATAGGGTTATTTGAATTTAAAGTAATGCCTTTCAGAATGAAGAATGCCGGGCCCCTGTCTAAAGGTTGGTGAACCAGGTGTTAAATGGTGCTGAGGAGTACACCGTGGCATACCTGGATGACATTGCCATCTTTAGTGCCAGCTGGGAGGAACACCTGTCCCACCTTAGAGTGCTGGGCAGGATACAGAGGGCCGGGCTCACTATCAAAGCTGAGAAGTGCCAGGTGGCCATGGCTGAAGTGGCACACCTCAGGCATGTTGTAGGCCAGGACAGCTCTGTCCCAACCAAGTAAAAATAGAGGTGATCAAGGCATTACCCAGACCAGAAATGCAGAAGCAGGTCAGGAGTTTTCTGGGGATAGCAGGGTACTATAGAAATTTGTGCCCAATTACAGTGCCTGGCCACTCCCTTGCTGACCTGGTAAATAAAAGGATGCCTAAGAAGTTACCTGGGAACCAGCCTGTGAAAAGCCTTTACCAGACTGAAGGAGGCAGTGTGCAGTGCTTCTGTATTGACAAGTTCAGACTATAGCAAACCCTTAATAGTCCAGACTGATGCCTCAGATGTGGGTATTGAGGCAGTGCTGAGTCAGACATCCAACCAAGGAAAGATCACCCCATAGTGTACCTGAGTAAAGGTTACTTCTAGGAGCAGGCTTACTCTACTGTCCAAAAGAGTGTCTTGCCATGGTGTGGGGCTTAAAGAAGTTAGAGCCATACTTTTATCGCAGCATTTGAGGTACAAACTGACCACAACCCCTGGTTTGGCTGACACAAATGGGTAAGATGAATGGTAGATGATGAGTCTGAATCTAAGGTGGAGTCTGGCCTTGCAAGAGTATGACATGATGGTCTCCCACAGGGCCGGGGCCACCAATTAAAATGCAGATGGTTTGTCCTGTTGTTTTGAGGTGTAAACTGAATTTGTGGAACTCATCCCATGTTGGACTAGATCCCCAAAATTCAGTCTAAGGAGGAGAGGTGTCACAGGAGAAACCCTCTAATATTATTATGGTATGATATTGTATTATAAATAGATGGTCTGCATGTAATTGTCTCACACAAGTTAGCAGTTTGGCTTTTAACCTTCAAGGTGACAGTGAGGATGTCATTAAACTGAGCAGGAAAAACCTAATTAATGCCTTCCTTCCAGAGGGATAGTTTGTGGCCCTCATAACCTGTGCTGCCTTTAATGTTGGTTCCCAAATATACATTTTATGACATCAGGAGGGGCGTCATTTTGGCTGATTCCCTTGGTTTTCTCACACCTTAGTGACCGATTGTGGGGTTGTAAACCCTCAAAGGAAATGTCGATCAAAGGCTGTTATATTTGGGAAATGGCTTTTTGCTGATGTTCACACTTATTAAAATATCTCCTTGTAGATAACTATGTTGGAACTAATTCTAAGGGAGGATCCAGCTGATCTCGCAAACGCGGGTGGGGAAAGGAGAGTTGAAATGAAACATTGTATCTGGGACTCTGAGAGAGAGTTCTCTGACTTAAAAAGCACTTAAAGGTAACACTTTGATAGAGAAAATTAAATGTTTGTGGTAGGAGTTTATTCTGTAACTTTCCTTTTTAGTTATATGACTGTGAGATTTGTGATATAATTTGTTCTGTATTTTATTTCACCTGTTTTACCATGTTTCTAGTAAACAACATTTTCTTTAAAATACTGCCTGTGCTCTTTCTGTTATTTTACATGTGATTGCTGAACCTGTATTTAAGGCTGACAGCTGTAAGGGCTTGAATGTGTTACTAAACTTGCCTAAAATGGTAAGAAATACCTAGGTCTCTTATAGAGTTGTAAGGTTCATTTGGAAACCTGGCTGGGTGCTTTAGCGAAAAGATTGTATTGCAGTACCGAAGAGGGTACATATCTGAGCCTGTAATTGGGCATGCTAGCATAAGGTTCACAGTCTGAATCCCTAAAGAACTCGAGGCTAATAGGGATTCGGACCCAAAACAGACAGGAGGGTTACCCTACTTGTTACTTGCTCACATTATTACACTCTGAGGTTGTCACTGTGGAGCAGAGGGTCTGACTTGTGGAGTGCTTGTGTGACATCAGGTGCTTGATATTTCAGCACAGGCCAGTATTCAGGGACTGCCCCTACCAGGATGTCCCTCAGAGATCCATCACAGACCCAAAAGTCATCAGGAGGTCTCCTTGAGGGATACCCCAAGTTCCCACACTCTTCTGGTGGAGCTACTTACTTTTCTCAATGGGCAACATCTGCAACACACACCCCAGCTCCTCAGGATTTGTTCTAGATGTCTGAGGGCCTCCCTGGTGGTCACCAGGGTCCCACTCATTGTATCCTAATGCCATCATAGTTATGAGGTATCTAGGACCTCCTCCACTCTTGGGGCCCCAAAAGCAGCTGGCACACAGCTTCTGCTGTGAGTGGTGGAAGCCTTCTATCCTGATGCCTCCTGTACCCCTGGCTGGTTCTCAAGCCAGATGGCACCATCATGGAGACCAATCAGCACCTCTCCATACTTCAGTGAGACATGATGGGGGCTAGGGGTCATTAGCCTGTGCCCACCCATCAAGCATGCAGAAAACATCTTGGCACTACCAGTCTCCTGTTGGTCATGCTCCTTGCTCCTCCTACTGGCAACCATTGCCCAGGATGGCTCAGTCAGTCCCTTGCCTATGTCCTGGGTAGGTCTGCCAGGCAAGGAAACCTGGTGTGAAGGTCCTTCAAAACACTCAGTCTTTGCAGGCCCTGGCAGCAGGAAGGCATCATTTTATCTGCTCTATAGCTCCTCACAACAGCTATACCCTTGGAGGCTGCTGGAGCATCACTCTGTCTTTGGCCAACATCTGGTAACATTCACCTCCCCTACTGTAAGGAGGGGCTCAGCACAGCTTTTATAGCAGTGTACTTCCAAACATCTTCTCCAACTAATCTGTGCAGCAAAACAGCCATGAGTAATCTCCCGATCTACTCTAGACAATTTTTCTGGTCATGAAGAATAGAAACAATTTGGACCAGCAAAAGGATTGCAGATGACAGACAGCTGAGTTCCTGACTGCAGTGCTGATCCAGAGAGTCAAGTTCCTTCATGGAAAAATTAGCAGAACAAAAACTGACCAGAGCCAGCCCAGTGGCACTGAGGCTGAGGCACTGGATGCCGCACTGCGCCATACCTATGACCTAGGTTTGGGAATGAGTCCGCTGTCAGGGGTCGCATGGGAGGGAGAGGATCGAGTATCTGGAGGACAGCTCTCCTCTCCCAGGAGGGAGGGGGCTCCTGCTCGGCTCTTGGCTGGCCTCTAGTGGAAGTCAGAGGCATAGCAAGTGCAGGAGTGTAGAGAAGGGGTTGGGAGTGGCAGATGTCGATGGCAATGCCTTGGCGTCCAGGTCCTAGCCACTCCCTAGAATAGGGGAACAAGCCCTACCAGCACTGGAGCTTGCCCTCGATTTGTAGCCGCCCTCCGGCACCCTTCTGACCGGCGCAACTAGAAGTTTGGGGGTCAGGCCCCACCTTGTCCCCATCCAGGGGTAAACTGTGGCTACATGGGTTAAGGAGGGTTGACCAGGTGAGGCAGTCCACAGAGGGATGACCACTAGATGCTCCCAAGGAGACTGGAGCTGGGGCGGGAGGGAGAGGTGGAGAGCAAAAATAGAAAGTAAAAAAAAACTGACCGGGTGCCTCCTAGTTTGCAGCAGGTTGAACCAAATTCACAACCATCCTATGAGGAGCAATGTGAACAGCCCTCTAGAGGCAGCATGTCCCATTCCTCAGACACCTGACATGCCCCAGTGCCCACTGGACTCATCTCTCACTGCCACTTTTATCCACCTTGATCCCAGGGTTCCATCATGAATCCTAGTACTAGAGAATGCCTTCTTCAGGGATGGGAGCCCCATCTGGTCACTTGGGATCTTTTATTGTCCTCCCACTTGTCTTCCACTTCTGACTTCCCATGCTCAGGGTATGGAAGAAAACTGGACTGCCAGAACTGGATCAGACCGAATTGTTAAAAGTCAGTGCACCCAGACCAGAGGAAAATTGCTTGAATTTTGATGGACCGGACAGTTTGGCTGCACTGCCCAATCCACCGTTTATCAATTTGGTCTAGATGCATTACGTTTATTCCCCATGCACACCAATGCCTTTACTCCTGCTGGAATCCCTGGATGCCAGGCTCCACTGGACCAGTCCCTGCTTCAGATGCCTACCTCCACACTGCCACGGTTATGCCGCTTCGACGTGGGCACAGGGGACGACCTCTCAGACTGCATTGTTGTCAGGCAGCAAGCTGTGGAATCCAGAACCAGTCTTCTTCAGTCCACTGAGGTCGTCTTTTGAGCAGTGGGGACATTTTCATTTCTTCCACTTCCTCCAAGCAGGTGCACTAGGGAGGTCCCAGGTGCATCTGCATGCCAGGCGCAGCTGCTGCGCTGGACCCTGGCCTAGAACATAGAAACATAGACTTTGATGGCAGATAAGAACCGCTGGCCCACCTGGTCTGCCCATTTCCCTATCCACAGGATAAGCTGCAGATCCTAGTTAACCAATAGCCTATTTCTTCCTGTCCACCACAAGAATTGCCTTACGTCTGTCCCATGTATTCTTGAATTCTCCAACAGTTTTAGACCCACAACTTCCTCAGAAAGGCTGTCCCATGCATCCACTACCCTTTCTGTGAAAAATACTTCCTCACGTTGCCCTGAACTGCCCCCTATCTTTAAATTGTGTCCCCTTGTTCTTGCATGTCTGTTTTTCTGAAAGATGCTACCCTCTTGGACTTTGTTGATTCCACTGAGGTACTTAAACATTTCTATCATGTCCCCCTCTCCCTCCTTTCCTCAAGGGTATACATATTAAGCTGTTTTAGTCTGTCCTCATATGGCTTCTCTTGCAGACCCTGCACCATGCTAGTTGCCCTCTTCTGGACTGCCTCTATCCTGTCTAAGCCCTTGTGGAGATGGGGTCTCAGAACTGAGCATAATACTCCAGATGGGGTCTCACCAACTCTCTGTACAGAGGATAACAACTTCTTGTTTTCTGCTGGTGATGCTGCTCCCTATGCATCCCAGTATCCCCCAGCTCTCTATACTGCCTTCTCACATTGCTTGCTAACCTAAAGGTTATCTGATATGATTAGCCTCAGGTCCCTTTCCTTTCCTTTCCTTTTTGTTTTGTTACTACTTCCCCAGTTGTGTAATCTTCCCCATGGTTTTGTTTCCCAGGTGCATTATTTTGCACTTCTTTGCATTGAATCCTAGCTGCCATACTTCGGCCATTCCTCCAACCTTGCCAAGTCCCTTCTCATCCTTTCCACGCTCCTGGTGTATCAACACTGTTGCAGATCTTTGTGTCATCTGCAAAGAGGCATCTTTTCCATCCAGTCCTCTGTAATGTCACTTCTAAAGACATTAAAAGAATGGACCCAGTACTGAACCCTGCAGTACCCCACTAGTAACCCTTCTTTCTTCAAGTGGACTCCATTGACAATTATCTTCTGTGTCCTGTTGTCCAGTCAGTGTTTTACCAGGCTACCACCCTGGGATCCACTCCCAGGCTGGTTAATTTGACTATTAATCTTTTGTGTGAGACTGTGTCAAATGCCTTGCTAAAGTCTAGGTAGGCCATGTCCACAGCCCCTCCCTGGTCTACTACTTTGGTCACCCAGTTAAAGAAATCAATTAGATTCATCTGACATAAACTTCCGCTGTGAATCCATGCTGCCTTGGGTCCTGTGCCCCACTGGCCTCTAGGTACTCAACAATTCTTTCCTTCAAGTGATTCCATCACTTTTCCTACCACAGAGGTCAAACTGACAGGTCTGTAGTTTCCTGCTTCTGTCTTGGTCCCACTTTGTGAAGGGAATTGCATCTGCCTTCCTCCAGTCCTCGGGTACCACACATCCTCCATGATTTGTTAAAAGGGTAGTCAGTGGTTTCACTAGTTCTCCCTTAATTCTGTTAGAATTCTGGGTGAATTCCATCAGGCCCCATTGCTTTGTTCACCTTCAGTTTTAGGAGTTCTTTCAGAACACTTTCTTCTGTGAAAGGACGGTATCAACCCCTATCCAGAGCGCTTCTGTTAATTGGATTAGGCACCTCCCCTCCTCTTTTGTGAATACTGAGCAGAAATATTCATTCACTATCCCCTCTGCCCACCACCGTTCATTTTAGTCAGCCTCATTATCCCTCCCTTTGTCTTTCTATGCTCCCTGATGTACCTATAAAGGTTTTATCCCCTTCTTAACTGAGTTGGCTATCCTTTCCTCAGTTTGGGCCTTTGCTATTCTGACTTCCCTCCCTGCTTCCTTCTGCCTTAACTGGTATAGCTCTCTGTCCTGCTCTTTCTATGTTTCCTTATACTTCTTGAATGCTATCTTTTCTCCCTGACTTTCCCGCCACCTCTTTTGAGAACCATAGTGGCTTTTCTTTCATTTGATTTGTTTATTTGCTTCACACAAGGCTTGTTGCCTCTGTGATGCCAGTTTTGATGATTCCCTGTTGTTGTTCCACCCTCCTTCTAGCCTGTTTGCTAGTGCTTTTCTGAGGCACTCTCCCATCTTGCCAAAGTCAGCCCTCCTGAAGTCCAGTACCCTCACTTTTGTAAGGCTTGACTCTGTAGCTGAGTTTAACGTGAACCACATTGTTTGATGATCACTTGTTCCCAGATGGCAACCCACTTCTAGATCGAGATCCTCCCACTGTCCCCATTAGAAGTCGAGGTCTAAGATTGCTCCCTCATGAATAGGTTCCGAAACTAACTGTCTGAGGCATGCCACCTGTAGGGCATCAAGAATGACCCTGCTCTTGGATGTGGCTGCAGCAGTGTGCTCAGTTAACATCTGGCATATTCAGGTCTCCCTCAACAGTATCTCCCTTTCTCTGCCTTCCTAAGAATGCTTTCTATCATATCCTTGTCCATTCCCTCCCCTGACCTCGGGTCTGTATACAACTCCTGTGCAGATTGTGGTGCCACTACTATTTATTCTTTTGTTCAGTTGCTTCTATCCCTTCCTTTACATAGAGAGCTACTCCTCCCCTCTTCTCCCTTCCTGTCTCTCCTGTAGGTTATGTACCCTGGTATGTTAACATCTCAGTCATGGTTCTCCTGTGTACCCTGTTTCTGTGACTGCTCTCGATGTCGAGGCATCCCTCTTCCATCAAGGCCACCAGTTCAGGAGCTTGTTGCTCAGGCTATGGGCATTGGTACTCATTATCCTCCATTTCCTGATGGCCTTACTCCTTTTCCCCATCCCTGTCCTGCTTGCCTTTGTCCTTTCTCCATTTACCCTGCCCTTCTCCTATACGACATCTCTATATTTGGTGTTTACCGCACTTACTATCGTGACTTTTTGGGGCTAGGATTCCCTGCTCCTTTCAGTGCCTCCCCTTGGCTGGTTTAAATACTTGCCAATGAAGCATTTAAACCTATCACCTAGGATCCTGGTTCCCTTCCTGGACAGAGGCAGCCCATCATGCCAGTATAGGCTTGCATCACTCCAGGTGGACTCCCAGTCCCCAATGAAGCCAAATCCTGAGCTCTGCACCAGTTTTCAACCATTAATTGAATCCCATGGTGTGGAGCACCTAGTCTTTCATACGCCATAGACAGGCAGCACCTCTGAGAAGGTTACGTGTGTGCTACTTGTCTAAGGCCCTCCCAATTCCACAAACTCTTCCTGCACTGCTCTGATCCCTTTCTTAGCCAGGTCATTTTGTCCCTAGGTGGACAATGACATCCAGCTCCTCCTGTGCAGCTGCTCCAGCAATTCTGAGGATTCGCCCCTGTCCCTCCAAGCCATGCGCCAGGCAGGCACCTTACCTCCCTCTCCTTCCTCCCCCAGTTCTACCTTCCTAACAGTGGAGTCCCCACCAGGAGTTGTTTCCTTCCGCTGTGGGGTCCCATGCCACCCTCTTGTGGGTCTCTTTTTGTGGAGGTTCCAGTATCCTCCTTGGTCTCCACTGTGGGTGCCTCCATAGAGGAACCACACTTTGCCAGAATGGCATAGGGAATGTGGAGGTACAACTGGAGGGATGCACCTGTGTTCACCACCCTCACCCTCCCTGAGCTCACTGTGGTCCAACCGTTCCTCTTTCTTGGTAACCTCTGAGGCAACGGCAGTGGCCCTGGTGGTCCCTGGATGGAAGAGGAGGTCCCACAAATCCTGGCCAACTCCAGCCTGGATATGAGCAACCTCCCTCTCAGCCCAGAGGGTGCCTGCAGATGGGACAACACTGCATCCTCCAGAAGCGTCTCGGAAGACTGCTGCTCCACAGCCACTGTACTGCACCACTCCCATCATGTCTTATTTCTGGCTCCTTCACTATTGTTTGGAATCCTTACTCTTTCCTCTGTTTTATTTTTCCTTCTCTTGCTACTTCTTACTGCTTCTGTGCCTTTAAGCTCCTGATTGTCCTGTTCTGAGACAAGAAGATCCTATATTTCTCAGCAGACCCCTTACTTGTAGAGGCAGACCTCCAGCAGCTAGAGGGCTGGAGAGCTACTCTTGCCCTTCTAGGATGGTGCATCTTTGGTGGCTTTGTGATCACTCACTTCCTGCTCCCAAACAGGAAGTTCCTGTTGTCAGTCAATTCTGTGCCTTATAAAAGTAGAGCTAGTTTTGGGTGGGAGGGTGGAGGAGAGGGAATGTGGGCAATATAGTTTTCTAGAAGAGTTCTGCTTCTTTAGTTCAGTAGAGAAGTCCAGTCACACAGCACTCCTTCCTTCTGGTGTCCTCTGCCAAGTCTCTGACAGAATCTTTTAAGGCAGTGTTTAAATCTAGTTTCCTTCTAGCTAAGCTACTCCCCTACTACTAGATCTTTCTACAAGTAATTTAAACTGCACAGCAATCAAGCCCTTCAGCCACCTGAGATTTACATCTAGATAACTGTTCAGATAACCACTTTAGCTAACTAAAGACAAACACACTAATTATTTTTTATCCCTAAATCAAAGCTCCTGTAGAAGAGTTCTACTTCTTTAGTCCCAGTAGAGAAGTCCAGTCACACAGCACTCCTTCCTTCTGGTATCTCTGCCGGCCTGTGTCCATCCTATGTTCATTCAGGTGGTAGTATTGCAGTGAGGATAGCAACCCCCTCCTGAAGGAGGACATCCTTCAGGACACTCAGTCCTCTTTACCCCAGCCAGCCCCCACGACCCAGGCTCGTTCCTGAACCCAGGTCATTTTGCATCAGCGGTAGCGCTATCACTGTGCTGATGGGCCAGCCCAGTAGTCAGTTTCCAGACATACCTGGGACTTGCTAAAAACAGATCATTGAAACTGGAGTAGATTGGTAAAAGCTGGACTGACATAACTGCAAAATTTGTGCCACTTGTGCCTGGTGCAGTTTTACTAATCTGGTCCTGTCCAGTTCCAGAGCTCTGGGTTTTACCAAGTTCCCAAGCTTGGGGTGCAAACTCAGGTTGCCAGTGTGCTAGAGCTGTCCCCCACCATCAGGGCATTGTTTCCCATTTTCAGGTTAGCACTCTCAATATTTGCCCTTTTCTCCAGACTGCAATTCAGAAATGCAATTATATCTACTGTATGTCCCACATATGGGCACCTGGCAGGCTTTGAAGACTACTCAGAATCTGTACCCATTTGTAATTTCCAGTTCTGATATACCAAATTCAGTAATAAGGGATGCCAGTCCTCTGTGTAAAAAAAAAAAAAAAAAAAAAAAAAAAAGGTTTTCCAGTTCCATAACACATTTCTGGGTAGGTGGGCGCCTCTGCCAGGTTGCCTAATTTAAGGCACTAGTAGTGTGGGGTGTTAATGCACACAGCAACTGTTACTTTCCTATCACGAGTGAGTCCTGCCAGTGCCAGTAACCTATCTTGGCTCCTCCCTTGATCAGCCCATCATTGCTCTGACAACTTGAGTGCGTGCTGACATTAGAGCCGCCTGCTGCTGCTGCCATGGAGATGGCGATTCCACTTACTGCACCTGCCACCCTCCATGGGTCTGGGTCCATCCTCCTTCATCATGTGACACTGTACAGTGTGAAGAGAGCAGTGTCCCATAGCAGGAGAGATGGATTTACATCATCAGCATGCCAAGCGCGGGGCACAATGGCGACGGTATCAAACATCGGAGGCTGCCCTGGTGGTTTGGCAGAGCTGCTCGTCTTGATGCTAAAGGCCCGCTGGTGAAGCAGAGACAGGTGCTAACTTGCTTTGGGGTTATGGGTGGAGGAGCACTTGGCAGGGCTCGCCCTCGTAGCTCTAAAGTGAGCCTCAGCAGCTCAGTCACTGCCATTCACTACAGCTGTGATGGGATTACTTCTGATATTTGTCTTTCTGCTATTTTTCTATGTTTGCAAAGAATATATATATTGTTTTTCATTTTAGACTCATTTCTGTTAATGATGGTACAAGAAGACAAAGGCAGATCCGCCAACATTAGTGACTGGGCCTCCACCCGGTTTGCCAGTGGTTAGTTGAGTATTTAAATTTATCCTTCTTCATAAAGTCAACCATTCACCATACAGGAAATTCTAACATGATTTATTTTAGAATTTTATTAAGGATTGTGCACTCCAGGATAGCCTCCTTATAGATGTTTCAAGCGCAGGGGACATTGGAACAGCAGAGTTTAATTCTTACTGTGTGATTTTGAACAAAAATATCAAGTGCTACTGCAGGTACACAGTCACAAAGTAGCTGAGAAATAGTGCAAGGGGTGGTCAGATGAGATGTCGATTGAGGTAACCCCTAGAACTCCCTAAAACATCATAGTTTCCAAGAACAACATTTGGTTGGTAGATGGGTTTGGCAGCCTTACCCCCACAGCCTACCTCAGCTAACCTCTGACCTGGCTAATGGCAGAAGAACCTGCCCCAAAATGTACTACCTGGCATCCCAGCCAGCAGAGCTCAGCTGCATCATCCCCACGGCAAGATCATGGCACACCCATGAGACCTAACAGTCTGCAATATGCCACTGGGCTCGGTGCTGTAAGCTGCAAGCTGTACTCTGCAACTGAGTTTTATCTGTTTTACTCATTTACTTTGCTGTCTTCCCGTTTTGTTTGTTTTATTGTTTGAGCCCAAATGTATTAGTTAGTTAGGGCTTTGCAGTGAGGAATTAGCCTCCCTCGTAAATCAGAATTCTAGACCTGCCATGCAGCATATTACAGACACTTTCGAACAGTCCCGTTCACCCAGGAAAGGGGCTTGTGCTGTTTAGATTTCCCGCTAAAACTTGTGCAAAGAAACTGACTTACCATTCCTTTTGCCTGCTCCGTCAGGATACTCTGAGCTGAGGAAAGGAGCAAGATCTATTGAGGAGTTGGTGCTTTGCCACTGAAGCGGATTCCGTTTTCGGAAGGATTCCCCGTTTTGGGCTGCTCGAGTTTCTGTTATCTGGATTGCTTGTGTGGCGCAGCCTTTGCACTGGAGTGGTATTTGGTGGCAGGCTTTGAACTGGACTTGATTGAGGGTCGATGGTCCGGCGCTGCAGCGGGTCTGACAACATTTGGAAAACTGTGGCTGGGCTTTGCTGCCGCCAGGGACTGAGCCTTGGGTCAGCTGGGGAGCTGGCTGACGAACTTGAGTGTTCCCAGGTTCCTTGGGGGGTGGGCTGCTGAGTGGTCACTGCCCAGGAATCAAAGCTGCGGCAGTGAATACTTTCGGCTGCAGTTTCTGCGGTTGGAGCTCTCTGGGTTCCGCTTGCTTTTACTGCCGACTTTGAACACCCTTGCTGGAATAATTATTATCTCTGCATAGCATTCATCTTGCCTGCCTTCGCAAGTTGGATTTTTCGTTTGGACTGCCAATATTTTACCAGTTGTTTTCACTACTAAACTCCTTTGCTCCAGAATTGTGGCCAGACCTGCTTTTCTATCTTGGACAGTGAGAGTGACCTTATTTTGGTATCCCGGTGGTGAGAGGACCTGAGTGTCCAAACTTTATTTTTATTTAATTATTGGATGACAATCTTTGGATTTCTAAACTGCTTTTTGATTTAATCTGAACAGATTATTGGACTTTCAACCTTGGACAGTGGTACCCTATTCTCCATTATTCCCAGGCTGTTAGAGGGCTTAGGGGACTTCAAAACATTACGTCCTGCATACCCAGTGAGGGGGTTGCAGGAGCCTTTATTTCTGTCATTTTTTTCCTGGTGTTTTCCAAGAGCCAAGTATTGGATTGTACCATCTATATAATGTTAAGCAGGGTTTACTTTTAATTGTGTTTTATTATTTATTTTAGGTGGGTATATAGTGGTTAGTAAACTTTAGCGGACCATAATGAGCGATCTAACGTGGTGCTGCAGTTATTAAAATTGTTTTATATTGTTATTTTGGGGTTGTATATTGGACTGGGATTTTATTATTTTATTCTGTTTTTGTAATTTAGGTTATAGGAGATTTGTTATTAAGATTGGGGTTTGTCATTAAGGCTAGTTTATGTTTGGGGTGGGTTATTAGTTTTATATTCTGTTTTAATTTTGAAGTATTATGTATCGGAGGCTTATAGCGGTCAGGCAGTACTCCCCACCAGACTCGGGAATTCGTCCTTCTGACTGTCCCCATTAACATCTGACACCCATTTTAGGTGCGCGCTTTGGGGATAGTTAGAAGGCATGTAAGAAAGGGAGAATTGGGGATGGTGGGGAGAGGAAGGAGGCGGATAGGAGTTGTGGGGTCCAAGAGGTGCCCTGGGGTGAAATGGAGTCAGGACAGAGGTCCTCCTATCTTGTCTCCATACCCAAGGGCTCCGATGTTAACAGGCAGGTCGAGGTCTTCCCGATAACTCATCATACTTGGGCGGTGTTGTGCAATGCCAGATCTATTAAGAACAAGACAGCTATTATAGCTGATCTTGTTGAAACCACCAATCTGGCTTGCATCACCGAGACCTGGTTGGATGAAAATGCAGGCCCTGTTTTGGCTTCTGCAGTTCGGACGGGTTCTCGGTGATACACCGTAAGGTTGGATCGTAGGGGGCAGGGTGTGGTCATTATATTTAAATCTAAGTTGGGCCTTCTGGATGTGCCATTGGGAAGTACAAGATCCTTCAAGTATATCCTGGGTGAGGTGTAGGTTGTGGGAACTCCTCATCTACCGTCCACCAGGAGATGGTGGAGCATTCCTGCAGGAGATAGCAGACTTCATCATCGACATGGAGTTGAGGCCCCAGATGGATAATTTTGGGAGACTTCAATGCCTGGGTTGACGATGAACTCTCACACTTTGGTCAAAATCTCCTCCAGTTTATGATGGCGCTGGGCTTTACAGGTAGTTACCTCCTCAACCCATGTGAGGGGTCACTCATTGGATCTGATCTTTCTTTTGGATATGGAGATAGCTGATCTGGGGTGGAACCAGTCAGCTGGTCTGACCACCACACTATAAGATTCAGCTTCAGGGTCCCCCTAGTAGGCCTGCCCTTATTGAGATGGTCCAGTACCGCCTTTGAGGGAGTTACCCCTAATGACCTGTCGGCAGTACTGGACCTATCGGGTTTGTTAGGTGAATGCATGAGTCCAGATGATCTCGTATTAGCCTACAATAAGGCTGTAGGAGATGCCCTGGACAAGATTGCTCCTGTTCATTTTAGACCCCTCACCCTTCGCCCAAGGAACCCCTGGTTTGATGGTTCCTTGAAGAAATTGAGGCGCAGTTGATCGAAGGCTGGAGAGGGCTTGGTGAAAGTCTGCCTTGATGCTGACAGGCTTAAGCTGATGGCACATTATGATTGCTATCAGCTAGAAATCACCATAAGAAGGCAGAGTTCCTGTCCAGGAGATTTCTGCCACAGACTCGACGAGCTCAGCTTTTCTGGACCGTTGACAGATTGTGCAATCCAATCTGTCTTCAGTCAGAAAGCTTTTCTCTGCTGAAATGCAAGGAGTTTGCTCGATTCTTCACAGATAAGGTTGCCAGCATCAGCATAACCTCTCCTACGAGAAGTTGTAGTGATTGGCGGGATGGTGTGCACTCTGTCTCTCTGGTCAGATTTCTGCCAGCCAGAATTCCAGAAATTGTGTCGATCATCCAGACTATGCACCCAACCTGCTGTAGTTTGGATCCAGGCCGACCCCCTCTTATTGGGATGTGTTGATGTTATCTGCCCGATCCTTACTGAAATTGTCTGGAGGTCCTTGGAGATAGGGGTCTTTCCAGAACCCCTAAAGGAGGCGATCATTCAACCACTCCTTAAGAAACCCTCCTTGGACCCAGACTGTCAGCCAACTACCGACCTATCGCTAACCTGCCATTTGTTGGTAAGGTTATTGAAAGGTGGTTGCGTTGCAACTGGATGATCACCTTACAACTCCAAGATCGCTATGATACTCTCCAGTCTGGATTTAGGAAGAAGCATAGCACAGAGACTGCACTTGTCCAAGTAGTGAATGACCTCCTGATGGCTAGAGATGAAAGGCATGTACCTTTCTGGTCCTTCTTGATCTCTCCGCAGCATTTGACACTGTAGACCATGGTGTGCTGTTGAGTGCCTGCGGCTGCTTTGTGGTCTGTCTGGCACAGTCCTCAAATAGTTCTATGCTTTCCTCGCAGACAGGATTCAGAGAGTTACCACGAATTTATTCCTCTGGCACTTACTCCCTGTCTTGCGGGTGCAGAGGCTCCATCTTGGCCCCCATGCTGTTTGCAGTGTACATGCTGCCAGTGGGAGATATCATCAGGTGATACAGTTTGAGTTTTCACTGCTTTGCAGATGATACTCAATTGTATATGTCCTTTCTGCCCGGACAGGATGCTGCTTTCTCTGCACTAAACAGCTGCCTTACCGTAATCAGAACCTGAACTTCCTTTATAGCAGGGGCTCTGACATCACTTCCCCAAACTGCTAACAACATACACCTGTTCATATCCTTAAATGCACAGCATACTGAACAGGGGTAGAGACACTCACAAGCTTGCACACACTAGAACAAGAACAAAAACAAAACGCATCTATAACAGGAAGGGACACAGTCATGTGGGGAGTGGTGAAATGCACTGGCTGTGGGCAGCAGTCTTCCGGGAGACATTCTGGAGACTGCACTGCTGCCCTATTTGCAGGCACCTTTCTGGTCTGAGGAGGAGGCTGTTAGTCTCCATGCTGACCTGGCAGGGATTCGGAAACCTGCTCCCCACCCAGGGACCACCCAGGCCATTGCCACTACCTCAAAGATTGCCAAGAAAGAGGAGTGGTTGGACCATGGTGGGCTCAGGGAGGGTGACGTGGTGGAACAGAGTGCATCCCTCCAGTTGTGCCTCTCCAAAATTCATTAGCCACTCTGGCGGAGCATGGTTCTTCTATGGAGGCACCTGCAGTGGAGACCAAGGAGGATGCTGGGAACCTCACAATGGAGACCCACAGGAGGGTAGCACAGGACCCCACAGGGAAGGAAACAACTCCTGGTGGGGACTCAATTGTTAGGGGAGTAGAACTGGGGAGGGAGGGAGGTAAGGTGCCTGCCCGGCGCCAAGGCTTAGAGGGACAGGAAACAAATCCTCAGGATCATGGAGCAGCAGCAAGGGAGGGAGCTGGATGTCATTATCCACCTAGGGACAAATGACCTGGCTGAGAATGGGATCAGAGCAGTGCAACAGGAGTTTGTGAAGTTGGGGAGGGCCTTAGACAAGTAGCACAGATGGTAACTTTCTCAGAAGTGCTACCTGTCTATGGCATGGATGAGACTAGGCACTCCGCACCATAGGATTCAATGACTGGTTGAAAAGCTGGTGCAGAGTTCAGGATTTGGCTTCATTGGGGACTGGGGCTCCACCTGGAGGGAATGCAGGCCTATACAGGTGCGATGGTCTGCATCTATCTTGGAGGGAACCAGGATCCTAGAGTGATAGGTTTAAATGCTTCAATGGCAAGCATTTAAACTAGCCAAGGGGAGGCACTGAAGAGGAGAAGGAAATCCTGCCCCCAAAAATCAGGGTAATTAGTGAGGTAAACGCCAAGATAGAGCAGTCGATAGGAGAAGGGCAGGGGTAAATGGAGAAAAGACAAAGGCAGTAGGGACAGAAATGGGGCAAAAAGAAATAAAGCCACAAAAAATGGAAGGTAATGAATACCAATGCCTGTAGTCTAGGTAAAAGATCCCTGAAATGGTGGCTTTGATGGAAGAGGGATGCCTGGATATTGTGGCAATCACAGAAACATAGTACACAGATAACCATGACTGGGATGTCAACATACCAGGGTACACAATCTACAGGAGGGACAGGGAGGGAAGAAGAGAAGAAGGAGGGTATCTCTATGTAAGGAAAAGATCAAGGCAACAGAGCTAAAGGGTAAACAGGGAGGAGAGGAGGCACTGTGGGTCACCTTGGAGACTGGAAATGGCTCCACAATCCGCACAGGGTTGTATACAGACCCCATCTCAGGGGAGGAATGGACAAGAAATGATAGAAGGCATCCTTGGGATGGCAGAGAAAGGGAGATATTGCTGATGGGGGACGTGAATATGCCAGATGTTGACTGGAGCACCTTTGCTGCAGCCACATCCAAGAGCAGGGCCATTCTTGATGCCTACAGGGGTGCCTCAGACAGCTAGTTTTGGAACCCACTCAGGAGGGAGCAATCTTAGACCTGGTACTCTCAAATGGGGACCGAGAGAGGATCTCTGATCTTGAAGTGGGTAGCCATCTGGGAACAAGCGACCACCAAACAGTGTGATTCACGATAAACTTAGCTGTAGAGTCAAGCCACACAAAAGTGAAGGTACTGGACTTCAGGGAGGCTGATTTTGTCAAATGGAAGAGTGCCTCAGAAAAGCACTAGCAAACAGGCAAGAAGGTGGGGTGGAGCAACAATGGGGAACATGAAAACCGCCATCACAGAGGCAACAAGCTTTGTGTGAAGCAAATAAACAAATCAAAATGAAAGAAAAAACACTATGGTTCTCAAAAAGTGGTGGGGAAGGTAAGGAGAAAAATATAGCATTCAGGAAGTATAAGAAACACAGAAGGAGCAGGACAGAAAACTGTACCAGTTAAAACAGAAGGAAGCGGGTAAGACAGTCAGAATAGCAAAGACCTAAACCGAGGAAAAGATAGCCATCTTGGTTAAGAAGGGGATAAAACCTTTATAGGTACATTAGGGAGCAAAGAAAGACTAAGGCAGGGATAGTGAGGCTGTACAAAGAGGAAGGTGGTTGGGCAGAGAGCGACAGTGAAAAGCAGGGATACTAAATGAATACTTCCGCTCAGTATTCACAATGGAAGAGCAGGAGGAAATACCTAATCCGGTCAGAAGAAGCACTCTGGATAAGGGGTTGATATAGTCCTTTCACAGAAGAAAGGGTTCTGAAAGAACTCTTAAAACTGAAGGTGGATAAAGCAACGGGACCTGATGGGATTCACCCCAGAATTCTAAAAGAACTAAGGGAAGAACTAGTAATACCACTGACTACCCTTTTAATAAATCATGGGAGGATGGTGTGGCACCTGAGGACTGGAGGAGGGTGGATGTGATTCCCTTCACAAAATGGGAGCAAGACAGAGGCAGGAAACTACAGACCTGTCAGTTTGGCCTCAGTAGTAGGGAAAATGATGGAATCACTTCTGAAGGAAAGAATTGTTGAGTACCTAGAGGCCAGTGACATGGGACCCAAGGCAGCATGGATTCACAGCGGGAAGGTCATGTCAGACAAATCTAATTGATTTCTTTGACTGGGTGACCAATGCAGTAGACCAGGAAGAGGCTGTGGACATGGCCTACCTAGACTTTAGCAAGGCATCTGACAGTCCCACACAAAAGATTAATAAACAAATTATCCAGCCTGGGAGTGGGTTCCAAGGTGGTAGCCTGGGTAAAACACTGGTTGGAAAACTGGACACAGCAGGTAATAGTAAATGAAGTCCACAGTGAAGAAAGGAGGGTTACTAGTGGGGTACTGAGGGTTCAGTACTGGAGCCGGGTCCTTTTAATGTCTTTATAAGTGACATTGTAGAGGACTGGAAGGAAAGTATGTCTCTTTGCAGATGACACAAAGATCTGCAACAGGGTTGATACACAGAGTGGGGTGGAGAGGATGAAAAGGGACTTGGCAAGGTTAGAGGAATGGTCAAATGTATGGCAGCTTAGATCTAATGCAAAGAAGTGCAAGTAATGCACCTGGGAAACAAAAACCCAGGAGAAGAGTGCACAATGGGGTGAGATACTGACAACAACAAAATGGAAAGGGACCTGGGTGTAGTTATATTAGATGACCTAAAGGTGGGCCAGCAATGTGAGAAGGCAGTAAGGAGGGCTGGGGATACTGGGATGCATAGGGTGAGGCATCACCAGCAGAAAACCGGAAGTTGTTGGCCCTCTGTACAGACAGTTGATAAGACCACATCTGGAGTACTGTGTACAGTTCTGGAGACCCCATCTTCCCAAAGACATAGACAGGGTGGAGGCTGTCCAGAGGAGGGGAATCAAAATGATGCAGGGGCTGCATCAGAAGACATATGAAGAAAGACTGAAGGAACTAAAGATGTATAGCCTCGAGGAAAGGAGGGAGGGGGACATGATAGAAACTTTCAAATACCTCAAGGGAATCAACAAAGTCCAAGAGGGTAGCATCTTTCAGAAAAGAAATGTACAAAACAAGGGGCACAATTTGAAGATAGAGGGGATTGTTCAGAGGTAATGTGAGAAGTATTTCTTCACAGAGAGAGGGTTAATGGATACATGGAACAGCCTTCCTGAGGAGGCCGTAGAGTCAAAAACAGTGGAAGAATTCAAGAATGCATGGGACAGGCGTAAGGCAATTCTAGTGGGGGTAGGAGGAAGTAGGCTGTTGGTTAACTAGGCTCTGCAGCTTATCTGTTAGGTAGGAAATCGGCAGACTAGGTGGGCCAACAGTCCTTATCTGCCATCAAATTCTATGTTTCTATGTTTCTATGAGTTCTAGTTGGCTGAGACTGAATCCAGATAAGACTGAAGTGCTGGTTGTGGACCCTGGTCGTCTGGGGTGGGTATGCGAGCTGGCCAGACATCAGGTGTTTTGATTGATGACATACAGTTTGCTACACTCAGACCCGAGTACGAATCCCCGGTGTTATTTTGTCGACAGTCTGACACTACGGTCTCAGCTGTCGCATTGTCAAATTCTCTTTTATCATCTGTGGAATATCGCCTGGTGAAACACTTGGTTCCTCCGGATGCCCGTCAACATTGGTCCACGCCTTTATCACTACCCTCCTTGATTACTGCAATTCTCTCTACCTAGAGCTTCCGGGGTTGATATCTGCCACTTGCAGCTAGTGCAGAGCGGCAGCCAGGCTTTTGACTGGGACTTCTAGGTCCAGTCATATTACCCCTGTGCTCTGCGAACTGAACTGGCTGCCTGTTCAATGGTGGATCACCTTTAAGGTTGGTTTGCTAACCTTTAAAGCCCTACATGATCAGGGACCCAGTTACCTGCAAGACCTCTTGATACCCTACTGCCCCTTCCGTCCTCTCCGATCCACCGATGAGGGATTGCTAGAGATTCCCAGGTACGATTAAAAACATCAGGTGCTCGTGCTCATGCTTTTGCTTTTCGGCTCCAACCCTGTGGAATTCTCTACCTCGTTAGTTAAGAGACTGCCTGACCATTGATAGTTTCAAGACTGAGCTAAAACATATTTATTTAATTTTGCCTTCCCTAATGAGTAATGTGTTTTATCTTCCTGTTTAAATGTTATAATTTATTATTGATTGTATGTGCAGTGCCTTGGTTCTTGAAAGGCACTATAAAAATAAAGTTTGATTTGATACGATTTGATTTGATCCCATTCCTGTCACCTGCTGTGGAGAGTTAGAGATGAATCCAGCGTCTGTCATCGGGAGATCTGTCATGGCTCAGTCTGTGCCTCCTGGTGGTCAAGGTCTGATCGAGTCTAGCAATGCTGGAGACTCCATCTGATGGTCTTCATGTGCAGGGGTGAGAGTGTTGTGTGCAGGTAACAAACTCTTTTTTTTTTTTTTTTAATTCCGACCACCAGACAATCAAAGTGCTTGGTCCCTTCGCTCCACCATTGCTCGGGCTGGGAGTTACTGTAGCCCCCCACTGGCCTAACACAGAGGTCACTCAATATGGAGTAAAGTTTATTGTAGTGAGTTTTGTCCCTAGCTGTGAGCGCTGCTCACAACAGCATTGTTTCCAATCCCACCCATCCCATGATCTGCCCCAAGTCTGCTCAAGAACCTGGGTCACTCACCAGTCCCTGGCATGAGAGGAGAATGGGCGTGTGCATCATATTGGCTAAACAGGCACCCCTGCCCTATGCCCTATGGTAACCTATGTGATGTGAGGAGGAGGAGGAGGAGGAGGAGGAGGAGGAGGGAGGAGGAGGAGAAGAATCGGCATTTATATAAGCTTTTCATACACAGTGTATCCCAAAGTGCTTTACAAGCAATGCTAGACTGGTAGCAGTGACTGAATGTGTGGTGGCGACCATATTGCACATCATCACCCACACAGCCTGGATAATTGCATGAACTGGTTTATGGGAAGGATAATGCTGGCCAGGACACGGGAATGTTCCCTTCTCTTTGTGAAGAGTGCCCTGGGTTCTTTACTTCCACCTGGACACCCACCAGGACAACACCAGGATGGGCAGAACAGACCTCGGTTTAACGTCTCATCTGAAGGACAGCACACCCCAGCAGTACAGCGCCCCAGTACTGCATTGAATGCCAACAATTTTAGGTGCAAGTCCAATCCTGATGTGGGACAAGAACCACGACTTTCTGGTCCAGGCGGATATGCTACCAACTGAGCCACGCTAGGAGGGCTGGATCCTTGGTTGCCATCCATCCAAAATGATGTGGTATCTGACCAGGTAGGATACTATCCAAATAAACTTAACGTCCAACCCATATTCTGTGTACATACTGAAGAGCCTGGCAAAGTGCTAGGGAACCATACAAAATAAAGAACAAGTGGAGGAATTGTGTTTTCTTAAAAGGGTGCACGTAGTTAGGACAGATGAAATTTGATCAGGCTGTGATTTGATTTAATCTAATTGATGACTGGAATAGGTCCAATGAGCTAGAAGCCTATTTTCATGGGTGACTTGGGACAACAATGCCAGAAATAGAAACAGAATACAGAACTACATCTGTATGTACAAATCAATTAACACATTTACACAAAATGACTAAATACAATTTAAAATTTAGTTTAAAAGATGAGAAAGACACACACAATTTGACGTTACCAGAAATAGAGTTCTATATCATAACAACCTTAATAGAGAATGCCCTTTGAACCAAAGTATGTTTCATTAGTGGTACAATCAATGATAGAAGCATGAGAGCTTAAATTATAGACAACATAATGTTTGGTAGAAAAGTAGACAAGGATGAAACCAATCCATTGTTGTTTTTCTGGCAAGTAAACCAAAAGTATTGTATCCTAAGAGCTAAAGGGAGCCATCCCAGTTCACCATAAAGATGCAACGGTAGGGTTGGCCAGTTGGTCTGTAAGTTAAGGAAGGGAGGGTCACCAGGGGCATGAACTAAGAATAGAGGGAAGATTTAGTAAGGAAATGAGAGACACTATTTCACAGAGAGGTGGTAGTAAAATGGAGCGCCCTACCAGAATGGGTGGTATCATGCAAATCTGTGAACAGTTTCAAAGGGGCATGGGATGGGGACAGTGTGGGTGGAGGAGGTGGGGCTGGCAGTGGGATGACAAATGGGACGAGGGTGGGGCAGCTGCAAGCTAGGGATGCTAGCTGCACACTCGAGCAGACTTACATAGACCGGGTGGTCTGTTTCTGCTGGCACATTCGTATGTTCGTAGTTACATAAGGAATAAGAGCAGCTTGGTTATAAAGGTTTCCAGTCCCAGAAAGGATCCCATTTGAAGCAGACATATAGATTAATAATCCATAATCAATGGGAAAATAAGATTCGGATGGCTAGCTAATGAATCCTACTTTTCCAAATTACTTTTCCTGTTTTTTTTTTTTTTATTATTATTGTCTCTGTCTCTTTTTCTTTTATACAACTTTTCTAGACTCTTAGCCACCAGATCCCATATTTTGGCAAAATCTGTCTCTTTGAAGTTCTAGGTGCTGGAGTCTGTCACTGGGAGAACCTGGTTATAGTCCTCCTTCCCACCAATTACTTGACATTCACACTGGCGATGACCACACCCCTCGCTGGAACCCAGTTTGAGCCCTGCCTTTGTAAGATGCCAGTATACCTGAGAGACTGATGTCCTCTAGGACCATCACTGCATCTGATTCTGGCTTTCTTATCATTTTCCTGCCCAGCTGGCCATCATGCTGTGCTGAACTGTTTAGGAGGCCTATAGACCCCTCACAAAGTGCCTCTTTTACTCCCCATTTCCCCTAACTTGACCCTCCCAAGTGCAGCTTACTTGCCATCCCCCACAATTTGATCCCCAGGTGACTCTTTTACATCCCATTTCCCTAATTTGATCCAAATAAATTCTCTGGCACTGTTTTCCCTAATGTCCTTGTCCTCCATAGTTACTCCCTACCTTAAAAGAGTGTCACCTGCCTGCTTTCCTGTCAGCCTATCTCTGTGGAATAGCATGTACCTCCTCATCCTGGACTCCAGTCATTGACTTCCCACCACCATGTCTCTGTGGTGCCACTATGTTCTGGCCTTTGAGGAGTATGAGACCCTCAAGCTTGCCTATTTTTCTGGCTGCACCTCATATTAGGCGTGCATAGCAATGAATATTTACCCCCTCTGCTTCCTCACTCACCCAGAGGTCTCCTCTCTTATTTCTACCTGCATCATGGGCTTGCCTCAAAGGCCCAGACTGGCCAGAGAAAGAAAGCTCTCCCTCTTTCACCAGATCTTCAGCCAAGCTATTCCCTGCCTATTGGTCTTCTGCTGCTGCACACTAGCCCCCATGACTAGGAGGATCTTAGGAAAGACTGTTCTGGATCTCATCCTCTTCAAGAACATCCCTAATTCTATGAATGACCTTCTCATATTCTCTGTACTTATGCATGCACCCTATGTTGTTTGTGTCAACATGGATGATGGAATTGTGCTCCTCTCCCAGCTGTGTTGCCTGGCCCTGGACAATACCCATTCCATCTGCACCAGATAGGCAAACCACTGGTCCGAACTACCATCCTGTTCCAGTAATGCCCTCTCCACATGCCCCATCACCCAAACTATGAAAGTGAGTTAATTTTTCATCTTTCTTTTCCCAGTAGGCTAGATTTTCATCTATCTCATCAGCAGGCCTTGGATCCTGATGTCCAGGCACAGAATCCTTAGTGGGAGGGAAGTGCTGGTGCATTTGGAGTCCTTTTGGTCAAAATAAAGCCATACATATGCATTTATAAATTGAGTGTGCTGTTTTCTGTGCTTTTCCTGGGTCCCACTTCATCCCAGAGTACCTGTCCTCTCATATACCATTTAAGTCTTACCCTTTGTGGTTGACTGGCCACCCAGATCAAGTCCATCTCCCAACCAGAGAGGCAGTGTGAGATCAGGAAATCAGAGGTCAAAGCACCGCACCTTTGTTGTGAAGGTGTTGTCACATCATCCACCCGAGCACCGCTGTTGGATCTGTTTTTCGTTCATTTTCCCCAGCCCTCCCTACTGGGGTTTATACTGTGATGTAAGACCTTTCTGACCAGGCAGAAGCAGGCTGCGATCAGACCCACCCACCATTCTCTGACTTACACGCCCTGGTGTAGGACTGGAAGTATGATGCCACCATATCCTCCATCCTGGCAATTGGGGTTCAATACCAAAAATGCAAAATCATTCACGTAGGGCATAGGAACCCCAGTACTGAGTACAGGACGGAGGAAGGTACTGACAGTCACCAGACAGGAAAGAGACCTTAGAGTTACAATACTTGAAGCAACATCCCATTGTGTTGGAGAGAAAAGGAAGTGCAAAAAGAAGGAAACCACTTTGGTTCTCAAAAACAGTAGCAGAAAAGGTCAGAGACAAAAGGCTGGCCTTCAGGAAATATAAGGAATGCAGTGGGATGAAGATAGGAGGCATACCAAACTTCCCTAAGGAAACAATGAAGGCAGTAAGGCAGGCAAAGGCCCAGATACAATAGTGAAAGGAGTAAATCCAGAGGGGTATTGCCAAGATCAAACGGGATAAGGGGCGTGTGAGAGGGAGGACCATGTAAAAGCATCTATCTTAAATAGATACTTCTGCTCAGTATTTCCCTGAAGAGAAGGTAGGGCAGGGCCCACAGCTCAGCACCATGGACACAGGGGAGGGAGGTGTGCACTAGTCTCTTCACAGAAGAAAGGGTCCTACAACAGCTCAATAAGCTCAGGGTGGACAAGGCGATGGGACCTGCTGGCATACATCCCAGGGTACTAAAGGAGCTAAGGGTGGAATTAGCAGAGCCATTATCAGAAATGTTTAGTGAGCCTCTGAGCACAGGAGAGGTCCCAGAAGACTGGAGAAGGGCTCATGTGATCCCGCTCACAAGAGTGGTAGCAAGGAGAAGGCAGGAACTACAGACCAGTCAGTCTTACCTCAGTAGCGGCAAGAATTATGGAGGCACTTCTTAAGGAAAGGATAGTGCAACACCTGGAATCCATAGGAGCACAGGATCCAAGACAGCATGGATTTCTTTGACCAGGTAACCAGAGTGGTAGATCAAGGAGGAGCAGTTGATATCACCTACCTTGACTTCAGCAAAGCTTTCAAATGCTGTTCCACATAGAAGATTGATTAAGAAGCTGGGTAGGCTCGAAGGTGGGTCAGAAGTTGGTCAACTGGGTGGCAAACTGGTTGACAGGCAGAAAACAGAGAGTGGTGGTAAATGGTATACAATCAGAAAAATGCAAGTCAAGTGGGGTACCTAAGGGATCAGTCCTGGGGCCAGTCCTCTTCAATATCTTCATCAGTGACATTGCAGATGGAGTGGGTAAGGTGAGTTTGCCTGTTTGCAAATGACACCAAGATCTGCAACAGAGTAAATGATCCAGATGGGGTGGGCAGAATGAGAAGAGATCTGGATAAACTGGCAGAATGGTTGGAAGAGTGGCAACTGGGGTTTAATGCAAATAAGTGCAAGATCATGCACATAGGAGAGAGAAACCCTGAAGCCACCTATAGGCTGGGAGGAGTTGCTGGCAGTCACAAGAAGAAAGAGACTTGGGCATTATCATCATCACAAATGACCTGAAATCATCCAAGCAGATCACTAAAGCAGTAGAGGTAAGGCTAGGGGATGCTGGGGGGTGTATTAGGGGTATCACAAAGTCGGAAGAGGGCGATAATCCCTCTTTACAAGACACTAGTTAGGCCCCATCTGGAGTACTGCATGCATTACTGGAGGTGCATCTTCACAAGGACATTAACCAAATCTAGACAGTCCAGATGGGCAACCACAGAGCTCAATATGTATACCCTAGAGCAAAGGAGGGAGAGAGGTGATATGATCAAAACATTCAAACACCTTAATGGCATTAACAAGGTGAAAGAGTCTAACATGTTTCAATACAAGAAAATTAGCAGGACAAGAGGACACAGCATGAGATTAGAGGAGGCTGATTAAGGGGTAGTGTGAGGAAGTTATTTTTCACAGAAAGAGGTGGTGGATCGTGGAATGGCCTACCTGAGGAAGTGGTGGATATGAATACTGTACAGGGCTAAGCGGGCATGGGATAGGCATAAGGGGCAGTACAGATGAGTATGAATAGATAGGCCATTGACAGAGCAAAGGCCGATGGCACATTCATAAGGTAGAAAAAGAAATGGGCAGACTGGATGGGCCTTGCGGTCCTTATCTGCTGTCAACTTCTCTGTTTCTATGTTATTTCAGAGGATTTTAAGGAGGTAGTGCAGTGTAACAAGGCCATTGGCAGGACTAATGGGATGCTGGGGTGCATAGGAAAGGGTATTTTATTTATTTATGACTTTGTTAACGGGTAAGTGCACTGATTCCAGGGACTGTTTTCAGGCATGACCTGGGCCACGTAAGGTGGCACAAAGTAGAAAATCAAAACAACAAACACGTAACAGGCGAGCAGGTAATACATTGTGAAAAGGTTACAGTAGTACATATGAAAATCGTAAAGTGTGGCAGCAGTTGGAGGATACAATAACAAATGCAAAAGACTTGTGGTGATTCTGTGTAATTAAGGAAGAGAAACTACTAGGCCAAGAAGAGCAGTGCTGGGTGGAAAGGGGCTGTTAAGAACCAGGAGGTTCGTTTGAGGCATCCAGAGGCTGGAAAAGAAAAATGACAGGTAGGTAGGTTGGGGGAGCTAGGGAGAGGAGGGTGGATAATAGTTAAGCAGGAAGGGGAGCTAGTCAGGAAAGCAGTGGCAGGTGAACTCCAGCAAGAGCCAGTCTTTGAGGTGAGTCTTGAACTGGCGGTGGGTGTTAATAGTCGCAGTTCGGCAGACAGCTTGTTCCATAATGTGGGGCTGCCACAGACAGGGTTCTAGTGCCCATATTGTGGACACCCTTGGAATTTTCAGAGAGATACTGGTGGGGCGTAGGCAGCGGTCACGAGAGGTTTGGAGCGGTAGAGGGGCGAGAGAGGTTCCTGGCCTATACGGATGGCAGAGTTAATAAAGCAGTACAGTGCGAGATCAAAGCAGACTTATAGCGGAAGCCAACCTAGTGAAGTGTAGAGTGCACAGTGGTGAGTGGAGAAAGAGGCCAGCAGGGAGAACAGACAGGCACTGTTTTAGGCTGTGGATAGTTTGGCCATGGTGGATGCAGAGATCCTGGAGTAGATGGGAGAGCAGTTGTCCAGGATAGGTAGCAGGTTTCCTGGATGATTGAGGCGGGCCTCAGGGGTGAGGATGTGCTGGAATCTGTAGGCAGCACCTAGTTTTGGAGAAATCTTAGAACCAGGGAGTTTATGTGCTCTGTAAAGGAAGGGAGGGTAAAACACAACTCCTAGACATTTGAAGTGTTTGGTGTCCTCTAGGGCATGGCTGTCCAGGGATGTGATGACAAGGGTGAGTTGGATTTGTATTTGGTTAAGAGGGCTTAGATCATCCGGCCGGGTGGCGCTGAGGTTGAGGTGCTGGACACCACCTACTGCAGCTAGTGACCCAGGTTGGGGAATGGTCGCGGGTCATCAGTGGGTCAGCAGAGGAGTCTCAGGATTGAGCATCCAGACTGCTCTCCTGATCCTGGGGTGAGTTGGGAAACCCACCATGCCGTAGCGGCCCATGGGATGCCCGTGGCACTACAGGCCGGTGGATATGAGGGGGAGCACGGCGGATGTCGGCACATAGCATCTGGATGTCATTGCATGTCCTTGCTCCAATGGGGTCAAAAATTAGGTGGAAAATGGCTAGAGTGCGACCGTGCAGCTTGATGGCCATGTCCTGCCTCATAGGAGGACTTGTGTGGCATGCAGGGGGGTCTGAGTCGGTCTGGCTGGACAGGTATGGGAGACCCTCCAGTGGACTGGTGAGGGCCGTGCCAGATCCCCCATCATGTGAGTGAGCCTGGTGCTCTCCCTGCTGGATGCCCCCACCTAGTTGCCCAGTAAGTGAATAAATAGGAATAATAAAAAAAATAAAATAAAAAGAAGGGCTTAGATCCAAACAACATTGATTTTGTTTTTGTTGACATTGACCTGAAGGAGGCTGTCAGAAAACCAGTTGTGGGCAGTGGTGTAGTTTGTGAGGGGGTTGCAGAGTTGAGAGCAGGAGACTTTCCACTGGAGAAGAACAAGGTCATTGACATAGAGGACTGAGTGACAGCTAAGGTTATCTGCTGGAAGGTTAACGAATAAGGAGAAAATGAGTGGGCCAGGATGGAGCCTGGGGACCCCTGTAGAGACAGGCAGGGTGGGACAGCGGGCTGGGCCAATGCACACAAACTGGGAGTTCCTGAAGGTAGCTTCCAAACCAGGTGGTGACCTCTGGAGAGCAGCCAAGGTGATGTAATTTGGAGAGGTGGCGTGCATGATTCACCAGTTGAAGGCTTTGGAGAGGTCGGCGAGGACTGTGCCTGTTGCACTGCCACGGTCCATGTTAGTGAAGATGTGGTCAGTCAGGGTGCAAGAACAGTTATTGTGGCGTGGTTCTTGTGAAAGCTGTGTTGTTGGCTACATAGCAGGTCATGTTTGCCTATGTAGTCAACAAGTTGGTTGTGGACGGCTTTTTCAAGTAGCTTGTTTAGGTGAGGAAGGATGGAGATTGGGCAATAACTGTCTGTAGACTGTGGGTCCTCAGCTTTATAAATGGGGATGACCTTTGCGTTTTTCAAGTATCGGGCATGGAGGAGGTGGTAGGGAAATTAAAATGAATGCTGGGGGGTGACAATGGCAGGAGAAATAAGCCTAAGGAAGACAGGGATAGTCTATCTGCTCCAGGGAAGACATGGTTTGGGAGGCTCTTTAGGAGTTTAGCTATGTCAGCGTGTGAGTATTTTGAAGAAAAGGAGAGATGGAGGCTGGGAGGTGAGCCCAGCAGTGATGTATGGGGGTGTGTAGGAAACAGGGTTTTTGCATGCCATTTGGGAGTTGCTGAGGTACATAGTGAGGTCAGCCAGATTTGTTGTTGACAGCCTTAGCACTTCTTGGGGATCAGTAGTGAGGCTAGTAGTGGTGTTTATCTGCAGAACTGGCGTTCTGGGGGTTAGCAGTGATCCAATAGATGCCCAGAATTTTTAGGGTCCCCAAGGTTTGTTTCTTGGAGACTGCAAAATGCTTCTGTTTTAGAGCTTTGGCCAGGTGTTTACAAAGGTTCCTCCGGCCTGTAATCATCCCATGGGATGGGGATGGGGATGCTTTATAGGGTTGACCAGGCATGATCCCTGTCTCATTAGGTAAGGAGGTGTTTTGTGACCCAGCGAAGTAGCCACCCCACCCTTCTGGCTGTGACTGGAAATGCTTGTCCTGTAAGGTCCCACAGCTTCCACTTGCATACTGTGTGGCCCTGAGCAAGTCACTTAACCTCCTTGTGCTCCCAGGTCGCTTCCTGTAAAAGCTTCCAGCTTAGTGTGCTATACCTGGTTAAACAACTAAACAAATAAAAAGAGTGCCTGAGTGATCATGGATGCTGCCTGGCTCACATTTGACTCTGAAAAGAGGGCAGACCGGTCCAGTGCCCATGCCTCAGAGAAAGGATAGGGTGTTTGGGTTTCTGAAATTACAGAAAGACAGATATTGGGAGGGCCGTTTAAGTTTGGATGACCAGAGAAGGTATGTAGGGGAGTGATCACTAATGGAGTCAGACATGGTGCCAGCGTGCAGGACACAGTCCTTCTGGTTTGTTCGATCCAGTCAGGAGTGCCTGTGTAGCTGTCTGAGGGTTCTTCCTTTTGGGGAGCTTAATAGTTTGGACCAGGTTGTATTGTTTTAGGAGGGAGGCATAGTCAAGCTGGTGGGTACTGAGCCAGTTTAGATTGAGATACCCCAGGAGACTTGAGTCTCTGTGTGGGGATATCGAGTCCAAGCTGGAGAGGAAGCTTTGAGGCCTCGGTTCCAGAAGTGGGGGATTGTAGCAGCACCCTATGTAGAGATTTTTGCTAGTTCCCAGGGTGAGTTCCGTGAGGAGCCATTCACTAGGAGAGGTTGGGTCAGAGCAGAGAACTAAGTTGGCTGATAAGGGTTCCTTGACAAATAGTGCTACTCCCCCTTTTATTTGGCAGGCCTATCCAGACAGAGGAGGAGTACCCAGGTAGTTGGTAGGTGGCATCAGTAATATGAGGTTTTAGCCAGGTCTCAGAGCATCCCAGGACGTGGGGCTTGTATAGCTCAACCCATGCTTCCAGGTCCTGGTATTTGGAGAAAGACTGCATACATTTATATGGGCAAATATTAGCCATGGGGCATTTGGCGCAGATGCTGTCGAGGAGGCGATGTGGAATTTGGATGGACTGGGTTGCACTCCATGTTTCCTACTAGGAGAAGAGGATAGGAATGGGATGAAGGTGCAGGAGGAGATGGCAGCGGAGCAGGATATGGAGGCCAAGGTAGTGACCAAATAATCGATGTTCCATGTTTAGGAGGAAGGAGAGGGTGAAGTGACCTGGGGAGGAGAGTTCTCATGAGGGGAGGGTGTACAGTGTACCGGGGGAGTGGGTTACGAGAGGTGGCGGTACACTTGGTCCCGGGCCAGTGCCGAGCACAGCCATCACGTCAGCACCTGGGCAGATGCATCTTCAGCAGAAAGGAGAGGGAGGTGGTGGTGCTGATGTATGGCTCCCAGGTACTCCCCCACCTGGAGTACTGTGTCCAGTTTGGAGACCACACCTCAGAAAGATCCACAAGAAAATGGGGAGTAGAAACCCATTTTAGACTTAAAATATCTGAACAAGCATATCAAAAGAAAACTTCAAGATGGTCATACTGATCACAGTGATACCATCTCTACCATCAGGAAATTGGTTGGAGTCAATGGATCTGAAGGATGCCTATTTCCACATCCCAGTCAGATCCAGCCACACAAAATATCTCAGCTTCAGGCTGTGAAACTACCAGTATCAATTTGCAGCCTTTCCTTTGGTCTCACCTCCAGATCAAGGGTATTTACAAAGTGCCTAGCCATGGTGGCAGCTCAACTAAGAAAACAAATGTGGTGGTGTGGTGTGGTGTTTTTTCCTACCTAGAAGACTGACTAGTCTCGGAGAAAGCAGAACAAAGGTGAGGTGCTGCATGCAGCAGATAAGGAGCACGCTAAAGAGCAGAGATTCCTAATAAATCTGCAGAAGTTTCAGACACAATCAGCGCAAGTGCTGGACTTCATTGGTGCAGAGCTGGGTACCCTGCAGGGGAAGGTTTTCCTGCCACAGAAAAGGGCTTCAGACCTGATTGCCAGAGCAGAATCCTTCACACTGGGCTGCCCAAGGCCTGCAAGGATTTTCTGCAGTTACTGCACCATATGGTCTCATCCACAACGGTGATGCCATAGGCAAGATTTCAGATGAGGGACATTTGGTATCATCTCGAGATCAAGGTCAGACTCACTGCCCAAGCTGGTGCCAGTCACAAAAGCCTTTATGCAAGCATTGGACTGGTGGAAGGAGGGAAGCAACCTCAGAGAGGGCATTCCCTTTCTGCAGCAACCCCAACAAACAACAATACCAGTTCAGTGGCACTGAAGGTTGAGGCACTGGATGCCACACCTCGTGCCACACCAGTGACCGGGTTCAGGAGCGAGCCTGGCCAGCCGAGGGGTTGGCAGGGTCAGGGATTGGATTGAGTGCCCACTGGCTGCTCTCCATCCTGGGGAGAGCTCTGGGGTGTTTGGTGCACCAGCAACCCCTGGTGGAGACTGGGGCACTGCTGAGCACTGGACAGCATGTAGGTGGCGTGGCCCAATGTTGGCAGGGTTGCTGTACACCGATTAGGGTGTGCACCATGCAAGGGACTAAGGGAGCCCACACTAAGGGAAAAGCCTCTCCCCACCAGATAGGCGACTGCTCCTCCAGTGTCATCGCCGCCACACACCCCATGCTGGTTCTCCACCACTGCCCCTTTGATTTCCCTGGGGTAGACCCCCCGTGTCCCGGGGAGTCATAACATCCTTGAAGATGGCAGGGAACACAGTGGGCGGTAGAGCGACTGCAAGAGAGGTAGCCTGAGAGAATTCCAGTTGGGAGGTGAGAAACAGAATTGAAAAAAAAAAGAATTCTCACAACAGATGCTTTACTCCTAGAGTGAGGCATCCACCTAGAGTATTTCTCTGTAAGTGGCATTCAGAGCCCTCAAGAGACTCAGGAACATATATATCTCCTTGAGATCAGGACAGTACTGCTGGCAATGCAATCATTTTCCTCCTAGCTACAGGGTCAGTCTGTCCAAATTCAGACAGACAATACTACAGCAAGGTACAGCACTGAATAAACAGGCAGGATGGAGCAAGAGCCTTAATGCTGGCGCATAGGTTATGAGGAGATCTGAGATCTGGCTTATTCCCTGACACAACGATATTGCAGTACTTCTGCCAGGCAAGGTCAGTATGCTGCCAGACACCCTAAGCAGAATCAGCCGGGAAACCATGAGTAGACCTTGAATCGTGGCTTCAATCTTCCCAGAAGTGGAACACTCCAGAAATACTTGTCTGCCTCTTGGGAAGAACAATTGGCTCCCACAGTTTTGTTGCAGGCCACCAGCAAGGACACAGTGCCCAGAGGATGCCCTAGCCCTGGGTTGTACAGGGAAGTTGCTGTATGCCTTTCCATCATTCCTACTCCCACATAGGGTGTTCATCAAGCTCGAGAGGAATGATCCTGATAGCCCCAGACTGGACCGGACAGGCTTGGTACTCGATGCTTCTGACCCTGTCCAGCAGGATTCCAATCAACCTGCCACTGAAATACAACCTGCAGACTCTATCTCAGTGCATACTAACATTCCCAGACCTCAGAACACTTCATCTGAGAGTAGTGTTGCTAAGATGGTGCTTTTGTGGATCCTACCACTTTCTGTCAGATAGTGCTGGTATCCTACCGAAATCCTACCAAGACAGATGTAGGATCCAGGGTCAGATAGTGATGGATCCTAGTTGGCATCCAGGGATCCTAGGTCAGATAGTTAGGATCTGGGGTCAAATAGCGATGGATCCTAGTTAGGATCCAGGAATCCTAGGTCAGATAGTTAGGATCCAGGGTCAGATAGTGATGGATCCTAGGTCAGATCCAGGGATTCTAGGTCAGATAGGATCCAAGCTGGATCTGTTGCTAGGATCCACATGGTCCACAACATTTGTAGGATCCATGCACTGGATCCTAGAGGATAAGATCCATGGTCAGATAGCACTGCTATCCTACTACAGCAACTATCTGGTCAAATGGGGAGGTATCTGTTGGTATTCTAGTTTCTAGGATACTATCTGAGCAACACTATCTGAGAGCATGGTTCTCGAAGAGCTCAAATGTTCTTGTCTGAATACGTCAGAAGAAGTGCTGAGGGTGCTGAAGGTTTTCGAAAACTAGCAACAAGGAAAGCATATTCATCCAATTGGAAGAGATTCTCATACTGGTGTGTCCCCAGGAAGATAATCCCAATGAAGGCAGGGCTGTCTATAGTTATGGACTACCTGGTACACTTACATTCCTTAGGGTTTGAGACCTCAGCCCTGAAGGTACAGCTGGCAGCTGTGTCAGCCTAAACATCAGCAGGCAAAGTCAAATCCTTGGCCTCACAACCTGTTCTAAAAGGTTCTTTAAGAGCCTCAGTCATCTGTAGTCCCCTGTAAGGGACCCAATCACCCCTGGGATTTAAGTACCTGTCTTGCCCAGCTGATGGAGGCTCCTTTTGAACTTATGGTTACAGCTGACGAAATATGTCACATAGAAAACTGTTTTCCTGATAGCCATGACATCTGCCAGGAGGGTAAGCAAACTGCAAGCCCTCTGTACAGACCCACACTACATAATCTTCCACAGGGATAAGATAGTCCTTAAAACCAATGGGAAGTTAATTAATGAAGATTAAGGTAGTTTCAGAATTCCACTTAAATGAATCAGTTATCCTTCACCCTTCATTTTCGCTATCCTGAACGCTCCAGTACAGGTGAGCAAAATTGCACTGTCTTGATGTAAAAGGACACTAGGTCACTAAATGGACAGGACAAGGGATGTCAGGTCCCAGACCACATAGATTTTGTGACCTATGGAGAGGTTGGCAAAAGTAAGTCAACAGCTAGGAAAACTAACTCTCAGTGGATAGTTTCCTGCATACAGTTCTGTTTTGAAAAGCTGGCATGGTAGCACCCAAAGCCTACCAGCACATTCCACAAGGGGCACCTCTGCCTTTGTGGTAGCCACAAGAGACAGCCCCTTAAAGAAATATGTAAAACAGCTACAATACCTAGAAAACAGTACACACCTCCCAAAGCACTACTGTTTGTACATACAGTCCAGAAGGGATGCCAGTTTTGGAATTGCTGTCTTGTAGGACCTTTTTCCTAAATAGGTTCTAGACCCATCCACCCAGGGTACTGCTAGTGAGTCTGGCATTTGTAGGTATATCATTGATGGATTCATGTTGTTTGAAGAAACAAGTGCTTACCATAGTAATGTTGTTTCTTCTTGGGATCCATCAATGAGCCTTACAAACCCGACCCTGCCTCCTCTTCCAGAACCTGAAAACAGGTTCACAAAGAATCTGTTCTTATCCTAAGGTTGCTTGAGCATTAATTATTGCAGTTTCTCCACAATTGTTTAAAATGTGTCTATTTTAATTTTACATGCTGTCTGCTTCAATTTGGTTGGATTTTTCAAAATGTTAAAGAAAATGTTAGACATATTTTAGTAGCCGAAGTTAGCTAGTTTTAGTGGTCACTGCTCCCTGGCTATAGAAACAAATTGATGTTAAGAACAGCAGAGAGAGCATGACCACAGTACAGAATTTGAACTTGTATTCCAAATGCTATGATTTGCATAAAGTTCTGTCTCTGGTCAGCACACTCCTGGATTTGTGCCATTTGTAAGGCTCATAGATGGCTTACTTAGAAGTAACAACATTACTATGGTGAGTATTTTATTCTTCTAGTAGTGGATCTGAGGAGAAGCTGGTGGCACAAGTGTTGCCTTAATCAGGTCTGCATATATTATCACAGACCTGTTTGGGCAGTGAATTGGGGGTGGGGGGTAGGCAGAGGGACAGTTCAGGCACCATGGCCTAGAGTAAGTCGTATGTCCTGAGAAAGGTCCAATATGGAGCTCACATTTTCTTTTTGTCTAGGTCCCTAGCACCCATATTTAGCCTTGGAGCCTTGCATTCTGGCATTCACAACCCCTCTCCCTGGGCTACCTGGAGGAGTAGTGTACTGGCAGGAATGCCCCCGGTCATGCCTCGGCATCTGATGCATGACAGCAGCCTTGACTCAGGACACCAGCTTGGGTTGTCAGCATAGTGAGCTGCACTGCTTACTATTAGGTTTGGAGTAACATATATCTCAAATCGAACCAGACATTAGGTTTTCTGATGGTCAGATTCTCCTCATTCAAGTCCTAATCCGATCCAATTGTGGCAAATTATAGGATTCAGATTTCAGACCTTGAAATCTCCACCGCCCGTCGGCACAGTGATAGGACTACCGCCACAGCTCCAGTGGCCGGGTTCGGAAACAGATGTCTGGTCAGCCTGGAGGAGAAGGATTGGAGTGCCCATAGGTCACTCTCCTTCTCTGGGGGAGGGTGAGTTGCCTGTCCTACTGCTACACAGCTACCTGGGTGACCACGGGTGGTGGTGCAGCAAGACAATCTGCAAAGGAGGAGGACATTGCCTGGAGTTGGAGCATTAACCGTCTCCTGTACTCCACCCCTAGGTTTCCCATGCCGATGTCCGGTGGGATGGCACCAGAGACAAGGAAAATGGACCCTGGATGCCAGCGAGACAGGGGGATCTAGCTCCAGATTCCATAACCCAGCTCTCGGGGAGTCCAACCAGATCACCGACACACTCAGATGGACTGGAGGACAAGTACTGGGAACCCCTGCTCCCGGCCCAGGGAGTAGGGCCGAGGCAGCATGGGGGTGGTACTGGGGCTGGACAGAGTGAGCATAAGACCCCCCAGAAGAGAGAGGCATCCAAGGTGAGAAGGGGAAAAAAAAAGAATCCTAAAATCTTAAGAGTCCGAACATAGATAACCTGATCAGCAAGTAGCTCCAGTAAAAGCATGGATTGAAATAAAATTGGGATTTCAGAGTTTGGATTGTAAAATCCAAACCAATTTGAAACCCAATGTTTTAGGATTTTAGAACAAATAGACAGAAATCATATTTCCTAAATTTGAACCGAGATATCAGTTTATAAACACATCTGAGTGCCCCAAATTGGGTCATTGGGTGACTTAAGTTGATTCTTTTAAAGAATTAAGGAATCTTACTTTACATTACAGCATTTTATAATTGCAATAAGGACCCATAGCAGGGTGGCATGACCTAGCAGTAATCCATCACCACCACCATCAAGAACAGTACTAATCTTCTCTTTGTATGTCTGTTACGTCAATGTGGGGAGGAAGTTGAATATTTGACAGTAATGTGAATCCCACCCACATCATTGCTTGCCTTTTAATTATGCAGTTCAGCCTAAGTAGTACCTCTCCTATCCTACATGTTAGCGGCAGTACACTGTGATAACTAATTACTACTAACAGTAACCATTTTGTTTGATTTGGCACCAGAACAGAGCCTGAAAAGCTGGTTTTAAGAGGCAGGTGTCAGTATATACTAAACACTCCTCAAATTTAACCCAAGAGGATGTTCTGCTTTTGTGAAGTGATTGCCAGGGTGTTTTGAGGGAGCGTCGCCATTTACTTTTGTTTCCATTTAATGGCTCGATTTTTGAGAAAACCTTGTTTTTTCCTGGCAGTGCTGCACATCTTGTTTACCAAGGAGTCATATTTCATCGTTTACTTTTCGTTTATTTGTTATTTAGCTTATTTAGCTAACAGACAAAACCCAGTGCCCGCCAATATAAATTTGAGACAATATAGCGTGAGAGTTGTTCTGAACAAAAGAGATTAAGTTCGCAGCACTCCAACTCATATAATCACGTGGTGTTATTTAATAACTGATTATTTCCCAGCCACATTAACTGCCTTTTTCTTTCCCTCCTTCAGGCTCATCCATCTCCAGATACCCTCTCACATACTATTGATTCTGGTTGGTATCTATCCAGATCCCCACAATCATCAGCTAGTACTCCTGGCTTGTCCTCACATGGTGAGGCCTGGTGGTCAACGATGCTTCTGGCCACCAAGATGCCTCCTGAGATACTGGAGAGGGCAAGTAGGCTGCCGAGCTCCTGGGGTGGGTGGAATGAAGTGGATTGTTATTCACATTAAGAGTGAGCATTTTCCCTCCTGTGACCCATTCACCTTCACTGCCATCGGTAAATGGTCCCATCATGTTGGCAGGGTGGTGGCCAACATTGCATGGTCACCTCATAATGTCAGTGTTCGCCACCTTCCTGCAGTAGGAGGCACTGATGCAGCAGGCAGGCCAGCTTCCTCCTTGGAGTTGAAGTACAGCGCCCCATGTCACACCCTACGCCTCCAACCCAGGATGGGAAACTTGGGGATCTGGTCTTAACCTTGGGTCTCTAAGTGTAGTACTGTAGTGCACCACCAGCTGGTAGCACCAGGCTGGACATTGTATAAGCAGTTTAAAATAATAGGGAAGGAACCTGGTTTATGAGCAGTCACCTTGATATGGTAGCCAAGCTTGCCCACATTTCCGACTAACATACGTACAAAGAACTCCCCTTTAAACCAGGGTAAGAAGAAAAAGTACAGAAAAACAAACAGATTATGACCCATTGACCTGACAAGAAAAGCTTCTGGTGATCTCCTGCAACATATTACAGCACAGCTGCATAATCTGCAGCTAGGTATCTGGGTGACACTGCTAAAAAGGTAATTTTCAGCTCTGGTTGCAACGGAGTCACCCACAGGGGAACAATGGGAAAATGTAGTACAGAATATTTATAAATGGAGAAGTGAACACCTTAGTGTTAGTAGACTCAGAAAAATAGACCAGAGCTTATTCCATAAGGGCCACCACCTAAAACGTGAGGCACCAGATGAGGAGGAAGTCATTGCTGTAGCTTATGCCAGGTTTAGAAACTCTGGTCATGATATTTACTCGAACCTTGTGAAATAGTTGAAACCTTTAGGGAAGCTCCTAGATGTCTGCATGTAAATACATAAAATGCTTACTAATGTTCCACTATTCAATGTGACAGTATTTTGAATCAGAGGCCTATCTTTGTAATGTTCCTGTTTAAAATTCATAAAGTTTTAATTATGAAAAAAAAGGTTTAAATGGTTTACAGGCCCATTTGGGCAGTACTTGTTAGGTGGGAGCTGAATTTTGTTAGTTTATATTGTCCACGCACCAGAAGAACCCCTGTTCTACATAAGCATTTATGAAAGTCGATTAGAGGAGAACTACAGTCAAAATAAAAAAAAAACAGTTGTGCAGTGTGTTTTGTTTGTATACATAGTCCTAGTGTATCCTTTCCTTTGTTTGCTGTTAGGATTTATTTTTCTAAATTTGCCTGCTTGTTTTATGGTCCCGGGATCTCCGTATGTGCTTCTTTTATTTCCTTTCATTTTCCACAATACCCCTTGTCCCATGTGACAGGGATAAGTTGAAACCACTGGATTTTGCCCTGTCTGCAGCTGCACTTTGCTGTTACAGAGCACCTTTACTGCAATTTTACAAATCCCTCTGAAATGCCAAGGAGCCTTACCTGCCCCAAGTCCGTGTTGCTCTAGTATATTTAATTTTTTATGTGGCTGTAACGATGGAGGAAGGTTGTATTTTGGCTCTGTGGAGCTGACAGCGGATATCTTCCACTTCTGAAATCAGAGACACGCCCTGCACTGTCACATTTAGTGATTTAATACTATGGAAAGCGTGGTGGCATGCTCTATGAATACTATAGGGTCAGGTTTTTAGTACAAGTTTTACTATTTTGAGTGACAATTTCAACAAATTAACACTACCACTCAACTTACAAGGACCCTCTTAGTTGAGCAGTGGATTTGATTTGTGAAATCAGCATGCTAAAATAGTAAAACGGACTAAAACTGACTAATAGTCTATGGGCGTGCCCCCACTCTCCATAGTATTACATCACAAATGTGAGAGTGTGGGGCGTGCCTGATTCAGGAAGTGGAAGAGATTAACTCTCAGCTTACAGAGCCAAAATATGATCCCTTCTCCATTGTTACAGCTACAAAAATTTAACTTTATACAGCAATGAACTTTGACACAGGTAAAGTTCCTATAACCTTTACATAAAGAAGCAGAAAAGGTGTTCTTTAAGGACCTGTTGCTCTGGACTCAACTAAATAATTCTTTCTAATCCCATCTTTTTGTTTTGTAGGTGTGTGTCTAGGTCTAGCCAGCAAAAAGGAATGCTTTGTTTATAAAGCTGTTCTTTTCATCAAACTGCACACAGCTATGAAAAGCACCCAAATCACTCCATGTCATGAATGCTATAATTAGTGATGACTCTAGCTTTTTTCCTTATAGAATAGCATGGTCAATTATCCCTCTGACATTTGCTAAACTATGAAAGTAGCCTTTAAGTACTCATTGGATAAGGAGAGGCATGTATGCACAGTTCTACTTTTGAAAACTGGAGAGTTAGCCAGCACTTACAGAATCAATGGTCTCCAGTGAATCCCTGTTGCATGGGACATGAGACATTGTGGGAAAAGAACAGACAATACAAAATATAGGCATGGAGATCCCAAGGGACCATACAACTAGTAGGCAGATTTAGAAAGAAATGCAAACAGCAAACAAAAGAAAGGCTGTGCAAGGACTACACATAAATCAAAACACTCTGTACAGCACACGCACACACACATACATATATATATATATTATTTTGACTGTAGTTCTCTTTTAAAATAAAGTAGGTAAGCCAGGATAGATCATGATACAGTCTGAATTGTTCAAATAACTTGGGTCCGGTGCACCTCTCCACCCAACAGGATTCTTGATTGCCACTCCAGATTCTTCTTATGAGTCTCACTATATTAATTTGAGATGATACAGTTTGAGGGCCATCCTGTAGAAAGAAAACTACAGAATTCCAGCTCATAGAAGTAAACAATAAGACATAACAGAGGGCAGTTAGATTGAGGTAACTGCATGCCCTGTGGCATCAGGGTCGGACTGGGATGCAGGGGGCCCACCCAGAAATTTAGACTGGGGCCTCACTGAAAATGAATAAAGGGGCCCGGGGTCATGATATTCATATCAGTTTTACATTAAGCTTGGGTCAAAGGCTCTATTTTTGCACTTTTTATTTTCCTGCAGTGATCAGAATACCCAGTTTAAAGGCGACAGAAATTATTTTACATAGTTACCTACCCTGCCATCTTCCTTTCCATGCCAGTTATGTATTTTGATATGCTTTGACCAATTTTGATCCATAAATATTCAAGTTTTGGGGTGCCCATGGAGCTACAAGGAGTTAGAAACATAGAAGATGACGGCAGAAGGGGACCTGTGGTCCATCAAGTCTGCCCAAGCGAGGTATCCCGGGACCTACTGAGGAGTTCCACTCTCCTCAGTAGCTATTGTGTTTCTTTTCATATTTCTAAGGCATTCCATGACATCAGTCACACCATTCCATGCTATTCACCTGAATGACCTGCAGCGATGTGACTGATGTCACAGACTGTTCAGGCAATATGAAAAGAGAGCAGCAACTGCTGAAGAGACAGGGATTCAGAATTCGGCCCATCGGTGCAGCGGTAGGATTTCTGCTTGCGACACGGTGACCCAGATTCGGAAACAGACCTGGGTTGTCAGAGGGACGACCTGGGAGAAGGATCAAGCATTCCTCTCCTTCTCCAGGGGAAGGGGCATGTGCATCCGGTGCAGCAGTAGCACCTAGCGGAAGCTGGGTTTGCCACAAGCACCGGCACCTACTTGATGTCAGGGCAGGGTGGATGCTAGTTGTCATCATGCGGCTCTGCCCCTGTTTACAGGGGAGAAAGTCCTGTGCCTCGTTGTCTCCATGAAGCTCTGCCCTGGGCCTTGATTAGCCTCCAGAGTAGGCTCCTGACTAGATACTAGTGTTGTGGCACTGGTACAGGGACAGTGCTGCACCCGGCCCTCTGGTGGGGAAAGCCAGTGGTGACTGGTAAGCACCGCACAACCAGAGGTGGAAGTACAGGGTCTGTGACCAGAGCAGATATCAACGGCAAAGGTGCAACAAAAAGCATACTGAATAAAAAGAGACAGGGATTCAGGGTAGTTACAAAGGCAACAAAATTAGATCATTAATTCAACAAAAGAGGTCAAAACGTATCAGAATATTGGATATACACTAAAAGGCAACATGAGAGCATCCAGAGATATAAAAACTGCTTCCTATCACCTTTAAATATAAAATGGATGATAAACATAGAGATTTTTAGAGTTTGGAAGCTGGGTGAGAGCACAAGTGTGTAAGTGTGTATGTGTGTTTCTCACCTGAACATTTCCAGGTGTCCAGGTGGGTCATGCCGACACGGAGTGATATAGTGAAGCCTGAGGCTGCAGGTGAAGCACCTACAGTCCCAGGAGATGGGGTTATCTCAGCCCAACTCTCACCATGGAGTGTCTTACTGTGCTTATGCAGCGTGGTAAAACGATGTACACAGACTACAGAATAATAGCTAATTCAATGTAGTATTGATGGATAATTTTCCTTTCAAGTGAAGAAATAATCCCAAAACTTATTTAACAGTAGAAATACACAGGTTTGCCCACTAATGTATAGCAATTTGGCAAAGTAAACAGTATGGCACCAGTACTTTTTCCACCTTTGATTTACACAGAGGTAAAAGTACAGGTAACTGTTCCCTGCAACATTTTTGGATATACTGCAGCATTTTGTGATATACTGCAGTATTACTGCGTTGCATCCTGGCTGGTGCCGCTGTGCCAGTCTATCAGCAACAGCGCTTCTTTGTAAATTCCATTTCATAAGCAGTTTAAAAAATATTGTGCAGCAATTTAGTTGATGAGGAATTACCTGCTATGGAGGCCAAGCTTGGTACAAAGAACTAACTCTCTTTTAGATTCAAATCTTTTTTTGTTTTAAAGTATTTGTATTCACTTTATAATGCAAATACATTCACACAAGGATTTCTGGCAGTGATATCACAACGATATACATAACTATTATTACACTGGGATTCTGTACAAAGCCCAGTGTTACACAATGAGGTCTTTCCTGTGTAGCCCCTATGAGGTGCTCTGGCTCCTTATGTAGGTCTCACGAGGCTGGAAAGAGTTAACCTCTGGGTCCTATAGGAGGCTGGGTCAGCTGGTCTGCTCCAGAGTTCTAAAGGGAAGGAAGCAACTGCTGTAGCTGGAGAGCAGCAGCAGCAGCTGCATCAGTTCGACGGGAGCTGTCATCCTGACACATGTTGCTAGGAGCCCTTTGAGTGCTTCCAGACAGCAAAACTACCGAAACCCTTTGGGAATCACGGTGGCTGCCATTGCCAAAGGATCCCAGCAGAGGTAATCCTTGTAAAATGGAAACATGGGGCTGAGAGAGAAATTTGCTTTACAGAGAGGACAAACAAGTTGGAGACCGAACTGTCAGTTCTGAGGCGAACTGTATTTCTTCTGAAATAAATGACCCCTGCAAGTTATTGTTTGTACACTCTCTCTAGCGATTCCATCTGTTTACCCCAGACATGGGAGGGGCTACAAAATGAGGACTGCAAAGAATAGGAGTTAACAAAAATATAGCCGACTGCCTGAGGCCCTTGAGGTTCACCTATCCCAGTCCTCCGAGGGACTGAACTGGGTTGCCTGAAATTGTGCTACACTGAATAATAGGGCCTTAAAATTGGTGTGGTTCCTTCACCTTCAAGGGCTAGCAATATGGGGTACCTAGATGCTCACAGACAAAACTATTACATCCCAGGCAACAGTGCATAACCTGCCCACACAGTCCCAACCCCCAAACAAGTGACACTGTAACAGCAAGAACAACACCCAAACCAAGAAATGCAGTTTAAACAAATAATTTATTTAAAAAGTAAGGCTACAGAAAGAACAAGGAGACAGTAGGAAAAATTGGAGAATGGGGTAGCAGTCAAATCTTTGAGCTGCATGCAAAACAACAATTACTCACATAATCTGCCCACCCCAGCAGTCCTGTAATCCCCAAGTGGATGCACCCAACTTAAATCCCCCCAAAGGCCATGGGTGAGAGCTCACTTTTAGTTGCAGTGGGTAACTCACTAGGACACAGCTGTTGCTAGCAGGAAAGGGGCTCGTGATGCATCTTTATATGTAGGCAAAACATACTTTAAAACAAAACCGTCGCTCGAATAATGAAACTGTAAACTGTAGAAAAGGGTCTCTAGTTGTAATCTCATGCACAAATGAGTGGCTGGATGTTCTCCACAGAAGAGTGCAGAGACATTTGCAGACTATATCCTGAGGTGTGTGTTTATGTCCAATGGATTTATCACACTAGACTTTCACTCCTTAATGTTTTTATTTGGGACTCTTGGGCCACAACAGAGTTGCATTTCCACTGTTCTTCATTTGAATTTGATCATCCTGCACTATTGTTATATCTGGTCTGTCATTTATTTATTAGCATTTGGTAACCGGGTAAGTGCACCAAGCAACAATCCTGCCTATTTTCAGGCACAATCGAGAGTACACAATGAAAACAGTATAGATGACAATTTGTACATAATGCAGATAAAACTGACAGGACATAATACATCTGCAAGACAAGATGCCAGCAAAAAGAACTCAAGTTAGAGTCGAATATAATTTTATAGCCTAATAACCAGAAATGACAAGCCAAAGGCAAATAAAGGTGAGAAACAGGTAGACAATATTCACAGTTAGGCATACATAAGTGGGCACGGACCCAGCTGGTGAACAATACTAACAACGATGCAGAGATTAAGTGCAGTCACAGTTAACAAGAGCACTGAGGTGTGGAAACAGAGCATGCTTAAAAGTAAGGTGAGATGAGGAGTTCTTTACATGGAGTGGGAGAGAATTCCAAAACCTAGTTGCAAAACAGGAAAACGCTTACTCTCCCATTTTAGTGGAGCAGGCGGAATGAAAGAGCAAGGGAGGAGGACCTAAGGCAGGGAGTGAGAGGCAGGGGTAAGCATGGCTCCCAGAGTGGCGGGATGAGGGGTTCTGGTAAGGAGCCAGCTAAACATCCTACAGCATAATCACAGAGGGCATAGGGGCGACAGCCAGTTTAAAGGCCAAATAAGTAGACAGTGATGAGTAAAGTCGAGTCGATTAGGTGAATCTACAGATATTGTCATGAGGAGGCCCCACTTGCAAAGGACCCCTGCATTGGCATGAGAGAGTACAGGGAGGGCATACAGGAGTTGTGGTGTAACACACCTCTTGCTACAGAGATCCTAGCAGCTGGGGTGAGTGAATGACGACTCTATAGGCCACCCAATCTTGGAGTTAACAGGAGCGACACACCTCATTTATGTGAGAGCAGCAAAGTCAAGTACAGGGTCAAGTGTAACCCCAGATATTTGAAGGTTAAGGTGTTAGCTACAGCAGTCCCATCACAGCAGTGTACCAGAGGCTTAGGAGACTCCATGGGTACTTTCTGGAGGACCCAAAGAGCATAGCCTGGGTTTTAGCTATGTTTAGAATTCGATCGCTTGCAGTGAACTAGGATTGTAGAGTCTGGAAGTCAAGTGAAAGATGCTGATTATGTTGACAACAGACTTGGAGGCAGAGTATAGTACCAGGTCTTCTGCATACATGATCATCCTACAGTGAGGAGAAGGACTAGAGATGTCATTTAGGAAGAGAGAAAAGAGTAGGGACCAAGAATAGAGCCTGAGGAACCCCACAGGTGATAGGGCAGGGATGAAGAACCTTGCAGAAACATACAGCCTGAGGCGATTATCTAGGTAGCTGCCAAACCAGGATAGGGTAGAGTAGGATGCACCAGAGATTGCAGCTAGCCAGTAGTAGGGGATGATGTACCATGTCAAACGCTTTGGAAAGGTCAATGAACACTGCTCCAGTAAGATAGCTCTCGTCCATGTTGCATTTAACATCGTTAGTAAACTGGGGCAGAGCAGTAGTGGTGCTGTGCCCCACCCTGAAGCCATGTTGTATTGGGGATTGAAGGTTAAAATTTAGAAGGTGAGCAGAGACCTGCCGATGAACTCGTTTTTCAAGCAACTTACTGAGCATAGGCAGGAGAGAAATGGGACGGTAGTTCTTAAGGATTTTGACATCACCTTTCTTAAACACCGTATAGTTCTGGCTGTTTTCCAGATCGAGGGACTGAGGCAGAGCAGATTGAGAGGTTGAAAAGCTGGGTTACTGGTGCAGCCAGACAAGAGGCAAACTGTCTAAGAATTCTTGGCTGAATACCATCAGAGCCTGCACTACCGATCTAACTTTGAGGTGGAGTTCTTGCAGCAGGTAATACCATCAGGACTAATGACGCCAGGTGTTAGGACCCCACGGAAAACTTTAGCTAGCAGTCTATAGTGGGGACCACCCCAGCGTTGGCTCCACCCCACGCCAGATGCGGTACAAAGGGGCGGTCCCCAGGCGCCATCTCAGTTCTTTTCCGCCATTGACCCGCGTAAGTTCAGCTCCATAGTCGCCTTCTCTGCAGTCGACTGCTCTGAAGAAAAGTTAATCGAAAATAGTGTTTATTCTCTCATAAAATCTCTGATTATCATTCATGTCGTTGCCTTCTCCTCTCGATGAAAATCTAGTCTTGGCGTCTTGGAAGTGGATCCCAATGAAGGACAGCCATGCCTGTCTCATTTGCCTAGGCCCGACCATTGGCCCGACGCCTGCCCACACTGCCAAAAGTTCAACCAGAAGACCAGGATAAGAAGAGCCAATGCACTCAAAGCACACCTTTTGAAGCAAAAGTGGGCGGCTGGCGGTTCTGACAGCTCATCTTCTCCACTAGGATTCCCCATCACAGGACACATGCACTTGATTTTGGCAACTACTAGAAATTCCAAATTGTGCATTATAGAGTGCTCATTTTTCAACTGAGATACCACCAACGTCTTCTTTCTATATGCGGATAGCGTTATTATTCTATCTTGGGTTCGTTCTCAAAAAAATCACTGTTTTGGACATCGCTCATGCCAGAGAGCCCGTTCTAGAGCCTCATTGTGTGCTTCAGGGCATGAGTGAGGTTTACTCGACGAGTGTAAAACATATTCTTTCAAAATCTTAAAAACAGCCAAAAGGCTGTAAATTTGCACATGTAGGGGCATTCTGGGGTGCATTTACGATAGATGGGTGCCAAGAGGCACACTGCTCGTTTTAATCATAAAACGAAGGGCAAAGCTGACAGTGCCCCTTTAAATAAAATATAAAACAAATTAATTAAACATTGTTTACCTGATCATCACACTCTCCTTACACACATAAACAAACTAGAAACATTAAGTATTGTTTATAGTCTTCATTACAATTGTTTCTTTACTAACAGTGAAAAATCCCCTTCTGTCTTTACCTGCTGATCATGGAAATCTCTTCTGCTTGCCCTGACAGTGAGATAACTGAGTCTCTGGCTCTAAAACAGGCCTTTGTTGTCTGTGTGTAGAGGTGTTGGGAGAGTAACATTCTACCAGCGGAACTGAGGCAGAATTTTGAGTCTCTGTATTCCATGGTAAACATTCCATGATAAACATTCTGTGTCTTGAATGAGTGAAAAATGGAAGAAAAAACAGGATGAAGAAAGTAGGCAATACAGTAATACTTTATAAATAAAAGAAAAGGTGGGAAAACACAGTTACAGAGGCAGATCCAAACTGCTCAAATACATTGCTGTCCCTCCAACTCACTGGTTTAGCATTTTTCAGTTAGTTGCTGTTTGATCAATTTCACCACTCCTCCACCCAAGTCTGGGGACTATTTTTTCAGCCATATTTAAATAAAATAACATACTATCATTAAATCTTTAATAATGCATCCAGAGTTTTGTTTGATTGTTATAGAAATAGTTGTTACCCATTTTATAAGAGTGATACGACACTTCAGGTGTGTTTGTTGATTGATAAGAGCACTACCCAGCTGCTGTAGTCACTGGCCAGCACCTCGCGCTCTAACAATGCACCTGGGGGCGTGGTTCTTATCAATCAACAACCCACACCCTGTCGTGGTCTTATTGCTTTCTTTATTTTTACTATTTTATTGCAATTATTATGTAATTACGCCTGTAATTTGCTGTGTGTATAAATGATGTGTTGTATAATTGTTGTTCGTAACCTAGAGTTGATACCAGGATCTCACTGAAAATGAGCCTTGGCTCAGATGAGTTTTCTATTCACTTCAGGAAATGAAAACGAAAAAAGTTTTACTACTACTATTACTTCTTATCAAAATGTGTTTCCTGACCAAATATACAGATCACTCTGTTATTGTTCACGTTATGTTATTATCTTGCACATTTTGATGAGCTTATTCAAACAATTCAATAGGAGGCAGTATAGCACAGTGGTTTAAGGCTCTGAGCTGCAAATCTGGTGATATCCAGCAGACCAGACCTGGGTTTGAACCCCACAGCTTCCACTTGCATACTGTGTGACCCTGAGCAAGTCACTTAACTTCCTGTGCTCCCAGGTCGCACCTGTAAACAAGCTTTCAGCTTAGTGTGCTGCTCCTGGTTAAATAACTAACAAAAACAAAAACAAATTCAGGTTCCATGACACTATTTTTCAGATTGCATATCTACTAAATGACCCTGCTCTGCCCAAAGACAGACTCCTCCATTGCCATCTATCCAACATCCAGTTGTCGGAGTATTCTATAGCACTTATAATTTTCTCTAATCTTTGTCATCCACCGCCAGTGTTTAAGATTCTGTCCTCACTCCCCCATCCTCCCCACTTACTCCCTTCCCATCCCTTCATTACACCAATTTGTGAACCTCGGTTAACTTATCCCCTTCCTTACCCCTGGGTCATGTCAGCAACCATGCCCCCACTCTCAAAACCAAGCTACCTGAAATGGTTGTGCTGTACTGTGCAGCTAGGTGGTCTACAGCAGATGTTAAATCCCTTCCCCGGACTCTTAGTAGATGCTGTGTGTTTTAGTATGCATGTTTTATGAATCAATAGATGAGAAACAGAAAGAAAGAGCTGGGGAATGAATCAGTATCCATAGTGCATACACGATGTGCAGCTCTCGTGTAAATTTCTCTTTTGTACTGAATCTAGCGGTTTTGTAAGTACCTTGGTTTCCAAATGACTTTGTTCATGGGTAATACTGAAGGCCCTGGATCTGATCTCCCCCCACTGGTCTGAGTTGGATGTCCTCCAGATCTTGTCCTGAAGCATCTTGAGGTACTTCTGAAGGTTTTCCTCATTTAACTTGTGAAAAGACCCATGCTTATCACTCGGTTGTATTTTTCCCAGCTCCTTAAAATTCTCCACCTCCAGTGGGTTGTAGAAGAACAGTAACTTCCCTGCAGTATTTAGTCTCATTCTTGCTGGATGCTGGATGTAGAAGCATGAATGGTGTCCCCAGATCTCTTAGCTTGTCCCTGATGTAACCGAAATATTTTCTTTTAGCCAGTACAGGAGGGGTAAATCAAGGAATATAAGCAGATGAAAGCCTTTGTAAAAGGCCCCTGTCCATTTTCCTTTTCTAGAACTTTCCCATCTTCAAAATAATGGCCTAATGTACATGAATTTGGCTCCCCCACCTAGCTCAAAGACCCTGTGTGCTCTATCACAGTCCTGCTGTCAGACATTTTCTGCCCCAAATCTCAGATACCATTTTCTCACAGAATCAGATGTCTAGGTTGGCACTATAGTGGATACTTCACTCTGTACACAGTTGGGGACCATGGGATATGGCAGTCCATGTTGTTCCTCCAAGAACTACCATGCCCCAATGCAAAATATCTACAGTTTGAAAGAATACTGGTTGGTGCTGTGCTGCCCCAGCCTGCTATGGCCCTTGGGGCTGGGGCAGGAGGACATCAGGATGATCTGGCCCAGAATCATGCTGTGTGACCAGGTGGAGGGAGCAAAGGCCATGCTGCTGCCCCTATGCAGGTGTAGTGATCGACCCCTCTGCCCACTATCTGCACCGTGGAAGGTTGCCCCAGATTCAGGTGCATAGCCAATCACACTCCCTCACCCACCCTGTTCCACTCACCTGTATAACCAGGCATGCGAGTCTGGGATTGGGTGCAGAGAGGTGCCTTCAACTCCGTGAGTAGCCGCTGAGTGTCCAGATGGTGCATATCCTGCATGTAGGGTGCACTCCATAGCTTTTCTCAGAGTTCCACATGAGTAGACGGGTGGGAATTTTTGAGAATTGAGACCTTGGTCACAGAGTTGCCTGTGGCCTACCTACTGTACAAAATGTGCAGGGCATTATGCCAGACTGACACAGAGACATACCCATCACCACAAGGTCAGGCCAGTCACTGTCACTCTCAGTGGTGACAGGATGATTAAAATATGTTTTAAGTAGGAGTACTACAGTCAAATTTGGCAAAACATATGCCATGCAGAGTGTTATGATTTGTGTGTATAGTCCTGGTGTGTCGTTCCCTTTGCTTGTTATTAGGAGTTGATCCTAAATTTGCCTGCCAGTTCGTTTTCCTTCAGTGCCTATTGTTCCATGTGACAGTGGTGTGTCCGGGACCATAGATTCAGAAAGTACTGGCTTAGAGTCAATTTTACAGCAGTAGAACTGATTTTAGTAATTTTCCTTATTCAGTGAGTACTGAAAGCTGCATTTTCAGTTTAACAAACACCTGAGGGTTAATTGAGTGTGTGATTCTGTACAACTAAGTCTTTACTAACTATAGCATTGTTGACCTGGGGTGATTTGTGGGCTTTTATGGCTGCGTGTAGTTTGATGAAATGAAAAGCTTTAAAAAGCAAAGCATGTACTCCTGCTGGTTAGATGTAGACATACACATAGAAAACAAAATATTTTTTTTCTCTTCTTTATTAGGATTTTCCAATCATGACAACAATCAAAACTTTCCCTACAAAACAATGCATTACAAACTTTATACTCTGTTACCACACTATAAACCCTTCCCCCCACCAAGTCACCCCTCCTCCCCACTCCCCATCATCTTGGGGAGCAATCCACCAAGAAACTGTGACACATTAATAAGGAAATATAACTTAAGGTTTTATAATACAGCTCCATGGGAGAAAGAGCCACCAACTAATGAATAAGTGAGAGCACTAGCAAAATTACTTAAAGGGATAAGTCTCCTTTAAACAATTTAATAGAGAAGTTCCTTAGGGTGAGTGATCAAAAACCTAGTTTCCACTTATAGTGTTTCGTAAGGTAACTATCTGATCTATGAGTTTTTCCAGCATTTTATAAAGGAGGAGGAGTCTTTATTATGAAACTAAGAGACAATGCGAATCAGCAGTAAATTATATTTTAATTGTGGTATCCATTCTTTAAAACCAGGAGTAGACTGCGCTGTACAATGTTTAAGTAACAATAGCGAAAGTTGTCATACCAGTCAGTGCCAAAATGGATTTATCACTAAGGGACATGTTGGTTGGAAGGTCACCTAATATACAAGTATATAAGTTGAAATCATAGTGGTAAATTATCTTATCTAAAATTTTGCATTTAATTTCTTGCCAAAGCTTTTGAATAGATGGGCAGGACCAAAGTATGTGGTCCAGACAGCTAACATTCTTTTCATATTTGTGGCATATGTTGGATTGTTTAAGACCCATTTGTGTACAGTCTCAGGGGAGTGAAATAAGTATTGTACAATATTTTGTCATATTAGTCTCAAACTAACATACTAGATGCCAGCAGAGTAGGCCTATTGGTCTGTCAGGTCTTCTCATGCTTCAGCACCCTGATTGGGTACCATAGCCCTCATCTGTCTCCTTCCACTGCTACTCCATCCCCAGTCCTGCCCCCTGGGAAAACCAGCTTCTGCGTCACACCTTGCCTATACCTGTCCCACCTCTCTTGAATCCCTCCACCCGTAGCTGCCTGTACCAGCTCCTGGACAGCGCATTCCACGTTCCACCACTCTCTCGGTGAGTACCTCTTCCCCTTTCCCCAGTCCTACCACCCTCAGTCTTCCAACTGTGTCCTCTGGTGATTCCACCCTCCTTCAGTCAAAGATCCTATCTAGCACCTTATTTACTCCCCTGAGGTACTTGAAGACCTCATTCATGTCCCCCGGTCCCTCCTCTCCTCCAGCGAACAGTTTGAGCTCTCGTAGTCATTCCTCAAATGTCATATCCCCTAGGCCCCGGATCATTCTGGTTGCTCTCCTCTGAACCCCTCTCCATGAGTTGGATGTCCCCTCCTTAGGTGCAGCCTCCAGAACTGCACATAGTACTCAAGATGTGGTATAACCAGGCTGTTGTACAGGCAAATCACCTCCTGTTCCTTGAGGTAATCCCCCTAGTGATGCATCCCAGCATCCTATTTGCCCTGGACCGGAGCCCTCCTGCACTGCTCTGAATTAATTCATGTTAACATCCACCAAGACTTCTAGGTCTCTTTCCCCTGCTGTGGCCTGCAACTCATCCCCCAGGGTGTACACATAGTTGTCTAAAGGGATTAATTTATAGATATTATTCCATAACTTTTCCCAGGTCAAAGGATAGGTCAAGGCACATTTGTCCCAAAATAAATTGTGGAGAGGTTTGACAGAAATTTCAGTTTCAAAAGGAGACTGTATAGGTTTGAGATTGGGTGAGGCTTGTTAACTGCTGCAACCATATCAGACAGAAAATTATCATTTTGGTTACTCTCCAAAAACCTTTAAAAGTGTGCATATAAAATAAGCTATAAAATATGAAAGTTTGTTATGTATTTCCTAGACCAGTTATGGGTTTTAGCAATTTCAGAAAAAGCAACATTTTCCATTAGCTAGCAAAGTTTCCACACAAGGTTAGTTGAGAAGGTAGAAATTTTGAATTAAGAGGTTTTCAATGTGATCTAGAGTTCGGATTATATAAAATAGGCTAATAAATGTTCTGGGTTATGTTAATGTTGAGAACTGACAAAGATGGTTATGAATTTTTGAAGATAAGCCAATCATTGTGTTTTGAGTTGTTTAGTAATGTATTTAAGTGAGGCATATAGAATATCTTCAGGGCAAATGTTATAATGCTTAAGTAATTGTTTTTCTAGTAGGATTCAGGTAGGGTACATGAGTTGGACAAGGTGTAATTGGTTAATCATTTCAGATATTTATTAATATGTGAGGATATATAATAAAGAAAAAAGTTATGAATTCTTTGTCCCCCCAGATTTCTTGGAAACATAAGTTTATAGGAAGCTCTTCTGGGTGTGCCATTTAACTATAAGAACTTATTAATCGTTGAATGGAGTTTAGTAAACCAGCTAAGGAAAGATAAACATTGAGCATATTAATAGGAAAGAATACCCTGGGAAAGTTGTTCATTTTATAATACTAACTCTACCTTGGAGTGAAATAGGAAGAGTAGCACATCTTCTCAAATCATGTGTAGTTTGTTGGATACACTCATTCAAATTCCTTTTATTAGCTGGGACTCTCTTTAGATATAAAAATTCCTAGATATTTAATCTCAGATGGGTTCCAGCTAAACCTATGTTACACATTTCTTCTTTATGAAAATAAAATGTGTATAACTTTGTTTTTTCTTTGTTCAATTTATAGTTTGGTATCTGACTAAAGGCATCCATAACTGTTAAAGCTGCTTTAATTGAGTTTAAGGGTCCGACACATGTACTAGAATATCATCTGCAACGCTGACAATTTTAATTGCAATTTTAAATAGTAATTCCCTTAACCCTTAGGCTGCCAACAGAATTAGAACATATAGAATTCTGGACTGACATATCAGTCCGCTGCTCTGCAAGGGTTAATAGTTACTTCAGAATTTAGAAAATAAATGAGGGGTTCTAAATAAAAGTTGAATAGGATGGGGAAGGGGGCACCTTGTCTAGTGCCCTGGGACAGTTTTTTTTTTTGGGAGTAAATTATTTCAGCTAATTCTTGCTGTTGGACTTAAGTGCAGTATTTTAACCAGGAAATAAATGTTGAAGGAAAGCCAAAGTAGCACACAAAAGTTACGATGAACTCTACCAAAGTTTTTCTAGAACCAGGAGACCAGAGCAAAGGAAATGTCTGGTCTCTCTGGCTAAAAGCATGTGGAAAGCTTCTCAGGTGGTGTGATGCGTGTCTGGTGCCATAAAACCAATTTGATCATAACTAATTAGTGTTTGCCAGATGTTTTTATTTTTGGGCCAAAATATGGGTTAACATTTTAATATCATAGTTAGAGAGATGGGGCGATAGTTGGATACTTTTTTACTGGATTTGTTAGGTTTTGGGAGAAGAATTATAAGTGCCTCTAAAAGGGATGGGTCCAAAAACCATTGGATAAAATGAAGTGAAACAACTCTTTTAATATAGGGATCAAGGAACCTTTGAATGTTTTATAAAAATTTGCAGTAAGGCCATTGGGCTCTGGAGCTTTATTAATGGCAAATTCACTTATGGCTTCATTAATCTCTTTGCTGTAATCAATTAGATCAACTTAGAAGCATCTGAGTCTTTCATGCAGGGCAAGAAAAGTTGGATAAGTAGTTGTCTACCATTTCAGAAGTAGGAGGATTAGAGATAGGCCATATAACTCCCTAGAAAGTAAAAATGTGTTAAGAATATCTTTATAATCTGTTAATACTTTATTTTGGTTATCAGAAATTATAGAATCAATGTGTCTGGATTGTTCCAACTTTCTGATCCTGTGTGCTAAAAGTTTACTAGGTTTCTCCCTAAATCTGCATATGAGACTTTTGATCTAATAATGAGAAATTCAGCTTGTTCTTTAGAAGTCAATTGTAATTCTTCTTTAAGAGATTGGATTCTGAATTTCTTGCAAAGTAAGTGTCGTTTGGTCTTTTGCTTCCAATTCCCCATTTTTTAGTAATTACTGGTAGTCTTTCATTTTTTGTTTAATCTTGGCTCTGAATTTAATAAATTCCTCCTTAAGTTGCAGTTACAAGGTGCCCAAATCGTATCAATTTTCCCAACAGAGCGGGAGTTTTGCTCCCAAAAGATTTCTATGGCATTATTAATATTTTATTTATTTATTTATTGCAATTGTTTCACCAGGAAAGGCACACTGAGCAACAAGATGCTAGTCTCCTGGTGCGACCTGGGGGTACACATGGATATGATAACATGTAGGTTATCAAGTGAACAGTTGACAGAAGCAAATAAAAAGCAGCAAAAGGATATCGATTGCATGAATATATAAGCAGCGCACATTGAATGCTTAGGATATTATAGTATCAAATAACAATTTTTGTGACAAGAAGCAGCAGACAAAGGTAAATTAGCACAGTAGTAACAACTGTAAACAACAGAGAGGATGTATCACAGTTATACACAGTACATAGGGCAAAATAGGCCCAGGACATAAGTGCAAGGTTGAGGTTATATGCCATATTATAATATATTTTACTATGTAGTCTTGTCTAAGTAAATAAGGGTTTAACCTCCACGAAAAGGTTTTGGAATAAGGAAAATCTAATTTAAAATGATATGGACTGGAGAATGATCAGAAAGGGTACACAGTAGAATGTGGGGTCATAAATTAAGGGAGTAAATCTTTGAAACAAGAAAATAATGTATTCTAGAAAGTGAATTATGGGCTTACGAGAAAAAGTAAAAGTTTTTATCATGGAAGTATGTCCTCCAGGATCAGAGCGATTGTAAATCTTAATAAGATCTAGGAGGGCTTTATTATCCACTAAAATCATGTAATTTGAAGTCCATGATTTATCCATATGTACAGTAGATTCAAAGGTCAGTTCCAGTCTCCTTCTAAGATAATATATTGAGTGAGAAAAGGTGAAAGAACTGTGATTAATTTCATGTAAAAGGATGTCGAACCTGAATTACGGCCCATATATTGAGCGCAAAACATTGGCCAAATTTCCTACTGCTAATACACAGTTGCCTTCCTGGTCAACAATTAGCCTTGAAAGCTGGAAATCTGTGTGTGAGTCTATAAAAATGGCCACACAGCTTTGCGTAAATTTACCTGCCCCATAAACTGTTTTAAAATTAAATCATTTTAAACAGTCAATTTCAAATTTTGATAAGTGGGTTTCCTGAAAGAAAATTATATCCCAGAGAATTTATATAATTCAAGATCAGCATCCTTTTGTTTTCAATGGCATCCCTTTAACATTCCAGGACACCATTTTAAGATGCATATTAAATTATTGCTGTTGAAAGTTTAAAAGAACAAAGTAGCTCTGAGTAGCTCCCCTACCCCTCTCCCCCAGCATCACATACAACAAGGCAAAATATAAAATAAACCCTGATGAACTAGGTGAAAGATATATACTAAAGCTACTGCTCACCCTAGTCCTTGAGACTGAACTCCAAATGACATCTAAGCAATGATGAATCCTGACCATCCCTCTGTAACCCCAATTTATTAATATTCCTGAAACGCTTATGCCAAAGCATAACACATAATCATAATCCCTAATAGCCCACCTATATCAGAGCTGTAGTCCACAGAGTATTTAAACACAATTAACCTCTAACTCTTAAGCATAGAAAAGGTGTTCACCAACTCTGCCATAAACCTTACCGAGCTGGGCCTGAAAGAGTTGAATCCTTAAAATCAATATACCAGTATCCGATTGGGCTCATCGGTTAACTTATATTATTGGTTGATTAAACCAATAACTTTATTAATAAATTAACAATTACTAAATAAGAATTGCAGCCACCTGATTTACAATTATAGTAGTTATCATCAATATCCTAGGAAAAAGGAGGTTGGCAGCTAAAATCAAAATAATACTAAGTTGGAAATACCTCCCATGAAATGGAGTATGTAGTAAAAAAATATGGGTATGCAAGTAAGAGAAAAAATATACAAAGAAAAGGGCATTTTAGATATTGGGTGGCACAGAACAAAATGAAGGAACCTATCCGAGCCCACCCCTCAGGGAAAGTACAGTTACGTAAGAACTTACTGTAACAGTAGATTTTTGAGAGAGCTCTTGCAGCAGGCTATCACAATTAGGACTATGCTGCAGACACTAGGACCCCAGAAAACTTTTCAGCCAATACCCAGCAGGACTGCCCCCGCTGACTCCACCCCGACATCAGCTCTGGTACAAAAGGGGCGGACCCAGCTCCACCCCAGTTAATCCGCCAAATCTCGCGAACAAGCCCTGACAGGAGAATGGAGCGGAGCACGAAGATGAAATTCTGCACACCTCCAAGGGGAAGGAGGATGGGGTGCATCTGCTGCAAGAGCTCCTCTCGAAGATTCTACTGTTACGATAAGTTCTTACTGCACTGTACTATCTTACTTTGAGTGGGAGCTCTGCAGCAGGCTATCACAATTAGGACTGAATCCCAAGCAGTCCTCGCCAAGGAGGTAATCAACCCTGGGAGGTGGAAGAGATGAAGCTGAACACAGAAGCTCAAGACAGTAGTCCCTGAAGGACTGCTAGGGCCAGGCTTGCACGGCATCCGGAGGCAATGTCCAAGCTGTAGTGCTTTACAAAAGTATGCACTGAATTCTGGGTGGCGGCCGCACAGATGTCCTTAATTGAGATGTTCTGCAGCGTGAAGGAAACAGACACTCCCTGGAGGACTCCTAACCGGCCCGAAGGGGCTTATTGAGCTTCATAGCAGAAAGAAACACAGTGGACAATCCATTTAGAAATGGTCTGCTTGGACACCGGTTTACTCAAGTTGTGGCGCAGCAGGCACAAACAGTTGTCTGATTTATGGTGATTAGCTGTTCGCTTAAGGTATACTCTAAGCGCCCTGTGGACGTCCAAAGTGTGAAGGAGAGCTCTCTGTTAGAGGGTGAAGGAAAATAAACTGGAAGGTCAACCGACTGGTTGAGGGTCAACTCCGAGACCACTTTCGAAGAAACTTAGGGTTCGCCTCAGGGAAACCCTTTCTGTGGAAAATTAAATACGGCTCTTACACATCAGAGCCTGAAGCTCAGAAACCCTTCGAGCTGAAGCAATGGCAACTAAAAACAAACCTTCCAAGAAAGATATCGCAGCTCACAATCTTCTGTAGGTTCAAATGGGGAAGAGTAAGCTTCTCCAACACAAAAAGGAGGTCCCAGGGTGGGATAGGATCCTGAATGGGAGGTCTCATGTGAAGAATCCCCACAAAAGGTGCAGGCCACATCCAGTTGGGCTAAGGTTCTGTCTCCTAAAGGGCATAATAAGCCGAGATGGCCCACATGTGCACCTTTATGGAGGAGTAGCTCAGCGTTCTGATATAAGGAGAGAAGATACTGCTGAGCTGAGTTCACTGGACAGGTAATGGGATTCAGATGGTGAGACAAGGTCCACAGCAGAACCGCTTCCATTTCATAGTGTAAGTGGAGCGTGTGGAGGGCTTTCTGCGACACAAGAACATCCGCCACCTCTGGCGATACCCGTACCTGTCATTTTGCTACGTTCAAGGAGCCAAGCATGAAGGTGTAAGGATCAAAGATCGGGATGGACTAGTGAGCCCTGATCCTGGGACAGCAACTGCAGCATATTGGCAGCGGGATTGGAGGTTCCATGGATAGCCGCTGAAGTAGTGGGAACCAAATCTGCCGAGGCCATAGCGGGCAATCGGAATCATTCACGCCCTCGGCCTGCAACTTCAACAGAACCCTCTGTATGAGAGGGAAGGAGGGAAGAAACCTCCTGCCCAACATAGGGACAATGCGCCTGGCCAGAAGACACTAGGCACGGGCTCGCGAGCAGAAAACTGGCAGTTTGGCATTGCATGGTGACGCAAACAGGTCCAGATCTGGATGACCCCATTTGTCAAGCAGCTGGTCCACTACTGACTGCAGTAGCTCCCACTCATGTGCCTTGGACCGAGATCTGCTGAGACTGTTGGTCAAGTCGTTGAGGACACCTGGAACATGCACTGTGGAGAGGTGATGTGTCGCCCAGTGCCCAATAGCAGACTCTCATCGCCTCCCGGCATAGGGGTGAGAATGAGCTCTCTTGCTTGTTGATAGAGAAGATGACCGTGATATTGTCTGTCTGAACCAGAAGAGAGCCTGGCATGAGGTCCTCCTGAAAGACATGTAGCGCATTGAGGACGCTTGCATCTCCAGGACATTGATGTGGAGTTCGTGTTTCTCGGGAGTCCAAACGCCTTGCATTTGGTGTGCCCCTAGCTGCGTCCCCCACCCCAAATCTGAGGCATCCATCATAAGGGTCTGATTTGGGACTCTTGATGGAAGGGGACCTCTTTCCAAATTGAGTGGATCCATCCACCAAAGAAGCTGCTCTTTACTGGCTATGTGACTCTGATCATGTGGTCTAGGTCGTCGGAGCACTGATCCCACTGCACCCTGAGCATCCATTGTGGGACTCTCATGTGGAGATGGGCCAGAAGGGTGACTGGAATGGCCACCGCCATGTGCCCCAGAAGTCTGAGGAAGGTCCTTGCTGGGACCTGAGGAGTTACTAGAACCGATCCGGCTATCTCCTGCAAGATCTCCATTCTCCGGGGTAGAAAATCCATGCCCTGGATCGAATCCAGGACCACTCTGATAAAGACGAGTGTTTGGCGGGTTCTGGGAAGACTTTGGAAGGTTCAGGGTGATCCCCAGGTCTCAGAAGAGAGTATAGGTATCTCCGAGAGCATGAAGCAGGTGTGACCTTGACGGGCCGCTAGCAGCCAATCGTCCAGGTAGGGAAGACATAATGCCCCTGACACCTTAGAGCCGCAGCCACTACTGCCAAACACTTCGTGAAGACTCGAGGAGTGGAAGAGAGACCAAATGGAAGAACTCAAAACTGATAATGTTCCCTTGGAAGTGGAACCTCAGGAACTTCCTGTGAGGGGAAAGACCCGATATGCATGTATGCATCTTGCATGTCTAGGGAACAGAGCCAGTCCCCTGATGCAGCAGAGGAAGAAGGCCTGGAAGGGTCACCATCCAGAACCTTTGTACTCCTATATAAAGATTTACAGAGCTTAGGTCCAGAATGGGATGAAGGTCCTGAGTCTTTTGGGACCAGGAAGAAGTGGGAGTAATACCCTTTTCCCAGCTGTGCGAGGTACTGGTTCTATCGCCTCTTTGCAAGAAGGCCTGTATCGCCCTTCTATGAGAGGGATATGAGAAGGAGGATATCTGGAGAACCTTGTTGGAGTGTCTGGAGGAATCTCTGTGAATTCTAACGCGCCCTCTCCTTATGACGCCTAGGACCCATTTGTCCGCAGTTATCGAACTCCATCCCTGAAAGATAGAGAGAAGCGACTTCTCACCACCTCCCCTGATACCTCCGCCAAACGAGGGGGTCAGAAGGGAGTCACTGGGTGGAGCCAGGGGTGAGCAGAGAGCCTGGGAGGACTTGGGCCCACGGGAGGAGCGCCCAGGCTGCTGGTTCCCAGCTCTCCTCCGAAAGCCTCCTCTCTGGCCCTGTTGATTGCCACAGGCTTGACCACCTGAGGGCTTTTGAAATGGCCACTTTCACTGTCTCTGCTGGTCTCACGGTACATTTGGTGGACAGACCAGATGGATTTGCCTGACTCTTGAGGTGAGAGATCAGAGACTCCGTCTCCTGCCCAAACAAAATGGTACCCTGGAACGTAAGTTCTGGATGCCGGACTGCAGATCCTGATGAAAGCCTGAGACCCTCAACCAGGAATGGCACCCTGAGGCAGACACCTAGCGCAGATACTCTGGCTGCCCGTATCCGCAGTGTTGTATGAGAGCACGCCAAAACATGTGTGCCTACGTCCGGAGCCTGATTTTAGGGCATCCAGAATCCATTTTCTTCTTGAATCTGGCAAGGTGTTTACCAGCTCTTGTCCTGCTCTCATAACGATTCTGGTACTGGACCATGTGTGTAAGGAAATCAGGGACCTAACTGAACAGGTGGAGGCAGAATACACCTTCTTGCCCACCTGGTCCAAATAGTGGAACTCTGGATCCGGAGGCTGTGAGCTGAGGTATTTGGGCTGCTTAGATTTGTCATGAGCAGCTATAATAACTGAAGAGTCCACCTGAGGGTGCTCGGCCAAGAATGGTTCATCCTCGGGGCTCTATACAGCCTGTCTGATTTCTTTGGAACTGCCGGACTGAAGTCGGATGCTTCCAGGTCACTCTGGTGAGGTCTTGGAATGTGCCCACCAAAGGAGGTACCACCAAGGGCTTAGGCTTCTTCTGCCTCAGGTTGCTTAGCCAAACACCAGCATTCTGGATCCAGGTCCTCTGTGTCCCACTCATTGGAGGCTGGATGTGCCTCATGACACCCATGAAAGTGGGATCATCAGGAGGCGAGCGGGACTGGTCCTTCTTCCAGGGAACCCCCATTCCCCAAAATAAACAGGTAGCAGACAAAGAAGAGGAGGAAGGGCTACTGGGTGATGAGTAGCCGGACCTATCCTTAGAGCTATCAACAGGCATCAGTGGCTCACTGACTGACATCGTCCAAAGAGCAACGTCGCTCCTGGGACCGACGGCAGAGCAGAGACTGCGGCAGTCAGGGGACCGACATCGGGAGTGGTCCCATCTAACAGAACAGGAACAGCTCCTGGTGTGAGACCTGACCCAGCGTCGGCTACCTGATCTGGTAGGCGCTGGTATTGGTCTACGGACCATGAGATGAGGAGCGACCCTGGGAGGAGGTGTAGTGGTGGCCTCTCAGGGTCTTCCTCAGTGAAGAAGCACCTCCTGGCTGTGGTTCACCCAAGGGTCCTGGACCTGTGATGGGGCCGGCTTTGGGGAGTCCACTTCTGGACCTGCCCCCACCAGAAGGAAGACAGATCCTGGAGCTTGCCCTTTGAGAAAATGGAGGCCGCTTTTCTTGGAAATGGAATATCCAGAACATTGACCTTGGAAGGAGAGCCCCGTCTGAGCCACCGGGGGAGGAGGACTTGGGATGGAGACACAGCCTTTGCCAGCTCGCATCCGGATCCATTGCCTCATCACCCGGCATCGGTAAGGGGACCAGCGACAGTTACCCGAGTGTCCTTGACTCTGAAGGTGCACTCTTGACTGGCGGTGCCAAGGCCTTGGAAGGTGGGGCGAGCTTGTGCCTCCGAGGACTTTATGGTGACCCTAGCGGAGTCACCTTAGGCTTCGCTGGCCTCTCCCCAAAGGCCCAGCCTTAGCCTGATCTTTAGATTTAGGACGCTCACCTGAGTCCGTTGAACCACGGGTTCTCTTGGGAGAAGACTGCGGGGGAGCGAGACTGGGACCTGGACCGGTGCTGGGACTGACTACGGTCTTTTCATGGGACTGCTTGGTTTTATCCTTCTTCTTCTGCTTCTCTCCTGAGGTGTGCAGGTCCATTTTCTGTTCCAGCAGGTATGCTTTCAGGACCTTCAAGTGGGCGGATCCGAGTTGGCTGGTGAACTTCTTACAGGACGAACAGGCCACGGTGTCGTGTTCAGGCCCCAGGCAAAAATGCACTGCTTATGGCCGTCTTTAGATGGTATTTGGTGGCCATAACTGCACTTGTGACGAGGAGTCCCAACGAGGAGACCGAGGGCGATGAAGACATACATCGGTAGACAAGGAAAACCATCGAAACTGTGGAGAAAAATGCTCAAAAGGTGAAAAAATGAGTTTTTTTAGCTGGGCTGGCAAGCCAAGGAACAGAACTCTTCATGTGCGTGGACGTGGCGGGAAAAAGAACTGGGGTGGAGCTGGGTCCACCCCTTTTGTATCAGAGCTGATGTCGGAGTGGAGCCATGTCAGGGGCGGTCCCTGCTGGGTATTGCTGGCTGAGAGGTTTTCTGGAGGGTCCTAGTGCCTGCGGCATAGTCCTAATTGTGATAGCCTGCTGCAAGAGCTCCCACTCAAGTAAGATCATGCCATCCAATATCAAACTTATTAAGTAGGCTACCATGATTACTGGCCTGAAGGAGATGTCTGCTTGCCTGGTGCCCCATCCATTTGATTTACTCAATCATTGTATTTGTAGTACAGAGGTATCAGACAAGTAGCATTGCCTTATTCCCTATTTAACAGGAATATGATTAGCAAGCATTCTGACCTGTGGCTTTAGTGGGGACTCATGAGTGACCACAATCCATCCTAGAGGAGAGTAATCCTATCTCATGCAAGGATCACCCCAAAGAAATGGTGTAAACACTAGTCCCCATTTGTTATATGTTGGTATTCTAAAAATAAAACTTGAGGTCCCTTTAAATTTTCCCTATCTAATGAGTATATGAATGGATGGGTTCAAAACGTGGTACAGATCGTAAAAAGGCAATCTAAAGTGACTCTACACCTTCTCTATGGTATGATGGATCTTATTCTGAATACTTATAGAAAATGATTTACCTTGTCTTATCCCTACTTAATGGGCAGAAGGTGAATGCAGACTATAATCCCATCAAGAGGCCATATATGTATCAGCTGAGAAAAAGGTAGCCTACCTCTACTTATGTAACCCCATCTAATGGGGAGTTTAGACCAGATGGAGAAGTGATTGTCGAATTAATTTAATTCTTGTGGACATGTTTGATTCCATTAAAAATAACACATTCAACTACGGGAGGATAGGGGTATAATTACCCACCTGCCCTATTTAACGGACAACGGATAACCATAATATTACTTAAAATACAAAACAAGTCATTTTGTTCTCTGCACACTCCCTGAACTTCATTCAAACTTTAAAGTATAACGGTGGCCTGTAAAAAAAAAAAAAAATATATATGCTTTTGTATCTAAAACATTGCAATGCTCCATTAAAGTGCTAAAAGAGCAGGGGCTTCTCTCTCCATCACAGACTTGTACTCGCTGCAACAACCCATTTTGCAGTTGATCAAAAAGTTGAGGTCATATGCTCCTCTCTTTTGAACTGTAAGCAACGATTGAGTCAGGAAGAATAACCGGAGCACTGGCCTCTATCAAGTATCTTAGACCCAGCTCGCATTTTAAACCAAAACTTCTATCTATGCGTAACTATAACCCCGAGCAGTATAAACAATTCAGTAACTTAATCCAAGATAAAACAACACTATTGAAAGTGCAAAGCAAATCTATTTGCAGTGGAGATCCCTAAATTCAGGAAATTTCAAATTGCTCGTGATGAAGTTCGTTAAACTTTCTGGAAAGGTCCATAGAGCGAGTCTTCCTAAATAAAAGGGGGGTTCAACGAAATGAAAACTGTAAAATGGACCAAAACATTTAAGAGCTCCCCCACAAAAAGCTATTTTGGCTATAAACACAAATTGACCTTTAACCACTTATAAATTTACAGTGTAAATGAGACACAAGGAGAAAGTTCCCTTACAAAGAAAACAGAGAGTGCAAACTTTGTTGATAAATCCAACTTTGCACCTGGGTCTCACTGTCCTAACATAAACCAAGGAAAATTCTTAACCTTTCACAGTGTAACTGTCCCTACCTTATAAAGTATCTGACAGTCCTTTAACTTTTCTTAAATAAATCGGCAAACAGAGTGATCAGTTGTGAATGTGCTTGTTCTGGTGATTCAAACACATGGATTTGCCCTCTTTCTAAATGGAAAGCCTTGTTGGTATAGCATCTCTAAATTTAATACCAGCTGAAATGAGCTTGCTCATAATTGGTGAAAAATTTATTCTTTTTGTCTAACTTAGTGCAGGAGGTCTTGTAAAATTGGATCAGTTTCCCATCCCAAGATAGATTGCTGGAGTCTTTAATTTTGCTCAGCACATGAACTCTGTCGAGATAATTCAAAACTGCACAATAAAGGGTCTTGGGGGTTCTTCTTTGCAGGAACAGGCATTAAAGCTCTGTGGGCCCTTTCAATAACATATGATATGCCATTTTGGATTTTCGGCTACATTCTCACACACAACTTGAGCAAAGTGTATTGGATCAGACCCTCAGAGGATTCTGGAAGGCCATAAATTATGATGTTATTCCTCGTGCTCTACCTTCCAGGTCCTCTAATTTCGATTTCTATTCATTAATTTTGTGCCTGATCGATGGGAATTTGGGCTCGGTCCTGGTTCACCAGCCCCTACAGATGATATCCAGGCTCGCATCAGTGAGCCTAATGTTTATGCTTTCAATTGCTCCCCACATGGCTTTGGATTCCTCAACCAAGGTGGCGATGGATTCTTTCAAATCTTTCAACTTTTCTAAGAATCTTTCTTCTGATAGTGGAGTGCAACCTGGTGAGTCAGCAGTCTTTTTAACTAATGTCCGTTTATTTATTTATTGGAATCTCGGATAACACCTTTGAGCTAAAAGCTTGTTTACAAATGTTCCACGTCATAAGGCAATAGACAAGGTACCTAGACATTACAAAACAGATAGGGGTATATATGGCTGGCAGTACAGCCTAGAGGTTAGAGGAATGAGGTGTGAATGAGTTTGATACATCCAGCAGGCCAGACCTGAGTTTGATTCTCACAACCTCCACTTGCATACTGTGTGACTCTGAGCAAGTCACTTAACCATCCAGTGCTCCCAGGTCGCCCCTGAAAACAGGCACTTGTGCCTAGTGGGTCTTACCAGTTACCAAAGACTAAAATAAAAAAATATATATATATATATACACAGCAGGCAAGTACATTATGGTACATACAGATACAGATTCAAGCAAGTACAGTTAAAATACATCAGGTAGGAGAGGTCAACTTTATTGCAACAGTACTAGGAGCATACCTAAGGTGGACAAGAAATTTATAGTGGTAGCTGAGCTTTAGGCGTGCAGGTAGAGTTATGGAGGGTCAGAAATGGTGGTGACCAAAGGAGGGAGGACAGAATAGATGAGAGCAAGGAGGGTGGGGGCAGAGACAAAGGGGTGACAGAATAAGGGGTTGAGTAGTCAGAGGGTGGGGTTGGATAGGAATCTACCAGGGTTAAGTAGGTGATAGGGCTGGGTAATGTGGGGAGAGAGGGATAAGGAAAGGGTTTTAAAGTGGGGGTGAGATGAGGGGGAACCCAGGGGAGGGTAAATATTGGGGATTAATATTTGTGAAGAAGAAAGCAGGAAGGCAAGGGGGATAAGAGGGAGCGTGGGGTGAGTGCTCAATGGGGTCACACCAGGCAGGGAGGAAGTGGGGAGATGGGTGCTATGCAGGACAGATAAGCTATCAATAACAGTAAGATTAGGCACAGGTGACACAGTCATAGTTACTAAGAGTGGTCAGGTACTGCAGCAACTTGGCCTTAAATGGGCGAGTTTAGTTTCCTCAATCAGCTCAGAGTTAAGGGAATTTGGCCAGCAGGGGCCCTGTATTCCGAAGGACCATTGCCCTAGTGAGGTCTGGGAATGGGATAATGAAGGCAGTTTACTCCCCAGTTAGTTTGGAGGAAGTGGAGTTTCTTAGCAGTTGCCTCACTCCAGGAGGAGCAAGACCGAGGGGGATATTTAGCTAATAGACAGACTTGGTACTGAATTCTGCTATTCAAGTTTAACCAACCAGTGCTTGAGAATAGTTCACAAGTGTGAGTTAAATGGTCCACACCAGGACTAGTCTGCAGGCTTTGTTTAGACAATCTTGATTCACTAGGCGTTGTATCGGGTACTGGTCTGTGAGACTACCAGTCCATAATCTATGATAGAGAGCACGGAGCTGTTAACTGCCAGCTTGATGGCACTTTTGGTGAGGCTCTGCCTATGCCAGTAGAGCTGACCTAGTCTGGCACTAGCTGCCTTGGCAACACGGTCTATGTGCTGGCTGTTGGAGAGAGCTGTCAAGGTAGACGCCAAGGTATTTAAAGATGGTGACCATTTCGAGTATATCAAACTTGTTATTGTAGATATTGAGGTGATGTGACTTATGACAGTTTTGATGGGAGGCAAACAAACATTATTTTAGTCTTAGTGTAGTTGAGCAAGAGCTTAGACTGAAGGAACCATTTTTCCACAGCAGTAAAGTAGTCTTGCATGCCTTTTCAAGCTCTTCTGGAGTAGATCTGACACATGTAGAGAACAGCATCATCTGCATATAGAAGGATCTTATTCTAGCAGACTTTGGGGAGTTCATTTAGAAACAGGCCAAACAGCAGGGGGCCCAAAATGGAACGTTGGGGCACCCCTGTGTTGACATGCCGATGGTCGGATAGAACGTCAAGAATCTTGACCTGCTGGGTCCTGTTAGAGGTAACTCTGGAACCAGCCTAGAGAGACAGAGGATATACCAATGTTAGAAAGTTATGTGAGAAGCAAGTCATGGTTGACCGTGTCGAGGCCTTGGTGAGGTCGATGAAAGTGATCGTTTTGATCTCCCTGCCCGGTCTGGTGTTGGTGTTGGTGTTGGTGGCGGAGTATGTTTGATAGGATTTTCATTTCTACCTCCATGTTACCACTGAGTAGTAACAGCTGAAGTAAAATCTGAAATTTATTAGCACAGGGTGTCTCAGGAAGTCATATAACTTGGGATTAGCAAATATGCTTTTTATCTTTTATAGGTCAGGCACGGAGAACCACAAAACACAGCTTACCTTGTCAAGCTCATCACCGAAGTCCCTCTCCAGTGATTCTACCCAAAACAAAATACTGAATTAGAGCTATTTAGTTAGGGCCAAACATCAGGCTTATACCTGCAGATTACTGCTGCAGTACTTTCCATCAATGTTTCAGTGGTTCTGGACACATCACTGTCACATGAGACAGGAGGCATTGTGGGAAAAAGAATAATAATAAACCATACTAACATACAGATCCCCAGAGGTCAGAAACTAGTAGGCAAATTTAGAACAAACCCTAATAACAAACAAAGGGAAGGACACATCAGGACTACACAAACAAATCAAAACGCCTCATAACATATGTTTTGCAAATTTTGACTGCAGTACTCTTAAATGGCAACATCCGACTTGACACGGAGGGAGTGCTGTGTCGACTTTTGTTGTTTAGCAGGCTGTGCTGCTTGAGTTGGGGAGAGTATCTGTCCTGAATGGGACTGACTTACAGTCTCACTTGGATGCTGCAGACTTTTGTCAGAAAGTAAATGCATGTTGGAAAAAATTTTTGGGTTCTAGTTTTTATTTATATAACACATGCATTCCTCCTTGCAAAGTTTAATTAGACTGTCTAATATTTTAGAGCAGTGTTAGAGCTAGGAAGAGAGACTAGAGAGAGACTGGAGCACAGAGCTTGCCAGACAAAGAGTATGTCAGCAGCAGCTGGATGATTCGGACCTGGGTTTCAGATTCACAGCTCTGGAGTGTGACCATCAAGCTACACTTCCTTCCCTTCAAGAGAGCAAAAGTGGCACACATACAGTGAATACTCTGTGTGGCTGGAGGAATACTGTAATGGGGCAAAATGGGGGCTTACAAATGTGGCATTTCACTGTGCACACCAGGTCAATATGTGAATCCAAGATAACTTCTCTGAGGATGACAGTTTTATTCACTGACCTAGCACTGCAAAGCAATAGCCAAGCTGGAGAAGTCTATCTCTGATACACCTCCCCTCCTGCCCATGGCATTGCCAAGGATTGGATGGCAAGAGACATCTCTTCCTGTCCCTTCCTCTTTAGGATGTGCTCCTGGTTTATTCCCACCTCCAGTTATGCTAACACTCAGCTTCTACGTGCCATCAGAACGTTAGCTTGACTCCCACCAACAGCCACCACTTTTAATGTCCTGTAAAAGAGCCGGAGAAGCAGTAACAATGGCAGCGGAAAACAACTGCCATGAGCGATTAAAGCAAGCGGAACCAGGTCGATACTCTCAGAGGGACCACGTAAGACTCAATGGATCCTCACATTTACACGCAACTAACACCAACGATAAAACATGAATGACTTCTACGTAAACAAACATCTCTGACGGCAAATACCAGTAGTTAAAACTCATTATTACCTGGGTGGCCATTTTGTGTCAGGTAAACAATGGACAGTTTGACTTCATAATGGAGCTATTGGAAGTAATGTGTTAAAAACAATTAAAATAAATATTCTGAAATCAAGCAAAGTGTTTGCCAGAGAAAGCTTTAGCAGACATCTTGCATCTACAGGTAGTGCCTGTAAGTAAAAGAAGTGTCTGGAAAATTACGTTTTGGCACCTCCAGCCATGGAAGATTGCATAGGCTGGCTGCAGGCAATAAATTGCAGTGACTGAGTGTGAGCATATTGGGGAGGGGCAGAGAGCATGAATCCACAAGAAAGCATGTACTGATGCTAAACCTAGCCAGACCCTCACCCCCCCAGCTGCTTTCCTTTCTATGCATAAGAATTTCCAAATACATGCCTGATCTTAAGAAAAAAAGGTTGTGTTGAAGAAATACATTTCTTAGGGTCTGATCCACAGAAGAGTTTCTCCCATTCTGTGCTTACTGCAATGTTTTGTGGCTCATGCCCTAAGTCTGTAAAATGCCCTCATGCCACAACCCACTAAGACTTCTGTTTTTTTTTGTTTGTTTTTTGTAATTATTGTTTTTCTCAGTTTTTCCCCTGTTAGCCTTTTCCCCAATCAAATTGTTCAAGCTCAACACTGCTGCATCCTTCCTCTGGGTGGGATTCAGGAGGGCAAGTGAGCAGCTACCTTCATATCTGATACGGATGCCATTCTGTAATCAGCCAGCAGGGGAGCTGAATACTGGCTGGCCATGACTCACCCTGCCAGCATAGTTTGTAGGATTTTGATGGTCTTCACTGGAATATCTTCCAAGATTCAATATAAATTATTAGCAATGTGAAATCATAGGGGAGCCTGCACAGACAAAATGAACTCTCTGAACATACCTAAACTTACATACGGCATTTCCTTCTGCCAACTCTGGGCACTGCTTCCTTATGTGGTGATATTCCGAGATTTGATTTTAGATGACAAAGATGAACAGCGGAGCAACCTTCGCTATGTTATGCTGTCCGCTTCAGTACTAATCCCCATGCCCAAGATGTATTCTACCGGCGTTTTGATAAGGCTGATTCAAATGTCAGTAGAGAGTGTCTGAGTGTTGAAGGAAGAGACAGAGTCAGTGTTTTGGGACCCAAAGCTGTTTTGCAGTTAAATCCTTTTAGAGTTCTTCCACCTCAGTTTAGCTTTCATTTACTCACAGTCTAAAATGGTGGGGGCAAAAGAGAGGGGAGGCACTGGTGAGTGTTGGTATTTTACAGAACAGCTGGAGGCATGCCCAGAAATCAAGATGATGAAAGGTGAATTAAAAGGTCCCGCAGAAAACCTTGGCTAGCCACAAACTGAAGTGGGAAGAGATAGAAATCAAGGAAGTGCAAAATTGATCATCCATAAGGTATGTGTCTTTCAGTCCAGAGATTGTACTGACTTAGTCCAAGTCAACAATCTGTGAAGTGGGGGAGTGAGATGGGAACAGTGATTTGTGCTGTCACCCAGTCACGAAGCACATGTGTTTACCTTGAGGCTGAATTCAGTCTTTATGGGTAAATCAGCTCGCAGAACTGACTTGGAATGTAAGCTCAGGGCTTTCGCAACAACAGATGGAATTACATGCTTTACAAAGTGTAAATAACGTAAGATTAGTGGTTGGGGGCATTTAGAAAAGAAATCACAGTATATGATGTTCACCCACTGCGGGATTCACCTCTGTTAGATTTACTGCTCTCTGATGCTTTGTCCACCCTATTCCAAGCTTCCAATCAGTGAAATGATATTTTAAAATGGGTAGGAGAAACCCTGAATGCTAACTGATTGAAGCAGTCTTTGACCCATGACACTGCTTGAATATATCATCATGAGTCAGAACTGATTACTAAGGTTAGTCATATCACAACACTTCTGGGCTGTTTTATAACTACGGTAATACACTCCAGGATATGGTATAGCATGAGGATTCCACCACTCCTTGTGTGGTTGTAGGTACTTAGTTTGCCTCGTACCTCAAAATACACCCAGGGGTGAGGCTAGCTCATGTTATTCCCACACCCTGTTGTGCTTTTATTGCATAGCCATCTCTATGACAAGCAGCTCAGGCATGCAACCTTATGCTGCTCAGCCTTTTACTGATCAAATGGGGCACTCGCTGAATTATGGGAAAAGTAATCACAGAATATATTATCAAACTGAGGAAGATACAGTGGAGTTACACACATCACAATGACTGTATGACCCTGAGCAAGTCACTTAACCTCCCTGTGCTCCTCAGATGCACCTGGAAATTAGCTTTAGCTCATTGTAGCGTTCTCGGCCAAAAGCTGTAACAAAATAACTAATAAATGGTGTAGTGTACTTAACATACCTCTCTGTTTTTATCACTTATGGGTCACTGTTGCACAAAACCACAAAATGTGCTACACATCATGGAGATGGAAGCTTGGAACACTGTGAACATGAATGCCTACATGTTTGTAAGTTTGCTGGTGTGAAGTGTGATTGAACAACACACATTAACTAAATATGGCCAGAGTTGGCCACTGGTAGACTTGCTTGCATTGTGGATTTATTACTGAACATACCCAGCATTTCCCAGTATATTAGTAAGAAAATGAATTTGGTTTTCTGTGACACCATTCCATATACACTGTATCTCAAGTGTTTACAAGGCATGAGCAATTCAGAACAGTCATTACCTGCACACACAGAGGTTGAGTGTGAGACTGAGGGAGGTTAGACAGATCTCATGAGTCAAGTTCAGAAAAAGAGAGACAAAAGACGCTTTACATGGCATCCTACCTACATCACAACGTTTCGTTCGTTCACACCCCTCTGTCTGCACCAGCCTTGCTTACACACAGCAGCCCATGCATCAGTGTCCTTGACTGTTCCGTGGTTTCAGCTGCATTCTCGGCTGAGACCTGCCTGAGACTTCACGCTCACTTTACATTTTGTACCGAGTTCAGCTTAATATATTTTCAGATACTAAAAGAATGCTGAACTCGAGGAAACTATTTCCTGTTCAGAAACGGGGTCTTAAAAGTACTTTAAAAGCACTCAGAAAGTGGAGCTGTGATACTGGGCATGTACTGATGCATATTCTCATCCCTTGGCCTAATGAGCCTAAACAGGATCCTTTATTTTAACAAAACAGTTTGTCGGCCATGGCAATGGTCCGTGCACTTCAAATGGGCTAGCCCAGAACCACGGGGTGGTCACATATTCACAGTCCCCAGCTGGGCACATTTTTCAATCTCTGTTACTTGGTCTGGAGACCTTGAAACAATATTCCAGGCTTTCTTACTGAGAGACAGGGTGCTTCCTAGGGCAGTTTACCTTTTCAGCCCAACAGGGTGGACAGTGCTTGGCTTCAACCAACTTTAGTTCCATACCTAAATTTACTTGGCACAGGGAGGCAGATCCCATATGGGGATTTCATTACCTCTAAGATACACTGAGGCAACTTCACAGGGCACTTGTTAGCCCAAATAGGAGGCAGTATAGTGCAGTGGTCTAAGGCTCTGAGCTGCAAATCTGGTGACATCCAGCAGACCAGACCTGGGTTTGAATCCCACAGCTTCCACTTGCATACTGTGTGACCCTGACCAAGTCACTTAACCTCCTTGAGCTCCCAGGTCGCTCCTGTAAAAGCTTTCAGCTTAGTGTGCTATACCTGGTTAAACAACTAAATAAATTAAAAACAAAAAACAAATAGTCACTATAATGGCTAGTATCACAGTTTCTCAAGAGGGCATCAGTATGGTGCCATCTGCGATCCTGTGAAGAACGTTTGCAAGATCCACTCTGTTTTTCTCACAGAGCACATCATTTACTTGAACTTTGAATATCTTCACTGTGGTAACCACCACAGACTCCGTGCCCAAACAGGGCATGACTGCAGTGCCAACAGGGCATATTCCATGCAGTTTCGGGCTAAGAGCCCAAATTACACATTTCTGCTGCTTTCCCAATCTCTGATGTGAAATTTGCATCCTGACACATAGTCACCTTGATTGAGGCTCGAGGTGCAGCTGAGTAAAACTACTTTAGCAGTTCAAATAACTTAAATGTCACTTCAGGTACTTAGTGACACACAGTCAGACAGAAATTCCTCTCAGAAACTCCTCTGGAACTTGCAGGAAACGGGTTTTCCTTGGAAAGGAGCACCCCCTCCCCTTGAAGTCCTGTTTTGATGGCGCTGCCAAAAGCAAGTAAGATTTCACAATGCCAGTCTCTGAAAAAGGTTCAGGAACAGTAGGAACTGGCACTGTGTGCCAGTCTCTGGTCTCACCAACTGGCTCAGAACTCTCTTCTTTCAGAGAGCTCTGACTCCTCCCTTTAAGATGCCAGGGCAGCACAGCTGTGCCAGTCCTCCAAGGGCACAGAGGTTGGCATATATGTAGAGGCTAACCAACCTCTTAAAGAAACACTACTATATGTAACCCTGTGGGGTGTTACAATTATAATGCATAGGACACTGTATTTTGGTAGCACACTAAAACAGTACTTTTACAAAAAAATACTGTACATACCATAGATTCATTTATTTATTTATTTTTTTAAATCAAGCCTGGATACTGTTCTGAGTTAAAAAATACGCCAACCCTCTGCCACTTTTATTTTAAAAGACCATAATAATAATTTTTTTTGGGGGCAGCTTGACAATATTAATTGGAAACATAAATACTGTACTTGAAAACAGCTGCTATTGCTTCTTCCCAACCTGATGTAATAGTATTCTGTTTGTGACATCACAGTTATTCCTATGGCAACGGGCTGTTAAGTCACACACACAGCATAATAATTTCAAGTAGGAATAAGACGAGAGGCAGATGAACTCTAAGAGCTAAAGATCATGTTTCGGGAATTTCTTCAGTAATCAATAATGGAGAAAAAATTTATACACAACATATGAAATGCAAGGTGAAGTGTGTCTAAATATTGGACAGGATTTTGAAAGTCTTAGATCCCGAAGCCGGTGCGCCAGTGATACCGTGCATGGGGCTTGCGGTGATCTAACGGATTTTCTATCTTGTGCAGCAATTGCCATGTTCGACCAACGCTTTTCTGGTCTAATTTGCAGAAATTCTGGGCTGTTTACTTGAGCTTGTGCCAAATATTTGGAGCAAGCCGTCGTAATTGTGGAAATTGTCAGAACTGTACCTTGCGATTGTAAAACTGGGGCAGTTGCGCTAAGGGTTTGCACATTGCCAGAACCTGCTGCCGTGGGTGCAGGGCTGAATGCAAGCCCTGCGCTATGCTTTAAAATCCTGCCCAGTGTGTTTTACAAACTTTTCCCAAGGCATCAGCCATTGTTTAAACCTGGAGGCTCTTAACTCCACTATTTTCTCCAGCAACTGGTCTTGTCTTGATAACACTGTGGATATTGACACTGTTCAGAATAACTTCTGTCAAATTCCCTCTAGCATCTGTGATCACCTCTGCCCCAGAAAAGACTCAGAATATGGGATAATAAACAGGACTGGGTCTCCAAGGAGCTCCTTGGGATTTTCAGAGTCGGATACAGAAAATGGTCTTAGTTTCAAAAACAGGGACCCGTGGATCTGCAGGAATATCAGACCCTTTGCAACAACTGTGAGTCAGCACTGTGGAAAGCCAAATCAACCACATAAAACCCGCCTGTCCTCAAACCAGGAAAACTCGAAAAATGTGGTCCAACGTCAATAACCTTATGGGAAGGTCCAAGTCCAACCAACCCTGGGCCATAGAAAGCAAAAATTGGGGTTACTTGCAACTCACAGTCCACAGCCACCCTGTTCAATTACTACTTCAAGGACCTCAATAAATACAGAAAGTTTCCCCACTCATCAGCAGTCACCTAGTATCTTGACCTTCAACCCCTCTCCCAAATTCTATTTTAGGTACCTCTCCATAGATCAGGTGGTCAAAATACCTGAGCTGGTCCAACCCCAAACCTGTGCATGGTCCCAGTGGGTTTAACTATCGCATGGCCAAATTAGCCTGCAAAGCACTGGCCCTCCCACCTCCAAAATCCCCCACCATTCATTAGTCATTCATCCCAAAAGTGTGGTAGATGACAACCATTCCCATCCACAAGACTGGTCCCAAACTCCTCACTGCCAACTACCGACCTATTTCCTTCTGCCCCGCTCCCCCATCAAAAGTCTTTGAAAGGATTGTCTGACCAGACTACTATGTACATCCAACAATACAGTTGCCCAACATGACTTCTACCCTCAACACAACATGGATACTACTTTGGTGAGATTCACTGACTTCATAGACTGAGCTATTGACCAAGTAATTCCCTAGCCTCTCTGTCCATGGATTTCACAAAAGTCTTCGACCCGATCGACCACAAACTACTGATTCAGGGCCTTTCCTCTCTCAGTTTTCTCCAGAATTCCCCTACTAGTACAAAATTATTTGACCAACTGTGCCCACAGGATCATGCACTGACCATTCCCTCTCAGACTTCGTCAAATCTGCTGCAGGGCTCCCAGGGCTCTGTTCTTGGTCTTCTACATTTTGAACACGCTTACATAACCCCTGCCTATCAGCAGAAACCATCCCCTATGCTGATAACGCTGTCATCTTCAGGATGGGCAAAGGCTTGACATCCCTGAACAATGCCTGTCAGCAGGAGTTTGACCTATAGTACTCAGGACTGGTTTGTAAAACATAGGCTAGTTCTAAACACCAAAAACCCTAAATCTCTGGTTTTCACTGGGGTGCACAAAAACAGATAATTTCTCCCTTCCAGCTTTTTGACTTGGATGGTACTGAGGTGGAGCATGTTCCTCCGTTTAAATATCTGAATCTGTTCCTGGACTGCTCCTAAACTTTTGACTCCCATGTCGATGACGGAGTAAAATCTGTTCACGTAAGACTAGGTTCTCTCATCGAATAAAAGGTTCCTACTCCTAGAAACTGAGACTGCTTGTTCAGAGCCCTTGTTTCAGCTAATTGACAGGATTCTGCATATGCAGCTGCCCTTGCCAGGATCCTCTCCAAGGTAGGCACTGTCTACAACGGTGTATGCTTACTCACTGGCCTGCCATTTCGCACCCACCACTGTCATCTGCATTCTTTTGCTTCCTGTGCTTCCCTGGAGAATCACCTGGCCCACAGGATATCAGTAACATTTCTTCTTTTCAGTTCCAGGCTCCGCCAACAAGTGTCTGACAATTCACACTGCAACTGTATCTCCATGTCCTAAACTTTATCTCATCTACTTGTTAATTTTTATTGCACCCTGTATTTATCATGATGCTGTCTGCTCCTAATCTGTACCTTATCTTTGTTATCTTGTTAATTTTTATTGTGATGTCCACACTATATCCTGTACTTTTCTGTACAACTGGTTGCTTGTGAAAAGGGCTTTGTAGCTCATCTTGCTTTCTATATTAAAACAAAACTAAAAAAAAGAAGTGTTCCTGCTCAGTATAACAACCTCTAATGACCAATGTCTGCTCATATAATGCAGGCAGCCACTCTCAATATGGTTAACTCTGCTCCATAGCACTTACTTCCCCAATATCTATTTCACTACTCATTTCCCAACATTTGTATTCCTCATCCCATCTCTCGATCCTGCTTCTACTGTCCCCCCCTCCCTGCTATTCTCCTCTACCTGTTCTTTATCCCCTCACCAAACTGACCTTCCCTCCTCTATTTCCTTCCCAACCTTCTCCCTCCTCCACCCAACCCTCCCTAAATACAATGGGTACCAATCCCTGCCTCTGTGATGTGTTCCTATTCATAATCTCTGACTGTACTTAACTCATATGTGTAATTGTTCTGTCAGACTTTACAAAATGTTTGAATATGTTTACTGTCAATTGTTTAGTTATGGAATTTGTGTTACTTGATGCATAATTGTCTGTTCTGTACATTCTGACGTGGTACTTTTGTAAATGAGCTACCAGCTCAAAGGTTATAAATCCGAGATTGAAATAAATAAATAATAAATAAAGATACTTGGAGGAGAGTGCAGTGATGAGGGATCTGTCAGCACTAGTAACTACCAGGTGTTCTGGACAGGAATTAATTTTACTTTGGGACCTAAAGAGCATAGCTTGCATCTTATTAACATTGAGGACCAACCTATTCACAGTGAACCAGGATTGGATGAGTCTGAAATCATCATTTAACTGGACGTTAATAGTCGCTATATTGTCTGAGCTGGTTAGCAACACTAGGTGATCTGCGTACAGGGTAGAGCTGCATAAGGCAGCTACCAAGGAGGTCATTATGTATAATACAAACAGTAGAGGCCCAAGGATGGATTTCATGAATGCCAAGTTTGACAGGGTGAGCTCCGACAGTGTGCTGCTGAATTTAACCAATTATCATCTGCTATGCAGTGTGACCACAGCAATAAATAACGGGAGAAGAAATACAAGCTGCTTTGTGTCCAAATATTAAGTTTTTCAAAGTGCTCTTGAGGCGTTAGTGGCTCTTTAAATTGCCAAGCCATCTAGCATAGATGTAGTGTGGTGGGGCCCATGGTAGTTCAGCGGACCACTCACAGAAAACTGGGCTATGGTTGCCTACAGAGTCAGGGAGTACTCCAGATTTGCAGATATTTGAGGGATTCAACACTATGGTCCAGTCAAGGATGGATCCGTATCCTTTTATGGTTCATCCTAGTGGAGTTAGCTAATAATTTGGTTAGGCTAAGATTTAAGAATAGGTCCCTATGACATCGGTTTGGTTGGTGGACAAGTTCACGCCAAAGTCATCTAGTCAGAGCCATTCTCTGCTTTTTGGCAGGGTTAGGTCAAACTCAAAGAAAGCATTCAGACACTTAGCAGCAAGGCATGGGGGATGTAGATGGGGCTTACTGTGACGATCTCGCCTTTATCAAATAGAATATTTATATGAAAGAAATCACACGGGCCATTGGGTGGCAGGGAGGGACCTCAGGTGTTCAAGAGCGTAGATAAGGCAACCTCCCCTCTCTTCAGTTTGCCTCCCATAAACACAGAGTAATCTGCTAATTTTAGTTCATCATCGAGATTTTGTTAGCAAGTCAGGTCTCAGACAAGGCTATAAATATCATACCTGGACTCTTTGACCCAAGCTTTGAACAGGTCTTTCTTTGCAGTGAGGTACAAATGTTCCATGGAACTATTCTTAGGAAGGTTTGGAGGAGGGGATCTTCTCAGGAACTGCAGGGACAGGGGCCGGAGGTGAGGGTGTACAGATCCAAACATGAGAAGTAGGAGCTGGACCAGACATTGTATGGTGGCTCCACAACCTTGGAAGGAGACCTGCAGGAGATAGTGACCCTGACACAAATTCTGTGGGTATTGACTAGGTTAAAACAGCCTTCCCAGGACCAGGCACTCAGTAAACAACAACTGGTGGTAGGGGTCAAGTGGGAGTATTGGGAAACCAGCCTCCCATATGTGGGGGGATGAGATGACTGGTAGAGTGAAAGAGTCTCCCTGGAGTGATAGCCTCATGGCATGGCAGGGGTCACCCTGAAGGGTTGGAGGTGAAGGACCATGGTCGTTACCAACCAAGGCAAGTCATGCTTGTAGGGCTAGGAGGGAATACGCTTCTGCCAAGCGGGCCCTGGCTCCTGGTGAGTAGGGGAGGCTGGAGAGCCAAGCTGATGGGAACGTGGCACCACCTAATGGGGAAGAGACTGCAATAGTTGGGACCAGGCTGGATGTTTAAGTCAGGGGTGAGGCCACCCAAATCAGGTCAGCTGTAGGGCTTGTGACAGTCACCAGTGGGCAGTAGGTAAGACCTGGGATAGGGGCCACCCACAGTGGTGCAGCAGCAGGGAACCTGTAACAGCAGTTGATGTGTCAGCTACAGCCAGGGTGACTCTTGACCTCTGCTAGACTCTCTTTACACACCTCTGACGTCTGCAGGGCAGTAAACTGAGCCTGGCCTATAGTGCCAAACATATCCTTACCCCAGTGACTCGTCTACTACTTGCCGGGGTGCTCCTCTCAGCCTTATTTATGGGCTTATTTCCTTTGCCAATGTTGCAAAGTCGACGTAATGTAAATGGAATGTAGCCTATAATGATATCTGCAGATTTGCCCTATCTGCAGCTCATCTCTTGCACCGCTGTAAGCTCTACAGTAAACTGGGCTGGTTATAGTTATTCATTTGCTCTGGGCTGTTTCATTGACAAAGTCATTAGAACTGCCCCCCACCCCAAATCCTTGTGGGTCAGTAAAATGGCAATAACTCATGCTACCTTCTTAGGTTCAGTAATAATCCCTTCTGGTTGTACTTAAGACCTGCTACCTCAGGTGACCAGGCATTTGTTGTATGTGCTCCTAGGCCTAGGAGGCAGTGTAGCACAGTGGTTTAGGGCTTTGAACTGCAAACCTGGAGACCAGAATTTGAATCCACACGCCCCACTTGCATACTGGTGACCCTGAGCAAGTCACAACTTCCATGTGCTCCCAAGTCACACCTGGAAACAAGCTTTGGCTTAGTGTGCCTTTCCTGGTTAAACAATGTCCCCCCAGCTTCGAATGCGCTTCCTTCCATGCCTGGTCTGTAGTGCCACCTCCCATTCACTCTGCAAGAGATCACTCTGGGACTTACTAAAGGCCGACTCTGCCTGCACGCACTAATCTTCAAAGGTATTCCCCCATATGTTGGGGTCCCCTGCACTCTCCTGTGTGTATACGCCAATTTAGCTTATAAACAGTCAGTGCACCTTAACGTAGTGATTACACTGCATGATGCGTTGATCGCTCATGTTCTGCTCCAGGTCACCATTGTGAACTGAATTTTGCACCCACCTGATATTGTCTTTTATTTTATGCTACTATGTCTTGCTGCAGCTAGAAATCTTTCTTCCTGTTACTGTTGTACCATGGTTTGTCTTCACTGCCTTGCTTTGTAAGTCTCATACAAAGAGGCCAGCAGAAGAAGACCATTTGGTCTATCAAGTCTAATGTCCTGCCCTCCCTTCCCACTCCTCCCTACCCATGATCCTTACCTTTCCCTATGTTTATCCCAGCCTCTTAAAGCTGCCCACTGTCTTCAATGAGATTACCTTCTGGCAGCGCATTCCAAGTGTCCACCACTCTCTGTGAAGAAGTGTTCCTGGCCTCCTCCTAAACCTCCCACCCTCCAGCTTAAGACTGTGCCCTCTGTTATGGTTGCCACTCAGCTTAAAGAGACTCTCCTTATCAACCTTATTTAACCCTTTCAGATACTTGAAGGTCCCAATCATGTTCCCCCCATGTGTGCCAGGGAGTCTTCCAGGTCCCACCCGAAATAGGCATTTTACCTGTCCTGTGCACAACATCTCTGCCCTAGTCTGGTCTGGTCTGCGCCAGTAGCTACCTGCTGAATCCTCCATGATCAGGCTAGGCAGGGGTTTGTGGGCAGGGTCTTCATGCAAAACATCCATAAGTATCCACAGTGCAGAGAGAGCCAAGGGCTGTGAGTACACCAACATGCTAAGTCCATGTAAGAAACATCACAAGAGAGAAGGGGTTCTGAATCTTAAGTAGCAACAATTTAAAATAATTTAGCACTTAACCCTCTGCCATTTGAAGTAACGCACCTCTTCAGCCTTGTCATGGGGCACCTGCCTTATTTTTGCACATCTTTGGTACCTTAATAAAATCTTTGCACGTATTTATCTTGATGTCTGGTGTGATCCATTTACCCAAGACTACAAGAGGTATGTGGTGTTCTGGGACAGCAGTGATATCGTGACAAGGTGTAGAAAAGTACTATTTCAAATAGCGGAGGGGAGTAACTGCTAATTTTTGGAACTGTAACACTAATATGCAATAGAGCTGTATCCTCCCCACAAAAGCCCATGTGATCAAGTGATCTGAAAGGTATAATGTTTGCTTCCTCTTTCCTGTTGCCTTTGGCAGTCCCTGTCGAGTCCCAGGATACCTTGCTTGGGGCAAAGCAGGGATGCACTCAGCTAGACCTTGCCATCTGCTGAAAGCCTGTATCCAGACAAATTCCACCCACTTGCTGCCCAAAATACAGCACCTAAAGGCACTCTGCTGGACATGCAGGAGTTTGTGGTCAGTTTAGCATAATAACCACCCACCAACAGACAGCAGTGAAGATTTCAGTGGGCTATATCTAGGCAGAGTTCTTGTGCAATGATTTGCTTTCAGGATGAATGAGCTTAAAGAGCTAGTGTACTGCCTAAAGTAATCGGCCTAAGGTAGGCAGCCATATAGGAACTAGTGAGCACAGGACAGTGTGGTTTAATGTAACCACACTGGAGGACGAAACCACACTAAAGTTAAGATCTTGGACTTCAAGAGGGCCAACTTCAACAAAATGGCGGACTGTCTCAGGGAAGCCCTGGCAAAGAGGACAGGGAGGGGGAGACACTGGAAAAACAGTGGTTTATCCTTAGGGGCCATAACAGAAGCAACTAACCTCTGCGTGAACGGCAAAGCAAGAGTAAGCAACAGAAATGACAGCTTTAGTTCTTGAGGGAAGTGGTCAGGAAAGTGAGGGATGAAAGATATGCATTTGGGAGATACAAAGAAACACAGAGGGAAGGGGACAGGGAGCAGTATCTGGAGAAACAAAGGGAGGCAGAGAAGGTAATTAGAAGCGCAAAGGCACAAACAGAAGAAAATATAGCACAGGCCGTAGAAGAAGGGGGGTAAGACCTTCCGTAGATATATCAGTGAGAGGAAGAAGGAGAGGTGGGATTGTCAGGATAAAGAAGGAGGGAGGAGGGTGTATGGAGGAGGACACAGAAAAGGCAATTATACTGAAAAAATACTTTTGTTCAGTTTTCACAAAGGAAGAGGAAGGCCCACGGCTCAGCCAAAAAGCAGGCAGGGGGGGGTCACGCCACTCCATTCACAGTAGTGAGTCTGAGAGGAATTCTGGAACCTGAAAACAGACAAGGCAATGGGGCTGGCTGGGATCCACCCAGGATATTAAAGGAGCTCAGAGAGGTGCTGGCAGCCCCGCTAATCACCCTATTCAACAAATCACTGGAGACAGGGAAGTCCCAGCAGACTGGAGAAGGGCAATGTGGTCCCACTCCACAAAAGTGGGAGCCAAGAGGAGTCTGGCAACTACAGACCAGTCAGCCTGACCTCTGTAGTGGGGAAGCTTATGGAGACACTGTTAAAGGAGAGGATTGTGTCATTCCTTGCAGCTGGTGGAGCACAGGATCCAAGGCAGCATGGATTCACGGCAGGAAGATCATGCTAAATAAATCCAATAGATTTCTTTGACTGGGTGACCAGGGATGTGGATCAGGAAAGGGCAGTGGATGTGGCCTTAGACTTCAGCAAGGCCTTTGACACCGTCCCACATAGAAGGTGACTAACAAGTTGGGTAGCATGTGGGTGGGTCCCAAGGTAGTAAACTGGGTCAGAAATTGGTTAAAGGGCAAGGCACAGAGGGTGCTGGTAAATGGTGTTCATTCTGAGGAGAGGAAGTTGACTAGCGGGAGGGGGCAAGCACTGGGGAGGTCTTCCATCCAACCTCCAGTGATTCCACCCAGACACCTAGTCCATCAAGCATGGCCCATCTCCATGCCTTTTGAGCATAACCAGGGTGGCAACAAGATCAACAGAGACCCCTCTCTGACTCACAGTTAGACAAAAGCTATGTGCAGGACATCTACTCCCAAGGAGGGGGAGAAGGAAACTCAGCATTTAAACAGCAGCTTAATCATTTTCGTCTTGTCCTTCTCACACAGACAATGACCAGTTCTTAGTGGCAGGACTTTTCAAAGTCTCTCAAACTTTACATTTCTTTAGATGGCATTTACAGTCCCACACCCCTTCCTTGCATCCTTAGGAAGATATAGAGGAAAGTCCAGGATTTACAGCCAGCAGGACAGTCCACAAATGTCATTGGCATTTCAAGGGTGAAACAATTCCATTTCTTCTTGCAATCACAGTTTTTTTTTTTTTTATCACGGCTGCTATTTATTCTCCCACCGGTCAGCCCCCATCCGACCACCGCCCACCCCAGCCCCTGGAATCAACAGCTCTTACCTTGCCTGTCCCAGAAGTGGAGCCTGTGGGGTTGGTCTTCATCCTGCTGACCGCATTTTCACCGCCATTTTCTTCTGAAGGCCCCAGGAGTCAGCGTGCATGCACGTGGAGGTGCGTGCACTGAACAGCCCCAGTACCGCCTCCATCCCCCACCCCTGGCCTATTGCCTAGGCACCCTCTGGCCCAAGCTCTCCAACCTCCACTGGGGTTGCTGTCAGCTGAGGGCAGCCGTGCTTCCTCCACGGAGGACAGCTTGCCTGACGGCAGCTCTCCCCAGCTCCAACCTCCTCTATGCTGATTCTTGATGCCCTGGGCTCGCCCCAACCCAGGTCACCGACGTGATCGAGATAAGGCACCTGCACCTTAGCCTTCTATGCAACTGGGCCATCGCAACCACAGGTTTTCTAATCACAGTTCCTGTATCAGGATTCACACAAACTGCCAGGCTGTGCCCCAGCTGAGGCAGGTGGATAGCACGCTGCCACCACGCTCAAGTAGGCTCTGGATACTTCAGTTCAAAAATAAAACTGGCAGATGAACTGGATTCAGTCACACTCAATGCATGGAGGTGAGCTCAAGGACGGTGGTGCCTGTTCAAAGAAGTACATCCATAGCAGTAGAAACCTCACTCACTGCTCACGTAGGCAAAAAAAAAAAAAGGCTCACTTGCACTTCGATTCTTTGCTGAATCATTTTATTCAATCCACACTTATGAGCAAGCAAGAAATGGCAAAAACACAAGTAGGAGATACAGCAGCAAAACAGATCCTAACATTTTGCCCCACCCATCTCAGAGCTTCATCAGGCTGCCACCACATTCAGGTAGGCTCTGGATACTTCAAAGGAAAACTGACAGATGAACTGGATTCAGTGTCTAGGCAGGGCTGTGCCCTCTAACCAACTGTTACTACAGCTGAGTGCAGTTTCCTCCAAGCAGCAGGCCATACCCCCATCAGTGACTCATCAGGCCAGCTCCGCAGTTAGCTCCTTGCAGTCTGGGAGCTCCATACCTAACACACAGGAACCTACTAGGTTCCAGGGAATTACGTGTAACATTGGGAAGTACAAGGCATTGCATCTAGGTGCAAGGACTCTGGCTTGCACTAACTTGGACATACACCTTGTGTGATGTCACAGTGGACTGCACAACTGAGGGATGGGAACTAGCGTTAAGTGTGGACAGTATGATAAAGTCAGGAAGTCAATGTGGAGCTACCATCAAGACAGCGAAAACAATGTTGGGATGTACTACGTGGGTAAGAAGCAGGTCAAAGGAGGTGATCCTGTCCCTGTACAAGCCCTCGTACACCTCACCTGGAGTATGGCCTCCAGTTCTGGTCACTGCAGTACAGAAAGGATGCTAAAGAGATAAAAGTCCAGCACAGGGCCACCAGGCTGATTGGTGGTGTAGATGGCAAGAGCTACAAGGAGAGAGTTGGCACACTCTCATTATTCGGCTAGAGCAGAAAAGGCTGAGAGGGACATGATCAGTTGATCATGGTGTTCCAAATAATAAAGGAAACAGACAGGGTGCACAAAACTGAGCTGTTTGAGCTAGTGAGGAAATTAGAACTAGAGGATGCATGTTCAATGTGAGAGTGGCAGAGGCAGGAAAAGGAAGCATTGTAACTCCCTTCCTCCATGCTCTACCCTCCCGAGTTCCAATCCAACTTGCTTTCTCTCTGCCTCTGCACCTTGCTCCTGGTGATATTAAACCCCAACCTCAACAGCTCTTTTTCTTGTCCTTGCTCTTCCTTTAACCCTGGCATCTTACCTTGCCTCACCTTTAAACATAACTGCTATTGGTTAGCCCTCTTATACCTGATATCATTACCTAACACTGAAGACCAGCAACACCAGAGGAATCATTGGCCCGTGGGAGCCTCCTAAAGGTAATTGCCTGTCAATCTGCACAGGCCCCTTGCAGGAGGGTGTTTAGCCCATCAATGCTACGTGTCAACTGCCCCACCTGCCCCAGTCTGCCATCCAGGGTCAGCTCCACCCATATTGGGGCATCAGGTCACATGACAGGTCAGGTGACACCACCTGCTTCCCCCAGTCCCCACTTGCTCGTAATACTCATGACCACTAGAGTCACTGTCTCCCCCACTACCCTATCGCCTCCCCACTTAATCTGCTGTAGCTCACCACCTTTTTCTGTTTCCTCCATTTACAACCCCCAATTTTCCTATTCTCTGCCCTCCTTCCTGCTTCTCCCTCTGGATTTGAACCCTGCATCTCTTGCACCAAAGGCAGTGACCCTACTGATGCGCTGTTCTGGCAACCCTACTTGCTAAAGTCGCTCTGCTCCCATATATACATCCAAAGTGTAACCTATATGTTCCAGCACCTGTTCCACCCCATCCCCACCATCATCATCATGGGCCACTGTCAAGCAATGAACCTCATCTCCTCCTTTCCATATTCCTCATCCCTTCATCCTACTCACACCGCCACACCCCCAACCAGGCCTGGCCCTTCCGCCCCCACAACACCTTGCACCCCTCTCTTTCCATCACACTCTACCACTGACACCCACAATATCCCACCCAATCTCTACCCCGCCCCAATTGGCTCTGGTCTATCCATTCTCACTATGACACTGCATATCACGCCAGCCCTACCCATTCCCACCTTCTCCCACAAACACTCTCCAGCACAATCACAGGCACCGCAGAACACCTATGCCCGCCTCTCAGATTTCTCCTTCTTCTCCTCCTATCAGGTAATATCCACCAACCCCTGGCCCTATCACTCACACACCCCACTGCTCCTCTACTTCCCATGGCCTCTACATCTCGTTCATCAACATCTCTTACCTAAAAATTTGACAATCTAGAAGGCTGGGTGGCGCAGCACCACCCAGTCATACTTACACTAGCAGAGACCTGGCTATCTAGCTCTATACCTGACTCTGCAGCCTCCATACCCTATTTTACTCTCTTCTGCACTGACAGACTGGGCAAGCGGGGTAGTGGTTGTGCTATATACATTAAGGACTCCCTAACTGCACAACCTCTCCTAACCCCCAGCTTGAACATGGCACACAGGCCCTTACTATAAAAGCTTCCTCCGTACCTCAGCCACCCCACTCTTCATTACCACGGCCTACTGTATATCCCCCAGGAACCAAAACTAGCCTCCCACTCCTCTTGATCTACCTCTCTCTCCTACCGTTGAATCGTGAGAGTATTATCATGGGAGATTTCAACATACTTGGATCTCTAGGGATGCCACCCTGTTACAGGATGCCGCTGTCGCCTGGATCTGACTCAGGCTGTCAATACCCCGACCCGCTATAACCCAACCACTGGCTCTTCAACCCTACTTGACCTAACTTTACAAACTGCCCAACTAGGATCTCCTGTTACTGTCCTCCCCAATACACTCAGTGATCACTCTCCAGTCCTCTTCGCTTTGGGTCTGTAAACCCCAAACCCCTCCTCAGTTCATTTACCTTCGTAACCAAACATGCAGCAAACCAAAGCACGTAAAGCTCCATCTCAGGCGGTGGGACTGGTCCCCATTTTTCTGCCCCAGACGCTGACACAGCCCTTAACCTTTTCATCCTAACCTTTAACACTGCCTGTGATAAGTCCCCCCATATTAAACTCCTGATCAAAGGTAACTCAGCCCCTGGATCTCTCAACAACTCCTAGATATGATGTGCTACCGTGACACCTATAGCAGATTGCCATCAACACGGCAGGCCTGCTGACAGGTAAATACATCGTGAGGCAAGAACAAACGCACTCGGCCACACGTAAAGCCAAAGCATCCCACTCACCAAACGTTGCTTGCATCTTCCTGGGGCACCGGTCGCCAGTTCTGGAACAACATCAGAAAACTCAGCTATAAGACCAGGGCCTCCCTCACTTTTAGAAGTCAGTGGTACCACCACCTAGGACCCCAAACTTATTGCCGATGCCCTTAATCACTCTTTCTCTGACTTAACCCACATCCTTTCTGCTAATGTTTTGATCCCATCTCCTCCTCTTCCCACCCCAACCCCCTTTCACCTTAAGACCCTATCCCCTCAGGAAGCCGCTCATACATACTAAAAGCTATAGGTAGCTCTAGGTTCAGCAGTGACACACTGGACCTCAAACTGCTCCAACTCACCCTCCAAGAAGTGCTTTCCCACCATACACATCCTCAATCATTCCCTATGCCTCAATATATTCCCCACCCACTGGAAAGCTGCTCCATTACTCCTATACACAAAAGAGGAGATACCACAACATCCAGCAATTATCAGCCCATATCCATCCTCCTCTCTCTCCAAGGCCCTTGAACGAATAGTGTCAGACCAGCTCACTGAGTACCTCTCCAAACACAATACTGTCTGTAAGGAACAACACGGATTCTGCAAAGGGTACAGTACCAACATGGCCCTACTGGAATTCTCTCTCATCTTCACTCTGCCCTTGACAAAGGACAACTATCTGGAGCAGTTTATGTGACCTATCGAAGGTCTTTAACACGGTCAACCACAACCTACTTCTAACCACCTTCCAACGCTAGGTCTCTCTCAGTACGCCACCACTTTGACTACCTCACAGGTAGATCTCAGTGTGTTAGAACTGGAGACACCCCTCCTCTAGCCTTCTCATTGGGTCCGGGGTACCACAGGGATCCATCTTGGTCCCTCTCCTCTTTAGCTTCTACCTCAATTCCCTCCTTCTGCATGCTCCAGTAATTTGCTGCTATATGCTGATGATGCTGTTCTCTACACGCCACACTCTAATCCAGTCAACTTTCAAAACTCACTTCAGATTGCATTCTCAGAAGCCAAACAGTGGTTCACTAATCAGAGGCTTGTACTAAACTACAAGAAAACTAAGGTCATAATCTTTACCCATCAACAAAATCCCATAAGACATATGCCCACCATCCTCACCACCAACAGGACCCCTTGAACCAGTAGACACCTTCAGATACCTTGGCATCACTCT